>CM077082.1:146324051-147765627 GCA_039513925.1 Platanthera zijinensis
GACTTACTCTCAAGTAGATTTTGTGATTTGGGTAACATTTATCAAACACAAAACCCCACAGCCTAAGCATTCATGAAAAACTAGAATTGACATTTGAATATCAAACAATAGCTATATACCACTTAACCTCAATATAGACTTAATACGGTTGCCCAAAAATCCTAAACCCAAGGAGGGGACGACTCAAGTATGGGGATCTTACAACCAAAGAACAGGCGCATGACCCTAGTTGTCACTTGGTTCCTTCTATAGCCATGACGTTCGCATGAGTTCTTCTAAGCTAGTCACTCTCCACGCTCACCGCACCAAAATTTTGAAGCCAAAAATGACTTTGTGGAGTTCGGGGTCCCAAAGAGGGGTGACCGCACACCTACTACCCTCAAACAAACGATCTTGGCACTAGACTAGGAACATGAGGGACAGACCCAACGTCTCAGCGTGGAGGTCCCACCGCGTACCCGGAAGACTAACAAACTCTTCCCCTCCCAAGCCAAAGACTGAGCTAAGACACCTTCGGAGGGCGCTCTTGGCCGACCAGATCATCTAAGGATGATCTCAAGACCAACTCTCTCCTATCCAGATGTATCTCCTTGGGTCAATACAAAATGCTCCTCATCCGCCTACAAATGGTGTAACATCGCCAAGACATTCACAACGCCGTGCCGCCAAACTGGGCTGCAAACAGCGCGACTCCGCTGCCCTAAAAGGCTATCAACATGCCATCAGGGCTTCCCGGCATAAACCTCGGGGCTCCCCCGGGACGAGCGGTTCCACGAGCACACCACTCGCCCAATATAAAGAAAGTAAACCATACATTAACAGAGCATCACAGATATAATTTACAGGAATATAAATTCCATACATTGGCACACGCAGGCCGGAAATATAAACAAACTAGGCCTTCGAGGGCCGACGCAAGCTTGGGTTGAAGCCGCTATTCCTCACTTAATACTGCAACACATGTACATCAACGTCTCGACGAGCGGCGGACAATGAGGCATCGGTTGGGCTAACAAATGCGGGCCAAACATAATGCGTGCCCCCCTTTATTGGGGCTATGGTGCGTATTCCCTGCAAGCGGCTAATAAACAACTTCCACGGAGTCTTCTCGGGAACCCAAGAACATCACCAATCCGGCTGGCACGTCCGGATGGCTTCACACAGCATGCCTAAACCCGTACTCATGCTTCCGGGTGCTAAATGCAATTAAAAGCGGGGGACGCACATGTCAACCCGTCGGAGAGCTCCCTTCCCCCACCCGTTGGTGGAGAGGTGCTTCCATGCAAATGTAAATCGAGGGCTCACCTGCCCGAGTAGAAACATCGTTACCCCTTGACGCGTTTGGCGCGGTGGGAGAAATGAGACCCTTCCATTTCCGACTTGGTGTATGACTCGAACTCCCGACGGCGCCGGGAGAGAAGCCCCGGCCAAATTAGCTCCGGACGGCTAAACTTGCCCCCATGAAGCCGATCCCGGCTCCAAATGTCCAAACTCGGCCCTACGTGGCCGATCCATGCTCCAAATAGTCGGATCTTACCTAGACGGTGGCGACGTGTGATGTGGAGGCCGAACCTTTCTCTTTACTTGGCCGGCGATGGGAGAGGTGGAGGGAGGCCGGGCTTTTGCCCTTTGCTGCGTGCGAGAGGAAGACCGAGTGGGAGAGAGAGATGGCCTGTGTTGCTGCTCCTGGTCGAGAAGAAGAGAGGGGCGGCCGGAGTGCTGCCTCCTCCGGTCGAGAGAAGAAGAGAGTGGCGGCCGGTGTGCTGGCTTGCTGCGCTATCCTGCCGAGGAGAAGAGAGGGGCGGCCGGAGTGCTGCTCCTCCTGGCCGAGAAGAAGAGAGGGGCGGCCGTGTGCTTGCTCCTGGCCGAGAAGAAGAGAGGGGCGACCGAGTGCTGCTCTCCTGGCCGAGAAGAGAGAGGGGCGCCGGAGTGCTGCTGCTCCTCCTGGCCGAGAAGAAAGAGGGGCGGCTAGTGTGCTGCTCCTGGCCGTGAAGAAGAGAGGGGTAGCCGGAGTGCTGCTCCTCCTTTTCCTTTTTTGCTTTTCTTTCTGCCCTACTACCCGAGCTCCTCTTCTCCCTAATTTTCTTTTTGCTTTCTCCCCCTAAAGTTGCTGCCCTCTTTTTTCCTTTCCCCTGCCTTCTCTATCTCCTTTTTTTTCATCCTTTATTTCTCTACCCAAAGCCTCTCCCTCTCTGCTCCCCCTACCCGGCTTCTTCTTTTCTTTGTCCCATCCTCCTCACTCTATATCTAATCTAATATATATAATATATGTGATATAATATATATATGATGTAATATATATATTTATATTGTAATATTAAGCATATATATATATATATATTTATTAAAACTCTGTACACGTAAACCTTCGCGCGCGACGCGCGACATAGTCCGCACGTCTTCGGCGCGGGTTCACCAACTCGTCGCCCATAGAGTATCCCGAGCCCATTTTTTGGGAGGGTACCACTTGCCCGGGTACGAGGTTGTACATATATATATATATATATTGTAAGAAAATTCTAACCCTGCAGGATTGGTCGACCCAGTAGACTTATGATTAAATAAAAAGTTGTCTGTGGGCGACTAAGTAAAAGGATTTAATCCAGACCATTGATCAAAATTTTATCACCAAATCGGGCAAGTGACTTTCCACCTTGTCTTAAGAGATAACTATAAATAGTAGAGTTGTGCATAAAACAAAGTCACTATTCCTTGTCCTCTTACTCCCGTATTCACCGAATTGATGGAAAGCCGTTATCGCTAGGTAGAAAAATTCTCAAGCGAAATGGCTCCCAAGGGACAAGATTTCCTATTAGAGGGTTCTGAATTGGTGAGAAATGGATTTAGAGATGCTCCTAAAGATGTAAAGTATTTTCTTCATCTTATCCGAACATCTGACCTAGAATTCATCCTGTCGGAACCCTGTTAGCTTTGGAAATAGGAAGTTCTAGAGTTATTCTCCAATACCATGGAAGATGCGGCAGTTGGAAAAATCAAGACGTCTGTGAGTGGAACAAAGTCAAGATAACATCAAGAAGCTAAGCAAAGCCCGAAGCTGACAAAGTTCTCCGCAACCGATGAGTAAGACGAACTGTCGCAAGATGATGTAAATACTGCCCTGAAATAGTGTGGGTTGTCCAAGCACGCCATCAGATCAATCCTAAGGAAGAAATTGAACCTGAAAGGAAAGTTCTTAGCAGATGTCATCGGGAAGGCTCTGTTATGTAAAACAAGTTCCCATGATAATATCTCGAAAAAGATGTTCGAGCTTATGTGCAGGTTCATATTGACTAGGAGAACTGGCTGGGGAAGAATTCTTTTTGAAAGGATTACTAAGTGCATGAATATACCGAATTTAGGGAGAATTCTGTTCCTGTATTTGCGACAAACTATTCCAGAGATTCTGAACCTGAAAATGGGAGCAAGAATACATCACATGAGAAGAATGAACATCAAGATGCTGGAAAGGTAGGACAAGGTACTTCAACCCCATGAACCATCAACTGCAGAAAAGAAAGGAAAGAAGATAGCTGTTCCTGAGCCCAGCTCCACTAGCAACTCTTCTGATGAGAAAGAACCTCATGATCCAGAACTGACAAGTTCTAAAGATCTGTCTAGGAAGGATGTAGGTGCCTAGAAGTCAACTGAAACTGAGCAAGAATCTCTTTATCTTCCAGTTGAAGAGGCTATGCAAGTGGCAGAGACAATAGTCAACATGATCTTTGCAGAGATGGAAGGGGATGCCTTGGAGTTCCAAGGATGTGCTGCTGCTGCCCTCTCATCACCCGAAGAACCTCTGGATGGACAGAGTTATCAGAGTAAGGGGGAGATAAATCTGAATTTTGAAATGGAAACTACCATGTCTGAAGATGAGCATCTTCTTGAAAAAGTCATGCAAATTGCATTTACTAAGAACAGGACTACAATGGCTAAGGGGGAGCAATTTGTAGAAGAAATAATGCAAGATGCATTAGTTGTGGGTGAGCAATTTAAGATCCCCTCTACAAAAATTCAGCCTACATATGATAATACTGCTACTGCTAACCTACATGCAAATGAAGGCATGATAGAGGTTGAGAGGGAGATTCCATCTAAGCTCCCTGCTCATGAAGTGCATGATCTAGTCTCCTCTGAATCTGAGAAAGAGAAATCTAGTCATGAGAAAACACACTCCTCAGCACATACAGAGAATGTCCAGTCCAAGAGTGACTCTGCATAAGGAACATGGAACAAGCCAGTACAGGAAGCTCTATATGAAGGCACATCTGCTAGAATAGATCAATTGCTACCAATATTCCTAGCTCAGCTGAAGGGACTTTTAGATGAACAAAGGAGAACCCTAGAAACATTTGTGGATGATGTATTAAAAGATATTAGAAATGATCTGACAACAGAAATCAAATCTATAAGATTTGAAGTAAACTTGCTGAAAGGAGAAACTGCAAAGTTCTTTAAAAGGGCTGCTCTAGCTGTGGACTACACCATAGACAAACTGGATGTGGCAAGCCAGAATTTTGTCATTATCATAGAAAATCAAAATATTTACAATTAGAACATGCTGAACATTCATGATACTGATAAAGTTCTGAGGGATAAACAGAAGAAAGGAATCTTTTCCAAGATTGATTCCTGTACTAAGATACTTGATGATCATATGCTAGAAGTAAAGAATCATGTTACTGTAGGAGTTAATTGTCTAAAAACAGAAAGAAGCAAGGCCTGCACCTGCCAAATCATTAAAATAGTTGATGAAGTCAAAAGGGGGGGGGGGTGAGTGAGGCTATAAGAACTAATACTGAAAACATGGTCTAGGCAACCAATGTGGTGAGAGGCTCATTTGGAATGGAGCAAATTCAGTATGATAACATCCCAATGATGCCTGCTCAAGTGGAAGATGCCTTGTACATAATGTCTGCTGTTGATCAGGTACAAGATAATTAACAGTGTCCAGTACATAAAAGAAGGCGTTAGTGTTGGTTCTCAGTGGGGAGAATAGTGTACTGTTGCTGAGATTCTTTCTTTCAGCCCTACTTTAGACCAGGCATTACACACCAAAGAAAGGAATACAACTGCTGAAATTGAAGAAAAAATCAGCCTGAGGAAGAAAAGATATAGAGAGGAAATGGAGAAGAGACGTGATTTTGAAGTATGGAGCCTAGAATCCAGTTCTATTATTCTAATTGCCTAGGATCAAGTAAAGTCCAAGAACACAGATAGACACAAACTATACAACACTATGGAATGGGACAAGATGGACAAGAGGGAGACCTAAAGAAGGATCTACTAGAAAAACAAAAATGCCAACCTTTTGTCTCCTGATGAAGTTGAGCCCTCCAAGTACTTTCCAAATTCCTACATCTACTTTCAAAGACAGAGAGAAAAGAAAGCTGAAGCTGAAAGGGAAAAAGCAACCAAGGCAAAGGCAACTGATGAAACAGATAAGAAGGAAAAAAAGATAGCTGGAGCAGAAGACAAACCTGCAAAGAAATCCAAGGGCTGTGGAATTGTGATAAGAGAACCTAAAACTTAAAAATATTCAGGTTCTGCTTATAGGGCTAAGGAATGTGAAATTTTGGTTCATGCACAAACATTATAATTCCTTATATGTTAAATAAATATCATTTATTATGATTATGTTCATTATTTTCTTATTCATGCAGTGTTAGTGCTTTTTATATATGTTGCTTAAGTATGTTAGTTTATACATTGGCATATGTTTTGACTTCTTCAAATAGGGGGAGATTGTTGGGTCTATTGATCCCAATGTCCTGGATTTGAAGAAGGCCTAGAAAACAATGTATACACATGTGGTGATCTAACTTGTGCCCAAGTTTAGTGATTGCAGGATGTCCTAGAAACATTGATGGGACAGGTAGCCTATGTGGCAAAGTAAGGTAAACTCTTACCTAAGATGTGGATAGACAGAAATGGCTAAGTCAGGTAAATTCCTAACGCTGCCAATTCCTAACGTAGAAAGTTTTCCTAAGCGTTTTGGCGTTGAATGAGGCTTGCTCTCTCAATGCTGTCTGCACCTAATGGAAGAAAGATTGCCCAAGTGTTTGGCGTTGAGTGAGGCTTGCTCACTCAACGCTGTCAACACCCAATGGAAGAAAGATTGCCTAAGTATTTTGGCATTGAGTGAGGCTTGCTCACTCAACACTGTCAACGCCTAATGGTAGAAAGGTTTCTTAAGTGTTTTGGCGTTGAGTGTAGCTTACTCACTCAACGCCTAGATAGACAGAATTCTTTATAAGTGTTTTTGTGTTGAGTGAGACTTGCTCACAGAACGCCTATGCTGTTGATGCTTGATTTTTGGCTAAGTCCATAGATGGTGACATCAGCAAGTCAACAAGTCAACCTGATTCAAATTGTTAGCAGCAAAGCTATAGTACACGACAAAAGGCATCGCAGAGCTACTGTACGATAGTTAACGCTGAATCAAGATAGCAGGTGTCCATTAATGGTGTGTGGCCCACTGCTAAAAGAGCCGTTGTGTTGCTTTCAATAAAAGGAGAAGTTTTTTACAGAAAAAGCAACTGTTGAAAAAAGCAGTTCTTCCTCATCGCCATTGTTACTGTGAAGAGAAGAACAGAGAGCAAAAACACTTCATGTCTAAAGGCTCAACATGTTAGCTGTTTGTCTTCATCATCGACTATAACAAGATCAGAGCAGATCTCTGCAAAGGAGAAAGAAAGTTAGTTGGTGCATTTTCCATCCGCACCCACAAGTTCTTCACAGATCCAACTATACAACTCTGAAGAACATCTTCTGGAGGCAATGGAGAAGAATTTAGGGCTGAACATCTTCAACTTAGGAAAGAAAGAAGAAGCAGAACATTTTCCCTGCTAGTTACTTCCAGCACAAGCCAAAGATCAGGAATAGGTATCGTGCGGGGGGATTAGGAGGCGGCACGACTCTTCTACCTTCAGCAGGCGCACCCTATTTAGGACCTGGGCTGTGAAGGATTAGGCGGAGCTTAAGCCAACGCACTCTTTGCTATTCATTTCTTTCCCTATTTTCTCCAGAATAAGCCACAAGGAGAACTTGCGAGCACTTGTATCTTCTTTTCTGGTAGTGAAGTACTTGTTTTCCATTTCATAGTGGGTGGATCCCCTCAAAGGCGAGATTGGTGAAAGCCTTTCTGTACCTCCAAGGTGTTGAAACCAGAAACTGACTTCTGCGGAGTTCGGGGTCCCAAAAGAGGTGTGACCGCACACCTACTACCCTCAAGCAAATGATCTAGGAACAAAACTAGGAACACGAGGGATAGACCAAAGGTCTCAGCGTGGAGGTCCCACTGCATACCTGGAAGACTAATAAACTCTTCCCCTCCCAAGCCAAAGACTGAGCTAATACACCTTCGGAGGGCTCTCTTGGCCGACCGAAACATCAAAGGAGGATCTCAAGACCAACTCTCTCCTATCCAGATGTGTCTCCTTGGGTCTATACAAAATGCTCTTCACCCACCTTACTAATGGCGTAATCTCGCCGAACAATTCTTTACGCAGCTCCAACTGGGCTGCAAATAGCATGACTCCACTGTCCTAAAAGGCTGTCAACATGCCATCAGGGGCTTCCCGAAAACTATACCTCGGGGCTCCCACGGGGCGAGTGGTTCACGAGCACAACACTCCCCCAAGACAGAAGAAGTAAACTACACATACACAGAGCATCACAGACATTATAAATAATTACAGGAATATGAATTCCATACTTCGGCTCGCAGGCCGGTAATAAAAACAAAATAGGCCTTCATGGGCCAGCACAAACTTGGGCTTAATCCCGCTGCTTCCCGCTAATAAATAATACACAACTTCCTCAGAGTCTTCTCTAGGAACCCCAGAACATCACCAATCCGGCTTACACATCCGGATGGGCTTCACACAACATGCCTAAATCCGTACTCATGCTTCCGGATACTAAATGCAACTAGCTGCGGGGGCGTACACGTCAACCCGTTAGAGAACACCCTTCCTCCACTCATTAGTGGAGAGGAGCACCCATGCAAGTATGGTAATTGAGGGCTTCACCTGCCCGAGAAGAAACTTCGTTACCCTTGATGCGTGTTTTGAGGAAGCCGCAACTGCGCATATTGCCCGAGGCTGTACGTCTAGCGTCCGTAGCTGTTGTCCACGCATGGATGACACAACGGTTTGAGCTCTGATTCCTCCTCTCACTGTGGATCTTGGCAACAATAGCCCTCTTCTTTTGTAATTCTTGCTCCCATTGCCATTCTTGGATTCAAATTTGCTCTTCACTCTGGTTATTATTCGCAATAACTGATGATGTGAAGTTCCTTGCAGTAGTGAGGTTTTTGAAGATGAAAATGGGATTTACTCTCACTCCAATATCCAAAAGCGACAAGCCCGGGTTACAACTGTGGATGAAGGCTGCGAATAACCTAAATATGGACTCTAGTTCCTCTCCCGGATCGTAGGGAAGGGATGATGTTTGATCCTCCTAGAGCCGAAAACATGGAGGCAGTCGATCTCTTGCGGCAAGCCCTAGGAGCCGAGGAAAAAAGAACCTGATCTCCCTTGCCAAGAATCCTTATCCAGTGGTTTTGATGCCCGGAAATGAAGAAGGGGAAGCAGCAGTTTTGATGAAGAAGACAGACGCCGATGATTGTATTAGCACCAACAAACTTGATAGATAACAAGATCCACAGTTGCCTCCTGGCCCTCCCCCAACTTTCCAAAAAATGCGATGAAGATGGAGAGGCGCGGCTTCTTCCTCCTGAGTTCGCCGATCAGGAGAGATGGAGGTCCAGGACGAGAGATCTGGAAAATTCCCGGGGAGAAAACATGCGGCCGAGAGAATTGTATCCCGATCCTTCTTGTTTTTCTTTGCCCTATCTCCTTATCTATATATACATATATATATATATTAAAATAAAAAATATCTTTTAGGTATTCAATATCCTTTTAATCTCACCAGAATGTTATAAAAAACTTGATATATTTATGCTTAAATATATAAAAAGTATCTATTGACTAAGACTTCACCAAATCGCCGCTCATAGCGTGCCCCGAGCCCGCTACCTGGGTAGGGTCCCACTCGGTCGGATACTGGGTTGTACACAATCCCTGCTCTCTTCGAGGTTGGCACAAGATCGGAAAAAAATGTTCAACCCCAAGTATCCGGCAAGTAGGAGCCGACCCAAGAAAAATTGAGAGGGTTTCTCACTTGGAGACAAAGGGAGCTCCACACCAGAGTTTAAATCAGAATTAACTCGCTATCATGAATATGCTATAAAATCCAATCTATTTATTAAAAAACAAACCAAATTATCAATTGATGTGGAAGTTAATGGCAGTACATGTTTTGAAATGCAAGAGGCTATTATTTCAGATGGGCGTACTTTTCATAAACACAATTATTTTGTTACCTCCCAATCATTTTATGTATTAGCAAAATCAACATTAAAAGAAACAAGATCTGCAAAAAGATTGGTCACTACGGGTTCATAATTTTATAAATGATGTTGAGAGATTTAAAACTGGAAAGGAATATATAATACCTGCAGAATCAAGAAAGAGAAAGAGTACCGATAGTGTTACTTTTTTTTAAGAGACGTGCGATACACTAGCAGTAGAATGTGTAAAACAGATAGGAGGAAACTTCAAGCCTGGTGAGGGTACTGCATTATCTCAAACATTAATCGAAAAGTCTCCTGAAGAAATTGTTCAGATATTTAAGGCAGCAGTAGCAGAAGTATCTGCATCTGCTAATTTGCCAAGTAATGATAGTGTATCAATCACTCCTATAGAGTTTCAAGATTTTTTAGATAACTCTCCAGTAAAAATACTGGACTAGATGTCTCTCATAGGGAAAGAATTTGCGCTGGACAAACTTAATAAAGAAGTTCAACAGCTTGTTGAAGGAGATAGTCAATTATCTAAAATATTTGTAGGCAAACTTCTTGAAGAAATCAACCAGATGATTAATATTCTAAAAGTAGCAAGTATTTTTGCCCTATCTGTCAATCGAATGATCATAATGTTCCCCAACTTTAAGGTTTATCTAATAATTTACACAATGAATCAGCAAACAAAATATCCCTGATCCAGGAAAAAGTATCCGAATTCAAAATATTAAACAAAAACATCAGTTTGGTGAGAATATAGATGAAGCTATAACTACTTTTAGTAATTTAAGTAAAAATAGTTATAATAAAGATATTCAGGTAGTGGCTGAGGCAATACGTGCAGTATTAAGCACAAAAGAAGTTGAAAGGATAGGACAAGGACCTAAAACTAAAAAAGAGGTGAATAACCAAACTATTTGTAATACTCCTCTTATTAAAAAAGTTGTAGAAAGTAAAAATATGGCAAGATAAGCAAGGAGGACATTCAATGAACAGTGCCAGGCAGAAAATAAAGTGGGAAATCTCATCTGTAATAAATATACATTTATTCCAAAACATTCCAAATCCAAATCCTTTCCCACTAGGTGTGCCTACCGCCATGTCCTGGTAATGAGAGCCTGGACAGCGAGTCTACCCGGGGCCGAGCGAACTTGTAGTGTCCCTTACCCCCACAGGCGAGCCTACGGACCTGCCAGCTAAGTGAGAGCCTGGTCAGCGGGTCTTCTCGAGATCTCCTCTCCAAACCACCTCCAACCACCGAGTGAGCCTACAACCCTGCCAGCTTGATGAGAGCTTGGTCAGCGGGTCTTCTCGGGGTCTCCTCTCCAAACCACCTCCAACCACCGAGTGAGCCTACAACCCTAGCAGCTTGATGAGAGCCTGGTCAGCGGGTCTTCTTGGGGTCTCCTCTCCAAACCACCTCCAACCACCGAGTGAGCCAATAGCCCTGCCAGCTTGATGAGAGCGTGGTCAGCGGTCTTCTCGGGGTCTCCTCTCCAAACCAACTCCAACCACCGAGTGAGCCTACTGCCCTGCCAGCTTGATGAGAGCTTTGTCAGCGGGTCTTCTCGGAGTCTCCTCTCCAAACCACCTCCAACCACCGAGTGAGCCTACAGCCCTGCCCGCTTGATGAGAGCTTGGTCAGCCGGTCTTCTCGGGGTCTCCTCTCCAAACCACTTCCAACCACCGAGTGAGCCTACATCCCTGCCAGCTTGATGAGAGCGTGGTCAGTGGTCTTCTCGGGGTCTCCTCTCCAAACCACCTCCAACCACCGAGTGAGCCTACAACCATGCCAGCTTGATGAGAGCCTGCTCAGCGAGTCTTCTTGGGGTCTCCTTTCCAAACCAACTCCAACCACCGAGTGAGCCTACAGTACTGCCAGCTTGATGAGAGCCTGGTCTGCGGGTCTTCTCTGGGTCTTCTCTCCAAACCACCTCCAACCTCCGAGTGAGCCTACTGCCCTGCCAGCTTGATGAGAGCCTGGTAAGCGGGTATTCTCGGGGTCTCCTCTCCAAACCAACTCCAACCACCGAGTGAGCCTACAGTCGTGCTAGCTTGATGAGAGCCTAGTAAGCGGGTCTTCTTAAGGTCTCCTCTCCAAACCACCTCCAACCACCGAGTGAGCCTACAGCCCTGCTAGCTTGATGAGAGCCTTGTCAACGGGTCTTCTCGGGGTATCCTCTCCAAACCACCTCCAACCACCGAGAGAGCCTACAACCCTGCTAGATTGATGAGAGCCTTGTCAGCGGGTTTTCTCGGGGTCTCCTCTCCAAACCACCTCTAACCACCGAGTGAGCCTACAGCCCTGCCAGCTTGATGAGAGCCTGTTCAGCGGGTATTCTCGGGGTCCCCTTTCCAAACCACCTCCAACCACCGAGTGAGCCTACAGCCCTGCCAGCTTGATGAGAGCCTAGTCAACAGGTCTTCTCGGGGTCTCCTTTCCAAACCAACTCCAACCACCGAGTGAGTCTACTTCCTTGCCATCTTGATGAGAGCCTGGTCAGCAGGTCTTCTCGGGGTCTACTCTCCAAACCACCTCCAACCACCGAGTGAGCCTACTACCCTGCCAGCTTGATGAGAGCCTTGTCAGCGCGTCTTCTCGGGGTCTCCTCTCCAAACCACCTCCAACCACCGAGTGAGCCTACAGCCCTGCCAGCTTGATGAGAGCCTTGTCAACGGGTCTTCTTGGGGTCCCCTCTGCAAACCAACTCCAACCACCGAGTGAGCCTAAAACCCTGCTAGCTTGATGAGAGCCTGGTCAGCGGGTCTTCTCGGGGTCTCCCCTCCAGACTAAATCCAACCACCGAGTGAGCCTATAACCCTGCTAGCTTGATTAGATCGTTGTCAGCGGGTCTTCTCGGGTTCTCCTCTTCATCCACCCGTTTTACTCCCATGCCATAGAAGAAACCACCTGAAATTTCACTATATTAGAAGATCATAAAAATTTGCAGGTATTGAAAAATGGAAAATGCCTCTGCATATGCTTCTCAAAGATGACAACTATTAAAGAAATCGAAGAGGGTACAAAATTGGAGAAATTACTCACAGCTTGTGGCATACTAAATACTTATCATCGCTTGATATTAAGATGTCTGGATATAAAAATATTGTATCTCTTATAAAGAGAAAGAGGTTTCTTACTAGGGAAATCAGGCAATGAATTAGCTTTTAGAGTTAAACCTAAATAGCTTAAATTTAAAAGTGTCTGGGAGTGTACATAGGATAAGAGAAAATCACTGAGACTTTTGAACTTTATTTAAATGCAACAAGCACAACTTTTCTTACACTGATTCAAGTGTAAGAAGTATGTTATTCAAATGAATGTGTCAAACAAAAACATAAAGATTGACATGAATGGGAAATTAACTATCCAATAAGAAGCAGTGAAAAATTGAGTTCAGACATGTACAACAAACAGTAGAAAATGCACATATAAATTTAGTGTCAAATAATCAAGAAGTGAAAGAGTAGGCCAAAGGTAATCCTAACAAAAATCGTGCCAAAACATTGTAGTAAAGGTTTAACCGGTCACGACCACAATAGTTTTGAATGGAGAATTCATAAATCGAATCCAAATAATTTATTCTTCAATACTCGGTATATACTTCATAAGAAAGCGAAAATCAGTTCATATAGATCTTTCATAAAAAACAAATGTTAATATGTCAAAGAAACAAGCTGGTTTATCAAAGGAGACACTATATTTAATTAAAAGGATAATCCAAATGAAATACATTGATCGATATTCCCATAAAAATAGGAGAATGAAATTGAGATTTTACATAGTATGTATGACTATCTTAAATTGGTGACAAAATTTCCCCAATCTTTCATGACGGAAGGGTACAACAGCTAAAAGATCAAATACGTGCTACATGGCTCCATGCTAAAACCTAAATATTCAACAACGAAATGTAATTGCAACAACCGAAGTACTCCCCATCTATTATGGATCCACATATTAAAACCTAGATCTCAAACTATTTGCAACTGCCGGCGCACTTAAATCAATTGAAAGGGAAAATTTTCAGACTAAAATGGTATTTGGAGTTTGATGAGTTGTAAATATACCTATATTTTCGTATTTTATTTAAGTCATTTTTGTTTATTTTTATATTTTTTAGTTTGTTTTATTTAATAAATTGTTTCTTTTTTGTAATTTTTTATTTTCTAACTTAGCTTTTTTTTGTTTTCTAATTGTTGCAGAAAAAATATTTTCTGGCCTTGTCACGCCCGTGTCACCCCCCGACACGGGCGTGTCAGGCTATCAACTCAACCAGCCAGTCCAAACTCACTAATTTTAATGTTCCGAGCCCGACACGCCCCAGGCACGCCCGTGTTCAAGACTGGTCACGCCCGTATCGATGTCGGCACGCAACTCTCCGTCAACTGTCAACGCTACCGACATCGAAATGCCAGCTGTCCGGGTCACGCCCCCCTGTCACGCCCGTGACAAGCTTGTCACGCCCGTGTCCGCCACGTGGATCGCCTCGAAGTCAAGGCTCCCGTCAACTCCACAGCTCCAGCTCCCTGTCACGCCCCCTGTCACGCCCGTGACCTGGGCGTGACCGCCACGTTTTCAGCAGAAGTCAAGCCTCCAGTCAAATCACCAATCAAGCTCATGAATAGTACTATCACGCCCCCCTGTCACGCCCGTGACCGAGGGCGTGACCAACCCGATTTTTTGCCTATATAAAGGCAGCTGCTGTATGAGATTCTTGTCCACCTTTTTGGTCCATTTTGCTAAGGTGTTATGCTGCCCAAATATATTCCAAATGCTATGTAAGGGAAATTTCTCCCTCTCTCCTTAGTTTTTATTATTTTTTGTGTCTTGTAACTTGTTCTTTTAATTAATAAAACGTGTTTTTCTTCTCTTTATACGTGTTTGGAATGGATTTAAGCAACTCTCCCTTTAGCAATCTTATTTCTTTTCTTTTATGTTTTATGTTTTCATCTTTTTATAGCTTTTATAACTCGTTTAGTTTAGGATTTTATCGCACTTTCTAGCCGTTATAATGTCCGTTTTATTCTCGTTTTCCGCACCCGTTTAGCTTTAGTTAATTTGTATTTGCACTTTTTATGCATTTCTACCGCATTCTAGCGGTAGAAATGCACTTGTTTTAATTTTTTCGCCAACTTCCATTTTGCGTTTATTTGCAAAACTTTTCGCTCCGTTTAATTTTTATTTTCTCTTTTTATGCATTTCTACCGCATTTTAGCGGTAGAAATACAGTCGTTTTAATTTTCCGAGCACTTAGCTTTTCGTTTTAATTTTCAAAACTTTTTGTCCGGTTAATTTTTATTTGCACTTTTTATGCATTTCTACCGCATTCTAGCGGTAGAAATGCAGTTGTTTTAATTTTTCAGTCACTTTGTTTTTCTTATTTTTGCAAGTGTGCGTGCGTGTATGAGTTAGATTTTACAGCTTTATTTCAATTTCTGTAGAGTGTGTGCGTATGCATTTATTTCCGCCTACTCGTTAAGAGTTAAATGGCGCTCAGCTTTCATTTCCCGCCCACTCGTTTGAGTGGGACTTGTCTTTTTACTGCTTTCATTTTCTTCCTACTCACTTGAGTAGGAAAACTTAGAGTGCGTGTGTGTGTTTACTTTTCTGTAGAGTGCGTGCGTGTATGAGATTAATTTACCCCCGCCCACTCGCTCTAGCCGGGATTCGCATTTACTGCTTTCTTCAGTCCTACTCGTTTGAGTAGGACTTGCAATTTTCAGCTTTCTTTACTGCTTTCTTTACAGCTTTCTTTATTGCTTTCTAGTGTAAGTGTCCCCATTCCGATGAGTGGCTAACCGCCCTTAGCCCTCAATATCGAAGAGCATTGGGACAAATAAAGTAGCTTTAAATAATTAAAGGTCCTGTTTTCTATTTAATTAAATTTCTTAAGGTTTGCCCCGGGTTAACGACGCGTAGGACCGCATATCGATGTGCGGGCACTATTTCTGTTATCCCTACACAATGCCGAGAGGCCGCACGTATGGACCGATCGCCCTTGGGTAAAGAGAGCTCCGCGCTAACCCTCGAGAGAGGAGGCGCGTGACTCTACCGGATTGGGTTCCCCACACAATAGCGGGGTTCTCAGCGTAATGCGAGCGTTAAGAGGAATCCTTCGTCGGTCTAGCGATCGGTCGAATAGTCTTAGCGTTCAGGTGAGCGATATCCCTAGACCAAGGTGAGCTCATATCTAAGGAACCTCCATGGCCGAGTCTCCGCCTTAATTAAATTGAAAATAAGGATCTCTTTTTATTAAAAGTTTACTTTAGTTCAATTCTCTTTTTGATAGCGTCGCGCTAAGTTGGTCATCGGACTTCCGCACTTATTTACTGCAATTTTTCCTGCTTTCTTTTTATGCTTATTATTATTATGCATTTTTATATAATTTTTAAACCAAATTAAGATATTTTCGGTAGAATAATAGGCTTTCAGGGAAAGAGTAGATATAGCTAAGCCGGCCCCGAGAACAATACGACCCCGATATTCCGCACCGGAATATCCTGTACTACACGCGATAGGTGCACTTGCCTCCCTCTCGTTAAAACTCGGTTTCTAACAAAACAAAACGCTCTTTCTTTTTATAAATAAAAACCTCCACTTTCATCATCTCATCCACATAAATAAGAGCCGGCGTTTTAACCATCAAGTTTTTGGCACCGTTGCCGGGGAAATTTCGTCTTACTATTTTGAATTCCTGAAACCTATTAATTTTACCCTTTATTTCTACTAATATATATATATATATATATATAAAAAAATATTTTGATCAAACAAAAAATTTTATAATAATAATAATAATATCATTATTAATAATAATAATAAATACTAAAAAAAAAACAAAAAAAAATTTTTTAAAACTTTAAAACAAAAAAAAAAAATCAGAAAAATCTAAAAAAAAAAAAAAAATCAAAAACTTAAAAACATAAAAAACCTAAAAACTTTAAAACTAAAAAAAAAAAATATAAAAACCTTAAAAAAAACTTTAAAAAAAAATGTGTTGAAATTTTTTTTATCTTTCTTTTCATCCAAAAATTTAAAATTAAAAAAATATATATATCTTTCTTTTTTATTTTGCCTTTACCCCTTTTTCTTTTTTCTTTTTTCTTTTTCTTTTTATTTTCAAAAAAAAAAATCATAAACTAAAAAAAAATAAAAAAAAAAAACTCTCTAAAAATAAAAAATAATAAAAAAAAAATTTTAAAAAAAAAAATAAAAACTAAGAAAAAATATATAAAACACAAAAATTATTAATTATGTATTTATTTTATAGTTTCGGCGCGCTTCACAATTGTGAGCGCTAGGGGATCGCATATCGGTCGCTCGCTCTTAGCTAAGGCCTTAGCTTCCGAGTCACACCCACTTGTCGCCCCATATCACCCGCACCTTTTTCGCCGAATTTTTCTTTTTTCGTTTTTTTTCTATTATATTTTTGCTATTTCTTTTAACTTTTGCAGGGATATCTTAACGGGCTTCCCCGAACGCGCTTTAGGAAAGATTTCTAAACCCCTATTTTTAATTTTAAATTTTGTACATACTACTTAGATTTTTATATATATCCTGTTCCTCATACTTAGTGCAACATTGGGGACAATGTTGGACTTAAGTATGGGGGTGTTTCCTATTTTCTGTCTTTTTATTTCAAGAACTTAATAAAAATTCCAAAAAATTTGCAAAAATTAAAAATTTCAAAAAAATATATTTTCATGCTTTAAATATTAATAATAAAATTTCAAAAAAAATATGAAACATCGCTCCGCGACGTTCGACTCATCGAACCAACCACAAATAAGAGTCTGTTCGCGGGCGATCCTTTTTATTTTGTAAATTTTTTTGTAAATATTCTCGTCTCTTTCCTCTTTTCTTTCCTTTCTTGTAAAAATTTCTCTCCTCTTGTAAATATTTCCGAAAAATAAAAAATTCAAAAAATTTATATAACTCAAAAAACTCAAAAAATTTGCATAACCTTTAAAAATTTCCAAAAAAATGATAAAAACACCAAAATATCAAAACAAATTTAGAAAAACTCATAAAAATCAAGAAAATTATTTTGTAATAAATAATTTGAATACCTTAATTCTTAACCTCTTTGCTCTCCAAAATAATCGTTTCGAGTTTATTTATAAGCGAATTTTAATTAATTCTTTATTTACTATTCGTTTATTAATTGTAGCTCGATAGACTTAAATTTCTGGGGTTAAGATTTTAAAGAATTTTTTTATGGCTTTTTCTTATTATAGGGAACTTGTTTTTCTCATTTTCACTTCTTATTTTTTGAAATAAAGCACATCTTTATGTTAGAAAATAACATTTATGGATTTTACATTATTTCTACTTATGCTTTTAGAAACGTAGGAACGTTCAAATTAAAAAGGTTGCTCTCGAAATTTTTTATTAAACTCTAGTTTTCTTTTAGAAACTCCACATTTTTTTTCATGCCTTACTTGGTATGATTCTCCACTCACCCTTAAAAGATCTTATGTCAATGGGGATAAGATTTCGTCCCGCAAACATAAGCACCCAATAATTAAAAAGATTATATGTTACGGAGTAAGAGGATAAAATTCATTACCCCTATACATATGCATTGGGTTTATTATTTTTTGTGAAGAAAGAAAGAAAAATTATAAGTTAGGAAAATAAGATTTCATTTTCCTAATTATCCAAAAAGAAAAAAATGTGGAGGTTCGAGAAAAAAATTACCTCGCCTCAAAAATCAAAGCCCTCTTCATAACCGCCAATCCACTTATTCAATTTTCATGATTCTAGAATTAATCTAAAACTTTTTGAGAGCATAATTTTTAAATTAAATTATTTCCTATAAATTTCTTTTTAGCTAAAGTTTTTTCGATAATTCCAATCAATTTTTGTTAAACTAACAAAAATAATTTTCGCTTTCTTTTTTCCATTTAGAAGTATTTTTTTGAAACAGTTCCTCTATTTTAACATTTTCATAAGTTAAGATTTAATTCCGAGACCCCGGAAATTTATTTCGATCTTTCGTACAATTAACTTAAGCGTTAGTTAAATTTAGGATTCTTTTTAATTCCTTATAGGTTCATCTCCAACTTTTGCTCTGGAATAGCAAAAGCTTAAGTATGGGGGTATTTGATGAGTTGTAAATATACCTATATTTTCATATTTTATTTAAGTCATTTTTGTTTATTTTTATATTTTTTAGTTTGTTTTATTTAATAAATTATTTCTTTTTTGTAATTTTTTATTTTCTAACTTAGCTTTTTTTTGTTTTCTAATTGTTGCAGAAAAAATATTTTCTGGCCTTGTCACGCCCGTGTCACCCCCCGACACGGGCGTGTCAGGCTATCAACTCAACCAGCCAGTCCAAACTCACTAATTTTAATGTTCCGAGCCCAACACGCCCCAGGCACGCCCGTGTTCAAGACTGGTCACGCCCGTGTCGATGTCGGCACGCAACTCTCCGTCAACTATCAACGCTGCCGACATCGAAATGCCAGCTGTCCGGGTCATGCCCCCCTGTCACGCCCGTGACAAGCTTGTCACGCCCGTGTCCGCCACGTGGATCGCCTCGAAGTCAAGGCTCCCGTCAACTCCACAGCTCCAGCTCCCTGTCACGCCCCCCTGTCACGCCCGTGACCTGGACGTGACCGCCACGTTTTCAGCCGAAGTTAAGCCTCCAGTCAAATCACCAATCAAGCTCATGAATAGTACTGTCACGCCCCCTGTCACGCCCGTGACCGAGGGCGTGACCGACCCGATTTTTTGCCTATATAAAGGCAGCTGCTGTATGAGATTCTTGTCCACCTTTTTGGTCCATTTTGCTAAGGTGTTATGCTGCCCAAATATATTCCAAATGCTATGTAAGGGAAATTTCTCCCTCTCTCCTTAGTTTTTATTATTTTTTGTGTCTTGTAACTTGTTCTTTTAATTAATAAAACGTGTTTTTCTTCTCTTTATACGTGTTTGGAATGGATTTAAGCAACTCTCCCTTTAGCAATCTTATTTCTTTTCTTTTATGTTTTATGTTTTCATCTTTTTATAGCTTTTATAACTCGTTTAGTTTAGGATTTTATCGCACTTTCTAGCCGTTATAATGTCCGTTTTATTCTCGTTTTCCGCACCCGTTTAGCTTTAGTTAATTTTTATTTGCACTTTTTATGCATTTCTACCGCATTCTAGCGGTAGAAATGCACTTGTTTTAATTTTTTCGGCAACTTCCATTTTGCGTTTATTTGCAAAACTTTTCGCTCCGTTTAATTTTTATTTTCTGTTTTTATGCATTTCTATCGCATTTTAGCGGTAGAAATACAGTCGTTTTAATTTTCCGAGCACTTAGCTTTTCGTTTTAATTTTCAAAACTTTTTGTCCGGTTAATTTTTATTTGCACTTTTTATGCATTTCTACCGCATTCTAGCGGTAGAAATGCAGTTGTTTTAATTTTTCAGTCACTTTGTTTTTCTTATTTTTGCAAGTGTGCGTGCGTGTATGAGTTAGATTTTACAGCTTTATTTCAATTTCTGCAGAGTGTGTGCGTATGCATTTATTTCCGCCTACTCGTTAAGAGTTAAATGGCGCTCAGCTTTCATTTCCCGCCCACTCGTTTGAGTGGGACTTGTCTTTTTACTGCTTTCATTTTCTTCCTACTCACTTGAGTAGGAAAACTTAGAGTGCATGTGTGTGTTTACTTTTCTGTAGAGTGCGTGCGTGTATGAGATTAATTTACCCCCGCCCACTCGCTCTAGCCGGGATTCGCATTTACTGCTTTCTTCAGTCCTACTCGTTTGAGTAGGACTTGCAATTTTCAGCTTTCTTTACTGCTTTCTTTACAGCTTTCTTTATTGCTTTCTAGTGTAAGTGTCCCCATTCCGATGAGTGGCTAACCGCCCTTAGCCCTCAATATCGAAGAGCATTGGGACAAATAAAGTAGCTTTAAATAATTAAAGGTCCTGTTTTCTATTTAATTAAATTTCTTAAGGTTTGCCCCGGGTTAACGACGCGTAGGACCGCATATCGATGTGCGGGCACTATTTCTGTTATCCATACGCAATGCCGAGAGGCCGCACGTATGGACCGATCGCCCTTGGGTAAAGAGAGCTCCGCGCTAACCCTCGAGAGAGGAGGCGCGTGACTCTACCGGATTGGGTTCCCCACCCAATAGCGGGGTTCTCAGCGTAATGCGAGCGTTAAGAGGAATCCTTCGTCGGTCTAGCGATCGGTCGAATAGTCTTAGCGTTCAGGTGAGCGATATCCCTAGACCAAGGTGAGCTCATATCTAAGGAACCTCCATGGCCGAGTCTCCGCCTTAATTAAATTGAAAATAAGGATCTCTTTTTATTAAAAGTTTACTTTAGTTCAATTCTCTTTTTGATAGCGTCGCGCTAAGTTGGTCATCGGACTTCCGCACTTATTTACTGCAATTTTTCCTGCTTTCTTTTTATGCTTATTATTATTATGCATTTTTATATAATTTTTAAACCAAATTAAGATATTTTCGGTAGAATAATAAGCTTCCAGGGAAAGAGTAGATATAGCTAAGCCGGCCCCGAGAACAATACGACCCCGATATTCCGAACCGGAATATCCTGTACTACACGCGATAGGTGCACTTGCCTCCCTCTCGTTAAAACTCGGTTTCTAACAAAACAAAACGCTCTTTCTTTTTATAAATAAAAACCTCCACTTTCATCATCTCATCCACTTGAGTAGGAAAACTTAGAGTGCGTGTGTGTGTTTACTTTTCTATAGAGTGCGTGCGTGTATGAGATTAATTTACCCCCGCCCACTCGCTCTAGCCGGGATTCGCATTTACTGCTTTCTTCAGTCCTACTCGTTTGAGTAGGACTTGCAATTTTCAGCTTTCTTTACTGCTTTCTTTACAGCTTTCTTTATTGCTTTCTAGTGTAAGTGTCCCCATTCCGATGAGTGGCTAACCGCCCTTAGCCCTCAATATCGAAGAGCATTGGGACAAATAAAGTAGCTTTAAATAATTAAAGGTCCTGTTTTCTATTTAATTAAATTTCTTAAGGTTTGCCCCGGGTTAACGACGCGTAGGACCGCATATCGATGTGCGGGCACTATTTCCGTTATCCATACGCAATGCCGAGAGGCCGCACGTATGGACCGATCGCCCTTGGGTAAAGTGAGCTCCGCGCTAACCCTCGAGAGAGGAGGCGCGTGACTCTACCGGATTGGGTTCCCCACCCAATAGCGGGGTTCTCAGCGTAATGCGAGCGTTAAGAGGAATCCTTCGTCGGTCTAGTGATCGGTCGAATAGTCTTAGCGTTCAGGTGAGCGATATCCCTAGACCAAGGTGAGCTCATATCTAAGGAACCTCCATGGCCGAGTCTCCGCCTTAATTAAATTGAAAATAAGGATCTCTTTTTATTAAAAGTTTACTTTAGTTCAATTCTCTTTTTGATAGCGTCGCGCTAAGTTGGTCATCGGACTTCCGCACTTATTTACTGCAATTTTTCCTGCTTTCTTTTTATGCTTATTATTATTATGCATTTTTATATAATTTTTAAACCAAATTAAGATATTTTCGGTAGAATAATAGGCTTTCAGGGAAAGAGTAGATATAGCTAAGCCGGCCCCGAGAACAATACGACCCCGATATTCCGCACCGGAAAATCCTGTACTACACGCGATAGGTGCACTTGCCTCCCTCTCGTTAAAACTCGGTTTCTAACAAAACAAAACGCTCTTTCTTTTTATAAATAAAAACCTCCACTTTCATCATCTCATCCACATAAATAAGAGCCGGCGTTTTAACCATCAGAGTTCATCGGAAGTCATATCCCAAGAAAAAGATAAATCAAATGCATTCATACGTTCTAACTCAGATCAATCCTACATTGATAAGATGATAGTTATCATGAGTTGCAGGTTCAAGATCATACTAGTGGCACACAACACAAGACAAGGGCAAATCTATATCTTTGCTCCATGTTGGGTTCCCCAACACAAGCAATCCCTACAATATTTCTCAGAAAATGATAACAAGTCAAAACTGTATATAATAACAGGTATCACTTAGTAATACTTCCTCCAAAAATCATCTCTTTGCCCCAACTTATGACATCTTAAAAGAACCAACCAAAATGATAATACATATTTTAGAAGTAAAAGGGCCTTCAAAACTGTTGAAACTACTCCAAAAATTAGAATCATAAATTCAAAAATCAATGCCTGATAGGAAGAGAATATACTTCTGACATGTTTGATATTTTTGAGATAATTGAATCGTAATCTTTTCAAATACAAAGGTAGCATCAATGAGTTCCAGAAAAAATTCTTTATAATACGAGAAAACCAAGGGCTATACTAAGCAAACAGTGAAGTACATATCCCAATAAGTACGGAAAACAATATAAATAAAAGGCTCATCTAAAGTAAAAAACATATAAGCCACCTAAACATTTTACTGCATCCTCATAAGCAAGGAAAAAATGTCAGCACAGTTGCAACAATCAAATTAGTACATGTCAAACCGTAAATTTCATTGCACAATATCGAATAATAATATTGCCTTCTACTATAAGTCTTTTCATAAAATTAAAATTAATATAGTACAATCTGGCATACAGATTAGTAGAAGAAAATAATGAAGTTGAAAAAACAGTTTGTTTAATTTTTTAATCAAATACCTTCCGATTGAACACTCTTTCTTGGAAATATTATATTTCTATAGATACATTGTTGGAAATTATTATAATTTTATTTGATTCTAACCTACTCTTATATCTGCCTTAACCAACAATTACCTGCTAACAAGGTTTTTCCACCAGCTCAGCCCAATCTACTCATCTTGCAAGGCTAACATCATCCCAAAGGCCATACTCTTATTGGCTCAACGACGTATTGAAAAGTAACAAACTCCGAACGAACAAAATAAGTACGAATATTTTCTTATACAAAGGATCACGAGTTAAGGTGCTACATAATTAGATGAATAGTTCGTTTTCTCAAACAGGTGCAAATCCTACTCCAAAGGCTATAGGATTCCAACAACAACTATAAGGTGGGAAGACTCCAAGTATGAGGACCTTACATACGAAATTTCAGCGCACAACCCTGGTCGTCACTTGGTTCCTCTTCTATAGCCATGTCGTTCGCCTGAGTTCTTCTGTGCTGGTCACTCTCCATGCTCACCGCACCATTAATGTTGAAACTAGAAACTGACTTCTGTAGAGTTTGGGGTCCCAAAAGAGGGGTGACCGCGCACCTACTACCCTCAAGCGAATGATCTAGGTACAAAACTAGGAACACAAGGGACAGACCCAAGGTATCAGCGTGGATGTCCAACCGCATACCCGGAAGACTAACAATCTCTTCCCCTCCCAAGCCAAAGACTAAGCTAAGGCACCTTCGGAGGGCGCTCTTTGCCGACCGGAACATCTAAGGAGGATCTCAAGACCAACTCTCTCCTATCCAGATGTGTCCCCTTGGGTCTTTACAAATTGCTCTTCACCCGCCCTACTAATGACGCAATCTCGCCAAGCAATTCACTACGCAGCTCCAACTGGGATGCAAACAGCGTGACTCCGCTATCCTAAAAGGTTGTCAACATGCCATTAGGGGCTTCCCGACAACTATACCTCGAGGCTCCCACAGGGCAAGTGGTTCACGAGCACACCACTTGCCCAAGACAGAAGAAGTAAACTACACATACATAGAGCATTACAGGCATTATAAATAATTACAGGAATATGAATTCCATACTTCGGCACGCAGGCCGGTAATATAAACAAAATAGGCCTTCTAGGGCCGGCACAAACTTGCGCTTAAGCCCACTGCTTCCCGCTAAATAAATAATACACAACTTCCTCAGAGTCTTCTCCGGGAACCCTAGAACATCACCAATCTGGCTTACACATCCGGATGGGATTCACATAACATGCCTAAATCTATACTCACGCTTCCGGATATTAAATGCAACTAGCTGTGGGGACGTACATGTCAACCCGTTAGAGAACATCCTTCCTCCACTCGTTAGTGGAGAGGAGCTCCCATGCAAGTATGGTAATTGAGGTCTTCACCTGCCCAAGAAGAAACTTCGTTACCCTTGATGCGTGTTTTGAGGAAGCCGCAACCGCGCATATTGCCCGAGGCTTTACGTCTAGCGTCCGTAGCTGTTGTCCACGCATGGATGACACAACGGTTCGAGCTTTGATTCCTCCTCTCACTGTGGATCTTGGCCACAATAGCCCTGCTCTTTTGTAATTCTTGCTCCCATTGCCATTCTTGGATTCAAATTCTCTCTTCAATCATGTAATTATTCGCAATAACTAATGATGTGAAGTTCCTTACAGCAGTGAAGTTTTTGAAGATGAAAATGGGATTTACTCTCACTCCAATATCCAAAAGAGACAAGCTCGGGTTAGAACTATGGATGAAGGTTGCGAATCACCTAAATCTGGACTCTAGTTCCTCTCCCAGATCTGAGGGAAGGGACGATGTTTGATCCTCCTAGAGGCGAAAACATGGAGGCAGCAGATCTCTTGCGGCAAACCCTAGGAGCCGAGGACGAAAGAGCCCAATCTCCTCTATCTAGAATCCCTATCCAGTGGTTTTTATGCCCGGAAATGAAGAAGGGGAAGCTATAGTTTTGATGAAGAAGACAGATGCCGATGATTGTATTAGCACCAACAAACTTGATAGATAACAAGATCCACAGTTGCCTCCTGGCCCTCCCCCAACTTTCCCAAAAACGCGATGAAGATGGAGAGGCGCAGCTTCTTCCTCCTGAGTTCTCCGATCGGGAGAGATGGAGGGCCAGGACGAGAGATCAGGAAAATTCCCCAGGGAGAAAACATGCGGCCGAGAGAATTGTATCCCAATCCTGCTTTTTTTTCTTTGCCCTATCTCCTTATCTATATCTATGTATATATATACAAGCAGTCGTGCACGGGGGACCCCGTGCGGGCAACATTTGTCGTGGGTTCGACATCTGTCGAGGGGGCAACATTCGTCGTGGGTGCGATATCTGTCGAGGGGGCGACATTCGCCGTGGGTGCGACATCCGTCGAGGGGGTGACATTCGTCGTGGGTACCACATTGGTCGTGGGGGCGACATTCGTGGTGGGTGCGACATTTGTCGAGGGGGCGAAATTCGTCGTGGGTACGACATTTGTCGAGGGGGCAAAATTCGTCGTGGGTGCGACATTTGTCAAGGGGGCGACATTCGTCGTGGGTGCGACATTTGTCGAGCGGGAGACATTTGTCTTAGGGGCGACAATTGTCATGGGGGCGACATTTGTCGTGGGGGCGACATTTGTCGAGGGGGTGACATTTGTCATGTGGGTGACATTTGTCGTGGGGGCGACATTCGTCAAGGTGGCGACATTCGCCGTGGTGGCGACATTCGTCGCGGTGGAGACAATCGTCGTGGTGGCGACAATCGTCGTGTGGGCGACATTTGTCTTGGGGGCGACATTCGTCGTGGGTGCGACATTTGTCAAGAGTGTGATATTTATCGAGGGGGCGACATTTGGCTGAGGCGGCAACATTGATCGCGGGGGCGTCAATCATCGCGGGGGCGTCAATCATCACGGGGGCGACATCGGTATGAGGAGTATTTAACGTAAACAGAGGACTCAATCAATAACCCCAAATGGGTTTCATCCAGATGAACAAAATAACAAAAAAATGTAGAAAACTCATTTGGGGTTTTTACCCAGATTAACAAAATAGAGGAAAATGATGAGTATTTAACGTAGAGATTGAGAAAATGAAAAATAAAACTCAAATAGTCAGCTGAATGAAAAAAACAGAACATAGATATGCAGTTATAATAGTGTTTCTCACTAACAAATTTTTTCTTAAGTGTTTCTAACTAACATATTTTTTCTCAACATCATTTTGTTCTCTCACAAACACAGAGAAAGCAACAAAAATGTACTAAAATTAGAAACAACATTGAGAAAGCAACAAAAAAGAAATAAAATAAATAATACCCCATCTTCAAGCTTTGGCCTTCTATTTAAAGGCATGCTTGATTTCCGCAGCGACATGATTGACCCCCCCCCCCCCCCACCCCCCACAAAAAACATGCTTGTGACACAAAACCATGTAACGACATGCTTGTTAAAGAGAATAAAAATAATAATAATTTAAGAACTCCGAAAATATTAATCAATTTTACACAATTAACGCCTGCAACAAAAATTCCACTTATCTGTAACGTAATTCCAGTGGCCATCACATGGAACAAAGCAGAGCAGAGCCACAGGAAAATAAAAAAAAACAAAATAGGTGGAGGACGTGGAAGAGGATGGAGCGCACGAAGGAGTGAAGGAAGAAGTCGAAGAAGTGCGACAGACATTTCGCCCCATTGGGTGAGAACTTGATGACTAAATAAGAAATTAAAAATGGGGGAGAAGAACCTAAAGCCTTTTTTGTGAGATCTGGGTGGCTTACCGTGAAAGAAGCACTTTCGACAGCCGGAGAAATGATGGCCAGCTCGATTCCTGCAGAAGACGTTTGAGATCTAGATCAAGGTACCTGGAGAGGGTGTAGATCTGAAAGGAAACTGAGTTTAGGAGTGAAGAGGTCGGCATCAATAGAGATTCAGTAAAGGAGGAGTTCTGATGGCTTACTGTCCGCAGCCGCATAAATGGTGGTCAGCTCGATTCCTGCAGGCACTGCAGAAGACGGAGGGCAGCATTCTTCGTCGATGTAGAGACGCGAAGAGAGGAGTTAGTCGGCGAGAACTGGACATCGAGAGGAAGGCAGGGGATGGGTTTGCGAGGGGGGCGGAGCTATAGCGACAGGTCCGCGTTGGAGAATGAGCAGTTGCACTGTGTAGATCTGAGAATTACCTATTTGATCGGGCATTAAGGCTGAAAGCGCGATCTGTGGCATTGACATAAGACGGTCAGTGTCCGTTGATTTGTAGTGATCGTGTGGTGGGAAATCAAAGGATGTGTGGCTTCATCTGTGACCCTTGATTGTTGTAGATCCTGTGGTTGATAATGTTTGCGGGAAGCAGAAAGCGGAGGGCTTTTTCGGAAGATGAAAATTACACTATTTAGAAGGGTATTTTGAGAACAGAAATGTTACACCACCCCTAAAAACCTCCTCCCTTATAGTATAAAGATATATATATATATTAAAATAAGAAATATCTTTTAGGTATTCAATATCCTTTTAACCTCACCAGAATGTTATAAAAAACTTGATATATTTATGCTTAAATATATAAAAAGTATCCATTGACTGGGACTGCACCAAATCGCCGCTCATAGCGTGCCCCGAGCCCGCTACCCGGGGAGGGCCCCACTTGGCCGGATACGGGGTTCTACACTAGGCAAGATAGATGAAAGTCTTTCTACACCTACTAGGAGAGATGGACAAAGTTCCATGTGTACCTCTTAGGAAGGATGGACAAAGGTAAATCTGCACCTCAACCTGAACGAGCATTGGTTCTACTGAGACATGAATACACAAAGATTCTTCGCTACCTCCACCTGGATGGACAATGGTTCTCTTAAGAAGCAAACAAATAAAGGTTCTTTGCCACCTCCATCTTGACGAACCCCGGTTCTCCTGAGGCATGATCGAATAAAGGTTCTTTGCCACCTCCACCTAGATTGACCTTGGACCTCCTAAGGCCCGAACGAACAAAGGTTCTTCACCATCACCACCCAGAAGAATCCTGGTTCTCCTGAGACACGAACAACACAATTTCTTCACCACCTCCATCCGGAACAACCTTAGTTCTCCTGAGGCATGAACGAACAAAGGTTCTTTTCCACCTCTCACCAGACAAACCCGGATTTTCCTAAGGCATGAGCGAACAAAGGTTCTTTGCCACCTCCTCCTTAACAAACCCGGATACTCCTGAGGTGCAAATGAAAAAAAGGTTATTTTTCACCTCCACTCGGACAAACCTCGATTCTCTTAAGGCCCGAAAGAACAAAAGTTATTTGTCATCTACACCTAGATGGACCTCGGTCCTCCTAATGCTCGAACGAACAAAGGTTTTTCGCCACCTCCACCCAGACAAACCCAAGTTCTCCCAAGGCACAAACAAACAAAGGTTCTTTGCTACCTCCACCCGGGTTAACTCTGATTCTCTTGAGGCGCAAACGAACAAAGGTTTTTTTGCCTCCTATACCAAGACGAACCATGTTCTCTAGAGGCAAGAACGAAGAAAGGTTCTTTGTCACCGCCACCTGGACAAACCTTTGATCTCTAGAGGCATAAATGAACAATGGTTCTTCTCCACCTCTACATAGATGAACACTGGTTCTCCTGATCTATGAATAACAAAGGTTCTTCGCCACCTCCACCTAGACGAACACCGATCCTACTGAGATGTGTACAAATAATGTTTCTTTACCACCTCCACCTGAATGAACACCGGTGCTCCTGAGGCACGAAAGAAGAAAGGTTCTTTTCTGCCTCCACTTGGACGGTCCTAGACCTCTTGTGGCGCGAACAAACAAAGGTTCTTCGCCACCTCCACTAAGAAGAAACTCGATTCTCCTAGCGCGCGAATGAAAAAAAGGTTCTTTGATGCCTTCACTTGGACAAACCCCGGTTCTCTTAAGGTATAAATGAACAAAGGTTCCTTACAACCTCCACACATACGGACCGAGTTATCCTAATGCGCGAACAAACAATGTTTTTTCCCAACCTCCGAAGAATAGGTCTCGGGACCTTCCGAAGTGCACACAAACCAAGGTTTGTTGTTACCTCCCGAAACAAGCAGACACCCTGAATCCACTTATTCCACCAAGGCAAGGGGGAAAGTTTCCCCCCTCATTGAACTCAAGCAAAATGTCCCCAACACTAACACGTGTGATGATCGCCAGAGGATGTGTGCGGTACGCAAGGATTATTAATTATCTGATACTCCCAAACTACTGTATCGCGAAAATCACAAGTTTTGAGGATCTCTCCATTACCAGAGCCGCAATAGTGTAAAGACGACTATAGGACTAAGTCACCCGCGATGACTAGGGCAAGATACTAATAGAAGAAACAAAACATGTGCACAGTGCGAATACGATCAAATACACCCCCCTGTCGTCAACACAATCTTTTGATGAATCTCCTGTCCAAGGCACGTAATTCCCCCACATCCTTCACGTTGCACAAATCCCCTCGTCCGGTAAAGGGCAAAAACCAACAACATGCTCATCCCACTATGACGGACATGCCTTCGTAGGCTTCATCTCGGGGTCCACTCATTCATCTAGCACCACTCCCCTCCGAGACCCCAAGACCTAGTGTATTCTGCAACACACTCATCATACCATAATGGCTCTATCACAACTTACGATGCAAATGGACACCAAGTCCTCATATGCTTCCATGCAAGAGCAAACACAGAATACTTCTAAATCCTCTAGTAGGAACAAACCCGTTGGTCCCTCTACAACACCGAGGAAAGGGGGAAAACATCCATCCACGTAACGTCCAAGAACCAATTGCCAGTGCAAACCCCTGTGTCAATCGCATGAGAAATCACACAATGGCATACTCGTATATTCATACAGGCAGAAAGTATTAGAAGCAACACGCTTCCACACTAATGCAGTTTACACAAAGCTGGAAGACGTCTCTTGCAAACACACCGCCAGCACCGCTGAGCAAACATGTGTGATGTATGAGCAATCAATCCAAAGGTGAGGTGATCAAGCTTAGAAATGTTTAGCCTCATCGCTTTGCGGTTCATGACCCATGAAAATTTTGGTGCATTTGATGGAGTCCCCCTAAATTTTCTAAGTTAAACTAGGAATATTTTGCCCAAAGGCACTCAAGGGAGCCAACCCGACCAAACGAGTTGCGCGCACCAAGCCACGCTCGCCTTATTGAAGGGTTTGAGATCACCCCAAATAAAGAGTAATACTAAGCAAGACAGTGTGTGAGCACCATGCTCCAGCGTGTGCTGATGACGCACATACAACATGCCCTGCACGTGCTTGCAAGTAGCAGTGTACGTGAGTGCTGCGCGCGACATCAGGAGTGAGTGCGGCACACAACATTGTGTATGAGTTCTGTGCACGCACACTTGCGGGAGCCTGCACGCAGCCAGCAACACTGCTGTGGGGCCACGAATGCGGTAGCCCGTGCGGGCATCCGCAACCGGTGCCTGCATTGTCTCCGGCCACCGCCATCGCCACCTCCTGCTGTCACCGGCCGCCACCTCCCGCCATCACCGACCACCACCTCCAGCAATCACTGGCCACCAGCGCCACCTCCAGCCATCACCTACTGCCCCCGTCGTCGGGCACCCTGCCTGGGCTTCCCGGACTGACCGGGGGAACTTTTGTCATTTTTACTAAAATTTGTGATCTCGGTGATCAGAATAGAGCAACATTATTTACCACCACAAATTCTGCCCCAGCGAAATTACCACCAAGTCCCTTAAAAAACTATAAAAGGGCTCACATGCTCTTATTTAAAGATGGGCAACTCCAAAGGCTAGAGAGAGATCTGAGGTTTTCCGGCGATATCGTGGAACTTTGATCATTCCTCCACTTGGAATTCACTCCTCTCCCTCTCTAGTGCAAAGGCATCTCAAGGCTCTGAAGATACAATATCCTTCTCGGCAAGAGTGCTCCCATCAAGGCTCTAGCTCGGCAGGGGCGCTTTCATCGAGTTTTGGTGTGTACAACCCCATTTTTGCCAAGTGGGGACCCCCTAAGAGAGGCCAAGGCGGGAAGACAAGTGAGGCCTGGGCGATCTGGCAAGGTGAGTGAAGTACAGGCCCTCCAGAATCGTCCAAGGCAATCCACGGTAGCTAATGAGGGCGAGCGGGGTATTCAGCCCAGCACTTGCCCCAAGATCAAGGCAAGCGACGAGTGTTAGGCCCACCAGGCACTCCCCACCTTAAGGCGAGTGGGAAGTCTGCTCGCCAAATTGATCTACTGAGAAACTTCTCTGGGACTGCTAGTAAACCCTCTAAACAGCGGAGTTTCACTGTTGGCAAGCCATTTTGGTCTATAATTAGTAAATCCAAAAAACGAGATGCCGCTATTTGCAGACCGGTTTTGGAAAATTATAAATAGACCCCCAATGGAACCTTTGGAGAGGACCAATTTTTGGATTCTCTCTCCACTAGTTGATCCAGGTTGGCAAGAGATTCCATAGTGTTAGTCATGGTTTTCGGGAGGGGAAGCTCTCTTTTATCTTTTAGGTGTGTGGCAGGACCTCCTCACAACAGCTTAAGGGGCCTGTTTCTTAGTTCCAAGCGACCGATCAAGTGTTCTTAACTTCGGAGAAATATATGCAAGTTGCCCATCGGTCCTAACTCCTCATTGAACCGTGGTTTCTGGGTTAAACATTTTTTGGTGCGGTGAGCATAGACCGTATCTTGCATAAAAAATCCTGAGCAAGTCCCATGGCTAGAGATGAGGAATAAGGAGACAACCTCGATGAGTCGCTTAATGTGAATGAATTTGTGTGGAAGGGTAATTTCCTAGAGTTTGCAAAGATTATTATGGAATTCATGCATGGACTTGCCCCACGAGGCGAGTGCTCGACGTTGATTTCCCTTGTGTTTGCGCCTCAGTTTTTGGGCGAGGATGCCCCAGGTAGGAGGCCGGAGAAAGAAGAGGCGACTGAAGGGGTGAGGGGGATCTCGTCGGGCGCGAGTTGTTCCCTAGTCGGGCGAGTGTTTGCCATCCGTGCGAGTTGATGGCGTGAGTCAAGTCAACTCACCCTGCAAGTGAAGGTAGTCCATTAAGCAAGTTGATTATGTTAGCCCCAGTTTCGAAGGGATTCAGGGAGCCGGAGAAACCATACTATAGGAAAGGATGACCTCATTAACACCTATAATGGTTTGAGAATGCAGTTTCTATCAGGCACATGTCAGATTCCTTTTAGTTCCACCTTTATACCATCATGTTCAAGGTTAAGGCGATATACTGGTTCTACCAGCTCCCCCTAGGTCCGTATATAGCTTCGAGGACTTGTAGTGAAGCTTCCAGTTGCATTTCTCAAAATACAAAAAGTGGAAGAAGGGGGGAGGAGCACCTCCTTTTGATCAAGCATGCGTTGTTGGGAAGTTACATGGATCGATTCCAGGAAGAGGTTCTGCTTATTCAAGTAGTACTAAGATATACATTGCACCTTGCATTTACGCTTGGGATACGCTAGGGATTCTTCAAGATGAGTTTGACTCGGAATCCCCCCTTATCCTTCAAGTAGTTAATAAAGGGTGGCAAAAGATATCGAAGGAGAGGTCACGAACCTCATATATGTGAAGAAGCTAGCCAAGTTAGGAGAAAGTCAGGTGAGGGAGCAAGGATGATTCAAGCAGTAGTAAGGGAGGAGAGGATTTGAGCCAAGGGGATAGGTGTTCTAGGGATATCATAGATGGTAGGAGACAGGATGAGGATTTCAAGAGTCGATCAATCAACTAGCAAGGAGGCCGCTAGGAGGGTCGGTTCAAGGTCAGGGAAATGGAATCGTTTAAGGCTGGGTGAACTTACACGATGGGCGAGGGCGGCTCAACCCTCCAGGGTGAAGGCCGAAGTCAAGGCCGCTCCTGCCCACACTCTAGTAGGCCATGACGATTGGCTAGAGAGGAAGAAGGGACAGAATAGAAGAAGCATGAGGGAGAGGAAGGGCTAGGGTGGCGATACTCTATTACGATTTCCACTAGGAGGAGGACCATACAATAACAAGCTACCCAAAATTCTTGGAGTTGAGAGGGATAAGGGGCCCGAAAGAGTAGCAACTATAGGTGTAGATTGAGGAAGTGACAGTGAGGGTAGCCGAGGAGGAATACAGGTGTGAGGATCTGGCCAAAGTGGGCACTCAGAGAGGGATTAGAGTAATCCATGAGCGGTAGGGATCAAGACCACCTGTAAGGCGAGCCTCCACATAATGTTTCATCAAAGCGTCGCTTCAAATTCACAAGCCCTACCTCCAAAGGAGAAGATTATGTTATCATAAAGGGACATACCACAATCTTGAGGATCCCTTCTGCGACAAGCTGATGATAAAGGCAGCTATTGAGAACTTCACAGTCTTGAGAATCCTCGTTGACAATGGAGGCTCTGAAAGTATCTAGTTGTCAACCTAAATCACCTAGAGGGGGTGAATAGGTGAATCCTGTGGCTTTTAGTGGAATAAACATCGAGTAAAAATAAAGCGCACATAACAAGAAAATAAGCACAACACAGACACAAGGATTTATAGTGGTTCCCCAAATTGGGTACGTCCACTATCCCTCTTTGCCTATCTTGCTCTTCGGTCTAGACACGGCTACTTCACAAAAATATCAGATTAATAATAATCTTACAACTCAGAGTCTTCCACTCCTACAAACTCAGAGAACAACTTCCCCTACATTCGATCCTTCAACAAGGATCTACAAAAGAAATTCAAAAGAACAAACTTCCTATAAAGCAATAAGAAAAATCTTGTTTGAAAAGAAAATTCCTTTTTCTCAGATCTAAAAAATAGTTCTTCGTTGCTTGAAATTTTAGACTGAGTTCTTAAAGAAGAAGAAGAAGAATCTGAATTTTCTTTACGGATCGGATCTGAGAAATGATTAATCTCTGAATAAATGTAGATCTGAAATCTTGAGATCGATTGAGTCCTTTCTTTCCAAGAGGAATCATAGATTGGGAGAGAGTCAGCGATAAAGTTCTTTGTGAAACTTGATTTGAAATCCCGATCATTTTTGGCAATAAGAGCACGATTAGATTTTCATTTTGAATTGCAATTCTAGGTTTTTTGAAATAATCTAAGACTATTAATATATGATTCTTCACTAATGGCTTGATTTCGAACTAAGGTCTACCATCTACGTGTACTATACATGACGGAAACTCTAATTTAGGAAAGCAATGAAAATGAGAACGATACTGAAGGAAAATTTACTTTAAGTCCAATTCGTCGAGATATCACGTGTAATCTCCAGACTACTCGACAAACTCGTAGAAAGAACTTGTGTGAGAAGTTTAGTCTTCACGAGATCTTTCGACGAATTATCTAAAATATCTCGAGTGTACTTGATGAATTTACTTATCTCTCGACAAATTATACTTAGAACTTGCTAACACCAACTTTCTCTGGAGTTCACTTGACTTCTCGAGAGGACTCAACGAATTCCACGAGTACTCACGTAAGTACTTGACAATTTTCCTTGAGTACTCGATGAATTGTACTTTGTTATTCTGTCCAGTAGTTCTCAGTGATCTCTCAAGTACTTTTGAGATCACTCAACGAATTCTACTAGTGGTTACGTGATTACTCGATGAATTTAATGAGATCTCACATGATCACTTGACAAATTTTCCATAGACAGAATCTGTAACTTCTGAATGTCCATTTCCTTTGTGATGTTAGATGAAGTATACTCCATTAGATAGATTACACATGGGTCAACATGATGTTCTATACAATGAAGGATTACTTGCACAAAATAGTGTTTGAAGAGCCATTGTAACCTAATAATGGTTTGTACTTGGAAATTATAACATGCACCACACACAACTAAAACTAACATCAAATACACCCTCAATTCAACTTAGTTCAAGAGACGCTTCTTCATATCAGGGCTATTATGGATACAATACCCAACAATCTCCCCCTATTTGAAGAAGTTAGAACCCTATATAATAAGCTGAATTGCACATATAATAAAATAAGGAAATAAAATGCACAAAAAAGATATATGAATTTAAAGATATTCAGAAATAAACAAAATGTTAATATTTATATAAAAGTTGTGGGAGGCATTCTAAGACATTCATAGAAATACAAAATATAATGATCACAAGCATGATCTTTTCCCTTGGTCTTCTCATGCTGCCTGTCAGAGTAAACATAGGGCTTGGAATAGTATTTTTGAGGAGGAGGAGGAGCATCGGGATTTTCTCTTCCATGTTTTTGAAGTGTAGCCTCCTCTTCACATTTGATAATTCATGTTTATCTCATTCCACTTTGCTGTAATATATCTTTGGCTCTTCATTTGTTAGATCAACAATACTAAAAGTGTCCAAAATAATTCCTTTGGAAATAAGACTTCACATTTTAATATATTACTTATTCTCTCTATTAGATTCAGATCTTTAGCAGATGGACCTTCCCCATATCTTTTGTTTTCTTTTGACGAGGTCTCGATGGATCTTCAAAAATCTCTACCTCTGCCTCAACAGTATCAAACCATAACTAAGTGTATTCCTCAGGAGGGGCATACACTCCACCTTCAAGATGCTGCTCAAAGTATTCTAGACCCTCAGCATAGAATCTCCACCTTCATCATTTTATTCAACCTCAATTGTTGTGGCTTGAGATGGAACTTTCCCTGTCAATTCTTCATGAAGCCACTTAATATTCTAATATGTGTAAACATTGGCACTGTACATTTTGTTGCGCACATCCCGAGTTAGCTCACTCATCCTTCTCTGTAATCTACCTTCCCCCTTTCTGACTTCTGAAATTAGGGTTTGGATAATCTCTGCCTTATAAATTCCCATCTGCCTATCAATATGATGCATGCTTGCATCATGTGAATGTATCATGGCATCATGAGATTGAGATAGGTGAGCTACTTCATTGTATACTTGACCAATGATCTTTATTGAATGGATGTTGGCCTTAACCCCTTGAGTTAACCATTCAATCAAAGATGTTTGCAACTTGTCCATATTGTGGTTTACCTAAGCCAGGCAATAAGTCAAGTATTTTTCAACTTCTGTCGCTCTGCCAAAAACTTCCTGTAGTGAGAAATCAAAATGTTCTTTTGGCTTGTCCAACATTTCTTCAAGTGACTTTTGTTGGATCCCTAGTTGGATTTGGGCTAGGTTCACTAAATTAGGTTGCGTCTGACCCACATTGTATAGTCAGGGTCAAGTCTAGTCGTCCTAGAGTTTAGGCTAGTCTTTGGATTCAATCTTCATGGACCAGCCAACAGAGGAGCTCAGTAGATTAAAGACTTAGAAGAATTCAGAGATCAAAATTATCAGTTCGATGTTCTTCCAACTCAGCTCGACGATCGTCGATCTCAGATCGACGAACTCAAAAATCCTTCTCTGAGTTGAGCTCAACGATATTCGAGTTCAGGTCGACGATCTCCTCCTTCAGACAGATTCTCAGCTCGACGAACTCAGAGCACAGATTTGGCAAGTTATTCTCAGTATGCAGTTCGCAGAGCTCAGGTTGAAGAAGAGGAATTCACAGGTAGACGAACATGGAACTCAGGTCGATGAATTCCGTTCAGAGGTCGACGAATTCTGTCCCGAGCCAGAATGAGAAGTTTTACTGAATTCTGTCCCTTACTTTTTATATTATTTAGCAGTAATATTCTTGAGTATTTAATGCTCATATTCCCTTTAATATAACCATTATTGGTAGCATTAATTATGGTCTTCATTAGGTTTATTACTTGCTTATTTAATGAGGGACAGTTAAGGAAAATCATTTAAGTCAATATTCAAGCCATTTCTTTCTCCAGGGAAATCAACAATTAATGCCAGCAATTCAAATTTCAAAGGAGAAATTATTGACTGTAGAATATAAAAGAGATTTTCTCTTTTCAGTTGAGAGACACTGAGCCAGACATCATCAGAGAACATACATCATACAAGAAAACTAAGAGACACAGACTGAACATTCAAAACTCTCTCCCAGTGTAGAAAATATTCTATTTTCTTCCTTGTCCATTCTGAAGACTGAAGAAGAACATTAGTCACTATCAAGAGTCTTCTTTAACCTTCTTCTCCAGGAACATTCAAGGACAACATCTTGAATCAGTTAGAAAGTTCCGGGATTAATTATGAAAAGGCTGAAGACCTACACCTTGAGCAAGGCTCCATCTTTCTGAAATAATTCTATATTTCAGAAGGAGTCTTGACAACTACAGAATCCACAAGTGTTCTCTGCTGTTTAGAGAAAAGAGAAGACCTCATCACCTGTAACGCCCCGAAACTCAAAAGAGCAACGGGTGGCGTTTTGAGCCAAGTTTGGGACTTGGTAGAGGTCACATAGCCTGGGACACGGGCATGTCCCAGGGGCGTGTCATGTTCGGGTTCTACGATGGTCGTGTGGTCAATGGAATTAAAGTCAATGATTGTCGAACAACGAACACGATCTGAGATACGGGAGTGTCCCAGGCCGTGTCCTACTCGGGTTGATAGCCGAGATGTGTTGGGGGAGAGACATACTGAGCCTAGGCATGCTCGGGTTCGACACGGGCATGTCAAATTCGACAAGGGCGTGTCAAATACCCGTGTTCTCCTCGGGTTGGTGCTGGGCCTGCGTCGAAGGAGGAACACGCCCAGCTACATGAGCGTGTACTGGATGACACGGGCGTGTCAATCCTAACACGGGCCTGTCGAGTGCCCGTGTTCTTTTCAGAACGCGACGGTTTTGGCGGCGAATGAGTTACACGGCCTTGGACACGGGCGTGTCGCAAGCCGTGTTTGGCCCAGAAAGTTATTTTTAAGTCCGAATCGTGGTCGTCCGTTTCCTTATTTTGGGATCCAACGGCTTAGGGTTTTCCTTGCTGGGATATACCCGGTATTAGGGCTTAGAAACCCTCATTCTCTTGAGTTCTATCTCTTTCTAACTTCTAGAGATAGGGGAGAGCAAGGAGGAAGAAGGAGGGTAGATCCGGTCGCCGGAGGAGATTCGGAGTGCCAAATCGCAAACCGAGTCCAGATCTACGAAGGCGAGATCATCACAATGCTTTTCATCCGTGTAGATTTCCATGGAGCCAAAGAGGAATGCTTGGGTAATTAATCTCTACTTGAGCATATGAAGCTCTTCTTCTTTGCACAGGGAAAACCCGCTCCCGCGAGTGTGCGGTGAGTTTGCTGTGTTCCTTGGGGTAGATATGTAAAGTCCCCCTTGTTTGCATTTAGAGTCTGAAATTGAGAAACGAACATAGGCATGGTGTGTGAAGCCTACCCAGACAAGTTGGTCTGGAGTAGTGATGTTTTACTATGCATGTTTAGCCGGAGAAGAATCCGTGCCTTTTGTTGTTTTCGGGTTTCTACGTGGTAGATTGCAGCAGGGATCCTTCGGGATTAACCCCAAGGCGCACCCAGAAAACTGGGCAGAAACACATTTCTGCCATCTTGGCGGTCTGGGAGCTAGCTTTGAACATAACTGGGTTATGTGATTGTAAGATCGAATTTGGGATCTGACAATGTTTGACACGCGCGCTTGTCTTAAGTTTGACAGTGTGGCGTGAGCAATGGGCTTGTGAAACCGGACCCGGGCTATGTGGTTTGGTGAAAGATACCTGAAAAAGGGACTGGCCACTGGCATAGTCGTGCGAGTCTTAGGCTTAGGTCGGAAAGACTAAATGCTCATGAGATTTGCTGTCCAAGGGATGGTGGTGAGACTGCGGTTTTGACCGATTTCACCGAGTTAGTGCCCTGATAGCACGGGGTGTGTGTCCGTGTGAGCCTACACCTGTGATTTTGTGTTTATTCACTATATTGCTTGTTACACTAAAAAGTGCAGGGAAGGAGCTTTGTCGCCCCAAGTTTGGGGGCGGAATCGTTATAATTTGGTCGACTTTAGCTTACCATTTTTCTTGTTTACCACCGTTGCGGTGAATTGTGCTTGCAGGTGCTGCGGAGCCAAGCGGTAAATAGCGGGCCAAAGCCCAAGTTGCTGAGCCGGCCCTCGAAGGCCTTGTTTATTTCCTTATTTAAATCAAGTGTGGCCGGCCTGTGAGCCGAAGTTTGTAAGACACTATTTAAATTTGGTGAAATATTGTAAGGCCATAAGCCCAGTACTTTTGTGTATTTTGTAGTTCATTCCTACTGGGTTTTATTAGTGGACATTTGTGCTTGTGGCTAGGTTCTTGCTTTCACAACTTAATAACTGCTTCCACTAGATGCTCTGTGTAGGACGTGTGTATTGGTTGAATGGTTTCAATGACTAACCGTTCGGTCTGTCTGTGGTATATGGCGTCGGGCCCTACCCGGACCTACTGCTATATGCTATGTGACGGATAAAGGTGTTATATCACCCCTCCTCTAACCTCTTGTAAAAAGGGTTTATTAACTCCCTTCAAAAGTTTATTCTTTGTTTTTGGGCACCTGATCAAAAGCCTAATGGGTTGTTAAATCTCCCTGGAAATAGATCTTGTGGTGGCAGTCACCTGATCAAAAACCTGTTAGTGGATTCCTACTAGGGTGGTAGAAGAGTGGATGTACCCAAGTTTTGGAACCACTATAAAATTCTTGTGTTGTCTGTGTGTGTTCATTTTTTTTTCTGTTCTTGCTATGCTGTGATTGATAGATTAGTTTAACCTATTTTTTATTTCCTTCTATATTATTATTGGTATCACCTATTTTCAAGTCTGATATAAAACTTAAAAACAGCCAAAGTTTTAAATACTATATTCATGTAACATCCCAATTCACGCTAGGCCCCTCATGCGCGCTTTTGAGTCAGGAGAAATGATTTGGGCTCAAGGAGTGCAAGCAGCTAGGCTTACACTTGTGTAGGCAAAGAGAAGTCAGTCCAAAAAAGGACATGGGTAGTGACACGGGCGCGTCCACACCTGTTTGGTGCTTCTATACCTGGGTTGGAAATTCGTGGAGTTTCTAGAGAAGGAAATGGGTAGTGAAACGGGCGTGTACCTACCCGTGTGTATGTGGACACGGGTAGAGGCACGAGCGTGTCCCCTACCCGTGTGTGTAACTGCCATTGTCAATTGAGTTTCCCGAGCAGGACACAGGTAGAGACACTGACGTGTCCCTACCTGTGTGCATATCTCCAGGAAGCCAGCCGTGTCTCTCGAGCAGGACACGAGTAGAACATAGGCATGAACTTGGCCATGTCGAGTGACACGGGTATTTGACACGGGTATGTCCCTACTCATATTGGTGTCCAAACGACACTCTAACCGTCGACGATGCTTCACCCGAGCAGGATACGGGTAGGGACACGTGCGTGTCCCTACTCGTGTTGGTCCTATATATATAGGATTTCTAAAACTTTGGCCATTTTTCATCCTCTTCCCAAGCCTTTTCTAAAGAGAGAATGGTTCTGGAGCAATCTTCATCCCCTGAAGAACCACCGCCGCCGAGGAGAAGAAGATGTCGCTGCGAAGGGTGACAAGATCCATGGCCAGAAATGGTGGTAACGCCGAAATCGAGGTGAGCTTCCTCCCCTCTCCCTTGGTGCTAGATCTCTAGTTATTCCTAGGCGAGATATCGACTCAAAGGAGTCTTGATGTGTGAGATTAAGATTTCTAGGAAGAGGCCATGCTAGGACTTATGTTCTAGGGTTTAGTCATCTTCAACCTCTCCTTCCTTCAATATGAAGACGGGGGATGGTCTAGTGAAGAGAAATGACCTTTTGAGGGTTAATAAGGGAGGAGGAAATTCTGGTTGTGATTTGGGAAGATCGTCTAGAGGAGGAAGACGGACCGATGCCGTTCATTCCGCGTTAAGATGCGCGCAGAAATCTGCTTTCTGCGCACAACGATCTTCGTGTCCATTTTCAGATATGAATCGGCCAGATCTGGTCTTTAGAATAAACACGAAAGTTTTAACCCATGGAAATTCCTTTCCAACGAGTGGTTACACCTCTTCGTGCGAAGTCTGTAGCCATGGGAAAGCCTGCTCGAATTTTATGGCTGTTAGTATAAATGTACGGAATCTGTAATCTGTACGTAACCGACTTTGAAGTCAATTTCAAGCATAAAATGACCAGATTTGGCCCTCTGACTAAACATGAAATTTGTAGCTCTTTGAAATACCTTTCCAACGAGGGGTTAAACACTTTCACTGGATTCCTGTAGCATCAGGAATCTCCATTTGAAGTTTTGCACTCTATACAATTCCTGCATGCTTTGTTCTTTTGGTTATGTAAACCAAATTTAGAACTATTAGAGAGATTGTGGATAGTTAGCGTGAAGTTTGTTGTGAGTAGTTGGATTGATCCTTTGTAATCAAATGACGAAGTGAAACATACTAGTTTGAGATGCTTTGGTTGATAGATCCCAAGGTTAACTAGTGGGTAGGCGAGTTTGATTGTATAAACAAACTGATATGTGAATCGGTAAGATGAGCTAAATACTAGCAAGGTGATGAATATTGTGTGGAAGAGGATTGAATAAGGTTAGTACATGAATATGTGGAAGGGTTGATAGTGCGTGAGTGTTTGCTGCAGTTAATCGATTACGTTGGTAAGGGACTCGGTAAGGAGCCCTTGTGAGCTGTTGAGCTCGAAATGTGAGATTGCATGCGGTGTGTGTCGACACGTGGTGCCGTAATCTCAGTTAAGGATAGTGTGGCAGGTCTGTGGGCTCGCCAGTCATCACACCGACGGGAGTTGACGGTTAGACCTTGGGCGGTTGGGCTTTGTAACACCTCCCCTGTAAAGACCATATAATATGGGTTCGGCCGGGGCCCCACAACATACGGACGCCACAGCTTTAGTATTAAAAGATGATATAAAACTACCCAATCTCAAAACTCCAGACAAACACAGCGGAAACAGAACAATAACAGACAGAAGTTATCCACTAACAGAAGAGTATCAAATGGCCTAAAGGCCTTACACAAAATAAGTCCAAATACAAAAAGTGCCAAGCACCCCTAGGCTACCTAGGCATGCAAGCCGGACATAGTCAAACGACAGCAGCAAAACAAGTAAAAGAAAATAGTCACACACAGCAACACTTCATGAGGCTTAGGGCTTTTCGCCCGGTGCGCTAGCTCCTGCATGCGATCCTTGCCCTGTAAGGATTTGAAGTAACGTGGGTCAGCAAAGGCTGACCTCTACTGTGTAACAAACACATCTCCTCCCGGCCGTCCCTAACGGACCCCGGGGTACCACTCCACCTGCAAGTTAGCACTTCATATACCAAAAGAGTATATATAATAAAGCGGTAAAACAGGCTTGGATGTCTCATACAGCATACATGTTCTCTATGTTTTGTACAAAGTGAAAGGGGCCTACTATGCAACATGAATGCAACCCGGGTTTCACCCAAGGCACCCTAGCTCGTATGCATCTAACACAACATCAAACACTGGGTACTTCCGTTTCTCCATTGGCTTAAAGCCGCAAACACAAGGGAACCACCATGTCCCTAACGGCACACACGTCGTCACACGGAACCTTGCAAAGGCCCCACCCTCACAAGGGTCATATACCCCGGGGCTTGCCCGCACATTCTGACTTCGCACGCCAGGGTTCCGTCTCACACTGACTGATTCTAAGAAGCCTTGCTAGACCCCACCCGCTCATGGCCACATTGCTCGGGCTTGCCCTCCGCTCGACATTCTCGTCAGTCCCACACAAGGGGCTTGTCTCGCCGGGACACTTCCCCCACATGACTTGCGCGTCACGGGATAGCCAGCCGACCACTGAGACATAGCCGCGCCTTTGCACAGCACAAACAAAGGTTTCCCCACCCCAATCACCATTCGCACCATGTCTTTCCCGTGCTCCAAGGAAACCATCTACCACACAACACGGAGATAACCTTGTCCGGTTCTGACCACGAGTACTCACTCAAATATAAGGTGGAAAACGCATACATACAACGGCGTATTGCCGCAACGGATTTCTACCGAATCCCCGAAGCTCGCTATGCAACATCACCGGGGTCGGACTAACGGTCGTGACCACGGATTCACCCACAATGCCTAATCCGCTAACGGAGTGGATCACTAATGCAAAGCATGCCGGGATGAACATACTCAACCCGGAGGTTCCTCTTGAACCTAGGCTACACGAATCCCTCTCATTTGAGAGATTCGGTGCTCAAAATACGAAAGGAAGGGGATGCTATTCATGCATCCTAAATCCTAAAAACCGAGAGGAGAAGTGTCATTACCTTCTGTTCCCTCTTCCTAGCCATGGAGAAGATTTGCTCGGTTGAAAACCACTGCAACGCTCCCACCTTCGCAGATCTGAACTCCGCTCGCGAAACGGACCTCCGAAGCTTCGCCGGCGGCCGGAACTTGGCCTTCTTCCTCCTCCTTGCTCTCCCTTCTCTCTAGAATCAAGAGAGATAAAGCCAAATGGAAAATGAGGGTTTGAAACCCTATTCCCGGCCTTAAACCGCCCAGGGAGGCTCCCCATCGTTGGATCTCATACCAAAGAAACGGACGGCCACGATCGGAGCCCAAAATAACAAAATCTGGGCTGAACACGGGTTGGCACACGGCCGTGTGCAGGGCCGTGTCAACCATTCGCCGTCTCGACCGATTCGAAAACTAGCACACGGTCGCTGAAACGGCCTCCAACACGCCCGTGTCGCCTTTGACACGCCCGTGTCGGGACCCGTGTCACGCCCCCACCGACCAACTTTCCCAGTCAGAGAAGGACACGGCCAAAGACACGGCCTTCAACATGCCCGTGTCAGACCCGACACGGCCGTGTCGTGACCCGTGTCATGCCTAGCAGAATAAATCCTGCAAACAGCCCGAGAAGGACACGGTCAGGGACACGCCCGTGTCCCAGGCCGTGTTCTTGAGCTCGACGAACGTCGACCCTCAAAACGTCGACCACGAGCTCCGCGGTCGACCACGCCCTGACACGCCTGTGTCACGCCCTGACACGCCCGTGTCACCTGCTCCAAAACCCAAACTTGGCTAAAACGACGCCGTCGATTCCCCTTCCAAGTTTTGGGGTGTTACAATTCCCCCCCCCCTTACAAGAATTTCGTCCCGAAATTTAATACATGGAAGGTAAACAAAAACTAAACGGTACCTGAGGAGAAAAGCTCGGGGTACTCCTCCTGTATGGCCTGCTCTCGCTCCCATGAGAGCTCCTCGCAGCCACAGTTTTCCCAACGGACCTTTACGAGTCTGACCTCCTTGTTCCGCAATTGCCGAACCTCTGAGTCTTCTATCCCGATTGGACAAACTCGCGTCCTCAAGTCTTCCTCTACCGGCACCGCCGTCGGCTAAATCACCACGCTGGCTTCTAACAAAGTTTTCCTCAGGACGGAGATGTGAAAAACGTCATGCAATCCACTTAGCTCTGTGGACAATGCCAACCGGTATGCTGCCTCTCCCACTCGCTCGATGACCTTGAATGGTCCCAAAAATTTCGGACTCAGCTTCTTGAGTCGGCGAATTCGCGAAACGCCTTTGAACGGCTTGATCTTAAGATACACCCAGTCGCCCACAGCGAATTCCACATGCCTGTGGCGAGCATTGAAATACTTCAACTGCCGATCTTGAGCTACCTTCATGCGCTCTTGGATGGTCCGCACTAGCTCACTAGCGTCGTCTACCACTTCTTTCCCCAAAAGATTGGTGTCTCCCGCCTCTGTCCAAGACATCGGTGTTCGACACCGGCTCCCATACAGAGCTTCGTATGGCGCCATCTTGTTACTAGCTTGGTAGCTATTGTTATAAGCAAACTCCACCATGAAGAGGTGATCCTCCCACTTCTTGCCGAAGTCGAGAGTACACATCCTTAGCATATCTTCCAAAGTACGGTTCGTTCTCTCAGTTTGCCCATCAGTTTGAGGATGAAAGGCCGTACTGAACTTGAGTTTTGTGCCCAAGCTCTTCTGCACCAACCGCCAATCATTAGACATGAAACTTCCATCCCGGTCGCTGACTATACTCTTTGGAATCCCATGAAGTCGTACAATATTGCGGACGTACAACTCCACCAACTTTTCCACACCGTCCTCCTTCCGGTTTGGGATGAAATGTGCCACTTTCGTCAAGCGGTCCACAATCACCCAAATGGCATCATTACCCTGTTGCGATCTAGGCAACCCATGCACAAAATCCATGGAGATGTCATCAAATTTCCATTCGGGGATTGGAAGAGGCTTCAAGAACCCGCCCGGCTTCTGACACTCGGCCTTCACCAAGGCACAAGTTTGGCACCGACTCACACACAAATCTACGTCCCGCTTCATCCCAGGCCACCAATATGACTTCTTCAAATCCAAGTACATCTTCGTACTACCCGGGTGAATGGAGTACTTAGTGAAGTGGGCCTCAAACATCAACTCCTCGCGGAGCTTGCCGAACTGCGGTACACAAATCCTTCCGCCCTTCCTCAGAATCCCATCAACCATCTCCCAGGCGCTACCCTCGCCCTTTAGAGCTTCCCCCACAAAAGGTTGGAACTCCGCATCTACACGGGTCGCTTCTCGAATACGATCGCATAAGTCACTCTGCATCTCAATCCAATTTAGTCGAGTCACGCTAGACTCGCCTCTTGCCACACATTCAAAACCAAGGGACTCCCAGTCCCGCCTTAACAGCTCATCGTGAGCTTCAATCCAATTTCCTTGCCCCGAGTATTTCCTACTCAAAGCATCTGCCACCACATTGGCTTTCCCTGGCGTGTACTGAATCGCCACCTCGTAGTCCCCAAGGAACTTGACCCACTTGCGCTGCCGCATATTTAGGTCCTTCTGATTTTGGAGATACTTCAGACTCTTGTGGTTCGTGAAGATCTCCACCTTTGCACCATAAACGTAGTGCCTCCACAACTTCAAAGCAAAAATTACCGCCGCCAACTCCAAATCATGGACGGGGTAATTTCTCTCATGAGGCTTCAGCTGCCTCGACCCAAAAGCTATCACACTACCATGCTGCACCAACAAGCACCCTAAACCGCATCCGAATGCGTCGCTGAAAATCTGGAACCCTTCGGTCCCCTTTGGTAGACTTAGGATCGGCGCCGTCATTAGCTTTTCCTTCAGGGTTTCAAACGCCTGATTGCACTCTTGAGTCCATACAAACTTCTGATCCTTGCGAGTTAGTGAAGTGAGGGGTAGAGATATCCACGAACAGTTTTCCACAAACCTTCGGTAGTATCCGGCTAGTCCAAGAAAACTTCGGACTTCCGCCACGGTCCTCAAAACTGGCCACTCTCTGATGGCTTCTAATTTCGTTGGATCTACCGCCACCCCATCCCCACTAATCACGTGGCCTAGAAATGCCACTTTCTCCAACCAGAACTCGCACTTGGAGAACTTCGCATAAAGCTGGTTCTCTCTCAATACTTGCAACACTGTCCGTAAGTGCGACTCGTGCTCCGCTTCCGACTTGGAATACACCAAAATGTCATCGATAAAAACGACTATGAACCAGTCCAAATATTCGCGAAACACTCGGTTCATCAAGTCCATGAACACGGACGGCGCGTTCGTCAGCCCGAACGGCATCACCGAGAACTCAAAATGACCATACCTCGTACCAAACGCGGTCTTGGGTATGTCTTCGTCACGAATCCGCAACTGATAATATCCGGACTTCAAGTCTAACTTGGAGTACACCACCGACCCCACCAACTGGTTGAAGAGATCGTCTATCTGAGGAATCGGATACTTATTCTTGACAGTCAATTTGTTCAACTCTCGGTAGTCTATGCACAGACGCATACTACCGTCCTTCTTCTTTACAAATAACATCGGCGGACTCCACGGTGAAGAGCTGGGTCTGATATACCCTTGCTCCAAAAGCTCCTGCAACTGAACCTTGAGCTCGGCCAACTCCTTTGGTGCCATCCTAAAGGGTGGACGTGACACCGGTCTAGCCTCGGGCACTAACTCGATGGAGAAATAAATCTCCCGCCGAGGAGGTGCTCCCGGTAGCTCATCCGGAAAAACATCTCCAAACTCCGCCACCACGGGCACTTATCCAAGAGACAGCCTAGAAAGACTAACCTCCAACAATGTTACTAGAGCTACACCCCCTGGTTAACAGCTCGCACTAGTTGAAGTGCCGAAACTAGGGAACAGGCCACTCCATGCAGGCCCTCAAACTTGACTTCCGCTTGCCCCACACCCCTCAGGGTTACCACCTTGGACAAACAGTCGATACTGGCACGCTGCTCCGCTAGCCAATCCATCCCCAAAATCACATCGAACTCGGACAACGGCAAGATCGCCGCTACCAATATGAAGTCGACTCCCTCAAGACTCCAACAAATCTGCCCTTTAGCCCTGGTTGTCATAGACGACCCATTGGGCATGCGCACTTTCAACTCTGAGTCCGTTGCGAAGGACTCAACTCCAATCCTCCGGGTTAAACTTTCCGCAAGGAAGGAGTGCGACGCTCCCGTATCAAAAAGTACTCTAGCGAGGTACCCAGATACCACTACAAAGCCTACACACATGCAACAAACATAAAAAGGCTTGAAAGGAAGAAATCTACGGTGCAGGTTGAACTCTCATACCTGTCACCACATCGATTTGGCGGATTGCTTCCTGCTACCGAAGGTTGTAGGCCCTTGGCTGCACTGGTTGAAACCGCGAAGCACTCGACTCCGCCATCTTCCCCTTCTCTGCTGCACTAGGTCTGGAGCGTACGGTCTGCTCCTACCTTGGCTCTTGCTCAGCGCCCCCTTGGGTACAAAATCTTGCTATGTGGCCTGGCTTGCCACAACTATAACACGTCTGCGGTCCCTTATAGCGTGACTCTCCGGACGTCCAATTACTTTTCTCGCCCGACTTATATGGGGAAGGCTTCTTCTTCCATCGGCTCCCTTCCGCCTTTCCATGGGACTGAGCCGGCTTCTTCTCCTCCCCCTGTTTGGGTGTGAAACCCTTGCGACGCTGGGATCGCTCCATGTCACTCTCCAAAATTCGGTCCGCCTCCACCAATTCGTTGAAACCCGCACGTTTCATCGATATGAGGGGTTGTCTTAGATTCTCCCTCAATCCATGATAGAAGAGATTGTCCCTCTCTTCATCATCTGCCATGGTCGTCCCTGCATAATGACCCAAGTGAGTAAATTCCTGAACATACTCATCCACTGACTTGTCTCGCTGCACTAAATGTAGAAACTGCCTCTGGAGGGCTAACCTCGTTGAGGCGGGAATGTACTTCTTCAGGAAGGCATTCCCAAACTCCTCGATGGACGGTGTGCATCCTAGAAACTGCCGGCCACTGTGACTCACCCACCATAACTTGGCATCTCCCTCCAACATAAAGGCTGCGAACTCTGCCTTTTTCTCATCTGGCGCCTCTGCCGCCCTCAGAAGCTCCTGAATTCTAGCCCACCAATCCTCTGCATCTGTGGGCGTGCCGATTCCCTTGAAGGTTGGAGGGTGGAAACTCAGGAAGTACTTCATTTGCTGGTCCCCATGCCCTACAACCACTCTCTCGGTCTGCGGCTCTGCCCGCCTGGCTTCCTCAACCGGCACGGTCGCTGCCGTGTCCGGGGTAGCAGGAGTTGCTACTTGAGCAATGGGAGTTGCTACCTGTGCTGTCGCTGCAGCTTGGGCCGCCACCATCGCTTCTGCAAGCATACGACAGAAGTCAGCCAGTGTGACCCCCATCCATAGCGGACCTTGCGCAGTCGCACTACTTGCCGAGAGCTCTTCTCTTGGCCTCGAGGTCCCAGCCTCGTTGCTTGCACTCTAAACACAAGCAAGAAAACGCAAATCAGTCTCTAATCGCAAGACTCGAACACAAGGACACTCATGGTCCCGCGATACTCCTATGTGGATAACTTCTTATACGCGACTCGACTTATACTTTCGGCCGCGAAACTTCTCATTGGAACCCAACCTCCCTCTGATACCAAATTGTAACACCTCCCCTGTAAAGACCATATAATATGGGTCCGGCAGGGGCCCCACAACATACGGACGCCACAGCTTTAGTACTAAAAGATGATATAAAACTACCCAATCTCAAAACTCCAGACAAACACAGCGGAAACAGAACAATAACAGACAGAAGTTAACCACTAACAGAAGAGTATCAAATAGCCTTAAGGCCTTACACAAAATAAGTCCAAATACAAAAAGTGCCAAGCACCCCTAGGCTACCTCGGCATGCAAGCCGGACATAGTCAAACGACAACAGCAAAACAATTAAAAGAAAATAGTCACGCATAGCAACACTTCATGAGGCTTAGGGCTTTTCGCCCGGCGCGCTAGCTCCTGCATGCGATCCTTGCCCTGTAAGGATTTGAAGTAACGTGGGTCAGTAAAGGCTGACCTCTACTGTGTAACAAACACATCTCCTCCCGGCCGTCCCTAACGGACCCCGGGGTACCACTCCACCTGCAAGTTAGCACTTCGTATACCAAAAGAGTATATATAATAAAGCGGTAAAACAGGCTTGGATGTCTCATACAGCATACATGTTCTCTATGTTTTGTACAAAGTGAAAGGGGCCTACTATGCAACAAGAATGCAACCCGGGTTTCACCCAAGGCACCCTAGCTCGTATGCATATAGCATAACATCAAACACTGGGTACTTCCGTTTCCCCATTGGCTTAAAGCCGCAAACACAAGGGAACCACCATGTCCCTAACGGCACACACGCTGTCACACGAAACCTTGCAAAGGCCCCACCCGCACAAGGGTCATATACCCTGGGGCTTGCCCGCACATTCTGACTTCGCACGTCAGGGTTCCGTCTCACACTGACCGATTCTAAGAAGCCTTGCTGGACCCCACCCGCTCATGGCCACATTGCCCGGGCTTGCCCTCCGCTCGACATTCTCGTCAGTCCCACACAAGGGGCTAGTCTCGCCGGGACACTTCCCCCACATGACTTGCGCGTCACGTGATAGCCAGCCGACCACGGAGACATAGCCGCGCCTTTGCACATCACAAACAAATGTTTCCCCACCCCAATCACCATTCGCACCGTGTCTTTCCCGTGCTCCAAGGAAACCATCTACCGCACAACACAGAGCTAACCTTGTCCGGTTCCGACCACGAGTACTCACACAAATATAAGGGGGAAAACACATACATACAACGACATATTGCCGCAACGGATTTCTACCAAATCCCCGAAGCTCGCTATGCAACATCACCGGGTCGGACTAACGGTCGCGACCACAGCTTCACCCATAATGCCTAATCCGCTAACGGAGCGGATCTCTAATGCAAAGCATGACGGGATGAACATACTCAACCTGGAGGTTCCTCTTGAACCTAGGCTACACGAATCCCTCTCATTTCAGAGATTCGGTGCTCAAAATACGAAAGGAAGGGGATGCTATTCATGCATCTTAAATCCTAAAAACCGAGAGGAGAAGTGTCGTTACCTTCCGTCCCCTCTTCCTAGCCATGGAGAAGATTTGCTCGGTTGAAAACCACCGCAACGCTCCCACCTTCACAGATCTGAACTCCGCTCGCGAAACGGACCTCCGAAGCTTCGCCGGCGGCCGGAACTTGGCCTTCTTCCTCCTCCTTGCTCTCCCTTCTCTCTAGAATCAAGAGAGATAAAGCCTAATGGAAAATGAGGGTTTGAAACCCAATTCCCGGCCTTAAACCTCCCAGGGAGGCTCCCCACCGTTGGATCTCATACCAAAGAAACGGACGACCACGATCGGAACCAAAAATAACAAAATCTGGGCCGAACACGGGTTGGCACACGCCGTGTGCAGGGCCGTGTCAACCATTCGCCGTCTCGACCGATTCGAAAACCAGCACACGGCCTCCGACATGCCCGTGTCGCCTTTGACACGCCCGTGTCGGGACCCGTGTCACGCCCCCCACCAACCAACTTTCCCAGTCAGAGAAGGACACGGCCAAAGACACGGCCAAAGATACGACCTTCGACACGCCCGTGTCAGACCCGACACAGCCGTGTCGTGACCCGTGTCACGCCTAACAGAATAAATCCTGCAAATAGCCCGAGAAGGACACGGCCAGGGACACGTCCGTGTCCCAGGCCGTGTTCCTGAGCTCGACGAACGTCGACCCTCAAAACGTCGACCACGAGCTCCGCGGTCGACCACGCCCTGACATGCCCGTGTCACGCCCTGACACGCCCGTGTCACCTGCTCCAAAACCCAAACTTGGCTAAAACGATGCCGTCGATTCCCCTTTCAAGTTTTGGGGTGTTACAGGCTTGGTCCTCGGTGCCCATTCCTGGAGCTCTTTCTGCGCAAGGTGAATGGTTAGGCTTGGTCCTCGTGCTTTTTTTGAGGCTCCTTCTGGGTCACATCTTAGGCCGTTTGGGGCTTGGTTCTCGGTGCACATCTACCCGAGAGTTCCGTTGAGCCATAGTACGCGTGTGAGCTCCGCTGTTATGTTCTTAGCATTGAGGCATACGGAGGCCTATACTAGGTAGTGTGGAGACCAGTCTAGTAGTGGAGATACCCGCTCTACTGTCTCCGTCTTGCCATGACGGATGATACCTGAGAGGTTAGCTACCTACTCGAAAAGTGGGAACTAAGAGTCTCTGTCGACACAACAATTTCTTGTGCGTGATCATTGGTGAGCCATTGCATAACATTCATGGCAATGCATTACATCGCATACACAAGATCCTTATCATATAAGTTTGTATGGGCACTATTATACGATGAGTTACTTTACTGTTGAGCCGATCCTCAACTTATATGTAAGACCCCCCTCCCGGACACAAAACACGGCACCAGAGGGGTCTTATGCCCAGATTAGCCACCTTGCGGTAGCATTAACACTCGGGCTAGCATGTACCACAAGACGCCTATTCTGCCGGCCACAACCAATATCATTCATGAATATAACAAAAGTAGAGAAGCTACAACAAGCTTCTAATATCAGAGTACGTAAATAGTTGCCCAAAAGGGCTACATCAAAAAACTCTAAGACTCACATAAGTAACCGACGGTAGCGACGGTATCGTCCCCTAAGGCCCTGTCATCCTAGCCTGGCTGTTCGGCTGCATAACCTGCTGCTCCACCTGCGGTGTTTCCTCCTAAAAAGGAAGACTTAGCAATCGTTAGTCATAATGACTAAGTGGCTCCACATCCGCTCCCCCAGCGACTCCTCGACACCGGGCCGAGAAAGGAACATGGTACAATATAAATGAAACATATGTACAAGAAGGTGGTATAGACTGAATATTACTATGTATATAAAGCAGTGTAATAAATGAGCAACATCTTAATCTAGCAATTCTACCATCTACAACAACACAAGAGTATAGAGCTATATCAGAAAGTAACTCAACTTATATGAATGCCCATACAAACATATAGGTTTAGGGTCGTTCAGTAGTAAGTAACTCATCGTATAGGAGTGCCCATAAAAACTTATATGATGAGGATCTTGTGTATGTAATGAGGTGTAATGGCATGTATGCAATGCAATGACTCACCCATGATCACGCACATGCAATTGCTATGTCGACACAGACTCGCAGTTCCCACTTTTCGAGCAGGTAGCTAACCTCTCAGACATCATCCGTCGTTGCCAGACGGTGATAGTGGAGCGGGCATCTCCACTACTAGGCTGGTCTCAACACTACCTGACCTAGGCCTCCGTACGCCTCAACACTAAGAACACAGCAACGGAGCAAAAACGGGTACTATGGCTCAGCGGGTTTCTCTAGTAGATGTGCATCGAGATCCTAGCCCCGAACTAGCCTAAGGTGTGATACAGAAGGAGCCTCGGAAATGAGCACGAGGACCAAGCCCAACCATTCACTTGGCATAGAAGGAGCCTCGGGACATGAACACCGAGGACCAAGCCCCACCGCCCAAGGTCTAGCAGTCAACTCCCATCGGTGTGACGATTGGCGAGCCCGTAGACCTGCAAAATTATCCTTTACCCAGAATTACAACACCGCGTGTCGACTCACAACGCAGGCAATATAACCACATCGTGGCACGGAAGGATCCTCGAGACATGAACACCGAGAACTAAGCCCAACCTTCCATTATGACTCTTCTCAACAACACCAACACGTGCGATCAGATATCCGTACTCTCATGCTTTCATAATCCGGTGCCCAAGGCACCTCAACGGTTTACCACAAACACAGGTGGCAACCACAACGTACAATGGACCATCTTAGACTCCCATATATGACAAGCTTCAAGATCATGATTACGTCCAATGTAATGGTCACACAACTTTAGCATCACCACTTACAACTCTTTTACCAAACTCAATCATTTATGCGCACATGAGTTAATCGTCTGTCTATCACATCACATGTTCATAACAATAAACACCGACCGAATACACAAGTTATAGTAAATATTGTTATTAGACGACTAATTACTCTTCGTTCACTAACTCCCATCAAGTCGTTTCTTTCAACCACATACCATTTCACCATTTGTTTACATGTGGTCTATCCAGTAATTTTATCACGGGTTGAATTATCACAATTAGACATAGTATGATTCGCCTACAACTTAACGTTGGATTGTTACAAAACCTCCTCCGAGTCCAAACCCAACTATACACAAACCAAGGAATTTCAGGTGCAGAACACCTGCTGGACAACAACTTCAACTAGATATTCCTGTGGATACAGGAATCTGGTGAGTACGTGTAACCCCTTGATGGAAAGGTCTTTCCATGAGCTACAACTTTCATGTTCAGTCCGCAACCCAGATAAGACTGTATCACACATGAAATTGGCTCCAAAGCCTGCTGCGTAAAGAATACAATTTCTGCACGCTTAGTCTGATAGCCCTTTACTTAGCTCAGACATTCCCGTGGATACAGACTTCACCTGAAGGCGTATAACAACTCGTTTGAAAGGTAATTCCAAGGTCTATGACTTTAGTGTTTAGTAAAAAGCCCAGATCTTGCCATATCCTTCCTGAAAATCGCCAAGAAGGTCGCTGCGTGCAGAACACAGATTTTTGCACGCATCTTGAGGCGGAATGAACGACATAGGTTCATCTTCCTCCTCAAGCCAATCCTCCCAAATCACAACCAGAAGTTCCTCCACCCTTATTCACCCTCTTAATGCCATTCCTCTTCACGAAACCACCCCCATCATCTCTTTGAAGGAAGGGGAGGTTGAAGATGACTAAACCTTAGAACATAGGTTCTAGCATGGCCCTCCTAGAAACCTTCATCTCACACATCAAGACTCATTTGATTCGATGTATCGCCAAAGGATAACTATAGATCTTACACCAAGGTATTGGGGAGGAAGCTAACCTCATTTCAAACGGTTCCCGCCATCTCCGACCATGGATCTTGTCATTCTTCTCGTCAACATCCCATTTCCTTGGCGACAGTGGCGATTCCTAATGGAGTTTGGTTGGTTCCAGCAAGTTATTCCCTCCTCCTGATGTTTCCTCCAGAAGATGTAACTTGGAAGAGAATGAAAATGACTAGGGTTTTGAAAGTCAATCTAGTGTAACCTATCTTCACCTATGGGGGGGGAGGATAGATGATTTGCAGTCTTTTTGCGGAATTAAAAATAAACCTGCACAAGAAAATAAAACAAGCACAACACAGAAACACGCAAGAAGTTTTAATGGTTCCCCGATTTGGGTACGTCCACTCTCCCCCTTCGACCTATCTCCCAACAAGGGACGACTCGGTCACTTTACCAACAGGATTGAAAACCAATCCTCTCACTATGGAAGAAACCTATCCACCCGAAGGAGTCACTACTCCTCCACCACGGGTTTCACCCAACCCTTACAACGAGGAAACAAAGTTCCTTTACAACAAAGTTACAATAGAATGTACAAGAAATACAAACTATGTTTGGAGAGCCCGATGTCCCTCTTCGTTCAATGAAGCTTTCTTGATGAAGACGAAAGTCCACGATCGGAGCACTCTCCTGGAGAGGATCTTCCCAAGATCAGCGGTGACAAGTGAATGCGGCGGCGATGCTCTGTAGACCCAAACTTCTTGACGAAGCAAGCAAGGTCTACCAATGATCTCAATCGGATCAGTCGTCTCAATCGATTCGGAATGAAGAGCTATCCTCGTTCATCAAATCGAGAGACAAAAGATCTCGAGAGAGAAGCGTGAGATGCTAAGCTTGCCTCGGTCCTGTCGCCGGACGATCAAAGAGGATCTAAGATCTGCGGCGACGACGACTTGCGAGTGGCGACGACGAGCGGTGGAGTTCCGCGATCTGCTAGGTCACGCCCGGCGGCTTGTTCTTTTTCTCGTGAAGCGCTACTGTTCAAGTTCGAAATAAGCGAGTATATATACTGTAGACCAACCCTAATTGACCGTTGTGGGCCCCACAAGGAGAAGCCCTAAGCCCGGTCCAAACAGCGCCTGAAATCTTGGTTCGGTCCAGTGAGCAGATAGAAATCGCCTAAGGTAAATTCGGCGGGAATCGCTGGTGATTCCCGTCGAAGTCGGCGGGAATCACTTACGATTCCCATCGAATTTTCCTTGGTAGAATTCCAGTTTGAATTCTGGTCATCTGGAGGGAATCGACGGGAATGCGCGGTGATTCTCGACGATTCGGCGAGAATCACATGCTGATTCCCGCCGATTCTTCCTTAGCAGAATTCTTGAAGGCGTTGAGTCAGTCGGATGCAGTCGGCGGGAATCGGCGAGTGATTATCGATGATTCGGCGAGAATCACTAGTGATTCCCATCGAATCGGCGAGAATCACTTGGTGATTCCCGTCGAATTTTCCTTGGAAGATTTCTTCTTCCTTCCTCTGCACTTGGTCTGTGACCCATCTTTGCTCCTCTTCTGCTCTTGATCTATCTCAGCCCTGTACTTGAAAATAAGTACACTCCAATAGAGAGAGTGCACGTAAGCCAACACACTGATATGCTCAACGAGGGATTACGTTGCGCAGACCCGTGTATATTGACCCACTGCACCCTGACATTGGTATGTACTTAGCGCAGAATAACTGCAAGCACAACTTGAAGACGTATCATCAAATACAATGTGAATTCATCTTAGCTTGACAGGAGGCTTCTTCAAATCCAAGTAATTGTGGATACAATACCCATCAATCTCTCCCTATTTGAAGAAGCCAAAATCCTACTAGCTAAGATGAATTTCATCAACCAGAGTAATATACAAGACAAATTAAGAGAGACAACACACAGAATGTTAAAAGCATACAGAACAATACTTGAGTCAACAAGAGATCATATATTTATATATTTATATATATATATATATCCAAAATCAAATTGTTCATATAAAAGTATGAATAGATAAACGTGCATGAAGGAAATGACAAGCCAAAATCCTAAGGCTATTTCTCCTTAGCTAGATTATCCTTCAGTTGTTGATCCAAGTACTTCTTGCTTTGCCTCTCAAAATATTCCTTGGGCTTCGGATAGTATCTGGGGGGAGAATCTTTATGTTCCACTTTGTTAGTCCTGAAAAAGATGTTTCATTTAGCTTCATATTCTTTATGCAGCTCCCACTCATACTGATTGTATACATCATTCCGAATGATTTCCCCCCTCTGCTGTAGCATAAAAGTATCCAAAATAATGCTCCTTGAAACAGGACTCCATCTTTCATTTCTCACTTCATCCTCCTTCAATCTTACTTTTTTTTCGGTTGGAGTTTCTTTGGACGTCCCTTCTTGGATTTTCCTTTTTCCTCTTGCTATGGATTCTTGGTCAAACATGGCCCTGAGAGTAGCTTTGTCAGCAGCCCTGACAGCCTTCTTAGCATCAACTTCACTAAGAGTAACCTCCTCAACATTTGCACCCTCATCAGCAGCAATGGTAACCTCATAAGGAGAAGGAACTGGAATTGGAATTTTAATACCTGATGCCTGCTGAACGAGCCAGTGACAGCTATCAAAAACATACTTATTTGACTGTTTGAAGTTTTTGATCATAATCTGTTGTATCCCTGCCATCTTAGCTTTATATTCTTCCTCCCCCTTTTTGGCTTATTAGGCAATTGAGTTTGCATAAGTGTGTAGTGACTCATCGATTTGCTTCACAGTATTTGTAAACTCAGTCAGCAGGGTATTTTGATTTGTATTTAGAATCACCATGTTGGCATCAAATTTCTGGATGTTGTCGGCCACAACATAAGCATTCTTATTTAATACTGCCAGATCGGTCGTATTTTTCTGAAGCCCTTGCATGAGAAGTGTTACAGCAGTGCCGGCCTCTGTGTACTTGGCATCAAACTTTGTTCCATCAGATCCATCTTGTGATTGATTTCAACAACATTCTTAAGCATTAGCTCCTCAGATTGTTTAATTATTTTTAATACCTTGTTGTGTGATTTCTCAAAAGAATCTTTTAGTTCATCCACTATCCCTTGAATGATGTTCACGGTGTGATTTGCTAGATTTGGTCGTAGTGGATAACCCAGAGGCATGCCTTGGTCTTCTTCTTCAGCAGACTCACTGGGGGAGCTTGATACGTGCACAGTCTCCAATGGGGGGATAGGGGCAGCCTCCATAGTTTTCTCAGGAACGCTTATCATCTTTTGCTGAGAGGACTCCCCCTCCATTGTTGCACAAGATTTCTCATGAACTATCACTGGAGCCCGTTCCTCAGATGGAACTTCAACTTCATCCTGTGGCTCCACCATCTCCACTATCTCCCTCAAGGTTGTTGCATTTTCAACCACATCATCCCCTTCTTCAGTAGCCTCATCCTCCATATCCTCATTGTCAATTGCAGCATCGTCCATGTTCTTCTCGACTTCCACCTCAGCACCCTGATCAGTGGCAAGGGTATCAACTACCTCTTTTGCAATCTGAGAGATTTCAGAAACGACATCAGCACGATCTGGGACTGAGATATCTGTCCTGTGAGTTTCAGTAGGAATGGATAGAGACTCCCCCTCAGTTCCTGCATACAGCAAGTCAGGAACGTCACTGGGTATATCCAAGGGATCTCGGTTTTCTGAAGCTCTGTTTTCTTCCTCCTCATAGGCCTCGGCCACAGGTTCACCATGTGCTTTAGCTACAGCTGCTTGACCAATCCTTTTTTCCCATCTGTCAAATACACTTGAATCCATTTTCTTCAAGAAATGGAGAGGAACTCCCTTACTCATGTCGAACCTGTCTCTATCCAGCTGGTTGAGATACAGGCTAATGATTCTTCCAAAATTTGGGGTTCGGAGAGTATCTTTAATTTTCTCAAATAGCATAGCCCCCAAGTTGTATCTCTTTCGACACACAATAACCACTAAGATCTTGAACATATCACCAGAGATATGATCGTGGGAGCCTGGTTTGTAGATTAGTACTTTCCCAATGATATCCGACAGGAGCTTCCCTTCCTCATTCATTTCCCTTCGATTGATCGATATAGTTCCTCGAGCAAGTCCACAGAATAGGAGAGTCCGGGCTCGATCCTATTCCTCGAGGTAGTCCTCTTGTTCTGAACTGGTGAGCTGTAAATATCGGGACAGTTTCCCTGCAGTTATATTGATCTGTAGACTTACAATCTTACTCTTAATCACTGTATCTTCACGCCATAGCTTTGTCGTTGCAAAGAATTCCAGCACTTCCTTATCTAGGATCTTGCAAGGATGCTCCAGGATGAAGGAAATCCCGGCTTCTTCAAGCATGAGGATGATATTTCTGAACTCATCGGAGGCATGAGAGAAGCCCGTCCTAACTAGTTCACTTCCGGTGAGGAGTCCTGCTGTGGTTCTAGGAGCCATTTCAAACCTAGACAGGAAATGTTAAAGTGACTAAACCCTATCAGAAATTCTAGTTTAGGAGGTACACTAGACAGGATACTTCAAGGATGAAGAGATGTTACCCTGGCACCGAACAGAGAGTGGCTAGCGGCGGGATGTTGGTGACTGGAATGAGCACCGAACAGAGAGTGGCTAGAGATGTTACAGGGAGACGACGGAAGCACGACACGATCCTTGCGTCCTGAGGATGTTGTTAACGGGAGCACGGAGGAGTGACGGAGAGCACCAGGAGACCGGGCAAGGGAGAAGCTTCCGCACGATCAACAGATTCAGCGAGATTTCTTAGGGAGTCGGCGGGGTGCTTGCGAGAGTAGGAAGGTGAAGAGTCAAAAGGGTTTTTTACGCTATTTATACTTATCAATGGTTAGCCGCTAATTCACTGTACGGGGAGTTTGTACTGTACGGGGAGTTTGTACTGTACGGTGTGATGTGGAATCTTAGCCCCCTTTTCATTTCTTGGTCACAAAACCTTGGTTGAGTTGAGTGGTAAATTAACCCTAGAAATAAATGCTGAGTAATTCTAGGTGATTCAAAAATGTAGAGTTTTCCTTATAGCCCCTGGCACACTCTCCTTGAAATTCAAGTGGACTGATTTACACCCATTGAAATATATTATCAATTATATATATATATGTAAATGCACGTAATTCTTCAGATATTTCGTCCTTTTACTAGGAATGTGAACATATATGTGCATATATATTTATATCAACATTTACTTTTTAGAAGAAGAATTGACATATTCGTGTGGATATAAATATATATGTAAGCATCTTTATAATACGACTCAAGTATTGAAACTGAACGCGTGTACCTGGGATCATTAAATTGATCATTCAGATCCTCTATTTTAGGTACACAAGGTGTCCAATTGGAGTAAGCCATTGTAGGTAGCATTGCTCTTATCCCATATACGTGTTCCATGTCATTCTTGGAACATCTCATGTCTAGTTCCCATCATATTTACGGGAACTTAGACTATCCTGCGAAAAAGAATTACCTTACCTTAGGAACCCAATATGTATTGGGTCCTAGGTTCTTGTCAGCATGAAATATCAAATGCCTTCCTACAGGAATCCTGTCAGGGAGGCTAGCTCTTCCCAGAGGAAGTGGACATACCCTTGCCCTTGACACAGAGGGATTGTGCCAACAATCGATGGAAAAGTGACCCACCTTGCCACAACACCAACAATCATGAATGTTGTATTGCCATTTTTGACCTGATCTACTGACTGAGGTAGTCATGATCTTGGGTCTAAATGGGACCGGGCAGGTTCTGCTCACAAATTTTCCCTTTCCACCGAGACACGAGGGAGGGTGGATAGAGAGCATGTGGTGAGTGTCATGAGGTCGGGGAGGTGGTGCCTTCCTTTCAGTCAACACACATCTAGGGGCCCCATGGGTACTTAATACATGTTTCCCAACCCCCCTTTTCTGTGTCTTGGGGTGGTAAGAGATGCAGTGAGAGCTGGTTCCTGCAGATTCATGACGAGTTGGGGCTGAGGCCGAGAATACAAAGGGTTCAGGATAAGCCTTGGGTATTCTCTCATGGGTAGCCATGACAGCTCTTGCACTGTGGGTATTTCCACCTGAGGGCCGATCAATCTTGCAGTGACCAAGGTTGTTCCTGTGGTCATACCTGAAAGCATGATGTGTGCCCTTCCTACTCGGGATGGGGGGGTCTGAACACAGTTTCCCCATTTCTCCATGAATTAATGATTTGGGAGATCCACCCATTTTCTGCTTTTCTTTTGATAGCATCTATCTTGGAAAAGTTAGAAACTATCCTCTTCTCGGTCTCTAGACGACTCTCTAGATCCGAGATCTTTGAGTCCTTTACCTTGATGGATTCCAATTAGAGATTCATCAAGGTCCTCAACTGAGCAATCTTCTTAGCTTGTTCCTCAGCAAGTAAGTTGCTCATCTGAAGGGCACTCTCAAGGGAATCAAGATTTTCAATCCTTTGATTGAAGCTATCAATTTCCCTTGCATCACTAGATGGACAACCCTCTGAACTGTTCCTGTCTTCAGGAAATCAAAAGGGGAGAGGAGCATGATGAAGAAGTTACCTGATCCTGACTTTGATGTTCAGGGTCAGCGTTAAGATTGGCAGAGACTGTTGTGTCAGCTTTATCAGAACTGCTTTCCTCAACCTCTTCTTCTGTCTCTAACAAGGACACATGAGCTCTGATACTGAGAGATTGGTCTTTACCTTCATCTTCAGAAATAAGGATCCCCACATAGGCTTCATCCTCCTACTGGCAACTAGTCCCTGCTGTCTCTGATCCCTCAATGAGGTCTGAGATAGTTTGCCACATAGACTTGGCAGTCCTGCACTTTTCCAATCTTGAACGAGATAATCAAGACCAGAAGTCAGAGATGATCTGACGAATCAGCTTGTCCAAGTTGAAGAGAGAGAGCTCAGTCTCAGACATCTCTTCGGGACTCTTGGGGATTTGGAGATCTTTTCCTGAGCCAGACGCCTTCATGGGAATGAAGGGACCCTCATCCAAAATGAGAGACGCTCGAGGTTCGATGGCCTCCATATAAAATAAAACTCTCATCTTCCAGACTGGATAATACTCCTTTGTGCATGCAGAGAGTCTCAGAGGAGAGACATCAGAATACAGCTCCATGCTTGAGTCTGATTTTCTTGTTGACACAAGAGGCAGGATTTTACTAAAGGTGTTAACCTTTTTGATGAGTAACCTCCCTCCGATACCACTTGAAAGTCAATCTACTGTCAACTAACTTCACCTATGGGGGGGGGATAGGTGATTTGCAGTCTTTTTGCGGAATTAAAAATAAATATGCACAAGAAAATAAAACAAGCACAACACAGAAACACAAAGGCAGTTATAATGGTTCCATGATTTTTGTACGTCCACTCTCCCCCTTCGACCAATCTCCAAACAAGGGACGACTCAGTCACTTCACCAACAGGATTGAAATCCAATCCTCTCACTATGGAAGAAACCCTTCCACCCGAAGGAGTCACTACTCCTCCACTACAGGTTGTACCCAACCCTTACAATGAGGAAACAAAGTTCCTTTACAACAAAGTTATAATAGAATGTTCAAGAAATACAAACTACGTTTAGAGAGCCCGATGTCTCTCTTCGTTCAATGAAGCTTTCTTGATGAAGACGAAGAGTCCACGATCGGAGCACTCACTTTGAGAGGATCTTCCCAAGATCGGCAGCGTCAAGTGAATGCGGCAGCGATGCTCTTTAGATCCAAACTTCTTGATGAAGCAAGCAAGGTCTACCAACGATCTCAATCGGATCAGTTCTCTCAATCGATTCTGAATGAAGAGCTATCCTCGTTCAATAAATCGAGAGACAACAGATCTCGAGAGAAAAGCGTGAGAAGCTAGGCTTGCCTCGGTCCTGTCGCTGGATGATCAAAGAGGATCTAAGATCTGCGGCGGCGACGACTTGCGAGCTGCGACGGCGAGCGTTGGAGTTCCGCAATCGGCTAGGTCATGCCCGACGACTTGGTCTTTTTCTCGTGAAGCGCTACTGTTCAAGTTCGAAATAAGCGAGTAGATATACTGTAGACCAACCCTAAATGACCGTTGTGGGCCCCAAAAGGAGAAGCCCTAAGCCCGATCCAAACAGTGCCTGAAATCTTTGTTCGGTCCATTGTGCAGGTAGAAATCGCCTAAGGCAAATTCGGCAGGAATCGCTGGTGATTCCCATCGTAGTCGGCGGGAATCACTTACGATTCCCGTCGAATTTTCATTGATAGAATTCCAGTTGGAATTTTGGTCATCCTGAGGGAATCGACGGGAATGCGCGGTGATTCTCGATGATTCGGCGTGAATCACATGGTGATTCTCGCCGATTCTGCCTTAGCAGAATTCTTGAAGGCATTGAGTCAGCCAGATGAAGTCGGCGGGAATTGGCGAGTGATTCTCGACGATTCGGCGAGAATCACTAGTGATTCCCGTCGAATCGGCGAGAATCACTTGGTGATTCCCGTCGAATTTTCCTTGGAAGATTTCTTCTTCCTTCCTCTACACTTGGTCTGTGACCCATCTTTGCTCCTCTTCTTATCTTGATCTATCTCAACCCTGTACTTGAAAATAAGTACACTCCAATAGAGAGAGTGCACGTAATCCATCACACTGATCCGCTCAACGAGGGATTATGTTGCGTAGACCCGTGTATATTAACCCACAGCACCCATACATTGGTGTGTAATTAGCGTAGAATAACTGCAGGCACAACTTGAAGACGTATCATCAAATATAATGTGAATTCATGTTAGCTTGACATGAGGCTTCTTCAAATCTAGGTAATTGTGGATACAATACCCAACAGGTTTCATTTTGCCTTTTTATTCAGAAGTGACACGGGTAGGGACACGCCTGTGTCCTTACCTGTGTCCTGCTCGGGCGAAACGACGTCAACGGTTTTACTGCCGCTTCGTGCACATACACGGGTACTGACACACCCATGTCAGTACCCGTGTCAAGGTGACATGGCCATGGTTCTGCCCGAGCCTATACCCGTGTCCTGCTCGGGACAATCCTGCTTATTCCTGATAGATGCACACGGGTAGAGACACGCCCGTGTCTATACCCGTGTCCTTCTCGGGTCAGACCACTCGACAACATTTTCTTATCACTCAACGCCATGCCACTCAATGCCACGACACACGGGTAGGGACACGCCCGTGTCTCTACCCGTCTCATACTCAAAACAGGCACTCAACGCCATGCCACTCAACGCCACGGCACACGGGTAGGGAAACGCCCATGTCAATACCCGTGTCATACTCAAAATAGGCACTCAATGCCATTCTCAAGACCACCCATCGCCACTTGAGTTCTGGTAGATGCACACGGGTAGAGACACGCCCATGTCTTTACCCGTGTCCAACACATGCCCAAATTATCTTTTACCCACGAGTGCGCTCCTGATCGCATGCACTCTCTGTGCCTAAATCAGCTCTCCTGACTCAAAAGCGCGCATAAGGGGCCTAATGTAAACCGAGACGTTACATTATATGTCTGTATGGGCATTCATATAAGTTGAGTTTCTTTCTGTTATAGCTTTACTCTTTCATACTCTGTTGTAGATGATGGAACTGCTAGGGCAATTTGTTTGCTAATTTATTGTGCTGCTATATACATACATTGTTCACTGATCACTCTATACCACTTGTTGGTACTATAGCTTTATATGCAAATATTGTACGCTGTTCCTTTCTCCGCCCGGTGCCAAGGAGTCGCCGAAGGAGCGGATGTGATAGCCACTTAGTCATTATGACTAACGGATGCTACGTCTTCATTTTTAGGAGGAAACCCTGCAGATGGAGCAGCAGCAGGTTTTGTAGCAAGACAGCCAGGCCAGGATGACAGGGCCTGAAGGGACAGTACGGTCGTTACCGTCAGTGACAGATGTGAGTTTTTGAGAGACTTTTTGATGTAGCCCCTTTTGGGCAAGTTTATTCGTACTCTAATACTTTGGAAGCTTCTTTATCTATTGTACTTTTGGACTAATTATATGCTTTGTGTGGATTTTGACTTCTGATTTTATTCTGGTTGGGTTGGCATGATTGATATTGGTAAAGGCCGACAGAATAAGCGTCTTGTAGTACAGGCTAGCCCGAGTGCTAGCGCTTCCGAAAGGCGGCTGTTCTGGTCATAAGACTCCCCTAGAGTCATGTCTTGTGTTCTGGGAGTGGAGGGGTCTTACAAATGGTATTAACTTTTTACGATCCTGAATTAGAGAAGTCATTTAACAATGATGCCGCCCCCGTTCGATTAGTCAGTTTTGGGACAAACCGACTTAGCAGAAGCAGTGGTGTGCCCATATGTAATTCACATTAAGTATGCCCAATTTTGACATTAAGATTAGCCAACCTGACCATAGGTTTGTATTCTACGTGTAGATCCTAGTGTACATTTAGCCAGTGGGGGGAACCCCCACCCCGTCATTACCCACACAATTTAAACAATCGGAGCTAGGGCAGACGCTCACAGCTATACTGAATGCCTTCAAATCCCAACAAGCCCCCGTACAACAACAAGGTCCGGACTCCAATTGGGTGAGCACTTTCCGAGCTCTCTCCCCTCCTACTTACCTTGGGACAGAGTCGGCAGTGCGTACGGAGGAATGGATCGACACCATACAAGAACTGCTGGCAGGAATTAGATGTCCAAGAAACATGGCTGTGACCCTAGTAGTGTCCCTCCTAGAAATGCACGCCAAGAGTTGGTGGAATTCCCTCATAGGCTCCACCATTAAAGGGAGAGTGTATACTGAGATAGGCTGGAACGAGTTCTCGGGAGCCTTTTTGGAGCGCTTCATTCCCTCGTCTGCTCGATATGAACTCGAAGAGAGATTCCTACAGCTAAAGCAAGGAACCAAGTAAGTGACGGAGTACTAGCAGGAGTTTCAGTATCTGGCTAGATTTGTTGACTCCTATGAGTTGGATGACAGAGGATATGCAAAAAGGTTCTACAAAGGCTTGCGAGACCCCCCTGAGGCAAGCCATTTTGTTTATAGCAAACTCCAGCCTGACGGAAATTATTGACATGGCGAAGAGGCTAGAAGCAGACCACTTGGGAAGTGGTAAAAGACCTGCTGAGGGTGTGATGGAAGCTGGCCCTAGAAATAGAACGAGACACGACTTTGGAGGAGGAAGAGGACATCAGAGAGGTGGCAAGTGTTTCAACCGAAATTATAGAGTGGAGCACCCGGTTCCACAGCCTCAAAAGTTTCAGCAACCCGGTGGGCGGTAGGAGCGAGTGTGCTTGGAATACAACCAACTGGGCCACATTTGACGCTACTGCCCGCGACTATTTTGAAATGCGCCTCTTGCTCTCCCTCCGGCAGCTCCTCAAGGGTGGGGGCATATGCGTTTTTGAGAACGAGGACCACGAGGAGGAAACCCCGACCCAGCTCGGAATCAGGTGTACACGTTGGACATGACACAGGAGCGGAACCCTCAGGAGGTGATTGCAGGTATGATTACATGTAGTGATCTTATTTTCATTAGTAACCTTAAGTTGCTTAAGTCATACTAGATATTTAGCTGGAGTATTGTTATTATTACTTAGGCACCGTGGTGGTCGGCGGGAAACCAACCTATACGTTATTCGACACCGGTGCCTCGCTCTCGTTTGTGTCTGCAGACTTCATTAAAGACCTAGAAGGAGTGCAATATTGTAATGACTCCACCCGTTAAATAACATATAATAGAAGGTCCTGTCAGGGCCCCACACTATATGCCACAAACAGACGGTAAGGTCATAGGTTAATGCAAAAAACACCATCACACACTAACTCAGAGCATGCTAGCGGAATATTTTAACAATAACTTGAACTCAAACCAGAAATGTCCACTATATATATAAACCACAGTTATATACTACCTCATGAAGGAATGTACAACAAATACAAACAGGTTGGCCTTAAGGCCTTACCATTCCTCTTTTCATAGTATGGATTGCATATATAGGCGCGCAGGCCGGCCATATATGAGTAAAACACAACACATTTTGCTCAGCATTCAAGGGATAGCAGCAACAATAACAGCATCAGCAGCAACAGGGACTTCAACCCTTCATTTTCCGCTCGGCTCTCCAGCACCTGCACAGAGACAGCCCACCCAGAAGGTGGCAAACAAGGCAACGGTCAACAATCAGCTGACCAATTTATAACAATCCTACCCTTTTCCTGGGGCAGTGGCATTCCTTCCCTACAGAGTAATGCATCAACAGATATAGCATATTTTGTGCTCTCACGCACAATCAATCCATCACAACCGTCAGCCACCCGACCTGACGATTCGTGCACTCAGGGCACATTCTTGGTGCACCGACGAACCAGGGTCAACACCACCGTTTCAACGGTAATGAGCATTTACTCTTAGTGGCGCGCAGGCCTAAGACTCTCATTATACTGCTGACGAAAGCTCAATGCCATGAAGCTCTCTTGTACAGACGACATAACACAGGTACAGATCAACCACCCCCCGTTTCTCAAGTCGCCTTGCCATCACCGAGTATAGCGTACCCTAGGCTATAACTTAAGGCGCGGGTCGGTTTCACCTTTCCTGTCAGCAAGAAGCCTTTTTAAGAGCTCGCAGCTCACAATAGCCATAATGTCCGCCAACGATTGGCTTAACAATCCAAAAGGGGAGTTAATGCAAGCGTCATTCGCGGTCACTTAGCGTGTTTAACAGAACTCTCTATCTGCACCCAAACTCAACCCAAATCCTATAGTTTCTATAGTGCCAGAAAACTGGTCTTTCATAGCATACAGTGTACAACCTCGAGCTCGCAAGAGCCGAAGACTTGAGGAAGGGAGCTAGTCGAGACGGCCCAGGGCGGTCGTCAATTAGCAGAGCGAGTGGATCCTGGCAAGAAGGACTTAGGAGAGAGAATCCAGGCGAGAAGGGTCTAAGCGAGAGCTGCGCCATGAGAGGGGCGAGCCAGTGCTAAGGGAGGAGGCACTCGCGGGTGAGTGGCCGACTCGCCATGCTAGAGGGCTCCAGAGGGGAGCTCTCGCTAGCGAGACGGTGCTCTCGCCATGCGAGAGGACCCCAGAAGGGAGTTCTCGCCAAGCACCGGTTCAGTTTAAGAACGGTTCAGGTGGTGTTGGGTATATCATTTAGCCCCATGGGATCTTACGCTTTTGCCCTGGGTGGTCTGCATATAACCCTTCAGAACAGCGGAGTTTCGCTGTTGGCAGACCCAGCGGGTATTCTAGTAATTTCAGGTCAGCTCCATTTGGTTATTGGCAGTCCCAGTTCAGGGGCCTATAAATAGACCGGTAATGTGCCTTGGAAAAGATGCATTCCTAACTCTCCTTCTCTTCTTCTAAGGCATCTAGCTCAACATTGGCTAGGGAGGGGAAGAATTTCTGATTCATCTGGGTACGAGGTTGGACCTCCGCGCTGAAGCCCCCGGTCTAATCTTTCGAGAGCCTTGTCGAGAATGTGGTCCAAAAAGAGTAAGTGTGAGTTGCACCTTTAGTTCCGAGCTTTAGGAGGGACCGACTTTGTTGGTTCCAACATTTTTGGCGCGGTGAGCGTGGAACAACAGCTTGCACAAAAGAACTTTGTGTTACCTCATGGCGGGGGATCTTGAAGGAGATGAAGGCGGGTCTCCGAACCCAAGAGGATATGTCGGGAGGGCGGAGTTCATGACATCCATTGGGAGGATCATGGACATGCTGAAGCAGATCTCGCAGAGAGGAGAATGCGAGACCCCTCCACCCCAGATGCCATGTCTCGCGCCCCGCGAGGGGATCGACCCGGCAAGGATAGGCGAGGATGCGCTCGGGAGATGATCGGGGAAGGAGGTAGTGGCGGAAGATAGCCGACGAAATGTGGAGGGAAGAGAACTTTTCGCCAGCCCAGCAAGTGCCATCTCGCCTGGAGGGATGGTCGCGCGAGTGGAGGTGGCGAGACACCTGACAAGAGGGTCTCCCTTCTGCGAGTTGATCGTCTCTGCACCCGTCCCTGAAGGGTTCTGCGAGCCCGAGATGACCTACTTTATGGGGAAGGACAATCCCCTCTAGCACCTACAGTGGTTCGAAGACGCGATCTCCATCAGACCAATGACAGATGCTTTTAAGTGCCGCCTGTTTGCCATCACCCTTAAGGATAAGGCTAGGGATTGGTTCCACCAAATCCCAGCGGAGTCAATTTACGGCTTCGAAGACCTGAGCAGAAGCTTCAAGTTGCGCTTCTCGACCTCTAAGAAGAGGAAGAAGAACCCGGAGTCCATTTCTTGATCAAGCAGAAGGCCGACAAGTCCTTGGCTCAATATGTAGACCGCTTCTAGGAGGAGATTCTAGACATCCAGAAGGTGCCCAGTTTCGCTCTCTAGATGGCCTTCACTGTGGGGCTGAAGGAGGGCTTTTTTAAGATGAGCCTGACCAGGAAGCCGCTGTTTTCATTCGAAGGGTTGATAGAGAAGGCGGCGAAGGAAATAGCTATGGAGGCAGCAAACCTGACCTTTGATATGATGTTGGTGAGACTGACGGAGGTGGAGCAGAGGGAACTGGGAGGAGAAAGGTAGCAAGAGGGAAGGAGAAGGGAGGAGCCAAGGGGGCCAGTGCATCAAGAACTTGGCTGAAGGCAGCCAGGAGGTACTGTTCAAGGACAAGGAAGGGGTCCCCCCCTAGGGGAAGAAACTATTATCCAGGACTAGGGAGATTTAATCTGTTAGGGTGGGGGCATTGTCCGAGGCCATTCCCACCCCCGACTCAACAAGCTATGGCCATCGGCCAAGGAAGAGGGAGAGGAAGAGAGCGTGGGAGAGAAGGATCAGGAGTGGGGAGGAGGAGGAACCCCCAAGTAGGGAGATGGGATGGGGGGCCGCCTTGCCGTATTGTGACTTCCACGAGGAGGAAGGTCATGCGATGGCTACCTGCCAAAAATTTTTGGAGCTAAAGAGGTGGAATGGAGTAGGGGAGCAGCATCTGCCAGTGCAAATAGTCGAGATGATGGGAACCGGGGAGAAGGACCGGTGTGTGGATCGATCAGATACAGGCGATTGAGGGGGGATCAGGGTGATCCACGGGGTGGGGGGGGATAGAGGCTACCAGCAAGACCAGCCTACACACCATATACCGTCGGAGCGTCACCTCGACGTTGCAAGCCCCTCCCTGGATGAAAAGTTTACGTTTTCCAGGAGGGACCTACCAGATCACGAAGATCCATTCTGTGATGCGCTGGTGATTAGGATTGCCATTGAAAACTTCACGGTGTCCAAAATCTTGGTAGATAATGGGAGTTCCGTAAATGTCATCTTCAAAAAGGCATTCAAAGAGATGAGAGTTGAATCCATGAGAGTGATGGCGGTCGACGGACCATTGTTTGGATTCTCAGGAGAGCAGAAGGAGGTTGAGGGAGGAGTAGGGCTCCAGGTAACTCTAGGGGGCTGTCCAGAAACTGCCGCTTTGTGATAGTGGATGCCCCCTGCAGTTACAATGCAATCATTGGGCGCCCTTTGATCAGCACCTTCAGATGCATGCCGTCCTCGTTCCATCAGTGTTTGAATCTCAATTAAGGGGGGACTCAGATCAGGGTGCGGGGAGATCCGAAGGAGGCCCGAGAGTGCTATGTGACGGCAGTGAACACCATTTCGTTGAAGGGTGATGCAGAAGAACTAGAGAGGAGGATGGAGTGAGAGGAGCAGGAGAGAGCGATGGCTGAAGTGGAGGGAGGCATTACGGTAGAGCTAGAGATGGCGGGAGAGCAGGTGGATGGAGGAGAGGAGCAGGAGAGAGAGGTGGCTGAAGTGGAGGGAGGCATTGCGGTGGAGACAGAGATGGCGGGAGAGCAGGTGGATGGAGGAGAGGAGCAGGAGGATAGAGCGGTGGCTGAAGTGGAAGGAGGCATTGCGGTGGAGAGAGAAATGGCGGGAGAGCAGGTGGATGAAGGAGAGGAGCAGGAGGAGAGAGAGGTGGCTGAAGTGGAGAGAGGCATTGCGGTGGAGCCAGAGATGGCGGGAGAGAAGGTGGATGGTGGAGAGGAGCAGAAGGAGAGAGCAGTGGCTTAAGTGGAGGGAGGCATTGCGGTGGAGTTATAGATGGCGGGAGAGCAGGTGGATGGAGGAGAGGAGCAGGAGGAGAGAGCGGTGGCAAATGTGGAGGAGGCATTGTGGTGGAGCCAGAGATGGCGGGAGAGCAGGTGGATGGAGGAGAGGAGCAGGAAGAGAGAGAGGTTGCTGAATTTGAGAGAGGCATTGCGGTGGAGCCAGAGATGGAGGGAGAGCAGTTAAATGGAGGTGAGAAGGAGGAGAGAGAGGTGGCTGAAGTGGAGAGAGGCATTGTGGTGGAGTCAGAGGTTGCGGGAGAGCACGAGGGTCGGAGGGAGGTAGAAGGTGCAAAGGGCAGGAAAAGGAAGATAGGGGAAATGTGGGAGTCATCTAGAATGGAGACTCAGCCGGAAGGTAAGAAGGGATCATCGCCAAGGAGTCCCGAGGAAGAGAGGGGGAGGACCTTGGAGAGAGTGGCTGCGGTTGATGAGGAGCGGGAAGTGGTTGAGCGCAGGTCGAGGGATCTGGAGGAAAATCCGAGGGAGGAGGAGGAAAACCCGAGGGAGCAAGAAGAAGAGGAGGAGCCTTCGAGGCTGAGGGCAAAAGTGGAGGTTCTGGAGATGGACATCCTCACGAAGTATGGGAGAAAAGAGAAGATCAAGGTTAGCGGAGAGCTCACCCCCAGGGATCAAGAGGAGATCCGGAGGTGCGTATAAGAGAACATTGATGTATTCGCCTGGAGTGCAGCTGACATGTCGGTCATCAATGCGGATGTGGCGTGCCACCGTCTCAACCTCAATCCCAAGGTCCGCCCCATCCAACAGAAGAAGAGGGTCATCGCTTCCAAGATGGTCAGACCTATCAAGGAAGAGGTGGAGAAGCTGCTCCGGGCGGGGTTCATATTTGCGAGTAGGTATCCGGGGTGGGTGCGCAATGTTGTAATGGTAAAGAAAGGGGAGGGGAAATGGAGAATGTGTATCGACTTCTCTCTTTTAAATAAATTATGCCCGAAGGATTGTTACCCTCTGCCTCGAATCGACGCGCTGGTTGATTCAGCCATCGGTTTTCCACTAATGAGTTTTTTAAATGCCTTTTCAGGGTACCACCAGATACGCATGCACCCCCGGACATCAAAAACATCACCTTTGTCACCGAGGATGGGTGCTTCAATTACAATATGATGCCCTTCAGATTGATGAATGCAGGGGCGACCTACCAAAGGATGATGGACCGGATATTCAAGGAGCACAAGGGGCGGAACCTCGAGGTCTACGTAGACGACCTGATGATTAAGAGTCGAGACCTCGAGTCCCACGTCTTGGACCTGCAGGAAACTTTTAGAATTATAATAAAATATAAAATGAGACTCAACCCTCTAAAATGTATATTCAGGGCCAGCAGGGGGAAGATTTTAGGGCACCTCCTCACCCCTTCAGGAGTGGAGCCTAATCCAAATAAGGTAATAGAAATCCTGGAGTTGGAATCTCCGATGGATGCTAAGGAGGTCCAACGTCTTACTGGTAAGTTGGCAGGGTTGAGCAGGTTCCTCTCCAGGGCAGGAGAGAGGTATTCCTCCTTCTTTCGAACTCTGAGGGGAGGGAAGGAATTTGAGTGGACCCCCGAATGCGAGAGGGCCTTCCTAGCTTTGAAGCAACAGCTCACCCAGACACCGCTACTTCAAGGGCCGCGAGAGAGGGAGAGTTTTTTCCTCTACTTGGGAGTAAGGATAGGGGCAGTTAGCCCGGTCCTCGTGCGAGAAGAGGGTAAGAAATAGTTCTCCATATATTATATGAGCAGGGTTCTCAAAAAGGCGGAGTTAAAGTACCCCATCCTTGAAAAGCTAGCCTTCGCCCTAACCGTTTCAGCCCGGAAGCTCAGGCCGTACTTCCAAGCCCATGCTATTTAGTTCCTGACGGACCACCCTCTCCACCGTATTCTAGAGCGGGTGGATCAATCGGGGAGGTTAGCCAAGTGGTCGATAGAGCTTAGTGAGTTCGACCTCGCCTACATCCCTCGGGTAGCTATCAAGGTGCAGGTGGTGGCAGATTTCTTAGCAGATTATGTGGTTGAGGTCAAAGAGGTAGAGGCATCTCCCGTGGTGTCTTGGGAAATGCTCGTGGATGGGGCCTCGTGCAGAAGTTCTTTCGGAGGAGGGGTGGTTTTAACAAGTCCCGAGGGGACCAGAATCGAGCAGGCTTTGAAGATCCAATTCGCCCTCACAAATAACCAGGCCGAGTATGAAGCCATCATCGCTGGGCTTAGGCTGGCTCGTGAGCTTGGCACACAGGACATCAGAGTCTCCACGGATTCTCTAGTGGTCGCGAGGCATATCAACAGAGAGTTTGAAGTGAGAGAACCGACCCTCCAGTTGTACATGGTAAAGATAAAGGGTATCATCGGGCAGTTCCACAGCTTCTTAATCCAACACGTTCCAAGAGAGGAGAGTACTAGGGCAGACCTGCTCCCTAAGCACGGCCCTCAGGTCGGAGGGACCATGACAGAGCTCTTTAGACCTTCTAAAGAGGAAGGGGAGTTAATGGAAGTGGACCAGGATGGGTCCTGGATGGACCCATTTATGACTTTCTTGACGTCGGGACGTCTACCCAAGGGGGTCCTTGAGAAGAAGCGGGTCGGGTACAAGTCAGCCTATTACCTGCTGAATGAGGGGATCCTTTATTGAAAAATGTTGTCTGGCTTAGTAGCTCGGTGTGTGTTCAAGAAGGAGGCGTCAAGGGTACTGGAGGAAGTTCACTCGGGGGAATGCAGAAGCAATTTAGGGAGTCGGACCCTGGAAGGGAGGGTGCTGAGGCAGGGCTACTTCTTGCCTACCCTCAGGAAGGATGTTGCAGAGTTTGCAAGGAGATGCAGAAAGTGTCAGGAGTTCACCCCACTTCAACTCCTCCCAGCTCAGAGATTGCGCACGATTACAGCTCCATGGCCCTTCGCCATATGGGGGATTGATCTAGTAGGCCTATTTCCCCAAGCCTGTGGTCAGAGGAAGTTCCTGCTGGTCATGGTGGATTACTTTTAGAAGTGGTTTGGAGGTGAATGCCTTGGCAAAGGTGACGTCACAGGTGGTCAAGAACTTTGTATGGGGAGAATTTATCTACCGGCACGGGCTCCATTTGGCCATTGTCACGGATAACGGGCCATAGTTTGATAGTACAGAATTTATAGACTTTTGTGTCCAGCTAGGCATAGATCTTGGGTTTGCCTCCATTCATTACCCCCAAAGCAATGGACAGGTAGATGCAGCAAACAAGATCATCGTGAACCTCTTAAAGAAAAAGGTAGAAAACTTGAGGGGAAGTTGGGTGGAGACGCTCCTCCTCCGTTCTATGGGCTCTGAGGACTAAGTCGAACACGGCTACGGGAGAGACGCCCTTCAAACTCTCCCACGGCTCGGAAGCCGTCATACCTATGGAGTTCAAGGTTGAATCCCCCAGGGTGGCAGCGGTAAGGAGGGGAGATGAAGGGTGGCAAGTGGACAATAAAGAGGAGCAAAGGCTCTCCTATGACCTGGTAGAGGAGCTTAGGGAGCAAGCATCAATCCGGTAGGATGAAGTCAAACGCCAGATATCCAAGTACTTTGATAAACACATCAGGGTAAAATAGTTCCAGAAGGGGGACCATGTCCTCAAAAAGGTAGATGCCGCGGGCAGGGGGGGCTCCGTGGGGAAGCTCAACTCCAACTGGGAGGGTCCCTTTATTGTAAAGGAGGTCTTGAAGTCAGGAGGGTACCACCTCCAGGATGTGGGCGGGATACCCCTGGATCACGCCCGAAGCAACGATGATCTGAAGAGATTCTACCCCTAATGTGTTGAAGTTTGTGACCGGGCGGTATGGCGGCCTGTCTTGGCGGATTGAAGACCATGCGGTCTGGCAGTTTCCCTTCAACAGTTTGGTTGTTGTGTTGTTGTTGTCTGGAGTCCAAGCGGTCTAGCGGTTTGTCTCTGGCGGCTTTGAGACCGGGCGGTCTAGCAGTCTCCCATGGCGATCTCTCCTTCCTCTCTGGTGGTAGCCGAGCGGTTAGCCCTTCCTTCTAACCGCGCGGCTTGTGCGGGTTGTTTTTGTATAGACCGCTTAGTCCTGTATTTTTTTAATCCCACATCTCTTATTTGTATTCTCTCTTCTCTCCTCCATTCTATAAAAGGGAGGCTATACCTTTGTAATAGACACCTTTTTTCAGATAATAATTTTTTTTTTACTCTTCCGGCTTGTTTTTTGTTCGTTTCTTACATGGTATCAGAGAGCTGGATCTTCTCCTCCTGATTCTGTGTTCGTGACCTATTTGTACTTATTTGAACATGTTTCTAAGGATCTTCCTATTTGTATGCATGACACGATTTCTTAATATAATGCACTTCGAGGTGACCTTCTTTGAGAGACGAGATTACTATGGTTGAGGAGAGGAGATTCTGAGAAGACCCGCTGACCAAGCTCCCATCAAGCTGGCAGGGCTATATGCTCACTCGGTAGTTGGAGTTGGATAAGGAGAGGAGAACTCGAAAAGACCCGCTGACCAGGCTCCCCTCAAGCTGGCAGGGATATAGGCTCACTCGGTGGTTGGAGTTTGATGAGAAGAGGAGACCCCGAGAAGACCTGCTGACCAGGCTCCCATCAAGCTGGCAGGGCTGTAGGCTCACTCGGTGGTTAGAAGTTGGATGAGGAGATGAGACCCCGAGAAGACCCGCTGAATAGGCTCCCATAAAGCTGGCAGGGTTGTAGGATCACTCGGTGGTTAGAGTTGGATGAGGAGAGGAGACCCCGAGAAGACCCGCTGACCAGGCTCCCATCAAGCTGGCAGGGCTATAGGCTCACTCGGTGGTTGGAGTTGGTTGAGGAGAGGAGACCCCGAGAAGACCCGCTGACTAGGCTCCCATCAAGCTAGCAGGGTTGTAGGCTCACTCAGTGGTTGGAGTTGGTTGAGGAGAGGAGACCTCGAGAAGACCCGCTGACCATGCTCCCATCAAGCTTGCACGACTGTAGGCTCACTCGGTGGTTAGAGTTGGTTGAGGAGAGGATACCCCGATAAGACATGCTGACCAGGCTCCCATCAAGCTGGCAGGGCTATAGGCTCACTCGGTGGTTGGAAGTTGGATGAGGAGAGGAGACCCCGAGAAGACCCGTTGACCAGGCTCCAATCAAGCTGGCAGGGCTGTAGGCTCACTCGGTGGTTGGAAGTTGGATGAGGAGAGGAGACCCCGAGAAGAACTGTTGACCAGGATCCCATAAGCTGGCAGGGTTGTAGGCTCACTTAGTGGTTGGAGTTTGTTGAGGAGAGGAGACCCCAAGAAGACCCGCTGACCAGGCTCTCATCAAGCTGACAGGGTTGTAGTCTCACTCGGTGGTTGAGTTGGTTGAGGAGAGGAGACCCCGAGAAGACCCGCTGACCAAGGTCCCATCAAGCTAGCAGGGTTGTAGGCTTACTCGGTGGTTTGAGTTGGTTGAGGAGAGGAGACCCCGAGAAGACCCGCTGACCAGGCTCCCATCAAGCTGGCAGGGTTGTAGGCTAACTCGGTGGTTGGAGTTGGTTGAGGAGAGGAGAACCCGAGAAGACCCGCTGACCAGGCTCCCATTATGCTGGCAGGGCTGTAGGCTCACTCGGTGGTTGGAGTTTGATGAGGAGAGGAGACCCCGAGAAGACCCACTGACAAGGCTCCCATCAAGCTGGCAGGGCTGTAGCTCACTCGGTGGTTGGAGGTTGTTGAGGAGAGGAGACCCCGAGAAGACCCGCTGACCAAGCTCTCATCAAGCTGGCATTTCTGTAGGCTTACTCGGTGGTTGGAGTTGGATGAGGAGAGGAGACCCCGAGAAGACCCGCTGACCAGGCTCCCATCAAGCTGGCAGGGCTGTAGGCTCACTCGGTGGTTGGAGTTTGTTGAGGAGAGGAGACCCCAAGAAGAATCGCGCACCAGGCTCCCATCAAGCTTGCAAGGCTGAAGGATCACTCGGTGGTTGGAGTTGGATGAGGAGAGAGACCTCGAGAAGACCCGCTGACCAGGCTCCCATCAAGTTGGAAGGGTTGTAGGCTCACTCGGTGGTTGGAAGTTGGATGAGGAGAGGAGACCCTAAGAAGACCCGCTGACCAGACTCCTATCATGCTGCCAGGGCTATAGGCTCACTTGGTGGTTGGAGTTGGATGAGGAGAGGAGACCCCGAGAATACCCGCTGACCAGGCTCCCATCAAGCTAGCAGGGCTGTAGGGTCACTCGGTGGTTAGAGATGGTTTTGGAGGGGACCCTATAAGTATTCGTTGACCGGGACTGCCAAGTTGGCAGGGTCGTTTAGTTGTTGTGAAACAATTACAAAAGGTGGGAGGTCTCAAGGGAAAAAAACCACACTATTGGTCAGCGAAAGGAAGGACTCTAATCGTGGAGGAGTAGGGAAGCTTCCTGCCTAAGAAAAAAGGGATAGGACTGACCCTTCAAGGCCACTCGCTCCGAGAGGTATTAGGGAGCTAGGCGAGAGGGGGGAAAAAGTAATTCCCATGCACGAGAATGACGGGGGCACGATGACTCGCCCCCTGGGCCAGGTTTGCTCCCGCCAGGAGGCGAGACGAGGGGCGACCCCGTCTCGCAAATGAACAGATCCTCAGATCTCGCAAACAATCAGAACAAAAAGAAAAAAGAGAGAAGAAAACTAGCTCTAAAGCAACACATGGACAATATATATACATCTATACGCATTACATCCAGTAAATAGGCTAATAAAAAATTACATCAGTTGCAAAAAGAAGCATCAGAAATAAAATTAAAGTCATGCTCTGGAAGCTCTAATCCTTCTCGTTGGCCGACGAGCCATCTCCCTCGCCGTAGATCTCCGGCACCAGGTCGTGGGCGGTAACATACTCGCAATCATCCTTGACGATGCACATATCGTGCCTCATCTTCAGGATCAGCTCAGCGGTTCTGATGTTCGCGTCTCGGCAAAACTCCTCGACCTCCTCATTGGTATAATGAGAATGGGGAGGTGGGGGAATCACCGAGCAAAAGGTCGAAGGAGCGGCATCCTTGAGCTAGACGATCTTGGCCCTTAGCTCCTTCACCTCTACCTACAGCTCCGCTACGCGTGAGTGTAAACTCTCCGCCGTCTCGGCATCCTGCAGAAAGCATTTGTTAAATTGGTGTCAGGTACATAGAGAACGAGCTAAGGGAAAACTACCCACTCCGCCATGAGCCTTGGCGAGAAGGTTCTCGACTACAAATAGCCTCTTCACGAGATCTCCCGACTTCTCGCGCTCGGTGGCAAGGTTGGCCTCGGATTCTTTCCAGTTTTGGTTGTTGTAGATTAGGCGGCACGAGAGCCTGTCCGAAAGCTCCAAGGTGCACAGTTTGGAGTGCGTCGCCCTCAGGACCAGGTCTCGTGAGGAGGCCTTGTCAAGGGGATCCAGGCCTTGAACTCCGTAGAGACCAAAGCCCAGGGAGAAGGTGTAGCTTGTAGGATGGTCCTGCTCCCTCTAGGAGGGGAGGAGGGTGGAGACTGAGACTCGGTGCGCCCCCTTGTCCCAGATCATTGTTGGGTTATTGGCGACATCAGGGACAATGGGGCCCATGTTGAAGTTGAAGTGGGAAGATGGTGCGGGGTTGTGAGAAAGAGCCCGTTCGTGAGTGGGAGACCTGGATAATTGTTGAGAAGAGCTGGCGTGTTGGGCGAGAAGTGTCATCTCTTCAGATAGCGAGAAGGCCTTTTGAGGAGAAACCCGAGGAGGGGACTGGGGGGACTAGGACCCTAGGGAAATGGGGCTTAGGGAAACCGACTCCACTACCGTCTCCTCGGGAGTTTTCTTCTTGTCGGGTTGGAAAGAGACCACCTTCTTCACCTTCACTTTCATCTTCTTCGAGGGGCTGAGGCGAGACGGAGCAGAATCCTCGACCGGCCTCTTAAGGGAGGGGGTCAGCAATTCTTTAGCCACCTCGGCCGCCATGTTGGCGAGAGCGATGCCCTTGGATGGCTTTATGTTGCTTTTATAAGGGGGGTGAACTGGCACGTTCCTCTCTCCTGATAAAGGCGAGACCGAGTGTTAAAGTAAGAAATTAGCGAGAGGGATGTAATAAAGGAGAGAACAAAAAGGAAGGTCGAGCATACCTTCACCAGGAAGTACGGGGAGGAGTGAGCCAAGACCGCGTCTCAAGTACTGGACCTCAAAGTTCTTTCTGACGAGGTGCTCGCAGAGGAGCTTGTCCGTGCCGTCGACTTGGGGGGTTGCATAGAAGACTTTGGCGGGCGAGACAGGCGTGAGCCGGACGCCACCCAGGTTGCCGCGGATGAAGATGAATCGCGTGAGCCAATGATGGTTATTGTTGGGTGTCTCGCAGTCTTTAAGGCCTAGCCCTGTGAAGTAGGACACACCGTCCTGATTGGCGTGGTAGATGAACAGCTTGCAAAAGATAGTTAGGCTGAACTCTATTCGCTCTCGCCGCATGTAGCTTGCAAAGGCGACCAGGACAGAGATGGAATTAGGGTTCAGCTGGGCTGGCACGGTGGTGAAGTACTTCAAGAACTCCTTCACCTCCGACCAGAGTGGTAGTCTCAACCCTGCCTCGAAGTGCGAGATGGGGAAGGCAAGCTCCCCGGGGTAGAACGTGTTTATGCTCTCGCAGACTCTGGGGGGCGTGATTCGAAGCCTTCTGGCAGGTATTCGAGAGTGAAGGCATCGTACTCGTCCACAGAGATACGCCCGGGTGGAAAATCGTGATCCGTGAATCGCTTCACGCAGCGGATACGTCCCTCGCCTTCTTCAGCTCTTTTCTTCCCCATAATCGTGCGAAATGGCCGAAATTGGAGGCAGAGGAGGCTAGCGAGGTGACCCGAGGTTGAGGAGGCGAGATGGCAGACGAGTGGTCGGCACGCGAGAGGGATTAAGAAGAATGAAGTGCTGATTTGCAGCGATTTGTGAAAGCATGGGTCTAACCCCAGTGAAGGGGATATTTATAGCAATCATAGGGATGGGGAAAAAAGTTTACGGATGAAGAAATTGTGCAGGGGAAGGGGAAGAGGCGGTCGGCCCTTTCAGGCTTCGATTTGCGCAGCCCTAGGTGGGCCCTCAGCATAGCCAAGCGGCGGGAATAAATTAAAATTAAAAGAAAAAAATCGGTAGATCAAGAAAATTAGCATAAATACAGAATTTAACTACTGTTACAGAAAATCAAACGAATACGGAGAAGCGAACAATTATTAAATTAATAAAGTTCATCCCGCGCGAGGCGGGCGGTAAGGTCACACGGCGCATAGTTTGCGCGAGACGGAGGCATAAATAATTTATTACAAGCCATAAATGAAGGAAAGAGACGAGAGACGAGACGATAACTCGTCAATTCTTGTGCCACCTCTAGCACCCTCCGCCGCGGGATCTCGCACATGGAGGGCGGCTGGGGAGGTAGAAAGCGCGAGCCGCGTCAACACCGCGGCGAGCAAGACAAAGCTGTTGGTCGACCTCACTCAAGATAGCCTGGGGGTCGGTCTCGTCTACTTCAATATTGGCATAGATCTCCGAAGACAGGCGGGCACACTCCACCTCCAGCCAATCGATTCGATGGTCCACAGCTTGCTTCCCCTTTTACAGCTCCTGGATGAAGCGTGCGTGCTTCCGTAACATCTCCGCTACCCTACGCTTCATTTCAAACGGATCCATGGGATCGCCTAGGTAGTCTTCGATTTCGTCTATGGGAGGAGGGGGCGAGACGACCATCTGTCTAGAGTAATCTTCAACGGGCAAGTCCTCGGCCAGCGAGTCCTCAGCATGCGAGTCACGCATACATGCGTAGAAAATTGGGAAGGTGAAATGGAGAAATGGTAGCGAAGAAAGGCCTGAAAGGAAAAGTTTTTTACCAAAACGGTGAGAGGAACCCGCGGTATTAAGAGGATCGTCCCTCCACGTCGCGGGGGTAGATGAAGGAGTAGAGGGTTGTGGCAAGAAGGAATGGTGGCGGTGTTCGGAGATATTATTTCGTATGGTCTTCGGACGATGAGAAGGCGTCGTGACCTTCTAAATACAGGCAGCAAGTAAGAAGACAAGCGATATGGAGATGAAGGCATGTCGATGTTGATGGATTTACCTCCTTTTCTCTTGAATTGGCCGGGGTAGGAGGGATACGCCTCCCCGGGAAGGTGCGAGAAGGCTCCCCTGCCGAAAGGGGAGGATCAGCGGCTTTCGACTTCTTGGGAGGGGAAGAGGATGAAGGTAAGGAAGGAGGAGCGCAGACCGGGATCTTGTTCAGAGCCTCCGCGGTTGCCTTGTTACTCAGGCGCACCGCCGCGGTGCGGTCACGGAAACTTTGGCTGAGAGACATAGGGACAGAGGCTAGAATAGGATAGAACAAAGGAAGAATCCCCCTGTAGGGAGATGAGTCCTATATTTTTAGATTGGGCAAGGGGCCTGTTGGAACCCCTATGTGATTTGGGCTAGGTTGTCTTCTTAGGCTCTGACCCATGTTGTATAGAAGGGTAAAAATTTAATGTGTTTCTTAAGTCTAGGCCATGTCCTTAGAGTCAACAGTATAAAGGACCAGCCTCCATTACTGTCAGAGACTCAAGACTTAGAGAAATCATGATTTAGAGAAAGGGATCTACGTTCGTCGATCTCAGGTCGATGATAGTCGTACTCAGCTCGACTAACTCAGAGATAAATTTCTCTTAATAGAGTTCGACGATCTCTATTCTCAGGTCGACTAATACTTCATCTCTCAACGCAAAAGATCACTCAGCGCCAAAATGGACTCAGCGACATAATTCACTCAAAGCCAAAGCTGTTCTCAGGTAAACGAACTTAGAGCCCAGAATAAGAAGATTTCGTCAAGCAGCAGTCAGCTATTCAGATTTCGACGATCTTGTAACTCAGCTTGACGAACAGCGATACTTAGCTCGACGAACTATGGAATCAGCTCGACAAATTCTGGCTTCTGGTCGACGATTCCAGACTAAGTTATTTCCTTCCTTCTGTTCCTATTATATTGCAGTAATTCCTGTGCAATTAATGCTCTAACATTCTCTGAATATTACCGTTAGACAGAACATTAATTACTGTCTTCATCAGGATTATTGTCTGCCATTTTTTCATTGAAACAGTTGGGGAAAGTAACCAATGCCGTGTAATTCTCAACGTCATCAGCATTGATTACAGGAGTAATTTGAAAATTCAAATGGTCGTGGACAAACTAATGAGTCCTAATTCTGCTGAAAGAAGAAGATACACGACATCAACAACATACAGAGATAGAAAATCTTAATCTTCTCCATTCTTCCTCAGTCTGCTCCAAGGCTTTCCAAGAGACAAACATACTTATCAGTCTAGAAGCCTGTTGTCGAGCGATCATCAAAGCTGAAGGCCTACAGCCTTGAACAAAGCTTCCACTCCTTAACCATTCAAGATCTCAGGGGGAGCTTTGACAACAAATAAGAATCCACACAGTATTCTCATTTTGACTTGAGAAAAGAAGACTTACATCACTCTCTCATTCCCTCCTGTGTACAGGGTTTTAATTCCCTTCAAAATTATTCTGGTTGCAAGTCTCCTTCCAAAAGACTTGGTTTGGTTTTTGAGCACCTGATCAAAAGCTCATTAGTGATAGTCACCTGATCAAAACTGTAGTGGATTCCTACTAAGGGTGGTAGAAGAGTGGATGTACCCAGTTTGGGGAACCACTATAAATTTCTTTTGTCGTCTGGTTGCTCTTTCTTTTCTGTTCTTGTTGTGGCTGTGTTAGTTAGATATTCTGTGATCTTTGATTAATTTAATCTGTGATAGTTAGATATAGTTATTAAAGGTAAAGATAGTATATTGTTAAAGAAGAAAATAAAAAAAAACACAGACATACTCTATTCACCCCCCTCTAGAGTATATTAGATCTAACCCTAACTTTCAATTGTTATCAAAGGAGGTTCTTTTGGTTGTACAAGCTAACCCTTGAACCAAATATCCTAAGTTAGATTTGTTCTCTTACATCTTCTAGATCTATATGGCATGGCACAGAACAAAGAATATGCAAGCACCAGACCTCCAGTGTGTAACTTGTCCAAGTTCACACTCTAGAAGGCAAGAATCAGACTCTACGTGAATTCTATTGATGAGGATATATTTAATTCCATCTTAACAGGACCACCAGCTCTAGTGGCTTCAACCTCATCAACTTCAACAGACATGAGTGCAGTTCCACCCCCTGGATGGACAGATGCACAGAGAAAGGAAAAGATAGCTGATGCCAGAGCCATGAACATATTGGCTCAAACAATGTCAGATGAGATATTGCAAAAGGTTGCTGAGTGCCCATCAGCCAAGGCCATTTGGGACTCCCTGAACCAGATTGTGGCTGGATCAGCAGATGAGAGGAAAGATAGAAGATCCAACCTCATCACTCAATATGAAAACTTCAAAAAGGATGAAGCTGAAACAGTGGAAGTGATGTACAATAGACTCAGCTCTATTATTAGTGAGCTAAGGACTCTAGATAAGGAAATCACTTTGACTGAAGTGAATGACAAGATCCTCATGTTCTTCCCCATCACATGGGACTCAAGAATCTGGCCCATCAGAGAAGCCAGAAGCACAACAGAGATCTCAACTAAAGCTCTACTAGGAAAGCTAAAGTCCTATGAGAAGCTGATAAAGTCAAGCGAAGCAGTAGCGGAAGTCAAGACTCCTACACCAACTAGGAAAGAGCACAACATAGCTTTCAAAGCTGCAGGAGACTCTGAAGTCATTCCTGTGAATGAAGAATTGATGAGTCTCTTTTCCAAAAGATTCTTTAAGATGGCTAGAAAAGATTTCAGAAGGAAACCATCCAAGTATGAAGACAAGCCTAGGTATGACAAAACACCATCTAAAGAAGTAGTGTGTTTTGGGTGCAGGAAACTTGGGCATTACATCTCTGAGTGCCCAAAAGTTCAGGAGAAGGATAGAAAAAAGGAGGGTGACTCGAGGAAGGGTCACTACAGCAAGCCTTCCTCAAGCAAGCACAAGAGGAAGGACAAGGGCTTTGTTGCTGAGTCATGGAGTGACACTGAAGAAGAGTCAACCTCCTCCAGCTCCAGTGAGGATTAAGAAGAGCAGAAGGCCAAAGAATTTTGCCTCATGGCTATTGAGGCAGGCAGTAGCAGATCAGATGCTGATGAGTCTGAAGATGAAGAGCTTTTATCAGCTGAGGATCAGGTAATAGCCTCTTAAGATTTTGAATCAAAGGAATTTAAACTTGAATTTAAAATTTGTGCTTAGACTTAATTAGCTCTGAGAAGGAAATCAAACTCCTCAGAGAAAAATTAAATGACCTAGATAAAACTACTGTAGAGAATGCTAACCTAACAAATGAACTTATCTCTGCTAATAAACAAATATCCTTTTTTAAATCTGAACTTAGCAAGGCCAAGATATTAGAAGAATCCTTAATTGGGAGAAGTCTACAATTATTAGATATCACTAGTACTGTCAATGCAAGGATCAACAATAGTAAACTAGGATAAGGTGCCTCCCCTAGTGATCCACCTATAATTCAGAAAAACAATCTTTCCAAACTAGTAAAGTTTATATCTGACAAAGGAAAGAAAAATACTGAACAGGTCAATAGAGTTAATAAAGTTCTTGAACAGATTGAAATTAAAAATAACCTCAATAACCAGAAAAACAAAAATGATAATGTTCAACAATTATTGTCGAACGCAGATCGACGATATATGAATAGATCGTCAAACTCAGAACGACGATCTCATAACGCAAACTTGAGTAATAATCAATCTTCGATCTATGATCGATGATATCATTATGGTTCGTCGAACAGAGATCGACGATTTTGGTACTCCAAGAATGAATACTCTCATTCTTCAAGTAGAGATCGATGATCTCATCCAACATCGTCGAGCTCAGTTCGACGATCCAACCAGAAATCGTCGATCCCAGATTTTAGCAACAGAAATCCAAATTCTAAGAGCAACTTTTATCGCTTTAGCACATGGATAATACCCCCAAGAAGATATCATCCCAAAGGCTATAAAGATAAACCTGAATGCTCATATATTTCCAGTTATTCCTATGTAAATCAACAAGGACCCAAGGTCACCTGGGTCAAGAACAACTAAGTGTTGTACTTGCAGATGAAGACCTATCCATCATATAATCAGCACTGGTATCTGGATAGTGGCAGCTCCAAGCACATGACAGGCAGCAAGGAAAACTTAATTGACTATAAGTCCAAGCTGGGACCAAAGGTCATCTTTGGTGATTCAAATTGTGGCCAAACAGAGGGCTATTTCAAAATCAGGATTGGAGCTGTAACTTTCAAGAAAGTTGCATTTGTGAGTGGACTGAAGCACAATCTCATCTCCATAAGCCAACTCTGTGATGAAGGTTATCAGGTATCATTCAACTCCGAATCTTGTACTATTATCTCAAGAGAAAACAAACCAGTTTTAATTGGCAGTAGACAAGGAAACATATATTTAGTTAATTTCATGTCTATTACTTAAGATATATGTCTGCTTAACTTAGTTAATAGTCAAAATGACTTATGACATAAGAGATTAGGACATGTAAATCTGAAAAGCATTGCTAGGCTATCTAAGGACAACCTTGTGAGAGGTTTACCTTCTGGCCCCTATAAGAAGGAAAGCCTCTGCAGGGCTTGTCAACTAGGCAAGCAAACTAAATCTAGTTTTAAATCCATTAATAAGAGTGATTCACTTAGGATTTTTTACTAACTACATATAGACCTTTTTGGCCCTATTGTTGTACAAAGCCTAGGAGGGAAGTCTTATACCTTAGTGGTTGTAGATGACTTCTCCAGATTCACTTGGGTTTTCTTTTTGAGAGCAAAGTCAGATACTTTTCAAGTTCTTACAGATTTTTTCAAGAACATACAGATTGAGTATTCTACTCAAGTTGCATTGATAAGAAGTGATCATGGCACTGAGTTTGAGTCCCGACTGGCTCATTTTTGGATTTATCTTCCAAAACATAGAGCTTACGCTCTTACTTGAGAACAATTCTCAAGTTTTTGTACCGGTCCAAATAGTTCGCACCACTCAGTTTCTCCTTCTCAAGGATTGCTCTGAGGGATAGGGTGGAATGAGATCCACTTGCCATGGAAATTCTACAATAATTTAGCAATGTAAAAGTCAGTACTATATTTCAAAATACATTTTTATTTCAATTAGTACTTTAATTAAAATACTACCACTATTTTAAACAAACCGATAACCCTCGATATCAAATCAGAGAGTTTATGCGAGCTACTCTCTTAGTGGACAAGATCCGTATTTCACTAACACTATGAGTCATCTTTGGCTTTTCTCTCATAATGCAGTTATTTAGGTAGGCAACACTTGCTGATTGCATCACTATGCAACTCTTGTATGGTTGGTGAATAACTCCTTATTCGCATCCATCAGATGGTGCATGCCAACCCTATGCCTCTTAGCACTAAACTTTTGAGGTCACCCAATTAATTTTGACTTGATATCGAAAGTGGGATATCACAATTATCCACTCGCACCCTTATTAAGATAGATTAATGCACCTTGCTTTGGCAAGCAAACAATTCATTGTTCGAGGCAGGAAGAGTGTCATCCATCAGAAGGAATCTGAATACTTAATATTGCTTAAGGTATTTAAGATACATGATTAACACTTAATCATGGTTAACAATTAACCAATGTGCACATCCACAAAATAAAAAATGCAGCAATCATAATCCAAATGCATCCGAGAAGTGCACAATAAAATCATCAACACTTGATGAACTGTGTTAAATCTAAACATCTAGAACCCTTTTAAACCTTCAATTTTACATGCATTGGACATGAGAAACACTAACTCCACTTACACAGTAGACAACCACATCTCTCTATATGAGATTCAAAATCTAACACACTTGGTTTTTCAAACCAACACGAGGGACAGTAACTGTTAAGGAGTAACAAAATATCATAACAAAATCATATGCGCTCCTGGCAGGGTTCCAAGGGGTTGCTCCCCTAGCAGGGTTCTAAGGGGTTATGCCCCTGGCGGGGTCTTAGGGGCAGATTACACATGAAATTCCATCAACATTTGATGTTCCAAGAATATATCTGGTCATTTTAGAACACTTCTAAAATTTCCAGATCTACACGCAATTTATTTAGCAACTTCTGAAACAATGATCTTCACACTAACCTCGCTCTGATACAACTATTGGGTTTTGATATACGTCATAACTTTTGTGCGCAGCGGAAATGGAACAAGAAAAACCAAAAAAGTTTAGATCTAGCGATGAACATTGATCTAGAAGTAATGTTGTAATAAATAAATTATACCTTTGAGGGATTGAGTAAATACTCAACCAAGGTGCACCGAATGATTCCAACGAACGGCAATGACCGGAGTTCCGAGCGTTGAATAATGTCCACGCCTCTACGGATACCTACACGAGCATGGAGAACCCTTAGACTCTTGTCGCACAAGATCTAGGTTAGAAGAAGGTTCACCCTCAACGTCTCCACGGACTACTAGATCCGTTAAAGGAGAGGCGACAGTGATGAATACAGCGCTCAGGAAACTTTTTCCAGTGACGTACAATGTCGGCAGACGGTTGGCAGTGAGATCGACGTTCAAAACCCAGTAGAACAGTTCCATCGTCGGGAGGAAGATGAAGAGGCTGATTCGCTCGATTAGGTAAAAAGGGAATAGTAACTTACTCTGTTTATTTTGCATATTGTAAATCGAGCCAACCGATACCAGCAGACCACGCCGAATCGGACTTAAAAGAAACAAACCGGATGAAATGGAATTAAGTATTAAGGAGATATTCGACGAATTGGTATCTAGCTCGTCTAATATGTCATAACTATACTCTACGAACCAAGTCCAATTCGTCGAGTTAACACTACGATACTCGATGAATTCAAATAGACTCGTTGAGATGTCATGACTATACTCGATGAATTTAAGACTATTCGTCAAAACCTTACGACTATACTCGATGAATTTCCCTTGGATTCTTCCGACCGCTTACCTGATGACCCATATTCACAATATAGGTCTCGGAATGAAAATCCTTCATATCTAGAACATCATAGGTTATGTCCTTCACTTATATCACATATGAGCAAGACCAACAGAAACCTTTCCAACTTCTCCAATGCTCATATGTGCGACCCCATAGGCTCATATTGCATTGGCAGTGAGGCTATATGTTTGATCACTACCAGATCATCATGGTAATACAACCTGGTTGGGCTATCAAAAAGTTCCTATATTGATCGGATGAGGGCCAATGATAGTGCAACAATCTGGCATAAAAGAATGGGACACGCCGGGATGGACAAGTTGAAAGCAATGGCGGTAAGAAGCCTTGTGAAAGGCTTGCCAAGGTTGTCATCCTACAACGGCGGTCATGTTTGAACGAGATGTCAACACTGTGAGGCTCATCGCTTCACGTTTGATAAGACGCAAACCATGTGTACAGCACCATTGGAGTGTATCCATAGGGATTTGTTGGAACCGATCGTCACCGCCAGTCTTGGAGCTAGTTCGTATATACTGGTATTGATTGATGACTACACAAGGTACACTTCGGTGTACTTCATGAAGGAGAATTCAGATGCATTTTGATTATTTGTGGAGTTCAACGAGCTAGTGGAGGGCGGGCTTGGCCTGCTGATCAAGAAGGTCAGAACGCACAATAAAGGTGAATTCGTTACAACCATATTCTCTAACTTTTCAGGAAGAATTGATTCTAGAGAGTGCTCACTTATGCACACACTCCACAACAAAATGGAGTAGCAGAATGGAAGATCCGTCATATGATGAAGACCTGCATGTGTTTGCTTCAGGCAAAAGGCATTCCTAGGGACTTCTTGGCAGAAGGGATGGCATGTGCGGCATATGTCGACAATCGAAGGCCTCTAAGTCCGTTCAACATGAAGTCTCTTCATGAGTTGGTTTCTAAGGAAAAGCCCAGCATGGAACAACTTCGGGTGTTTGGGTCAACCTGCTATGTACGCATCCCGGATGCTCTTAGGGAAAAGCTGGATACGAAGGCAAGGAAGCTTGTCTTTGTTGGCAATGGCGAGCGAAAGAAGGGATGGAAGTGTATGGATCCTGCGATTAAGAAGTTTTTCGTGTCCGGAGACGTTGTCTTCGACAAACTGATGTCGTATGGTGGTAGCTCACCTGTGGAGCTAAAGGAGAGCAGGTCAGATAGTGGGCAGGGGGAGTGTGCTGTAGATCTTCTGATAGAGCTGCTAGTGTCACCAGGAGCTCCAGGAGTTTCTAGACCCGGGGCGGAGGATTTTGGTGTAGTAAGCAGGGGGAGCAATTCTCTAGGTGCTTCTAGTTCTAGGGAGGAGGCTTTTATTCAGGAAGAAAAGGGAGCGATGTTCCAAGTTTGCCTAGGAATAGAGCTGGTTCAGAAGAAGCAACAGGGATGGTTACCCATGATCATGCTCTTCATAGATCAAAGAGGATAGAAACCCACAAGCTCGATATAGCGAAGGAAACACGGTGAGCTCGGTCTCTTGTTTCTTCGCAGGCCCTCTCATCGAGCAAGTACCTTCTAGCTGTGAAGATTCCTCTGGAGTTAAAGAGGTCGATAACGAAAAGGATGAAAAGGTGACCTTCCTCATAGGAAACGAGGCTTGGGACCTTATGCCGAAGGAAATTTGTTGTTGCTCCTCTGACGTACAAGTGGAGGTTCAAGATGAAAAAGAAGGCGGAGAGAAGCATTACTATTTTCGGGAGGTGCTCGAGGGATCCCTAATGGTCATGGATATGTGGAGCGAGGACTAGGTAACGAACATCTTCTCGAAGGCTCTACTAGAAGGGCTATATTCATAGTTATAGGGAATGCTGGGGTGGTCTTCACTTCTTACTTCAAGGGGGAGTGTTTAAAATTATGAAGTGAAAATGGCGACCTGGGCGACCTATTCGTGTGGCCTGTACGAACTGAACTGGAAGCTAGTCAGGTCGTCAAAGGTGTTGCATTCATCTTATTCACTGGCAACCTGGGCAATATGTTCATACGGATTTTGCAGACAGAAGTGGCGGCTAGCCAGGTCGGCTTGTGGTCAGCAGACAGTTAGTTACCATAAGATAATTGGGCAGATAGGTTGTCTATCCACGGAGTTCTCCAAGACCGGCATGTTGCAGACTCATATGGATTTCACTGAATCCCGGTTACGGACTAGATTGGAGCTCGGGAGATCGACATTGCTTGTGCCTTGGTCTTGTTCTGGTGGTGCGGTTGCCGGTAATCACGGATTATGCCGGTTAGTGCGGACTGGTGCTGGAGTCCGCCAGTTTGTGCGGACTGGCCCTTGTATCTTCTAGTGTTGGGTTCACACCAGGGAAGGCCGGTGGTGTGGACTTGGTCTAGATCAGCACCAATTCTAGGATTGCTCAGTCCATAAGATTGCACGGGTTTTGCAGACTGCTTCTTTGTCCACTGAGCTTGGCAGTAGTCAGCCTTGTGCTTTGGTTGCGAGCTCATTGTGTGCGAACTAAAGCAGTGTCCGCAGTGGCATGCGGATTGGGGTGGTATTCACTGTGACCACATGTATGGTGACCAGTCTTAGTCGCGGCGATAAGGCGGACTGTCTTTGTGTCTGCGGATTGGTAGTTTCTCTCAGTGCTCGCCGCGAGAAAGGGTAGTGATCCTATCAGCTAGGGAGGTGATCACACTCCTCTCCGTACCTATAAATAGAACCCTGTCACATCAATTTACATCTGAATGAATAGTAAGTGAGCTCGGGTGGTTGTTGTGGACTGTTTTTGGGTTCGCGCGGTTTGAAGAGTTTGCCGATTTGTGCTTTGCAAGTAATGCAGATAGCACTGGAAAGCCAAGGAATTGGTTCTGACTTCGATAAGGGACAGTGCAGACTCTGCGATTAGCAACAAGCGGTTAGCAACAGGTCGCAACTTGCGACCAGGAAGTTTACTCTTTTGCAACACTTTCCCAGTTCAATAAGTTATTCGCTTATGGCGGCTTGTTCAGTTCGGTAGTAGTGTTCGTGGCAGTCTAGCGGCTAGGAGACCTTGTGGTCAGGTAGCTTGCAGATCAGTAGACAGAGTTCTTGTTCAGCATTGGAATAACAGGTTGTCTGCGCGGCTATGGCGACTTAGTAGCTTAAGCGGACTCTATAGACAACTCGGCAGGGTCGGTGACTTCTCATTGAGATCGCGCAATTTGTTCATTACTTATTTTTTTGCTTCAATTGGATACATTAACAAATCTTGTCGCGCCATGTATGTCTCGCTTTGTAAAGATTTTTTGATAGTACAAGATTCTTGCTCTTCTGTTTGCATCTGGTAAATTTGGCTTCAGAGAGGTTGAGTGTTCCTGCACCTGATTTCATGTTTTCTGCGATTCACAAATTTTTACATGGTATCAGAGGGAACTGAGGCTTAAGAAGCGATCAACTGACAGTTTGCTTTATTGCTTCTCAAATTCTTAGTGAACCTGGGATATTGAAATGGAAGGAGGATTTGCAAGGGGTCTTGTGATCGAGTTTCTTACATCGACTAACATTAAGAAGTGGAAGTAATGTATGGAAAGTTATCTTCTGGGAGATGATATGTGGGATGTCATCTTTGGAGACGACAAGTAAGAAGTTACTGCTATGACAGGTAATGCTGAAGTGGTGAGAGCTTGGAGGAAGACGAACTTGAAGACAGAGTTTACTCTCAAGAAGTCTATCTCGCCGGAAGTCTTCGATCCTATCACCGGATGTCGGTCAGCTACAGTGATTTGAACTTCCCTTGATGGGTTGTTCAATAAGAAGAACGTAGCTCGGCTGTAATTCCTTGTGAATGAGTTGGCGAGAGCCACTCAATGAGATTTGTCCTTCTCAACGTTCTTCTAGAAGAAGAAGAATTTGTGCGCTGAGATTTCAGCGTTGGACCCTAATAAGACGATTTCAGAAGCGAAGCTAAAAAGGCATATAATCCGTGGTTTGTGGAAGTAATATGTAGCATTTGTTACTTCTGTTCAAGGTTGTGCCACTCAGCCATCTTTATTAGAGCTGGAGAACTTGCTGGCTTCGCAGGAAAGCTTATCAAGTTAGTTGGCTGGAGTCACCATCTTTGGAGGAGATGGTTAGACACTCTTATCGGGGAAGAAAATGAGATGTCACAAGAAAAAGTCGGGTGCTGGTTATGGTCCTTCTACTTCATATCTGCAAGAGAGGAGTGTATCTCCTAAGCATGATTAGAAGAGGAGTGAAGGGCCAAGGTGCTATAAATGCAACCAGTTTGGTCACTTCAAGAATGACAATAATGTTAAACATCAGTCAGTGAACGTTGCTCATGTAGGGAGTGAAGATAAGGACTTGGTTGAGCTATCAACAAGTTTCTATGGTTATCGGATGAGGGCTAATGATAGTGCAGCTATCTGGCATGAAAGACTGGGACACGTAGGGATGGACAATTTGAAAGAAATTGCGATAAGAAGCCTTGTAAAAGGTTTTCCTAGGTTATCATCATACGACGACGGTCTTGTTTACACGGGATGTCAACACGGTGAGGCTCATTGCTTCACGTTTGATAAGTCACAGACCAGGTGTATAGCACCATTGGAGTGTATCCATGGTGATTTGTTAGAACCGATCGGCACCGCCAGTCTTGGAGGCAGCAGTTACATGCTAGTATTGATTGATGACTATACGAGGTACACTTCGGTGTACTTCATGAAGGAGAAGTCAGACGCATTCCGGTTTTTTTTGCAGTTCAATGAGCTAGTGGAGGGCCAGTTTGGCCTACAGATCAGGAAGTTCAGAACGGACAATATAGGTAAATTTGTTTCAAAGGCGTTGTCTAACTTTTGTAGGAAGCACAAAATATAGAGAGTGCTCACTTGTGTGCATACTCCACAACAAAATGGAGTAGCAAAGCGGAAGATCTATCATTTGACAAAGACCTACAAGTGTTGGCTTCATTCCAAAGGAATTCTTAGGGCCTTCTGTTCAGATGGGATGGCCTGCATGGGATACGTCATCAATCAGAGGCCTCTGAGTTCGATCAACTTTGAGTCTCCTTATGAGCTGATGTTCGAGGAGAAGCCCAGCGTAGAACACCTTCGGGTGTTTGGGTAAACCTACTATGTACACATCTCGGATGCTCTCAAGGTAAAGCTGGATGCGAAGGAAAGGAATCTTGTCTACGTTGTCTATGGAGAGCAAAAAAGGGATGGAAGTGTGTGGATCCTGCGATGAAGAAGTTCGTCGTGTCCAGAGACGTTGTCTTCGACAAACTGACGTTATATGGAGGTAGCTCATCTGTGGATCAAAGGACAACCAGTTATTCCAATATTGAACAATAATAATGTCCGCTGATCTGTAAGCCGCCTGATCGCGAGGTGTCCTAGTTGCCAGACCACCACGAACACTATTGCCGAACTGAACCAGCCTCAAGAAGCGAACAACTTATTGAACTGGGAAAGAGTTGTAGAAGAGAAAACCGCCTAGTCGCAAGCCGCGACCTGCTACTAACCGCTGATTGCTAACCGCAGAGTCCGCACTGTCCCTGACCGAAGTACAAATCCCTGGCTTTCCAGCGTTACCCGCACAACCTGCATAAAACAATCCGGTCAACTCTTCAATCTGCGCAGACATAAAAATAGTACGCAGCGACCACCCGAGCTCACTTATTGTCCATTCAGAAGTAAATTAATGTGACATGGGGTCCTATTTATAGGTGCAGAGAGGAGTGTAATCACCACCCTAGCAGATAGGATCACCGCCCTATCTCGCGGAGATCACTGAGAGTAACCGCTAATCCGCAGAAACAAGGATAGTCCGCCTTGTCGTCGTGATTAGGCATGGTCGCCATACATACGTACACTGCAGATATCACCCCAGTCCGCATGCCACTACGTACTCTGCTTCAGTCTGCACACCCCGATTCCGCAACAAAAGCACAAGGCTGACTACTGCCGAGCTCGGCGGATAAAGAACTAGTCCGCAAAACCCGTGCTATCTCTCGGACTGAGCAATCCTAGACTTGGTGCTGATCCAGACCAAGTCCACACCACCGACCTTCCCTGGTGCGAACCCAGCACCAGCGGATTCATAGGCCAGTCCGCACAAACCGGCGGACACCAGCACCAGCCTGCACTAACCGGCAAACTCTGCGGTTACCACCAACCGCACCACAAGAGAAATACCAAGGAACACGCCATGCCAATCTCCCGAGCTCTAGTCAAGTCTGCAACCCGGATACATCAAACTCCATATGCGTCTGCAATATGCCAGTCTTGGCACACTCTGCGGATAGACAACATATCCACTCGGTTACCTTCAGGGAACTAATTGCCTGCTGACAACAAGCCGACTTGGCTAGCCGCAACTTCTTTCTACACAATTCGCGCGAACATATTGCCCAGGCTGCTAGAAAACAAGATGACTGAAACACCTTTGCCGACCTAGCTAGCCGTCAGTCCTGTCCACACAGGCCGCGCGAATAGGGCACCCAGGTCACCACTTTTACTTCAAAATTTTCAACACCAACTATTTATACTTTTCTATCTTTGGTTTTGCCTTATGTCTCGATAGGAAGTTGTTGGAGCTACTTTTGCCTCTTTTGGTTTTCATTAGTTTGCATAGCCCTGTTAACTGGAGTTTTACTCAAGTAGAAGACTTACCTACAATCAGTTAAGGTTTAGTTTTATTTTTATTGATGGTTTATAACATCTTTATCAATATAAATACTTTTGCCTCTTTGGGTTTATGTTATATGCTCTGATTTGCTAAGATTATCAAAACATGTCATATGCAGCATCCCTCTCAAGATGTTTTATCTTCACAGCAATCCTCACAATCTGTTATGTAATTTTCAGATTTGCTTGAGATTTCTTGATAATTAGTTTAGAATGTACCTTTGTTTGCTTCAGATTTCTTGATAATTAGTGATTTACTCAAGTGCACGAGTTATCAAAATATGCGATTTGCTTCAGATTTGGTTTAGATTTATCTTTAGATTTTTCATTATATGTAAATCACTAGTTTTCAGATTTGCTTCAGATTTCACCTCTGTTTTCTCCAAATTTCTTGATAATCTGAAGCAAACTTGATAATTAGTTATTTACTCAAGTGCATGATGAGTTATCCATATATATCAGATATTTTATTTCAGGTTTCTTCTTAATTAAAGATTTGATCAAGTGCTTGAGTTATCCATATAATGGAAGAAGATAGGGGAAATAAAAATGCAAGTGTTTAGTTTAGAGTGCACCTCTGCGATTTTAGATTTTTTGGTGCAAATGTTGGCTTTGGATTTTTAATGATTTGAGATTTGTGATTTCAGATTTTTTTGGAATTAATCTTTTTGATTTCAGATTTTTTATTTCAGCTTTCTTGATAATTAAAATTTGCTCAAGTGCATGAGTTATGTTAAAAATTTGATATAGCGGAAGATGGGAAATCAGGCGCTGGAACACTTAACCTATCTGATCCCAAATAAACCAGATGCAAACCAGAAGAGCAAGAAGTTTGTACTAAATAATCTTTACAAGACGAGACATACATGGCGAGACAGGATTTGCCAATGTACCGAAAGGGAAAAGCAGAAACAAAATAATTCAAAACCTAACCACGCGGACTCAAGGAGTTAACCGTCGGCTCTACTACTGCCCTATGGAGTCCGCACAAACCGCCAGGTCGCCAGACCGCAAACAAAGCCGCGCGGACTGCCCATTATTCCAATGTAAGAAGGAACTATACTCGCCGATCAGCAAGCCGTCTATCCTCAAGGTCGCCTAGCCGCCTGACCGCACGATCTGCTGCTGTCGAACTCAACAGGCCGCCAGAAGAAAACAGCTTATTAAACCGAGAAACTAGTTGAAGAAGAGAGACCTCCTAGCCGCAACCCGTGACCTGCTATTAACCGCTGGTTCCTATCCGCAGAGTCCGCACTGTCCCTGACCGCAGTCAGACCAAGTCCTGGCCTTCCAGCACTATCCACACAACCTGCACAGCACAACCCGGTCAACTTTCAAACTGCGCGGATATAATATCAAGTCCGCAGCAACTACCCACAAGTTTACTTAATGTTCATTCGCTCTACAATTGATGTGACATAGGGTCCTATTTATAGGCACGATGAGGAGTGTTGTCACCACCCTAGCCGATAAGATAACCGCCCATCTCGCGGCAAGAACCAAGTGTATCCGCAGGCCACGGATACACAGCTAGTCTGTAGCTACCTGTGCCGGATAGCCAGACCGCCAATAGTTTTACCAAGGCCGGATAGTAAACTTAACCGCCTTGTTGCCAAAGGCCAAGCCAGAACGCCACCATCAGCAGAAATCTGCAGCAACACCTAGTCCGCCTATCAATGGACACCGCTCCAATCCGCGCGCCCTACGGACAAAGTACAGCCCGCATCCCCATGTTCGTAACCAAGGCACAACATCCAACTATCGAACTTGGCGGACACTGCATCAGTCTGCAGGCCTTAAGGACACCTCTCCAGTCAGCATACCCCGAGCCTGCAACCAAGGCACCAAGCTTACAACTGCCGGACTCGGCGGACAAGGAGAAAGGTATGCATGCCCAGGCGAACACTGTTCCAGTCCGCACTAACCTAGCTTGCAACCAAACCAAAAGGCAACTGCTGTCGAGCTTGGCGGATTGAGGAGCAGTCTGCGCTTAACTGTACGATCACCCCGGACTGAGCCAAACATGGAATTGGTTCAGAACCAACCAAGTCCACACCACTGGCCACAAGGGCCAATACGTGCTTACTGTCGGGCACTGGACCCATTCTTCCAATCCCGGCGAACTACAGCACATGTCCGCTCTAACAGGCGAACCCTGCGGCTTCCACCAGCTGCACCACAAGACCTAGACCAGGCATCTGCCATGCCAGTCTGCTGAGCTCCAGCCCAGTCCGCATCTTTCTAGACTACGCGGATAGAGAAGTTATCCGCCCGGTTACCTTCTGTGATCCAACTTCTTGCTGAGCATAAGCTGGCCTGACTGGCCGCTGCCTCTGTCCGCGCAGACCACGCGAACAAATAGCCCAGGCTGCCAAGGAACAAGCCGTCTGCAACAGCTCTGCCGACCTGGCTAACCGCTAGTCCTGTTCGCATACACCGCACGAACAGGTCGCCCAGATCGCCCAATCACCCACTTTCACTTCATCATTTTCAATAAGTTATCCATGTAATAAAAGAAGAGGGAAAATAAAAATTCAAGTGGTTAGTTTGTAGTGCACCTCTGTTTGCTTCTCATTTTATGGTTCTGATTCTGTATAGTCTTGGCTACTTAAATCGTGTTCATCGAGCATTCATCGTACTTCTATTTGCTCTTAGATTATAAGATAAATGTATACAAACAAATACTTACAGCTATCAAGAAATTGTTATTATATCCAGCATTCATGGTACTTCTACTTGCAGTTATCTAAGTAGTTTTTGTTTTGTTTTTTTGTTCAACTATGTTTATTTTTTCAACACTTCCTCGTGATCATGATTACTGATTTTCACTTCCTCATGATCATGATTACAGTTTCTAACTTCTCCTTATCATGATTATCGTTTCTGATGATTATAGATTGTGTTCGTCAATGTTTATTTTTTTCTGTAAAATCAGCAATGCTCCTCATGTTTTCAAATCGTGTTCTAACTTCTCAGCTTTGAAGTTGTTTTTTTTAATTAAAGGTCCATATATCCAGCTTATATAATAAAGATCTATTTATTTTCCTCTTTTTAATTCATGTGTAAAATAGAGATAAACACAATATGCTCATTAACAATAAGTATGTGAGTGGATAGAAATAATTCAAATCAATAAATATTCTATGGCATGAGAATGAAGCAGAAAACAATTTGCAATGGTCTATTCGATCAACACATTGACTTTAGTTTAGGGACAACATTTTCATGGAAAGTGTAAATCTTAATATTTTCAATTTCTCCATCATAGAATGAAGTCATTAAATGCCTTAATAAAATGTAATCATGACATGTTAATATCATTAATCTGATGATTAGTGGGAAATGCAAATAGTGTCAAGCATAAATCTTAGTACATACTTATGATGTCAAATGTAAAGGAATATCTAAAATATTATGGTGGCAGAAATTTTACTACTTTATTCACGGCTTTCTTCGTATAGAGAAAGTGAGTAAAGTCAGATCTCTTAAAATGATCACAACAAAATAAAGTATAAATTAAAATTCGTTAGAACAACAATATTAGTTGTCCACGACCGATGTCGTCGCCCACGAACGATGTCGCAGTTATTTGCAAAAAACCCGGGCCAGAAAAACCCGTCCGGGCCCGGCCGGCAAAAGCCTGGGTAGGACTGGCCCAGGCTTGGGGGACTTACCGGGCCACCATTTTTGCCGGTTGCTCGGCCCGGTGCCCATAACGGGCCGGACCAGGCAAATCCCGGGCGTCGGGCCAGCCTAGGAGGCCGGGCTAGCCTAAGCCCGGCACCCGGCTACGCCATAAATCCCTCAAGGTGGGATTTAAATCCTGCCTATGATTAGGCGGGATTTAAATCCCGTCTTTTGTATTCAGGCTGACCTGGGCTCGGCCTGAAGGGCCTAATCGGGCCCCTCTTTGAGAGGGAGCCCGAGTCCGACCCGACTCAAACTTAGCTCGGGCCAAGCCTGGCCCGGTCGGATTTTTTGGACACGACTATGATGTTGCCACCCACGACTGATGTTGCTGCCCACGACCGATGTCTCCACCCAGGATCGATGTCGCCATTCAAGATTGATGTCGCCGCCCATGACCGATGTCGCCCGCAGGAATGATGTAGCCCCCAGGTCTGATGTCATTACCACGACAAGTGTCACACCACGACAAGTGTCTGCATGACTGCTTGTATGTACATATACATATATATATATATGTATATATATATATATATATATATACATACGAGTGACAGACACGAGGCTCCTCCCCAACGGCCAGCCATGATAGTACCTCTGCGCTACATTATCGTGACCATGACTTTGTCCCGGCGCAATGGCGCTCCCTCCACCCACAAGCCTCTAAGTGTTGTACTGTAACACCACAAATTTGATAGCACACCTTCTGGTCGATATCGCCGGGCGATAGTGTGAATCGCCGACGGTGATAGCGTTAACAATCAACCCCTTAAAGCGTTGAGAGAGCTCAATACACTCAACGCCATGAAGAGTTGAGTGAACTCAACGCACTTGATGACGTAAAGCATTGAGTGAGCTATCGAAACGGCGAGAATAGATATCGTCAATCGATAGTGCCACATAATGGTAGACACGTGTCGGATGGCCGGTAGGCGGCCGATAAGCGGTGGTTGACTGGGGTCAAAGCGGCTATCGACGTTATCGCCCAAGCGATAGTTGATATCGTTAGGCGATAGCGTTAATGTTGAATATTGAACTGAAATAGTGGCCTTTGCTCACTTTTGATAAAATGATCCTGTGACTGGGATTAATCCCAAGGCTACTTATGAAGAGGAGTAGAAGAATGAGAATTCATTCTCTTCTTCTTACTCTCTCTCCTTCTTTCATCCATATTCTTGAGAGAAAGAGCTAAGGGTTAGAGCTAAGGGCTGGAGCTGAGCTTCAATAGCTTGGTGAAGGAGGTTCTGTAATCGGAAGTAAGAGCCGAGGCTTGATCCGTGAAAAGGGAAGTGAGGTGCTCCTCTCCGTCCGGGTAGAAAAGCTTCTCCATGGCTCCGAAAAAAACTATATGGGTAACGAACTTCCTTCTTGGACAAGTGAAGTCCTTATTTTGGCATATGCATGGAATCCCCCATCAAAAGGTGGAAAAACGGAGGGAATTCCTTTAGGTCGATTCGTGAAACCCCTAGTGAGTCTTGCATGTAGTTTCGAAAATGTGTAGTACGGAATAGGCATATTGTGTGAAGCCAATCAGGACAGGTTGGTCTGGATTTGTGATGTTTATTTTGCGTGTCGGAGAAGACTCTGAGTATAAACGAGTAGTTTACGGGATCTGCGGGGTTGTACCTGTTAACTGAAAGTAGCAGGAAGTACTAAAGTTGCACTCCAGGAAAATACCCACGAAATACTACAGGTTGAATAACTGTTGGATATCGTCGAGCAATAGTGAGTATCGCCAATGGCGATAGCTCTTGGTGAGCTATTTGTGCTGTAAAAGACCAGTGTTCCTGGCACTGTAGGATGCTGTAGGGTTTTTGGTTGAGTCCGGGCACAGAAAGAGAACTTTTGTTGGTCCCGTCAAGCAATCGTGACAAGCGCTGGCAATAACTCCCTTTTGATTATGACGCCTATCTTTGGGAGACTGTGAGGCTAATCTATGATCTATGAGCTCCTAAAGTCCATGAGAGACATTGTACATAACATTGGTTGTGTTTTGAGATACGGGAAAGGGGAGGCCGACCCACGTCCTGTCGACTTGCCTAAGAGTGTGACTTTCGGTGGGCGGGCAAGGCGATTTAAGCAACAGGAAAAGGTTGATATGTACCTACTCGATGTCGATCGGTTTAAAAGACCTAAAGTACATGGGAGTTACTGGTGGCAACGAGAGAGAGGGAGTCTGAGGCTATAAGACAGAAAGACTAAAAATGCTCATAAATTGACCGTCAAGTCTGGGACCTCTAAACGGTGGTGTAATCCATAAAATTAGAACACCAAAAATATGCCCTGATTGTATGGATCATCGGCAGCTAAGACCGGCGTTTGTGATGTATTGTATTGGAACACCCTATTACTAATTTGGGTCAGGATCACTATGTTTATATAATTGTTGCTTTGACCTTGTTGTATAGAGTAAAGGTAAACTTGTTAGGTCTAAGGCTTAGAACTTAAGTTTGAAACTTTACCCAAGACCTCCTAGTTCAGATGAAAAGCCAAGAAGAAGAATTCAAGTTGTCTTCGAGCTCAGATCGACGAAGCATCGAACCCAGTTCGACTATCTGTGAGTTTAGGTTGACAGAGCGTCGAACTCAGTTTGACGATCTCTGAGCTCAAGTTGACGAGGCATCAAACTCAGTTCGATGATCTCTGAGCTCAAATCGACGATTTCTATCTTAGACTAATTCCAATATCTCTGAGCTCAGTTCAATGATAGTTGAGCTCAGATTGACGATTATCTTTTTAGATCGATGATTTCTGGAATTTTGTCTGTTTGTTAAGGATTTCAAATATCTTCAACTCAGAGCATTTATTGCAGTAGATTTCTAGCCGTTATAATAAATCTGGAGCATGTTTCAAGGAAATAAAGGAGGAATGTTTTTTGTTTCTTTCCTACAGAGACCGTTGATATTTAAGGAAAGCCTTTAAGACTCTGCTAACAGCTATCATCAAGATTTGACGACTGGATTTCTTATTATCATTCAGAGAGAACAAGAACATACATAGGATATAATAATAGACAGCAACATACACAGACATACAGAAAAAAAAGAAGATCAATAACTCATAAAACAGAACAAGTTTTCTTTCTTATTCCTGCTGATTAAAAGTCCTCATCATTCACACTCCAAACAACAAACATTTCAGTTCTTGCTGAAATCATCTTTTGCTGGAGCATTCTTTTCATTGAAGACCTATCACCCTTGCAAAGCATCCAGCTCCTGAACTCTTGCTAATCTTAGGGGGAGCTTTGACAACATCTCATCCACTTGCGCTTCTCTTTGACTGTTGACAGAGAAGACAACTTCACCACTTTTCTTTTTTCCTTTCCTATAAAAGGGTTTTTTAACTCCCTTAAAAGTTTTGCTTTGGTTCCTGAGACCAGATAAAAACTCAGTGGTGGCAAGACACCTGATCAAAAAATCTGGTTTGGTGTTTGAGCACCTGATCAAAAGCTCATTGGTGCCAAGGACCCCTGATCAACTCATCCTGCAGTGGATTCCTACCAAGGGTGGTAGAAGAGTGGATGTACCCAGGTTTTGGGGAACCACTATAGTTCCTTGTGTCTTCTGGTTGCTGGCTATTTAATTTGCTGTGTGCTGTGGATTTGCTCTTTTGTTTTCTTTATTTTAATTTCTGTAAAGCACTCTACACTAACTAAATTAAATCTTCCACTGCTAGAATAATTTTCTTATTTGCAAAATTATTTTAAAACACTTTATTCACCCCCCTCTAGTGTGAAGGATTGATCTTACACTCACTTTTAATTGGTATCAGAGGGAGGTTGGTTGTTCAGCCAGTTTGGTTATTCATATAGGCTAACACCTGAACCAAAAGATCTCTCTTAAGATCCATCCGTAATATAGGGTTATTTTTATTATATTTATTTTAATCTAAATTCATGGCACATAACAAAGATTATGCTAGCACCAGACCTCCAGTGTGCAATCTCTACAAGTTTGCACTTTGGAAGGCAAGGATTAGATTATACATGAATTCTATTGATGAAGAAATCTTTAATTCTGTTTTGACAGACTGCCGAACGCCTCCTGCAAGCACAAGTAAAAATGATGTTCCACCACCTTCAGGAACAGGTGCTGATATAAAGAAATGGAAGGTTGTTGATTATAAATCTATGAATATCCTAGCTCAAACAATGTCTGATGACATCTTCCAGAAGGTAGTTGAATGCAACTCAGCTAAAGAGATTTGGGACAAACTATCTGAGATTGTATCAGGATCAGCTGATGTGGGAAAAGACAGAAGATCTCATCTTATCACCCAATATGAAAATTTCAAGAAAGCAGAAAATGAGTCAGTAGCTGACATGTACAACAGACTAAGTCTGATTGTCAGTGAACTAAAGACCTTAGAAAAGGAGATCTCTCTCACAGAGATAAATTACAAGATCCTAATGTGCTTCCCCAGCACTTGGGATTCAAGGTTCTGGCCCATCAAGGATGCCAGAAGTCTGAATGAGATCACTACAGAAGCTCTATTGGGCAAGCTCAAATCCTATGAGCAACTCATCAAAAATAGAGAAGAAGAGCAGAAGACAACTTATCCAGCAGTCAGGAAGGAGAAGTCAATTAATTTCAAGGCAACAGAAGAAAAGCCTGAAGACAAAGTCACATGCAATGAAGAACTGATGAGCCTCCTAGCCAAGAGGTTCTACAAAATGGCCAAGAAGGATTTCAGAAAAAGCTCATCCAGAGGCCAAGAAAAGCAAAGGTATGATAAATCAAATAATAAAGAGATTATTTGTTATGGTTGCAAGAAACCAGGCCACATACTGCCTGATTGTCCAAAAAGTCAAAACAAGGACAAGAAGGACAAGAGAGAAAAGAGAAAAGATAAAGACTCCAGAAGAAATCACTATGACAGATCCTCTTCCAGCAAGAACAAGCACACAAGGAAGGGATTTGTTGCTGAAACATGGAGCTCTACAAAAGAAGAATTTGATGCATCATCAAGCTCAAGTGATGATGAAGATGATGCACAAGAAAAAGAATTTTGTATGATGGCAATCAATGCATCTCAGAACAACACTGATTCAGAACATGAATCTGAATCTGAATTTGAATCTGAACCAGAGCCAGAATAAGATCAGGTAATTGATTCATTTGATTTTAATTCTGAGGACTTCAAGTCTTAGTTTAAAGCACTGTGTTTCGATCTACTCAATTCTGAGAAAGAAATTATCTCTCTCAGAAATCATTTATCTGAATACAGTACCTTAAGTTCAGATAACCTCAAACTCTCAGATGAGTTAGAATGTTGTAGAGAGCAGATAGCTTCACTGAAAAGTGAACTATCTGAGGCCAAGAAGTTTGAATAAACCCTCAATGGAAGAATTATCAAACTGATGGACATCACAAGCACAGTGAACTCAAGACTCAATAGTACATTGGGCTTGGGGGCTTCATCCAGCCAAGCTATTGTGTTAACAACTCCCATTAAATTTATCTCTGATAAAGGAAAAGGAGTGTTGGAGGTAGCTAGAAAAAAAATCTGATCTACGAGAAAAGAACAAAGTTCAACAGATATCGTCGAACAGAGCTCGACGATCTTCGAACAGAGCTCGACGATCTTCGAACAGAGCTCGAAGTTCTTCGAACAGAGCCCAGCTATTTCATGCTGAATCGTCGAACTCAGGTCGATAATCTCTGATCTCTGAACACAGGCAAGATCGATCGCTGAACGGAGCTCGACGATCTAACCCAAGATCGTCGAACTCTGAGCCACGATCGTCGTACGGAGTTTAGAGATATGACAAGTTCTTAAGAGGTATGTCAAAACTTAATTCTAGATATCCTACATCTCAAGGGTTCAACCCTTATACTGAATGGATAATTCCTCCTAGGAGATATCATCCTGAAGGATATAAGAGTCAACCAGAGATGTCTTTCATTTCTGATTTCAAAGGTTATCAAGCTAGACCCAAGATAAACTGGGTCAAAAACAAATGAACTATTATTTGTGAAGGTGAAGACCTATCCAACCATGGACCAGCATTAGTATCTGGATAGTGGGTGCTCCAAGCACATGATTGGAAGCAAGGTAACCTAATATCCTTAAAGGCTAAACATGGACCCAAAGTCATGTTTGGAGATTTAAACTTTGGACAGACCAAAGGATTTGATGCAGTCCAAATAGGATCAGTAACATTCAAGAAGGTAGCATATGTGGAAGGACTGAAGCACAATCTTATCAGTATCAGTTAGCTATGTGATGAAGGCTACCAGGTTACATTCACCAAATCTTCATGCCTCATCAAATCAGAAGACAACACAACTGTGTTGAAGGGTAACAGAAGAGGTAACATCTATGTAGTAGATTTTCATTAAACCAAGGTAGATGTCTGTTTATTTAATTCTCTTATCAAACCTAATGAATTATGGCATAAGAGATTAGGATATTTCAACCTTAGAATTATTGTTAGGCTATCCAAGGACAACCTTGTCAGAGGACTACCTTCTGGCCCCTATAAGAAGGAAGGACTCTGCAGGTCTTGTCAATTAGGCAAGCAAACTAAAAACAGTTTTAAGTCACTTAATAAGAGTGATTCACCTAGGATTTTGTACTTGTTACATATGGATCTGTTTGGACCCATTACTGTACAAAGCCTAGGAGGGAAATCTTATACTTTAGTAGTTGTAGATGACTTCTCTAGATTCATATGGGTGTTCTTTCTGCGGAAGAAGTCTTATAACTTCAAAATTTTGACAGAGTTTCTCAAATGTATACAGATTGAGTTCAATACTCACATAGCCCTGATTAGAAGTTATTATGAGATAGAGTTTGATTCTCTTCTTATGCAAGAGTTCTGTCAGAAGGAAGGGATCAGGCACACTTTCTCATCTCCTAGAACTCCTCAACAAAATGGGGTAGCTGAAAGGAAGAATAGAACCCTTATTAAAAATCTGCGACAACATTGTTGACAGATGCTCACCTTCCTCTATCCTTTTGGGCAGAGGCTGTGAACACTTCAAACTATGTTTTGAATAGGAGTTTGATACATAAGCTAAAGGGCAAGACTCCCTATGAATTACTCAAAGGGAAGAAACCTAAAGTTGATTATCTTATGATTTTTGGTTGTATTTCCTACATTCATAACAAAAATAAGAAATACTTAGCAAAATTTTAATCCAAAGCTGATGAAGGAGTGTTTCTGGGATACTCCATGATCAGTAAGGCCTATAGGGTTTTTAATAAATCATCTCATAAAATTAAAGAATCAGTGCATGTCTCTTTTGATGAAACTAATATGTCTTACAAGGAGAAGAACACTTCTACCATAGACCCTTTATAGGTATATTCTCTATCAGAGAATTTGGACAAGCTAAATATCATTGAGAAAGATCCATCACCTTCACCCACTCAGCAAGAAGCTGAACGTAGTGAAACTGAAGATGATGGTAAGATTTTAGCAAGTCATTGTGACAATCTAAATGAAGAGCCAGTTGTTGTTCTACTATAGGAAACAACAACACAGGTTGGTGAACAATCAACACCCATTATTGATTTAGTAACATCAAGAGACCATCCAATCTCCCAAGTGATTGGAGACATCTTAGCTGGTGTGCAAACCAGAAACTAATTCAATCAAAATCTGATGCACACTTTCTTTCTCTCTCAAATTGAGCCTCAATCCATACAAGATGCAGAACAAGAGCCAAACTGGATCATTGCAATGCAAGAAGAATTAAATAAATTTGAAAGAAACAAAGTTTGGGAGGTAGTGCAAAAGCCAAAGAATCATCCCATTGTTGGAACAAAATGGGTATTCAGAAATAAGTTAGATGATCAAGGAGTTATATTAAGAAAAAAGGCAAGGGTTGTTGCTCAAGGATATTCTCAAGAAGAAGGCATAGACTATGACCAAACCTTTGCACCAGTTGCAAGGTTAGAAGCCATAAGAATCTTCCTAGCATATGCAGCTCACAAGAAGTACAAAGTATATCAAATGGATGTCAAAAGTGCATTCCTCAATGGTGATATCAAGGAAGAAGTTTATGTAAAATAGCCTCCAAGTTTTATCTCTCTAACTCACCCTGATTTTGTTTATAAATTGCATAAAGCATTATATGGTCTCAAACAAGCTCCTAGAGCATGGTATGAGACCCTAGCTTTCTTTCTCTTGGAAAATGATTTTAAAATGGGTTGAGCAGACCAAACTCTTTTTATTAGAACTCATAAGTCTAATATCCTATTAGTACAAATCTATGTAGATGATACTATTTTTGGTTCTACTGATTCAAATTTGTGCAAAAGGTTCTCCAACCAAATGCATTCCAAATTTGAAATGAGTAGCATGGGTGAGCTATCCTTCTTTCTAGGATTGCAAGTCAAACAACATGCTGATGGCATCTTTATTTCTCAAACCAAGTATGCAAAAGAATTGGTTAAGAAGTTTGGTATGTCTGATGCATCATCTATGAAAACACCCATGCCTACTAATGATGTATTAAATGCTGATGAACATGGGAAACCAGTTGATCAGACCACATATAGAGCAATGATTAGCTACTTATTGTATCTTACAGCTAGTAGACCTGATATAATATTTTCTACATTCATATGTGTTAGATTCCAAGTAAGCCCTAGAGAGTCACACCTCACATTAGCTAAGAAGATTCTTAGGTATATGAAAAGTTGTCCAAATCTAGGTCTTTGGTATCCAACTGATTCAGGATTTGATTTAATTGGATTTTCTGATGTTGATTATGCTGGATGTAGAGTGGACAGGAAAAGCACCAGTAGAACTTGTCAGTTTCTTGGTGACAGACTTGTCTCCTGGTTTTGCAAGAAACAAACATATGTGTCCACATCAATTGCTAAAGCTGAATATATGGCAGCAGGTAGTTGTTACTCACAGATATTGTGGATTCAAAATCAGCTCCTAGACAATGGCTACAACTTAGAGAAGTCCAAAATATTTTGTGATAACACTAGTGCTATTTCAATAGCAAAAAATCCAGTCCTCCATAGTAGGACAAAACACATAGAGATTAGGCATCATTTCTTAAGGGATAATGTAGAGAAAAATAAAATTAAATTGGAATACATCCCAACTGATTTACAAAGGGGAGACATTTTCACCAAACCCTTGGATGAAAAGAAACACACTTTCTTCCTTAATCAGTTAGGAATTTTAGATGGAGGAAGTCTTAATTAAGTTCCAAGATCTTTAAACCTAAAAAGAGACAAAGACTAGGCTAAAAATTTGAGTTTCCTAGTGTCTATAGGTTTTCTCTGTCCTTGAACTGCGCTCGATGATTTTCCTGAAGATCGTCTAACGTAGCTCGTCGTTTCCAGATAATATTCAACTATGTTTCTTTTTCTGTCGAATGGAGATCGACGATGTTAGGAATCGTCGAACGGAGCTCGGCATTTTCCAGATAGTGCTAAATTATCCTCCTCGGTCAGAAATCTCAATTATCATCGAATGAATATCGACGATATTAAATATCGTTGAACGGAGATCGACGATGTTGAGACCTTTCAGTTTCCCCTAGAGCCATAGATCGTCGAACTGAGTTCAACGATCTCCTTTTCTGCCTCGAACCCTGATACAAAATCATTTTTTCAGGTGTCGTTCTCCTTTGTGCTTTCATACCTTCTACAAGAACTCTCTTTCCCTCCAAACTTTTTTACACTTGATCTTGTTTGTTTTTCCAGGAAATATGTCGTTCTCAGTCGCTGTACTAGCCGCAATGAAGTTCGACACTAGTTTCTACATTGACATGGAATCTTTTGAAGGAACTGATCAGATGTTCAAGGATATTCTAGAACTTTTTAAGGAGCAACAACTTGTGAACATCATGACTACCAGAATCAAATTAGCAGCAGATGAGATCAAATAAAGGGTCTATACTGCCTACAATCTGGATCAAAACACAGTCATTGGAACCATCTCAGGGACACAGGTATCCCTAACACCAGCCATTCTTACAGAAATTTTTGGATTAAGTAATGGACATGATAGCATAGAACTATCAGGGGTAGAATTTTCTGAGATGTTAGATAAAATGGGTCACAATTCTCAAAACCCTAATAAGTTATTGAAGAAAAATATATCTATGGAGTATAGATTTCTAACAGATGTTGTAGGCAAAGTAATTTTTGCAAAACATTCAGCCCATGATATAATATCTAGACATCAATTCTGTCTAATGGCTGAAATTGTAGATAAGAAACACCTGGATTGGGGAGCCATTTTCTTTGATTTGATTATGAAAAAGGTAAATAAGAACTTTGTGAATTTTGGAAGGATCTTGGGCCAATTCCTGCAGAATAGGTGCCCTCAGTTGTTGGTGTCAAATGGAATGCATATCAATGCAACGAAGAGGCTTTCTTCAGCTCTTTTTGGCAAGTGGGAGGGACAAATTGTCAAACCCAGCAGGGCTCCTGCAGTAAAAACTTCTTCAGGCATAAGGACTGAACCAGTCACTCCTCCTTAGAGCACTGCCCCAGCAGAAGTGGTTCTATGCCCTTCCATATCCTCTCCTCCTTCTCCACATCTAGCTACATCATCCATCCCTTCACCTCCATCTCCATCTCAAATAGCTTCTTCACCTCCTCCAGCCACCCATCAAGAAGCATTCCATCCACTACATTACATCTCATCCATTGATTTAGAATCATCCTCCCATCTTCCATCATTCAACCTTTTATATCAGTCCTTCATGGATGATTCCCATTCTTCACCCCAAGACATTCCATCCACCTCATCATCCTTTCAGCAAATCCTTCATGACATCATCTCTCAACCATCCTTTTCCCCTACAATCTCCTCATGTCTACCAACAGTCACCATCCCAGCTCCATCTATTATATCGATCCCAATCTCTCAACCATCCATACCACTTCACCCTGCATCCATTCCATCCATTTCTGCAGCCCCTCCCTCTTCCTCTACTCAAGTTAATCTTGAGCAAGAAGATTTTCTTCCTCTAGCAGATAGATTGTATGAGTTATTGGCACCTAAGCTAACTCTCTTACTGAATTTAAACTTGGCTCCCTTAGTCAAGACTTTGAATGAGTTATTTGTTAGAATATCTTCTTCCTTCTCTCTTCAGGCCACCACTTCTTCTGGGGGCCTAGATTCAGTTATTACTGAAACTAGGCAGGGGGAGATGCCTTATGAAGAAGTGCTTCCTTCAGAGAATTTTGCTTCAGAAATGCAGATATCAGAAGTTCTAGTTTCAAAAAGTCCAGCTTCAGAGCAAGTTTCAGTTCCAGCTTCAGCTCCAGCTCCAACCATCAATCCAACAGTAGATTTATATTCTTTATTATCATTGTTTGATTGTTTTTATAGTAGTTATCTTCCAGCACCTCTCCTTGCTGAAGATTTAACAAGGGCTATTGTTCCCCTCTCCTGCTGTGATCCAACCCTGATAGAGATGTATATAAGTTCTGTTAAATTTATGGAAAGTATTTCTGAGGTTCTTGATGCTGCTGCTGATGTTACTTTTTTAGAGGCTATTGTAGAGCCAGTTGAGCAAGTTTGTTCAGCTCCTGAGCCTATGGTTTCAGATGCTGCTGTTCCTGTTGTTTAAATTGCTGATGTTGTTATTCCTGCCCCTCCAGCTCCAGCTCCTGTTATCTTTAAAGAAATATTAAAGGAAATAGATGTTTTATATGATGAGCCTCAAAGTTCTGATGATAATGATGAATTCAGAACTGACTCTGATGATTCCTCTGCAACTATTGCAAAGAAGAGGAAAGCTAGATGTAAAGCAATGAAAAGAGTTCAATTGTCCAAGACTACTTCTGATCATGACATTCCATATTATATACTACACAGTTGTCCTATAACTGAGCACTGGATGCAATTCTCTAAGAACTAGTTGAAGGCCATGAGGAAGAAGAGGAAATGTGACCATGGAACTTCTCATTATAATCCTCCTCCTCCTCCTCCTTCTCCAGGTGCAGGATCTGGTGGAAACTTAGCTCATCAATCCTCACATGCTTCATCTCAAAGATCCTATCAGTTTCAAGGAAGATCTCAATCCAGAGGATATCAACAAAGAGGTAATCAGTCAAGAGGAAGTCATTACAGAGGCAATCAAAGAGATTATCAAGTTTATTCCAGAGGACAGTCCAGACAACAACCCTATCAAAGGAAAAGACAAATCCCAAGTTATTCCACTTCTGGTCCTTTTCCTTATAAGCTCAAAGAAGGTTTTCATCCAAAAGCTCCTCCCACTGACACCATAAATAAGTATGAGCCCCAAGTACCTTTTGTAGACCTAGAGAATAACCCAGTCTCCTAGACAGCCAGACTAAAAGAAATGGCTGCTCTAGATCAAATGAAGAAAGCAAGAGAAAAAGGTCAAGATACTTCCAATATCTCTACTCTATCAGATCAAAGAAGAAAAGAACTTGAAAGATACAGCTCCAAGAAATTCTTCAATACTGAGGAGTACATGCAGCTACATCCTGAAGCTGTAGTTCCTAGAAACAGAAGCTAGAAGACTCTTGGTGCTGCTGATAACTTCAGATCAAAGAAAGATTCAGAAAATCCAAACAGAGAAATCATCTTCAAGAAAAGAACTGATGATAAGCATTAATCTGGGTGTAAGCTGAAAACTCTTTTATATCTCTGCTGAACTATCTCGCTGTGATATAATTATATATCTGTGGTTCTACAATGCTTTTTGTATTTTTATTCTTGTTGTTTTTATTTCCTATCTCATGTAAATAGTAATCCTAACCCAAATAGGGGGAGATTGTTGGAACACCCTATTACTAATTTGGGTTAGGATCACAATGTCTATAGGATTGTTGTTTTGACCTTTTGTATAGAGTAAAGGTCAACTAGTTAGGTCTAAGGCATAAAACTTAGGTTTGAAGCTTTCCCCAAGACCTCCTAGTTAAGATGAAAAGCCAAGAAAAATAATTCAAGTTGTCGTCAAGCTCAGATCGACGAAGCGTCGAACCCAGTTCGACTGTCTGTGAGTTCAGGTTGACAGAGCGTCGAACTCATTCGATGATCTCTGATCTCAAGTCGATGAGGCGTCGAACTCAGTTCGACGATCTCTGAGCTCAGATCGACGATTTCTGTCTTAAACTAATTCCAATATCTCTGAGCTCTATTCAATGATAGTTGAGCTCAGATCGACGATTATCTTTTGAGATTGATGATTTCTGGAATTTTGTCTATTTGTTAAGGATTTCAAATATCTTCAACTCAGAGCATTTATTGCAGAAGATTTCTAGCCGTTATAATAAATCTGGAGCAAGTTTCAAGGAAACAAAGGAGGAATGTTTTTTGTTTCTTTCCTACAGAGACAATTGACATTTAAGGAAAGCCTTTATGACTCTGCTAACGGCTATCATCAAGATTTGACGACTAGATTTCTTATTATCATTCTGAGAGAACAAGAACATACAGAGGATATAATAATAGACAGCAACATACACAGACATACAAAAAAAGAAAAAGAAGATCAATAACTCAGAAAATAGAACAAGTTTTCTTTATGATTCCTGCTGATTAAATGTCTTCATCATTAACACTCCAGACAACAAACATTTAAGTTCTTGCTTAAATCATCTTTTGCTGGAGCATTCTTTTCATTGAAGACCTATCACCCTTGCAAAGCTTCCAGCTCCTGAACTCTTGCTAATCTCAGGGGGAGCTTTGACAACATCTCATCCACTTGTGCTTCTCTTTGACTATTGACAGAGAAGACAACTTCACCACTTTTCTTTTTTCCTTTCCTATAAAAGGTTTTTTAAACTCCATTCAAAAGTTTTGCTTTGGTTCCTGAGACCTGATCAAAACTCAGTGGTGGCAAGACACCTAATTAAAAAATCTGGTTTGGTTTTTGAGCACCTGATAGAAAGCTCATTGGTGCCCAGGACACCTGATCAACTCATCCTGCAGTGGATTCCTACCAAGGGTTGTAGAAGAGTGGATGTACCCAGATTTTGGGGAACCACTATAGTTCCTTGTGTCTTCTGGTTGCTTGCTATTTCATTTGCTGCGTGCAGTGGATTTGCTCTTTTGTTTTCTTTATTTTAATTTTAGTAAAGCACTCTACACTAACTAAATTAAATCTTCCACTGCTAGAATAATTTTCTTATTTGCAAAATTATTTTTAAATACTCTATTCACCCCCCTCTAGAGTGAAGGATTGATCTTACACTCACTTTCATATTGAACTATGTGTGAGTGCACATTCTTTTGATATATCTGCTTGTGATAATGCTATGCATACAGGGAAGAAATATCGTTGCCTCGGGAAAGGGGTAGAGTTGTTATAAATTGGTTAGCTAAATGCTGACCGTTGCCGCGTTTGTCATCCTTGTGGTGGATTATCCCTGTACAAGTGCTGGAGAGCCGAGCGGGAAGTAGCGGGCTAAAGCCTAGGAAGCTATGACGGCCCTCGAACGCCAAGTAATGTTTTATTGCTTTCATGTATGGCCGGTCTGCGTGACGATGTCTGTAATCCACACCTAGTAAAGAGTAAATGTCTTAAGGCCAGAACAATTTTAATCTACTGTTGACTGTCGCCGGGAGACAGTGACTATCGATGGGCTATAGTAACTTTTGTGTATTTTTTTTAATAAACATTCATGTGTCAATATAGTGGACATTATTGTTGTGCTTGAGTTCAAACCTTAATTCCTGAAGCTTCCGCTAGAATGCTCTGAGTTATGATGGGTGTATTCTTTTGATATTCATATGTAATCCCGCCCCCTATTTGTGGAATATTGTGTGGGGCCCCGGCGGGACCCTCTATTATATTTTATAAGACGGTTGAAGGTGTTACAATTTGGTATCAGCTTGTCTTTGTCTTCCTCCTGCGAATTCGTGGTCGAATTCTTTTGAGGTGTGGAGAGCACGTGTAAGTGCGGACCGTTATAACATAAATGAACTCAAGAATGTCCACTTAGGAATGAAAATACACATGTTTGAGGAACCTGCGTGTTCCTACTAGTTATTGTTGCTTCTGAGGTAGTCGCTAAATTATGTATTTTTTACTTATAGGTGACTAGAAGTAATGAGGGGCAGTCTAAGCCCCCACATTCTGTTGAGAGTGTGGCACTAGTTTAGGTACCCATACCTCCTCTGGCTATTAAGATGGTTCAGATGATCGCTGATGTGGTCTTCACAATGATCAAGGCATAACAAGAGAGGCAAGTATTACCCTCTGTTCTGGTGGTGAGTGGTGTCTACTAATCGTGAAGAGAATAAGAACCGACTAGCAATCCATCTAGGCAAGTATACCTATCGAATTATAACCAGGGGACACAAGTGTCGTATTAAAATCCGGAAACTATTGAGTAATCTTACTAACACGATGACTATTATCTTATCAAAAGATTGTTTTAAGGTTTGTTAAGAGAAAACTAATTGCAATTAAGAAAAGAAATATTGAGCTAAAAAGAGAATAACTTGCAGTTAAATAAAGAGCTACTAAGAGAGATTACAACGAGGAGTTGAAATGATTAAATAGAAAAGCACTCGATTAAGAATCACCTCGGCAAAAGTTGAATAAAAATACGATAATAAACCCTAACTTAATAAGGTGAAGGTCCTTGACCTTGGAAGTTCCTAAAGCTTGAACATACTTTTCTCAAAGTCGTGCCCAACTGAGTTTAGGAAGGTCTGATCGAACTCTCGTCTGAATCAGAGACCTAAAGCTCGGTTTACGCAGTGAACCCCACTATTGGAATTCACTCTAATCCGGGAGATTTTACGTCTGCCTTTCTCGAGGGGTGTGTGCAACTCTCTTTACTCTTGAGTGTTCACTTCAAACAACGAGCCTCTCGGCTAGCTAAGAGTGAAAAAAAAGATGGAAATTATATATCGATGATATAACACCAAGCATGAATTTTCAAGAGTAAATCGAAGGCCTAAACCCTAAAAAGAAAAAGTAAACTTAAAGCATCATAGTTTAATAAACACAAACCTTGGATAATCTTGATCGAGTATAATGAGGATTAGTTAATCATGGAGAAGTGGAGGAAGAGAGATGGGTAGAAGAACACTATGAAAACAAAGTAAAAGGGCACTTTATATTAATGCTAAAAGAGAATTACAACTTAAAATTTAAAGATTACAAGTGCACGGAAATTAAAATCTAGACTAGTAATAACATTAAGCTACTAAAGAAATTACAAGAGCTATTACAAAAGGGGTACACTAAGCTAAAATTAAGAAATGCATAAAAAGAGAAAGAGAGATAGAGGAAGAACAGATGAAAAACTCCAAGAAATAAAAGGGCAATACCTCACCTCTCACACTTAAAACTACTACTGGACACAAGGGGGCCTGAATTTATGGATTTTTTGTGGGTCGGTCACGCCCCCCTGTCACGCCTAGGGAGGGCGTGTCAGGGGGGCGTGTTAGGTACGAGGTTGATACAGGTGCTGGATTCTGGCAGGAATGATGATTGCTTCTGTACAACGGTAGACACTACCTGGGACATACCCGTATAAGGAGCGTGTAAGGCACATCATGTCAAAATCATTGGTCGAAAATCTTTCAATCGTCGAAAAAGGTGGTACACGCCCGATGACATGCCCGTGTAGGGGGCGTGTCAGTGATGTTGACATGCAGCAACTGAAAATCTTTAATGGTGGCCTGCAGGCTTCGTAATGAGGGTGACACGCCCAAAGGCACACCTAGGGAGGGCATGTCAGGGGGGCGTGTCAGGTGTTTTTCTCAGGATTTGGGTTCTGTCAGCAAACTTCCTCGGGATCGGGTTACACGCCCTGTGACACGCCCAGGGAGGGCGTGTCAGGGGGGTGTATCAGGTAATTTTGGCCGAAAGATGTGAAATCCTGCAAAAAGAAGAGAACACATTAGTGTCAATAATATATACAAAAGGAGGTCAATATACAAGCTTACATGACATTATTTGTGTATTAAAAACCTGAAAAATACCTTAATAGTTTAGACTACAAAATGTACTATCAAATTCCCCCAAGCTTAAGCTTTGCTTGTCCCCAAGCAAAGATATAAAATCTAGCTAACATAAAAAGTGACTAATCAAAAAGTTCTAATTATGCTTACACAAGTACTATGCGAAATTCTAACTAGGGAGAAGGTGAAACGTAAACCAAAAATAGTTAATTTGGCATGGCTTAACAATTTATAAACTTTACTAAAGAAAAAAGATCATCCAAAATTTTAGCAAAATTCTTTAAATAAATTTAAGCAAAGCAACAAAATGAAAAAGCGCATTGAGTTGTTACTAGATCCAAGTGACACATTATAACTATATCAATCAAATAACAAAAATGTAAATTTAAATCCAAAATTTTACTAATCTACTTTTCATCTTTACTTAGCTAATAAATAAAATTCAAAAACATGAATCAAAAGGGCTTATTAGGACCGAAATGTTTGGTTTAGGATTCTGATTAGGAGTGGAATTCAAAGGTAAACAAGGAGGCTTTAAAATCACACTAAACCAAAATAAAGAGTTTCAAAAATTTCATCATAAATAAAATATTTTTCTTTCTTTTTCTTTTCCATTTTCTTTTCATTCCTTTTTTTATTTTCAAAACAAATGCCAGAAATAATTTTTCTTTTCATTTTGAAATTGGCCAAACAAAAGTAAACACTTCTTTTGAGCATACTTTTTCAAAAAGTTCTCCAAATACATCACAAAACAACCCTATCATAATCATGAAAATTGTTAATGAAACTCAAAAGGTTAGTGCGATTAGATAGGTTGGGAAAAATTTAGATTTGGTGAAAATGAAAAGATAAGTGGAGCTATCAATTGAAATCAGAAAAAGGCTCAAAAGCGGCTAACTAGGGATAAAAATTTTTAGATTGGCAATAAAGCTCAAACAAAAACAAAAACGGCCTAAATCATTTTCATGCTTATAAATTTATCTAAAGCCTTAGCTTTGAAAAATTTCAAAAAGCAAATCCTAGGTAATAAATGAAGACTAATGAAATTATCTAGAAATTAAAAATAATAAGTGACTTGGATCATTCACATCTTCTACACTAATCAAAAATTGACATTACAAAAATTATCCAAAAAGAAAAAGAAAAATAGTGGATGATAGATTTTTAAGAAAGTAAAGAAAATAAAGAACTAAAACCATAATAAAAATACGATTTTTAGAAAATGTTTCACATTAACATTCTATCGTGAATTAGAAACAAAGCATGACCAATATTTTACTTGTGAAACATAGTTAAAAAGAACGATTAGATAGATCATAATTAGATAAGTTGTTATAGGGAATATTGAGAAAAACAAAACAAAAAACAAAGGGTACTATTGAAATACCAAAATTCGTTTAAACTATTAGAGTAAAAACAAATAGTATATATATATATATTTTTTTTCTTGATTTTGAAATATTCTCTATTTTTTAGATTATTAAGATATTCTCTTTTTTTGGATTTTTAAGAGACATAAAAAAAATTATTTTTTTTATTTTGATTTTTTAAAGGAAACAAAATAAAGATAAGAGTAGGAGGAAATCCTTCCCTAAGCTTAAAATGGACATTGTCCTCAATTGTGAAATGTGGGGAAGGAGAGAGAGAAATTAAAACAAAAATGAAAGTATAGAATTGAAAAATAGGTACTTCCCCAGATTTATGCGTCACAAATATTGAGTGATGTCACTCCACCATGCTTACGCTTTGGAACTTCTTGAAATGTCTTCTTTGGACTTCGTGATGGATTCAATAACATTGGAGTAGGCAATCATAGAAGTTTCAGCTTGTCAGAGCCGTCCGGGGAAAAAAGTGTAAAATAAACAAAACAGACAAATAACTTGGGTTGCCTCTCAAGAGCGCCCTTGGTTTAAAACATCATTTGAGCTTAACACAACAAAATAATATTGTTCAAAACAATATTGTCCAAAATAATATTTAAAGTTTTTAAAAAATATAAAATGTCTTAAGTTAGTTAAAGTTCATGCAGAAGAAACTTAATATTGTTCGGACTGACATCATCATCACCAGAAAAATAGAGTTTAAGATGCTGACCATTCACTTTGAAATCACCCTTATCATGGTGTGAAATTAACACAGTGCCATACAGAAAAACCTCTTTTACAGAAAACTGCCCAGACCATCGTGACTTTTGTTTGCCAGGAAATAAACATAAAACTTAATTGTATAAAAGAACTTGGTTGCCCAGTTTGAAGGTTTTTGGATGCCTTTAGTGTTTGTCGTAAAAACATTTCGTCCGCTCTTTATAAAATTTGTTATTTTCGTATGTGTAAGAGCGCCACTCATCGAGCTCGTTAAGTTGAAATTTTCGAAAATCGCCGCCAGAGTGGGGATCGAAATTTAAAAACCTAAAGGCCCAAAAAGTACGGTGTTCTAATTCTTTGGGTAAATTGCATGATTTTCCATAAACCAAACGATACCCCATACATCCGATGTTGGTTTGTACGATGTATGGTAGGCTCATAGAGCATCGTCTAATTTGGTTGACCTGTCTTATTTAGAAGTGGAAACAGTCTTTTCTAAAATACGTTTTATCTCTCTGTTCACTACTTTGACTTGCCCGTTAGTTTGGGGGTGGTAGGAAGTTGAAAGATTATGCGTAATGCCATATTTTATAAGAGTTTTAGAAAACTGCGCATTATTGAAATGTGAACCCCTATCATTAATGATGGCTCGTGGAGTACTAAATCGAGAAAATAATTTTTTTAAGAAAGCAATTATGACTCGGGAGTCATTAGTAGGATTAGCTTGGGCCTCTGCCCATCGTGAAATATATTCCACAACACTAAGATGTATTTGTTCCCAAAGCTAGAAGAAAGGGGCCAACAAAATCAATTCCCTAGAGGTCGGAAACATCACATTCGAGGAAATAATTTTGCGGCATTTCATTTTTATTAGAAGCATTGCCCAACCATTAGCAACTATCACACATACTCACAAAAGTTTTCATATCTTTAAAGAGGATAAGCCAGTAAAAACCTACGCAAATCACTTTGTGAGTGGTGCGAGCAGCTTGATAGTGACCACCAGTCGGTCCTTCATGTAAGTGTTTTAGAATATCTTGTCCTTCTTCAAAAGAAACACATCTCCTTATTATCTGGTCCGCACAAACTAGGAAAAGATGGGGTCCTCACAAAAATAGTTCTTCAACTCAAAAAAGAATTTCTTCTTTTGCTGAGTGGAGAACTCCTTCGGGAGGACGCAAGCAGCTAAATAGTTGGAAATGTTTGCAAACCAGGGGTAAGGAGAAGTGTTAATAGAAAATAGCTTTTCATCTGGGAAGAAATCATTAAACATTTTTTCATCTAAATTTTCTATATACAGATTATCTAGGCGAGAGAGATGATCGGCAGACAAATTCTCGATCCCCCTCTAATCATGAATTTCTAAGTCAAACTTCTAGAGGAGTAAGACCCAGCATATCAGGCATGGCTTGACATTCGTCTTAACAAGTAAGTACTGGAGGGTCGAGTGGTCCGTGAAAACTATAATTTTTGAAAGCGTAATATATGGCCGAAATTTATCAAAGGCAAAGACAACAGCTAGGAGCTCCTTCTCCGTTGTGGTGTAGTTTTATTGTGAAGATGTGAGTGTTTTACTCGCGTATTAAATGGGGTGGAAGTTTTAAAATATTCGTTGAGCTAATACAACTCTCACTGCGAAGCTACTCGCATCGCACATTATCTCAAAGGGAAGGTCCCACACTAGAGCTATCATAATTGGTGCATTAAACAATTTATCTTTAATTGTTCAGATTTATACAACGCTGTGGTTTGATGGAGTTACGTGAATTATCTTTCATTAAGATTTTGTGGGTGTAGAAACATGGGCTTATGCCCTTGATATCAGATATCTGCCAAGCGATGGCTCGGCGATGTTTTCGTAAAACTAGAAGGATTTTTTCATTTTGTAATTCAGTTTGGTAAGCCGAAACTATCACTGGTAGTTTGGAATTTTTTTCTAAGAAGGTATACTTGAGATGTTCAGGTAGTTCTTTTAATTATAGGGTAGGGGGTTATTCATAAGATGTTTTGGAAGTTCTTTCTTTTTCAAAAATAATATCTTCGTAGACTTTTAACTTATACGGAATATTTGAAGAAAGTGAATCAATGGCCATGGCAGTTTCTGGTAGACTTTCAGTAGGAAAAGTTGAGGAAGAACAAATATCAGAAAATTCATCTTCAGAAATGTTACAGGAAGATTCATCACTTAAGGTATCTAAGAAGAAATAGGAGTCGTCATTTTCTAGGGTATTTTTCATCGAAGGGGTGATAGAGAAGGTCACTTCATCATCGCCTACTCGTAAGAAGAGATTGTCATTGCTTACATCAATGATAGCTCAGGAGGTGGCAAGGAAGGGACGGCCAGGTATCAGGGGAACTTTAATGTCTTCTTTGATGTCCAATATGACGAAATCCACCGGGAAGATGAATTTGACGACTTTGACTAGAACATCCTCCACTATTCTTAATGGGTACTTAACGAATCTATCAGCGAGCTGGATACTCATACGCGTGGGATTGAGGCTACCAATTCCTAACTTCTTAAATAATGAGAAAGGCATTAGGTTGATACTTGTACCTAAATCAGTTAATGCGTGCTTGACAAAAAGATCACCAAAGACACACGGTATAGTAAAACTACCCGGATCACTGATCTTCTTTGGTAAACCGTTTGTCAATACAGCAGAGTAATCGGTGTTTAATGTGATGTTCGATAAGTTCTCTAACTTCTTCTTATTAGTCAGGAGGTCCTTTAGGTACTTAGCGTACTTAGGTATCTGGGAAATCGCTTCATGGAAGGGTAGATTTATGTGGATTTGCTTAAACATTTCTAAGTAGCGGGTATACTGATCATCAAGACGTTGTTTGTTAAGTTGGGAAGGGTATGGTTGATTTTGATCATTTTTTAAAATGGGTGGTGGTGCCAGATATTTTCTAAAGCAGAGAGCAGAGTGATAACTTTTTTTCAACAGATGATGGAATATTCTAAATGGGGGCGGAGCTTGCCTCGGGCTCTTCGTTAACCATACCAGAAACTAGCTTCCCACTCCGAAGAGTTATAGCTTTCGCTTGCTCTTTCGGGTTGGGCTCGGTATTGGCAGGAAGAGACCCGGCGGGTCGCTCAGATATAATTTTAGCTAGTTGTCCTATTTGATTCTCTAGATTTTTAACGGATCCGGCTTGGCTTCGTATAGTCGCGTCATTAACATTCATAAATTTTGAAAACATTTCCTCCAAGCTTGGAGGTTTTTATAATTTTGAAGAGGCGGAGGTGGTGAATAAAAATCATTTTGTCATGGCGGGCGCATCGCATTTGAAGGGTTACTCCATGAGAAATTAGGGTGGTTTCGTAAAGCGGGATTTTATTTATTTGGAAAAGCAAAGCCCGACGCAGGAAAAATTGCAGCAGAAAAATTATTAAAAGAATTCCTAGGCATATTGTTAACATAATCTATTTGTTCGGGAGAAGCAGTTGCAGATTACCATACCTGAGGGGCAGAGGCAGCATACATCCCCGTTATTTTTTTGCTTAGTATGTCCACTTATAGGGCTAGCTTGGAGACGTTGTCTACTTTAAATACACCTACAGGTTTGTTTGGGCGAGTTCTAGGCACATTCGATTGATATGTGTTCATTGCCATGTCCTCTAAAAGCTCAAGAGCTGCTTCCAGGGTTTTGGGGTTTAAAGTACCACCGGAAGCGTCGCTTAACATTTGCTTTGTATTTTGATTTAGCCAGTTATAAAACGTCTGCACTTGTAACCATATAGGCAGTGCGTGATGGGGGCATCATCTTATAAGTTCTTTATTTATTTCCCAGGTTTCATATAGAGATTCAAAATCTATTTAACAAAAGACAAAAATATCGTTCATAAGTTTTGCAGTTTTAGCTGGCAGAAAATACTTCGTTAGAAATTTTTCGGTTAGTTGATACCAAGTTGTGATGCTCCCACTTGGCAGAGTCATCAACCACTGTTTAGCTTTTTTTCTAAGGGAGAAGAGGAAGAGTCTTATCCTAATAGCATCATTTGTAACACCATTGATTTTAAAGGTGTCACAAATCTCAAGAAAGCTAGAGATGTGCGCATTCAGGTTTTCATCTTGAAGTCTGTCATATTGCATATTCTGTTGCACCATTTGAATTATGTTAGACATTAGTTCAAAGTTATTATTAGCCACACCAAGGCAAACTATGCTTGATTTTTTACCCTCTAGATTCAGCCATGCATAATAGGACATAGGTCTATGCAAGGCTTCCTCTACATTGGGTTTTTCCATTCTTAAGGTAGAAATTGACTCGGAATCCTCAACCAGTATTTGGAGAGTAGGGCCTTGAAATCGCGATCTTCTCTGAAGAGTATGCTCAATTTTGTGGTCCAAGTCCAAAATAATAGACGGATTTCTGCGGGTCATGCACTAAAAGAAGAGAAGATAAAGGAAGAGACAAAAAAAACTAGAAAAAAGAGTTAAAAATTTTTGAAATAGATTTTTTTTTATGTTTTAACTCCCAAACTTCCTAAGGGCTACCCGGTAAAGGGTTCACAAGGTAATAGACAAGATATTGGTATTTAAGCCACATTGCCATTTTTGAGAGAGTTAGTTGGTGTAGAAAAATTGTGATGCGGGTTTTAATTAAGAGCATTAATACGTCTTTTTTTGAATTTTTTAATTTTTCAGAAAGAGGGAGAGAAGGAGAAATGATAAGAGTAATAGGTTCGTGATTTCGAATAATCAACAAAAGTTTTTCCCCGGCAACGACACAAAAAACTTGGTGTCTACTAATTGTGAAGAGAATAAGAATCGACTAGCAATCCATCTAGGCATGTATACCTATCGAATTGTAGCTAGAGGACACAAGTGTCGTATTAAAATCCCGGTACTGTTGAGTAATCTTACTCACACAAAAACTATTATCTTATCGAAAGATTATTTTAAGGTTTGTTAAGAGAAAACTAATTGCAATTAAGAAATGAAATATTGCGCTAAAAAAAGAACTACTTGCAGTTAAATAAAGAGCTACTAAAAGAGATTACAACGATGGGTTGAAACGATGAAATTGAAAAGCACTCGATCGAGAATCACCACGAAAAAAGTTGATTAAAAATGCGATAATAAACCCTAACTTAATAAGGTGAAGGTCCTTGACCGTGGAGGTTCCTAAAGCTTGAACATGCTTCTCTCAAAGTCATGCTCAACTTAGTTTAGGAAGGTCCGACCGAACTCTCATCCAAATCAGAGAACTAAATTGCTCTCTTTACGCAGTGAACCTCACTATTGGATTTCACTCCAATCTGGGAGATTTAACGTCTGCCTCTCTCGAGGGGTGCATGCAACTCTCTTTACTCTTGTTTGTTCAATTCAAACTACGAGCCTCTCGGCTCGCTAAGAGTGAAAACAAAGATGGAAATTATATATCAATGAAATAACTCCAACCATGAATTTTCAAGAGTAAATCGAAGGCCTAAACCCTAAAAAGAAAAAGTAAACTTAAAGCATCATAACATAATCAACTCGAACCTCAGATCATCAAGATCGAGTATGGTTAACCATGGAGAAGTGGAGGAAGAGAGATGGGTAGAAGAACATTACGAAAACAAAGTAAAAGGGCACTTTATATTAATGCTAAAAGAGAATTACAACTTGAAATAAAAGATTACAAGTGCATGAAAATAAAAACCTAGGCTATCATTAACATTAAGCTACTAAAGAAATTACAAGAGCTATTACAAAAGGGGTACACTAAGCTAGAATTAAGAAAAGATTACAATGAGAAAGAGAAAGAGGAAGAACACATGAAAAACTCCAAGAAATAAAAGGGCAGCACCTCCCCTCTCACACCTAAAACTACTGTTGGACACAAGCAGGGCTTGAATTTATATAATTTTTTCTGGGTCGATCACGCCCCCTGTCACGCCCAGGGAGGGTGTGTCAGGGGGCGTGTCAGGTATGAGGTTGACCTCGGGTGCTGGATTCTGGCAGGAACGATGATTGCTTCTGTACAACGATGGACACGCCCGCGTAGGGGGCGTGTAAGGTATGTCACGTCAAAATCATTGGTCGGAAATCCATCAATCGTCAAAAAAGGTGGTACATGCCTGGTGACATGCCCGTGTAGGGGGGGGGCGTGTCAATACTGTTGACTTGCAATAATGAAAAATCTTTAATGGCGGCTGCAAGCTTCGGGATGAGGGTGACACGCCCAGAGACATGTCCAGAGACACGCCTAGGGAGGGCGTGTTAGGGCGGCGTGTCAGGTGTTTTTCTTGGGATTTAGGTTCTGGCAGTAAACTTCCTCGGGATCGAGTTACACGCCCTTGGACACGCCCAGGGATGGCGTGTCAGGGGGGCGTGTCAGGTCATTTTGGCCAAAAGCTGTGAAAACCTACAAAAAGAAGAGAACACATTAGTGGCAATAATATATAAAAAAGGAGGTCAACATATAAGCTTACAAGACATGATTTGTGTATTAAAAACCAAAAAATACCCTAATAGTTTAGACTACAAAATGTACTATTAGTGATTTCAATGCCGGTTGGCGTACTTGAGCAGATTGCAAGGGGAAGAGCGTTGGCCCCGCTGTTGAATATGTGTTTGACGCAAGGACTGTATACGGTCGAGGAGTACGTTCAAGCATTTGTTATGCTGAGACAACATGCAAAGTTTGTGTTTGAGACCGAGGAGACTTAGACCAACAGGTTTTATGATGGTCTGCGCTAAGAGCTATGATAATTATTGTTGGGTCCAAAGTTAATGGGATTCCAAACATTTGTGCAGTCAGCTTGGTCATTCAAGATGGACTTGGCCAAAGTCCACCAGGTAATAGTAATCCAGGTACCTAGTTTCTCCACGTCTGGATATCGACGATGGAAGAAGAAGTCAAAAACTCTTGAAGCGACTCCTTCTCTGTCATCTGGAGCAGCATCTGGGCAAACCACTCTTGCATGTTATACATATGGCAAGAAAGGACATCTTTCCCTAGTGTTTTGGGGTGGTGACCGGAAGCCAAAGAAGACTAAGCCTGGAGTAGTTGCAGGGCAAACTCCACGCACTAGCTACTCGTGTGGCAAAGAGGGACATATGGCCCAAGACTGCCAACGTGGTCCTTAGACAACAACAAACTGATGGGGAATGTTGAGTATATGTACATAAATAACTATAATCGTGTACCGTACATTATATGTATTGTGGTATATAATGTCTGTTTTGCGTATATAAACATGTTGTGATGTCCACTCAAGAAGTTGTTTGATTAAGGCTTAATGTATGCCCTGTGTGCTTATCTTTGTGTCACAGAAAAGAGTGAATATGGGTAGAAAGTGATATGTTAAGATACAGTTATGACGTCATATCATGACGTGGAAGCATCTATGTTGGCAATAGTTGTGTTTGATGTGAACATATGAATGGACTAGCTCTTGGAGCAGCGTACCGGTATAGATTACACCTTTACGAAATTCACACTGGGATAGATCACCAAATGAGGGACTAAGTTCGCTTGTATGCGATGATCGAGCATGTATACTCTCCAAGAAGTCAAAAATGTTCGGTTGTGCGCGAAGTAATTCTTCATGCCTATATAGGCCTTTGGGCGAAGCTCAGTTGAGTGATGCTTCTATTGTGACGGCCTATGCAGATGTGTTTCCTAACAATCTCCATGGGTGATACCAATACGGGAGACTGACTGCACTATTACGGTAGTGCCAGGTGTGAAACCTGTAGACCGCTCATCATATTAAGTAACGCCAAAGGAAATGGCAAAAATGAATAGTTCAATTGTAAGAATTGCTAAACAAGGCTATTTAAGTCCAAGTGTGTCACGTTGAGGTGCACCAACCCCTTTAATGAAAAGAAAATAAGTGATGGTAGCCTTCATCTATACATTGATTATAGAGAGCTGAACAAGATGACGGGGAAGAAAATGTATCTGATTCCACGGATTGATAACGTGTTCGATAAGCTAATTAGATCAATTGTATACCCAAAGCTAGATTGGAAGTCTGCCTATTACCAGTGGAGAATACGGGAATGTGACCTTCCCCTAGTTTGCGTGTGGAAAATGCTACGGTCATTATAAGTCCACGATACTATCGATTGGGCTGATGAATGCGATATCGGTCTTCATGGACTGAATGCCATAAGCTTTTAAGGAGTACTTGGACCGATTTATGTCATCTTAATTGACGACATATGTTTGTACATTTAGCCAAACAATCACGAATGAATGGTTTTTCATACCCTGTGAAAGAACAAACTCTAAGGCAAGTTCTCAAAGTGCGAGTTCTGTCTATCGTCGGTGGATTTCTTGGCCATGTGGGTAGTGATATAGGTATTGCAGTAGATCCTATGAAGATAGTTACGATACAGGAGTGACTTGTGTTTTCAATTAGCTAAAGTCGGAAATTTCCTTGGACTTGCTGCTTACTGTTCGCGGATAGCCTTACCTCTCACCACACTAACGAGGAAAGATCAGAAGTTCGTCTGCATGCGAGAAGAGCGCACGAGCTTTTGAAGAATTAAAGAGTCGTATGATCACAACACCTATTTTGAGTTTGCCATGTGGTTCGGATGGCTAGTGTATAGTGATGCATCAGGGAGCATCTTAGGATGCGTGCTTTTCATTTTGGAAAAGTAATAGCTTATGCCTCAAGCCAGTTGAAAGTGCACAAGTGAAAATATACAGTCTACAATGTGTAGTTAATGGCTGTGATTTCGCACTTACACTATAGCATCACTACATAGATGGCGTGAAAGTGGACATCTTCACGGACCATAAAAGCCATAAGTACTTATGCGATCAGAAAGATCTAAATTTGCGACAGCAAAGGTGGGTGGAGTTCCTCGGGGACTATTACACTCCAGAGAAGGGACATATAGTCGCAGATTCCTGGAGGCGGAAAACTCCGGCAAGAGCGAGGTGAGTATAAATACGTGATGAATGTCTAATCCAAGAGTTGGAAATTGTAGACATTTCTTGTAATGACAAGAGAACCATGACAAATGCTTGCCTGAATTATACGGAGGTACAATATGACCTTACTGTCAAAGTTTGACATGCAATGGAACTCGTGATGAGTATAAAATGCTATGCAGAGGATGGGTCAAATTCCTAGTTCCCCTTAGTACATCCCTAATGTGGGTAAGCTATGTGAGGAATTGATATGTGAAGCACGCTTCATGAAATACACAATTCACCTGGAGAGCAAAAGATGTGCACGAACTCATTCCAGTACGGAAGTTCGATGAAGTCCCTGTGAAATTCGTATGCTGGCTGTCAAGATCACGGAGCAGAAACGATGCCGAGTGGGTGATCGTTGACCGATTGAAAATCATAACGCCCTTCATATCAAACAAAAAGGACAATTTCATGGAAAGTTTGCTACGTTGTACATAAACAACATGATACGATTGCACCGTGTGCCCGTAACATCGTTTGTAACTGAAATGGGGGCTTTACTACAAATGATTGGACACTAATCCATCTGTGGTTGGGAACTAGAATCAAGTTCAGTACGACCTTTCATCCTCAAATGGATGGTTATATCGAAAGGACCAAGCAGAACAATGGAAGATACACTCCTAATGTGCGCCCAGGATTTCAGAAGAGGTGGGAAAACCATCTTTATAAAATTGAGTTCGTCTACAATAATAGTTATCATGCTAACGTAAAGACGATGCCCTTTTAAACTAATAAGGTTGGAAGTGTCATACACCTTTAGCTTGGGCGGAAACAGGCAAGTGAAAGCAATATAAGCATAAGGCGATCAAAAATGCAAATTGAACCATATGTATTATATGAGAGCGGCTATTTGTTGCCCAAGATAGGCAAGCAAAGTACTACAATGCCAAGCCCCGAAACATGGCTTTTGTGGTTGGCGAGTGAGTATACTTAATGATTAAGCCATTTAAAGGCGGGTCCAGGATTCGTAATGTGAAAAGGTTGAGTCCGAGGTATGTTGGTCTGTTTAAAGTGGTTGAATGAATTGGAGAAGCGGCCCATTGATTAACTCTCTTGGCGGAGCTAAGTGAGTGCCCGATATGTTGCACATATTTGTGCTGAGTAAAGCAATGAAAGAGCCAATGTTGGATCCCTAGTTGGATTTGGGCTAGGTTCACTAAGTTAGGATATGACCCAACATGTATAGATCAGGGTCATGGTTGTGTCCTAGAGTCTAGGTTAATTCCTTTGAGTCAAAAGTACAAAGGACCAGCCTCCAACACTGCCAGAGACTCACGACTTAGAGAATTCAAGACTTAAAAAAGGAGTTCTACGTTCGTCGATCTCCGGTTGACGAAAGTCAAGTTCAGCTAGATGAACTCAGGGATAATTCTCTAAGCTCAGCTCGACGAACTTAGTTCTCAGCTCAACGAACTTTGGACAAAGTAATAGCTCCTCTAAGTCAAACCTTAGTCGACGAACTAAGAACATCAGCTAGAAGAACTCTGTTCTTTGGTCGACTAATTCTGGGTAAGGTGATTCAACACTCAACATCAGAAAATATTCTAAGTCCAGACTGCAGACTCAGCTCGACGATCTTGGACCCCAACTAGACTAACTTTGTTCTCATGGCTCAGCTCGACGATCTTAGATTCAGCTCAATGAACTTGATGCACTGAAGAAGAAAGTTATCAAGAAGCACTCAGAGGTCGACGATCTTGGATCTCAGCTCGACGAACATCTATTCTCAGCTCGACGAACTGTGGAATCAGGTCGACGAATCCAGTCTTGGCTGTTTTCCTCTTTTGTCCTTATTATGTGGCAATGATTCCTGAGTAATTAATGCTCTAATTCTCTGAATATTACCGTTAGACAAAAGCATTAATTATGGTCTTCATCAAGATTACTTCCTGCCGTTTTTATAAGGGACAGTTAGGGAAACAAATCAATTCCAAAAAATATTCCAAGGCCGTCAGCATTAATTGCATAAGGAATTTCAAAATTCAAATGGAAATTCACGTTGGAAATATAAAAACATAGATTATTATTCCTTTCAAGTGTATGAGATACAGAGAACAACATTCTGAGAGACATACAGAATTCTTGAGATTGAAAATCGATCAGTCAAGAATCAACAACGACTAGACAAGAAGAAGAACAATTCTGAAGAAGAAGAACATCCATCCAAATCAAGTGTCTTCTTCTATCATACTCTCTGGAACTCCGTGAAGGACAACAATACTACATCTGTCAAAATAGTTCCTGAAGTTCTTCTTGTCAAAATTGAAAGTTTAAAGCCCTATCACCCTGAAGTAAAGTTCCATCCCTCCCTGAATAAACTCAATATTTCTGGGGGAGCTTTTTGTTAACATCAATTCCACTAGTCTTCTCAGTTGTAATTGAGAAAGAGAAGACACCATCACTCTCTCACCCCCTCTATAAAAAGGGTTCTCTACTCCCTTCAAAAGTGATTCCTGGTTGCAAGTCTCCTAACCAAAAGACTTGAGGTTTGGTTTTTGAGCACCTGATCAAAAGCTCATTGGTGGCAGTCACCTAATCAAAAACCTGAGTGGATTCCTACCAGGGTGGTAGAAGAGTGGATGTAACCCAGATTGGGGAACCACTATAAAATCTTGTGTTGTCTGGTTGCCCTCTTTTCGTTCTTGATGTGGCTGTGTTACTTAGTTCTTCCTGTGATTTAATTTATTTCATTTGGTATTCTGTGATATAGTACCTAAGTTTAGGAGTACTTCTTATAGTTCAGAAAAAGTTTTAAATATACCCACATACTCTACTCACCCCCCTCTAGAGTATATCAGATCTAACCCTAACTTTCAATTGGTATCAGAGCAGGTTATTTTGAGTGTACAAGTTAAAACCTTGAACCAAAGATCCTAAGTTAGATATGTTCTTTAACTTTGCTAGACTTATCTATACAGCATGAAATAGAACAAAGAATATGCAAGCACCAGACCTCCAGTGTATAACTTGTCCAACTTCATAATCTGGAAGGCAAGAATTAGGCTTTACATGAACTATATTGATGAAGATATATTTAAATCTATCTTAACAGGACCACCATCTCTAATGGCATCAACCTCAACTACATCAACTGACCTGAGTGCAGTTTCACCCCCTGGATGGACAGATGCACAGATGAAGGCTAAGATAGCTAATGCAAAAGCCATGAACATACTGGCTCAAACTATGTCTGATGAAATATTTCAAAAGATTGCCGAGTGTCAATTAGCCAAGAAGATTTGGGATTCCCTGAACCAAATGGTTGCTGGATAAGCAGATGATAGGAAAGATAGAAGGTCAAATCTCATCACTCAGTATGAGAACTTCAAGAAGGATGAAGTAGAGACAGTAGAAGTAATGTAAAACAAACTTAGCTCCATCATCAGTGAGCTAAGGACTCTAGACAAAGAATTCACTTTGACTGAAGTGAATGACAAAATCCTTATATACTTCCCTCGTATATGGGACTCAAGAATCTGGCCCATCAGAGAAGCCAAAAGCATGACAGAGATTTCAATAGAATCTCTTCTAGGAAAATTAAAATCCTATGAGCAGCTGATCAAAGCAAGGGAAGCAGCAGCTTAAGTGAAGAGTCCTACACCAACTAGGAAGGAGCACACCATAGCTTTCAAAGCTATAGAAGACTCTGAAGTCATTCCAGTAAATGAAGAGTTGATGAGTCTCTTTGCCAAGAGATTCTTCAAGATGGTCAGAAAGGTCTTCAGAAGGAAACCTTCTAAATATGACGATAAGCCAAGGTATGATAAAACACCCTCTAAAGAAGTAGTGTGTTTTGGGTGCAGGAAACCTGGGCACTTCATTTCTTAGTGTCCAGAAGCTCAGAAGAAGGACAGAAGAAAGGAGAAGGACTCAAGAAAGAGTCACTACAACAAGTCTTCCTCAAGCAAGCATAAGAGGAAAGACAAGGGCTTTGTTGCTGAGATATGGAGTGATACTGAAGAAGAATCTACATCCTCCAACTCCAGTGAGGATGAAGAAGAGCAGAAAGCAAAGGAAGTTTGCCTCATGGCTATTGAGGCAGGCAGTAGCAAATTAGATACAGATGAGTCTGATAATGAAGAACCTCTATCAGCTGAAGATCAAGTAATAGCTTCCTATGATTTTGAGTCAGATGAATTTAAATCTGAATTTAAAAATTTATGCTTAGACTTGATAAGCTCTGAGAAGAAAATCAAACTTCTCAGAGAAAAGTTAGACACCCTAGACAATATCACTGCAGAAAATGCAAAATTAACTAATGAACTAATGTCTGCTAATAAACAAATATCTTTTCTGAAAATTGAACTAGGTAAGGCAAAACTATTAGAAGAATCACTGAATGGAAGAAGTCTACAATTATAAGATATCACTAGTACTGTAAATGCCAGGACCAACAATAGCAAACTAGGACTAGGTGCCTCCTCTAGTGATCCACCTTTGATTCAGAAAAATAATCTTTCTAGACAAGTAAAATTTATATCTAATAAGGGAAAGAGGAACACTGAACAGGTAAATAGAGTTAATAAGATTCTTGAACAAATTGAAACCAAAAATAAGCACAATAACCAGAAGAATAACAGAAATAACAATGTTCAACAGTTATCGTCGAACTCAGATCGACGATATATGAATGGATCGTCGAACTCAGAATGACGATCTTTCAATGCAAACATCAGTAATAATCATTCTTCGATCTATGATCGACGATAACAATATGGTTCGTTGGCCAGAGATCAATGACTTTGGTACTTCAAGAATGAATACCTTCATTCTTCGAGCAGAGATCGACGATCTCATCCAACATCGTCGAGCTCAAGTCAATGATCCAACCGGAGATCGTCGAACCCAGATCTTAATAACAGGAATTTAAATTCTAATAACAACTTTAATCCCTTCACTCAATGGATAATTCCACCTAGGAGATACCATCCTAAAGGGTATAAAGATCAACCTGAATGTTCTTACATTTCTAGTTATAGCTATGTAAATCAACAAGGACCCAAGTTTACCTGGGTCAAGAACAACTAACTGCTTTATTTGCAGATGAAGACCTATCCAACATACAATCAACATTGGTATCTAGACAGTGGCTGCTCCAAGCACATGACAGGCAGCAAGGACAACCTTATTGATTACAAGTCCAATTTAGGACCAAGGTCATCTTTGGTGACTCTAACTGTGGGGAAACAGAGGGCTATGGCAAAGTTAGGATTGGAACAGTAACTTTCAAGAGAGTTGCTTATGTAAGTGGACTAAAGCATAACCTCATCCTTATAAGCCAACTCTGTGATGAAGGTTATCAGGTATCATTCAACTCTAGCTCCTATACTATTAACTCTAAAGAAAACAAACCTGTTTTAAATTGCAATAGACAAGGAAACATATACCTAGTTAATTTTCATTCTGTAACTTCAGACATATGTTTACTTAACATAGTTAGCAGTGAAAATGACTTGTGGCATAAAAGATTAGGGCATGTAAATCTGAAAAATATTGCTAGGTTATCTAAGGACAACCTTGTTAGAGGACAACCTTCTGGCCCCTATAAGAAGGAAGGACTCTGCAGGGCTTGTAAACTAGGCAAGCAAACTAAATCTAGTTTCAAATCCATTAATAAGAGTAATTCACCTAGGATATTGTACTTACTATATATGGACCTATTTGGCCCTATGGTTGTACAAAGCCTAGGAGGGAAATCTTATACCTTAGTTGTTGTAGATGACTTCTTCAGATTCTCTAGGGTATTCTTTCTGAGTTCTAAGTCAGATACATTCAAAGTTCTTACAGATTTTCTCAGGACCATACAGATTGAGTACTATACTCATGTTGCATTGATTAGAAGTGATCATGGTACAGAGTTTGAGTCTCTTCTTATGCATGAGTTCTGTGAGAAGGAAGGTATCAGGCACTGCTTCTCAGCTCCTAGAACTCCTCAACAAAATGGGATAGCTTAAAGGAAAAATAGAACACTCATTGAAGATGCAAGAACATTGCATGTAGATGCTTACATGCCCCTATCCTATTGGTAAGAGGCAGTGAGAACAGCAAATTATGTCCTGAATAGAAGCTTGATACGAAAACTAAAACATAAGACTCCCTATGAATTGCTCAAAGGGAAGAAACTAATAATCAACTATTTTAAAGTTATTGGTTGTGTATGTTATATTCATAATAATGACAAAAAGCACATTAGAAAGTTTGAAGCAAAGGCTGTAGTGGGAATTTTTCTATGATATTCCCAAGTCAGCAAAGCTTATAGGGTATTTAATAAATCCACATTGAAAATAGAGGAATCTATGCATGTTACATTTGATGATGCTAACATGTTTTATAAGGAGAAAGAGATTTCTACCAAAGACTCCTTGTAGGTACACAACTTGTGTGAGAAATTGGATGACTTAAACCTCACCCCAAAAGTTGTACCTCATCCTTCTCAAAAAGTCAATGAAGGAAGTGATGAAGAAACTGTGGAAGAAGCTGACTCCCCTACAACAACTGAAGCTACTCCACAAGAAGAACTCTCTCCAAATGATGTTGCAGAACCAACTCCACCCACTGACTTTCTCACACTGAGGGATCACCCAAGATCCCAAGTGATTGGAGACATAACAGTAGGTGTATAGACAAGGCATCAACTCAACCAAGATTTGATGCATGTCTGTTTCCTCTCTCAAATAAAGCCTCAATCCATAACTGATGCAGAACATGATCCCCACTAGATCGTTGTAATGCAAGAGGAGCTTAATCAGTTTGAGAGATGCAGAGTTTGGGTTTTGGTTCCAAGACCAAAAGACTACCCAATTATTGGAACCAAATTAGTATTCATAAATAAGCTTGATGCCCAAGGTGTGATTGTGAGGAACAAGGCTATGCTTGTTGATCAAGGGTATAGGCAAGAGGAATGGATTGACTATGATCAAACCTTTGCTCAAGTTGCCAGGCTAGAATCTATAAGGAAATTTCTAGCCTATGCTGCATTCAAAAAGTTCAAAGTTTATCAAATGGATGTGAAGAGTGCTTTCTTAAATGGGGAACTTAAAGAAGAGGTTTATGTTGAACAACCTCCAGGTTGTGTTTCTCCAACTCATCCCTCTTATGTGTTTAAATTGCATAAAGCTCTCTATGGTTTAAAGCAAGCTCCAAAAGCTTGGTATGAGACCTTAGCCAGTTTTCTCTTACAGCATGGTTTTTCAAGAGGCATAGTAGATAGGACTTTATTTACCAAAATGCATCATGATAAAATACTAGTACAAATATATGTAGATGACATAATATTTGGTTCTACTGACCCCAAGTTATGCAAGAGATTTTCTGATCTAATGCATTCAAAATTTGAGATGAGTAGCATGGGTGAGCTCTCCCACTCCTTGGTCTCCAAGTGAAGTAGCTCCCTGATGGCATCTTCATTTCCCAGGCTAAATATGTTAAAGAGCTTATTAAAATGTTTGGGATGGCTGATGCCTCAGCAAAGAAAACACCCATGGCTAAAAATACTGTAATAGATTCTGATGTGCATGGGAAACCTGTGGATCAGAAATTATATAGGGGAATTGTTGGGTCCCTACTATACCTTATAGCTAGCAGACCTGATATTATGTTTTCTACATGCCTTTGTGCTAGGTTCCAAGTGAACCCCAAAGAATCCCAACTAGTTTTTCTAAAAAGGATTTTAAGATATATAAATGGTTGTCCTAGTCTAGGTCTCTGGTATCCTACTGAGTCAGATTTTGAGTTAACTGGATACTCAACTGCTGACTTTACTGGATATAGAGTGGACAGAAAAAGTACCTTAGGAACCTGCCATTTCTTTGGTATGAGATTGGTGTCCTGGTTTTGCAAGAAACAATCATTTTTGTCCACATCAACTGCTGAAGCAGAATACATTGCAGCTGGTAGTTGTTGTTCACAGATGCTGTGGATTCAGAACCAACTCCTGGATTATGGATTAAACTTAAATAATTCCCTCTACTATATGATAACACAAGTGCTATAGCTATAGCACAAAATCCAGTCCATCACAACAGAACTAAATATATAGACATAAGATATTATTTCATTAGAGAATGTGTAGACAAAAACAAAATCAATCTTATATATATCTACAATGATTTACAAAGAGCTGATATTTTCACCAAACCCCTAGATGAAAGAAATCACTTGTTCTTTATAAATCAGCTTGGAATGATAAATGGAGAAGGTTTTGTTTAGTTTATGTCTGCAATCGACGAATTTTTCAGAGTTCGTCGAACGAAGCTCGACGAACTAGGAAAAGTTCTTGAGATTTTCGTCGATCGGAGATCGACGAACTCTCTGTGAGTGAAGTTAGTTTCGTCGAACTGAGATCGACGAACTTACTTCAGAAAACTTTCGTCGACCAGAGATCGACGAAATGTCTCCAAATCTTCAGACTGAGATCGACGAACTGTTTAACTCCAAACTATTTCGTCGACCTCAGATCAAAGATCTTTTCATTTTTTTCGTGGAATGGAGTCTGCCGATTCATATTTCAGAAAACACTATATCTAGGTTTTCTTCGACCTCCATCCCACGCTTTCTGTTCTTTTGCACTTGATCATCATTTTTTCCTTTGCAGGTGCTCTCAATGGCGATTCCCACTGGATCACTTGCTGCTATGAAATTAGATACTGGTTTTGACTTGGATTTTGAATCGTTCCAGTACTCTAATCAAGTTTTCCTTAACATTATTCAACTGCTTGAAGATCAACAACTAAAGACACTGATTTCGACTCGTATCAAGATATCTGCTACAGAAATCAGGGAGTGGGTGTACATAGCTACTACAGACGAGAACACAATGATTGGGACCATCGCGGGTAACGCTATTTCTCTTACCCCCGACATTCTATCTAAGATTTTTAGATTGAAAAATGTTTAGGAACAATTAGAAATAGATTCTGAAGAGTTTGATTTGATGCTAAGTACAATGGGTAGCTTTGGAGACACCCCAAACAAACTACTTAAGAAACTTTTATCTACCGAGTATAAGTTTCTTGCAGATATAGCTGGGAAGGTGTTGCTCGGGTAGCACACAGCACATGATTACATCAACAGGCATCAGTTCCTGGTTATGTGAGTCATAGTAAATAAGAAAGTTGTTAACTGGGGTCAAATTCTGTTTGATTTGATTAAAAAGAAGAATAATAAGAAAGACGTGTGTTTTGGAGGGATCCTAGGGATCTTCCTCAAGGAAAAGGTTGCAGGATCCCTGGTCTCCTCGACCATATCAATCAATGCTTCAAAGAGACTCACCTGTGCTCTTTTTAGCAAGTGGGAGAGGACTATCACTAAGCTATCTAAGGCTACCTCCTCCTCCACTAAAACTTCTGAGAGTACAAGGTGAAAGTGCGGAAGAGAGATCTACCTTCACTCTAGAGGGTGAGTGAATAGAGTATTTTAAAATAATTTTCAGTTTAAAAGAAATAAGGCAGATTAAGATTTAATTTATGTTTAAGTGTATATGTGCTTGCTATGAAACAAAGATAAAATAAAAACTAAAGAAACACACAACACAAAGCAAAGATAAACACACAACAAACCAGACGACACAAGGACCTATAGTGGTTCCCCAACAACTTGGGTACGTCCACTCTTCTACCACCCTTGGTAGGAATCCACTCAGAAAGAGTTGATCAGGTGTCCTGACACCAAAGAGCTTTTGACAAGGTGCTCAAAAACCAAAACTAGATTTTTTGATCAGGTGTCTTGCCAGCACTGAGTTTTGACAAGGCTCTCAGAACCACACTCAAAACTTTTGAAGGGAGTCTTGATAACCCTTTTACAGCAGTAAAATAAAAAGGAGTTGAAGGTGTCTTCTCTATTCTCAATCAAATGAGAGAAGCACAAGTGGATTTGATGATGATGTCAAAGCTCCCCCTGAGATGTAGAATGGTTCAGGAGTGGAAGCTTTGCACAGGGTGATAGGCCTTCAATGAGACTTCTCAAGCAAATGATGATTTCAGCAAGGCTGAAATGTGAGTTGTCTTGGAGAGTTGAATGATGAAGCCTTTTTGCACTTGAAGCAGATCTTTTAGTCACAGAAGATGAAAACTTGATTAGAGAATTTTTGCTGTTCTTCTTCTGTAATGCAATTCTTGTGTCTCTTGGTGTTGGTGTTGAATGGTCTGTCTTCTTTTGTCTCTCTTTTCTTCAGCTCTAAAAACTCCAAGAGAACTGAGAGAATAATAATGAATTCTTGACTTGAATGGCCGAATAAACAGTCTTGAATGATTTCCAAAAACATCATTTGTCTATAGGGAAAGTCCATTAGCAATATTCCATTTTTACCTTCCTTGACATTTGCATCAGATAGCTTGAAACGGCTAGGAAATCTTTTGCCATTAATGCAGCAATTAACTCTGAAAGAATTTGAAATAATTCCATAACTGATATTGACTTGATAGCAGAAAACGTCGACTTCATCAAGAAATAGTCGATCGGAGATCGACTATGGTCGACCAGAGCTCAGAGTTAATGAAATTGAACTGGAACAGAAATAGTTCGATCTGAGCTCGGAGAAAATGGAGATAAGCAACAGACATAAGGCGTCGACCTGATTTGGACATAAATCGTCGACCTTAGCTTCAACAGAAAACGTCGATCGGAACTCAGGGAAAAAGCGTCGACCTGAGCTCACCAGAAAACGTCGACCTGGCTTAAGGCAGAAATCGTCGACCTTGCTAAATCAGAAATAGTCGATCTTGAGCTTGGCAGAAATCGTCGACCTTCTCTTAGACAGAAATAGTCGACCTAATCTTGACGACAAAGCATCGATCTAAGCTTGACGATAAAGCGTCGAACTAAGCTCAGCAACAGAGCGTCGATCTAAGCTTGACGACAAAGCATCGATCTAAGCTTGACGACAAAGCGTCGATCCAAGCTCAGCAACAGAGCGTCGACCTAAGCTTGAAGATAAAGCTTCGATCTAAGCTTGACAACAAAGCTTGAAGACAAAGCTTTGATCTAAGCTTGACGACAAAGCGTCGATCTAAGCTCAGCAACAGAGCGTCGATCTACGTTTGACGACAAAGCGTCGATCTAAGCTTGACGACAAAGCGTCGATCTAAGCTCAGCAACAAAGCGTCGATCTAAGCTTGACGACAAAGCGTCGATCCAAGCTCAGCAACAGACTAAGCTTGACGATAGTGCGTCGATCTAAGCTCAGCAACAGAGCGTCGATCTAAGCTTGACGATAGTCGACCTGAGCTCGACTATTTTTTACATTTGTCTCAGCTTTGATTCCTGATCTTGAATGGTCCTGGGGGCAGCTTCAAACCTAAGTTCTAAGCCCTAGACACATTCTAACTTGACCTTTTCAACTATACAACTAGTTCAAACAGATATCCTAAATACATAGTGATCCTTGCCCAAATTAGTAATAGGGTGTTCCAATAATCTCCCCCTATTTGGGTTAGGATTACTATTTACAGGACTTAGAATAAAATACAATCATCAAATGCAATCAAGCAATAAAAATTAAAGCAACAAACAACATAGCAACAATCTGATAGAACCTCAGCAAGAGATTTAAGAAATGAATAAGCCACCTGCATACAAAAATCATTCCTTTTTACTTCCTTTCTTGAACAGAATTTCCCTGTTGGGATTGAGGGATTCCTTCTTTGATATCCTGTCATCTTCTGCACCTAAGGAGGTTTGAGCTTTTGCTCTGGGAACCACAGCCTCAGGATGCAGCTTCATCTAATCTACAGGATCAAAGAATTTCCTTGAAGAATACCTTTCCAACTCTGCTTTTCTTTGCTCGGACAGAGTGGAGATGTTTGAGGTGTCCTTGCCTTGCTCTCTTGCCTTCTACAGCTGGTCCAAGGCAGCAAGTTCTTTCATCCTGGTAGTCCAGGAATTAGGATTATTTTCAGGATCCTCAAAAGGAATAGGAGCTTCATATCTGTTCATGGTTTCAGGAGCAGCAGCAGTTCTTGATTCAACAATTTCTCTGAACTTATATGGGTAAGGACCTTGAGATGAGTCAAGTTGCCTTTGTCCTTCCCTTTGAGTTCTGTAGTCTCTTTGATTACCTTTATACTGTCCTCTTCTGGACTGATTGCCTCTTTGATAATGCCCTCTGGGAGGATATCTTTGAGATGGTTGATAAGGGCTTTGCTTTGGAGCCGAGGGTAGAGAAGCTGAGCCTCCACCTGATCTAGAATCTGGAGGAGGAGGAGGAGGAGGCTGAAACTTAGAGGAGCCTTTCTCATACCTGTCAAATTTTCTCTTTTTCTTTAATGCCTTCAATTGATTTTTGGAGTATTGCATCCACGGCTCAGTAATTTGGCAATCATGCAATATAAAGTAGGGTACATCATTTGAATCCTTGGCATTTTCGAGAGGAACTCTTTTCAGAGCTTTGCTTCTTGCTTTTCTTTTCCTTACAATAGTACCATAAGAGTCATCAGATTCTGTTTGGAACTGATCACTTTCAGAACTTTGAGGTTGATCATACAGATCGTCGATCCTTCTGATATAATCTTCTTGAACTTTGAGCTTATCAGAGACAGCAGGAGCAGGAGGAGAAGGTACAGCAGCAGAACAAACAGTATCAGTAGGAGCAGAAACATCAACAATCATATCATCAGTAGCAGAAATCTCAGCAGACAAAACAACAGTCATAACTTCATCATCATCAGCAGCAGCAGCACAAACAGAACAACATCCACAGCTTTAAGAGAATTGACATAAGATTCAATTATACTGGGATCACATATTGAAAGAGGCACAATGGCCTTAGTAAAATCTTCAGCTTTCTGAACAGGAACTGGTGCAATTTGATGGTAGATAGAATCAAAACTACTCAGTAGTGACCTGAGGTCCACTGTAAATAAAAGCACTGGAGCAGCAGTATCAGCAGCAGCCAATATAGCTGGAGGAGCAGCAGCAGCTTCAATAGCTTCATAAGACATCTCCCCCTAGCTTGATGTAGATGGAGCTGGATCAAGGCACCTATGTGAAGGATTGGCCTGCGGAGAAGAGAGAGCAGAGAGTCTGGAGGATAGCTCCTAAATGGACTTCTGGAGTGGAGCCAAGGAGGTCTCCAGCAAAGCCACTAGCTTGGGAGCCAGTAGCTCATATAGCCTATCGGCCAGACTCGGGAGATCCACTTGCTCAAGAGAGACTTGAGTAGAGGTGAATGAAGATGTGGCTGGGACTGAAGAAGTGGCTGCACGACTTGAAGGTGAGAAAGGAGGGATGGATGGCTGGGATATAGGGATGGTGGATATGGATGGTATCGGAATGGAGGTGGATGGTAAGAAAGAGGGTTGATCCAAAATGTCATACAACAATTGTTGGTAAGAGGAGGATGGAGGATCAAGAGAGGAGGAGGGAGAATCATCCATGAAGGAATCATCCAGAATGGAAGAGTCAATTGATGGATAATAGAAAAGAGGGTGGAATGATTCTAAAATGGTGGCTGGAGGAGATGAAGAAGGTAATGAAGTGGTGATGGGGGAGGAGATGACAGGCTGAATGAGAGAAGAGGAAAGCAATGAAGAGACAAGGGGAGGAGGAGAAATAGGAGCAGAGGAGGAGGCAGACAATCCCTCAAGAGATGCTGCAGGGGAAGAGACTGATAAAGTCCTTATGCCTGAAGCAATTGTTACAGTAGCAGCCCTGCTGGGTCTAAGGATCTGCCTGTCCCACTTACTGAATAGGGCACAGGATAGCCTCTTTGAAGCATTTATGTGCATCCCTGTTGAAATTAGCAATTCTGGGCACCTGGAGTGCAGAAATACTCCTAAAATCCTTCCAAAATTCACAGAAGACTTGCTAATCTTCTTCTTGATTGAGTTAAAGATGATTGTTCCCAATCCACTTTCTTCCTGTCAACAATTGCACCCATCAAGTTCAACTGATACTGCGTGATTGTATCATGCGCCGAGTGCTTTTGCCAAAAGCACTTTTCCCGTAATGTCGGCGAGAAATTGAAACTCAATAGCCAAATCCTTCTTCAATAACCTGTTAGGGTTCGCGGACAGAATAGCCCATTCGTTCTAACAACGAATTAACTTCCTCTCCAAGACAAAGCGAAGGAATCAATTCAAGAACTGAGAGCGAACACTTCCGTCAGGAGTTTTGGGGATAGCGGTACCTTCGTTCCACTGATTGTTCCGACAACAGTAGTCTCGTTCTCAACTATTACTGAAAACACCCATTCTTTAATCTCATTTGCTACAATCTTAATTCTGGTTGACATCAACCGTACTAGCTGCTGGTCGCGGCAAAGATTCAGAATTTCCTTGAAGCGCTGATCGCTTCCGTCGAAAGAGTCCATGTCGATGTCAAATCCTGTATCGAACTTCATTTTGGAGAGAATAGCGACTGTCGCTGCCATCTATACCTGCAAAAGTTCAACAAACAAGACCAAGTGTAGAGAGTTTTGGAGGGAAGAAGAAAATTTGCAGAGAGAATGAAGGCGAAAGCGACGAACGGCGGTCGAAAAATGATTTTATATTAGGGTTAGACACGGAAAAGAAAAAACCGTCAAACTCCGTTCGAAGTTTTCGGCTGACGGGAAAACTGAAGAGTCTTTAATGACATTGAACTCCGTTCAACTCTATTAAATAGCGTCGAGCTCAGCTCGACGACGACTAGTCAGAAAGAAGAAACTAGCGCTAACTAAGGAAGCTGAACTTCGATCGACGTTTTTGTAGAACGTCGATCTCCTGTCGACGTTTTTTTTAAAAAAATGTCGATCTCAGTTCAGAGACAAGATATATATTATAGACACTGGAAAATATAATATTTTTTAGCCTAGTCTTGGTCTGTTTTTAGCTTTTGAAATCTTGGGATTTAATTTAAACTTCCTCCATCTAGCATTCCTAACTGATTCAGGAAGAAGGTATGCTTCTTTTCATTCAATGGTTTGGTGAAAATATCTCCCCTTTGCAAATCAATTGGGATATATTGAAGTTCAATTTTATTTTTCTCTACATTATCCTTTAAAAAGTGATGCCTAATCTCTATATGTTTTGTCCTACTATGGAGGACTGGATTTTGTGCTATAGAGATAGCACTAGTATTATCACAAAAAATTTTAGACATCTCTAAGTTATAGCCATAGTCTATGAGCTGATTTTGTATCCACAATATTTGTGAACAGCAACTGCCTGCAGCCATATATTCAGCTTCAGCAGTTGAGGTTGACACAGATGTTTGCTTCTTACAAAACCAGGAGACAAGTCTGTCACCAAGGAACTGACAAGTTCCACTAGTGCTTTTCCTGTCTACTCTGCATCCAGCATAATCAGCATCTGAAAATCCAGTTAATTCAAATCCTGAGTCTTTTGGATACCAGAGTCCTAGATTTGGACAACTTTTTACATATCTAAGAATCCTTTTAACTAGAGTTAGGTGTGACTCTCTAGTGCTTACTTGGAATCTAGCACATATACATGTAGCAAACATTATATCTGGTCTACTAGTTGTAAGGTACAATAGAGAGCCAATCATTGCTCTATATGTTGTCTGATCAACATGTTTGCCATGCTCATCAGCATCCAATACATCATTGGTAGGCATGGGTGTTTTCATACAGGTGCCTCAGACATACCAAATTTCTTAACCAATTCTTTAGCATACTTGGTTTGGGAAATAAATATGCCTTCAGCATGTTGTTTTACTTGCAATCCTAAGAAGAAGGAGAGCTCACCCATGCTACTCATTTCAAATTTGGAATGCATCAGGTTAGAAAACGTTCTGCACAAATTTGAATCAGTAGATCCAAATATGATATCATCTACATAAATTTGTACTAGCAGGGTATGGGACTTATGGGTTCTAATAAAAAGAGTTTGGTCTACTCTACCCCTTATAAAATCATTTTCCAGAAGAAAGCATGCTAGGGTCTCATACCATGCTCTAGGAGCTTGCTTGAGACCATATAATGCTTTATGCAATTTGAAAACATGATCATGATAAGTTGAAGAGATAAAACCTGGAGGTTGTCTAACATAGACTTCCTCTTTGATGTCTCCATTGAGAAAAGCACTCTTCACATCCATCTGGTAGACCTTGAATCCCTTGTGAGCAGAATAAGCTAGGATTATTCTAATGGCCTCTAACCTTGCAACTGGTGCAAAGGTCTGGTCATAGTCTATTCCTTCTTGTTGAGAGTAGCCTTGAGCAACTAGCCTTGCCTTGTTTCTGATAATAACTCCTTGATCATCCAGCTTGTTTCTGAACACCCACTTTGTTCCAACAATGGAGTGATCCTTTGGCTTAGGCACTAGTTCCCAAACATTATTTCTTTCAAATTGATGCAACTCCTCTTGCATTGCAATGATCCAGTGTGGATCTTGCTCTGCATCTTGAATGGATTGAGGCTCAACTTGAGATAGAAAACAAGTGTGCATCAGGTTCTGGTTGACCTGATTTCGGGTTTGCACACTAGTTGAGATGTCTCCAATCACTTGGGAGATTGGATGATCTCTTGTTGTTACTAGATCAACAGGGGATGTTGATTGTTCACCAACCTGTGTTGTTGTTTCCTCTTGTGGAATAACAACTGGCTCTTCAGGATGATTTTCTTCAAGAGGTTGAACTTCTTCTTTATCATCACTGCTCTCATTCTTTTGCTGAATAGGTTGAGTGGTTGTATCCTCTTCTTTAACCTGTAATCTGTCCATACTTTCTGAAATAGAGTGTACCTGCAAAGGTTCTATGGTAGAAGTAGACTTCCCCTTATAACACATGTTAGTCTCATCAAAAGTAACATGAACAGATTCTTCAATTTTACAAGAAGATTTATTATATACCCTATAAGCCTTGCTGATCATGGAGTATCCCAGAAACACTCCTTCATCAGCTTTAGCTTGGAATTTTGCTAAATATTTCTTGTCATTATTATGAATATAACAAGTACAGCCAAAATTTTTAAAATAATCTACTTTAGGTTTCTTCCCTTTGAGCAATTCATAGGGAGTCTTACCCTTCAGTTTATGTATTAAACTTCTATTCAACACATAGTTGGAGGTGTTCACTGCCTCAGCCCAAAAGGATAGAGGTAGGTGAGCATCTGTCAACAATGTAGTAGCAGATTCAATTAGGGTTCTATTTTTCCTTTCAGCTACCCCATTTTGTTGAGGAGTTCTAGGGGCTGAGAAAGTGTGCCTGATCCCTTCACTTTGACAGAACTCTTGCATAAGAAGAGAATCAAACTCTGTCCCATGATCACTTCTGATCATGGCAATGTGAGTGTTGAACTCAATCTGTATGCATTTGAGAAACTCTATCAAACACTTAAAGTTATCAGACTTCTTCCTCAGAAAGAATACCCAAGTGAATCTTGAGAAGTCATCTACAATCACTAAAGCATATGATTTTCCTCCTAAGCTTTATACTGTAATGGTTCCAAAAAGGTCCATGTGTAGCAGATACAAAATCCTAGGTGAATTACTCTTATTAAGTGACTTAAAGCTATTTTTAGTTTGCTTGCCTAATTGACAAGCCCTGCAGAGTCCTTCCTTCTTGTAGGGGCCAGAAGGTAGTCCTCTAACAAGGTTGCCCTTGGAGAGCCTAGCAATGGTTCTAAGATTTAAATGTCCTAATCTTTTATGCCATAAATCATTTGGCTTGCATACTGAATTGAATAAACAAATGTCTGTATAGGCTGAAAGAAAATTTACTAGATAGATGTTACCTTTCCTTTTACCTGTTAACACAGTTGTGTTATTTTCTGACTTGATATTGCACAGGGATTTGTTGAAGGTCACTTTATATCCTTCATCATATAGCTGACTGATGCTTATCAGGTTATGCTTTAGTCCTTCAACATATGCCACTTTCTTGAAAGTGACTGAGCCTATCTGAACAGCACCATATCCTTTGGTTTGGCCAAAATTTGAATCACCAAAAATCACTTTGGGTCCAAGTTTGGTTATGAAGGACGATAGGTTCTCCCTGTTCCCTGTCATGTGCTTTGAGCACCCACTATCCAGATACCATTGTTGGTTAGATACTGGATAGGTCTTCACCTGCACATAAACATTTTATTTGTTTTTGACCCAGTTTACCTTGGGCCTAGGTTGATAGCCTTTAAAATCTGAAATGAAAGACATCCCAGGTTGACTCTTATAACCCTCAGGATGATATCTCCTAGGAGGTACTATCCATTCAGTATAAGGGTTGAAACATTGGGATGCAGGACTTCTAGGATTTAATTTAGATTTGCTTCTGAAGGCATGTTCACGGCTCTGAGCTCCGTTCGGAGATCGTCGAGCTCCGTTCGAAGATCTCCAGTGCTGAGCTTCAGAGTCCAGAAAGCGTTGAGCTGAGTTCGACGTTTCAGCCTTATGTCATCGAGCTATGTTCGAAGCTCGTCGACCTCTGCTCGACGCTTTCTGCTGAACCATGATTTTCTTTGGCAGATCAGCATTCTTCCTAGCTACCTCTACTACTCCCTTCCCTTTGTCAGAGACAAATTTGATTGGAGTTGTTAATATTGTAGGTTGGCTGGATGAAGCACCCAAGCCCAGTGTACTATTGAATCTAGAGTTCACTGTGCTTGTGATGTCCATTAGTCTGATACTTCTCCCATTGAGGGATTCTTCAAACTTTTTGGCTTTTGACAGTTCACTTTTTAGTGAAGCTATCTCCTCCCTACAGCATTCCAACTCCTCAGAGAGTTTGAGGTTATTTGAGTTTAGGACACTGTATTCAGATAATTGATTTCTGAGAGAGATTATCTCTTTCTCAGATTTTAGTAAATCTAAGCACAGTGTCTTAAATTCAATTATAGAGTCCTCAGAAGTAAAATCAAAAGAGCTGATTACCTGATCTTCTTCTGGTTGAGCTTCTGAATCTGATTCTGACTCTTCTGCTTCTGAGTCTGTTTGAGAGGCATTGATAGCCATCATGTAGAATTCCTTTTCATCAGCATCATCCTCATCATCACTGGAGCTGGATGAGGCTTCAGAGTCCTCTTCAGTTTCACTCCATGTCTCAGCAACAAATCCCTTCCTTGTATGTTTGTTCTTGCTGAAGGAGGGTTTGTCTGAGGTGTTCTTTCTGAAGTCTTTTTCCTTTCTTCTTTCTCTTCTATCTTTCTTGTCCTTGTTCTTATTTTCTTGACAGTCAGGTACAATATAGCCTGGTTTCCTGCAACCAAAACATATGATTTCTTTATTGTTATTTGATTTATCATACCTTGGTTTATCATGACCCTTGTATGATCTCTTTCTGAAGTCTTTTCTTGCCATCTTGTAGAATCTTTTGGCCAGTAGACTTAGGAGCTCATCATTTCCTGTAGCTTTATCTTCAGGCTCCTCTTCTGCAGCTTTAAAGGCTATGGTCTTTTCTTTCCTTGTGACTTGAGAAGTAGCCTTTTGTTCTTCTTCTCTATTTTTAATGAGCATCTCATAGGATTTGAGCTTGACCAGGAGAGCTTCAGTGGTAATCTCATTTAGACTTCTGGCATCTTTGATTGGCCAGATTCTTGAATCCCAAGTGCTGGGAAAGCATATTAGGATCTTGTCATTAAGCTCAGTTAATGAGATGACTTTATCCAAGGTCTTTAACTCATTGACAATCAGACTCAATATGTTGTACATATCTGCTACTGACTCAGTCTCTCCTTTCTTAAAATTCTCATATTGGGTTATGAGGTGAGATCTTCTGTCTTTTCTTTCGTCAACAGATCCTGAGACAATATCTGAAAGTTTGTCCCAAATTTCCTTAGCTGAATTGCATTCAGCTACCTTCTGAAAAATCTCATCAGACATTGTCTGGGCTAAGATGTTCATAGCCTTGGCATCTGCAGTCTTCCACTTCTTTATATCTGCATCTGTTCCAGAAGAAGGTGGAACAACATTTGTACTTGAGCTTGCTGGTTGACTTGGACAAACTGTCAACACAGAATTGAAAATATCTTCGTCAATAGAATTCATGTATAATTTAATCCTTGCCTTCCAGAGTGCAAACTTTGAAAGATTGCACACTGGTGGTCTGGTGCTAGCATATTCTTTATTCTGTGCCATGGTTTTATAAAAATAAATATAATACAACTAATAACAAGCCTCTATAGAAGGTTGATCTTTTTCAGAGATCTTTTGGTTCAGGTGTTAGCCTATACAAGCAACCAACCTAGTGATGGTTTAGTTGTTGTATAACCAACCTCCCTCTGATACCAATTGAAAGTACGGAAGAGAGATCTACTTTCACTCTAGAGGGGGGGGGGGTGAATAGAGTATTTTAAAATAATTTTCAGTTTAAAAGAAATAAGGCAGATTAAGATTTAATTTATGTTTAAGTGTATATGTGCTTGCTATGAAACAAAGATAAAATAAAAACTAAAGAAACACATAGCACAAAGCAAAGATAAACACACAGCAAACCAGACGACACATGGAGCTATAGTGGTACCCCAACAACTTAGGTACGTCCAGTCTTCTACCACCCTTGGTAGGAATCCACTCAGGAAGAGTTGATCAGGTGTCCTGACACCAAAGAGCTTTTGACAAGGTGCTCAAAAACCAAAACTAGATTTTTTGATCAGGTGTCTTGCCACCACTGAGTTTTGATAAGGCTCTCAGAACCACACTCAAAACTTTTGAAGGGAGTCTTGATAACCCTTTTACAGCAGTAAAATAAAAAGGAGTTGAAGGTGTCTTCTCTGTTCTCAATCAAATGAGAGAAGCACAAGTGGATTTGATGAAGTTGTCAAAGCTCCCCCTGAGATATAGAATGGTTCAGGAGTTGAAGCTTTGCATAGGGTGATAGGCCTTCAATGAGACTTCTCCAGCAAATGATGATTTCAGCAAGGCTGAAATGTGAGTTCTCTTGGAGAGTTGAATGATGAAGCCTTTTTGAACTTGAAGCAGATCTTTTAGTCACAGAAGATGAAAACTTGATTAGAGAATTTTTGCTGTTCTTCTTCTATAATGCAATTCTTGTGTCTCTTGGTGTTGGTGTTGAATGGTCTGTCTTCTTTTGTCTCTCTTTTCTTCAGCTCTAAAAACTCCAAGAGAACTGAGAGAATAATAATGAATTCTTGACTTGAATGGCCGAATAAACAGTCTTGAATGATTTCCAAAAACATCATTTGTCTCTAGGGAAAGTCCATTAGCAATATTCCATTTTTACCTTCCTTGACATTTGCATCAGATAGCTTGAAACGGCTAGGAAATCTTTTGCCATTAATGCAGCAATTAACTCTGAAAGAATTTGAAATAATTCCATAACTGATATTGACTTGATAGTAGAAAACGTCGACCTCATCAAGAAATAGTCGATCAGAGATCGACTATGGTCGACCAGAGCTCAGAGTTAATGAAATTGAACTGGAACAGAAATAGTCGATCTGAGCTCGGAGAAAATGGAGATAAGCAACAGACAGAAGGCGTCGACCTGATTTGGATAGAAATCGTCGACCTTAGCTTGAACAGAAAACGTCGATCAGAACTCAGGGAAAAAGCGTCGACCTGAGCTCACCAGAAAACGTCGACCTGGCTTAAGGCAGAAATTGTCGACCTTACTAAATCAGAAATAGTCGATCTTGAGCTTGGCAGAAATTGTCGACCTTCTCTTAGACAGAAATAGTCGACCTAAGCTTGACGACAAAGCGTCGATCTAAGCTTGACGACAAAGCGTCGATCTAAGCTCAGCAACAGAGCGTCGATCTAAGCTTGACGACAAAGCGTCGATCTAAGCTTGATGACAAAGCGTCGATCCAAGCTCAGCAACAGAGCATTGACCTAAGCTTGAAGAAAAAGCGTCGATCTAAGCTTGACGACAAAGCGTCGATCTAAGCTCAGCAACAGAGCATCGATCTAAGATTGACGACAAAGCGTCGATCTAAGCTTGATGACAAAGCGTCGATCTAAGCTCAGCAACAAGCGTCGATCTAAGCGATCCAAGCTCAGCAACAGAGCGTCGATCTAAGCTTGACGACAAAGCATCGATCCAAGCTCAGCAACAGAGCGTCGATCTAAGCTTGACGACAAAGCGTCGATCTAAGCTCAGCAACAAAGCGTCGATCTAAGCATGACGATAGTCGACCTGAGCTCGACTATTTTTAACATTTGTCTCAGCTTTGATTCCTGATCTTGAATGGTCCTGGGGGCAGCTTCAAACCTAAGTTCTAAGCCCTAGACACATTCTAACTTGACCTTTTCAACTATACAACTAGGTCAAACAGATATCCTAAATACATAGTGATCCTTGCCCAAATTAGTAATAGGGTGTTCCAACACAAGGGCTACACCAGCCTCTCCCAACCCCACTGATGGGATCCTCTCCACCCCTCCACCACCTCCTTTCCCTCAAGTTCCATCCAAATCACAAGCCAAACCAACTCCACCCTCCACTACCATCCTAATCCATACCCCAACACCACAAGACTCTCCAATTCCCTCTTCCCCTACACATATACAATCCCCTCCTCCTTCACCTCAGCTTGATACATCCATGCCTACACCACCCTAATCCCCTCTTCCATCTCATCTTGCTGATATCCCCCACATCAACCTCACTTCATTCCCATCCTTCAACCTATTATCATCTCCACAGCACACTCCCTATCCTCAACATGACTGCCCCCTAGACACTCCCATTTCACCTCCACCTATCACCCCCTAAGCAACTACAATATACATTCAACCAGCTACTGCCCCACCATTCACTTCTCCAAACCTGGATCCATCCATTGTCACCCCACTCATTACCCTCCTCAAACCTCTACTCAAATATTTTATAGCAGATGCCATTTCTCCTCTAGCTATCTCCATATCCTCTCTTACTGCCCAGATCTCTGCCCTCACTACTGCTCCCTCTTCATTTGGGGGCCTGACTTCCGTATCTACTGAAACCAGGCAGGGGGAGATACTTCATGAAGAAGTAGCAGTAGTTACGGCAGCAGCAAAACCAGTTGTACAGGTCTCAGATACAATAGATACATCAGTAATGGATATAGTAGCAGAAGCTAAAGCAGATGATACTGATTTATTTGATTTGATTAATTTTATTGAACTGACTGGAAATAGATGAGTCAGTTATAGTGGAAATAAATACTGTTGGTTATATTTTTATTAATCCCATAGTAGACTTGATGAGTCTGTTAAGATCTTTTGATACAACATATCTACGTCTCCCTCCAGATGAGTGTACTAAGCCATCATTGGCTATTACACCCTATTCTTCTCCAATAATCCCTGAAGTTGTCAAACAACTCAAGGCCAGCTTTGCAATCCCTGCCACTTCATCATCTCCACATATTATTTCTCCCATTATATCTTCTCTCATGGCTCCAAGATTTATAATGGATGATTCTCCAGTGCTAGATCTAGATGCCTTGATCTTGGCTGACATAGAGGAAGAAAATATGTTAGCTGCTCAAAGTACAGATGTACACAGTTCTTCAGTCTCCTTTCCAGTTCCATCTCAGACAGAAAAGAAAACAATATCTGAGGACACACTAAAAGAAATTGATGATATGCATGACAATCCTAAACCTTCTGATGATGATGATGATGATGATGATTCTAATAAGGATCAAAAGAGGATGAAAATCTCTAAGAAAAGGAAGGCTCCTCCTCCTGCTCCCAAGACTGGAAATACAAATGACACTCCCTACTATATTTTACAAAACATAACCCCATACAAAGGGATGCCATCCTGGATGTGGCTTTTAAAGAATGAACAAAAGGCTAGAAAGAAAAGAAAAAGATACTCTCCTCCCCCGGCTCATAAATATAGGAAGGATCCTCCTCCTCCTCTAGCTATTAGTGCTTCAGGAACCACTTCTCAAAGGTTAGATGCACCTTCCAAGCCTACATTCACTAGAACTTATCAGAGGCAAGAAAGGCCATCTAGACATCAATCTCATGGAAGCAGCCAACAAAGAAGTATGGGTTGTACAGAGCAGATAAAAGAAGTAGTCTATCAGAAGCCAGAGTTATCTACTCCCCAACAACAAGATGAACAAATAAGGCATTCAGTATCACACAAACTTAAAGGAAAATATAGTGAAACTGCACCTCCAAAGTCACTATACATTCAGAGTGATGAAAACCATAAAACAACAAACTTTCAAGCACAGTCAACTCAATTCAGGCCTACTACTCTGCTACCCTCCCAAGATGATCAATCATCTATCATTCAGGATGTTGATCTTTATTTCAGGATGGATATGCTTCAAGAATTGATTAGTCTGTCACAAATAAAGAAGGCCAGAGAAGAAGGAGAAGATCAAACCAAGTTCACTACCATGTCCTCATATAGAGAGAAATAATTTGAAAGACTTCAAGTGAGCAAGAAGGTATTTAATTCTGCAGATTATATGGCTAGACACCCAGAGGTTATAGTTCCCAGAACCTCCACCCTGACAGTGATTGGAGCAGCAGATATGTACATATCAAAGAAAGAAGCTGCTAATCCTGACAAGAAAATCATTTTTACTCAGCCTGGGGATAAGAGCAAAGAAGCTCATCCAAAGGAGAAGAAATAGAAAAACTAGAACCTGAACTGCTATTTGGTATATTTTTTATAAACTATGTTTTCTTGTTACAAAGCTGACTATGTAAATACATCTGCAGCATTTACTGTTAAATTTTCTGCTAGATATATATTCTGTTCTTGCTTTGTACATTTTATTGTATTGAGTCTATTATTAGTGACCTCACCCAAATAGGGGGAGATTGTTGGATCTCTAGTTGGATTTGGGCTAGGTTCACTAAGTTAGGATATGACCCAACATATATAGATCAGGGTCATTGTTGTGTCCTAGAGTCTAGGTCAAGTCCTTTGAGTCAACAGTACAAAGGACCAACCTCCAACACTGCTAGAGACTCACGACTTAGAGAATTCAAGACTTAGAAAAAATAGTTCTACGTTCGTCGATCTCCGGTCGACGAAAGTCGAGCTCAGCTTGACGAACTCAGGGACAATTCTCTGAGCTCAACTCGACGAACTTAGTTCTCAGCTCGACGAACTCTAGACAAAGTAATATCTCCTCTAAGTCAAACCTCAGTCTACGAACTAAGAACATTAGTTAGAAGAACTCTGTTATCTGGTAGACTAATTCTGGGTAAGGTGATTCAACACTCAATATCAAAAAATATTCTAAGTCAAGACTGCAGACTCAGCTCGACGATCTTTGACCCCAACTGAACTAACTCTGTTCTCAGGGCTCAGCTCGACGATCTTAGATTCAGCTCGACGAACATGATGCACAGAAGAAGAAATTTATCAAGCAGCATTCATAGGTCGACGATCTTGGATCTCAGCTCGACGAACAGCTATTCTCAGCTCGACGAACTGTGGACTCAGGTCGATGAATGCAGTCTTGGCTATTTTCCTCTTTTGTCCTTATTATGTGGCAATAATTCCTGAGTAATTAATGCTCTAATATTCTCTGAATGTTACCGTTAGATAAGAGCATTAATTATGGTCTTCATCAGGATTACTGCCTGCCGTGTTTATATGGGACAGTTGGGGAAACAAATCAATGCCAAAAAATATTCCAAGGCCGTTAGCATTAATTGCAGAAGGAATTTCAAAATTAAAATGGACATTCACGTTGGAAATATAAAAACAGAGATTATTATTCCTTTCTAGTGTATGAGATACAGAGAACAACATTCTGAGAGACATACAAAATTCTTGAGATTGAAAATCGATCAGTCCAGAATCAACAGCGGCTAGACAAGAAGAAGAACAATTCTGAAGAAGAAGAACATCCATCCAAATCAAGTGTCTTCTTCTGTCATACTCTCAAGAAGTCTTTGAAGGACAACAATACTGCATCTGTCAAAATAGTTCCGGAAGTTCTTCTTGTACAAATTGAAAGCTTGAAGCCCTATCACCCTGAAGAAAAAGTTCCATCCCTCCCTGAATAAACTAAATATATTTCAGGGGGAGCTTTTTGTTAACATCAATTCCACTAGTCTTCTCAGTTGTAATTGAGAAAGAGAACACACCATCACTCTCTCACCCCCTCTGTAAAAAGGGTTCTCTACTCCCTTCAAAAGTGATTCCTAGTTGCAAGTCTCCGAACCAAAAGACTTGAGGTTTGGTTTTTGAGCACCTGATCAAAAGCTCATTGGTGGCAGTCACCTAATCAAAAACCTGAGTGGATTCCTACCAGGGTGGTAGAAGAGTGGATGTACCCAGGTTGGGGAACCACTATAAAACCTTGTGTTTTCTGGTTGCCTTCTTTTTGTTCTTGCTATGGTTGTGTTATTTGGTTCTTCCTGTGATTTCATTTTTTTATTTGGTATTCTGTGATATAGTACCTAAGTTTAGGAGTACTTCTTATAGTTCAGAACAAGTTTTAAATATACCCACATACTATATTCACCCCCCCTCTAGAGTATATCAGATCTAACCCTAAATTTCAGCCAACGCAAGTGATTGCGGATGATCAAGTACCAGTCGAATAAAGGCTGACGACATAGGTTAAGCCCATTTAAATCAAGGGTCCGGAGAGTGAGTAGCTCCAAAAAAGAATAATCGGGATGGTCGACGTCCGTTGAGAAAATGGCGACTGTTGAGAACAGACATGGGAGCATAAGCAAACTATGTGTGATGAGTTTCCCGAATTATTGTAACATTTTGTTGCATGTTGCAACGCAATAGTTGCTATTTTTCCCATATAGATGAATAAAATTTCGGGACAAAATTACTGTAAGGAAGGGAGGGTTGTGACACCTCAAATTTTACGGCAAAGCTTCTGGTCTATATCGCCGGGAGATAGTGGGTATCGCTGATTGTCATAGCGTTAACACTTAATTCCTTGAAGCATTGAGTGAGCTTAACGCACTCAACACCATGAAGCGTTGAGTGAACTCAATGCACTTGATGCCATAAAGCGTTGAGTGAGCTATCGGAACTACAACAGTCAATATTGCCAGGCGAAAGTGCCATGTAATGCTAGACACGTGTCCGATGGTCAATAGGGAGCCAATGAGCGGTGGTTGACTAGGGTCAAAGCAGTTATCGATGTTATTGCCCAGGAGATAGCGGATATCACCATACGATAGCGTTAATGTTGACTATTCAACCAAAATCATGTCCTTTGCTCCCTTTTGATGAAATGATCCTATGGTTTGGATGAATTCCAAGGATACTTATGAAGAGGAGTAGAAGAATGAGAATTCATTCTCTTATTCTTACTCTCTCTCCTTCTTTCATCCATATTCTTGAGAGAAAGAGCTAAGGGTTGAAGCTAAGGGCTGGAGCTGAGCTTCAATAGCTTGGTGAAGAGGGTTTTGTAATCGGAACTAAGAGTCGAGTCTAGATCCGTGAAGAGGGAAGTTAGGTGCTCCTTTCCGTCAGGGTAAAAAAGCTTTGACAAGGCTCTAAAGAAAACTATAAGGGTAACGATCTTCATTCTTGGACAAGTGAAGTCCTTCTTTTAGCATATGCATGGAATCCCACACCAAAAGGTGGAAAAGTGAAGGGAATTCCTGATGGGTTAAAACGAGGTTCTTTTATTAGTTATGAAGGGAAGGTTTTCATTTATAAAAAAGCAGAAGGTTTTATTTGAAACCGAGTTTTAACGAAAGGGAGGCAAGTGCAACTATCGCGTGTAGTACATGATATTTCTACAAATAATATCGGGGTCGTATTGTTCTCGGGGCCGGCTTAGCTATTTCTACTCTTTCCCTGAAAGCCTATTATTTTACCGATAATATTTGCGTTTTATATAAAAGAAAATGGCAAAGAAAACATAAAAAGTGCATAATAATAATTAAAGCATAATAATAAAGGAGGAAATTAATAAAGTGCAGAAAATAAAGTGCAGAAGGCCAATGAAGAACTTAGCGCGACGATACAAAAAGAGAACTGAACTAAAATAACTTTTAATAAAAAGAGATCCTAAATTTCAAATTAATTAAGGTGGAGACTTGGTCGTGGAGGTTCCACAGGAATGAGCTCACTTATATCTAAGACTATCGCTCACCTTAACGCTAAGACTATTCGACTGATTGCTCAACTGACGAAGGATTCCTCTTAACGCCCGTATTACGCTAAGAACCCCGCTATCTTGTGGGGAACGCAATCCGATAGAGTCACGCGCCTCCTCTCTCGAGGGTTAGCGCGGATCTCTCTTTACCCAAGGGTGATCGGTCCATACGCACGGCCTCTCGGCATTGCGTATGGATAATGAAAATAGAGCCTGCACATCGATTATGCGGTCCTACGCGTCGTTGACCCCAGGCAAACCTTAAGAAATTTAATTAAACTGAAAAATAGGACCTTTAATTATTTAAAGCTATTTTATCTGTCCCGATGCTCTTCGATATTGAGGGTTAAGGGCGGTTAGCCACTCATTGGAATGGGTACACTTACGCTAGAAAGCGATAAAAGAAAGCTATAAAGAAAGCAGTAAAATGAAAGCAGTAAATAAAGTAGAAAATTACGATTCCCGGCTCAAGCGAGTGGGCGGGAGAAGAAAGCAGTAAATGCGGATCCCGGCTCAAATGAGTGGGCGGGGGTAAATCTATCTCATACACGCACGCACTCTACTAGAAAGTAAAGCACACACACGCACACAAAGTTTTCCTACTAGAGTGAGTAGGAAGAAAATGAAAGCAATAAAAAGACAAGTCCCACTCAAACGAGTGGGCGAGAAATGAAAGCAGAGCGCCATTTAACTCTTAACGAGTAGGCAGAAATAAATGTATACGCACACACGCACTCTACAGAAATAAAATATAGCTATAAAACTAACTCATACACGTACGCACACTTGCAAAAATAAGAAAAACAAAGTGCTCAGAAAATTAAAACAACTGCATTTCTACCGCTAGAATGTGGTAGAAATGCATAAAAAGAGAAAATAAAAATTAACCGAGCGAAAAGTTTTTGCAAATAAAGGCAAAAAATGAAGTAGGCGAAAAATTAAAATGATGACTTTTTCATTCTTATATTTTTATAAAAACTCCTAAAAAGTAAAAATAAAGTAAAACGAACGAAAAAGTTTTACGAAAATAAAAATTCTAAGCTAAAGAAAGTAAAAACAAACACTTTCAAAGAGGATTTTATAAAGCTATAAGAATGAAGATAATAAAGAACAAATTCTAAACCTAAACAAGTTATGAGTATGAAAATAAAATCGTCGACATAACGACAAGAAAATGCGGAAAATTTTCTAAACTAAACGAGTTAAAAAGCTAAAAAGAAAACATAAAAAGAAAAGGCACAAAAAAAAGAAACTAAAGATCACTTAAGTAAGGGTGCTTCCAAATGAAAATTTCATACCATGCAAAGAGAAAAAAAACTAACATTGTATTAAATAAAAAGTGATTACAAAGAAGTTAAAACAAGAAAGCTAATACAAACTAAGAGAGAGAGAGAGGGAGAAAATCTCCTTACATAAGCATTAGAAGCCATTTGGGCAGCACCTCCCATAAGCAAAATGGTCAAAAAAGTGGACAAGAAAAGCTTTCTTAAAGCTTTTATTTATAGACAAAATTTCGGGTGTGACACGCCCTAGGTCACGGGCGTGACAGGGGGCGTGTCAGTCAAAGACGTGTTTGACTTGGCGACTTTGGCTGGCTGGCTTCATTCTGGAAGGTTGGGGAGTAACATGTGTCTGTCACGAGCGTGACAGGTGTCAGATACGGGCATGTCAAGCAGTGGTCGACGATCTTTGAGCGCCGGTCGATGATCTGGAAGCTTCTGGAAGGAACATGTGGCAGTCACGGGCGTGACAGGTGTCAGACACGGGCGTGACTTAGACAGCTGGCTGTTCTGATGTCGGCAGCGTTGAGTGTTTAAAAAACATTAAGTGCCGACATCGACACGGGCGTGACGGGTCTTGGACACGGGCGTAACGGATCTTGGACGCGTTGAGTGTTAAATAGTAAAATTGTTGAGTGTCGACTGGCGGAAGGAGTTGAGTGCTTGACACGGGCATGTCGGGTCAATGACACGGGCGTGTTAGGTCAAATTTTGACCTTTTTCTGAAAAAATTCAGAAAACAAAAATAAACTAAGTTAGAATATATTTTTAAAAAAAGAAGCAATTTTATTAAAGAAAACAAACTAAAAAAGACAAAAATAAACAAAAATGACTTAAATAAAATACAAAAATATAGGTATATTTACAACTCATAAAATACCCCCATACTTAAGCTTTTGTTATTCTAGAGCAAAAGTTGGAGTTGAACCTATAAGGAATAAAAAAGAATCCTAAATTTAACTAACGCTTAAGTTAATTGTAAGAAAGATTGAAATAAATTTCCGGGATTTCGGAATTAAATCCTAAATTATGAAAGTGTTATTAATAGAGGAACTATTTCAAAAAATACTTCTAAATGGAAAAAAGGGGAAGCAAAAATTATTTTTGTTTGTTTAACAAAAATGGATTGAAATTATAGAAAAAACTTAGCTTAAAAGAAATTAATAGGAAATAATTCAATTTAAAAAAAATGCTCTCAAAAAGATTTATATTAATTCTAGAATCATAAAAATTTGCTAAGTGGTTTGGCGGTTATGAAGAGGGCTTTGGTTTTTGAGGCGAGGCAATTTTTTCTCGAACCTCCACAATAAATTTTTTTTGAATAATTATGAAAATGAAATCTTATTTTCCTAACATATAATTTTTCTTTCTTCATAAAGAAAATAACCCAATGTATATGTATTGGAGTAATGAATTTTATCCTCTTACTTTGTAACATATAATCTTTTTAATAATTGGGTGCCAATGTTTACGGGACGAAATCTTATCCCCATTGACATAAGATCTTTTAAGGGTGAGTGGGGAATCATACTGATTAGGGCATGAAAAAATGGTGGAAGGGATTTTTCTAAAAGAAAACTAGAGTTTAATAAAAAAATTTGAGAGCAACCTTTTTAATTTGAACGTTCCTATATTTCTAAAAGCATAAGTAGAAATAATATAAAATCAATAAATGTTATTTTCTAACATAAAAATGTGCTTTATTTCAAAAAATAAGAAGTTAAATGAGAAACACAAGTTCCATATAATAAGAAAAACACATACAAAATTCTTTAAAATCTTAACCCCAAAAATCTAAGTGTATCGAGCTACAATTAATAAACGAATAGTAAATAAAGAATTTATTAAAATTCGCTTATAAATAAACTTGAAACGATTATTTTGGAGAGCAAAAAGGTTAAGAAATGAGGTATTCAAATTTTTTAATTCAAGAATTTTTTTTTTGTTTTTATGAGTTTTCTATTTATATATTTTTTTGATATTTTAGGGTTATTTTCATTTTTTTGGAATTTTTATAGGTTTGTACTAAATTTTTTTTTGGGTTATACTAATTTTTTTGATTTACAGAAATATTTACAAGAAAAGAGAAAGATTTTTTAAAAGATAGGAAAGAGAAGGGGACAGAGACGAGAATTTTTAAAAAATATTTACAAAGTAAAAAAAACGGATCGCCCGTGAACAAACTCTTAGTTGTGGTTGGTTCGATGAGTCGAACGTCGTGGAGCGATATTTTTTTTTGAAAAGTTTTATTATTATTATGATTATTAAATTATTATTTTATTATTATTATTATTAAAGCATGAAAATTTTTTTTTTGAAGTTTTTAATTTTTGGAAATTTTTATTAAGTGCAGGAATAAAAAGGCAGAAAATAGGAAATACCCCCATACTTAAGTCCAACATTGTCCCTAATGTTGCACTAAGTATGAGGAACGATATATATTTATAAAAAAAGAAACTAAGCAGTTATGCACAAAAAATTAAAAACAGGGGTTTAGAAATCTTCCCTAAAAACGTGTTCGGGGAGGCCCGTTAAGTATAACCCTGCAAAAGTTAAAGTAAAAGCAGAAAAAGAATAAAACAGAAAAAATGAAAAATATAAATTCGGCGAAAATGTGCGGGTGATAGGGGCAAGTGAGTGTGAAAGATGTGCGATCCCCTAGCGCTCACAATAGTGAAGCGCGCCGAAACGACAAAATAAATATATAATTAATTTTTTTGTTTTATATATAATTTTTTGTTAGTTTTTTGACATTTTTATTTTTTTAGATTTTTTAGTTGATGTTTTTTTTTTGAAAATAAAATATAAAATGAAAATAAGTTAAAGGCAAATAAAATAAAAGAAAAATGAAAGATTAATATAATTTTTTTTTGAATTTTTTTAAATTTTTGATGAAAATAAAATTTTTCATCACTTTTTTTTTAGATTTTTAAGTTTTAAAATTTTTTAATTTTATACATTTTTTTAAGTTTTTTAGTTTTAAAATTTTTTTTATTTTTTTTAGTTTTTTAGTTTCTGATTTTTTTAAAAGATTTTTATTTTTAAAGTTTTAAACTTTTTAAAGTTTTTTTTTATTATTTTTAGATTTTTTAAGTATTTATTATTAATAATAATATTATTATTATGAATTTTTCTTTTGTTGGCCAAAAATTTTTTTTTATTGAAATAAAAGGTAAAATTATTAGTTTTCAAGAATTCAAAATAGTAAGTCGAAATTGTCCCCGACAACGGCGCCAAAAACTTGATGTGCTAAAACTCGCTGGTTTTTTATTGATGAAATGAAAGTGGAGGTGACTTATTTATAAAAAAGAAGAAGGTTTTATTTGAAACTGAGTTTTAACAAAAGGGAGGCAAGTGAACCTATCGTGTCTAGTACATGATATTCCGGTGTGGAATATCGGGGTCGTATTGTTCTCGGGGCCGGCTTAGTTATTTCTACTCTTTCCCTGAAAGCCTATTATTTTACCGATAATATTTGTGTTTTATATAAAAGAAAATGGCAAAGAAAACATAAAAAGTGCATAATAATAATAAAAGCATAATAATAAAGCAGGAAATTAATAAAGTGCAGAAAATAAAGTGCAGAAGGCCGATGAAGAACATAGCGCGACGATACAAAAAGAAAACTGAACTAAAAGAACTTTTAATAAAAAGAGATCATAAATTTCAAATTAATTAAGGCGGAGGCTTGGCCGTGGAGGTTCTACAGGAATGAGCTCACTTATCTCTAGGACTATCTCTCACCGGAACGCTAAGACTATTCGACCGATCGCTAGACCGACAAAGGATTCCTCTTAACGCTCGCATTACGCTAAGAACCCCTCTATTGGGTGGGGAACCCAATCCGGTAGAGTTACGGGCCTCTTCTCTCGAGGGTTAGCGCGTATCTATCTTTACCCAAGGGTGATCGGTCCATATGCACGGCCTCTCGGCGTTGCGTATGGATAACGGAAATAGAGCCCGCACATCGATTATGCGGTCCTACGCGTCGTTTGTAAGACCCCCTTTTTTCTTTTTAAACCACCAGGGTCTTAGCCCAGAATTGCCGCTTTGTGGTGGCACCGACTCACGGGAAGGAAACCACTACAAAATGCCAATTTTGCCGGCCCTTTTCGATCACAAGAGAGAGAAGTAATTAAACATAAAATGTAAACAAGTCCACATAAACATATAAATAAAAGTGAAATCACATCCAGTCCATCAATGAATAATAACAGGAAATAGATAAATGGGCTCAAGCCCAGTACATCAGAGTCCTCACTACATGTCACTCAATGCGGAAGCTATAAAACTACTAATCACTCACGGAGCTGGTCGCAGGTGCACCGGTGCTAGACTGTCCCACCTCCATGCGCACCGTACTCCGCTGGTGCTGGTCCCTGGACTGCTGGTCCTGTATCCCATCCGGAGCTCCTCTAATGTTGTGGTTCGAAAACCATTAGTCATAAAGACTAAGCCCTATCATCCCCTACCCCTCCCACCACGACTCCTAAGCACCGGGCGGAGAGGAAGAAAGGAAACTTCAAAAGTGGAGAATAATCAAGCAGGTGATAGGGAAGCTAATCTAGTAGTAATTTAGAATGAAATAGGTCTAACAATCCTACAGCAGTAAGTAATAAGGAGAGCAATTAATAAGTAGCAATTTGTATAAAAAGGCAGCTAAAGAACAGTGAGTAAACAAGCAAGTAAATAAGTATGTAACCTTAACTTATATGAATACCCATACAAACTTATAAGTTAAGGGGTCTTCTGCAAGGCTCCCATCGTATAAAATGTCCCATACCGATTTATACGTTGGGGTGTCAGTTGTATGCAATTATGAGTGTAGTGATATGCTATGCCATGATTCATGCAAGTGCAACTGACGCACACGACTCTATGCGCACAGACCTTTAGTTCCCCCTGTTCGGGCAGCTAGCTTCACTCCCAGAAACCTCCGTAGTGGAAAACGGAGACAGTGGGTCAGGCCCCCCACTCCTAGGCGGGTATCCACACTACCAGGCCTAGCCCTTCCGTACGCCCCTAGAAGAACACAACCTAGAGTATCCGCGCACTACTGCTGGCTGTACCCACCAGACTTTCTTTGGCTAAGTGTCCCACACCGCCGAGTCAACGTACCGATGTCGGTGTGAACGACTATCAGATACCGAAAACCCACCACCTTTATTCTGTACTCCAACCCTCGAGCCCTCGGCCCCCCGAACAGTCCCGTCCGTGTATCTACCTTCAGAGCTACCGTCTGAATAGCAACCAAACCAATAATTCTACCTTCCTAGCTACCGAGGTGTGTGTGTGTGCGCAACCCTAGTTATACTAGTTGCTCTTTTAATTTATTATTCCTATGGTTTACGTTAGCCCAGGACTTCCCCCGGCATACCCCGTGAAGGGCTCTCAAGGGGCACTAGGAACCAAGACGGCTGCATTACGGCCCGAAGTTCCCTTTCGCAAGGCACTTATTATTATTGATTGATCTCCCTTAACCCGATCCTCTTTTAGTTACTTTAGATCTAACCCTAGAGTATTAAGACTCTTCCTCTTCTTCCCGGGATGGACGATCTTTCGTCGTTCCCGTACGCCACTTAACCTTAACCAGTCTCACACTCTACTTATCCTGACTTCCAATGGTGAACTTAATCTTAGCTTGCCCTACCAACCAGCAACTACAAAAATTCCATTTCCCAAGTTCATTATTACTCTAGTTCAGTTTCCGTGGTTTTACTATATGTAGACCATCCTAAGATATATGAGGTACACAAGGGGTGGTACACCAAATTATCTTCCAAATCTCCTATAATATTTACTGGAGGTCTACCATATCATAATTTGTCTAAATCCAGAAAATTATAATTTTCCTAATTAATCTGATATTTATTAAATTTTCCTAAAGGATGGGCCATGGGTCATTTTAAACATGAACTACATGATCCTCCTAAGTAATAGCTACCCAAAAATCATGATCATTAAATAACAGCAAGATAACCTCAAATACAAATTTTCAGAATTTTACAGAAAGTATTTAGCCTCTAATTAATTTATCCAGTATAATCATGTTAATCCTACGTAAAGAAGGAAGTACTGAAATTATTCATCGGAAAATTATAGAAAAATTACTAATCAGTAGTATGATATAGAAAAGATCTTTGTGCAAAGAATCATAATTTTACCAGCTTGCTAAACACCACTAAAGATTTAATCAAATATTCAAGGTAAAACATACTTAATGAAGCAAGCCTTTGAATTAAACTTCCAAAAATCACATAAAAATTCACAGAGATTTAAAATCATAATAAACGTTCTCTGCTTAAATTTCATCAATTATCAGAAAGTGTGTATTCCATAATAAAATTTTCTAAGCAAATCATACAAGCTACTAAATCGTTAACAAAGTATCCAAAATAATGATCTTAAAATTCATAGTAAAATATCCAGAGCTTGTACCATCCCTTTAAATCACTATACCCAAATCTCATCACTTTTCAATATGATTTAGTGTCATATCCTATCTCTACGAGTTTTGCACCCTAAACTAGGGTTAGGTTTTTAGGTATCCCAACAGTCTCCAAATCTACTAAGATTTCATCCAGAGAACTATAATGGCCCTATGGTCCTCTTCACCAAATTTTGGGTCAAACCAAGGTCACTTGACCCCATGACCCTGGCGCAGCTGAATTCGCTAAGCGGACACTTCCCGCCTCCTCAAAAGGGTGAAGTCAGTACACGGTCGGTTGAAGCAATAGAGGACAAACCACCAAGATCCATCCTTAGGGTTTGGCCTTGGTTCTTAGGGCAAACTTACCCTAATCCACCTCTAACTCTTTGAGGGGGTGCTAGAGAATATTACTAGCCAGTGGTAAAAATCTCAGCCTCTGTTGAGGTGATTTGACCACTCAAATATCAAAAGTGCACCATTAACCTAAGACCCCTAATTAGGGCAAAACTTAGGTTTGATCATTTCTAATCCAAACCATCTCCAAATGAGATGAAAAATTATACCGAACCTTATGGTGAACCCAGGGACCACTCACCGAAATTTGGGAGGGTTTGGAAATTATTTATCCATCTAATTAAATTAAGCTAGGATTATTGAATTTTCCTAAAAACTATAGAAACAAATTTCCCAAAAATCTTAATTTTTGGATGGTACCTAGATATAGGTAAGGTTAGGTCACACCCCAAATTTCAAGACATTGTGATGAGTGGATTGGAGTGGGGAATGTTTCTAAAGTCAAGACAACCCTATGGGTAGACCTCCCCAAAATGAGTGCTGAGGTCTATCCAGTGGTCCAAAATGCTTGAAACAAATTTTAAAATTCCCTAGACTCCAAGGGGTACAATATTGGTGTTGACTATTTCCCTTGCAGGAGCCTCTAAGTATTTTTCCCAAATTATTTAAAGTGACAGATATTTTCATTCAGAATTGTTTTAAAAAAATAGAATCTAATTAATGGCACTGTTCATCTTCTTCTACAGACCGAAACCAGAGCCCTGAAAACTTATTTTCCTGTAGCTTTTCCAAAGCTATTTCATGGCCATCCATCCATCTCCCTGGACGGCCACCACCACCACCACCTCTGTTGAGGTGAGGGCTATCGTCGGGCGGCGGCCGGAGAGGCGGTTTCCGGCGAACCCGCCTCCACGAAATTTTCGGAAAACCATGGAAACGCTCACCCGATCTGGCTCTTTTGAGCCCGATATCTCTCCTAACGATTTCTAAGATCTATCCGCAGAAGAAGAGGGAGGGGAGGACCTTATTCGCGGGCTGGAGGCGTGCAGAGCGTCGGGAAGCCATTGGCGCGGTGGTGGCGTCGCCGGAAATTCTTCAACAGCAAGGGGGAAATCTAAAACAGTTTGATGGAGCGTGTAACCTTTTTCTCTTGCTCTTAGGAGTCTTTTATAGATCAGCAAATGGGAAGGGGAAAGGATGAAACGTTCATGGCCATTAATATATCCCTTAATGACGTTTCGGTTATGACGAATAGCAGTTGAAACACTGGAGATGAAGAGGTGTTTGCCAGGTGGCGATTTCCTATTGGACCAACATTTTCCTTAATTTATTAAATAATTAGAGTAGGAAACGGCCCATAAATACTCCTGGTGTAACTTCCCATAATCAGGATTGATTACAACGTCGGTTACCAAAATTTCCAGTCTGGCTGACGTTTCGGCCTTGGTCACGGGCGTGACACATAGGTCACGGGCGTGACAGGCCCGGGTGACCAATTCTGGGATCGACGATCGTCGAACTGAGATCAACGATCGTCGAAGGGTGGTCACGCCCTTGGCACGGGCGTGACATGTGGGTCATGGGCGTGACAAGCCCGAGTGACCAATTCTGGGTTCGACGACGTCGAACTGAGGTCGACGATCGGCGAAGGGTGGTCACGCCCTAGGTCACGGGCGTGACATGGGGGTCACGGGCGTGACAAGTCCGGGTGACCAATTCTGGGTTCGACGACGTCGAACTGAGGTCGACGATCGGCGAAGGGTGGTTATGCCCTAGGTCACGGGCGTGACACATGGGTCACGGGTGTGACAGGCCATGTGGCAAATTCTGCGCCCGACGATCGTCTACCTGAGATCGACGATCGTCGAAGGAGTCACGCCCCAGGTCACGGGCGTGACACCTGGGTCACGGGCGTGATATGGCCGGGTTGAAATTCTGCGCCCGACGATCGTCTCCCTGAGATCAACGATCGTCAAATGAGTCACGCCCTAGGTCACGGGCGTGACGGGTCGGTCACGGTCGTGACCAACCCGTGACTCGAAATCTTGGTCGATTTATTTCAATTTTTGGGCTTCCTAGGGTTCTACCACAACTAACCGACTCCTAGGGGTCTAGCCGGAAATAGGATGTTACAAATCCCAATAAACAAAACAAAGATTTTGTTCCCGAAATCAAGGTTAAGCCTACGGGACTCTAATCGGGAAAAGAAGCTTGTAACATCCCATGAGAATTAAAGAAATTACATCTCTACGTTATGTTTGCTTTGTGCGGTTTCAAATCTAAGATTGATTCGCCCAATTAACTAGGTATGTACACCCCAATAAACAAAAGATTAGCCCATATTTTTGAAATTTCAGTTCTATTGGTTTAACAAGAAGGCAAATTGTTTGTTCAGAGGGGTGGTCAGGTATACCTAACGAAAAAGTTTCGGGTATTTTTGCCGCATCAAGTCCTGTGGCTCCCATGTATGCTCCTCCTGCCCATGATTATTCCACAGAACCTTGACTAGCGGAACCTTCTTCCGTCACAAGACCCGTACTGCTGTATCGTCAATCCTGATAGGCTCCATATTGACTGACCGATCCGAGGCCACCGGGCCATCTGCCGAGGAGATCATCTGCTCAGGGCATAGCAGAGCCCTCCGAAGTGAGGAGACGTGGAAGACGTCTTGCAATCCCGCTAACTCCGGCGGTAGCTCCAGTCTATAGGCTAAGGGGCCAATTCGCTCCAGGATCCTATAAGGCCCCATATATCTCGGACTAAGCTTCTTCCGCCCACGCACCCGCGAAACACCGTGCATCGGCCGTATCTTCAAGAAAACTCGGTCTCCCACCTGGAACTCCACTTGACGATGCCTCGCATCGTAGTATTTCTCCTGTCTGCTCTGGGCTTCCAACATCCTGTCTCGGATCAATCTAATCTGAGCATCTGTATCTCCCACAAACTCCGAGCCTAGTGCCTGCAGATCCTCATCTTGAACCCATGATAGTGGGGTCCCACACCTCCTTCCGTACAATACCTCGTATGGAGCCATGCCTATGCTGGACTGATGAACGTTGTTGTACGAAAACTCAACCAGTGGCAGCAATCTCTCCCAAGGCTCGCCACGGTCAAAAATACACAGTCGCAACAGATCCTCCAGTGTACGGTTGGTGCGCTCTGTCTGCCCGTCGGTCTGAGGGTGAAAAGCTGTACTGAATGTCAACCGAGAACCCAGATGGGCCTGGACTGACCTCCATTCCCTGGATGTAAACCGCCCATCCCTATCCGAAACGATAGTCTTGGGTACCCCATGGTAACGCACAAACTGCTCAATGAACCTCCGTACTAATACTCTGACCGGTGTGTCCTTTGCCACTGGAATGAATCTGTCCAACTTTGTTAGTCTGTCCACTATCACCCAGATCGAGACATTCCCCGCACTGGATCGAGGTAGCCCATGTATGAAGTCCATGGCTATATCCTCAAACTTCCACTCTGGCACCGGAAGCGGCTGCAGCAAGCCTGCCGGGTTCCTACGCTCCGTCTTCACGAGCTAGCAGGCCTCGCAATGCGTCACAAAATACGTAATATCTTTCTTCATACCCGGCCAGTACATCGTCCTCTTCAAATCCTTTACCATCTTGGTGATCCCCAGGTGTACCGAATACTGGCTGCAATGAGCTTCCGTCAAAATGTCCTCCCAGATCCGCCCTCCTGCTGGTATGTAGACTCTGCCCCGGAAACACAAGAACCCATCCCTCAAAGAGTAATCTCCTGTCGTGCCTTCCTCCAAGGCTCGGAATATCAGCTCAGCTCTCTCATCTAGCATCTGCCCATCTCTGATGCGGTCTCGAATGTCATCAGTAGTAGCCATCGACCCCAGGTACTCCATGTACAGCTCCGGGTCATCCTCAGACACTAGCGAAATCTGCATCTCCTCGAATGATCTAACCAACTCCAAGGCCATCAGCTGCGGGCCTACTCCTGTCGTACTCGCTCTCCGGCTCAGAGCATCCGCGACCACATTCGCCTTCCCCGGATGGTAGTGCATGGTATACTGGTAGTCCGACAGAAACTCCACCCAGCGTCTCTATCTGATGTTTAACTCCTTCTGGGTGTCGACGTACTTCAGATTCTTGTGGTCGGAGAAGATATCACAATGTACTCCGTAGAGATAGTGCCGCCAGATCTTAAGAGCAAAAATGACTGCCCCCATCTCCAAATCGTGCATGGGGTAGTTCTGTTTGTGCTGCTTCAACTGACGGGAGGCATAGGCTATTACGTGCCCGTTCTACATCAGAACGGCACCCATCCCCTGATAGGAAGCATCTGTATACACCTGGAATCCCTCCTTCCCTGATGGAAGAGCAAGGATGGGAGCCGAGGTGAGACGATCCTTCAGCTTCTGGAAGGCAGATTCGCATCGTGGTGTCCAAATAAAAGGGTACTCCTTCTTCGTCAGAGACGTAAGAGGGAGGGCAATCTGAGAGAACCCCTTTATGAACTTCCTGTAGTAACCGGCAAGTCCCAAGAAACTTCGAACATCCGAGGCCGACTTTAGTGGTGGCCAATCCCATACTGCCTGGACCTTTGCCGGATCTACTGCCAGACCTGCTCCACTGATGACATGGCCCAGAAAGGCCACCTCCTTTAGCCAGAACTGGCACTTGCTGTACTTGGCATACATCTCATGCTCACGCAGCTTCTCCAAGGTCAAGGCCAGATGCCTCGCGTGCTCCTCCTCCGTCCTTGTATAGATAAGGATGTCGTCAATGAATACGATAACGAAGACTTCCAGATACTCTTCGAACACCCGATTCATCAGGGTCATGAATGCGGAGGGTGCATTCGTGAGCCCGAACGGCATCACTGTAAACTCATACAAGCCGTATCTACTGCTGAAGACCGTCTTCGGGATGTCCTCCTCCCGAATGCGAAGCTGGTAGTACGCTGACCTCAGATCCAGCATAAGAACCAATGGGCTCCCTCCAGCTGGTCAAATAGCTCGTCTATCCTTGGTAGGGGATACGTATTCCGGACTGTCAACCTGTTCAGAGCACGATAATCGATGCACAGTCGAAGGGTCCCGTCCTTCTTCTTAACGAACAACACCGGAGCTCCCCATGGTGAAGAGCTAGGCCGAACGAACCTGGCCTCCACTAACTCCTGAAGCTGGCTTCGAAATTCCACCAACTCCTTTGGGGCCATTCGATAGGGAGGTCTGGATACCGGCTTAGCCCCCGGTACGAGCTGAATCTGGAAGTCCTCTCGGTGCGGGGGTAGCCCTAGTAGCTTCTCCGGAAACACGTCGGCGAAGTCCCGCACTACTGGAATATCTGCAATGGAGTCCTTAGCCACGACCGCCTCAAAAAGGACCTGATAAACTTCTTTACCCTGCAGGTGGGCTTTAACGGCCTGCACAGACGATAGTAAGGTACGGGGTGCTGGTATAATACCTTCAATGACAATGAATGAGTCGTCGTGCCTCACGGTGATCCTCTTCGCCACGCAATTGATCTGGGCATGGTTCCAATACAGCCAAGTCATGCCCAGGATCAGATCGTAATCTGGCATCTTCAGAACAGTCGCTGGTGCCTCAAATGCCTTCCCGCCGATCCTCGCTTCCATATTGCAATGAGCAGAGGTCATTATCTCTGATCCATTGGGTAGGCGCACCCTCATCATCTTCCCGGTGAATGGATCCACACCTGCCAGCCCTTTCACGAAATCCTCCGACATGAACGATTGTGACGCACCAGTGTCGAAGAGAGTGTGAGCGGGCTTGCCGCTAACGAAGACTATGCCTCGGGTAATTAAGTGTCTTAGTATTCTTGTTGCAGTTGTCTTTTCTTAATTTCTAACCAGGTTATGTCTAGAATACTAATTTATATGATAAAAATTTAAAAGTACTGCCATACCTGTGATAACCTGCTCCGGGTTCCGGGGCTGTGTCAGATCTAGAGCATACACCTGCTCCCTCTCTGGCCTGCGGCCTCGATCCTGAAATCCTCGTCCTCGGTCCTGTCTTCGTCCGCCAAACTGTCGGGGAGGTAGAGCGCCCTGATGTGCTGGTGGGGGTGCTCGCCTCACAGGGCAGTTCCTCTTGATATGCCCCGTCTGGTTGCACTGATAGCATACCGTTGGCTGCTCTGCCGTCCTTGGCATTTCCAGCATCTGTATAGGTTGGGGAGCCAATACCCCCTGACTCCTCTGCTCCTGCCCAAACTCTTGACGAGGCTGATGCCCATTCCTTCTCTCCCCAATAACCTGGCCTCGAGGACGGTCTCTACGCCCTCCAATCACTGTATCATCAGCCGGTCTCTTCTGGCTCTTTACTGTAAGCTGATCCGCCTCTCTCTTCTTAGCCATCTCCAAGATCCTGGCCAGACTCCCCTCTGAGATGAAAAGGAGGGCCTGTCTCATGTCATCTTGCAGCCCCTTATAAAACCTCCGGGCATAGCCAACATCATCTAACTGGTAAGCGTCCGCATAGCGGGCCAGGTGAGTGAACTCCTGATAGTACTCCACCACAGTCCTGTTCCCCTGCCTCAACCGCAGGAACCTATCCTCCAAGTCATCCCTCGCCGACTGAGGTACAAAATGTCCCAAGAGCGCTGTTCTGAACTCCTCCCAAGTAATATCAGTGCAGTCCATCCCCGCAAAGGTGGTGTCCAGCTGAGATTCCCACCACCTCTTTCCGTGTGACTCTAAGCAAGAGACTGCCAAAGCGACTGCCTCCTCCGTGGGGCATCGGATCCCTGCCAGCATCTCGTAAATGGTGTCCAACCATTCCTCCGTACGTACTGCAGACTCCGTCCCCTGGTAGCATGGTGGGGAAAGACCTCGGAAGACCGTCATCCAATTGGCCCCGGGGTTTGGCTATGGAGCCAGGGCTTGCTGAGCACTGAAGGCCTCCAGAATCGCCGTCAGTGTTTGCCCCATCTCCTTCTGCTGGAACGGAGCTGGAGCTGGCGGAGGCGGGACCACATTTGTTGCCTGGGGTGTCCCCTGCTGCGGTGTAGGGTTCGTCGCCGGCTATAAGTAAAAATTCCATTTGTTAGAGAGCGAATGAATGGAATTTAAGAAGAGTTAGGATGGACTTTCACATGTGATTTCCCCTATGGGCACACCACTGCTTCCGCTGCTACTTTGTCCGCAAACTAAGCTCGCACGGGGGTGGCCCAAGGTTTTTGTGGACTACTTCTCTTTCGATCGAGGTCTCCTCTGATACCACTTGTAAGACACCCTTTTTTTTCTTTTTAAACCACCGGAGTCTTATCCCAGAATTGCCGCTTTGCGGTGGCACCGACTCACAGGAAGGAAACCACTACAAAACGCCAATTCTGCCGGCCCTTTTCGATCACAAGAGAGAGAAGTAATTAAACATAAAATGTAAACAAGTCCACATAAACATGTAAATAAAAGTGAAATCACATCCAGTCCATCAATGAATAATAGCAGGAAATAGATAAATGGTCTCAAGCCCAGTACATCAGAGTCCTCACTACATGTCCCTATATGCGGAAGCTATAAAACTAGTAATCACTCACGGAGCTTGTCGCAGGTGCACCGGTGCTAGACTGCCCCACCTCCATGCGCACCGTACGCCGCTGGTGCTGGTCCCTGGACTGCTGGTCCCTGTCTCCCATCCGGAGCTCCTGTAATGTTGAGGTTCGAAAACCATTAGTCATAAAGACTAAGCCCTATCATCCCCTACCCCTCCCACCACGGCTCCTAAGCACCGGGCAGAGAGGAAGAAAGGGAAGCTTCAAAAGTGGAGAATAATCAAGCAGGTGACAGGGAAGCTAATCTAGTAGATATTTAGAATGAAATAGGTCTAACAATCCTACGGCAGTAAGTAATAAGGAGAGCAATAAATAAGTAGCATTTTGTATAAAAATGCAGCTAAAGAACAGTGAGTAAACAAGCAAGTAAATAAGTATGTAACCTTAACTTATATGAATGCCCATACAAACTTATAAGTTAAGGGGTCTTCTGCAAGGCTCCCATCGTATAAAAAGTCCCATACCGATTTATACGTTGGGGTGTCGGTTGTATGAAATTATGAGTGTAGTGATATGCTATGCTATGATTCATGCAAGTGCAACTCACGCACACGACTCTATGCGCACAGACCTTTAGTTCCCTTGTTCGGGTAGCTAGCTTCACTCCCAGGAACCTCCGTAGTGGCAAACGGAGACAGTGGGTCGGCCCCCCCACTCCTAGGCGGGTATCCACAATACCAGGCCTAGCCCTTCCGTACGCCCCTAGAAGAACACAACCTAGAGTATCCGCGTACTACTGCTGGCTGTACCCACCAGACTTTCTTTGGCTAAGTGTCCCACACCGCCGAGTCAACGTACCGATGTCGGTGTGAACAACTATCAGATACCGAAAACCCACCACCTTTATTCTGTACTCCAACCCTCGAGCCCTCGGCCCCCCGGACAGTCCCGTCCGTGCATCTACCTTCAGAGCTACCGTCTGAATGGAAACCAAACCAATTATTCTACCTTCCTAGCTACCGAGGTGTGTGTGTGTGTGCAACCCTAGTTATACTAGTTGCTCTTTTAATTTATTATTCCTATGGTTTATGTTAGCCCAGGACTGCCCCCGGCATACCCCGTGAAGGGCTCTCAAGGGGCACTAGGAACCAAGACGGCGGCATTACGGCCCGAAGTTCCCTTTCGCAAGGCACTTATTGTTATTGGTTGATCTCCCTTAACCCGATCCTCTTTTAGTTACTTTAGATCTAACCCTAGAGTATTAAGACTCTTCCTCTTCTTCCCGGGATGGACGATCTTTCGTCTTTCCCGTACGCCACTTAACCTTAACCAGTCTCACACTCTACTTATCCTGACTTCCAATGGTGAACTTAATCTTAGCTTGCCCTACCAACCAGCAACTACCAAAATTCCATTTCCCAAGTTCATTATTACTCTAGTTCAGTTTCCGTGGTTTTACTATATGCAGACCATCCTAAGCTATATGAGGTACACAAGGGGTGGTACACCAAATTATCTTCCAAATCTCCTATAATATTTACTGGAGGTCTACCATATCATAATTTGTCTAAATCCAGAAACTTATAATTTTCCTAATTAATCTGATATTTATTAAATTTTCCCAAAGGACGGGCCATGGGTCATTTTAAACATGAACTACATGATCCTCCTAAGTAATAGCTACCCAAAAATCATGATCATTAAATAACAGCAAGATAACCTCAAATACAAATTTTCAGAATTTTATAGAAAGTATTTAGCCTCTAATTAATTTATCCAGTATAATCTTGTTAATTCTACGTAAAGAAGGAAGTACTGAAATTATTTATCGGAAAATTATAGAAAAATTACTAATCAGTAGTTTGATATAGAAAAGATCATTGTGCAAAGAATCATAATTTTACCAGCTTGCTAAACACCACTAAAGATTTAATCAAATATTCACGGTAAAACATACTTAATGAAGCAAGCCTTTGAATTAAACTTCCAAAAATCCGATAAAAATTCACAGAGATTTAAAATCATAATAAACATTCTCTTCTTAAATTTCATCAATTTCCAGAAAGTGTGTATTCCATAATAAAATTTTCTAAGCAAATCATACAAGCTACTAAATGGTTAACAAAGTATCCAAAATAATGATCTTAAAATTCATAGTAAAATATCCCGAGCTTGTACCATCCCTATAAATCACTATACCCAAATCTCATCACTTTTCAATATGATTTAGTGTCATATCCTATCTCTACGAGTTTTGCACCCTAAATTAGGGTTAGGTTTTTAGGTATCCCAATAGTCTCCAAATCTGCTAAGATTTCATCCAGAGAACTATAATGGCCCTATGGTCCTCTTCACCAAATTTCGGGTCAAACCAAGTCATTTGACCCCATGACCTTCACAAACCACCAAGAACCATCCTTAGGGTTTGGCCTTGGTTCTTAGGGCAAACTTACCCCGATCCACCTCTAACTCTTTGAGGGGGTGCTAGAGAATATTACTAGCCAGTGGTAAAAATCTCAGCCTCTGTTGAGGTGATTTGACCACTCAAATATCAAGTGCACCATTAACCTAAGACCCCTAATTAGGGCAAAACTTAGGTTTGATCATTTCTAATCCAAACCATCTCCAAATGAGATGAAAAATTATACCGAACCTTATGGTGAACCTAGTGACCACTCACCGAAATTTGGGAGGGTTTGGAAATTATTTAGCCATCTAATTAAATTAAGCTATGATTATTTAATTTTCCTCAAAACTATAGAAATATATTTCCCAAAAATCCTAATTTTTGGATGGTACCTAGATATAGGTAAGGTTAGGTCACACCCCAAATTTCAAGTCATTGTGATGATTGGATTGGAGTGGGGAATGTTTCTAAGGTCAAGACAACCCTATGGGTAGACCTCACCAAAATGAGTGCTGAGGTCTATCCAGTGGTCCAAAATGCTTGAAACAAATTTTAAAATTCCCTAGACTCCAAGGGGTACAATATTGGTGTTGACCGTTTCCCTTGCAGGAGCTTCTAGGTATTTTTCCCAAATTATTTAAAGTGACAGATATTTTCATTCAGAATTGTTTTAAAAAAATAGAATCTAATTAATGGCACTGTTCATCTTCTTCTACAGACCGAAACCAGAGCCCTGAAAACTTATTTTCTTGTAGATTTTCCAAAGCTATTTCCCAGCCATCCAGCCTTCTCCCTGGCCGGCCACCACCACCACCACCTCTGTTGAGGTGAGGGCTATCGCCGGGCGGCAGCACGACCGCCATAGAGGAGGTTTCCGGCGAACCCGCCACCACGAAATTTTCGGAAAACCATGGAAACGCTCACCCGATCTGGCTCTTTTGAGCCCGATATCTCTCCTAACGATTTCTAAGATCTATCCGCAGAAGAAGAGGGAGGGGAGGACCTTGTTCGTGGGCTGGAGGCGTGCAGAGCGTCGGGAAGCCATTGGCGCGGTGGTTGCATCGCCGGAAATTCTTCAACAGCAAGGGGGAAATCTGAAACAGTTTGATGGAGCATGTAACCTTTTCCTCTTGCTCTTAGGAGTCTTTTATAGATCAGCAAATGGGAAGGGAAAAGGATGAAACGTTCATGGCCATTAATATATCCCTTAATGACGTTCCGGTTATGACGAATGGCAGTTGAAACACTGGAGATGAAGAGGTTTTTGCCAGGTGGAGATTTCCTATTGGACCAACATTTTCCTTAATTTATTAAATAATCATAGTAGGAAACGGCCCATAAATACTCCTGGTGTAACTTCCCATAATCAGGATTGATTACAACGTTGGTTACCGAAATTTCCAGTCTGGCTGACGTTTCGGCCTTTGTCACGGGCGTGACACATAGGTCACGGGCGTGACAGGCCCGGGTGACCAATTCTGGGATCAACAATCGTCGAACTGAGATCGACGATCATCTAAGGGTGGTCACGCCCTTGGTCACGGGCGTGACATGTGGGTCACGGGCGTGACAAGCCCGGGTGACCAATTCTGGGTTCGACGACGTCGAACTGAGGTCGACGATCGGCAAAGGGTGGTCACGCCCTAGGTCACGGGCGTGACATGGGGGTCACGGGCGTGACAAGTCCGGGTGACAATTTCTGGGTTCGACGACGTCGAACTGAGGTCGACGATCGGCGAACGGTGGTCACGCCCTAGGTCACGGGCGTGACAGGCCATGAGGCAAATTCCATGCCCGACGATCGTCTACCTGAGATCGACGATCGTCGAAGGAGTCACGCCCAAGGTCACGGGCGTGACACCTGGGTCACGGGCGTGACATGGGCGGGTTGAAATTCTGCACCCGACGATCGTCTCCCTGAGATCGATGATCGTCGAATGAGTCACGCCCTAGGTCACGGGCGTGACGGGTCGGTCACGTGCGTGACCAACCCGTGACCCGAAATCTTGGTCGATTTATTTCAATTTTTGGGCTTCCTAGGGTTCTACCACAACTAACCGACTCCTAGGGGTCTAGCCGGAAATGGGATGTTACATCGTTGACCCGGGGAAAACCTTAAGAAATTTAATTAAACTGAAAAATAGGACCTTTAATTATTTAAAGCTATTTTATTTGTCCCGATGCTCTTCGATATTGAGGGCTAAGGGCAGTTAGCCACTCATCGGAATGGGTACACTTACGCTTGAAAGCGATAAAAGAAAGCTGTAAAGAAAGCAGTAAAATAAAAGCAGTAAATAAAGCAGAAAATTGGGAGTCCCGACTCATGCGAGTGTGCGGGAGAAGAAAGCAGTAAATTCGGATCCCAGCTTAAATGAGTGGGCAGGGGTAAATCTATCTAATACACGCACGCACTCTACTTAAAAGTAAAACACACACACGCACACAAAGTTTTCCTACTCAAGTGAGTAGGAAGAAAATGAAAGCAATAAAAAGACAAGTCCCAATCAAACGAGTGAGCGGGAAATGAAAGCAGAGCGCCATTTAACTCTTAACGAGTAGGCGGAAATAAATGCATACGCACACACGCACTCTACAGAAATGAAATAAAGCTATAAAACTAACTCATACACGCACGCACACTTGCAAAAATAAGAAAAACAAAGTGCTCAGAAAATTAAAATAACTGCATTTCTACCGCTAGAATGCGGTAGAAATGCATAAAAAGAGAAAATAAAAATTAACCGAGTGAAAAGTTTTTGCAAATAAATGCAAAAAATGAAATTGGCGAAAAATTAAAACGATGACTTTTTCATTCTTATATTTTTATAAAAACTCCTAAAAAGTGAAAATAAAGTAAAACGAAAGAAAAAGTTTTACAAAAATAAAAAGGCTAAGCTAAAGAAAGTAAAAACAAACACTTTGAAAGAGGATTTTATAAAGCTATAAGAATGAAGATAATATAGAAGAAATTCTAAACCTAAACAAGTTATGAGTATGAAAATAAAATCGCCGGAATAACGGATAGAAAATGCGGAAAATTTCCTAAACTAAATGAGTTAAAAAGCTAAAAAGAAAACATAAAAAGAAAAGGCACAAAAAAAGAAACTAAAGATCACTTAAGTAAGGGTGCTTCCAAATGAAAATTTCATACCATGCAAAGAGAGAAAAAAAACTAACATTGTATTAAATAAAAAGTGATTACAAAGAAGTTAAAACAAGAAAGCTAATACAAACTAAGAGAGAGAGATGGAGAAATTCTCCTTACATAAGCATTAGAAGCCATTTGGGCAGCACCTCCCCTAAGCAAAATGGTAAAAAAAAGTGGACAAGAAAAGCTTTCTGAAAGCTTTTATTTATAGACAAAATTTCGGGTGTGACACGCCCTAGGTCACGGGCGTGACAGGGGGCGTGTCATCAAAGACGTGTTTGATTAGGTGACTTTGGCTGGCTGTCTTCATTCGGGAAAGTTGGGGAGTGAAACGTTTCTCTCACAGGCGTGACAGGTGTTAGACACGGGCGTGTCAAGCAGTGGTCGACGATCTTCGAGCGCCGTTCAACGATCTAGAAGCTTCTGGAAGGAATATGTGGCGGTAACGGGCGTGACAGGTATCAGACAGGGGCGTATCGGGGGGAGTGACTTGGACAGCTGGCAGTTCTGATGTCGGCAGCATTGAGTGTTGAAAAATCAAATTGAGTGCCGACATCGACACGGGCGTGACGGGTCTTGGACACGGGCGTGACGGGTCTTGGACACGTTGAGTGTTGAACAGTAAAATCGTTGAGTGTCGACTGGCGGAAGGCGTTGAGTGCATGACACGGGCGTGTCGGGTCAATGACAAGGGCGTGTTAGGTCAAATTTTGACCTTTTTCTGAAAAAATTCAGAAAACAAAAATAAACTATGTTAGAATATATTTTTGCAAAAAGAAGCAATTTTATTAAAGAGAACAAACTAAAAAAGACAAAAATAAATAAAAATGACTTAAATAAAATACAAAAATATAAGTATATTTACAACTCATCAATTCCTTTAGCTAGATTTATGAAATCCCCAGTGAGTCTTGCATATAGATCCGAAAATGTGTAGTACAGAATAGGCATGCTGTGTGAAACCCATCTAGAGAGGTTGGTCTGGATTGGTGAGGTTTATTTTGCATGCCGAAGAACACTCCGAGTATAAACGAGTAGTTTACGAGGTCTGCGGGGTTGTACCTGTGAACTTAATGTAGCAGGAAGTACTAAAGTTACACTCCAGGAAAATACCCATGAAATACTACAGTTTGAATAACTGTTGGATATCGTCGGACGATAGTGAGTATCGCCGATGGCGATAACTCTTGGTGAGCTATTTATACTGTAAAAGACCCGTGTTCCTGGAACTGTAGGATGATGCAGGGTTTTGGGTTGAGTTCGGGCACAGAAAGAGAACTTCTATTGGTCCCGCCAAGCGATCGTGACCAGCGCTGGTGATAACTCCCTTTTGATTGTGATCCCTTTCTCTGGGAGACTGTGAGGCAAATATATGAGCAACGAGATCCTAAAGGCCATGAGAGCCATTGTACATTACGTTGGTTGATTTTTGAGATGCTGGAAAGGGGAGGTCGACCCGTGTCCTATCGACCTGCCTGAGAGTCTGACTTTCAGCCAGCGGGCAAGGCGATTTGAGCAACATGAAAAGGATAATCTGTACCTGCTCGATGTCGATCGGGTAAACAGACCTAAAGTACATGGGAGTTACTGGTGGTAATGAGAGAGAGGGAGTCTTAGGGTATAAGCCTGAAATATGAAAAATGCTCATAAATTGACCGTCAAGTCTGGGACCTCTAAACGGTGGTGTAATCCCGAAAACTGGGACACCGAAAATGTGCCCTTAGTGCACGGATCGTCGGCAGCTAAGACTTGCATTTGTGTTATATTGAACTGTGTGTGAGTACACATTCTTGTGATATATCTGCTTTTGATAATGCTATGCCTACAGGGAAGAAATACAGTAGCCCCGGGAAAGGGGTAGGGTCGTTATAAACTGGTTAGCTTAATGCTGACCGTTTGCATGTTTGTCATCCTTGTGGTAGATTGTCCATGTGCGGGTACTAGAGAGCCGAGCGAGAAGTAGTGGGCTAAAGCCCCAGAAGCTATGTTGGCCCTCGAAGGCCAAGTGAAGTTTTACTGCATTCATATATGGCCAGCCTGCATGCTGATGTCTATAACCCACACCTTATAAAGAGTAAATGTAAGGCATTAAGACCAAAACAGTTTTAATCTACTGTTGACTGTCGCCGAGAGACAGTGACTATCGTTGGTCGATAGTAACTTTTGTGTATTTTTGTAATAAACATTCCTGTGTCAATATAGTGGACATTACTATTGTATTTGAGTTCAAACCTTAACTCCTGAAGCTTCCACTAGAATGTTCTGATTTAGGATGCGTGTAATCTTTTGATATTCATATGTAATCTCGATGCCTATTTGTGGAATATGGTGTGGGCCCACAGCCAGACCCTCTATTATATTTTATAAGATGGATGGAGGTGTTACATGCACTATCCTTGTCGCTCATTTTTGCGGTGTGCACGGGAGTTTGCGCACAACGGAGAGAACACATTTTTTATTGTAGTTAGAGGACTTTGTATATATGAAAGCACATTTTTTAAAGATAAAATTGGAAGTCAAATTTTTAACCAATAGCTATTTTCCCTTTTAATATTGTGGGTGTGTTTGTGTGTGTGTGTGTGCATGTGTCTATATGGTGGAGTATCTAGTGCGAGCTTCCGTAAGTGCGGGCGTGCAAGAATAGAAGACAGATCCACCTCCTTCCTCTCAATACCGCCAACGTCGTTGCCTCCCTTCTTCTTGTGCAAAAAGCATCGAACTAGATGCAGTGTCTTGAGGCAGCAGGCTTACAGACCACTAGCAATCCTAGATTTGCTGTCTTGCACGCCGACGAACATAGGGTGGCCGGTGGCCGTCGGGCCCATAGCCGCCGACCGTCCCTGGGTAAAAAAATTTGCTCTCGCAAGCAATTTTTTTACCCAGTAGCGGTCGGTTTCTACGTGCTCGCCGACTACCGGCTTCCCTAGATTCGTCAGTGTTAATGCCAGCGAATTGAAGGCGGTTTGTGGCTGACGAGCCCGCAGCCGCTGGCTGCTGCTAGGATTAATAATTGCAATCCTACTTCATCACGATTCTTAATCGGACAGCTCTTTTTGCATGCTCGCACTCCTACGATCATCGACTGCTTCCTTCTGGCAACCTTGCTCAACTACTTGCGAGTATAGGTTGGCCCTCATTTGCAATGCTGGTCGGAAGTTTCATGCCAGGAGAATATTGTTATTACTCTCCACTGGTACTGCCCAGAGCTCGCCTAACCGGAAAAGGTTTTTGAAGCTCGCATGTGCTGCTGGGTGGTCGCACGACCTGGCGAGTATGATCCTCGCTTGTGAATAAAGGGTCTCCTCACCTCTTCTGCTGGCCATTGAATACCAATCCAATCTTTATGTACTGGTGTTGCTCATTGACTATTGACTTGTTTAACTGTTGATCGTTGACCGTTGAACCTTGACGAGTAGCGGTTGTACACAATCCCCACTCTTTTCGAGCGACATTGGAGCTTGGAAAGAAACATCCAACCCCGTATTTGGCAAGGCTTTGGCGATCTCTCAACCCTACGATGATCAATGAATAGCCCCCTCTGACCTCTATAAATAGAGGGGGGGGGGACAACCCTCAGGCGCCGCTTTTTGACTATTGTGAGATGGTCTACTCCACAGAAGAAGTGGCTAAGAGGCTTGATGCCTTGGGTGCCTTTCTAGGTACTCGGCCTCAAGAGTCTCCGAACAAGCGTGAACGGGAAGGTCACTATGAGTAAGGTGACTACCGAAGAAATAAGAAGAAGAAGCCAAAGAAAAATCCTTTTGCCGAACAGGAGCTCCCTATCGCCCTTCAAGAAAAGGAATTTTTTGCTCCAAACGCCGAGCTCACCGCCATGTAGAGTCTACTCCTACCATGGATCTGACTAAGGATCTGTTGAACAAGATAGGGTTATGCGAGGACATTAATACTTCGAGGGGTGACTCTGCTTGCCCTGACAGCCAGAGGAATACTCATTTAGATACACCTTCTATGCAAAACGAGGTGACTCAACCCAGTGAGGTGTTGGTCACTCGGTTTGATTCCACTGACACCGCCCATGAGATTGAGGTGCCTGCCTCTGCTGTTTCGATGCCCGCCTCTGTTGCTACACCTTCTGAGGATGGTCGCCCTTCCGGAGTGATGACTACTCAAACTGGTATGGTAACTACTTGAAAACGATTGTTCTCGCGATTTGTTTCCTGATCGCCTTTTTTAACGAGTTTCACTGATACTATAGCAAGCACACCATAAGTGGAAGGAGCTCGACCAAGGAGTGGTTAGGTGCCTCTAGACATTATGTCTAGCTCCTTACTCTCTCATACTATGCGACTTTAACTTTTTTCTGGTCGGCTGACTCATGATCCTCCTGCTGGTAACCTTGCCAAAGAACTCTACAAGTTGACTCCTCCTCACTCGGGAATTCTTCCTTTATATAGGGGTAGTTGGTAATGTGGCAACTTCCTCGTCATCTTGTCCTAGCATGAATGGCAGAGGATAGACTCTCGGGCCGCCTCCTCCTTCTAAACATCGACATCCGGACCTTCAGGGGGGGAGGCCTGGATAGAATTACTTTCCCTACCCCCTCACTACATCGCCACTTTTGGAGCGCCAAGGGTCAGCGCAGTGGTCGCCCTGATGAACATCGGGACCCATACCCTTGAAGTCCATCTCCTTGGTGGGTGTGGGGCTCTCCTTGGCAGACTCCATCTCGGCTTGAATATCAACCAACAACTCCACGTACTAGTAATGACAGTCTCCTTTCTTTGCTTTCCATTGTTTGTCGCTTGTACCAAAAATGACAAGTTTTTCATGTAGGTCACCCTTTGTATCTTAGGGGCATTGATAGATGTCATTGGTCTCCCCCTGCACGAGTTCCAAGAAAATGCGGCCGCCTACTACCTCGACCTGGAGATAAAATTTGATCAACTTGCGATCTGCGAACCTCGCCGACGTCTGGGCTCGCTCGAGACTCACATTGCTAAGCTGGAGGAGTCCAAGGAGCACATGAACTTGGTTGAGTCTCGCTACGGTGCGATCATTTTCATGGAGAAGCGCCTCGTAATGGTGGGACATCGATAAGAGTTTCTTAACAATGAACTCCTCGTAATTCGAGAGAGCATCGGGTCGCTGGGACGATTAGCAAGGATGGATGACGACGTCCTTTGATGCAAGCAGCTGCTGAATCAGGTGAATGATAATATGCGGCTAGTGTGAGATCAAGCCTGGGCTGGGAACATGCTCAACCGAATGATTTCCCAGGGAATTTGCATGCTCCTTAGCCATCCTCTCTTCTTTTTCTTTATTCGGTGACTTTATCATTTGTTCTGTAATAATATCATTATTTTAATCTTGTTGGATTTATATGGACCATTATTTGAGGAACTCGCTTCCATTGAGTATTTATATTTGACGATTATCTCTTGATTTTATTCACTAATAGGTAACAATTTTCCTTCTATATTGATGAGTATTGATAGGTAGGTTGCTAGGTTCATTGTCAATGTAGATGCTTTCCTGTATTTTTTGTGAGTATATAGGTCACTCCTGACGTTGGCGAAGTGTTCGATGCCGAGCTCTGTTGCACCTACCACTGGCCAAACTTTATAAACATGAGGGCAAGAGGATTAGATGGCGCTGCTTTTTCAGAACCCTTACCTTTACTCGCCTGCTACTGCATGCTTCTGTGAACTTAGTTCTCGCTCCTCGCTTCTCGTGCCTGTCTTTCAGAATGGTTTCTTGTCGAGGATGCTTATGCTCGCAAGGTTAATCACGTCGCAAATTTCACTGCTGCCAACTTCAAGAAACCCATCACTGATTTTTCTAACCACAACGAATTCAAAGACCGCTTCTTCCCACCTACTGAGGAGGGTTTCCGTGCAAGGATACCCTGTACTAATGAACAAATTAACTCCTTCTTCGATGACCGACTAGTGATGTCCATCCAGCACTTTGAGGTTAGCCTCCGTCTACCGCTATGGCTGGAGTTCTATGAGATCCTTCGGCACTTCGGTCTAATGCCAACGCAGATAACCCCAACGACGTGGCGATCATCAGGGGGTAGCTTTCCGAATTGAGAACGTAGGAGATCTTCTTCGAGCTGGTGACCTTCTAGAAGATCTGTAATATTAGGGCGACCAAGGATGGGCCTGTCTTCTTCTCCAGCCATACATATACCATTACGGGGACGGTGAATAAGGTACACGACCATTACGGGGACGGCAAACAAGGTACACCACTAGATAGAGTGGTTTTTTTATCCTTAGAGGCCCAATTGGTGACATTTCGTTTGCCCCAAAACAGCCTCTTGATGAGGTCTTCAACGCCCCGATCTTGGAGGGGCCTTCCCTAAACCTGCGAGCTGCCTTTGTCGGTAGGAAGTTTGACGTCGCATACGAGCGACGATATGTTGCTAAACTTCATTATATCTGGTCGGGCACTGGTTTGTTCTCGGCATTCTCTGGATGTGTTTACACGCGATTTCTTAGTGAAACTGTCTAACCTCGATCACGTAATGCAAGGTATTCGTATATTCCCGCAGGAACTGCTTCCCCCTGTGAAGGAACCATCTCTGTCGGCGCCTGTGCCAGAGTCACAGGCGAGCACCTCTGAATCTTCACCTCAAAGACCTCGGCTGATGTCACCAATCCCTAAAGAGCCTCAAATCACTACTTTGCCTATGCGTCCCTTCGAGGTTTCACCTCCCAAGTGGTTGGATCCTTGAGAGCCATCGAGAAAGAGATCTCACACGAAGGATTTCGCCTCAAAGAAAAAGACAATCACTGCAAATGACGAGGATGGTGACCCCAACTCATATTCTTATTATTGCTAGGGGAACGAGGGGATGATGGACCATTATGGTCGCCCCTTAGTAACCTGGGAGGAGGGGCTAGCGAGGTCCACCTCAGAACAAACCTCCCTCGCTGGTCGGAATACGGGGATAACAATGACGAGGCCTACAATCTCATAATATCATTATACGTGCGAGAGGATGTTATTGTATTGTCGTAGGAGAGCACCTCATTCCTCGCCATTCAGACTTCGAGGTTGCTATTTCGGTCCATGGAGCTCTCTCATCAACTAGTGAGGAACTTAAAGGCAGCGGACAACAGGTTTGAGTTCTAATATGACCGGATCGACACCCTCACCCCCCAGTAGATAGAGTCTCGAATGAGGATCGAGGATCTTAAAAACAAGTTGTAGGCGTCTGAGGACAAGGTCGCTGAAAGCAAGGACTACGAGGTGATCTTGTTCAGAAAAAACAATAGCTAAATATGTATTACCTGCATAGGTCGACGATATAATCTGATACGAGGATCTTTATATCTACAGGAGGTTGAGCTAGTTGCTGCCCAACATATTTCAGAGTTGGAGCAGAAGCTTACCGAGAGATAGGCGATGTTGGAGGCCTATCAAGTACGCATTGCCATGCTCGAGACAAGGGAGGCCGCAAGGGATCCACCACCTAAGGCAAGTACTTCAGGTATCGGTAAAAATATTCGGATTATTCAGGATGATCCCCATCGCTTCAAGTGCAAGATTGCTCGGATGGTTGGTTTGAAACCACCCTTCCCCTTACTCAAGAGGTTACCCAGTCTTATGCCTAGAACCGCCACCTTATGGTGACACTAGCACATGAGCTAGTCGATAACACACGATGCCGATCCTACCAGCTAGTACGATCATTCATCCTGTAGGCTAAGTGAGAAAAGAAGTACAATGAGTAGTAAATGAAAACTAGCAAGTCCACAAGTCACACCATATATATAGAGATGAAAGTACATCAGTCCACAATGAGTACAAAAAAGAGAGTTAGGGCTTATGCCCGGTACATGCCAAAATGGAATCAAATCTCTCTCACACAACAACAGTATGTGGAAGTGATAACTGAAACACTCATCATCACCTGATTATGAGCTGCGGTAGTAGTTCGTGGTATCTGCTCCTCAGGTCCTGCCACCTCATCCTGCTGGTCGTACTGGTGCTCCAGCCCTTCGAGCTCCTAAAATGGCACTATCACAACCGAAAGTTAGTCATAAAGACTAAGAAATTTTATCCTCGCCTCACCCCCGTAACTCCAAGGCATCGAGCGGGAAGAAGAAAGCGGAGGTCAACAAAGCAGTACAAAATGGAAGCAGGTGAAGGTGGATTATTCTTTCCTAGTTATGTTTCTAACAGTTATATCATTATACTAACGGTGCTTATAGCACAAGTAAAGTAAGTGAGCAGTAATGAAAAGAAGTGTAACAGGTAAAGTAGAATGAAAAGAAAGTGATATAAGTAAAGTAAAGAAACTGAGCAGAAAATAAAATATCTACCGCTACACTAATCATCACAGGAGTACCTTAACTTATATGAATGTCCATACAAACTTATAAGTTTAGGTATCATAAATATAACTTTTCATATAAAAGAGCTCATACTATTTTATATTATAAGAATCCATAGTGCGTATTCCTTAAGTATGTACGTATGTTATGATGAGTTATGTGGGCTATGATTCATACAAGTGCAACTCACACACACGACTCTGTGATCACAGAGCTTTAGTTCCCAATTTTTAGAGTTAGCTGAACTCACTGGTACCACCGTTGTGGCTACGGCAGCAGTGGAGCGGGCGTCTCCACTTCCTAGGCAGGTATACTCACTACCAGACCTAGACCCTTTGTACGCCTCTATACACGTCCGAGGTGTGCTATAGAGTCTATGTGTACTAATTTGCTAGCCATTTCCAGCAGTATTTTTTGTTGGGTGTGAGTTTTCGGGGAATATTCTTTGGAACGCAGTATAAAATAACCTACTGGCCACTCAAATCCTCACACCTCACTAGAGTAACCGTATTGCCGTCAATGTGACGACTGGCCAGTATCACATGTGTTGGGTACATTGGAAAATGTGTACCTGATTTGAAGAAGCCCAACCTAGCTCAATGATATACATCAAGGTGTATTTGATGTTGTTTTTGAGTTGACATGTGCAGGTGAAGAATTGATAAAGTATGCAGAAAAAATTCTAAGTCCAAGTGTCGACACAGAGGAAGCAGTGTCGACACATAGAAGAAAATAGTCGACACAACACTGGGAAGCAGTGTTGACACATAGCAGTTAGTCCACAATTACACTGGGAAAAGTGTCGACACAGAGGAAGCAGTGTCGACACATAGTAGTTGGTCTACAACTACACTGGGAAAAAGTGTCGACACAGAAGAAGTAAGTCGACACAACACTGGGAATTTGTGTCGACACAGAAGAAAAGCGTCGACCTCAACATTGGGAAAATGTGTCGACACATAAGAGTATAGTTGATCTCAAGATTGTCGACACCAGCTGGATGTGTCGACACAGAAGAATATAGTCGACCTCAAGTTTGTCGACACCAGCAGAATGTGTCGACACATTGTGATTGAGTCAACACAGTATAGCAAAGTTAAAAGAAGACTGTGTCGACACCTGAAGGCTAAGTCGACACTTACTAAGTTATGATTCTACAACAACTGTGTCGACACACAGGACTTGTGTCGACACACTGAAGAGTCAAGACCAAGTTATTTTCAGAAGAAGCTGTGTCGACTCAAAGGCAACTTAGTCGACATCACTGAAGACTGTGTCGACACCAAAGTCAATTGTGTCGACACAAATAGACAGATGGTCTCGACACTTTCTGACAGACTGTCTCGACAACTTATGGTTCAAGACAAAGGCACAGGACTTGTTTGGAGACTTGACAGCTGTGGGTTGCCACCGGTTAACTGAAGCTGTCAGACTTGTCAGAAAACGGTTAGAAACCGGATCAGCCGGTTACCATGAAGAAAGTCTATAAATAGACAGATTCAGAAGAAAACAACTGACCTTTTGAAACACATTGAATCAAAAAGTGGAGAAGGATTACAATCCAATTCATTTCAAGAAAGTGCTAGGCACTTAAGAAGATCTTCTCCGGGAGATCTAAGAAGACTATCTAAGGATAGATCAAAGAAGAGTTCTAATCAGAATTCAGAAGAATCATTCAAAGTGCTGGATAGAGAGAGATCAAGCCAGAATTTGAAGAAGAAGAAAGAATCCACCAGTGGATTCTCAAGAAGCTGTTTGAAAATCAACTCAGCTAATTTTATATTCAAGAAGCTTTGAAGAAAGCTCAGATACAGTTGATTTCATCAGCTGATCAAGAATTGTCTTGGCCTTCTCTCTCTCAATTTAGGCAAGACAGTTAAATAATCTTTTCTATATTTCTGTAGGATCTGTTTACACAGATCTGAGTTGTAAGCCTGTGTTATAAAGGCTGAGTGTAGGAGTGTTGAACTCTGAGTGGTAGGGCTGTTTGCCTGAGTGTAGGAGAAGAATCTTCTCTGAGTTGTAGGCCTTGGGGCAAGGCTGAGGTAGGGCAGTTGTGCCTGAGTTGTAGGAACCAGTTGGGTTCTGAGTTGTAGGATCTGTTGATCTGAGATTAGTGGAAGTTTGGCCGAATCTAGCATACTGCTAGATAGGTGAAGGGGGAAAGTGGATGTACCCAGACCTTGGGGAACCACTATAAAACATTGTGCAATCTGTGATGTTTTATTTTCTGTGATTGCTGTGATTCTTTTGTTAGCCATTGAATTGAATTCTGCCTAGAAGTTTTTTAAATAAGCAGAACCTATTCACCCCCCCCCCCTCTAGGTGTTTAGGCTGTCTTGAAAGTTAAACTATCAAGTGGTATCAGAGGGAGGTTCCTCAAAAAGGACTTAACAGTCTGAGGTAGATCTGAAAGGCAGATTCAAGATTCAAGATTCAAGAAGATGGGTTCTGGAGAGAATCATAAGGAGCTAGGGTCTATGAAATTACCCATATGCAAGAAGGAAATCTTTGGGATCTGGAAAGAAAGAGTCAGATTGTTTATGGAGGCATCTGACCCAAGGATTTACATCACAGTATAGGAAGGCCCCTTCATTCCAATGAAGATATCTGTTCTTGATGCAAATATCCAAATACCAAAGACTTATTCAGAAATGACCAAGGATGAAATCATATTGGCAACCATGGACAAAAGGGCACAGAACATCATTGTTAGTGCCATAGATGATTCAACATTTCAGAATCTGATTCACTGCAAGACCTCCAAGGAGATGTGGGACACATTGATTATCTACATGGAGGGATCTGAAGAAGTAAGGCTGGACAGAAAGTCTATGCTAAATCAGGAGTATGAAAGCTTTAGACAAGGAAAATCTGATAGCATAACTGAGTGCTATAAGAAATTCTATAGGATTATGAATGAGCTAATATCCTATGGAAGAGTCTTCAGTACCTATGAACTGAATGGCAAATTCTTAAGATCCTTATCAAAGGACTGGGATACAAAGATCTGTGCCATAAGAGAAGTGGCTAAATTGGCAGAGATATCTCCTCCTACCCTGTTTGGAAAGTTGCTATCCTATGAAATGCAACTTATGGTAAGGAAGGAGGAGGAAAGAAATTCAAGAGGAGAGTATAGAGAAATGACTGTGGCATTTAATGCTGAAGCCACTAGAAAGAATAGGAGGAAATTACCATCTCCTCCTAAGGAAGTTACAGAAGATAGTTCTGAAAGTTCAAACAAGGGTTCTGAAAGCTGTGATTCAGATGCAGATTTTGCTGCATTCACAAGACAATTCCAGAGGTTCTTGAAGAAGAAGCAGTGGAAGTCTAGGCCTTCCCCATCACAACAAGTTGATGACTATTATAAGAAGATAAGGTCATCAAGGAAAGAGAAGAGCAGATCAAAACCCAGCAAAGCCACTACTTCAAAGATTGTCTGTTATTGTTGCAATAGGCCTGGACATGTAGTGGCTGATTGTCCTGACAAGAGAAAGGAATCTTCAGAAATGAAGAAGACTTATCAGAAAGGCAAGAAGGAGAAATCCTTTGTAGCAAAGAAAGATAAGAGTCTGTCAGACCAGTCAACTTAGAATCAGGATCTGAAGCTGAAGCATATATTGGACTATATACTGCATCTGAGGAAGAGGAGTTTATGCAGTTGCTAGACTCCATCAATGAACATCAATGCATGGGGTTGATGACAAGATCAGAAGAGGACATATGCCAGAATCAGTCTGGTCCTAATGAGGTAAAATGTCCTTCCAGTACATCTGTTTGTAGTACAAGTGAAGAATCAGCTACATCTGCATCAAGTGATGAAGATGCATCTGAATCTGAAGGAGATGTCTATCAATTGATAGACAAGTATGGGGACAAGTTGCAGGCCCTTAAGAAAAGCAAGAACCTGGTTAAAATCAGGCTCAGGAAATTGCTGAACTAAGGGTAGCAACAACTGAGTTAGAAAAAGTCCTTGATCAAAAATTAAATGAAATTGCCAAGCTGAAGAATATAACTATTATTCAGATGGGCACAATTAATTATACTAATGATCAAGTGAAGAGTCTGGAGGCCAGACTTAGAATTGAAAGGGATTTAGTGGCTAGTTACTCTAAGCCAAAATCTGTCTTACCCTTGATAGATGAATTTGTCACTCAGAAGGGTAAGGCTGGATTAGGATTTAAAGGTAACTCCAGGGCTGGCAGATTCAAGAGGAAAGGCAAAGCCCCTATTCAGCCACTAAACCTTTCAGTCCCCATAAAGTTTAGTAAGGTGAAAGTGCCTTCTAACATATATGATCATGAAGACATTCAAGGTCATATTAAGACTAATGTTCTGAAGAACAAGGGTGTAAATGCAAGCAGGCCTACCTATGGTCATAAACCAAATGGTTTTAAGAAATCAGTAGGTGAAGTTGCAACAGCACCAGCAATGAACAGAAATTCTTCTGACAAGGATGTATCTAGATCTAGATACAATAAGTTTGAATGTTGGTGCTGTGGAAAGAGAGGCCATTTTGCATTAGACTGCTGGTATAACACAAGTGTTATAAAGAATAAGAGTCTACCTGTTAGAAGAGGCTATGATAACTTTATTAATGCTAACCTGAACCAAGGACCCAAGACTTACTTGGGTTCTAAGGGTAAGTAATTCTGTATTGCAGGTGAATCCAAGTAACCATGCCCCTATATGGTACTTGTATAGTGGTTGTTCCAGGCACATGACTGGAATAAAGGGGCTGCTGAAGGAGTATTCATCTGTCAAAGATGGACCTAAAGTGATCTTTGGTGGATCTGAGAAGGAAGTCATCAAAGGGTTTGGTAACATTTCTTCTAACCTAATTACTATCACCCAAGTGGCCTATGTAAAAGGTTTGAAACATAATCTAATAAGCATAAGCCAGCTGAGTGATCTAGGATATGACATTTCATTTGGTAAGGATGGATGTCATATCAAAAGGTCAAGTGATCAAGAGATCATATTGACTGGGGTATAGGAAGAGAAATGTGTATTGCCTTAATTTTGAATGTGAGAATAAGGCTTCCCCCATTTGTCTTGTAGCTGATGACAATGCTTCTCATTGTGTTAAGTGGCACAAGAGATTGGCTCATCTAAACTACAAGACAATTGGCCAACTCTTCAGTAAAGAACTAGTGAGGAATGGGCCTCAAGTTAAGTGTATAAAGGAAGGGGTATGCTCAGCTTGTCAAAAGGGCAAGCAGACAAAATCCTCATTTCAAAGCCTTGAAAACAAGGATTCTGTGAGGTGCTTATACCTCTTGCATATGGATCTTTTTGGTCCTATGCCAGTTCACAGTCTAGGTAGGAAGGTCTACACTCTAGTGGTTGTAGATGACTATTCTAGATTTACATGGGTGTTCTTTCTGAGACCTAAATCTGAAACCCCAAGTGTATTACTTAATTTTGTAAAGCAAATTCAGAATGAACTAAATAGTACAGTGGTCAAAATCAGAAGTGACCATGGTACTGAGTTTCAATCTGAAAGCATTACAAACTTGTGTAAAGACTTAGGGATTTTCCAAGAGTTCTCCTCACCTAGAACACCTCAGCAAAATGGAATTGCTGAAAGAAAGAATAGGACATTAATTGAAGCTGGTAGAACTCTATTGAGTGACACCTCTCTCCCAGAATATTTCTGGGCTGAGGCAGTAAACACTGCTTGTCATGTCATCAATAGGGCTTCTATCACCAAAAGCCACAGAAAGACTCCCTATGAGATTGTGAAAGGCAGAAAACCAAATCTATCCTATTTTAGGATCTTTGGTTGCAAGTGCTATATACTTAATAATGGCAAGTCATATTTGACTAAGTTTGCTGCCAAATCCCAGGATGGGATATTTGTTGGGTACAGCACAAATAGTAAGGCCTATAGAGTCTTCAACTTAACTACTCAAGTTGTTGAAGAATCTGTGCATGTTGTATTTGATGAAACAAGATTAATCAATTGTGAGTTGTCTTGTAGATCAAATGACTCAACAGGTATAAGCAAAAGGATGGACAAGCTCTCCATTGCTGAAGCTTCAAAGGAAGATGGAGCATTGGAAAATGAAGGCTGCTGTCCAGGGGGAGTACAAGAGATAATGGAAGCTGATGAAAACCAAGAGGTTCAGCAGAATGAAGAAGCTGGAGATGCTCAACCTGAAGGGAATCTTCCTCCAGCTATAAGATATCTAAGAGATCATCCTGCTGATCAGATAATTGGTGATGCAAGACAAGGAGTGCAAACTAGAAGCAAAAAATCAAAGCTCAGTTTTGCATTCAAGTTTCTTGTCTCAAATGGAACCTAAGAAGTTTGAAGAAGCTATCCAAGACCAGCACTAGATTGATGCTATGCAAGAGGAGCTGAATCAATTCAGAAGGTGCAAAGTCTGGGAGCTTGTTCCTAAACCAAGAGGCCACAACATAATTGGCACTAAGTGGATCTATAGGAACAAGCTAGATGAAAGTGGAATAATAGTGAAGAATAAAGCAAGGTTAGTTGCAAAAGGATACAGGCAGGAAGAAGGGATTGACTTTGATCAAACCTTTGCTCCAGTAGCAAGGCTGGAGGCAATCAGAATGTTCCTTGCCTATGCAGCCTACCAAGACTTCAAAGTATACAAGATGGATGTGAAGTCAGCATTTCTGAATGGTGATCTTAAAGAAGAAGTATATGTAGAGCAGCCATCAGGTTTTGTAGATCCTCTTAAACCTGATTCTGTGTATAAGCTTAGGAAAGCTTTGTATGGGTTAAAACAAGCTCCAAGGGCTTGGTATGAAACCCTGTCTACCTTCCTCATTGAGAATAAATTCTCATGAGGAAAGATAGACAAAACTCTATTCCTTAGGGAATCCAAAGGAAAGATCATCTTAGTCCAGATCTATGTTGATGACATAATCTTTGGATCTACTGAAAACAACCTTTGTAAAAAGTTTGCCAAACTTATGCAAGGGAAGTTTGAGATGAGCAGTATGGGAGAACTTAAGTTCTTCTTGGGACTCCAAGTAAGACAGACTGATGATGGATTGTCCATATCCCAGTCTAAGTTCACCAAAGAATTAATTAAGAAATATGGTATGGAGTCATCCTCCACCATGAGAACTCCTATGGGAACAAGTATGCCTATATGCAAAGATGAGGCAGGTAAACCTGTTGATGAATCATTGTATAGAGGAATAGTTGGGTCTCTACTATATCTCACTGCTAGTAGACCTGACATTATGTATGCAACATGTGTCTGTGCTAGGTACCAAGCCTGCCCTAAAGAATCTCATTATACTGCAGTCAAAAGGATTCTGAGATATCTAAAGGGCACTCCTACTCTAGGTCTTTGGTACCCTAGGAATAGAGATTTTCTACTAACAGGCTATTCAGATGCAGATTTTGCAGGATGTAGAGAGGATAGAAAGAGTACTACAGGTACTTGTCAATTCCTGGGAGGAAGACTAATATCTTGGAGTAGTAAGAAGCAGACTAGTGTGGCAATTTCCACAGCTGAGTCAGAGTATGTTGCTGCTGGAAGCTGCTGTGCACAGCTATTATGGATGCAGCATCAGCTTAAGGATTATGGTATTCAGGTAAGTAGAACACCCCTTTTATGTGATTCTAAGAGTGCGATTTCTATTGCTAATAATCCAGTTTCTCATAGTAGAACTAAGCATATAGAAATCAAATACCATTTTCTTAGAGAACATGTAGAAAAAGGAGACATCTCATTGGAATTTGTAAAAACAGATTATCAAATAGCAGATGTATTTACTAAGCCTTTAGATGAAACCAAATTCAATAAATTCAAAATTGAATTAGGTATGTTAACCATTGATTAATGTATTAACAAAAATCATTAACAATGCAATTAAAGTGGGATTTAAGTAAGTTAAGTAATAACAATAGAAATTGGCTAAGTAAGAATGTGTCGACACATTCAGTAATAATGTGTCGACTCAGAGAAATAATGTCGACAAGTCAGAAATATTGTGTCGACACAGAGAATATGTGTCGACACTTAAGAGTTATATTATCGACTTAACCAGAAATGTAATGTCGACTCAACCAGGATAATGGTGTCGACACTTACAGAATATGTGTCGACACTTATCCTTAGAGTCGACACAGAATTTCTATCTTTCTATTATGTATCCAAGGTGTCGACATAACCACAAATTGGTGTCGACACATAGTAGGCTGAAGTAATGTCGAGTCAATAGAAGTTTGTGTCGACACATTCCGTCTGTGTCGACACATTTAGACTGTTTTTGGCGCCTTTTGAACTTCTTTCAACTGAAGCTATAAATAGGTCAAAAACTCTTTCTGTCGACACACTTCCAAGGTTTTCGAGACTAAAACCCTGTGTCGACAGTCTATCTTTCTCTCTTCTCTCAAGCTTTCTCGACGAATCAATGGCGCCAAGGATTGAAGACAACATTAATGAAGGATATGAGTTGGTGCGCCAAGCCTTTGCAGAGGCGCCGCCAGATGTTCAAGGGGTTATCACCCTCCTCTCTGAGTCAGGGTTAGAATTTCTCATCTTAGAACCAACTAAAATCTGGAAGAAGGAGGTGCACGAGTTCTTTATCTCTGCATCAGTCCACTCGACTGGCCTCAAGATTAAGTCCAATGTACAAGGGACTAAGGTGAAGATTACTCAAAGAAGTTTAAGAAAGATCTTTCAATTCCAAGTAGTTGAGAATGAAGAGGAAGTTCCTAGCTCTAAGACAAGGGAAGCCCTTCAATGGTGTGGACTGGACTCAGGCTTGAAGATTGGAGCTGCATTCAACAGGAAGGGTATGAATCAGCAAGGGAAGTTCTTGTCTGAAATAGTTGGGAAAGTGATCCTCTACAAGACAGGTGGACATGATAGGATTTCTGCCTATATGTTCAGCCGCATGACAAGGATTGTTTTTACAATTCCTACTGATTGGTCAGGAGTACTCTTTGACAAGATCAAAGAAGGAATCAAGAAGCCTAACATGGCCAGGATCATGAGCTTATACCTCACTGGAGTGATTCTTGAAGTAATGCAGCAACTGCAAGGGACTAAGATTAATCATATGAGAAGAATGGATATGAGACTGTTCTCAAGGTGGGATAGGGTGCTGTCCAAGGATGTGCCTGAAGAGAGCAGGCCAGACACCCCTGTGAAATCCCCTACTCAAAATCAAGAAACTGAACAACTACAAGAAGACCCACTGAGGACACAGGTTGAAGAACAGCTTGACTCAACTATAGTCCAGCAAGTGTCAACACCTGCACAGATGCAGGGGGAGCCAATTTCCACTCCTGCTCAAAAGGTATCTACTCCTGATAAGGTACAAGTATAGGGGGAGCTAATGTATTTTACTATAAAAGACATTGCTCATATTATTGTTACTGCACAGTTTCAGGGGGAGCAAGTGTCCACTCCTCCTCTAGATACTACAAATACTGAAGTACAAGTGCAAGAGGAAGCACAGTTAAACTTATCTCAAGATTTAACTGCTGCAGAAGTTACAGCTCAACTGGAATTTACTCTCGAGGAGTTATTCCCTGATGATGATACTACTACTGATAAAGTAGGAGGTGGACAAGAAATTGAGAAGTCAATAGGTATGGAAATTGATCAGGAAGCTGAAGTTGAGGCACAAGTTGAGGGGGAGCCAGTGGATGTTGAGGCTGAGCAACATGTCACTGGGACAGATACAATTCATCCTCCTCAAGAAAGAATTCATTTAGATACTTCATCTGAAACTGAAACTGAAGATGCCAGGATGGCAAAGAAAAGAAAACTTGTTGTATTTAAGAGAAGAAGCAAGAATTATAAGCAGGCTTTACAGACAACACCTCTACAAGTATCTCCAGCCTTTGATTATAACAAGTTTATGGTAGATCTACAGGTAAAATTGGATGAACAAAGGATGGCTCTGGAAAAGTATGTTGATGAAAATAGCAAGTCACTTCAGTTTGACTTAGCTCAGGATATAAAGTCCATCCAGTTTCAAGTCAACATGCATAAAAAGGAAATGACAGATTGCTTCCACAAGGGTGGCAATGCTGTGGTTTATCTAGCTCAACAATAAGTGGCTATTACTAAAAAGGTAGATGATATTTCCCTGAAGCAAAGCTATGTATTGGAAAATCAGTTAAGAATGAATGATAATTTAACTGAATCTCATAATGCGATCATTGAGGAAGTAAAGAAGACTGTTCCAGGTCTGCCTGCAGATAAAGCCAAAGAAAGGGAAGAATTTGATAAGACTTTTCAAGCTGCCATTGCTTCTGTTAAGACTGCCATCACAACCTCTCAAAAAGAAATATCTGAAAAGCTTCAAAAGTTAAAACCATTTTTTAAAGAGGGTGTGAATTATTTGGATGGCCAAATCAGATTTCAAAAGGAAGATCTAAGAGATCATGTCTCTAGAGAAGCCATAAAGGGGGAGAGGATGCTAATTAATGCAGGCTCAGAGCACTCCAAATGGGTGACCAATAGTATCCGAGCCACTTTGGGATATCCCCCATTGTGTGATGATGCTATGGTGGCTGAGTCAGGAATACAATCAAATCTACTTGAAGGCAATCAACCTGAGGTTGCCCAAGTCATTTACCCCCCTCCAGATTTTGACATGATTGATCAGAAGGTTCAAGGAATGTATAGTCCTCCAAAGGAGGTTACTAATATTGTCATTGGGAAGGTTGATAAACCTAAGGCTACTCTAAAAGAACAGCAAGATGCTCTATTAGCAAAGAAGAGATTCAGAGAGCAGGCTGCACTCAAGCCAGATTATGAGCAGTGGAGTCCTACTTCAAGGAACATAATACTCACTGCATGGAAAGCTGTACAAGACAAAGTTCATGAGAGAGGGAAGTGGTACAATGAGATAGAATGGCAGAAGTATGAGGCAAGACAGGAAGCAATAGTACAATTCAGAAGGAGAGCTAAGCTGGGAAGACTGCCATCAGATGCTAAGGAGCCAAGCAAGTACTTCCCAAAGCCTTTTCACTATTTTGAAAGGCAAAGGATCAAGGAAGAAGCTCAGAAGAAAGCTGATCTAAAAGGAAAGAAGATAGCTGAAGAATCAGAAGCTCCTGTGACAGCTACAATTCAATCTGGCAAAGGGATTATAATTAGAGAGCCTGATCAATGCTGATTATGTTTTAAGTTCCTTCATAGTGTTTTTGTAATGTTGTGATGTAATCATTAAATGTAAAACAATGTAATCAAACATTACCCAGTTATAAACAAAATGTTGTTTGGCATATTATAATGTTCATTCTGTGATGGATTGTTTTTATGTTTTGTTTATATTAAGTATTCCTGTCATGTCATATATCATCATTTAGTACTGTTTATAAAATGGTGTATATCATTGGCTATAAGGGTTATGACTTCTCCAAATAGGGGGAGATTGTTGGGTACATTGGAAAATGTGTACCTGATTTGAAGAAGCCCAACCTAGCTCAATGATATACATCAAGGTGTATTTGATGTTGTTTTTGAGTTGACATGTGCAGGTGAAGAATTGATAAAGTATGCAGAAAAAATTCTAAGTCCAAGTGTCGACACAGAGGAAGCAGTGTCGACACATAGAAGAAAATAGTCGACACAACACTGGGAAGCAGTGTCGACACATAGCAGTTAGTCCACAACTACACTGGGAAAAAGTGTCGACACAGAGGAAGCAGTGTCGACACATAGTAGTTGGTCTACAACTACACTAGGAAAAAGTGTCGACACAGAAGAAGTAAGTCGACACAACACTGGGAATTTGTGTCGACACAGAAGAAAAGCGTCGACCTCAACATTGGGAAAATGTGTCGACACAGAAGAGTATAGTCGATCTCAAGATTGTCGACACCAGCTGGATGTGTCGACACAGAAGAATATAGTCGACCTCAAGTTTGTCGACACCAGCAGAATGTGTCGACACATTGTGATTGAGTCAATACAGTATAGCAAAGTTAAAAGAAGACTGTGTCGACACCTGAAGGCTAAGTCGACACTTACTAAGTTATGATTCTACAACAACTGTGTCGACACACAGGACTTGTGTCGACACACTAAAGAGTCAAGACCAAGTTATTTTCAGAAGAAGCTGTGTCGACACAAAGGCAACTTAGTCGACATCACTGAAGACTGTGTCGACACCAAAGTCAATTGTGTCGACACAAATAGACAGATGGTCTCGACACTTTCTGACAGACTGTCTCGACAACTTATGGTTCAAGACAAAGGCACAGGACTTGTTTGGAGACTTGACAGCTGTGGGTTGCCACCGGTTAACTGAAGCTGTTAGACTTGTCAGAAAACGGTTAGAAACCGGATCAGCCGGTTACCATGAAGAAAGTCTATAAATAGACAGATTCAGAAGAAAACAACAGACCTTTTGAAACACATTGAATCAAAAAGTGGAGAAGGATTACAATCCAATTCATTTCAAGAAAGTGCTAGGCACTTAAGAAGATCTTCTCCGGGAGATCTAAGAAGACTATCTAAGGATAGATCAAAGAAGAGTTCTAATCAGAATTCAGAAGAATCATTCAAAGTGCTGGATAGAGAGAGATCAAGCTAGAATTTGAAGAAGAAGAAAGAATCCACCAGTGGATTCTCAAGAAGCTGTTTAGAAATCAACTCAGCTAAGTTTATATTCAAGAAGCTTTGAAGAAAGCTCAGATACAGTTGATTTCATCAGCTGATCAAGAATTGTCTTGGCCTTCTCTCTCTCAATTTAGGCAAGACAGTTAAATAATCTTTTCTATATTTCTGTAGGATCTGTTTACACAGATCTGAGTTGTAAGCCTGTGTTATAAAGGCTGAGTGTAGGAGTGTTGAACTCTGAGTGGTAGGGCTGTTTGCCTGAGTGTAGGAGAAGAATCTTCTCTGAGTTGTAGGCCTTGGGGCAAGGCTGAGGTAGGGCAGTTGTGCCTGAGTTGTAGGAACCAGTTGGGTTCTGAGTTGTAGGATCTGTTGATCTGAGATTAGTGGAAGTTTGGCCGAATCTAGCATACTGCTAGATAGGTGAAGGGGGAAAGTGGATGTACCCAGACCTTGGGGAACCACTATAAAACATTATGCAATCTGTGATGTTTTATTTTCTGTGATTGCTGTGATACTTTTGTTAGCCATTGAATTGAATTCTGCCTAGAAGTTTTTATAAATAAGCAGAACCTATTCACCCCCCCCCCTCTAGGTGTTTAGGCTGTCTTGAAAGTTAAACTATCAACATGACCCGCCACTAATATGTTCTATGCACAAGCAATTTATTTAAAACCTGAGCCTCAAGCTTGCAGGACCAACCCTTCCTTAAATAAAACTCCCGAGCCTCTAGCTCGCATGATTAAACTCATCTTGTATCAAACACTCGAGCTTCCAACTCGCAGGACTAAACCAATCCTGAATCCCTCCAACCCTGATCAGTTTGTCTCGTAGTTCTCTTAACCTATTAGACTACTCTTGAAGTTGATGCGGGAAATGGTGCACTAGCATATAACGGTGTTCGAAATCTCACGGGAGGATGAAGAGAAATGGAGGAGAGGAGACTGTTGAGCTGCTGATGCGTAAAATGGCACCTCTAAGGTTGAGAGGTGAAAGCGGACATGTTCGATCCGGGATGCGGGGATAAAGGAAAGTTTGATGAGAATGCGGGGATAGCAGGACGTTGGAGAGGAACAATCGAGCAGCAAGTTACTATAACGGTTAGGCTTAATGGATGAGACCGAGAGTAAGAAAAATAGAGGGGTCCGCTTGCAGCGGAAACAGTAGAGTTCGCCCTCCGCGGCTTAAATGTCACTCATGTGATGGGCTTTCCTTTGATTATGAATTGATATCACAGCTTGAGTTGAGTCCTTTACATGAGAATATAAAGGGTACAAGGGGAAGCTCGCGGCTAGATGAAAGAAGTGCCAAAGGCCGCGCGGTTTGACCAAAGAGGTTGGCAGACGATGCGGACAGTTGATCCGGCAGCTCGCTAAACTACGCTTAGCGGACTGCGCGATCAGGCAGAGAAGACCGTTTAAGGTCGCTGGAGCCAACCGGGAACAAGTCCAGGGTTAGCCACGTGGATAAGTGATCAGTCCTGGAGTAGCACTAGAGGACAAAAAGACTGTGGCCGCATGGTTTGCTACGCAGGTTGGTCCTCGACTCCTGTGTCCCCAATGAGAGGTATAGGGGCCTATTTATAGCCTCGGGGAGGATCTTCTAGAAGTAGGGCTTCTTGATGTCACCCCGAGGATATGGACGGGTTGTAAATGACTTTGCGACTTGTTGAAGACTGAAGAGCAGGTCGCTTACTGCTAGGAAGAAGCGGGTGCTGGCAAACTGGTGTGCTGGCAGACTGCGTAAAGAGTCTGCCTACTTCTGGCGAATAGAAAGGGCAAGTCGCCCCTGCTATTGGAGCGAGTTCGTCTCCTTCTAGCGGGCTGAGGTTATGTCCACTAGAGGTTTTGCGGGTTGACTGTCCTGCTGCCATCCATTCTCCTTGGGCGGACTTAGACCGAGTCCGCCACCTGCAGGCAAACTAAAGGGTTGGTTTCTTACTGGGCGACCTGGCAGACTGAAGGAGCAGGTCGCCCCTGCTGCTGAAGTCCGTCTCCTTATAGATGGGCAGTCTTGTCTCCCCTATTTGGCGACCTAACACTTGTCTCTTAGGCGACCTGAGGAGTTGTCACCTACAGGGCGACCTGAAGCTTCTCGCCTCCTATTGGGCGACCTGGAGGGAGGTCTCCTACTTCTTGGCGAACTAGGACGTACTGGAGAGCTGTCCGCACCTGTCAGAATAGAGAGAACCATTACGCGGTTAGCCGACCTAACCACGAGGCTTGCAGGGGAGGACTGTGGAAGCAGTCCGCAGCCCCTGCAGAATAAATGGTTGTTGTGCGACCTAGGCGGTCAGATTGGGGAGACCGCCCTAGCTGCGCGGCCAGAGAGGATAGAGAAGTCTATCCTCCTGACCAAGAAAAGGGGGCTGAGACAGGCCGCGAACTCCATGGGGAGCTTGTAGCAGGCCGCGACTTGCGAGCTGGCTACCTTGGGAGGGATCGCCGATTTCTGGGTTAATATAATCCCCGTACTTTTTTAAGTCCCGAAGGGAACTTCGAAAAAGTAGGATACCCACGAAAATCATGATCCACCCCTCAGAAATCTGATAGGAAATGTAAGGGGCAAGGAGTGATAGAACTTAATGTATCTCCTCAGAAAGGTCTGGGGATATTTATTTTTCTCCTGCAAAGGAAAAGTTATTATAAGTGAAGAAAGGTACATCTTGTATGTACCTGAATTGTTCTTGCAAAATGAAGAAGACTTATGAATGTCCTCTATTAATTCTCTGCAAAAAAAGATGATAGGAGGCATAGAAGAATAATATCTTGCAAACACCTAAAGAGGACTTGCAAATATCTAGTAACCTCTGCAAAAGAGCAGTAAGAAGCAGATATGAAAGAAAACTAAGTTGCAAGTACCTATAGGGAACTTGCAAATATCTGCTAATCTGTACAAGAAAAGAATAAGCAGCTGATATGAAAGAAAACTAAGTTTCAAGTACCTGAAAGGAACTTTCAAGTATCTGTTAATCTCTGCAAGAAAAAGGTAAGCAACATATATGAAAGAAAACTAAGTTGTAAATACCTGAAGGGAACTTGCAAATATCTGCTAATCTCTGAAGGGAACTTGTAAATATCTGCTAATCTCTGTAAGAAAAGAGTAAGTAGCAGATATGAAAGAAAAATAAGTTACAAGTACCTGAATGGAACTGGCAAATATCTACTAATCTCTGCATGAAAAGAGTAAGAAGCAGATATGAAAGAAAACTAAGTTGCAAGTACCTGAATGGAACTTGCAAATATATGCTAATCTCTGCAAAAGAAGAGTGAGAAGCAGATATGAAAGAAAACTAAGTTGCAAGTACCTAAAGAGAACTTGCAAATATCTGCTAATCTCTGCAAAAGAAGAGTGAGAAGTAGATATGGAAGAAAACTAAGTTGAATGTACCTGAAGGGAACTTGCAAATATCTGCTAATCTCTACAAAAGAAGAGTGAGAAGCAGATATGAAAGAAAACCGATGCAAAACCAGGGTTTCGACGGATTATACTACGCGTTCTTAGGTTTGACAATTAAAATAAAATATCTAGCGCACGGTTTCTCTACTTAGCACTATCGGATACCCGAGCAATTAATGGTACTATTTCCAATATTAAATAATTAATCAACGCAAAGGGACGCTCCCACTTATTTTAGATTGACCAAGGGATATATGCCAATATTCGCTCAAGAAAAATGGACCCACCCGATCTGGACAATTAGCCATTCAAATTATATTATGCGCCAACGTTCACACATCCATTAAAAGAATATCCAGACTAAATTAATGATTTAAAAATTAAGTTCTAATCGATCCCAAAGTTAATTAATATGAGGGTATATAAAATCACTTGAACTCAAGGAGAAATCAAGGGTGATGAACCCGATTTCATCTAGTGTTCTCGAGATCTTCCCGTCCCAATTAATATGAAAAATATTCGGGAAATAAATTCTTGAAAATTTAGATTTTATTAAGCGTTAATTTCAATATAAAACCGGACTAAAAACTAGCCTTCTAATTCCCCCAAAACCTCCCAAAATAATATAGAAGAAATCACAAAAGGGATGGTTAGAGAAATTCGTTACCCAATCTCAATAATAATCTGTCCACAAGATGAGTGGAGGAGGCGCACACGACGGTGGTAGATTCTGTATTTCCATGCAAATCCTCAGATCCACACCGGACGATGAATACGCTCGCCATTTTCTCCTTTTCCCAAACCCTAGGAGAGGGAGATCCTTGAAAAGCCAATATAATTCTAGAGGAGAGAGAAAAGGTGGTGGGATTATTCCAAGGTTGAAGGACAGGGGGAGGGTGGCCAATTTTTCCCTTATAGGGGCTGCTCGTTTTGGGTGGTTTGGAAGGAGGTGGTGCTCGGTTAGGTGGTGGTGGTGATTTGGCCGAGAGGTTGGAGGAGAAAGGTGGCCGAACTTGATGAACAAGGAGGAAAGGGCTTGGGTTGGAGGTGGAGGAGGGTGGCCGGTGGCTATGGAGGGAGATGGAGGCTCTTGTTGCTAGAAAGAGAGGAAGAGGATGAGAAGAGTGGCCGGTGGCCAAGAAGGTGAAGGGGTAAGGAGGGGCAAAAATTTCCAAGAGAGGAGAGGAGGAGTATGGGGGAAAACAATTAGGGTTTTCATTCTTCATCTAAACAATATGACAAATATCATGGCCTATATATAGGCTTACACCACTCCATCTCCACCCTTCATGAAAATATATTATAACATGATGGTTATAGGCACCAATCTTACATATCACATGAAATAATTTAAAACAACACATGAAATTAAACAATTCAATAACTAAATAAAATGCATGAAATAAAATACTTTTAAAAATAGAATTGCTTTAATATAAAAATATCTAGAAAATATATAATTATAATTATTAATTTATAATTATATATTTTATATAATGGCGGCGGCGGGCATCGTGCAAAACATGTAGCGGCGATGGCGACGAACGTCGCTGTAGACTCCCATCCTCGAGCTTGCGGCATCAATCGTCCCAATCCACGATCTCTCTCAGATGGGGATCAACGACCACATCAACAACGTCGCCATCAAAAACTAAGTTGCAAGTACCTGATGGGACCTTGAAAATATCTGCTAATCCCTGCAAGAAAGGAGTAAGCAGCAGATATGAAAGAAAAATTAACCTGCAAGTACCTGAGGAGTTTGTGGATAAATCTTTTGCAAAAAGTTAGTGCGATAAGATATATATTATTAGACTACCGAAGGAATATCCATCAAACCCTACTATTGACTGAATAAGCAAAATTAAGTAGAGATCAAGCCACAGCAGCAATCTTCTTGCGTGGTCAGATATGATATCCCAAAATGAAATCCTGAGCAGTAAGATGAAAGCACTGACTATACATCAGCTGAATAGTTTGTCAACAAAGAGAACTAGATACTCTGATTAACGATTGGTGCTAGAAACATCTAATAAGATTAACAGAGAGCTTGTTAACAATCATCTGATAGAGCTTTATGCAAACCGAGCATATAATATGAGAATAAGCAAAAAAGATGTTGCAAATCCTTTGGATAGGTTGGATTTAACTTGTTGATATAACCATGCGAACTAATTGCTAACCGCTGGATAGACTTATGTTAACAGGTCAACCTGAAAAAGGTAATTTTTATAAAAAAGCGGACTAACCGCACTCCCTTGAAAGGGCATAAAAGGGAGACATGCACAAAATCCTAAGAAGGAACGGCGGATGCACTGCTCTCATGCCTCGGGTTACAAATAGTGCTGATCAGTTAGACTAGGTGCGCCAAGGGGTCTATAGCATTGCTTATCTTTGGAAAGATCAGCAATGTTATGGGCCCCGCGAATGCATGAATTGAGAGTACCATAGAGTATTCAACTATTACAGTTGTGAGATGATCGAAGAGACAAGGCTACACTTGAATGCCATTGCTTGTAAAGAAATGATCATCATAACTATAATGTATCCCTAGTGTAGCACAGTAGAGCAAACATACTGACACCGCCCTTGATGCGCGCTATGTGTTAGATACCGTCTTAGATCCGAAGCCCTGAAGTACACCTACATAGATTGGACGGCACCCACTGCACATATGCGAACACTCCCCGCATATATGGTCATGGTGGTCTTATTCCAGGGAACAATCTATGGAGGGAACAAAAAGACTCAGTGATATCTCATTGGTTCAGTGATCCCTTTGGCAAAGAGAAAATAGAGGACGAGGTACTACAAAAAGGAAAAGTGTCAGTATGGGATCTCTGACGTAAAATTTATTGAAATGAATGAGAAAACACTTAGAAGTGCTTTAGAGAAAAAATGTTCAAAGAGTGTAAAGCAAAAAACAACTATCCATGATTGTGAGGAGCTGTGGGGAATTTGCAATGTCCTTCTTCAGCTCAGAATAGGTCTCTGAGGGTGTCTACACAGTCGCCGTCGATGCTTTTGGTGCCAAGACCGAAGTTCATGTTGTTTATTTGGTTTTGCCCCTTTTGAGTCGAGAGGATTGCGTACTACTTCTTTGCTTTTCGAAGTGGATGGGTTAGAATGGTCATTCTCCTTGAGAAAATGTTGGTATTTACCCTGCTTCAACATTTTATCTACTAGTTGTTAAAGAGTTCTGCAATCTTCTGTCAAATGACCCTTTCCTTTATGATATTGGCAGTAGTGGTAAGAGTCTTTGACCTTTTGATCAGCAGGCTGAGAAGGTCCTTCATCACTTGGTTTGCCCTTCATGACCTGAGTTGCTCCGCCCACTGTGCTGTCAATCTCGGATTCTATGCTTGGAAAGAGATGTCAATGATGATGGAAGTTTCTTTACCTCCGAGCCCGAGGGAGGAAATCTTGTTGAGGAAACTTTGACGTTTGCTTGTAAGTAGATGATGAAGAAGGATCTTTCCCTATTATAATCCCGGAGTTATAGTTGGGATTATTCTCTTCATTGAGAATATATTCATTGGAAAGACTAATCATCTCCTGATACATCTTTTGCTTTCTGAGGAAGGCTTCAAACCTGAGTGGTCCTTCTTGTAAACCAACCATTAAATCGACTTTCTAGAATTCTGGATCAACATTATCCACTTACGAGATCTCTCCTTGGTAGCATTTTATAAAGTGGCCAAAGTCTCGTTCTCACATTGCTTGATGTGGAATAAAGCTTCTGGGCCTCTTTTCCTCTTAGTGGAAAACTTGGGCAGTTTTCTCGAGTGATTTGAAGAATAAGCGATGGTTCGAGGACTGAGTTTGTAGAAACACTTCCCTTGTCCATCAACTGGAGGCCGTAAAGGGACTGCGACCTGCCAAGGTGGATAACTTTCTGGATAGGTATGAGGATACTAGCCGAATGTTGGCAGGTAGGAATGCGGAATCTCCACTGCCGGGTTGAATGTAGTAACCGGAGATGTTGCGGGTTGCGAGTCTAGTCGCTAAATTAAAATGGCTAGGGTGTCGTTAATCGCTGCAATCTGCTTGGTAGTTTCTAGACGTGTCAGCACGAGGGCTTCCCAGAGAGCATCTTCGCTGGTATGAGGAATATTATGAGGGGGTTGCGCTCTGACATTGCTTAACTATCGGACTTTACCATCTGCTCGAAATCTGAAGGTCGTGTGTTAACTATTGATGTGGGAAATGGCTCACTTGCAGATAATGGTGTTCATAATCTCATGGGAGGATGAAGATAAAAGGAGGAGAAGAGACTACTGAGTAGCTGATGTGGAAAATGGCACCTCTGAGGTTGAGAGGTGAAAGAAGACACGTTCGATCCAGGATGTGGGGATAGAGGTGAGGTTGATCAGAATGCGGGGATAGCAGGAGGTTGGAGAGGAACTGTCGAGTAGCCGATTACTTTGACGGTTAAGCTTGATGGTTGAGACCGAGAGGGAGAAAAAGAGAGGGGGTCGCTGGCAGCGGCAATAGCAGAGTTCGCCCTCCGCGGCTTAAATGCCACTCCTGCGACAGGCATTCCTTTGATAATGAATTAATATTACAGCTTGAGGATAGTCCTTTACATGAGAATATAAAGGGTACAAGGGGAAGCTGGTGGCTAGAGGATAGAAGTGCCAGAGGCCACGTGGTTTGACCAAAGAGGTTGGTAGACCACGCAGACAGCTGATCCCGCAGCTCACTAAACTAGGCCGAACGAACTGCACGATCAGGCAGAGAAGACCATTTAAGGTCGTTGGAGCCAACCGGGAACAAGGCCAGTGTTAGCCGCGCAGATAGGTGATCAGTCTGCGAGCAGCACTGGCGGACTGAAAGACTGTGGCCACAGGGTTTGCTGCGCTGGTTGGTCCTCGACTCCCGTGTCCCCAATGAGAGGTATGGGGGCCTATTTATAGGCTCGGGGAGGATCTTCTAGAAGCAGGGCTTGATGATGTCACCCTGAGCATATGGGCGGGCTGTGAATGTGTCTGCGACTTGTTGCGTGCTGAAGAGCAAGTCGCCTTCTGCTCGGAAGAAGCGGGTGTTGGGAAGCTGGTGTTGTTGGCAGACTATATAGAGAGCCAGCCTTCTTCTGGCGAATAGAAAGGGCAGGTCGCCCCTGCTATTAGAGTGAGTTTGGCTCCTTCTGGAGGGCAGAGGTTAAGTTTGCTGGAGGCTTTGCGGGTTGACTATACTATTGTCATCCCTCCTCCTTGGGCAGACTGAGACCGAGTCCGCCACCTGCTAGCGGACTAAAGGGTTGGTCGCCTACTAGGCAACCTGGCAGACAGAAGGAGCAGGTCGCCCCTGCTGCTGAAGTCCGTCTCCAGCTTGTTGGACAGGCTTTTCACCCCTGCTGGGCGGCCTGATGCTTGTCGTATGGGCGACTTGAGGAGTTGTCGCCTGCTGGGCCACCTAAAGCTTGTCGCTTTCTGTTAGGCGACCTGGAGCGAGGTTGCCAACTTATTGGTGGATTGGGACGTACCAAAGAGCTGTCCGCACCTATAGGAATAGAGAGAACCATTGCGCGGTTAGCCGACCTAACAGCGCAGCCTGTAGGGGCGGACTGTGGAAGCAGTCTGCAGCCCCTGCAGAATAAACGGCTATTGCGCGACCTTGACGGTCAGACCGGGGAGACCGCCCTTGCCACTCGGCCAGAGCAGATAGAGAATTCTATCTGCCTGACCCAGAAAAGGGGGCTGAAACAGGTCGCGACCTCCATGGGGAGCTTGGAGCAAGCTGTAACACCCCTATCCGTCGCATGGTATATAGCAGTAGGTCCGGTCGGGGCCCGATGTCATATACTACAGATAGACCGAAGGGTTACAGAATAAAACCATTCTTCAAATCACAAATGTCCTTTACAGAGCAACTAACGGAATCTTTTAAGCAGTTGAAAGAACCCAATAATAGAAAGTACATATCATGAATGTCCACTAACCATAATAGGAATGAAATATCAAAATACACAAAAGTACTTGGCCTTATGGCCTTACAAGAGTTCACTTAATAAGGTATTGTTTTACATAAATCGGCTTGCAGGCCGGACACACATGACAGAAATAAAAGTAGCTATTCACTTTGGCCTTCGAGGGACAGCACACCATCTAGGCCTTTAGCCCGCTATTTGGCAATAGTCCCCGCAGAACCTGCAAGCAACATTCCACTATACGGTGGAAAACAATAGCAATTGTCATCTAAAGCTGACCAAATTATAACGACCCCTCCCCTTATTCGGGACGGTGGTGCTCCTTCCCTGCAATTCATTAGTACACCCAAAAATCCTAGTGAAATCACAACCTAGCATACTGCACCACAGGTGGAGGCTCGCACGGCCGTCCACCCCGTGCACTCAGGGTACATTAAGGGTGTACCAGACTTCCCGGATACCACCTCCGTTTAGAGGTCCTTGACTTGACGGTTAATTCTAGCACTTCTGTCTTTACGGCCTCGGGCCTGAGACTCTCATTATGCTACTGACGAGAGCCAATTTCCGCTACTCTCATGTCATAGTCTACATAACGCAGGTACAACTCCACCATTTCTCGTTGCTCAAGTCACCCTACCGTCTCCAAATATCATAGTACTGATGGCCAAACCTGCAAGGCGCGGGTCATTTTTTTCCTTTCCTGTTCGGCTCTTTGGCCTAAAAATACTGGGCCCCATGGGCTCAAACCTTTCCAAACAAAGACCCTCTAGGTCTCCCGGAGACAGGCCTCACAAATACATAGCTTTCTTGAAGCTATCACCGACGGTAATCCTACCGTCATGCTGTAGGGTGTAGACTAACATTTCTTCCCCCACATCTCATATCAACCACATCAACACCTAACCTAATTATGTACAAGGTTGGCCCCAGGCCACCAAGTTGGAAAAAATGCATTTCCGCCCAGTTTTCCGGATGCACCTTGGAGTTAATCCACAAGGTTCCCTATTGCAATCTACCGTGTAGAAAACCCAAAAAACACATAGCACAGAGTATTCTCCGGCAATCCATGCACAATGCAACATCACCGATCCAGACAAACACGTTCGGGTAGGCTTCACACACAATGCCTATGCCCGTACTTTGATTCCGGACTCTACATGCAACACAAGGGGTACTATTCACATCTACCCCAAGGAACATCGCACACTCACCGCACACTCGCGGGAGCGGGTTTCCCATGCAGAAAGGAAGAGGACTTCACATGTCCAAGTTGAGAATCGTTACCCTTGAAGTCCGCTTTGGTGCCATGGAAAACTAGTCGGATGGTAAGCTTCGCAACGAGAATTTCCTCCTTGCTCCAACATCTCTCTAAATCCTTAGAAAGAGAATGCCTTATTTTAAATGAGGTATAAATCTCCTAATCCCGGACTTAAACCAGCAGGAGATTACCTTGGCCGTCAGATCTTCTTTAAAGAAAACAAACAGCTAAGATTCACCCAAAATTTCACTTAAATAGGTCGAACATGGCCTTGCACACGATCGTATCCCAAGCCATGTGCCTCGATCTAGGAAAGACTGTCGTGGCCAGGAAAGGACATAGGTAGAGACATGCTCGTGTCTCTACCTGACACGCCCGTGTCAGGTTCGGACACGCCCGTGACACAGGGGCATGTCATAAAACCGTCACGAAAACCGACACATCCCTTGGTGGACACGGGTAAGGACATGCTCGTGTCAAATGTGACACTCCCGTGTTGATTAGTACACGCCTGTTTAACCCAGTCGTGCACTCCTGGCAACACACCCCAGGTTTTAACCACGAGAAGGACACGGGTGGTGACACGGGTAAGGAAACTTCTGTGTCACCCCTGACACGCCCGTGTCGCTACTGATCAAAACTGTGTTTCCTGCCGTGTTCTTTACTGGACATAGCCAGGCCAACACAGAAGGACATGACCTTGGACACTCCTATGTCCCAGGCCGTGTACCCCTATTTAGGAACCAAAAATTCCTTAGGACGTGACCGGTTCGTTTATAATTTTCGGGGCGTTATAAATCTCCCCCCTTAAAAGAATTTCGTCCTAAAATTAGGTAAAAGTATACAACCTAAATTTTACCTGAGCGGAATAACACGGGGTATTCCTCCAACATAATCTGCTCTCATTCCCATGAATGCTCCTCATGAATGCAATTATCCCAACGGACTTTAACCATTCAGATCTCCTAATTGAGGAGTCGTTTGACTTCAAAGTCTTCAATGTATATGGGCTTGACCTTTGTCGTCAACCCACGATCAACCGACACTTGATCGACCGTAACCACCTGCGAAGTCTCTTGCACCGCCTTCCACAATACCGATATGTGGAATATATCGTGTAGCCCACTTAACTCCACAAACAACTTCAGTCGATACGCTGCTTCACCAATCCGCTCCAGGATCACAAACGGTCCAAGGTACCCCTGACTCAGCCTCTTCAGGCGTCGAACTCGCGAGACACCATTGAACGGCTTGATTTTCAAACACGCCAAATCGCCAACAGCGAACTCCACATTCCTATGCTTTGGCATTATAGTATTTTGCATGCCTGTCCTGAGCAATCTGCAAACGTTCCTAAACTGTACGTAGCATTGAAGTGGCGTCTCCAACTTTTTGACGTTTGTATAACTTCGACTCACCCATATCCAACCAGCAAAATGACGTGCGACATTTTCTCCTAAACAAGGCCTCGAAAGGCGCCATTTGTATACATGCCTGGTAGCGGTTGTTATTCGCAAACTCCACTATGTACATTTGATCTTCACACTGCTTTCCGTAATCCAAGACGCACATGCGAAGCATATCCTCCATTATTCTGATGACCCTCTCGGTCTGACCATCCGTCTGTGGATGGAAGGCTGTGCTGAAACTCAGCTTAGTTCCCACTAATTTATGCACCAGCCTCCAGTCGTTGGACATGAACTGTCCATCTCGGTCACTTACAATATTGCGTGGTGCACCATGCAACCGAACCATGTTATCCATGTAGAGTTTTGCTAACGTTTCCACCGGATCATCCTTTTTTCAGTCCTAGAAAACAGAACAACTTCTTCAAACCTCTAATCATTTTTGTGCTCCCCGGGTTAATTGAGTACTTGGTATAATGAGCCTCATACATCAAATCCTGCCGAACACTCTCCACACTTGGGACGCACAAACGACTATCCTTCCACATCAGTTCGTCTTCAACAACATATTGGGAATTTTTACCTATCAAAAGCATCATCCATGATCTGCTTGTCTACGGAAGTGATCTCCAATACCTCCAAATCTTGCACCAAAATGTATGTCGAAGGCGTAGTCCCCCAGGAACTCCATCCACCTCCGCTGCCACATGCGTAAGTCCTTTTGATCTAATAAGTACTTCAGGCTCTTGTGCTCGATTTAGATATCGACCTTCACACCATATAGGTAGGGTATTTACAGCTTCAGGGCGAATATCACGGCCGCTAACTCCAAGTCATGGACCGAATAAATCCTCTCACGTACCTCTAGCTAACGCGAGCACAACACAAGCCACTGCCCTAGGCATCACTATAAATCTCAAATCCTTCGATCCCACTTGGCGAACATGGAATAGTTGTCGAGGTCAATCGACTTTTCAGCTCTTCGAAAGCTTGCGCGCACTCCAGCGACCACACAAACTTTTGATCTTTTTTCTACAAAGTCGTGAGGCGTAATGCTATCCGCTAGAAGTTCTCTATGAAGCGTCTGTACTAGACGGACAGTCCTAGAAAACTTCGAACTTTCGCCAACATAGACAACACAGGCAACACACGTATCGCAAATATCTTTGATGGATCTATCATAATACTTTCTCCACTTAAGACGTGACCAAGAAACGCTGCCAAGGGTAAACAAAGCTCGCACATGGAGAACTTGGAATACAACTGATTTCTCCTCAACATCTCCAATACCGAATTTAAATGCTTGTAATGATAACCCTCATACTGAAAGTATACCAGTATGTCGTCGATAAAGGTTATCACGAACTAGTTCAGGTACTCACTAAACACCTTATTCATCGAATCTATAAACACGGACGGTGTATTTGTCAGCACAAGCAGTATGACGATGAACTCATAACGCCCATAACTTGTGTTGTACGCCGTTTTGGGAATATCACTTTCCCTTAACGACAATTAATAGTATCCATATTTCAGATACAACTTGAGTACACAGTTGACCCAACGAGTTGATTGAACAGATTATCACGTCTTGGGATTGGATACTTATTATTTTTCGTTAACTTAATCAACTTCTAGTAATCATTACAGATTTGTAAGCTTCCATACTCCTTTTAACAAGAGGACCGGTGTGATCCAAGGAAATAAACTTGGATGCACATAACCCTGTTCCACCAGCTTTTGAAGTAGTACTTCAGTTCCGACATCTCACAACCTATTGCTAGTACCATTCTGACAACCTTACGTTTGAAATTGATGCACGCACGCTGCTTCGAGAGCCAGTCCATACCAAAGATTACGTCGAATTCTACAAATAGCAATAACGACGCTTGCAAGTAAAACTCCTGACTCCCTATCCATAACTTCATAGAACAGACTCTATTTGAGTGTATAGAGCACCTATTAGGATGTAGTACTTTCGATTAGTTTCTTGCCATCAAAGAAGGAACTCTGATGCGCAATACACATCATTCAAACAAAAAGGAATTGGAAGTTCTAATGACGAACAATGATTTCACCGAACACTCAAAAAAATCACAACAAATCCTATCACAACCAATCATAGGCTAACATGCGTAAGGCAACAAGTATCTAAAGCTGACATACCAAAAATTTAAAACATACCTGTCACCATGTCAGCATGTTCCATGGCCTCCTGATGGCCAAAGTTGTACACTCTAGGTTAGGATGGAGCATATTGAGATGTAGTTGCATCCAACCCCTTTCCCTTCTCTTCGTAGGTTGCTCTAGGCTTCTTCTCGGACTACAGATGTCCGCTCTGACACTCTCGGGAAAAGTGTCCCAGCTTCCCACAGTAAAAGCATGCGTCCGGGTCTCATCCAATAGTTGTTCCAGATGCACAAAAAGAAGGAACTTGACCCGAAATCTTAGCCTTCTTATACCATCTACGGAAACAGGACTTTGAGGAGGTCAGTACTTTAACTCTGTCTTCTTTGGACTGGAGTCTTTCTTCTCTTGGACACTCTTCACAATTTTCTCTGTCCTTAGATTGTCTCTACAACAATCTCGGGAAATGTGACCAAACCATCCACATTTATAATAATAATATGGAGCTTGACTAGTAGATACTTCAGGCCTCACTTTACTCCTCTTTCGGTATACAGACTTTGCGGGACCTGAGGAGTTTAGTAACCTAACACTTACGTCTGGTTGATTCTGGCCAGATCTGCTTCCAAAGATCTAGCCGACTCCACTAATGATCAGAATCCAAGTAGCTTTGGTCCTACTAGGAGCAGTCATAATTCATCACGCAGACCATTGTAGAATCTATTAGCTATAGTCTGCTTGTTGTCCAACTCAAACCCTGGGTAGCGCCTTATGATAACAAACGCCCGCAAATACTCCTCAACTGAGTGCATACCCTTTACTAAAAGCATGTTCAACTGCTGATCTAAAGGTCTTATACATGATAGTTATTCCATAACCCCACTCGGTGTTGAAGATACCCTAGGGACAGGGGGCTGCACTTTCCCTCCGAGTTATTCTTTAGTCACAACAAACACCACTTCAACTATCCTTCTTATGGTTTCGACAGAAAGAAGGGTCTCAAGCACGTTTTTAAGTGTGCTACTCTCCGTGGAGTGCTGACCTTGCGACTGCCCCGCACCACTGCTAGTAACCTATATAGCATAACCATCGATTAGGCGACATACAGATTGCTAAAAGTAATCATTGGAACACTCTGGTTCCTCCAAACAAGTTTATTTTCATTCCTAAGTGGACATTCATGAGTTCTGTTTATGTTATAACGATGACGCACATACATGTGCTCACCACCCCTTAAAAGAATTCACCCAAAAATCCCAATAAGCAAGACAAGAACTGGTAGTCTGATACCAAATTGTAACACCCCGATCCGTCGCATGGTATATAGTAGTAGGTCTGGTCGGGGCCCGACGCCATGTACTACAGACAGACCGAAGGGTTATAGAATGAAACAATTCTTCCACTCACAAAAGTCCTACACAGAGCAACTAGCAGAAGCTTTTAAGTAGTTGAAAGAACCCAATAACAGAAAGTACATATCATGAATGTCCACTAACCACATTAGGAATGAAATATCAAAATACACAAAAGAACTTGCCTTATGACCTTACAATAGTTCACTTAACAAGGTATTATTTTACATACATTGGCTCGTAAGCCGGCCACACATGACAGAAATAAAAGTAGCTATTCACTTTGGCCTTCGAGGGCCAGCACAACATCCAGGGCTTTAGCCCGCTATTTGGCATTAGGCCCCGCAACACCTACAAGAAACATTCCACCGTATGGTGGCAAATAAAAGCAACGGTCAGCTAAAGCTGACCAAATTATAATGACCCAACCCCTTATTTGGGACGACAGTGCTCCTTCCCTGCATTTCATTAGTACACCAAAAAAACCTAGTGAAAGCACAACCTAGCACACATCACCACAAGTGGAGGCTCGCACAGGCGACCACCACGTGCACTTAGGGCACATTGATGGTGTACCATACTTCTCAGATACCACCTCCGTTCAGAGGTTTGTGACTTGATGGTTACTTTGAGCATTTCTGTCTTTACATCCCCGGGCCTGAGACTCTCGTTATGCCACCGATGAGAGCCAATTTCCTCTACTCCCATGTCATAGTCTACATAACGCAGGTACAGCTCAACCATTTCCCGTTGCTCAAGTCGCCCTACCGTATCCGAATACCGTAGTACTTATGGCCAAACCTACACGGCACGGGTCGGTTTTGCCTTTCCTGTTCGGCTCTTTGGCCTAAAAATACTGGGCCCCATGGGCTCACAACTTTCCAAACAAAGGCCCTCCAGGTCTCCCGGAGACAGGCCTCACAAATACATAACTTTCTTGAAGCTATCGCCGTCGGTAATCCTACCATCGTGTGGTAGGGGATAGACTATTGTTTCTTCCCTCGCATCTCATATCAACCACATCAACACCTAACCCAATTATGTACAAGGTTGTCCCCAGGCCACCAAGTTGGCAGAAATGCGTTTCTGTCCAGTTTTCCGGGTGCACCTTGGAGTTAATCCCCAAGGTTCCCCGTTGCAATCTACCGTGTAGAAAACCCGAAAAACACATAGCACGGAGTCTTCTCCGGCAGTCCATGCACAATGCAACATCACCGATCCAGATAAACACGTCCTGGTAGACTTCACACACAATGCCTATGCATGTACTTCGATTCCGGACTCTACATGTAACATAAGGGGGACTATTTACATCTACCCCAAGGAACACCGCACACTCACCGCACACTCGCGGGAGCGGGTTTCCCATGCAGAAAGTAAGAGGACTTCACATGTCCAAGTTGAGAATCGTTACCCTTGAATTCCGCTTTGGCTCCATGGAAAACTAGCCAAATGGAAAGCTTCACAACGAGAATTTCCTCATTGCTCCCTCCTCTCTCTAACTCCTTATAAAGAGAAAGCCTTAAGTGAAATGAGGAATAAATCTCCTAATCCCGGACATAAACCAGTAGGAGATTACATTGACTGTCAGATCTTATTTAAATAAAACAAACGGCTCAGATTCACCCAAAATTTCACTTAAATAGGCCGAACACCGCCTTGCACACGGTCGTGTCCCAGACTGTGTGCCTCAATCTAAGCATGACTGTCATTTCCAGGAAAGGACACGGGTAGAGACATGCCCGTGTCTCCACCTGACACTCCCATGTCGGGTTCGGACATGCCCGTGACACAGGGGCATGTCACAAAACTGTAACGGCAACCGACACGTGTGTAAGGACATGCCCGTGTCAAATGGGACACGCCCATGTCGATTAGTACACGCCCGTGTAACCCGACCGTACACTCCTTGCAACACACCCCAGGTTTTCAACCCGAGAAGGACATGGGTGGTGACACAGGTAAGGATACTCCCGTGTCACCCTTGACACGCCCGTGTAGCTACTGATCAAAACCGTACTTGCTACCGTGTTCTTTACTGGACATAGCAAGGCCAACACAGAAGGACACAGCCTTGGAAATGCCTGTGTCCAAGGCCGTGCACCCCTTTTTAGGCACCAGAAATTCCTTAGGACGCGACCGGTTCGTTTACAATTTTTGGGGCGTTACACAAGCCGCGACATACGAGCCAGCTTCCTTGGGAGGGATCGCCGATTTCCGGGTTAACACTTGTCTAATTCTTGTTATACGTAGCATTTTAGTGTTAATTATTGGACTGCCCAGGGTATGCCCGGTGAAGGGCTCTCGAGTGCACTAGGAACTATGATGGGCCGAAGCCCAAAGATTCCTTTCTCAAGAACACTTACTTTTATTAGTGTCTACACATTATTAATACCCCAAGCTCGTTATTACTCTTGAGTAAACCTAATGACTTAAGGTACTTATTGGGAGAGCGACAATCTTTTGTCGGACCCCGTTATAGGTGTTCTCCATGTGACTTGCACTCTAACACTCATTACTATGTAGTGACATACTTGTGATACAAACCAGGGTTTCAAATTCCCAATTCATCTCTCAATCCAACCACCTATCATTTCCCTGTGGGTCCTAGTGTTATACACTTTTTACTAAACGCAGCACATGACCTAATTCTAACCCATATGCGATGACTTCCAATTCCTTGGGTCAAAGGCCTCCAAATTTTTATCATGGGTTTGCCATATATTATACTGATCATTCATAATTTCATCAATTTTCTAATTATTTTGGACCATAATTTAAATAAATTAATTAAGTGAGTTAGGTCACTTTGAACATGAACTACTCTAACCAGTGGTCCAGGAGGTCTAATTGAATTATCTGAAGTTCATCTAGGTTAAAAATGTATGTTCACCAAAAATCCTAATTTTCCAACTTGATTTGACCATTATTTTCCATTTTTGATTAAAATCCCATTATCTTCTTTTTTAAAATGAAGTAATAAAAGTAAATCATGTAAAAATTCTGGAAAACTTTCTATTCAATAATATTAACAAGATAATGGTCATAACAGATTTTCATACTCTTTGTAAGTGATTTGGCCTAAGATATCCACATGTTAACATAATTACAAAAATGCCACTATTATGGTATTTACCATAAAAAATCATCCAAAAATCTTAATAAAATTTATAATGGTTAAAATTCCAGAAATAAGGTCCTAGACATTTTCTCATAAATTTCCATGCATCACTACCCATTAAAATTTACAGGGGTTCAAATTATAGAAATAAGGTCCTAGATATTTTCTCATAATTTTCCATGAATCACTACCCTTGTTTTTGATCAAAGTCTCATAAGGATAAAAATGTAATTACACTATTTATACATAGAATAATTCTAAAAAATGCTCATAAATTTTTCCAGAGAAGTGAAATGTCCTATTAGGACTTGGATCAACAATTTGGAATTTTCTAAGTTCAGTAGCCCTATTTTTCATTTTAACACCTAAATGTGCTAATTTTGAAATAATTCCAACTTATAGGATTTTTGATTCCTAAAATCCCAATTTTCTCATGAAAGGAGTATTTTACCTCCATAAGTCTCTGTCCAAATTTTCATGGGCATACATTAGGCCAAATGGGCTAATTTCCCATTTTACCATTTACAACTCTACCTTCACCATACATGTTGGATCCTTTAACATACAAAGATTCAAATGGTTCCAAATTTTTACCAAGGCCATAGGATGACCTTAGAGCCATGCCACCCAAATTTGGGGGTATTTGGAATTGGGAATCTCTCAAAATTCTATTTATTTAATAATTCATATTTCTATTAAAACTATAGAAAATTATTCTTCAAAATTTCCTATTATTGGACATAGTCTAAGTATGGTATACACACATACATGACCTAAATTTCACAGCATGTGGTTTTATAGTTTAGGCTAGGCATCCAATTGAAGTTCAGCCCTAGTCTAGGAGCAGTCCTAGGCGATTGGCCCTACAAGGAGGTACAGTGCTCCAAATTATAAGTTTAGGGTGTCAAATTAAAGGTAAGACAAAGATCTACATGTTTTTTGTTGGTGAGAATTTCTGGATTTGCTTATAAGGGGCCTAAAATTAATATGAAAAATACTATAATTAATGAGATAGAAATAATCAATAACACTATAATTTAATTTAACTTTAATCAACGGCATCCCATTGTCTTCTGTAACATCCCTCAAACAACTAGACCTCTAAGAGTGGTTTTGTCATCACTAGGTCATGACAAAACCTTAAGAAACCCAAGTGAGCTATGGCATGGAGATGGATATCACCATGGTTTGCTAGTAGCTCAACCCAGTCACCAGGCCTAGGGTTTGACTGTAGGGTTTCACCTTAACTCCAAGACCCCACCATGGCACCCCTAACCCTATGGGAGGCCAATGGGTCACCAAGGACCCATTGGAGTCAACCAAAAGGGTCTAGTTGACTAAGGTCAACCCAAAACCTAATTAGGTCAAACCAAGCTCACACATGGTCAGTTGACCTCCCCTTAGCCAAAAGGACCCACCTAGACCTTCCTAATCCCTAAGGGAGGCCAATGGGTCACCAAGGACTCATTGGGGTCAATTAAAATGGTAAAGTTGACCAAAGTCAACCCTAGCCCTAAAATGGTCAAAGTGCCCTAATTAAGGGTCATGTGGCTTCCAAGGTACCCAACCAACCCTACCTATTCCTCCCTAGAACTTAGGGGAGGCCAATGAGTCATAAGGACCTAATGGGGTCAACCCAAAAGGCCAATTTGACCAAAGTCAACTCAACCTTGGTTTAGGTCAAACTATCTCAAGTTGGCCTAACGTTGCCCAATCTATTTGGACTAAGCCCCATTGAGGTGGTCCACTAGCCTCATGAGGTTTAGAATTATCTAAAATGCCACTCATTTTCTGGAAGTGATGACTAGGAGAGAGAAAGCTCAATTTTCCCATTAATGGTGGAGAGAAAAAGTGAGGAGAAAGAGGCCAATCATGGCTTGGAAGGCCTAGGGCCTTCTCTCTTCATTCCAATGATTTGATTCAACTCCCCATCAGTGCTGAGAAGATCAAGAGGTTTTACAGGCCTTTCAATGGCTGGATGCATGGAACCACATGAGGCCGAGAACCACCACTCAAGGCCATTAATGGCATTGAAGCCATGGCCCTTCCTCTCCCCCAAATTAAGCATCTTAAAAGCATCCCTAGACCCCCAACAGCCATTTCAACATTTTCCCTAAAGAATTCGAGCCCTTCTACTATACTGTTGTAGAGCACTCTCAAGCTCAAAATACGTCAATGGAGACACGGAGGTCGGCCTGAATCCAACCCACCCAAAGGGTCCTATCCCTCTCCTCTTTCTTAGTGGATAGATCTCTATCCATTGACCACAAGGTTTGAGATAAATTGACCCCAAATCAGCTAAGCCGAGAGCTTGATTTTCAAGCTTTTTATTCATATCATAAATCACTGTTCAGGACACCCCCGGCAACCCAACCACCGTGATTCGCCATCCACCACCTCAATGAAGATGGTGGTGGCGGTGGCCAGCCGGGAAGAGGCGCGGGGGCCGGGAAATCACGGGCAAAGAAGGCCCTGGACGGGACAATCCTGGACATTGGTTCATGGTAGAAGATGAGTCGATTCCATCGTTCTTGCGTCAAGATTCGTGCAGGACCAATTTAATTATATTTCATTTTAATTCAATTCTGTAACATAAAATGCTATGAATGTTTTGATTTATTAAAAATACTTAGAGGCGTTTTCTGGAAAAATGTTTAATATGAAAATTGTAGCCCTTGATGTCTAGATTATTTTAAAATTTATGTCAACTCATTTGGGCCAGTGGGTTGACCACAACACTCCATATGGTGCAGACAATACATGGGATAGACCAGAGACTAATCTGAGTGCCCCACTAAACCAGGCAGGAAAATGCCCTGAATTTTGGATCATAGGCTAGTTAAATAGTCACACTCATTATATCCAAAAATGGGAATTTTTGGAAAATATTTTCCTAAAGTTTTTTGTTAAAATTTAATAAAATAGGTATGAATTATTTAAGCAGTCTAATGACCTCAAAACCAACCAAATTTTTGGTGGTTGTCCAATAGAGTCATGATATAACCTTGGTAAAAATTCCAGCCTATTTGGGGTTGATTTGGATAAGTATGTGTATGACCAAAGTTTTGTCCCTTAAGGGTAAATTAGGGTAAAGGGTGCTTAGGGCATGGTGGGGCCAATTCTCACCCAAAAGGGTTGGGAATTTGGCCAGAGTCTCAAGGTCAGTTTAAACACCCTCACATTGATTTTAAAGTGGATTAGGGTGTATTTACCCTAGGACCTTAGTTCAAACCCTAAGGTTGAACTTTGGGGGTTTGTGAAGGACATAGGGTGATATGTCCTTGTTTTGACTTGGAGTTTGGTCCATGTAGTCTTAGGGTGGTGAATATCCCTAGGACGAAATTGGGTGACATTTAGGCACAAGCACACAACTTTAATCAAATGGAAATTATTTAGGCCTATACCTCTTAATTGGAATGTTGAAAGGTCATATTACTTTGGATCATTATGAAATTTTGGCAGATGAGTTTTTATTGCAATATGAATCTCTGGAATTTATTATAGGATGTTTAGAAGAGATTAGCTCATACTTATAGTTATAACCTTCAAGTTTCCCCTTTTTATGATTTTGAAGTATTATGATTAAATTAACTTAAAATGTTATGGAACTCTGGCAATATTTATTAAATATCATTTATATGCACTAGCTAGTAATTTGGAATGATTGAACATTATCTCATAGTACTTTATGTACTAAGTGAACTAGGGCACCTTGTATTGATGAATAGATAATAAATACTATATCTTGCTGGAGAATTAAGTTTTCTCGGCTAGAAGACCTTTTAGGGCATATTAAAGCTTGGAAAATTATTACATGCTGTTTGAAAAAGATTACAAGTATGTTTCTTCACAAAGTGCCCTATTAGGGATTTATTTGAAGTATTTTTCTATATAGCTTACTGACTATGTAATTGTATGACACTTAGTCAGTAATGTTTTCTGATAATATTAAAGCTCGGGTAATTTTTGTGTAAGTTTTGGATAATGTTTGGTGGTACTTCCCTCTTTACCTCTATTTATTCTAATTATCTTGAATAAATTAATTAGGGATTAATACAGTAAAGAAAAGTTGTGAAACTTGGAATTCTCTAATATTTTTGCATCATATAGTGTTCATGATTTTTGGGTGGCCATAACTTAAGGAGATCTACTACTTCATGTTCAAAACCACCCATGGACTAATTTTAGGGAAAATTTAATAAATGCTAAATTAATTAGGAAAATTACAAGTTTCTGGATTTAGTCTAAATATGTAATGATAGACAACCAATAATAATCTTAGGTCATTTGGATGAAAATTTGAAGGGGTCACCATTCATACTCATCATATAGCTTAGGTTGGTCGGCACATAGTAAAACTGCAGAATTGTGTTAGCATGTGAGAAGGTTATAGGGAGTTGGGTTAATAATATACTGATTTGGTAAGATGAAATTGAGTTCACCATTAGGATTCATGATGGGGAGGGTGTTGGTTTGACTAGTGTTAAGTGGTGCTTGGGATCGACAAAAGATCGTCTTTCATGTGGAGAGAGGGAGAGTCAAAATACACTAGGGTTAGACTTAGCATAACACTAAATGGGATTGGCTATGGGTAGATACCAACAATAATAAGTACCTTACGAAATGGAATTTTAGGCTTCAGCCCATCATAGTTCCTCGTGCCCCCAAAAGCCCTTCACAGGGAATGCCCTGGGCAGTCCGAGGTTAACCTTAAACTGTAGGACTAAAATGAATATATGAGTAATTAGCAATATACTAGGACTTCACATTCACTCACCCCGATGTCTCTGGAGGTTATCTTGGCTAGGTTATCCGAGCGGTAGGCTCGGTGGTTGTGAAAATGGGCAAGTTAGCCCGGCGAGACGAAGGCTCGGAAGGTAGTTATAACGGACAGGTTAATCCGGGGATCCGATGGCTCGAGGATTCATTTGTGCATGTGCATAATGTGGTGGGTATTTGGTATTTTATGGTCGTTCACACCAATATTGATACGATGACTCGATGGGTGTGGTAAACACTTAGACAAGGAAAAGACTGGTGGTTGGTCAGCATAGTACGTGGTGACTCTAGTGTGTCTTTCACAGGCGTACGTAAGGGCTAGGCCTAGTAGTGTGAATACCCATCTAGAAGTTGGGTGGCCCGACCCACTGTCTCCGTTGGCCATACGGAGGCTCTTGGTAATGAAGCTATCTTCCAAAATGGGGGAACTTAAGGTCTGTACACATAGATTTGTGTGTGTGCGTTGCACTTGCATGAATCATGGAATAACATATCACTACACACATACTTGCATATAACCTAACACCCCATCGTATAAACTAGTATGGGATAGTTTATACATTGGGAGCCTTGTAAAAGACCCCTTAACTTATAGGTTTGTAGGGGAATTTATATAAGTTAAGGTTACTTATTTCATTGTTTACTTTACATGTACTTACTGCTCTACTTTACTTGACTATATTACTTCTTCCTTACTATAGAGCTGCTAGCTTGCTTTTCCTTTTATAGCTCTATTGATGTACAATATACATGTTAGGTAGCTCTACCATCACCTACCCTATTCCTACTCTCCACCATCATAACTTTCCTATCATTCCTCCCGCACGGTGCCTAGGAGCCACTGTGGGAGGGGTGGGGGAAATTAGGCTTAATCTTTTGACTAACAGTCGGTGGACCAAACATTTTAGGGGCTCCGGATGGGGGACAGGGAGCAGCAGCAGGAGATGCGACACTAGCGGAGTACGGTACACTTGGAGATGGTCCAGTCCAGTATAGGAGCACCAATCTCTGGCTCCGTCAGTGTTAGTTTTACTTAGCTTCTGTGAGAGTGATGTAGTGAGGATATGTTATATCGGGCATTGCCCGTTTATCTTTCTATTTTACTGATCTGTTTCGGTACTTTCATTATCATGTCGAAATTGTTGTGATTTTTATTTCATATATTATATGTGATCGTGGACTTGACTTAATGGTATTTTATCTGTAAACTTCTATTCTTTAGTGATCCTTAAGGCCGGCAGGATCGGCGTCTTATAGCGGCGACCTTGTTGAGTGTCGGTCTCACTGCAAAACGGCGATTTTGGGCATAAGACGTCGGTAGCGTAGCAGAAAAGGGAGTCTTACATCTTCTACACTGAGCCGACGGCCCAGATCATCATGAGCTGGGCAATGTTTATCTCTCATTTCTACCAACCTGGGCTACTGCCTCCGCCAGCGATTTTCGCCACAACCTCTGTTGAGGTGGTGGCTAGCATTTCCCGACGACATGGCTATTGGAGGCGGGCCCTTCAGCAAACCCGAGCAAGAAGAAAAGCTCGGAATATTCCATCTATCTCTCATGGTATCAGGCTAATTTGAGCTCGATATCTCTCCTAGTGGATCTAGAAGACTAGCATTGAGGGAGGGGAGGAGAAACTGACCCTTAGTCGTGCTTGGAGGTGGGTTTAGTGGTGGTTCGCCATGGCTGATCCTTGCTCCGGCGAGTTAGCTCAAAATTTTGATTCTCCGGCTAAAGCTTAACTTCAAGAGTCGTTTCTCACTCCTCTGGCTCAACAATGGTGACAGCGGCCTTTTCAGAAATGGGAGTAACAGTTAGGTTTTGTTTCTTCCCTTTTTATAAAAAGAATTAGGTTTTAAGTTGCTTGTCATGTGTCACACTTCTATTGGACCACAAATCATTGCTTTAAATAGGTTTTCTTTAAATGATCAATAGAATCATAGATTTTTTGAAGAGATTGGGTTAAAATTATCCATCAGCGCTTATTCAAAAAAACCCAGTTCAGCACATACATGTGAACCAGTAAACACAGCTTGGACCAAAAAATACTCCAAGTCCAAAAGCATCGAGATCACTCGACGTTTCTTTGAATGACGTCGAGTTCACTCGATGCACTCGACGATTCGTCGAATAGCATCGATTTCACTCAACGCACTTAACGCTTCGTCGAATGGCGTCGTGTTCACTCAAAGCCTATTGATCCAGAACAATTCTTCTAAATTATTGAGCATGGCGTTGAGTTCACTCAACGCACTCGATGCTTCGTCGAATGACATCATGTTCACTTGATTCCTATTAATCCATAACAATTCTTCTCAGTTAAAGATCATGGCATTGAGTCCACTCAATGCTCTCGACACTTCGTCAAATGGCGTCGTGTTTACTTGACGCACTCGGTGATTCGTCGAGTGGCGTTGTGTTAACTTGATGCCTATTGAATCCACCCTAACTCCTAGGGTCAAACCTAGCCTAACCCCATTCACTCACTACATGTTCTACCCTAAAATAAGTTGAGGGGTCTAGAAAGAAATGGGATTTTATAAATCCCAATAAACAAAATAATAATTTCATCCCCAGAATTCAAGTTCGGGTCTACGGGGTTCATATGCCAAGGATTTAAGAACTTTTCAAAAATACTTATGATATACCTGAGGTGAAGAGTCCTAGATATCGCTCCCGTATTAGATCCATCGGCTCCTAGGTGTGCTCCTCCCGTCTGTGGTTGGACAACAATACCTTGACCAAGGGAACCTTCTTCTTCCGCAGCACTCTGATCGTCTTGTAATCAATCCGGACCGACTCCAATGAACTGATCTATTAGGTGACACTAGGGCTGATGTAGTGGAGATATGCTGCTCTGGCCAAAGTAGTGCTCTCTGAAGCGAGGAGATGTGGAAGACGTCTTGTAGGTTCCCTAACTCTAGCGGTAGCTCCAACCGGTAAGCCAAAGGACTAATCCGCTCCAGGATCAAGTATGGTCCTATAAATCGAGGGCTGAGATTCTTCTACCTCCGTACTCAGGAAACACCATTCACTGGACGTATCTTTAAGAATACCCTATCTCCCACCTGAAACTCTACCTTATGATGCATCACATCATAATACTTGGCCTGTCTGCTTTGCGTCTCCAGCATATAATCCCTGAGCAGTTGTACGTTAGTGTTTGTATCCAAAATATAATCTGATCCAAGACCTCACGGATCCATATCCTGGACCCAAAATAGCGGCGTCCGACACTTCCTACCATATTGGGAATCAAATGGATCAATGCCAACGCTCGCCTGGTGACTATTGTTGAAGGAGAACTCTATCAGTGGCAACAGTATCTCCCAGGGCTTCCCCATATCCAATATACATAAGTGTAACAGATCCTCCATAGTCTGGTTGGTCCGCTCTGTCTGGCCATCGGTATGTGGATGGAAAGTGGTGCTGAAAGTAAGCTGAGAACCCAAGTATGCCTACACCGCTCTCCACTCCCAAGACATGAATTGACTATTATGATTTGAGACAATCATCATGGGGATGTTGTGGTACTTGAAGAATTGCTCCACAAAAAACCTCACAAAAATTGCAACTGGGCTGTCATTCCCGATTGTTATAAATCAGGACACCATGGTCAATCTATCGACGTTGACCGATATAGAATGGTGCCTAGAGTGAGAGCAAGGCAATCCTTATACAAAGTCCATAGCTATATTGATGGCCCTCCGCGATTCCCAACCTTTTTTTAAAATAGTAATGCGGGAGTCGAGTTTCCTGGGAGGGAATGAAAGTAGGTAAGTTCACCTATCGCGAGTAGTACATGATATTCGGGGGGAATATCGAGTTCATATATTTCCCGGGGGGGTTGATTATTTCTACTCCTCTCGGAGGGACTATTATCTTACCGAAATTATAGGTGTCAGATTAACTAACTAACTAGGGCGATTATAAGAAAAGGGTGAAAATAGACTAAGAAAAATTGATGAAGGAATAAAGCTCGACATCGAATCGATTAAGACGAAAATAATTTTAGATAACTAGAGATCCTAGGTTTAAAACTAATTAAAGAAAACTTGGCCGTGGAGGTTCCACAAGCATGAGCTCACCTATCTCTAGGGCTATCGCTCACCTGAACATTAAGACTATTCGACTGTGCTCTCATTCGACGAAGGATTCCTCTTAATGCCTGCTTTACGCTAAGAACCTCGCTATAGGGGGAACCCAATCCAGAAGAATTCTTCTCCTCCTCTCTCGAAGTTTAGTGCGAAAACTCTTTCTACCCAAGGGTGATCAGTCCATACGCACGGCCTCTCGGCTAGCTAGCATGTGGTTAACGGAAATAGAGCCCACACATCGATATGTGGTTCTACGCATCGTATACCAGGGTAACCCTTAAGTGCTTTAATTAAAGAGAAAAAGAGGACCTTTAATTATTTATAAAGATTTTTATGTCCCAATGCTCTTTGATACCGAGGGCTAAGAGCGATTAGCCACTCATCGGGATAGGGAAAGCATATGAGTTTCATAAGGTGTAAGTTCTAAACTAAGCGCTAAAGGGTTATAAAAAAACATAAAAATAACACAACGTTAGAAAAAGGTAAAGATAGCTAAAGAGAGAACGCACGCACTCCACAAAGCCATAATAAAGGAAAAAGATAAGTTACAAAAAAAGAAAAAGACATAATTGAAATTGCAAGTCCTACTCAAACGAGTAGGCGGGAAATAAATGCAAGTCCTACTCAAACGAGTAGGTGGGAAATAAATGCAAGTCCTACTCAAATGAGTAGGCGGGAAATGAAAGCAATAAAGGGAAATTACTACTCAAATGAGTAGACGGAAAATGAAAGCAATAAAAGCTATCTCATGCACACACACTTTCTACATGAATAGAAGAAATGCATAGAAGAAAAGTAATAAAAGAAAGCATTAAAAGAAAGAGAAAAATACTAACTTATACACTCACACACTCTACATAAAAAAGGAAAAGCAATAAAAACCTAACTCATACACTTAAACACACAACAAAAGGAGAAAAACAAAGTGATGAAAAAATTAAAACGTTTACATTTCTAACCCAAAAACTTGCTAAAAATGCATAAATATAAGAAATAAAAATTAAAGAAGGAAGAAGTTTACAAAACAAAGCAAGAATCTAAGTGTTTAAAAAATTAAAATAACAACTTTTTCATTCTTATAACTTCATAAAAGAGTATAAAAAGTTGAAAAAAATGTTTTAGGAACAAAAAATTTTACAACCTAAAAGAAAAACTAAGTAAAGAAAAAAACAAAAACACTTTAAAAATCTTTTATAAACCCATAAGAATGAATACAAAGAAATTTAAAAGCTACTAAGCTAAAGGAAACGATGAGAAAAGCTATCATAACACAAACTAACTATAAGAACACCTAAAATAAAAAAAACTAAGTAAAAAAAATTATGAAAACTTAAAACTTAAAATTACTCTCGTACACACACACACCCATAGAAAACTAAGATAAACAAAGGATAAAAGGGGAAGATAAGTGGGCACTCAAATGAAATCCATTACAATATAAGGATAAAAAAACACATTTTGTATAAAGACAAAAGGAGTTATAAAAAACCTAAAACAAACACTAAAGAGAGGGGGAGAAAATCTCCTTATATTGCAAGAAAATCCACTTAAGCAGCCCACAAACAGAAAAATGGTCCAAAAAAACTGAACCCTTGGCCTTTATAGCAATGTTCAATTTATAGGAAAAAAATTTTGATTACACGCCATGGTCACGGGCGTGACCGGGGGGGCGTGTAATGTTGGCATGCTGGTGAAGCCGAAAACTTTATGACTGGCAAAATTCTGGAAGCTTCTAGAAGATCTACATCACGGTCACGGGCATGTCGGAGACATCGAGTTCTTGGCTTGCTAGAAGCATTGAGTGGTTGGCGTGACACGGACGTGTCGAGCGGGATACGGGCGTGTTCCACTCTGATTTCTCGGATTTATAGCGGCAAATTTTTCACTGGCGTCAAAGTGACACAGCTCAGTCACGGGTGTGAAAGTTAGGTCACGGGCTTGACAGTTAGGTTACGGGTGTGTACTTTGAAATTTTCACATTTTTCTGCAGAAATTTCTGGAAAAGAAAATAGAGCTAAGTTAGAAGGCTAAATACAAAAAAGGAACATTTTATTGAAGAAAAATAAATAAAAACAATGAAAATAACCTAAAACAACCTAAATAAAGTACGAAAAAATATGAATATTTAAAACTCATCAAATACCCCCATACTTAAGCTTTTGCTATTCCAGAGCAAAAGTTTGAGATAAACTTATAAGGAATTGAAAAAAATTCTAAATTTAGCTACTGCTTAAATTAATTAAAAGAGAGATCAAAAAAACATCATGGGTATAAAGAGTTAAGTCCTTAATCATGAAAAAGATTTAAATTGAGGAAAAATTTTGGCCAAAAGACTTTTTGAAGTAACCAAATAACAAACAAAAATAGTAATCGTTAGCTAACAAAAATAGATTGGAATTATAGAAACTTTAGCTTATAAGAGTTTAAAGGAAATAATGCAATTTAAAAATTATGCTCTCAAAAATATTTTAAATTAAGTCTAGAATCATTGAATATGGCTAAGGGGGTTATTGTGCTTTATGAAGAGGTTTTTGGTTTAGAATTGAGGTATTTTTTCTCAAACCTCTAATGTATTTTTTTGTTTGAATGTGGATGTTTAGGAAAATGAAATCTTATTTTTCATAAAATGAAATTTTTTTTTGGAACAACTTCATATAACCCAATGTATATGTATAGGAGTAATGAATTTTATTTTCTTACTCTATAACATATAATCTTTTAAAAATATTGGATGCCTATATTTATGGAACGAAATCTTATTCCTATTGACATAAGTTCTTTTAAGGATAAAAATTTCATCATGCCAAGTAAGACATGATAAATATGGGGAGATAGGTATTTTTGAATAAAAAAACTAGATTAAAAAAAAATTGAGAATAACTTTGATAAATTGAACGCTCCTGTACTTCAAAAAGGTTGAAGTAAACATAATTGAAGTCTAAGATTGTTTTTTCTAACATAATACATGTGTCTCTATTTTAGATAAATTAGAAGTAGCGCATAAAACAAGTCCCCTATCTTAAGAAAAAAAACATAAGAAATTTCTTAAAACTTAACCCCAGATATTTTAATCTATCAATCTCCAATTAATAAATGAATAGTGAATAAAGAATTAATAAAATTCGATTATAAATAAACAACAACAAGATTTTTGGAGAGCAAAAAAGCTAAGAATAGTATATTCGATTTATTTGTTTCATAATAAATTTTTTTTGGTTTTTTAGGGTTATCATTTTTTTTTGTATTTTTGATTTATTATCTATTTTTTTGATTTTTGAAATTATTTATTTAATATATACATACTAAAGAAAGATGCGAAAAAGATTTTTTTTTTAAACTCTTTTTTTGAGTTTTCTAAAAATTTTTGTGTTTTTTAGATTTTTATGCAAATATCTACAAGAGAGGAAAGAGAAATTATTTACAAAGATGAGAGAGAAAGGAAGAGGGGAAAGAGAAAGGGATATTTACAAAAAATATTTACAAAGATATTTTAAAAAAATAAAAAATATTTACAAAGAATATTTACAATGTAAAACATAATATTTTTTGAATTTTTGTTTTATTTTTTTTTTTGAATTTTTTGATGATAAAATAAAAAAAAATTAGGTTTTCATTTTATAAATTTTTTTTTATTTTGTAGTTTTGCTTTTTTATATATATATTTTAAAAGTTTTAGGAGTGTAGAAAAGAAAGCACGAAAACATCCTCATACTTAATTTCAACATTGTCCCCAATGTTGTAATGTAAGTATGTGGAACAAAAAAAATGCAATATAAAATATAGAGAGGGAGGGTAGAAACTTCCCTGAAATGTGTTCGGGGAGGCCGGTTTAGAAACCCTATTGATCGATCCATTTTGGATCGACCACCTCCTTTCCGCTATGGTGGGTTATAACGTTGAAATGTTCTCGAGGGTTAGGCTCCGGGTTCCCCGGCAGTGCCCCAAGCGCACGCTCGGACATCATCTGCACAAGCTGTCCAACCTGTAGTTCTAAGTTTTTTAGCGATCCGATGATGTTCCAGATATTTGAGTCGTTGGGAGCGATGTATCTAGAAAATATTTATTCCATCGGAGAGGGTTTTGGAAGAGGGGGTGGCGGAAATCCGGGGGAAAGAGAGTTAGGCGGGCGCTGGGCGTTGTTCGCATTGCTCCATGAGAAGTTAGGGTGGTTCCTCCAACCCGGATTATAGTGGTTACTATAAGGGTTATTGTTGGGGTTTAAGGAAGGTCGACCCGAATTTCCCACATAGTCAATGAACTCTTCGACTACGCTGACGTTAGAGGGAATTGCCCAAGGCGGAGTGGAGGAAGCAGCAGACATCTTCGCCACTTGCTTTGTCAACCTTTCAACTTTAAGGGCTAAGTGAGGAGTGGCATCCAATTCAAAAAGTCCTGTCGCCTGCTTGAAACGTCCCCGCGGGATGTTCCACTGGTATTGTTAAGTCCTGCAACCGCAGGGGTCTTGTTATTCAGAGTATCCCTGGTAGCAGTGTCAATAATTTGACGCATCTGATAGTTTAGCCCGTTGTAAAAGATTTGGTCCTGAAGCCACGTTGGCAGCGCGTGGTGTAGACACCTACGGAGTAATTCTTTAAACCTCTTCCAACTATCAAATAGAGACGCAGGATCATTCTAAACGAATGAATAAATATCCGACCATAACTTTGCAATTTTTGCGAGCAGAAAATACTTCGTTAAGAACCATTCCGCAAGCTTGATCCAAGTGGTGATACATCCTCGCGGGAGGTAATTCAACCACGCCTTAGCTTTGGATTTTAAGGAAAATGGAAAAGGTGCAAGAGAATGGCATCATCAGTGATGCCATTAATTTTAAAAGTGTCGCAGATTTTTAAAAAACTAGATAAGTGGACGTTTGGGTCCTAATTCGGCAGTCCATCGAACTATACGGTGTTTTGGATCATTTGAATAATGCTAGATTTTATCTCAAAGTTATTGTTCGCCACCATCGGGCGAACAATACTAGACTCAGTATCATCCAAATTGGGTCGGGCATAGTAGGGCATAGTACGCTAATCGGCCGCATTTAGGATAAGGTCGGCCATTACTATAGCAGAGGGTTATCCGACGGATTCTTCAGGGTCTAATGGAGGATTCCGGTGTTGAGATCGAATACGCACAAAAGAGCGTTCGATCTCAGGATCAAAATCAAAATTTTCAGACTCCGAAGGTTGTTCACGGGTCATACACCCTAAAATATATACTAAATAATTAACTTTTTTATTTTTGGGTTTTAAGTACAGTTTTCAAGTTCTTATTTTTTTAGGAAAAAAAAGTCAAAGTAATAGACTCCGGAATACGAAATAACAACAGGAGGTCCCCGGCAATGGCGCCAACAACTTGATGGCCCTCAACGCCGCCCAACCTTTTTTTTAATTAGTAATGCAGGGGGTCGAGTTTCGCGGAGGGAACGAGAGGAGGCAAGTGTACCTATCGCGAGTATTACATGATATTCTGGGGGCTTATCGAGGTCGTATATTTCCCGACGTGGGTTGATTATTTCTACTCCTCCTGGAGGGACTATTATCTTTCCGAAATTAAGGGTATCAGATTAACTAACTAACTTGGGCGGTTATAAGAAAAGGGTGAAAATAAACTTAGAAAAATTGATGAATAAATAACGCTCGGTATCGAATCGATTAAAACTAAAATAAGACTAGCTAGAGTTTGGATAACGGAAATAGAGCCCACACATCGATATATAGTTCTACGCGTCGTATACTCGAGGTAAACCTTAAGTGCTTTAAATAAAGAGAAAAAGAGGACCTACAATTATTTAAAAAGATTTTTATGTCCAATTGCTCTTCAATACCGAGGGCTAAGAGCGATTAGCCACTCATCGGGATGGGGATGGCTTATGAGTTTGGTGAGGCGTGAGTTTGAAACTAAGCGCTAAAGGGTTATACAAATAACATAAAAATAACATAATGTTAGAAAAAAGGTAAAGCTAGCTAAACAGAGAACGCGCGCACTCCATAATGCCATAATAAAGGAAAAGGATAAGTTACAAAGAAAATAAAAATACATAATTTAAATTGCAAGTCCTACTCAAACGAGTAGGCGGGAAATAAATGCAAGTCTTGCTTAAATGAGTAGGCAGGAAATGAGAGTAATAATGGGCTTGTCCTACTCAAACGAGTAGGCGGGAAATGAAAGCAATAAAAGTTATCTCATACAAACACACACTCTACATGAATAGAAGAAATGCATAGTAGAAAAGCAATAAAAGAAAGCATTAAAAGAAAGCGAAAAAGACTAACTCATGCACACACACACTCTACTTACAAAAGGGAAAGAAATGAAAACCTAACTCATACACACACACAAACAAAAAAGGAGAAAAACAAAGTTATCGAAAAATTAAAACGTTTACATTTCTACCCCTAGAACTTGTTAAAAATGCATAAAAAGAAGAAATAAAAATTAAAGAAGGAAAAAGTTTTCAAAACAAAGAAAGAATCTAAGTGTTTTAAAAAATAAAATAACAACTTTTTCATTCTGATAACTTCTTAAAAAAGAGTATAAAAAGTGGAAAAAAAGGTTTTAGGAATAAAACATTTTACAACCTAAAAAAAACTAAGTAAAGAAATAAACAAAAATACTTTAAAAACTCTTTTAAAAACCCATAACAATTAATACAAAGCAATTTTAAAAGCAACTAAGCTAAGGGAAACAATGAGAAAAGCTATCATAACACTAACTAACTATAAGAAAACCTAAAACAAAAAAAACTAAGTAAAATAAAACTATGAAAACATAAAACTTAATATTACTCTCGTACACACACACCCATAGAAAACTAAGATAAACAAAGGATAAAAGGGGAAGATAAGTGGGCACTCAAATGAAATCCATTACAACATAAGGAGAAAAAACATATATTTTATTAAGACAAAAAGGAGTTACAAAAAAGCTAAAACAAACACTAAAGAGAGGGGGAGAAAAGCTCCTTACATAGCAAAAAAATCCACTTAGGCTACCCACAACCACAAAATTGTCCAAAAAATAGAACCCTTGCCCCTTACAGCAAAGTTCTATTTATAGGCCAAAATTTTGGATTACACGGCCTTGTCACGGGCGTGACCGGGGGGCGTGTAATGTTGGCATGCTGGTGAAGCCGAAAACCTGGTGACTGGCAAAATTCTGGAACCTTCTGGAAATCCACGTCGCGGTCACGGGCATGTCGAAATGATACGGGCATGTCGGAGGCGTCGAGTGCTTAGCTTGTTGGAAACATTGAGTGGTTGGCGTGACACGGCCGTGTCGGGGAGGACATGGGCGTGCTCTACCCCGATTTCTTGGATTCACATCGACAACAATTTTTTCACTAGCGTCATAGTGATACGGCCCTGTCACGGACGTGACAGTCAGGTCACGAGCGTGTACTTTGAATTTTTCATATTTTTCTGCAGAAATTTTTGGAAACGAAAATAGAGCTAAGTTAGAAGGGTATATACAAAAAATTAACATTTTATTGAAGAAAAATAACTAAAAACAACAAAAATTACCTAAAATGACCTAAATAAAGAACTGAAAATATGAATATTTACAACTCATCATTTATCCTCGAACATCCACTGTGGAACTGGTAATGGCTGTAGTAGCCCTCCTGGGATTTTACATTCCACCTTCACTTGCATGCAAGTCTCGCAATGTGTCACATAATCTATGATCTCCCTCTTCATCCCTAGCCAGTAAATGTCCCTCCGTAGGTCCGTTGTCATCTTTGTGATCCTGGGGTGCACTGAGTACCGAGTGCAATGTGCCTCCCTGAGTATGTCCTCCCAGATACCACCTCCTACAGGTATATAAATGCGGGCACAAAAATGAATGAGGTCATCACGCAGTGAATAATCCTCTAACTTACCCCCTTCTAGGGCTCTTAAAACGTGCTCCAATGCTGCATCCAGTCTCTATTATGCCCGGATACGGTCTCCTATGTCGCAAATAGTGCTCAGGGAGGAAAAATACTCCCGATAAACATCCAGCTTAGCCCTAGAAACCATCGTAATGTCCATATCCTCCATCATGCGTACTAGATCCATAGCCATCACCCTGGGCTCCAATCTAGTAGGGCTGACTCTCCTGCTCAAGGAATCCTCCATGGTGTTTGCCTTCCATAGGTGATAATGCATCTTATAGTCGTAATCACATAGGAACTCAAGCCATCCCCTCTGGCACAGATTTAGATCTTTCTGCGTATCAATATACTTGAGGTTCTTGTGATATAAGAAGATCTCATAATGAACCCCGTACAAGTTGTAAAACCTCTGGCTCGCAGGAGGTAGCTCAAGGAAAAGTGATAGGCGCGAGATGAGTGCATAGGCGAGTAGGACAATAGGGTTTACTCGTCGGTACTCCAAAAAGGCAAAGCATAATAGGCGAGAGGGGAGCAGCGGAGCTAGCGAGAGGCCTCTCATGACGGGTGCTGACCACTTAGAGTAAGCTGAAGTATTCGCGAGGCAGGGCACTCGCGAGGCGAGATGGGAGCAGTGGAGCAGGCAAGAGGGCTCTCACAGTATATATTGGCCTCTTATGACGAGATGGGAACTCGCAAGGCGAGCTGATGAGCACACCTCGCCCACTAGATGCCATATTCATCAAGCGCCGGCTCGACATTCGTCGAGTGCCGGTTTAGTGTTTGTCGAATTCCTTTTCGATGATTTGTCGAGCGTCGGTTCAATGAAAAAGCTGTTTCTACTTTCTTACCCCCAAGGGGGATTTGAATCTTTTACCCCAGGTAATTTTACCCTTTTTCCCTTTATGGTCTGCGTATAACCCTTCAGAACAGTGGATTTTGGCTGTAGGAAGACCCAACCGAGGGTATTTTAGTAATTTCAGGTCGGTTCAGTTTGGTTATTGGCAGGTCAAACTCAGAGTCCAATAAATAGATCGATAAGGTTCCTTGAAGAGGTTATTGACCCCTTTCATCTTCTTCCTCTAAGGCACCTAGCTCAGCACTGGCTAGGGAGGGGAATGATTTCTAATTCTTCCGGGTATGAGGTGGGACCTCCAAGTTGAAGGCCACAGTCTGTTTCTAGCTCCCTAGACTCACGTCAAGGAAAGGATTCGAGAAGAGTAGGTGTGGGCTGCAACTTTAGATCCGAACTCTAGGAGAAGTCGGGTTTTCGGCTTCAAAATTTTTGGTGCGGTGAGCGTGGATCGCAGCCTACATAGAAGAATCTTGAGCTACTTCATAGCGGGAGACCTCGGTGAAGGAGATGGGTCCCAGAACCCGGGACGATATTTAGGAAGATAAGAATTCATGGCGTCCATTAGAGGAATCATTGACATGTTGCAGGGGATCTCACAGCGAGGCGACTACTAGACTCCTCTACCTGCCTGCTCTCGCACATCAGGACGAGCTTATCTCGGCAAGGGTTGGAGAGGACGCCCCTAGGGGGGCGACCTGGAAAGGAAAAATGGGTGGAAAGAAGCGGGAGAGACCTGGAGGGCAGGGAGTTATTCCATAGCCCTGTAAGTGTCGTCTCGCTGGGAGATGTTATTGCGCGAGTGGAGACGGCGAGACCCGCGGCGAGAGGGTCCCTATTCTGTGAGTTAATCCTTTCAGCTCCTATCCCGGAGGGATTCAGGGAGCCCGAAATGACCTACTATGTGGGAAAAGATGACCCTCTACAGCACCTGCAATGGGTCGAATATGCGGTCTCCATCAGGCTAATGACGGACGCATTCAAGTGTCATTTTTTCGCCATTACCTTGAAAGATAAAGCTAGGGACTAGTTTCGTCAACTACCAACGGGATCGTTCTATGGCTTCGAAGACTTGAGTAGAAGTTTCCAGTTGCGTTTCTCAACATCAAAGAAAAGAAAGAAGAACCTTGAGTCAATTTTTCTGATCCGGCAGATGGCAGATGAATCCTTTGCCCAGCACGTAGACAGTTTCAAGGAAGAGATCTTGGATATTCAGGAGGTTCTAGGATTTGCTCTCTAGATGGCTTTCACTGTTGGACTACGGGAGGGTTTCTTCAAGATGATCCTAACTTGAAAGGCACGACTATCATTTGAAGGGTTGATGGAGAAAGCAGCAAAAGAGATAGCGAAGGAGGCGGTGAACCTAGTGTTTACCAAAAAATTTGCAAGGTTGACGGAGGCTGAGTCGAGAGAGCCAGGAGGGGCAATATACTAAGAAGGAAGAAGGAGAGAGGAGCCGGGGGCTCTAGCATATCAGGAGTTTGGTTGGAGGCAACTAGGAGGCCCTGCTTGATAGTTTTACTTTCAAGACAACCTAAACACCTAGAGGGGGGGGGGTGAATAGGTTCTAATTGCTTGTTTATACTTTTAGGCAGAATTCAATTACAGAATTAAAACATCTAGCACAGCAATCACAGAAATTTAATCATCACAGATTGCACAATGTTTTATAGTGGTTCCCCAAGGTTTGGGTACATCCACTTTCCCCCTTCACCTATCTAGCAGTATGCTAGATTCGGCCAAACTTCCACTATTCTCAGATCAACAGATCCTACAGCTCAGAACCTGGATAGGTTCCTACAACTCAGAACCCAGAATGATTCCTACACCTCAGGCACAACCGCCCTACCTCAGCCTTGCCACAAGGCCTACAACTCAGAGAAGAACCTTCTCCTACACTCAGGAAAACAGCCCTACCTCTCAGAGATCAACTCTCCTACACTCAGCCTTTATATCACAGGCTTACAACTCAGATCTGTGTAAAACAGATCCTACATAAATTTAGAAAAGAAGTTTTAATGTCTTGCCTTTGTTGAGAGAGAAGAGGACAAGACAATTCTTGATCAGCTGATGAAATCAACTGAAACTGAGCTTTCCTCAAAGCTTCTTGAATCTGAACTTAGCTGATTTGATTTCCAAACAGCTTCTTGAGAAACCACTGACGGCTTCCTTCTTCTTCTTCAAATGGGTGGATCCTTCTCTATCCAACACCTTTGATGATACTTCTGAATTCTTGTTAGAACTATTCTTAGATCGATCCGGAGATCGTCTGCTTAGATCTTCTGATGAAGATCTTCTTTAGTGCCTAGCACTTTCTTGAATTGATACTTCAATTGGAATGTAATCCTTCTTTTTTTTATATCTCTATATCTCTTTTTACTTCTTTCTGAATCTGTCTATTTATAGACCTTTTTCATGGTAATCGGCTGATCAAGTTTCTAATTGATTTCTGACAAGTCTGCCAGCATCAGTTAACCGGTGACAACCCACAGCTGTCAAGTCTTCAAACAAATCATGTGCCTTAGTCTTGGACAGCAAAGTGTCGAGACAGTCTGTCAGAAAGTGTCGAGAACAACTGTCTATATGTGTCGACACAAGTGACTTTGGTGTCGACACAGTCTTTGAAGATGTCGACATGTTTGCCATTAAGTCGACACAGCTTCTTTAGAAAATAACTTGGTCTTGACTCTGCAGTGTGTCGACACAAGTTCTGTGTGTCGACACAGTTGTTGTAGATTCAGAACTCAGTATGTGTCGACACAGCCTTCAGGTGTCGACACAGCAATTATCGACTCTGCCAAAATGTGTCGACTTAGTCTTCTTGTGTCGACACAAGTATTGTCGACTTTTGCCAATGTGTGTCGACTCTGTCTCATTGTGTCGACACAGCCTCCTAGTATCGACACAAATGTGGTCGACTATCTTTCTGTGAGTCGACGCTGCTTCTCAGTGTCGATATTAATGAGGTCGACTATCTCCTTCTATGTCGAGGTCGACTATCTCTGTGTCGACACAGCTTCTGTCAAGTGTCGACACAAATATTCTGAAGTGTCGACACTGTTTCTTCAGGTGTCGACACAAATATTCTGAAGTGTCGACACAGTTTCTTCAGGTGTCGACACATGGACTTAGAATATTTTTCTGCATTCTTTAATACTTCTTCACCTGCACATGTCAACTTAAAACAACATCAAATACACCTTGATGTATATCATTGAGCTAAGTTGGACTTCTTCAAATCAGGTACACATTTTCCAATGTACCCAACAATCTCCCCCTATTTAGAGAAGTCATAACCCTTAAAGCCAATGATATACACCATTTATAAAAAGTATAATATGATGATATATGACATAACAGAAATACTTAATAAAAAACAAAATATGAACAATCCATCACAGAGTGAACATTATATGATTCCAAACAATACTTTGTTTATAACTTAGTAATGTTTGATTACAGATTTTTATATTGAATGATTTAATCAAAACATTACAAAATACTTTTGAAAGAACTTAAAATTAAGACTGATCAGGCTCTCTTATGACAATCCCTTTGCCAGATTGGATTTGAGCCTTCACAGGAGCTCCAGCAACTTCAGCTGGCTTCTTGCCTTTTTGATCAGCCTTCTTCTATGCTTCTTCCTTGAGCCTTAGCCTTTCAAAGTAATGATATGGCTTTGGAAAGTACTTGCTCGGCTCCTGAGCATCTGGTGGCAGCCTACCCAGCTTGGCTTTTCTTCTGAACTATACTATTGCCTCTTGCCTAGCTTCATGCTTTTGTCATTCCATTTCATTATACCACTTTCCTCTTTCATGAACTTGGTCTTTTACAGCCTTCCATGCAGTGAGTATAATATTTCTTGAAGTAGGGCTCCACTGCTCAAAATCTGGCTTAAGATCAGCCTGCTCTCTAAATCTCATCTTGGATAGAAGAGCATCTTGCTGTTCTTTCAAGTTGGCCTCAGGCTTATCCACTTTCTCAATAATAACCTTGGTAACCTCCTTTGGAGGACTATACATATCCTGAACTTGCTGATCAATCATATCAAAATCTGGAGGAGGGTAAATGACTTGGGCAATCTCAGGTTGATTGCCTTCAAGTAGACCTGTTTGAATACCAGACTCAGCCACCATAGCATTATCACACAAAGGTGGATATCCCAATGTGGCTCGAATACTATTTGTCACCCATTTGGTGTGCTCTGAGCCAGCATGAACTAACAACCTCTCCCCCTTTATGACTTCTCTGGTAAAGATGACTTTGGGTCCATTCTCGACTGGGGTGTACTACCGCAGCAGGCTTCTTGTCCCCGTCATATGACGGGAGCATCCACTGTCCAAATACCAAATAGGAGTTTTGTTGGCCTTTGGACATTCCTGCAAAACAGAATTAGTTTGCCTTAGGAACCCAATCGAACTTGGGTCCTAGATTTCTTGTTAGCATACTCCCCCTCGATTGGTTAACTCTACGAGTGGTCGGCCTCGCATTGCTAACATAAGGAGTCTCGTTATACCTTGGATTAAACCAACAATCCACGGCAAAGTGACCAATTTTGCCACAGCACCAGCAGTCAAACCTGTTATACTTCCTCTTGGGTGCCTGCTTTACCCTTGAGACGTGGGGTTCAGTTGGGGCCGAAGACCTGGAGGTGGAGGCAACATGATGACCACAGTCACATGACTTCTTCACCTCTTGGCTTTTCAGTGTAACATGCTTGCCCTTAGGTGCCAGCTTCCTATTATGGCCGCTAGAGAATTGACCATAATTTCCCAAGTGGATTTCCTCATAGGGTGCCTTGAAGACACTCTCACTGAAGTTGCGCGGAAAGGTCCACCCATCATATCGGCTCTTCGACATTGTAACTGAGGGCCTGAAGTGATGCCCATATGTTGACTCAAAGTCATGTTGGTTACAGGGAAAGCTAGGCTTTCTGAACTCAACAGGACTGAGTGGGGCCTTTCCTTTCTCATCAGCAGAGGCTTTCTTGGAAGCCTTATTCTTTCTCCTGTTCTTATTTCTCCTGGACGAGGAGCTAGATACCCCTACGTGCCCCAAGCCTGCCCCTTTGGCTTGAGCAGAGAAGGTATCAACTAATGGAAGAACAGTTTTTGGCATAGAGAAGCTCTTGACGATCTTCCTTTCTGCCGCAAGTAGTTCTTCCAACTTGTCGACTTCCTCCTGCTTAATATCAAGGAGCTTAAGAGACTCTGAATGCTTTGAAGTCAGGTCCAAGTGCTCCTGTCGGAGGGAGATCAAACTGGTGATCTCTTCCCTCAGGGAGACACTCTCACCTTTAAGGAATTTGACTTCCTTTTTCTCCGCCTTCAGTTTCTTACAACATTTCAGGAATGTATTGAGCAAAAGCTCATACTTATCTAGGAGTTCAGCTTCAAGGGCAGAGGGGCTATCCTCAGCATCATCATCCTGAGACTCAGGATCAGAGTCAGAGTCGGAGAGAGGGGTGTGAGCTTTTACCTTCCCAGTAAATGGGGGGCATTCTCCTTCTGAGTCAGAGCGACCTATTAGCCCAAAGTAGGCTTCCTCATCATTACTGGTGTCTGACGTGTCAGATTCACTCAGCGTCTTTGGCTTCTTTGCGATGTAACTCCTCTCCTTCTTCTTGTCTTTTGAGGACCTGTGCTCCTCTCCCTTTCCCTTTTCCCTCTTGCCTTGATGGCAGTCGGCCACGACGTGTCCTGGCTTGTTGCAACCAAAGCATATAATGTCAGAAGAGCGGTGTTTGTTCGGTTTGGAAACATACCTGTCAGAAGAATAGTTCTTCTTCTGATCCCTTGAGGAGGAGCCGTTTCTCTTTCTCTAATTCCTCAGCTTGAGGAACTTCTTGAATTCCCGTGTGATAAGGATAAATCTTCCTCAGATAACTCTGATCCGGAGGAGCTCGGCTCAGAGTCTTCCTCTTCATCCCTCTTCCACGCACGGGAGGAAGCAACACCCTTACCCTTTCTGGATTGAATGGATTTCAGAGCCACCGTCTTTTCCTTGGCCGCGGCTTTCTCTGCTTCCTCTTCAGCATAGGACATGAGCTTCCCGAACAGAATCTGATGGTCGGTTTCCGCAAGTCTGCCAAACTCGCGGATGGCGCAGATCTTTGTGTCCCATTCCTTAGTGAGGGACCTAAGGAATTTGTCATTGAGTTCACCGTTAGTGAACACTCTTCCATATCCTTTGAGTGCATTGACGATCTTGAGGAAGTTTTCGAAGGTGACTCCGATCTCCTCCTTTGGCCCTTGTCTGAAGGCCTCATATTTTTGATTGAGGAGGGATCTCCGATCGTCCCTCACTTCATCTGTGCCCTCCATTAAGACAATCAGACAGCTCCAGAGATCCTTGGCTGTCCTGCAATTGCTGAAGTTCTGCATCATATAGTCGTCAACTGCGCTCACCAGGATGTTCTGAGCTTTCTTGTCGAGTCCGAACAGCACCATTTCGTCCTTGTCCATTTCCGAAATTTTCTTGGGTACTTTCCTGGTAGGATCAATGGTGGAGGCCTTAGTGGGAATGTAAGGTCCCTCCTCCACTATCATGAAGAGCCGAGGGTCGACCGCTTCCATGTAGAATCTGATTCTTTCCTTCCAGATAGGAAAGTTCAGTCTGGTGCATACTGGGATTTTGCCGGAGTGCTTGAGTCCGTCCATGGAGGATATCTGTCTGATTCTTGACACTGGTGGCAGGATTCTACTCAAGGTGTGAACCTTTTTGATGAGTAACCTCCCTCTGATACCACTTGAAAGTTCACCTAGTGTCAACTATCTTCACCTATGGGGGGGGGGGGGGGAATAGGTGTCTCTGCAGCTTATCAGCGGAATTAAGATTTTACCTGCACAAGAAAACAAAACAACTAAGCACAGAAAATACACAGGCAATTTATAGTGGTTCCCCGATTTGGGTACGTCCACTTTCCCCCTTCGACCTATCTCCCAACACGGGATGACTCGGTCACTTCACCAACAGGATTGAAATCCAATCCTTGCACTAACGGAAGGAACCCTTCCACACGTAGGAGTCAACACTCCCACAACCCAGGTTGCACCCAACCCTTACAACTAAAGACCAATCGGTCCGTTACAAAGAAATTGAAAATGCTTGTAAGAAATACAAACGACGATTGGAGAGTAAGGTGTCCCTCTTCGTTCGACGACGTGTTCTTGAAGTCAACGAAGAGTCCACAACCCTAGATCTCACTTGGAAAGAATCTTCCCGAAACCGGCGGCGGCTTAAAGCGGCGGCAAGGTTCACGGAATCAGCGACGGCGACGGAGAGCAGCAGCAGTGCCAACTTGATTCAAACTTCGTAGCGAAGGAAGCAAGGTCTTCCAACGGTCACACTAGGATCGATCATCTCGATCGATTCGGAAGGGGAGGGATTTTCCCGATCAACGAATCAAGAGACAAGGGATCTCTGGTTAGACGCATGAGACGCTATGCTAGCCTAAGCTTCGGTTGCCGGAGATCTGGAAGAACCTGAGATCAGCAGCGGCGACAAGTGCACGAGCTGCGGAGACGATCGGCGGAGCGTTAGGGCTTGTCGGCGGCTCGTGCTTTTTGATATCCCGTGTATTGCACCTTTTACTGTTCATACATACGGAGTATATATACATTAGGTCAAGTATATGACCGTTGTGGGTCCCACCAATAAGAAGGCTTGAGCCCAGTTCGAAACAGTTCAGATAGTTTGAACCGGTCCAGAGAACAACAGAAAACTGCCTAAGTCAAATTCGGCGAGAATCGTAGGTGATTCTCGCCGAATCGGCGAGAATCACTTACGATTCTCGCCAACTTCTACTTAGCTGAAATCTGGCTGAACTGATACAGAAGCCGGGGAGAATCGGCGGGAATCACTTTAGATTCTCACCGAGTCGTCGAGAATACAAGGTCATTCTCGACGAATCGGCGAGAATCGTAAGTGATTCTCGACGATTCTGCCTTAGAGAAATTTCAGGCGGTGTCGAAGCAGCCGGCTTCAACCGGCGAGAATCAGCTAGTGATTCTCGACGACTCGGCGAGAATCATTAGTGATTCTCGCCGAATCGGCGAGAATCACTTAGTGATTCTCGTCGATTTTTACTTGGGCTATTTCTCCTCTTTCTTTCCTAGAGCTGGTCTTTGGCCCATCCTTGCTCCTTGTCTGCTCTTGCTTTATCATAGCCCTGTACTTGAAATTAAGTACACCCCAATAGAGAGAGTACACGTAGACCAACACACTGATCTGCTCAACGAGGGATTACGTTGCACAGACCCGTGTATATTGACCCACTGCACCCTGACATTGGTGTGTACTTAGCGTGGAATAACTGCAAGCACAACTGGAAATATTTCATCAAATACATTGTCTATTTACCTTGGCTTGCACAGGGGCTTCTTCAAATCAGGTACATTGTGGATGCAATACCCAACACTTGTTTTCACACTAGATGATATGTCTCCAATCAGTTGAGATATGGGATGATCTCTAAGTGTGACAAGATTAGTAGGTAGAGTTGGTTCTTCAACAACTTGTGGTGTTAATTTCTCTAGTGGAATTTCATTTACCACAATATCTTAAGCATTAATTTCCTGAATTTCTTCATCACTGTCATCAACAATAATCTGTTGAGAAGGATGTGATATATCCTCTTGTGTTACGATTAAATCATCCATTTTCTCACAAAGATTTGGTACCTGCAAATTTTCTATAGTAGAGATGTCTCTCTCCTTGTAAGACATGTGAGTTTCAACAAAAGAAACATGCATAGATTCTTCCATTTTAAGAGATGATTTATTATAAACTCTATAAGCCTTTCTAACTTGAGAGTATCCAAGGAAGATTCCCTCTGCAGCTTTGGCTTCAAATTTTCTATCGTATTTCTTATCATTATTGTGAATATAGCACAAGCAACTAAATATTTTAGAATAATTAACTTTAGGTTTCTTTGATTTAAGTAATTCATAGGGGGTCTTACCCTTTAGCTTATGAATTAGACTCTATTTAGAACATAATTTGTTGTACTTACTGCATCTGCCCAAAAATATAGCGACAAGTGAGCATCTGCAAGTAATGTCCCCACAGATTCAATCTGGGTACAATTTTTCCTTTCAAATGCCCCATTTTGCTGAGGAGTTCTAGGAGCACAAAAATAATGCCTGATACCTTACTTCTCACCGAATTCTTGCAAGAGAAGAGATTCAAACTCAGTGCCATGATCACTTCTGATCAATGCAATCTGAGTACAGTACTCAATCTGAATGTTCTTAAGAAAGTCTTTAAGAACTTTAAAGTTATCTGACTTTTTTTCAGAAAGAAAAGCCAAGTGAATCTAGAGAAATCATCAACAATCATTAGGGTATATGACTTCCCTCCAAGGCTCTGCACTGCAATAGGTCCAAAAAGGTCCATATATAGCAAGTACACGATTCTGGGTGAATCACTTTTATTTATGGATTTGAAACTATTTTTAGTTTGCTTGCCTAATTAACAAGCCATGTAAAGTCCTTCATTCTTGTAGGAACCAGAAGGTAGTCTTCTGACAAAGTTGTCCTTAGATAATTTAGCTATAGTCCTAATGTTTACATGACCTAATCTCTTATGACAAAGATGACTAATTTGACTAATCTGATTAAATAAACATATTTTAGATTTTGTAGAATTATGGTTAACTAGATAAATATTGCCTTGTCTAATAACAGTTAAAATAATTTTATTTAAACTAGAGGTAATAGAACATAAAGATTTATGAAATATTACCTGATAAACTTCATCATATAATTGGCTGATGGAGATGAGGTCAGACCATTTATATAAGCTACCTTCTTGAAGGTAACAGCTCCAACCTTTACATTTACATATCCTTCTGTCTGTTGACAGTTAGAGTCTCCAAAAATAACCTTAGGTCCAAGCTTTGCCTTGAAATAACTTTGGTTGGCCTTTGATCATGCCATATGCTTTGAGCAACCACTATCCAAGTACCACTATTCCTCTGTAGTAGGATAGCTCTTTACCTGTATAAAAATAGATTTATTGTTCTTGACCCAGGATACCTTGGGTCCTTGTTTATTTTCATAATCATAACTGGAAATAAAGGAACACTCTGGATGATCCTTATTACCTAGTGGATGAAATCTCCTAGGAAGAATAATCCATTGAGAAAAAGGATTAACAAATTTTTGCTTTCGATTTTTGTATTGACAAGAGTTAAAATTTTTTTTTTGAAAAACTGAGTTCGACGAATTTAGTTTAGTTCGTCAATCTGAGTTAGACGAAAAGTATTTATTTCGTCGATCTCGGTTAACAGAATGATAATCTTAATTTCCTACGTTCCACGATCGTCGATCTCTGTTCGACGAAACATATTGATTTCGTCAAGCACCCGATGTTGAGTAATCATACCCAAATTCTGGGTTCAGAGTTCGTCGATTGCCGTTCGACGCATAATACTGATTTTGTTGATGTCGGTTCGATGAATTTTGTTGAACATTATTTTTATGAGAATTTTTATTTTTCTTTAATTTAGTCTTTGGTAAAATTTCAGTATCTTTATATGTAAATTGTAATACTCCTTTCTCTATTCCTTTAGTAGATATGAATTCAATTGGTTTAGATAAGATATTTTTCTCAAAAATATAAGGATGACAAGATGAAGCTCCCAAGCCCAGTTTGCCATTTAATCTGACATTCACTGTGCTTGTGATATCCATCAAATCGATACTTCTCCCATTTAGGGTTTTTTCAAATTGCTTAACCTCATTTAATTTATTTTTTAAGGAAAATTTTTGATCATTAGCAGTTTTTAAATCTTCTTTAAGTTTTAAGTTTTCAAAAGAGAAATTATCAAATTCATTTAATTTCTCTCTGAGAAGTTTAATTTCCTTCTATGATTTGATTAAATCATTGCATAATAGTTTAAACTCAGCTTTGAATTATTCTGAAGTAAAATCAAAAGAAGAAATTACCTGATCTTTTTCTGATTCAGATTCAGCTTCGGAAATTTGTGCTTCAGAGTGGCTGCATGATGCATTGATTGCCATCAAGCAGACCCCTCTGGCCTTAGCTTCTTCTTCATCCTCACTAGAGTTGGATGAAGATTCATCCTCAGCTTCACTCCTTGTTTCAGCAACAAAGCCACTTTCCTTCTTCTTGTATTTGCTGGAGGAGAGCTTGTGTGAATGCTTCTTAGAGTGCATCTCCTTCTTCTTTTCTTTCTTCTAGTTCTTTGGACATTCTGGTAGTATGTGTCTAGTTTCCTGCACGCATAATAGACAATCTCTTTAGTAGGAGTCTTGTCATACCTTGGCTTATCTTCATTTCTGGAAGATTTTCTCCTGAAGTCCTTTCTTGCCATGTTATAAAATCTCTTAGCTAAGAGACTCAATAGATCTTCATTGTCTGGAATGGCTTTTATTTCTTCAGTTGCTTTAAAAGAAATGCTTTGCACTTTACTTACTGAAGAAGAGGTTCTATGTTCAACTTCTCTAGTCTTGATGAACTGCTCATAGGATTTGAGCTTGCCCAATAAGGTCGCTGTAGAGATTTCATTAAGGCTTCTGCCTTTTTTGATTGGCTAGATCCTAGAGTCCCATGTGCTATGGAAGCACATAAGGATCTTGCCATTTATCTCTGTCAATGAGATGTTCTTGTCCGATGATTTCAGCTCATTGATTATGAGGCTGACTCTATTGTACATATCAGCAACTGATTCTGCTTCTTCCTTCTTCAAGTTCTCATACTTAGAGATTAGATGTGATATCTTGTATTTCCTTTCATCTACAGATCCTGCAACCATCCAATTTAAGGAATCCCAGATATCCTTGGCTGAAGTGCATTCAACAACTTTCTGGAATATGTCATCAGACATAGTTTGAGCCAAAATGTTCATGGCTTTGGAATCTATAACTTTCATCTTCTTGTGAGCCTCTGTCCACTCAGGTGGTTGTACAGCTGAGGTGCTTGTTGATAAAAATGGAGTAGGGGGACCTGAAAAAATAGAATTATAAATGTCTTCATCAATAGAATTCATATATAGCCTAATCTTTACCTTCCATAGTGCAAACTTATTTAGATTGCACACTGGAGGTCTGGTGCTTGAAAACTCTTTGTTTTGTGCCCTGAGAAAAGGAGAAAACTAGAGTAAATAAGATCTATCAAGGATCTTTTGGTTTAGGTGTTAGCCTGTGAAACCAAATAACAACCCTCTTATACCAATTGAAAGTGAGGGATAGATCTAACTTCACTCTAGAGGCGTGGGTGGGGGTGTGAATAGAGTATTTTAAAAATTATTAACTTGTTTTATAGCGGATTAAAAGTTAGTGACATATGTACGTATAAAGAGAAAATCACATCATACAAACAAAAAAGTAAAGGAAAACCAAATGACACAAGGAATTTATAGTGGTTCCCTAATAAACCTGGGTATATCCACTCTTCTAGCACCCTGGTAGGAATCCACTAAAGGTTTTTTCTCAGGTGCCTTGCCACCAAGTGCCCTGTCACCACAAGATCTATTTTTTTAAGGGAGATCTAGCAACCTTTTAGTCTTTTGACCAGGTGCCCAAAAACCAATCCCAAGTCTTTTGATCAGGTGACTTGTGAACCAAAAAGGCTAACTTTTGATGGGTGTTAAACCCTGTACACATTGAAAGAAGAAATGAAAATGATTTTGTCTTCTCTGTCTCAAATCTTTGAGAAGAATAGTGGATTGTTGATAATGTCAAAGCTCCCCCTGAGATGTGTAGATAATCAAGAGATGGAAGCGTTGCATAAGGGTAGGACTTCTTTGTAAGCTTCTCCTTCCAGTAAATATCTCTGAGAGATGTGAGCTTTTAGTCTCAGATTGAAGATGAGTTATTTGAAGAAAGCTTGAAGAACATAAAGCTAATTCTCTGAAAAGTATTTTTGTAGCTTTCTGTAACTCTGAGAAAACCTTGTGTGTCTGTCTGTAACCATTAAGGTAGAAAAACTTCTGATGATATTATATGATCAGGAATGCAAGAGAAATTCAAATATTTGAATTCATTCTGAACAGTTGGAGCATTCCCTAAAATGGTAACTTCCTTGGAAAAGGATTAGCCTTTAACTGTTTGATTAAGACCATATTTAATGTTGCCTCTAAAAGGCTATATTAATAAGAATATTGAGCATTACATATCAGAGTTATAACTGCCTGCAATTAAGCCTTGATAAAAATTCTGCCTTCAAAATATAAAATATCCTGAAATTAAGACTGGAAATAAGCTGCTTCCTGCTTGAAATAAATTCCAAGAACACTGCCTGGAAATCGTCGAACTGAGCAAGAAATTCGTCGACCTGAGCTCAGAGATCATTGATCTTAGTTTGGCTATCGTCGAGCGAATATGCAGATTTCGTCGACCGAAGCTCAGCTTTCGTCGAGCTCATTTCAGAGTTAGAACATTGAGTTCGTCGGGCTGAGCTTGACTTTCGTCGAGCTGAGTTCGACTTTCGTCAAAATGAATTGAAGAACTCTGAAATCTTTTAAGACAACTAACCATGGAAAAACTTATGACCCAGACTATACATATTGGATCAGTCTAAGAAACCTAATAGTATTCCTTACCCAAATCCAAAATGGGGTTCTAACAGATAAGGACTTGGTTGTGTTAGGTTTTGCTATACATCAAAACATTTGTGCGCAGCAGAAATGGAACAAGAAAACCCAAAATAGTTTCGATCTAACGATAAACATTGATCTATAAGTAACATTGCATTAAATAAATTATACCTTTGAGAGATTAAGTCAATACTCAACCAAGGTGCTCAGAATGATTCCAACGAACGGCAATGACCGAAGATCTGAGCGTAGAATAGTGTCAATGCCTCTACGGATATCCACACGAGCAGGAGAACCCTGAGACTATTGTCGCATAAGTCCTAGTTTGGAAGAAGGTTCACCCTCAACGTCTCTACAGACTACTAGATCTATTAAAGGAGAGGCGGCGGTGACGAATACGTCGCTCAAGAAACTTTTTCCGGCGACGTACAAGGACGGAGAACGGTCGGCGTTAAGATCGGCATTCACTACCCAATGGAATAGTTCCATCATCGGGAGGAAGAGGAAGAGGCCGACTCGCTCGATTAGGTAAAAATTGAATAGTAACTTACTCGGTTTACTGTACATATCGTTTATATACTGAATACCAAGCCAACCAATACCAGCAGACCACGTCAAACTAGACTTTAAGGAAATAAACTGGATGAAATGGAATTCGTCGAGTATTCACGTCGATATTCGACGAATAAAAAGTTATTCGTCAAAATAACACGAGTATACTCGACGAATGAAGATAGGGCAACTTGTCCAAGTATTAAGGCGATATTCGACGAATTGAGGTCTAACTCTTCGAATCTGTCATGAATATACTCTATGAACTAAGTCCAATTCATTGAGATAACACTATGATACTCGACGAATTCAAACAGACTCATTTAGATGTCACGAATATACTCGATGAATTCAAGACTATTCGTCGAAACCTTACGACTATACTAGACAAATTTCCCTTGGATTCTTCCGACCACTTACCTGATGACCCATATTCACAATATAGGTCTCGGAATGAAAATCCTTCATATCCAGAACATCATAGGCTTGGAACTTCACTCATATCACATATGAGCAAGACCAAAACAAACCTTTCCAACTTCTCCAAAGCTCTTATGTGTGACCCCATAGCTCATATTGCATTGGCAGTGAGGCTACTTGTTAGATAACTTCCAGATCACCATGGTAATACCAACAGTCTCCCACTTGATCTTGAAAGTATCAAAAAAAAGCTTTAAAAATAATGAGTGGCATCTAACAATGCATCATTGCACCCCAAGCAATAAGAGTTTAGAACTCGAAAGCCATTATGACCATTGTATCAGTATTGTCATGTCCCTTCGTCTCTTACATCCGGATAGAACTAGAGGTACAGACCGTGTCACACTCATAATTGTTCAATCATAGTTTCCTGACCTAGAATGGACTTCTAGAAATCGGTAAGTCAAATCATATATTGACTCAACTATGCATGGTCATGCATTTCTCAGTCCTATTTCATCAAGGGGTCCATCGATGGAACACTTTTCATATAGGAGGACAAATCCCATCTCTGCTCATACGTAAACACCCAAATGATTTGTAACGTACCCAATAACCATCATTATCATCCAACTTTCTCAAGACTGGACTTTTGATAGCACCAATGCACGCTCTTCCTCACTCGATGAATGTTGTGACTTCAGGTCAATGGACCACAAACACCATTGTCACTTGAGACATACTTATGGCACGACACGTTCATATAACTTTCCACATAATATTTTCATGGTGGGTCTTTCTAGTACAACTTGTTCACTAACAAGTACCCATGTGATGACTTGATATCACAATATACTGACCTGTGGAACTAGTCATCAGCCATCCCACATGCTTGTATTAATGTATCATCATCACCCTTAGCTTATAAGATGACACTCGACCAGGGACCATTTAAGAATGATGCTTCTAAGAATATAGGCTCTCACATTCAAGTCACCACTTGACTCCTATGGAAGCAAACATTCTAAGGGTATTTATTACGTTAAATTAATCTATCACAATAGAAATAAATTTACACAATAAAAGAACTTGCCAAAATATAAAATGAAATGTATAACACTCTATTCATCAAATGAATCATTACAAAAACCGACAAATATACAACACATAAGAATCCCACTAGGGATGATCATTAAGTTATCGTATACCCATAGATCTAACTTGACCATCATGCTTTCTCTATGCTAGTGGCTTCATTAGTGGATCTGCTATATTTTCTTCAGTCGGCACCCTGCAAATGCTCACATCACCTCGATCGACAATCTCTCAAAAAAGATGGAACCATCGAAGTATGTTCTTGGAGCGTTGATGAGATCTAGGTTCCGAAGGAAGTGCAATTGCACCGTTGTTTTCACAATAGATAACTACGGGATCAACAATGCTAGGAACTACATCTAACTCGCCGATGAATTTCCTTATCCATACATCCTCCTTTGCCGCATTTGCTGTAGCGATATACTTGGCCTCAGTTGTAGAATCGGCAACTATTTCCTTCTTGGAACTCTTCCAGCTAAAAGCTCCTCCATTTAGGCAAAATATAAATCCTGACTGAGACTTTTATTCATCCCTATCAGTTTGGAAGCTAGCATCTGTGTATCCCTTTACAATGAGCTCTTTCTCTCCACCAAATACCAAGAACAAATCCTTAGCACTTCTCAAGTACTTTAGGATATTCCTGATGGCAATCCAGTGACTTTCACCAAGATTAGACTGATACGTGCTAGTCATGCTCAAAGCATAAGAGACATCGGGTCGAGTACATATCATTGAATACATGATAAATCCAATTGACGAAGCATATGTAATCAACTTCATGCGGTACTTATCATCACAAGATTTAGGATACTAATCCTTAGAGAGACTCACACCATGAGACATAAGTAAGAATCCTTTCTTGGACTCTAGCATGTTGAACCGTTTCAACACTTTATCATTGTATGTACTTTGGGTCAAACCTAGTAACTTCTTCAATCTATCTTTATAGATCTTAATACCAAGTATATATGTGGCTTCACCCAAGTATTTCATAGAAAAGCAGTTCCCTAGGTTGTTCTTAAAAACTTGTAGGGTCGGTTTATCATTCCCGATCAATAGTATGTCATCTACATATAATATCAGGAAGACAACAATGCTTCCACTAATTCTTTTGTAATCACAAGGTTTATCATTGTTCTTGATAAAACCAAACTCTTTGATCTTTTCATCAAAACGAAGATTTAACTTCGAGAAGCCTGTTTTAATCCATAAATGGATCTTTGTAGCTTGCATATTTTAGTGGCTTCACCTGGAGATACAAAACTCTCGAGTTGTGTCATATACACTTCCTGAAGGAGGTTTCCATTTAGGAAATCCGTTTTGACATCCATTTGCTAGATCTCGTAGTCATAATACGTAACAATAGCAAGCAAAATTCTGATGGACTTAATAATGATAACAGGGTAAAAGGTCTCATCATAGTCAATACCATGTGTTTTCTTGAAACCTTTAGCCATTAATCTCTCTTTGAAAGTTTGTATATTCCCATCAATGTCATTCTTCTTCTTGAAGACCCACTTGCACCCTATGGGTGGTACCCCTTCAGGTGGTTCCACCAAGGTCTAAACTTGGTTTGCATACATGGAGTCCATTTCCGATTTCATGGCTTCAAGCTACTTCTCAGAATCCGACCCACTCATAGCCTCTTAGTAGGTTGCAGGCTCATCATCATGATCCATAAGCAACACATTACATATTTGAGTCATGATAAATCCTTATCTCTCAGGCTCAAAGCTTGGTCTACCAGATCTACATGGAACTTGTGTTTCTTGAGCAGGCTCTCTAGCTACAACAACTTGTAGTCCATTCTTAGGTTCCAATTCCGATTCATTCACGATTTGTGGTTCTTGAACATCATCAAGTTCTAACCTGGTAGTCTTTTTACTTAAGGACTCTTTCTCAAGAAAGACGTCACTCCTCGTGACAAACACTTTGCCCTCAAATAGTAGGTAGAAGTAGTACCATTTAGTTTCCTTAGGAAACCCCCACAAGATAAAATTTATCTGACTTGGGTTCGAACTTGTTAGGTATTTTATGTCGCATGTATGCCTCACAACCCCAAATCTTAATGAATGGCATACTATGACGCTTCCCAGTCCATTTCTCATATGGTGTCTTTAGAACCTCTTTCGTTAGAGCACGAATTAGATAAAAAGTAGCAGTTTCATGAGCAAAACCCCAAAAAGAAACAGCCATATCTGCATGACTCATCATCGACTGTACTATGTCTAACATAGTACGATTCCTCGGCTCAGACACACCATTATGTTGTGGTGTTCTGGGTGGAGTGTGCTGTGATACAATACCATAATCTTTCAGATTATCATGAAACTCATGACTTAGGTATTCGCCACCTCGATCAGATCAGAGTGCTTTAACCTTCTTACCCAGCAGGTTCTCTACTTTGTTCTTGAACTCTTTGAAATTTTCAAAGGTTTCGGATTTGCACTTCATAAGATATATGTATCTGTATCTACTGAAATCATTAGTAAATGTAACAAAATAGAAGTACCAATCTCTAGCCATATAACTCATGGGTCCGCATACATCACTATGTATTATACCCAAGAGATCTTCAGCCCTTTCATTGAAACCAATGAAAGGGACTTTAGTTATAGGATTCACATTTATCAAATGATTCAAATTCAAATGAGTCCAGTAGTCCATCTTTATGGAGCTTGGATATGCGTTTCTCATTTATATGGCCCAAACAACAATGTCAAAGGTATTTAGGGTTCGAGTCATTTGTTTTTAGTCTTTTAGTATTTTCTATATTATAGATCTGATGGCATAAGTTCAAAACATATAAACCATTAAATATCTGGGCTATACCATAACAAAAATCATTTTTAAATATAAAAAAACAATTTTTCTTAATAATAAAAGAAAATCCAATCATGTCCAAACATGAAATAGATATAATGTTTCTAGTTATGGAAGGAACATAATAACAGTTTTCTAATTCTATTACAAGCCTACTGGGCAAAGAAAAACGATAAGCTCCTATGGCGACAACAACAACTTTTTCTCCATTGCCAACATGAAGGTCCACCTCTCCTTTACTCAAAAATCTTCTCCTTCCTAGTTCCTGCAAATTTATACAAATTTGAGAACCACATCCGGTATCCAATTCCCAAGTTGAAGGAGCAAAAGTTTTATCTCTATAACATAGATACTTGAATAGGAAGTTATACCTCCCTTCATCTTCTACAGACCCTCAATATAAGAAGGACACTTCCTCCTCTAATGACCAGCCTTTCCATAGTGGTTGCATTTCCCTTCTTTCTCCAAGCCTTTCTTTTTTAGTGCTGAAGTCTTGGGCTCAAGAGATGACTTAGGTCTGACTTTCATCTTCTTGAAAACCTTAGCCTTGCCCTTGCCTTTATGCACCATCAGTATGAGGCTAGCATACTTGACCTTCTTTATTTTGATTTCGGCAGTTCTTAACATGCCGAGGAGCTCGGGCAATGTCTTATCTATTTCATTCATACTATAGTTCAAGACGAACTACTCATAACTGTCCGACAACGATTGCAGGATCAGGTCTGTGGCCAGCTCTTAGACTAGAGGAAAGCCTAGCCTTTCATGGTTCTCTATATACCCAATCATCTTGAGTACGTGAGTCCCTAATAGGTCTTGAGCTCCCATCTTACACTGAAATAATGCCTTGGTGACGTCAAACTTCTCTTGGTGAGCCTGCCCTTGAAAAATTTTCTTGAGATGCTCGTCAATTTCTTTGTAACCCATGTCATCATGTTACTTCTTAAACTTGGAGTTCATGGTTGCAAGTATGAGTCATTCAACATCCAAGGAGTCTACTTGCTACTTCTTGTAACCATCTTTATCAGATCGGGATGCATTCCCGACTGGCTCATTAGGGGATTTCTCTTCCAAAACATAGAGCTTACGCTCTTACTTGAGAACAATTCTCAAGTTTTTGTACCAGTCCAAATTGTTCGTCCCGCTCAGTTTCTCCTTCTCAAGGATGGCTCTGAGGGGTAGGGTGGAATGAGATCCACTTGTCATGGAAATTCTACAAGAATTTAGCAATATAAAAGTCAGTACTATATTTCAAAATACATTTCTATTTCAATTAGTACTTTAATTAAAATACTCCAACTATTTTAAATAAACTGATAACCCTCGATATCAAATCAGAGAGTTTATGCGAGCTACTCTCTTAGTGGACAAGATCCGTATTTCACTAACACTATGAGTCATCTTTGGCTTTTCTCTCATAATGCAGTTATTTAGGTAGGCAACACTTGCCGATTGCATCACTATGCAAATCTTGTATGGTTGGTGAATAACTCCTTATTCGCATCCATCATATGGTGCATGCCAACCCTATGCCTCTGAGCACTCAACCATTGAGGTCACCCAATTAAGTTTGACTTGATATCGACAGTGGGATATCACAATTATCCGCTCGCACCCTTACTAAGATAGATTAATGCACCTTGCTTTGGCAAGCAAACACTTCATCGTTCGAGGCAGGAAGAGTGTAATCCAACAGAAGGAATCTGAATACTTAATATTGCTTAAGGGATTTAAGATACATGATTAACACTTAATCATGGTTAATAATTAACCAATGTGCACATCCACAAAATAAAAATTGCAGCAATCATAATCCAAATGCATCCGAGATGTGCACAATAAAATCATCAACACTTGATTAACTGTGTTAAATCTGAACATCTAGAACCCTTTTAAACCTTCAAATTTACATGCATTGGACATTAGAAACACCAACTCCACTTACATAGTAGACAAGCTCGTCTCTCTATGTGAGATTGAAAATCTAACACACTTGGTTTTTCAAACCAACACGAGGGACAGTTACTGTTAAGGAGTAACAAAATATCATAACAAAATCATATGCGCTCCTGGCGGGGTTCCTAGGGGTTGCTCCCCTGGCAGGGTTCAAAGGGGTTGTGCCCTTGGCGGGGTCTTAGGGGCAGATTACACATCAAATTCCATCAACATTTGATGTTCCAGGAATATATTTAGGCATTTTAGAACACTTCTAAAATTTCCAGATCTACACGCAATGGATTTAGAAACTTCTGAAACAATGATCTTCACACTAACCTCGCTTTGATACCACTATTGTGTTTTGCTATACGTCATAACTTTTGTGCGCAGCGGAAATGGAACAAGAAAAACCAAAAAGTTCGGATCTAGCGATGAACATTGATCTAGAAGTTATATTGTAATAAATAAATTATACCTTTGAGGGATTCAGTAAATACTCAACAAAGGTGCTCCAAATGATTCCAACGAACGGCAATGACCGGAGTTCCGAGCGTAGAATAATGTCCACGCCTCTACGGATATCTACACGAGCATGGAGAACCCTTAGACTCTTGTCGTACAAGATCTAAGTTAGAAGAAGGTTCACCCTCAACGTCTCCACGGACTACTTGATCCGTTAAAGGAGAGGCGACAATGATGAATACGACGCTCAAGAATCTTTTTCCAGCGACGTACAATGACGGCGGGCATTTGGCGGTGAGATCGGCGTTCAAAACCCAGCGGAACAGTTCCGTCGTCGGGAGGAAGATGAATAGGATGATTCGCTCGATTAGGTCAAAAGGGAATAGTAACTTATTCGGTTTATTTTGCATATTGTATACCGAGCCAACTGATACCAGCAGACCATGCCGAATCAGACTTAAAGGAAATAAACCGGATGAAATTGAATTCAGTATTAAGGAGATATTCGACGAATTGGTATCTAACTCGTCGAATATGTCATAACTATACTCTACGAACCAAGTCCAATTCGTCGAGATAACACTACGATACTCGATGAATTCAAACAGACTTGTTGAGATGTCATGACTATACTCGATGAATTTAAGACTATTCGTCAAAACCTTACGACTATACTCGATGAATTTCCCTTGGATTCTTCCGACCACTTACATAATGACCCATATTCACAATATAGGTCTCGGAATGAAAATCCTTCAAATCTAGAACATCATATGCTTGGTCCTTCACTCATATCACATATGAGCAAGACCAACATAAACCTTTCCAACTTCTCCAATGCTCATATGTGCAACCCCATAGGCTCATATTGCATTGGCAGTGAGGCTATATGTTTGATCACTACTAGATCACCATGGTAATACCAACTGGTTGGGCTATCAAAAAGTTCCTATATTGATCGGATGAGGGCCAATGATAGTGCAGCAATCTGGCATAAAAGACTGGGACATGCCAGGATGGAAAGGTTGAAAGCAATGGCTGTAAGAAGCCTTGTGAAAGGCTTGCTAAGGTTTTCATCATATGATGGCGGTCATGTTTGAACGGGATGTCAACACTGTGAGGCTCATCGCTTCACATTTGATAAGAGGCAAACCATGTGTACAGCACCATTTGAGTGTATCCATGGTGATTTGTTGGAACTGATTGTCACCTCCAGTCTTGGAGCTAGTACGTATATACTGGTATTGATTGATGACTACACAAGGTACACTTCGGTGTACTTCATGAAGCAGAATTCATATGCGTTTTGATTATTTGTGGAGTTCAAGGAGCTAGTGGATGGCCGGCTCGGCCTGCGGATCAAGAAGGTCAGAACGCACAATGGAGGTGAATTCATTACAACCATATTATATAACTTTTCAGGAACGTGGATTCTAGAGAGTGCTCACTTATGCGCTCACTCCACAACAAAATGGAGTAGCAAAATGGAGGATCCGTCATATCACGGAGATCTGCAAGCATTTGCTTTAGGCCAAAGGCATTCCTAGGGACTTTTGGGCAGAAGGGATGGCTTGTGCGACATATGTCGTCAATCGGAGGTCTCTAAGTCCGTTCAACATGAAGTCACCTCATGAGTTGATTTTTAAAGGAGAAGCCCAGCGTGGAATAACTTCGGGTGTTTAGGTCGACCAGCTATCTACCCATCCCGGATGCTCTCAGGGAAAAGCTGGATGCGGAGGCAAGGATGCTTGTCTTCGTTGGCAATGGCGAGCAAAAGAAGGGATGGAAGTGTATGGATCCTGCAATTAAGAAGTTTTTCGTGTCCATAGATGTTGTCTTCGACAAACTGACATCATATGGAGGTAGCTCACCTGTTGAGCTAAAGGAGAGCAGGTCAGATAGTGGGCAGGGGGAGTCTGCTGTAGATCTTCTGATGGAGCTGCTAGTATCACGAGGAGCTCCAAGAGTTTCTAAATCCGGGGTGGAGGCTTTTGGTTCAGGAAGCAGGGGGATCAATTCTCCAGGTTCTTCTAGTTCCAGGGCGGAGGCTTTTATTCAGGAAGAAAAGGGACCAATGTTCCAAGTTTGCCTGGGAATGGAGTTGGTTATTAAGAAGTAACAGAGATGGTTACCCATGATCACGCTCTTCATAGATCGAAGAGGATCATCAACCCACAAGCTCGATATAGCGAAGGAAACACGGTGAGCTCGGTCTCTTATTTCTTCGCAGGCCCTCTCGTCGAGCAAGTTCCTTTCAGCTGTGAAGATGCCACTGGATTTAAAGAGGTGGATAACGAAAAGGATGAAAAGGTGACTGTCCTCATAGGAAATGAGGCTTCGGACCTTGTGCCCAAGGTCATTATTGTTTCTCCTCTGACGTACAAGTGGAGGTTCAAGATGAAAAAGAAGGCGGAGAGAAGCATTACTCTTTTCGAGAGGTGCTGGAGGGATCCCTTATGGTCATGGATATGTGGAGCGAGGACTAGGTAACGAACATCTTCTCGAAGGCTCTACTAGAAGGGCTATATTCATAGTTACAGGGACTGCTGGGGCTGGTATTCACTTCTCACTTCAAGGGGGAGTGTTGAAAATTATGTAGTGAAAATGGCGACCTGGGCGACCTATTCGTGTGGCCTGTACGAACTGAACTGGAAGCTAGCCAGGTCGTCAAAGGTGCTGTAATCATCTTATTCACTAGAGACCTGGGCAATATGTTCATACGGATTATGCGGACAGAAGTGGCGGCTAGCCAGGTCGGCTTATGGTAAGCAGACAGTTAGTTACCATAAGGTAATTGAGCAGATAAGTTGTCTATCCACGGAATTCTCCAAGACCGGCATGTTGCAAACTCATATGGAGTTCCATGAATCCCTATTGCAGACTAGAATGGAGCTCGGGATATCGACATGGCGTGTGCCTTGGTCTTGTTCTGGTGGTGCGGTTGCCGGTAACCAAGGATTTTGCCGGTTAGTGCGGACTCGTGCTGGTGTCCGCCAGTTTGTGCATACTGGCCCTTGTATCTTCTAGTGTTGGGTTCACACCAGGGAAGGTCGGTGGTGTGGACTTGGTCTAAATCAGCACCAAGTCAGGATTGCTCAGTCCAGGAGATTGCGCGGGTTTTGCAGACTGCTTCTTTGTCCACTGAGCTTGGTAGTAGATAGCCGTGTGCTCTGGTTGCGAACTCATTGTGTGCGAACTAAAGAAGTGTACGCAGTTGCGTGCGGATTGGGGTGGTATTCACTGTGTTCACATGTATGGTGAACAGTCGTAGTCGCGGCGACAAGGCGGACTATCTTTGTGTCTGCGGATTGGTAATTTCTCTCATGCTCGCCGCGAGAAAGGGTAGTAATCCTATCAGCTAAGGCGGCGATCAAACTCCTCTCTGCACCTATAAATAGAATCCTGTCACATGAATTTACATATGAATGAACAGTAAGTGAGCTCGGGTGATTGTTGTGGACTGTTTTTTAGTTCGCGCGGTTTGAAGAGTTGACCGGTTTGTGTTGTGCAAGTTATGCGGATAGTACTGAAAAGCCAAGGAATTGGTTCTGAATTCGATCAGGGATAGTGCAGACTCTGCGATTAGCAACAAGCGGTTAGCAGCAGGCCGCAACTTGCGACCAGGCAGTTTACTCTTTTGCAACTCTTTCCCAGTTCAATAAGTTGTCCGCTTATGGCGGCTTGTTCAGTTCGGTAGTAGTGTTCGTGGCAGTCTAGCGGCTAGGAGACCTTGTGGTCAGGTAGCTTGCAGATCAGTGGACAGAGTTCTTGTCAGCATTGGAATAACAGGTTATCTGCGCGGATAGGTTGTGGTATGGCGACTTAGTAGCTTAAGCAGACTCTATAGACAGCTCGGCAGGGTCGGTTACTTCTCATTGAGATCGCGCAATTTGTTCATTACTTGTTCTTTTTTGCTTTAATTGGATACATTGACAAATCTTGTCTCGCCATGTATGTCGCTCTTTGTAAAGATTTTTTGATAGTACAAAATTCTTGCTCATCTGTTTGCATCTGGTTAATTTGGCTTCAGAGAGGTTGAGTGTTCCTGCACTTGATTTCCTGTTTTCTGCGATTCACAAATTTTTACATGGTATCAGAGGGAACTGAGGCTTATGAAGCAATCAACTGACAGTTTGCTTTATTGCTTCTGGAATTCTAAGTGAACCTGGGATAGTGAAATGGAAGGAGGATTTCCAAGGTGTCTCGGAATCGAGCTTCTTACATCGACTAACATTAAGAAGTGGAAGTCATGTATGGAAAGTTATCTTTTGGGCAATGATACGTGGGATGTCATCTGTGGAGATGACAAGTAAGAAGTTACTGCTACGACAAGTAATGCTGAAGTGGTGAGAGCTTGGAGGAAGACAAACCTGAAGGCGGAGTTTACTCTCAAGAAGTCTATCTAACCGGAAGTCTTCGACCATATCATCGGATGTCGCTAAGCTACAGTGATTTGAAATTCCCTTGATGGGTTGTTCAATAAGAAGAATGTAGCTCAGCTGTAATTACTGGAGAATGAGATGGCGAGAGCCACGCAATGAGATTTTTCCTTCTCAACGTTCTTCCAGAAGATGAAGAATTTTTGCGCTGAGATTTCAGCGATGGACCCTAATAAGCCGATTTCAGAAGCGAAGCTGAAAAGGCATATAATCCGTGGTTTGTGGAAGGAATATGTGGCATTTGTTACTTATGTTCAAGGTTTTGCCACTCAGCCATCTTTATTAGAGCTGGAGAACCTGCTGGCTTCGCAGGAAAGCTTATCAAGTTAGATGGCTGGAGTCACCATCTCTGGAGGAGATGGTTAGACGCTCTTATCGGGGAAGAAAATGAGATGTCACAAGAAGAAGTCTGGTGCTGGTGATGGTCCTTCTACTTCATATCTGCAAGAGAGGAGTGTATCTCCTAAGCGTGATTGGAAGAGGAGTGAAGGGCCAAGGTGCTATAAATGCAACCAGTTTGGTCACTTCAAGAAGGACTGTAAGGTTAAACATCAGTCAGTGAACGTTGCTCCTGTAGGGAGTGAAGATAAGGACTTGGTTGAGCTATCAACAAGTTTCTATGTTGATCGGATGAGGGCTTATTATAGTGCAGCTATCTGGCATGAAAGACTGGGACACGTCGGGATGGACAAGTTGAAAGAAATTGCGGTAAGAAGCCTTGTAAAAGGTTTTCCTAGATTATGATCCTACGACGACGGTCTTGTTTACAAGGGATGTCAACACGGTGTGGCTCATCGCTTCACGTTTGATAAGTCACAGACCAGGTGTATAACACCATTGGAGTGTATCCATGGTGATTTGTTAGGACCGACCAGCACCGTCAGTCTTGGAGGCAGCAGTTACATGCTGGTATTGATTGATGACTACATGAGGTACACTTCGGTGTACTTCATGAAGGAGAAGTCAGACGCATTCCGGTTTTTTTTGGAATTCAATGAGCTAGTGGAGGGCCAGCTTGGCATGCAGATCAAGAAGTTCAGAACGGACAATAGAGGTGAATTCGTTTCAAAGGCGATCTCAAACTTTTGCAGGAAGCACAAAATCCAGAGAATGCTCACTTGTGCGCATACTCCACAACAAAATGGAGTAGCAAAGAGGAAGATCTGTCATTTGACATAGACCTGCAAGTGTTGGCTTCATTCCAAAGTCATTCTTAGGGCCTTCTGTTCGGATGGGATGGCCTGCGTGGGATACGTCATCAATCAGAGGCCTCTGAGTCCGATCAACTTGGAGTCTCTTTATGAGCTGATGTTCGAGGAGAAGCCCAGCGTGGAACACCTTTGGGTGTTTGGGTCAACCTACTATGTACACATCCCGGATGCTCTTAGGACAAAGCTGGATGCGAAGGCAAGGAAGCTTGTCTACGTTATCTATGGAGAGCAAAAAAGGGATGGAAGTGTGTGGATCCTGCGACGAAGAAGTTCGTCGTGTCCAGAGACATTGTCTTCGACAAACATACGTTATATGGATGTAGCTCATCTGTGGATCTAAAGGAGAGCAGGTTAGAGAGTGGGCAGGGGGAGGCTGTTTTAGATCTTCTGATGGAGCTGCTTGTATCACTAGGAGCTCCTGGAGTTTCTATCTCTAGGGAAGAGGCTTCTTGTTCAGGAAGCAATGGGAGCGATGCTCCAGGTGCTTCTAGTTTCAGGGCAAAGGCTTGTTGATTAGGAAGCAAAGGGAGCGAGGTTCCAAGTTTGCCTAGGAATGGAGCTGGTTCAGAAGAAGCAGTAGAGGTGGTTAGCCGTGATCAGGATCTTTAGAGATCGAAGAGGATCATCAAACCACCAGCTCGATATTACGAAGGAAATACGGTGAGCTCGGTCTCTTATTTCTTCACAGGACCTCTTATCGAGTAAGTTCCTTCTAGCTGTGAAGATACCACTGGAGTCAAGAAGGTAGATAATTCCAAGGATGAGGAGGTGACTGCCATCAGAGGAAATGAGAGTTGGGACCTTGAGCCCAAGGTCGTTGGTGTTGCTCCAGTGACGTACAAGTGGAGGTTTAAGATGAAGAAGAATACAGAGGGAAGCATTACTCTTTTTGGGAGGTGCTGGAGGGATCCCTTATGGTCATGGATATGTGGAGTGAGGACTATGTCGCGGACAAATTCTTAAAGGCGCTATCGGAAGGGACATATTCAATGTTACAGTTACTACTGGAGCTAGTCTTCACTTCTCATTTTAAGGGAGAGTGTTGAAAATTATGAAGTGAAAGTGACGACCTGGGCGACTTGGGCGACCTGTTTGCGTGGCCTGTGTAGACAAGACTGGCGGCTAGCAAGGCCGGCAAAGGTTTTGCAGACATCTTGTTCTCAAGCAGCCTTGGCGATATGTTCACGCAGATTGTGCGGATAGAAGTGGTGGCTAGCAAGGTCGGCTTGTGATTAGCAGGTAGTTAGTTTCCTGAAGGTAACCGGGCGGATAGGTTGTCTATCCACAAAGTTCGCCAAGACCGGCATGTTGTAGACTCATATGGAGTTTGCTGAATCTAGGTTGCATACTGGACTGGAGCTCTAGAGATCGACATGACGTGTGCCTTAGTCTTGTTCTGGTGGTGCGGTTAGTGGTAACAGCGGAGTTCGCTGGTTAGTGCGGACTAGTACTGATGTATGAAGGTTTGTTCGGACTGGCCCTTATATTTGCTAGTGCTGGGTTCGAACTAGGGAAGACCATTGGTGTGGACTTGGTCTTGATCAGCACCATGTCAAGGATTGCTCAGTATGGGAGATCGTGCAAGTTTCGCGGACTAGTTCTTTCTCCACCGAGCTCGGTAGTTATTAGCTTTGTGCTCTGGTTGCGAGCTCATGGTGTGCAAACTGAAGTAGTGCCCGCAGTGGGGTACGGACTAGGGAGGTATCTGCAGTGACCGTATGTATGGTGACTAGGCCTAGTCGCGGCGACAAGGCAGACTGTCCTTATGTCCGAGGATTAGCAGCTCTTCTCAGTGCTCACTGTGAGATAGGGTGGTGATCCTATCAGCGAGAGAGGTGATCACACTCCTCTCTGTGCCTATAAATAGGACCCCCTGTCAAACAAATTTATATCTGAATGAAGAGTAAGTGAGATCAAGTGCATGCTGCAGACTATTTTGTGTCCGTGCGGTTTGAAGAGTTGATCAGTTTGTGCTATGTAGGTTGTAACATCCCATTTCCAACTAGACCCCTAAGAATGGTTTTGGGTCATGACTAGGTCATGACAAAACCCTAGGAAGCTAAAAAGGGCCAGGTAATCAAAGGCCAAGGTGAGAATCACTTTGTTCTGCCAATGGCACAACCTCATCACAAAACCTAGGGATTGACCATAGGGCTTAGTCTTATAGAATAATGGTTTTCGGACCACATCATTTAGGGGATCGTGGAGCCCAGCATAGAGGAGCAGCCCCGGAGGTCGGCCCGTTTGGAGATAGGGCAGTCTAGTTCAGGAGTTAAGACAGCTGGGACAGTGAGTCCCTAATTCCAGTAGTGATTTATTTTGCTTCTGATTGAGTGACTATGTAGTGAGGATTTGATGTATCGGACTTGAGCCCTTATTTTCAGTACTTTTAGATTTTGTGGACTCTCCCTTCATGGAGATTTTATTTCTCTGATGTGATTTTATTGTGGACATTCGGTTAGAGTTTTTACCTCTCTTATGTGTACTCTACTTTTGTATCTTTTCTGTGGTCGAATCGGCCAGAAGAATCGGCGTTTCGCGGTGATGACCCTTCAAGGCGTGAAGGTGTCATCGCAAAGCGGCGGTTCTGGGCCTAAGACCCCGGTGTTTAAAAAAAGGGGTCTTACAAGTGGTATCAGAGCAACCTCGATCGAAAAAGTACTAGTCAACAAATCCCTGGGTCACCCCCGCGTAAGTTTAGTTTGAGGACAAACTAAGTAACGGATGCGTGGTGTGCCCATATGGGGAATCACATGTAATTGTCCACTGCTAATTAGGCTTGAGTCAATTACTTACAGATGGTTTTTGATATACAGCCTCCAGCACAACCTACACCACATGCCGGAGTCAAGCAGACTCTGAATGTTGCACCACCTCCCCCGGTCCCCACTCCGTTCCTGCAGTCGGAGATGGGGCAGACTCAGACAGCCATTCTGGAGGCTTTCAGGGCTCATCAAGTTCCGGTCCCGCAGCCAAACTCGGGAGCCAACTAGCTGAGCATCATCCGAGGACTCTCTCCCCCATCCCATTTAGGGATAGAGTCAGCTGTCCGAATGGAAGAATGGCTGGACATTATGTACGAGATGTTGATCAGGATATGGTGCCCTTGGGAGGAGAGAGTGCCATTGGTGGTTTCTTGCTTGGAGTCTCACGCCAAGAGATGGTGGAAGATGTCGCTGGACACGACTTTTGCGAATATGGAGATTGCAGAGATTACATGGGAGGAGTTCAGGGCCGCATTACTGGAGCATTTTGTTCCACAGTCGGCTAAGGATGAGCTGGAGGACAGGTTCCTTTAGCTGAAGTAGGGCAATAAGACAGTGGTAGAGTACCACCGGGAGTTCAACTATTTAGCCCGGTTTGTGGACTCCTATCACCTGTATGAGTATGGATACATCAAGAGGTTCTATAATGGCCTGCGGGAGGACTTGAGGGAGGACCTACTGTTCGTATCTGACGGGCCAATACCTCTGATGTTAGAGATGGCCAAGAGGATAGAGGCTGATTGGCAAGCTACCTGGGGCCAGAAACGGCCAGCAGAGGATCAGGGTCGAGGAGCAAGGAATGATCAGAGATGAGCCCATATCACGGACGGGAGAAGGGTCGAGGACCAGCCTCATCAAGAGGAAAGAAAGGAAACAAGGGAGCCAGAGGTGCTGGCTCCACCACCTCTTCAGATACGGGAGGGCCAGAGACCCGGGGAAATGGAATATCCCCCGCCAGAGTGCTTCCACTGCTATCAGGTTTGGCACATCCGCAGAAATTGCCCTATGAGAGTGGCACCCCCACCAGCTCCACCGGCTGCCCAGCCAGCGTACTATTTTTGAGGCCGAGGTCGTGGCCATGGATGTGGATACCAGGGGGCAGGTCGTAGACAAGAAAGGGAGCAGGTGTATGCTTTAGACCTTGCACAACCTCAGAACCTAGAGCAGGTCATAGTAGGTATGTCGAGAGGTTTAATTGTTTAAAAGAATTTCCCCTTTCTCAGTTGACAAATTTGTAGAACTGCACTAAATTGAATAAATAGGAAAGAAAAACTCGTTATAAAATCCTAAGACAATTAACCACCCCAAGTATAGTCTTCATCAGCAACAAGCCTGCTTGCACGCTTTTCGATACCGGAGCTTCTCACTCCTTCATGTCGGAGACGTTTGTAGAAGGATTGGATGGATTGGAGCGATGCACGGGCTCGGAGATGAGGGTGTGACTACCCGATGGATCTGAACTCCTTACCTCGGACCACTGTAACATGGAGGTAGAAATCGGTGGAAAGGAGTTTGTGGCTCCAACCACGCTTTTGAAGTTGACGGACTACGACTTGATCCTGGGCATGGTATGACTGCACTAGAACATGGCCCGGATTGATTGTCAAGCAAAAAGGATCACCGTGAGGCACGTGTACTCTTTTATTTTCATCGAAGGTATAAGACCTGCCTCTCGTATACTCTTATCTTCAGTATAGGCCGTTAAGGCCCATCTGCAGGGAGAGGAGGTCTATAAGATTCTATTTGAGATGGAGGAGGCCAAGGAGTCTGTGACTGACATCCCGGTGGTGCGAGATTTTGCTGACGCCTTTCCAGAGAAACTGCCAGGACTACCTCTGCACCGAGAGAAGGACTTCTAAATATAGCTTGTGTCGGGGGCCAAGCCGGCATATAGGGCCCCTTACCGGATGGCCCCGAAAGAGTTAACAGAATTCCGAAGTCAGTTGCAGGAACTAGTAGAGGTAGGGTTTGTCCGGCCAAGCTCTTCACTGTGGGGAGCCCCGGTGCTATTTGTCAAGAAGAAGGATGGAAGTCTCCGCTTGTGTACTGATTATCAAGCTCTGAACAGACTGACGGTCCGGAATACATACCCGCTTCCACGGATTGATGAGTTGTTCGATCAACTGTAAGGAGCGCATTTCTTCTCGAAACTTGACTTGAGGTCAGGTTATTACCAGCTACGGATTTGAGAGGAGGACATTCCGAAAACCGCCTTCAGTAGTAGGTACGGACTGTTTGAGTTTACAGTGATGCCCTTCAGGCTCAGAAATGCACCGACAGCATTTACAAGCCTCATGAACAGGGTATTCGAGGAGTATTTGGATGTATTCGTCATCGTATTTATTGAATACATCCTCATCTACTCAAGGACGGAGGAGGAGCATACAAGACACCTGACTTTCACTCTAGAGAGGATACAGGAGCACCAACTGTATGCGAAGTTCAGCAAATGCCAGTTTTGGCTAATGGAGGCGGCCTTATTAGGTCATATTATCAGCGGTGCTGGGTTGGCAGTAGACCCGGCCAAGATTCGGGCAGTTCAGGATTGGCCACCGTTGAAGACAACCACGAATGTACGGAGCTTCCTGGGACTTGCCGGATATTACCGAAAGTTCGTCGAAGGATTCTCCCGGTTTTCACTCCCTCTTACGCCCCTGACAAAGAAGGAATCCCCTTTTGTTTGGATTCCACAGTGTGAGGCGGCCTTTGTGGAGTTGAAATGTCGGCTTACCTCGGCTCCCATTCTTGCTCTTCCATCGGGAAGGGAGGGATTCCAGGTTTACATGGATGCCTCCTACCAGGGGATGGGTACAATTCTGATGCAGAACGGGCACATAATAGCCTACGCCTCCCGATAGCTGAAGATATATGAGAAGAACTATCCGGTGCATGATCTTGAGATGGGTGCAGTGATCTTTGCTCTGAAGATTTGTCGACACTACCTCTACAGGGTTCACTGTGACATCTTCTCAGATCACAAGAATTTGAAATACGTGGACACACAGAAGGAACTCAACATCAGAAAGAGGCGTTGGGTGGAGTTCCTGTTGGATTACCAGTACACCATCCACTATCATCCCGGGAAGGAGAACGTGGTGGAAGATGCTCTGAGCCAGAGAGGAGATACCTCAGGGAAGGGACTACAACTGATGTCCATGGAGCTAGTCCGGTCTTTCAGAGATATGCAGATATCCCTAGTGTCTGAGAATGATCCAGAGCTGTATATGAACTATCTAGCATCGATGGTTACCATAGATGATATTCGGGACCGCATCCGGGACGAACAGAAGACAGATGCATGGGCAAAGCCGATATTCAAAGCCTTGGAGGAGGGTTCGACGGAAGATTATTCACTGAGAGATGGATTGCTATATTTTAGAGGCAGGGTCTATATACCCGCAGGAGGTCAGATTCGAGTGGACATCATGGCGGAAGCACAATGTAGCAGATATTCTATACACTCGGGGATCACTTAGATGGTGGCAGACTTGAAGAAGACGATGTTCTGGATGGTGATGAAGAAGGACATTACATACTTCGTGACTCATTGTGAGGCATGCCAGTTGGTGAAGGCGGAGTGCAAGAACCCCGCAGGATTGCTACAGCCACTTCTGGTGCTGGAGTGGAAATTTGAGGACATCGCGACGGATTTCATTCATTGCATCCCCCGATCACGGACGGAAAACGATTCGATTTGGGTCATCATCGATCGGCTGATGAAGGTGTCCAGATTCATTCCGATCAGAAAAGATGACTCGGTTGGGGTACTAGTGCAGAGATTCGTAGAGCAGTTCATTCGTTACCACGAGGTGCCCAAGGTGATCGTGTTGGATCGGGATGGTCGTTTCACATCTAGGGAATGGAGATCCGTGCAGACTTACTTAGGCATGCGACTGACCTTCAACACAGCTTTTCATCCCCACATGGATGGGCAGACAGAACACACCAACCGGACATTGGAGGACCCCCTAAGGTTATGCATTTTTGATCGAAACGAACCTTGGGAGAAGCTTTTACCACTAGTCGAGTTCTCCTATAACAATAGCTACCAGTCCAGCATAAGGATGACTCCTAATTAAGCTTTGTACGGAAGGAGATGCAGGACTTCGCTTTCATGGATTCAGGACGAGGATCTGAAGGGGTTGGGATCGGATTTTGTCGAAGGCACCGAGGCTCAGGTGAGACTAATACGGGATAGAATGCTGGAAGAGCAAAGCCGATAGGCTAAGTACTACGACGCCCAACACCGTCAGGTAGAGTTTCAGGTGGGTGACAAGGTTTTCTTGAAGATCCTGGCCCATGCACGGAGTTTCACGGGTGTGTTGTCGGAAGAAGAAGCTCAGCCCTAGGTATATGGGCCCTTACAGGATCCTGGAGCGGGTCGAGCCCCTAGCTTACAGGCTAGAGTTGCCACTGGAATTAGCAGGCTTACACGACGTGGTCCACATTTCTTCACTTAGGAGGGCTCTACTATGCACGGAGCAGCAGATTTCAACCACAGATGGGTCGGTAGCTTCAGACCGGTTAGTTCACTTGGAGCCGGTTCGGATTGATGATAGAGGAGTACGGTTCTTGCGTCGCAAGAAGGTTCCGTTAGTCAAAGTCCTATGGAGGAACCATGGCTAGGAGGAGCATACCTGGGAGCCGCAGGACCTAATGCGATAAAAGTATCTAGAGCTGTTCAGTCAGGTATACCTCACAACCTCTCAGGATGTTCGATTTAACTTCCTATTTTAAACTAGTAGGACTTGTGTTTCAAGAGTAGGGGCTAATCTTTTGTTTATTGGGGGTCTAGACTTTGCCAATTGGGCGAATTAGTTATAGATTTGAGCTTCTCTTTAAACCACACTTATCAAACATGGCGTCTTGATGTAATCTTTCACTTCTCATGGTATGTTACAAGCTTCTTTTCTCTGATAGGAGCCCCCGTAGGCTTAACCTTGATTTCGGGGACGAAATCTTTGTTTTGTTTATTGGGATTTGTAACATCTCATTTCCAACTAGACTCCTAAGAATGGTTTTGGGTCATGACTAGGTCATGACAAAACCCTATGAAGCTAAAAAGGGCCAGGTAATCAAAGGGCAAGGTGAGAATCACTTTGGTCTGCCAATGGCACAACCTCATCACCAAACCTAGGGATTGACCATAGGGCTTAGTCTTATAGACTAATGGTTTTCGGACCACATCATTTAGGGGATCGTTGAGCCCAGCATGGAGGAGCAGCCCTGGAGGTCGACCTGTTTGGGGATAGGGTAGTCTAGCTCAGGAGTTCAGACAGTTGGGACTGTGAGTCCCTGATTCCAGTAGTGATTTATTTTGCTTCTGATTGAGTGACTATGTAGTGAGGATTTGATGTATCAGGCTTTAGCCCATATTTTTAGTACTTTTAGATTTTGTGGACTCTCCCTTCGTTGAGATTTTATTACTCTGATGTGATTTTATTGTGGACATTCGGTTAGAGTTTTTACCTCTCTTGTGTGTACTCTACTTTTTTTGCTTTTCTGCGATCGAATCGGCCGGCAGAATCGGCGTTTCGCGGTGATGACCCTGCAGGGCGTGAAGGTGTCACCACAAAGCGGCGGTCCTGGCCCTAAGACCCCGGTGTTTTAAAGAAAAAGGGTCTTACATAGGTTGTTCGAATAGCGCTGGAAAGTTAGGGATTTGGTTCTTACTTCAGTCAGGGACAATACGGACTCTGCGTTTAGCAACCAGCGGTTAGCAGCTGGTCGCGGCTTGCGACCATGCGGTTTTTTCTTTTTCAATTCTTTTCCAGTTCAATAAATTGTCTGCTTCTATAGGCTTGTTCAGTTCAGCAGTAGTGTGTTGGGTTTCTCTATGAGGATGGCACAATACTTATGCACGCAGCGGAAGAAATAAAACATCAAGAACAACCCAAAAGAGATGGGATCGAGTCATGAATATTGAATCAAGAAGTAAACAAACAACTAGAAAAAATTACCTTAGTGGCGTTGAGTCATAACTCAACGGAGATGCTCCAAGCTTTGAGTCCTTGTCGGTGGCGAGTTCTATGTAGAATAATGACTACGTCTCTGCAGAAATCCACACGAGCGGGAGAACACCGAGCTTCGTCGCACGAAGGGTCGGGAAGGAGATCAACCGCACCTTGCACTTCCACAGACTGCTAGGTCCGCGCCAGGAATAGCAATACCGGTGATTGTCGCCGGAGAGAAGGTCGACGGAGCGAGCGATCGGCGGAAGCGGAACACTTCCGTCCGGCGGGGTACGGGATGCGACGGATCGGCACGGCGGAATGCTTCCGTTGGGTTCTTTCCGGTCGCAGAAGAAAAGCACGATTTCACATATCCTCCCAAAACCCTAAGTCCTTATTTATACTAAAGGTATAAACAGACCTAAAAGAATCGCTATCCGCAGTCCACACAGCATAGGGTTTCTGGATCGTTCGGCGTGAATCACCTCCAGGTTCGGCGAGAATCAGTCGATAGAATCGGCGAGAATCAATAGACAGAATCGGCGAGAATCAATAGACAGAATCGGCAAGAATCAATAGACAGAATCGGCGAGAATCAGCAGCCAGATTCAGAGAGAATCAGCAGACAGTCTCGACGACACTGTCCTCTATTCTCGACGAATCAGCAGATTGATTTTTGACGACTTTTCTTTAGTCTGCGAGACATACTCGAAGACTCCCGTCGACTCTCGACGACTTTTCTTTAGTCGGCGAGACATACTCGATGACTCCCGCCGACTCTCGACGACTTTGCCTTAGGCAACATTTGCCCTACCCCATTCTGTGTGGTGATTGGTAACCCTTACCAACACAGTCAATCTTCCAACTTCTCCACATGCTCTTATGTGCGACCCTGCAGTCTCATATCGCGTTGGCAGCTAGATTACATGTTTGACCACTTCTAGATCACCATGGTAACTCCAACAGTCTCCTACTTGATCTTGAAAGTATCAAACCAAAAACCTCACAAACAATGAGCGGAATCTAGAAATGCATCATTGCTCCCCAAGCAATAAGAGTTCATAACTCATAAGCCTTTATGAACAATGTCCCAACGTTGTCTTTGTCCCTTTATCCCTTACATCCGAAAAGAACTAGAGGCATGGACCGTGTCACCCTCATAATAGCTCAATCCAAGTTTGTTGATCTAGAACAGACTTCCAGAGAATGGTGAGTCCAATATCACATATTGACTCAACCAAGCATGGCCATGCATTTCTCAGTCCAGTTTAATCAAGGGGCCCATCGATGTAACTCCTATCATATAGGAGGACAAATCTCATATCTGCTAACACACAAACACCCAAATGATTTGTAAGGTGCCCAACAACCACCCTTATCATCAACCTTTCTCAAGGAAGACTTTAGATGGCATCAAAGAACGCTCTTCCTCACATGATGAATGTTGTGACTTCAGGTCAAAGGACCACAACACCATTGTCAATTGAGACCTACTCGTGACACGTTAAGATAACAATCCACAGAGTAGTCTAAGGTTGGGTCTGTCCAGTACAACTTGTTCATTAACAAGTACCCACGTGATGACTTGATATCACAATATCATGACCTATGAGAACTGGTCATCAGTCAACACACGTGCTAGTCTTAATGTATCATCATCACCCTTAGTTTCCATGATGATACTACGACCAGGGACCTTTTAAGAATGAAGCTTCATATAAATCACAAGTTCTCACATTCAAGTCACGTACTTGATGTCCTATGGAAGCAAACATTCTAAGGGTATTTATTATGTTAACATTTAACTATCGCATAGAGAAACCATAATAAAAGAACATGACATTAATTGTAAAAAGAAAAATCTAGGTACAAGATTCATCATATGAATAAACAATAAACAGCAACCAGAATATATGTTTACATGCAACCCACAAGACTCTCACTAGAGTTAATCATTTAGGTATCGTATACCCATTGATCTAGTATGACCATCATGCTTTCTCTGCGCGAGAGGCTTCGTCAGTGGATCCGCAATATTCTCCTCAGTCGGCACTCTGCAAATGTTCACATCTCCTCGTTCGACAATCTCACGAATAAGATGGAACCGCTGAAGTATGTTCTTGGAGCGCTGATGAGATCTAGGTTACTTAGATTGTGCAATTGCACCATTGTTATCACAGTAGAGAACTATGGGACCAACAATGCTAGGAACTACATCAAGCTCGCCGATGAATTTCCTAATCCATACAGCCTCCTTCGCTGCGTTAGCTGCAGCGATATACTCGGCCTCTGTTGTAGAATTAGCAACTTTCTCTTGCTTGGAACTCTTCCAGCACAAAGCTCCTCCATTAAGGCAAAACACAAACCCTGACTGAGACTTTGAATCGTCCCTATAAGTTTGTAAGCTAGCATCCGTGTAACCATTTACAACGAGCTCTTCCTCTCCACCATACACCAAGAACACATCCTTTGTCCTTCTCAAGTACTTCAGGGTACTCTTGACTGCAATCCAGTGACACTCACCGGGGTCTGACTGATACCTGCTAGTCATGCTCAAAGCAAAGGAGACATCGGGTCGAGTACATAACATTGCATACATGATTGATCCAATTTCCGAAGCATATGGAATCAACTTCATGCGGTCCTTATCTTCACAAGATTTTGGACACTTGTCCTTAGAGAGATTCACACCATGAGACATGGGTAAAAATCCTTTCTTGGACTAAAGCATGTTGAACCGCTTAAACACCTTCTCGATGTATGTACTCTGGGTCAAACCCAACAACTTCTTCGATCTATCTCTATAGATCTTAATACCGAGTATGTAAGTCGCTTCACCCAAGACCTTCATAGAAAAGCAGTTCCCTAGGTTGTTCGTAACAACTTTCAGGGCAGGAATGTCATTCCCAATCAACAGTATGTCATTTATATACATTATAAGGAAGACAACAACGCTCTTACTGATTCGCTTGTAAACACAAGGCTCATCTTCATTCTTGATGAAACCAAACTCTTTGATTTTCTCATCAAAATGATGATTCCAACTTCGAGAGGCCTGCTTCAGTCCATAAATGGACCTATTCAGCTTGAATACTTTAGTGGCTTCATTTGGGGATACAAAACCCTCGGGTTGTGTCATGTACACTTCCTCAAGGAGGTTTCCATTAAGGAAAGTCATTTTGACATCCATCTGCCAGATCTCGTAGTCATAATACGCAGCAATAGCAAGCAATATCCTTATGGACTTTACCATGGCAACAGGGGAAAAGGTCTCATCATAGTCAATACCATGAATTTGCTTGAAACCCTTAGCCACCAATCTCCCTTTGAATGTCTGTACATTCCCATCCATATCGGTCTTCTTCTTGAAGACCCATTTGCACCCTATGGGTCGTACCCCTTCAGGTGGTTCCACAAAGTTCCAAACTTTGTTTACATAAATGGAGTCTATTTCGGATTTCATAGCCTCAAGCCATTTGTCGGAGTCCGGTCCATTCATAGCCTGCTGGTAGGTTGCTGGTTCATAATCATGATCCATAAGCAACACATTACCTATTTGAGACATGAGAAATCCATATCTCTCAGGCTAAAATCTCGGTCTACCAGATCTACGTAGAACTTGTGTTTCTTGAGCAGGTTCTCTAGCTACAACATCTTGTAGTCCTGTCTCCGAATCCAATTCCGGTTCATTCACTACCTGTGGTTCTTGAACTTCTTCAAGTTATACCTTTTCAGTCTTTCTTGATAAGAATTCTCTTTTCAAGAAGATGCCAATCCTTGTGACAAACACTTTGCCCTCGGACGGTAGGTCAAAGTAATACCCTTTCGTTTCCTTAGGATATCCCACCAGATAACATTTATCCGATTTGGGTTCCATCTTGTCAGGCATTTGACGTCGCACGTATGCCTCACAGCCCCAAATTTTAATGAACGACATACTAAGACGCTTACCAGTCCATATCTTATATGGTGTCTTCAGAACCGTTTTTGTTGGAGCGCGATTCAGTGTCATAGCAGTAGTCTCTAAAGCAAAACCCCAAAAGGAAACAGGCAAGTCTGAATGACTCATCATCGAACGTACCATGTCTAACAGAGTACAATTTCTCCTTTCAGACACACCATTATGTTGTGGTGTTCTAGGTGGAGTGAGCTGTGATACAATACCACACTCTTTCAGATGATCACGGAACACATGACTCAGGTATTCGCCACCTCGATCAGATCAGAGTGCTTTAACCCTTTTACCCAACTGGTTTTCTACTTCATTTTTGAACTCTTTGAACTTTTCAAAGGTCTCGGATTTACACTTCACAAGATACACATATCCGTATCTACTGAAATCATCAGTAAATGTAACGAAGTAGAAATACCCACCTCTAGACATGGAGCTCATGGGTCCGCATACATCACTATGTACAACACCCAAGAGATCCTCAACCCTCTCAGTAAAACCAATGAAAGGGGCTTTAGTCATCTTGCCTAACAAATAAGATTCACATCGCTCAAATGATTCATAATCAAATGAGTCCAAAAGTCCATCTTTATGGATCTTGGATATGCGCTTCTCGTTTATATGGCCCAAACGACAGTGCCATAGATATGTAGGGTTTGAGTCATTTGTTCTTAGTCTTTTATTATTTTCTACATTATAGATCAGATGGTCCAAGTTCAAAACATAAAGACCATTAAACAATTAGGCTACAGCATAACAAACATCATTTTAAAATATAGAACAACAGTTGTTCTTAATTATAAAAGAAAATCCAATCATGTCCAAACATGAAATGGATATAATGTTTCTAGTTATCGCAGGAACAAAATAACAATTATTCAGTTTTATTACAAGCCCACTTGGAAAAGAAAGACGGTAAACCCCTACGGCTACAGCAGCAACTCTTGCTCCATTGCCGACGTGCAGGTCCACCTCACCTTTACTCAGCAATCTTCTCCTTTCAAGTTCCTGCACATTTGTACAAATATGTGAACCACATCCGGTATCCAATACCCAAGATGAAGGAGCAGAGAGGTTTATTTTTATAACATAAATATTCGAAGCGGAAGTCATCCCTCCCTTCATTTTCTGCAGACCCTCAATGTAAGAAGGACAGTTCCTCCTCCAATGACCAGCCTTGCCACAGTGGTGGCATTTCCCTTCCTTCACTGTGCTATTCTTTTTCTTCAGTGCAGAAGACTTAGGCTCAAGATGTGACTTAGGTCCCACCTTCGTCTTCATAGAGCCCTTGGCCTTGCCCTTGCCCTTATGCACCATCAGTATGGGGCTGGCAGGCTTGGCCTTCTTCATGTTGATCTCGACAGTTCTTAACATGCCTAGGAGCTCGGGCAGTGTCTTGTCTATTTCATTCATGTTGTAGTTCAAGACAAACAGCTCATAACTGTCCGACAACGATTGCAGGATCAGATCTGTAGCCAACTCTTAACCCAGAGGAAAACCCAGCCTTTCAAGGTTCTCTATATACCCAATCATCTTGAGTACGTGAGTCCCTACTGAGTCTCGAACTCCCATCTTGCACTGAAATAACGCTTTTGTGACGTCAAACCTCTCTTAACGAGCTTGCCCTTGAAACATTTTCTTGAGATGCTCGTCAATCTCCTTGCACCCCATGTTCTCATGTTGCTTCTGAAGCTCAGAGTTCATGGTGGCAAGCATAAGGCATTCGACGTCTAAGGCGTCATCGGTATACTTCTTATAATGTATCTTTATAAGCACGGGAAGAATTCCCGGTCGGCACCTCGGGGCTTCTTCTTCCAAGACATAGAGCTTTCGCTCTTACCTGAGAACAATTCTCAGGTTCCTGTACCAGTCCATGTAGTTAGTCCCACTGAGCTTATCCTTCTCAAGGATGGCTCTCAGAGACAGAGTGGAGTGTGAACCACTTGCCATGTAATTCTACAAGAATTCATGCAGAATAATATCAGTACCAAAATTTCAAAATACAATTTATTTTAACTTGGACTTCAATTAAAACTCCCACTATTTTATTCGAAATGATAGCCCTCACCATCAATTCAGTGAGTTCATGCGAGCTACTCTCTTAGTGGACAAGATCCATATTTCACCAACACAATGAGTCAGCTTTGGCTTTTCTCTCATGATGTGGTTATTTAGGTAGGCAACGCTTGCCAATTGCATCCTCATGCAATTCTTGTATGGTTGGTGAATAACTCCTTATTCACATCCATCATATGGTGCATGCCAACCCTATGCCTTTAGGCACTCAACCTTTGAGGTCACCTAGTTAAGTTAGACCCGATGTCGACAGTGGGATATCACAATTATCCGCTCGCACCCTTACCAAGATAGATTAATGCACCTTGCTTTGGCAAGCCCACACTTCATCGATCGAGGCAGGAAGAGTGTCATCCATCGGAAGGCATCCGAACACTTAATATTAGAGGAAGGGATTTTTGATTATTGGTTAACAATTAACCATGATCAACATTTGATCAATGTGCACATCCATAGAAAAAACAATCTCTAAAAACAACATGCATCCTTATGTGCCAACATGGTACTATCAACATTTGATAGAAGAAAGGGCTAAGTCTAAACATCCGGACTCTTCCAAATCTTCAGATTTACATGCATTGGACAAAGACAAAGGCAACTCAACTTAAAGCAAAAGACAAGCTCGTCTCTCATTGTTAGATTCAAAATCCAAAACAATGCACTGGTTCATTATAAGGAGACAATAATTTCTAACAATTGATGTTCCAGGATTAAATCTATACATTTAGAACGCTTCTAAATTTCTAGGTTTACACGTACTGGAATAACCTAACTTACAAAACAACAATCATGGCCGAAACCTCCGTCTGATACCACTGTTGGGTTTCTCTATGAGGATGTCACAACACTTGTGCACGCATCGGAAGAAATAAAACATCAAGAACAACCCAAAAGAGATGAGATCGGGCAATGAATATTTAATCAAGAAGTAAACAAACAACTAGTTAAAAATTACCTTAGTGGCGTTGAGTCACAACTCAACGGAGATGCTCCAAGCTTTGAGTCCTTGTCGGTGGGGTGTTCTACATAGAATAACGTCTACGTCTCTGCAGAAATCCACACGAGCGGGAGAACACCGAGCTTCGTCGCACGAAGGGTCGGGAAGGAGATCAACTGCACCTTGCACTTCCACGGACTACTAGGTCCGCGCCAGGAATAGAAATACCGACGACTATCGCCAGAGAGAAGGTCGGCGGAGCGAGCGATCGGCGGAAGCGGAACACTTCTGTCCGGCGGGGTACGGGATGCGACGGATCGGTACGGCGGAACGCTTCAGTCGGGTTCTATCCGACCGCAGGAGAAAAGCATGATCTCACATATCCTCCCAAAACCCTAAGTCCTTATTTATACCAAAGGTATAAACAGACCTAAAAGAATCGCTATCCGCAGACCACACATCATAGGGTTTCTGGATCGTTCTGCGAGAATCACCTCCAGGTTCGGCGAGAATCAGTCGACATAATCGGCGAGAATCAATAGAAGGAATCGGCGAGAATCAATAGACAGAATCAACGGGAATCAATAGACAGAATCGGAGAGAATCAGCAGCCAGATTCGGCGAGAATCAGCAGACAATCTCGATGACACTGTCCTCGATTCTCGACGAATCAGCAGATTGATTCTCGATGACTTGTCCTTAGTCGGCGAGACATACTCGAAGACTCCCGTCGACTCTCGACGACTTTGCCTTAGTCGGCGAGACATACTCGGTGACTCCCGTCGACTCTCGACGACTTTGCCTTATGCAACATTTGCCCTACCCCATTCTGTGTGGTGATTGGTAACCCTTACCAACACAGTCAATCTTCCAACTTCTCCACATGCTCTTTTGTGCGACCCTGCAGGCTCATATCGCGTTGGCAATGAGATTACATGTTTGACAACTTTTAGATCACCATGGTAACTCCAACATAGTGTTCGTGGCGGTCTGGCAGTTAGGCGACCTCTCAGTCAGGCGGCTTGTAGATCAGTGGACAGAGTTCTTGTTCAGTATTGGAATAATGGGTTATCCGCGCGGCTAGGGTGCGGTCTGGTGACTTGGTGTCTTAAGCGAACTCCGTAGGCAGCTCGTCAGGGGCGGCGACTTCTCATTAAGATCACGCAATTTTTTTGTTACTTGTTCTTTTTGCTTCCAACGGGTACATCAGTGAATCTTGTCTCACCATATATGTCTCGCCTTGTAAATATTTTTTGATAGTACAAGATTTTTTCTCTTTTGTTTGAATCTGGTTTATTTGGCTTCGGAGGGTTGAGTGTTCCTGCACCTGGTTTCCCATTTCCACGATTAACAAATTTTTACATGGTATAAGAGGGAATAGAGGCTTAAGAAGCGATCAACCGACAGTCTGCGGAGATGACAGACAGGAATTTACTGCTGCGACTGGTAATGCTGAAGTGGTGAGAGCTTGTAGGAAGACAAACCTGAAGGTAGAGTTTACTCTCAAGCGGGCTATCTCATCGGAACTCTTCGACCACATCATCGGATGTTGGTAAGCTATGGAGATTTGGACTTCCGTTGATGGGTTGTTCAACAAGAAGAATGTAGCTCATCTACAATTCTTGGAGAATGAGTTGGCGAGAGCCACTCAAGGAGATTTGTCCATCTCAACATTCTTCCCGAAGATGAAGAATTTGTGTGTTGAGATTTCAGCATTGGACCCTGATGATCCAATTTCGGAAGCGAAGCTGAAAAGGCATATAATCCGCGGTTTGCAGAAGGAATATTTGGTATTGGTTACTTCTATTCAATGCTAGGCCACTTAGCCATCTTTACTGGAGCTGGAGAACCTGCTGGCTTCGCAGGAGAGCTTAGCGAGTCAGCTTGCTGGAGTCACCATCTCTAGAGGAGATGGTGAAGCGCTCTTATTAGGGAAGAAAATGAGATATGATAAGAAGAAGAAGTCGGCTGCTGGTGATGGTCCTTCTACTTCATATCCGTAAGAAAGGTGTGTATCTCCTAAGCATGATTGGATGAGGAAGGAAGGGCCAAGGTGCTATAAATGCAACCAACCTGGTCACTTCAAGAAGGAATATAAGGTTAAACTTCATTTGGTGAATGTTTCTCATGTAGGGAGTGAGGATAAGGATTTGGTTGGGCTATCAACAAGTTCCTAGGTTGATCGAATGAGGGCGAATGATAGTTCGACAATCTGGCATGAAATACTGGGATACGCCTGGATGGACAAGTTTAATGAAATTGCAGTAAGAAGCCTTGTGAAAGGCATGCCTAGGTTGTCCTACAATGACGGTCATGTTGCACGGGATGTCAATAAGGTGAGGCTCATCGCTTCACATTTCATAAGTCACAGACCAGATGTACAACACCATTGGAGTGTATCCATGGTGATTTGTTGGGACCGACCATCACCGCCATTCTTGGAGGCATCATGTACATGCTGGTATTTATTAATGACTACACGAGTTACACTTTGATGTACTTCATGAAGGATAAGTAAGATGTGTTCTGGTTGTTTGTGGAGTTCAAGGAGCTAGTGGAGGGCCGGCTTTGCCTGCGGATCAAGAGGTTCAGAAAGGACAACAGAGGTGGATTCATTTCAACCGTATTCTCAAACTTTTGCAGGAAGCACCGAATCCAATGTGTGCTCACTTGTGCGCATACTACACAACAAAATGGAGTAGCAGAGAAGAAGATTTGTCATCTAACGGAGACTAGCAAGTGTTGGCTTCATGCCAAAGGCATTCCTAGGGCCTTCTATGCGGAAGGGATGGCTTGTGCAGCATACGCCATCAATCAGAGGCCTTTGAGTCCGATCAACATGGAGTCTCCTCATGAGAAGATGTTCAAGGAGAAGATCAGCATGGATCGCCTTCAGGTGTTTTGGTCAACCTTCTATGTACACGTCCCGGATGCTCTCAGGACAAAGCCAGATGTGAAGGCAAGGAAGCTTGTCTTTGTTGGCTATGGTGAAAAAAAGAAGGGATGGGAGTGTATGGATCCTTCGATGAAGAAGTTCGTCCTGTCCAAAGACATTGTCTTCTACGAACTGACGTCACAAGGAGGTAGCTGATGAGTCCAAGTTATATACATATTTTTGGACTCATCTGGGCTAGTTTTCTCATTGATGCACTACACTTTAGAGGCATAATTGTTCATATTTATTATTATGTCCATTCCATGTTAAGTGCACTTTTGCCCCGTTTTCAGTGTGATTTCCTTGTAATTATACTTTTTCCTTACTTGGTGTTTTTCTGTATCTAGAAAATATGGAATGCCTATTTAGGTGGTTCTTCTGTTTTTGCTGCAGGTACAAAGGTCGTGTGTGTGTTCTGGGATTGTTTGGGAATATTTTTCGCCTAAGGGCCACTGATCGTGTGTTTTTACACATGCGCGGTCAGTGGAAACCTTAGCACACAACCGCTGGTCATGCGTGGTCAGTTCATCGAATCCCAAACAGTACAGGAACAGTGTGCACGATCATTAGATTTATAGCGCACGACCACTGGTCGTGAGCCACTGATCGTGCACACTATTCTCCATTTTTCCAAGTTCTGTCTGGGGCAATCGCATGACCATTGGACATAGTGCGCACGACCTCTAGTCATGCGCCACTGCTCGTGCACGTTTATCCCATTTTTTTGGAGTTCTGCCATTTCTAATCGCACGATCATGTGATCCAGTGCGTACGTCATCTGGTCGTGCGCATATATATTAATTTTTCTATCCAACTGCAGGTTTTTCTGGAGCAGTGCACACGATCATCAACCGTTAGTGAGCACGACCACCGGTTGTGCGCTACTGATCGTGCGCTCTGATTTTCTGCTGCCCGTATTTAAGCCCGTGCTCCCCAAATTAGGTCAACATTTTTCATTTTCCACCCAACTTTTGCGCGCGAAAGCACTATTTCTTTCCCCCACAGGTGCTCCACTCATCTCCACCCTCCGGGAAGCTTTATCCGGCGATTAGAAGTCATCTTCAACCCTTCAGAGAGTTTCTGGCCACCAGTAGTGTGCAACAGAGATCTTCCGGTACTTCTTACCCGGGCAAATAGGGAGAAAAGACTGATGGCCAGGGAAGAAGACGAAGGAAGACAAGTGGATTGACAACCCATTTACCTCGAGACGCAACCACGGTCCGAGTTGAAAAGTGGACTGACAACCCACTTCTCCTGCCAAGAACCACGGCTAGGCTTTCCCACTTTCGGTTTTTTCTACCTCTCCTCCATAGTGAAGTGTATTCTAAAGCTTGTAATGAACCTAAACTTGCTTTTATTTGTCTATGAATGAAGTTTTCTTTGGTTAGTTACATTCATTGTTGTTCGCTATGATGAACTCATCTCCATTCACATCCACTCCACTCGCGCACTAGAACAACTCTAGCAAAGGCTAGTGTTGGTAGTTGAAGAGGTTATTATGACCCTCACTCTCTGCACGTGTGTTCACTGCATCCGCTTGCTCTCCGTCCATTCGCCTCACAAAGCATGGCATAGCGGCCTGCACTAGTTCCATCCACCAAGCAAAGCAATGCTTACGACCCATATTAGTTTTCTTTTTGTCTTTTGTAGCATTAGAAATCAAAATCCAACCATTGTTGTTTCGTTTAACTCTTAGTAACAATCTTTCTACGACGCTATCACGATACCCATCCTGCATTCCCTCGAGATCGACATTCGGTGAAGCTATTCCTAAAATTATTACTTGACAGCGACCAGTGCACTTGCCATCGCATCAAGTTTTTAGCGCCGTTGCTGGGGAATGCAGGCGTAAGTGATCTGGGTTGTCGAAAGTAGTTACTTAAGAGTTGTTGTTTTTGATTTTTTTGTTTTGTTGTCATCTTTGGTGTATGCAGAGGCATGGATCGGGAGAGTTGCTTGCCTATGATCCTGAAATAGGGAGGACCGCTCGAGCACGGAGGCGTACCGCAAACACTTGGCTAGAGATGGTGATGACGACGCTCTTCGCCAACGCCGCGACGCTTCTTCATCAATGCCGTGACGCTCCTTCGCCAACGCCGCTTCATATTTTGCACGACGTCTGCCGGCACCATTTTAAATAAAATATATAATTATAAATTAAAATTAAAATTATATATTTTATTATTTATCTTTTTTCATTTTATGCAATTTCTATTTATGGCAATTTCTATTTAAGCAATGTTTTAATTTAAGCAATCTTATTATTATATTTTTATTCTTGTAATTATGATGGATACTTATAACCATCATATATTTGCTTCCATTTTCATGCATTTTAATTTTGGAATTGTTTTTATTTTGTTCTAAATATGTATGGAGGAGATTGAGTTGTGTAAGGCTATATATAGCCATGTTTTGTTTGATTAAGCATTGAAAAGAATGAAAAATTGAAAAAACCTAGAGATTCATGAGAGAATTTTCCTCCCCCCCCCTCTTTGGCAAATTTCGGCCAACCCCTCTCTCCCTCTCTCTACCTTGGCCGCCGGCCACCACCTCCCCTTTCTTCTAAATCTCGGCTACCTCTTTTCTCCCTTCTCCTCCTCCTCCTCAATATTCTCCCTCACCTCTACCACCCCAACCCAAGCCCACTTTTACTTCCCCAAAAAAATATCGGCCTCCCTTTTCCCTCCAAGCCGCCGGCCACCACCACCCCCTTAGGGCTCGGCCAAGTCCAAAGCTGCCACCTCCTCTCCCTCTTTAATCTCTCTCGGCCACTTCCTCTCTTTCCTCCCCCTAGGCAATATTCGGCCTTCTCCTCCCTCTCCCCTTTCTTGGTTTTCTTCTCCCTCCATTTTCCTCCTCTCCTTGGCCGCCGACCTCTCTTCTCTCCCTCCCTCTCTATTTTTCTCAGGCCCTCTTCCCTTCCCTACAAACCGCCGGACACCCTTGCTCCATTCAAACTGCCACTTGCCCTCTTCCTCCAAGAACAAAACCGAACAACAACCTCACCTCCTCCCCATATAACGTTGAACGTTTTCAAGAAAATCTCTCTTCTAAACCATGGGCCTGCATCAATTTGGTATCAGAGGGAGGTTCATGTCAATTTTCTAATTGGCACCCTCCAACTTTTATGGCCAGACTTGCCCCAATGTTGCTGCTTTCTTCTGACTGTTCCCCCCTCACGGGTCACACATCGGAGATGAGTTATTTTAAGTTTGGACGAATTGATGACGACGCTCTTCGCCAACGCCGCAACGCTTCTTCATCAATGCCGTGACGCTCCTTCGCCAACGCCGCTTCATATTTTGCACGATGTCTACTGGCACCATTTTAAATAAAATATATAATTAAAAATTAAAAATATAATTATATATTTTATTATTTATCTTTTATCATTTTATGCAATTTATATTTATGGCAATTTCTATTTAAGCAATGTTTTAATTTAAGCAATCTTATTATTATATTTTTATTCTTGTAATTATGATGGATACTTATAACCATCATATATTTGCTTCCATTTTCATGCATTTTAATTTTGGAATTGTTTTTATTTTGTTCTAAATATGTATGGAGGAGATTGAGTGGTGTAAAGCTATATATAGCCATGTTTTGTTTGATTAAGCATTGAAAAGAATGAAAAATTGAAAAAACCAAGAGATTCTTGACAGAATTTTCCTCCCCCCCCCTCTTTGGCAAATTTCGGCCAACCCCTCTCTCCCTCTCTCTACCTTGGCCGCCGGCCACCCCCTCCCCTTTCTTCTTAATCTCGGCTACCACTTTTCTCCCTTCTCCTCCTCCTCCTCAATATTCTCCCTCACCTCCACCACCCCAACCCAAGCCCACTTTTACTTCCCCCAAAAAATAACGGCCTCCCTTTTCCCTCCAAGCCGCCGGCCACCACCACCCCCTTAGGGCTCGACCAAGTCCAAAGCCTCCACCTCCTCTCCCTCTTTAATCTCTCTCGGTCACCTCCTCTCTTTCCTCCCCCTAAGAAATATTCGGCCTTCTCCTCCCTCTCCCCTTTCTTGGTTTTCTTCTCCCTCCCTTTTCCTCCTCTCCTTGACCGCCGGCCTCTCTTCTCTCCCTCCCTCTCTATTTCTCTCAGACCCTCTTCCCTTCCCTACAAACCGCCGGCCACCCTAGCTCCATTCAAACCGCCACTTGCCCTCTTCCTCCAAGAACAAAACTGAACAACAACCACACCTCCTCCCCATATAACTGTTGAACGTTTTCAAGAAAATCTCTCTTCAAAACCATGGGCCTGCATCAGATGGATCATATTCTAATTCATTTTGGAGGCAATGGAAGAGGAGAAGAGCCCTTCTTAGGGACAAACGCTGATGAGAACATTGGAAATCGGCAAGGACAACAGATGCATAGGGCTGGTCCGAGAGGGCATAGAGCTGCTGTTAGAGGGAAGCATGTTGATGAAAATGAGGTATATAGGCTGAGGCCTCGCACGATGAGAGAATACATTACCCCCACTGTTGGGAGTGTGTATCCAGCTTTTGGTCCGGCCATCCCTAACCTGCAGTTTGAAATCAATCTGGCCATTTTGAACATGATACGCAACAACGCTCAGTTCTCCGGGTTGCCGAGCGAGGACCCACATATACATCTCTCGGATTTTTCTGAGATATGCGCGACCTTCCGTTATGGCGGAATACCGGATGAAACGTTGAATATGAAGCTATTCCCATTTTCACTGCGTGATAAAGCCAAGGCGTTGCTGCACAACATACCTCCGGGAACTGCCACAATGTAGGATTCCTTAACTGCGTGATTCCTGGAGAAGTTCAATCCGGTAGACAAGATTGTGAACCAGTATCGATAAATAGGTAACTTCCGCCAGTTTGATCGGGAGATCCCGGCAGAGGCGTGGAAATACTTTAATGACTTGTTGCGGAAATGCCCAAACCATGAGTTCCAGCCTTGGAACTTGGTGGGCCAGTTCTACTTTGCCATCGAGCCCAATTATAGGTCTATGATTGACCCAGCTGCAGGAGGTTCATCGATAAACCTTACACTTGGGGTATCCCTGAGGCTTCTGTAAGATACAGCCTCACACAATATTTATTGGACTGCTGCGAGAAATACCAAAAGGAACACCCGAGGAATATTCGCTCTTGGATTAGCTGTACCCACTACAACACCTATCATGGCAATCTCTTGCCAAGGATGTGGCGGGGACGGCCATCACACATATGAATGCATGGGAGAAGAACTATCTTGTGAGCTGTATAATATTAATATGGATGAATCTGTGAATTTCATTGCTAACCAAAATAGGGGTGTTTTGTACGGGAATGCGTATAACCCAGGGGTTAGAAATCACCCAAACTTTCCGTGGAACCAAAATGCCTGTGCCCAATGATGACAATCAGGGCAACATCAATTTGATGCTTCGACCACTGGGATCCAACCAAGGCCACCAAATTCGGGTTATAATATGATCCCTTCGGCACCTAGGAAGAGTAACTTGGAAGAAATGATGGAGAAGTTCGTTGAGGTCGCACAATCGAATATGGCTAATCAGACCGCATCTATGCGGAATCTGGAAGTGTAACTGGGACAATTGGCCCAAGTGCTAGCTGAGTGTCCCCAAGGGACTCTTCCAAGCAACACAGAAAAGAACCCCGTAGATTAGGGGAGGAGTCTTGCTGAGAAGGAAGAGGGGGTGTGTAGAGATCTACTGATCTCTTGTACGATCAACAATATCTAGATCTCCGCCCTTTGCGATTACGGATCTTCTAGAAACATTCTCGCTTTGCAAGACATCGAGAATTTTAATTTAATATTAAATCTGGATGATCGTACCTCTCTTGTTTTAGCTAACGGAGTTCTAGTGGAGACTGAAAGAGAGGGTAAAGTGGTTGAAGTTCGGGTGGATGGAACCAAGGTTGTAGCGGATTTCCAAATATTGAGGCCTATCAAAAATACTTCGATCCCAATCTTTGGAGTCACATTTTTGAGGGAAAGCAACGCCACCTTGGACCTTTCCAAGGGGGTGGTGGTTTTACCAAATGTGGTGAAACCGGCGTGCTTCCCTAGAGTCGTGACTGAACCTCTATACCCCCTCCTATTTTATCACCGATGAATTTTTTAGTAATGTGGATCATAGAGATAAATAGGAGATGTGGAAGCAGAAGGAGAGAAGAAGTACCTCTGAAGAAGAGCGTGGTGATGAGGAAGAGAAGATGGAGCTATTGGTTCATGAGGAGGCTGCTGATGAAATTCCAGAGTTTAGATCTGTATGGGAGCATGATTCTCCACCTCCTGATGCTGAAGTTATGGATAAACAATTTAATCGCAAGGTTTTGTGGGCAGATCAAGTTGCCACTATGTCGTCGGAGACGATGAAACCTAAAACCTTGGATGGAGAGTCAGTTGATTACGCTCGGTGGCGTTCAACTCTTGTGGGGAGAGGAGCATGATTCTTCACCTCCTGATGCTTGTTTTATTGCTCTGTAGGGAGAGAAGCAAAGGGGCTTGGGGCCGGTTGGGTAAAACTAACTTAAACCCTAAGGCTTCAACCCTTGGCCATTCTCACTCTTGTGGGGATCTATATCATAAATCGGCGTTTAGTTGATAGTTTGTTGGATAGTTTATGCTAATAACTGCTTGGTGGACTTGTGTAGTTTTTTTTTATTTAGTTTGTTGTGGACATAAAACTCTAAATCATGCTTAATACAGGTATTCAGTCCACCTTAAGGATGGTAAACAAAAGGGCTCCTGGGAGACAACCCAAGTTGGACCACTTGGTCATGTTTTGCATGCTGTGTTTCTTTTTATATGTATATTTCTATTTTCTTGTTTTGCATGGGATCTCTAATTCGCAGGTACTAGAAATTTTTAAAGAGCAGCAAACCTGCCGCTAATGGACAACCTCGCAACACGACTGTTATGCTCAGTTTTGAGCATTGGTACTTCTTATCCATAAATCTTTATATTATTTGTAATGTTTAGTTTTATGAGTTATCACATTCAAGTCTGGGGGGAGAGCATGCCTGTGGTCACTACACGAGCACATATTTTATAGCATACCTGTTTGTTATTTATTTATTTCAAAATCACTGTACCACACACTGAATCACCCACTTGAGCTCGATTTAAACCACACGCGTTGCTCGAGTCCAATGGATTGCTTGTGTGTAAACTTTAAAATAGTGGTGTTGGCTTAGGATTTTAGGATAGAGTAGTGCGAAACTTTTGCAGTGCTCCTAATCAAGTACTCATGATCTGTGTAGAAATAGTACAGATTTAATTTTTCTTTATACTCATATGTTTATACTTTTTTTTTCTGCAGATGTAAATATTGTTTGTACTACTCAAAAATGTTGAATCTGGTGAAATCGAACGATAGTGTAGGGATGTGTGTAGCCGTCACTAGACTTGTTTTGCTCGAGTCGGGAGGAAGGATCATATTTCTCGGTGGCTAAGAACATGGCCCAAGCTACTCTCGAAGTATTGGTGCATGGTTAGTCATGCGTGAGCAAGACGTAGGCCATCCATTTGGCTAGTTTGAGCCTTTTTTACCTTGTCCTAGCTGCTAACCGTTGCAAGCCAAAGTTTGTGTCTACCCCTCCTTTGATTTAGCTCCGCCTTCATTCACCAAAAGCCTAAAGCCAATCCTCGTATCGCAACCAAATCCTTGAGCTCCTGTGAATTTAAAATTTTTATGAGGTGTGATATGTAGAATTCAAGTGATGTGGTGGATGATTACAAGAAATTCAATTTGCTAAAAATTTGGGGATCGCAAAAAAAGGAGAGAATTGAAAAAGAAAATCTAAAAAGAATTACAATGAGAAATAGAATCCCCATCTTGTTTATCTTGATATTGGTCGGGTTAGGCCGTGTACACACCTGATTTTCAAGCTAAGTCTGGGGGTGTGTCACACGTGCAATTCTGAGGGGTTTTATTTGTTTAGCTTGTTGTTTGCTCACTTGGGTTGCGTCTAGCCTCCATGTTTTTCTTTGACTACCAAACCTTAGCCTATGCCCCATTCAATCCTAAAGCCCTGCAGATTCACGCTTGAGTCAAACTAGTACTGTGGAGAGAGTGTGAACGGGCAAGCGTATGATTCCCGGCATTGATGGATTTCTTTGGAGGTGATCCTGAGCCCCGATCATTGGCAATGCTCACCATAGTGGCCCGCCTACTTTCTTCCTATGTATAACCGAATGATTCTCCAGGATTCCAATTTTGAGAACATACAATATTTATTTAAGCTTGTCGAAAAGTATAAATTCTGTAGTATAATAAAAAAGTTTGTCCGTTATATTTTTTATGCCGATGATATATTTAATTTCTATCATTACTTTATTTTAAAATTACTAAGCCAGCTAACTATTTTCTAGTCCACGGAGTGATGATTTTCTCGGGACGAGTATATGTCTAAGTCTGGGGGTATGATGAGTCCAAGTTATATACATATTTTTGGACTCATCTGGGCTAGTTTTCTTGGTGTATACACTACACTTTAGAGCCACAATAGTTCATATTTGTTATTATGTCCATTCCATGTTAAGTGCACTTTTGAACCGTTTTCAGTGTGATTTCGTAGTTATTATATTTTTTCCTTACTTGGTGTTTTTCTGTGTCTGAAGAATGTGGAATACCCATTTCAGTGGCTCTTCTATTTTTGCTACAGGTACAAAGGTCGTGTGTGTGTTCCGGGATTGTTTGGGAATGTTTTTCGCCTAAGGGCCACTAATCGTGTGTTTTTACACGCGCATTGTCACAACCCACATTTTCTTCGAAGAATTATCAGAGTATGAGAAAACACGCGTCATGATGCCACGTCAAGCAGGGGATAAATGCTGACGCTCAGGCAAAACCATCTACTAACTTTATGAAAGAAAATCATGAGTTTAATGATTAGAAAATCAGTTATATTTTTGAGGCCGTATCCCTCGGCTCGGTGGATCACCTAGTCCACAGTTAAAAACTATACTTATGCGCTGCGGAAAAGTACTTTATTCAGGTTTGACATCCTAAGAAGTGCATAAGAGCCCTAAGAGGACCACTTATGCTATGCAAGACTCTACATTTAATTTATATTATATATAAGAAAACGATTTTTATACGTTATTTGGAAAATAGTGATTTACTTTTATAAAACATGTTGATCATGCAATATACTTACAATAATAATTGTAGTTTTAAAATAACAAGCAACATAGAATAAATCCTCCCCAGAGCAAGGAGACTATCTCCAGAAAATTATAGCAGCAAAAGTAATATATCTAGTACAAAGGTAAAAAAAACAACCATTGGACGCCAACAACCTGACACGAACCCTTTGGCACATATGTATGTCTGTAAGAAAAGTACTGAAAAACTACCTCACTAACAAAGCAACAGGATTTCCAAAGCCTAATAGACCACCAGCAACACCACCGCAATCTAGCCACCAAACTGGCTACTGCTCAGAACCTGAGGCATTCATAAGAAGGAAGAATACCTCAGCAAGCAAAATAAGGAAAAACTGCATGAAAGTGTCAACAAGGGAAAAAAATGAAAGAGTAAAACACTCAGCAGTAAAATTCACAACTGCCCAAAGTAAGACAACAAGAAATGCACTACGTGCGAGGAAATAGTATCAACCCTGCCCAGAAACTACATCCTGTAGGGTCTACTAGGCTACCAAGAGCCCAAAGTGCTGCAATCTACCAAGGAAGAAACTTCTAACACCCTAAGCTGTGGGAGAATGTAGTAGCAAAACAAACAACATGGATCCGGGTTGGAAGCAAACTCAGTCCCCCAACCACCATTTCCAAGCCAACAAGCTCAGGGGTCTACATGTGAAAGCACAAGGGACCTTCCACCCCCTTGCCCAGCCCGTACCTGGAGCAAGATAGAAGAATAAGGGTGGCCTTGGATAAATTACACAACACCTGCCTCATGAAGAGCTCCAGACCACCACTACTAATCACGACCCACGATTCGGCCTTTAGGAAAGAAAAACATGGCCGACAAGGAAACTCAAAACATAAACAAGGAATTCACTCAGGAACGAAAATCGAGGTAGCGGAAAAAGCATTGAGATTACTCAACACGGCCTGGCGTTGAGTGAGCCTTACTCACTCAACGCCTAACTAGACCTTGGCGTTGAGTGAGTAAGCCTCACTCAGCGCCAGAAACCACCATTGCGTTGAGTGAGGTTCACTCACTCAATGCCCTACGCAAGAAGAACTCTTGCGTTGAGTGAGCTAACCTCACTCAACGCCAAAACAGCCATTGCGTTGAGTGAGGTTCACTCACTCAACGCCTCCCGCAAGAAAACACTGGCGTTGAGTGAGCTAACCTCACTCAATGCAAAAATAGCTATGGCGTTGAGTGAGGTCCACTCCCTCAACGCCATCAGCAAAAGTAGCAATGGCGTTGAGTGAGCTAACCTCACTCAACGCAAAAACAGCTACAGCGTTGAGTGAGGTCTACTCACTCAACACCTTAGCACTTTACCGCAGGAAAACCCTAAACCAACACCAACAGGAAGTGGTCGGCGGGAATGCCGACTGATTCTCGCCGAATTAGCGGGAATCCAGATTGATTCTCGCCGAATCGGCGGGAATCTAGATTGATTCTAACCGAATCGGCGGGAATCCAGATTTATTCTCGCCGAATCGGCGGGAATCACAAACGATACTCGTCGAAATCGGCGAGAATCACTTAGTGATTCCCGTCGATTTTGACCTAGACGAATTTCTAACTCAGTCGCCTCACTACTTAGCTGCAAAAGAACAGACCAAACTATGGCTTTGAGTGTGTGCACCACACTCAACGCCAAATCCCGGGAGGCTTTTGATTTTGATTGTGTGCACCACACTCAACACCAAATCCCGAGAGCCTACCAAGACTGGTTCTAACCAGACCACTACCACAGAAACCTCCTCTCTCTCTCTCTCAGCTCCACCCGCAAAAGCACCAACCATAACAAAAAAATCTTGAGTCAAAATGGTGAAAACAACCAGCGGGTTGAGCGAAAACAGCACAAGGATGGGGCTCATAAAGGGAAACTGAAGCACAAAGTTTTACAAGAAAAAAGAGAAAAGCTAGGCTTCTATCCTAGGGCTAACTGGGTAGTTAAGAGGGGGAAGAATCAAAACAGCAAGTGAAAGGACCACTTGCCTCGATTTCCGACAAAGCTTGGTCGGTTTTCCCTTATCTTCACACGGCACCAGCAGCAGCAACACCCTAACAGAAAAATCTCGAACTTTAATGGTAGAAAAGGGCCAAAACCAGAATTTTGGGCCTCCTAAAACTCCACAAAAATCAAATCTCTTACCGTAGAAACGTAGGTCTAAGAGAGAGCAACCCAAATCCGCTTTCGGAATTGAATTCCGTCCACAAACGCTCTCGGAATCGCCGTCCGAAGGATAGCAGGTCGGCGGTTTCTCCGCTGCTTTTCCGTGTACAGGAGAGACGGGTTCGGTCTCGGGAAGAAGAAGAAAAGTGGGCCCGCCAACTACTGATTAAGGGTTTTAAATAACTATAATAACGCCTAATCTTAACCGCCTCCTAAGCCGCTGGTTCACTTAAGCAAACAGATTTCCAATTTGTTTTTACTAATAGCACACCCAAAACGACTCGAAAACCGAACCACCTCGGAATTCGACGAAATTTGCACCGTAGCTAAATACCCATGCTACGAACGTAACGGCAAAGTGGAAATTAACTTTCGATGAACAGAACTCGAGTTATACCTACCTGAATCCAAAACACAAGCATCCCCCGTGAGGCCACACCGGGTCACCCAAAACGACTCGGCTTTCTAGGGAGATCTTGCCAATAGGCTACAAAATAGGTCACTCAGTTCTAAGGAGTTAAGACCACACTCCACAGATGGCACAAGCCAAGAAAACACGTCGACGTAACGCCAAACGAGAATTAAATAATCGCAAAAAAAAATCGGGGGCGTTACAGTCACTCCCCCTAAAAGAATGTTTCGTCCCGAAACTTTACGCACAACACTTCTACTATAGAAGGAAAAGTAATAAGCCAAACATTACAAGAAGGAAACAAACCAAACTAATCAGGGAAACAGTTGATGGTGAGCCTCCCTCATAGCCGACTCTAACTCCCAAGTCGCGCTTTCCAAACCCTGATTCTTCCATAGAACCTTGACCATCGGGATGGACTTCCTTCGCAGCACCCGATCTTTAGTATCCAAAATACGGACCTGCACTTCAACAAAAGAGAGGTTGGGCTCCAACTGGGGCACAACGTCTAAGACTTGCCCACTGCTGCGCACACACTTCCGCAATTGAATAACATGGAAAACATTATGAACACCTAGGAAGTTTGTTGGCAAATCCAATCTATAAGCTGACATGCCAATCCGCTCCAAAATCTTAAACGGGCCCACATACCTCGGGTCCAATTTCCGATTAGTACCAAACCTCTTTACACCCACCATCGGGGAAACCTTAAGAAATATAAGGTCCCCTACAGAAAACTCCAAGGCAGACCTACGCCGATTGGTGTTCTTCTTGTATCTCTCCTGAGCTATACGAAGCTTCTCACGAATAAGCTTCACTGCGACTTCCATTTCCTCAAGAGCATCTGGACCCAACAAAGGCCTCTCACCAGCCTCAGCCCAAAACAACGGTGTTCTGGAGCGCCTCCCATACAAGGCTTTGAACGGAGCCATCTGCAAGCTCTCCTTATAACTGTTGTTGTCAGCGAATTCCATAAGTCGCAGCAACTCATCCCACGCTCCACCATGGTCTAAAATTTAGCATCGGATTATATCCTCAACTATCTGATTCACCCGCTATGTCTGCCCATTGGTCTGTGGGTGGTAAGCAGTAGAATACCTCAGATCCATTCCCAAACCCTCCTGCAGACTCTTCTAAAAACGAGAAGTAAACCGGGAGTCTCGATCAGAAATGATACTCACAGGCACACCATGCAGTCGGATGACTTCATTCAAGTACAACTCTGCTATCTTCTTCATCGGGTAATCAATCTTATATGGAACGAAGTGAGCACACTTCGTCAGTCTATCCACTATGACCCTGACAGAATAAAATTCTTTCGGGGATCGCGGTAAAACCGTGATGAAATCCATAGATATACTTTCCCACTTCCAAATCGGGATCTCTAACGAAGTAAACTTGCCACCAGGCCTTCCACGATCGGCCTTCACACGCTTGCAAGTGTGGCACTCCGCAACAAAATGGGCTATATCGCCTTTCATGCCATACCACCAGGCAATTTGCTTTAGGTCACGATACATCTTCGTAGATCCTGGATGGTAGGAAACGCTGGATCCATTAGCCTCTCTGCAAATCATACCTCTAATGTCCCCAAAAGCGGGGATTCAAAATCTGCTGCGGTACTTAAAAGTACCCGCATCATCGATAGCAAAGTCTGGCAACTCCCCCTTCTCGGTCCTGGTGAATAAGTGCAGAAGATCTGGATCATCCTTCTGGTGCAGTCTGGTAAAATAAATCCAGGATGGCTCTGCCAGTGATAAACTACTCTGTAAGCCACAACATCTCACTGATATTTCCATAAGGAGAAACTCCTCCACTAAACGATTGGTGGTGAGAATAAAGATCTTTCCCGTCTTACGGCTAAGGGCGTCGGCCACCACATTGGCCTTGCCTGGATGATACTGGATCTCTACGTCATAATCAGCCACATACTCTAGCCACCGCCGCTGGCGCAGATTCAACTCCTTCTGCGTGAGCACGTACTTCAGGATCTTATGGTCGGTGAAGATTTTGCACTGAGCCCCATAAAGTAGGTATATCCACAGCTTCAACGCATAAATAACCGCTGCGAACTCGAGGTCATGCGTAGGATAATTCTTCTCATGAGTCTTCAGTTGCCTTTACCCATAGGCAATCACATTTCTAACCTGCATTAACACACAACCCAGACCTACATGCGAAGCATCCACGTAAACATCATAATCCACCCCTTCAGTAGGCAGGGTCAGAACTGGAGTAGTGCACAATCTCCTCTTTAACTCCAGGAAGGCTTCTTCGCACTTCTCGCTCCAAACAAAAGCCACGTTCTTCTGAGTCAGCTTGGTCAAAGGTGCAGCAAGGGAAGAGAAACCCTCCACGAACCTCCTGTAGTAGCCAGCCAACCCTAGGAAACTCCTGATCGCCTTAGGCGTATTCGGCCTACTCCAATCCATCACTGCTCGATCTTTTCTGGGTCGACTGAGATCCCATCCTTGTTCACCACGTGGCCTAGAAATGAAACCTGAGGCAACCAAAATTCACACTTGCTTTGCTTGGCGAATAACTTGTGGTTCCTCAACTCCGATAGAACCAAGCGCAGATGCTGGTCATGCTCCTCAGCACTGCGAGAATAAACCAACAAGTCATCGATGAAGACCGCCACGAACTTGTCTAAGAAATCATTGAACACCCGGTTCATCATATCCATGAAGGCTGATGGTGCGTTGGTCAAACCAAACGACATCACCAAGAACTCAAAATGTCCATGCCTCGATCTAAACGCAGTCCGTGGAATATCTGCCTCACGGATCCTGAGCTGATGATAGCCTGAGCGAAGATCGATCTTGGAGAACACCGTGTTACCGCGCAACTGGTCAAATAAGTCATCGATCCTCGGCAGAGGGTACCTATTTTTAATTGTGACTTTGTTCAACTCCCTATAGTCAATGCAAAGCCGCATTGACCTATCTTTCTTCTTCACAAACAGCCCAGGAGCACCCCAAGGCGACGAACTCTGCCTGATAAATCCCTTGGCTCTTCAAACTGAACTCGCAACTCCTCAAACTCACGAGGGTCCATCTGGTACGGCGCCTTAGCAATAGGACGCGTACCCGGCTCCAAATCAATCACAAACTCCACATCCCGCTCGGGAGGAAGACCAGGAAGATCATCCGGAAAAACATCGGCGAAACCACAAACAACTGGAATCTCCTCCAAGCATGGTACACTAACAACGGTCCCAACCACCGAGACCAAACAAGCAAAACAATCCGAAAGAAACAGCTTCTGAGCACATACCACAGAGATGATAGGAGAATCATGGCATAGATCAGCATACACGCTTCCGGGCTGACCGTCGTCCCTGATTAAGTCCAAGAGCTTAACTTTGCACTAAATGACTGCATCATACCTAGACAGCCAGTCCATGCCCAAAATAACATCGAAGTCCTCCAGATCAATCATCTTTAGGTCTGCCTTCGTAAGGAAGTCCCCCAACAATCTAGGGCAATCTAACATGCCCAAATCTGACAACACAGATTCACCAGAGGGGAACTTGACACGGAAGGTATCCCGAACTCGATCTAAAGTCAACCAATGTCGCTCCACAAAGGCTCTAGCCATGAATGAGTGGGTAGCGCTGGAGTTAAACAAAACACGCGCCCAGCGGTTCTTCATCTTAAATTTCCCTATAGGAGCATATAAAACTAAGGAACTACCACAAAAATACTGCAAACATTCTAGCAAGACAAGAACAAAACATTCAGGCTGGAAAGACAACTAACTTGAGACGACCTGAGTCGAATCTTGAGCCTCCTCGGAAGAGATCACGTTCAACTTTCCCTTTCCCTTGTCCACACGCTGAGGTGGAGGTAATGCCTGTAGAGGAACTGCATGAAGAACAGGGTGGACCTGAGGACAGCTAGACTTGATGTGTCCCTTCTGCCCACACTAAAAGCAGACTTTATCCTTGGACCAGCACTTGGCAGCATCATGCCCGGGTCGCTTGCAAATAGAACAGGAGACATCTCTCATAGGAGCACCCTGAATTGCTTGAACCTACTCCTTCCTCTGAGCTGCTGCCTTCTTGAAACATCTCTCGACAGGGTTGCCTGATCGGCCACAGAAGCTACACACCACTTTGCTCTTCTCTCCCTGGAGCCGCACCGGGTACCTGGGGTTTCTTCTCCTCGACAGACTTCCTCTTATCCTTCCTCATTTGCTGGCATCTGCTCTTCGCGGTCTAAATAGCCTCCACCTTCAGAGAAGCCTCCACTACTCCTGCATAAGTCTCTGATCCATAAGCACTAGTCAACTGCTGCACCTCGCTCCTAAAACCACCGAGAAATCACTTATCTCGATCAGCCTCAATGCTGACCAATCCAGGGGCAAAACGGCTTAACTTGTTGAACTCTATCTCATACACACCCACCGTGAGTTGCCTTTGCCTCAGATGGAGGAAGTCGTTCATGAGGTGGTCACGCTCGACCGAGGGTAAGAACTTACTCAACAACATCTCCTTGAACACCTCCCAAGAGCATCAAGCTACCAAGCTCTCAATCTCTCTCAGCAACCAACTCTTAGCCAAAACTTTAAGCTGATAGGTGGCTATCATCACCCTCTGATCATCTGCAATCCCTGAGTATGAGAACATCTCCTCCATGGAGATCAACCAGTTGTCAATCACCATGAAATCTGCCTTCCCGTCATAAGTGGGAGGGCTCAGCCTCTGAAACTGCGAGATGAAGGCCATCTCTGCTGGCACCACCACTAGAGGTCTTAAGGGTGCAGGAGGAGGAGGGACAGCTAATCCCCCTGCAGGACCTTGCACTCCCTGAGTCTGACCTGCCACAACCACCACCAGGAACTGAATCTAGGCCTGCATTTCTACCATTTGTCTGCTCATGGCATCGCTACTCTGTCGCAGGCTCTCGATCACCGCGTCATTCTGAGCTCCAGATGACTCACCCTCAGACAGGGGAGTCGATCTAGTCGAAGGACGTCTCGCCATCCTAAAATCAACACTAGTTAGATCCTAATACAATGGCTAGAACCCACTACAAGTACAGACAATACATATATAGATATAAACTTAAAGCTGCTAAACTTGCTCTGGGAGTTTATCTTTTTACAAAAAATGATGTTATGCCCTAACCTAAGATGGTTAACCACTACCATGCTAATTCATGTGCCTAGATCGGGAATGCATGATTTTATAATACTTTTGACTTGAAAGCTTATGTGTGTACATATGTCATCCTGCCAGTCTTTAGCTTGGCATGTTGTTCTTATGCAATGTTATGCTATGCATGATTGTGCTATGCATTCTAAAAAAGGCCCTAATGCATATTATGAGTGGCGTACGCATGAAAATGTTATGCATCCAATACTACATAACATTCGGATGCAACGAAAAAGAAAACGTGCTAGACGAAGCCATGTGGTGAGGTTATGCATCCCATACTACATAACCCTCACATGTTGCCCCTATGGTGGATCCGTATACGAACACATATTATGCATCCCATACTACATAATATGCCCCGTATACTTCATGTTATTCTATGAGTGTAGTGTTCGTGCTTTTGCCAAGATGTGCCGATGACATATCGGTGTGTGAATGACATGATGCTGAACTACTAAAGCAATCAAAGGAAGGTTGCCAGACTAACTTGTCAAGCAACCTCCCTCTGATACCAACTATCATAACCCGCATTTTCTCCGAATTTAGGAATTATCAGAGTATGAGAAAACAAGCGTCATGATGCCACGTCAAGCAGGGGATAACTGCTGACGCTCAGGCAAAACCATCTACTAACTTTATGAAAGAAAATCATGAGTTTAATGATTAGAAAATCAGTTATATTTTTGAGGACGTATCCCTCGGCTCGGTGGATCACCTAGTCCACAGTTTAAAACTATACTTATGCGCTGCAGAAAAGTACTTTATTCAGGTTTGACATCCTAAGAAGTGCATAAGAGCCCTAAGAGGACCACTTATGCTATGCAAGACTCTACATTTAATTTATATTATATATAAGAAAATGATTTTTATACGTTGTTTGGAAAATAGTGATTTACTTTTATAAAACATGCTGATCATGCAATATACTTACAATAATAATTGTAGTTTTAAAATAACTAGCAACCTAGCATAAAACCTCCCCTGAGCAAGTAGACTATCTCAAAAAAATGGTAGCAGCAAAAGTAATATATCTAGTACAAAGGTAAAAAAAACTACCAGTGGGCGCCAACAACCTGACACGAACCCACTGGCACATATGTATGTCTGTAAGAAATGTACTGAAAAACTACCTCACTAACAAAGCAACAGGATCTCCAAAGCCCAAGAGACCACGTGCAACACCTCCGCAACCTAGCAACCAAATTGGCTACTGCTCAGAACCTGAGGCATTCAAAAGAAGGAAGAATACCTCAGCAAGCAAAACAAGGAAAAACTGCATGAAAGTGTAAACCAGGGAAAAAATGAAAGAGGAAAACACAGCAGCAGTAAAAGTCACAACTGCCCAAAGCAAGACAACAAGAAATGCACTACGTGCGAGGAAACAGTATCAACCCTGCCCAGAAACTACATCCTGCAGAGTCTAAAAGGCTACCCAGAGCCCAAAGTGCTGCAATCTACCAAGGAAGAAACTTCTAACACCCTAAGCTGTGGGAGATGATAGTAGCAAAACAAACAACATGGATCCGGGTTGGAGGCAAACTCAGTCCCCCAACCACCATTTCCAAGCCAACAAGCTCAAGGGTCTACATGTGAAAGCACAAGGGACCTTCCACCCCCTTGCCCAGCCCGTACCTGGAGCAAGATAGAAGAATAAGGGTGGTCTTGGATAAATTACACAACACCTCCCTCATGAAGTGCTCCAGACCACCAATACTAATCACGACCCACGATTCGGCCTTTATGAAAGAAAAACATGGCCGACAAGGAAACTCAAAACATAAACAAGGAATTCACTCAGTAACGAAAATTGAGGTAGAGTAAAAAGAGTTGAGATGACTCTACACGGCCTGGCGTTGAGTGAGCCTCACTCACTCAACGCCTAACCAGACCTTCGCGTTGGAGTGAGTTAGCCTCACTCAGTGTCGGAAACAACCATGGCGTTGAGTGAGGTTCACTCACTCAACGCCATCCGCAAGAACAACTCTGGCGTTGAGTGAGCTAACCTCACTCAATGCCAAAATATCCATGGCATTGAGTGAGGTTCACTCACTCAACGCCTCCCGCACGAAAACTCTGGCGTTGAGTGAGCTAACCTCACTCAATGCCAAAACAGTTATGGCATTGAGTGAAGTTCCACTCCCTCAACGCCTTCAGCAAAAGAGGCAGTGGCGTTGAGTGACCTAACCTCACTCAACGCCAAAATAGCTACGGCGTTTAGTGAGGTCTACTCACTCAACGCCTTAGCACTTTACCGCAGGAAAACCCTAAACCAACACCAACAGGAAGAGGTCGGCTGGAATGCCGACTGATTCTCGCCGAATCAGCGGGAATCCAGTTTGATTCTCACCGAATCGGAGGGAATCCAGATTGATTCTCGCCGAATAGGCGGGAATCCAGATTGATACTCGCCGAATCGGCGGGAATCACTGACGATACTCGTCGAAATCGGCGACAATCACTTAGTGATTCCCGTCGATTATGACTTAGACGAATTTCTAACTCAGTTGCCTCACTACTTAGCCGTAAAAGAGCAGACCAAACTATGGCTTTGAGTGTGTGCACCACACTCAATGCCAAATCCCGGGCGGCTTTTGATTTTGAGTGTGTGTACCACACTCAACACAAAATCCCGAGAGCCTACAAAGACTGGTTCTAACCAGACCACTACCACAGAAACCTCCTCTCTCTCTCTCTCTCGGCTCCACCCGCAAAAGCACCAAACTAGAACAAAAAAATTTGGAGTCAAAATGGTGAAAACAACCAGCGGGTTGAGCGAAAACAGCACAAGGAGGGGGGCTCATAAAGGGAAACTGAAGCACAAAGTTTAACAAGCAAAAAGAGAAAAGCTAGGCTTCTATCCTAGGGCTAACCGGGTAGTTAAGAGGGGGAAGAATCAAAACAGCAAGTGCAAGAACCACTTGCCTCGATTTCCGATGAAGCTTGGTCAGTTTTCCCTTATCTTCACACGGCACCAGCAACAGCAACACCCTAACAGAAAAATCTCGAACTTTAATGGCGGAAAAGGGCCAAAACCAGAATTTTGGGCCTCCTAAAACTCCACGAAAATCAAATCTCTTACTGTAGAAACGTAGGTATAAGAGAGAAATCCGCTTTCGGAATTGAATTCCGTCCAGAAACGCTCCCGGAATCGCCGTCCGAAGGGTAGCAGGTCGGCGGTTTCTCTACTGCTTTTCCGCGTACAGGAGAGGCGGGTTCGGTCTCGGGAAGAAGAAGAAAAGTGGGCCCACCAAATACTGATTAAGGCTTTTAAATAACTCTAATCACCCATAATCTTAACTGCCTCCTAAGCCGCCGGTTCACTTAAGCAAACAGATTTCCAATTTGTTTTTACTAATAGCACACCCAAAACGACTCGAAAACCGAACCACCTCGGAATTCGACAAAATTCGCACCGTAGCTAAATACCCATGCTATGAACGCAACGGCGAAGTCAAAATTAACTTTCGATGAACAGAACTCGATTTATACCCACCCGAAGCCAAAACACAAGCATCCCCCGTGAGGCCACACCGGGTCACCCAAAACAACTCAGCTTGCTTATGAGATCTTGTCAATAGGCTACAAAATAGGGCACTCAGTTCTAAGGATTTAATACCACACTCCACAGATTGTACAAGCCAATAAAATGCGTCGACATAACGCCAAACGAGAATTAAATAATCGCAGAAAAAAATCGGGGGCGTTACACGCATGGTCAGTGGACTCCTTAGCGCACGACTGCTGGTCGTGCGTGGTCAGTTCATCGAACCCCAAATAGTACAGGAACACTGCACATGATCATTGGATCTATAGCGCACGACCACTGGTCGTGAGCCACTAATCATACGCACTATTAACTTATTTTCCAAGTTCTTTCTGGGGGAATCGCACGACCATGGGACATAGTGCGCACGACCTCTGGTCTCGCGGCACTGCTCGTGCGCGTTTATCCCATTTTTCTGGAGTTCTTCCATTTTTAATCGCACGATCATGTGATCTTATGCGCCTGACCACGGGTCGTGCGCCACTGATCGTGCGCATATATATTTTTTCTGTCCAGCTGCAGGTTTCTTTGGAGTAGTGCGCATGATCATCAATCGTCAGTGCGCAAGACCACCTGTCGTGTGCCACTGATCGTGCAGTCTGATTTTCTGCTGCCCTTATTAAAGCCCGTGCTCCGCAAATTAGGTCAATATTTTTCAATTTCCGCCCAGCTGCTTTGCGCGAAAGCGCCATTTCTCGCCCTCATAGGTCCTCCACTCATCTCCACCCTCCGAAAAGCTTTCTCCGGCGATCCGAAGTCATCTTCAACCCTTCAGAGAGTTTTCAGCCACCATTAGTGTGCACCAGAGATCTTCTGATGCTTCTCACTTGGGCAAATAGGGAGAAAAGACTGAAGGCAAGGGAAGAAGATGGAGGAAGATAAGTGGATTGACAACCCATTTACCTCCGTACACAACCACAGTCCGAGTCGAGAAGTAGACTGACAACCCACCGCTCTGGCCAAGAACCACGGCTAGGCTTTCCCCCTTTCGGTTTATTCTACCTCTCCTCCATAGTGAAGTGTATTATAAAGCTTGTAATGAACCTAAACTTTCTTTTATTTGTCTAAGAATGAAGTTTGCTTTGCTAAGTTACATCCTTTGTTGTTAGCTGTGATTCACTCACCTCCATTCACATCCACTCCCCTCGTGCACTAGAACCACTCTAGCAAAGGAGAGTTTTGGTAGTTGAAGAGCTGATTACGACCCTTACTCTCCGTACATTTGTCACTCCATCTACTTGCTCTCCGTCCATTCGCCTCACAAAGCACGACATAGCGGCCTTCACTAGTTCCATCCACCAAGAGAAGCGGTGCTTACCACCCGCATTAGTTTTCTTTTTGTCCTTTGAAGCATTAGAAATCAAAAGCCAACTTTTGTTATTTCGTTTAACTCTTAGTAACGATCTTGCTATGACGCCATCACGATACCCATCCTGCATTCCCTGAGATTGACATTCCGGGAAACTATTCCAAAAATTATTACTTGATAGCGATCGGTGCACTTGCCGACACATCAGTAGCTCATCTGTGGAGCTAAAGGAGAGCAGGTAAGAAAGTGGGTAGGTGGAGGCTGCTGTAGATCTTCTGATGGAGTTTCTTGTATCACAAGGAGCTCTAGGAGTTTCTAGATCTCGGGCGGAGGCTTCTGGTTCAGGAAGTACGGGGAGCGATGATCTAGGTTCTTTTAGTTCCAGGGCAGAGGCTTCTGGTTCAGGAAGCAAAGGGAGCAATGTTCCAAGTTTTCTTGGGAATGGAGCTAGTTTAGAAGAAGCAGCAGAGGTGGTTATCCATGATAAGGATCTTCAGAGATCAAAGAGGATCATCTACCCACCAGCTCGATATAGCGAAGGAAACGCGGTGAGCTTGGTCTCTTATTTCTTCGCAGGCCCTCTGCTCGAGTAAGTGCCTTTTAGCTATGAAGATACTACTAGAGTAAAGAAGGTGGATAATGCCAAGGATGAGAAGGTGACTACCCTTAGAGGAAATAAGGCTTGGGACCTTGTGCCAAAGATCATTGGTGTTGCTCTTGTGATGTACATGTGGAGGTTAACGATGAAGAAGAAGGCGGAGGGAAGCATTACTCTTTTCAGGAGGTGCGGGAGGGATCCCTTATGGTCATGGATATGTGGAGCGAGGACTATATCACAAACGTATTCTTGAAGGCGCTATCAGAAGGGACATATTCGCGGTTATAGGGACTGTTGGAGCAGGTCTTCACTTCTCACTTTAAGGGGGAGTGTTGAAAATTATGAAGTGAAAGTGGAGACATAGGCGACCTGGGCGACCTGTTCGTGTGGCTTGTGCGGATAAGAATGGCGGCTAGACAGTTTTGCAAAGGTGTTACAGTCATCTTGTTCTTTGGCAGCCTAGGTGATATGTTCACGCAAATTGTGTGGACAGAAGTGGCGGCTAGCTAGGTCGGCTTATGGTCAACAGGCAGTTAGTTACCTGAATGTAACCGGGCAGATAGGTTATCTATCCACGGAGTTCGCCAAGACCGGCATATTGTAGAATCATATGTAGTTCGCTGAAACTGGGTTGCGGACTGGAATGGAGCTCGAGAGATCGGCATGGCATGTGCCTTGGTCTTGTTCTGGTGGTGCGGTTGGTGGTAACCGCGGAGTCAGTCGGTTTGTGCGGACTGGTGATGGTGTCCGCCGGTTTGTGTGGAGTGTCCCTTGTATCCGCTGGTGCTTGGTTCGTACCAGGGAATGACGGTGGTGCGGACTTGGTCTGGATCAGCACCAAGTCCAGGATTGCTCAGACTGGGAGATCGTGCGGGTTTCAAAGACTGGTTCTTTATCCATTGAGCTCGGCAGCAGTCTGCCTTGCCCTTTGGTTGCGAGCTCGTGGTGTGTGAACTAAAACAGCGTCCGCAGTGGCATGCATACTGGGGTGTTATCTGCAGTGACTGTATGTACGGTGACCATGCCTAGTCCCGGCGACAAGGTGGACTATCCTTATGTCTGAGGATTGGCAGTTTATCTAAATGCTTGTCGCGAGATAGGGTGGTGATCCTATCAGCTAGGGAGGTGATCACACTCCTCTCCGCGCCTATAAATAGGACCCCCTGTCAAATTAATTTACATCTAAATGAACAGTAAGTGAGCTCAGGTGGTTATTGTGGACTGTTTTTGTGTTCGCGTGGTTTGAAGAGTTGACCGGTTTGTGTTGTGTAGGATGTGTAGATAGCACTAGAAAGCCATGGATTTGGTTCTTACTTCGGTCAGGGATAGTGCAGACTCTGCGGTTAGCAACTAGCGGTTAGCAGTAAGTCGCGACTTGTGACCAGACAAATTTATCTTTTGCAACCCTTTCCCAGTTCAATAAGTTGTCCGCTTCTAGCGACTTATTCAGTTCAGCAGTAGTGTTCGTGGCATTCTGGCAGCTAGGCGACCTCTCGGTCAGGCGGCTTGCATATCAGTGGACAGAGTTCTTGTTTAGCATTGGAATAACGGGTTGTTCGCGGATCTAGGTTGTGGTCTGGCGACTTGGCATCTTAAGCAGACTCTATAGGCAACTCGTCAGGGTCAACGACTTCTCATTGGGACCGCATAGTTTGTTTGTAACATGTTCTTTTTGCTTCTATCGGGTACATCGATGAATCATGTCTCGGCTTGTATGTATCTCCTTGTAAAGATTTTTTGATAGTACAAGATTCTTGTTCTTCTGTTTGCATCTGGTTTATTTGACTTCGGATAGGTTGAGTGTTCCTGCACCTGGTTTCCCATTTTCCGTAATTCAAAAATTTTTACAGTTGGGGTGCAAACATTGTACACCTCATCGGCTGAACATGGATGAAAATTTGCTCAAATAGTTGGCTAAGTGCAAACAGTTGGTTTAACATGGATGAAAATCTAAAGCAAATCACATGTTTTGATAACTAATGCACTTGAGTAAATCACTAATTCTCAAGAAATCTAAAGCAAATAGAGGTGCTTTCTAAACTAATTATTAAGAAATCTGAAGAAAAACTGCTTCCTTAGAAAAACTGAAAGTGGAATTTAGAGAAAGAAATCAATTAAAAAAATTAACTATGAGGATAAATAGAAAAGGGATTTGGAGAAAATAAAGTTACAGTAAATATCAATGAGCAAAAATTCTTAGTTGCCAAAAAATCCACCGAGATTAACAAAGAGAGATTAGCCAGCATAACTCATAGAGGAATTTGAGATTTGGAGGGGGGACATACAACTTGAGGGAGAAACTACAAGGAAGAGGTTTCCAGAAGGAGGATTTCTGTCGAGGAGCACACACAGTAGTGAGGCACCGTGGAGGAGAATCCCTATGTATGTTCGTCGAGCTCTGTCGATGGAGGAGAAGATATTAAGGTGAGGCGATATGGAAAAGAGTTAAGGAGGGGCTGGAGGGGAGGTTTAGGGTTATACAAGCTGTGTTGGAGGGGAGGCAGTCGAGGCAGGATGCGATAGAGGGAGGTGATGGTAGTGTGCGAGGAGAAGAATGCAGGAGTAGTCATCTTCCTCGCAGGAATTGCTAGCGAGAATTTATTTCGGCGGGCTATTAACCATCCTTTTTACTTGCTGGCGGATTTACTTTTCAGTGAGAATGCAGGACAAGCAGTATTTTAGGCAGAGAGCCAGGCACGGGGATTAAGCATTGGCGGGAGTTACAATGGATTAAGAGATGAGCCGGGCAAAAGACAAAAAGGACCTAAAGGTAAGCCCCAAAAGTTGTTTTAATAAGAGTGTTGGGAATATTGCCCTCAATGTTCCCTAAATTTGATTTGAAGATGCATCACCATCAACACTAAGAGCATAGTTATATTTGATGTTGGTTAAGCTCATCATGTGCAGGATGTTACTTGGAACAAGGTTAGACAGGTTGTCTAAGTGATTGTGACAGGTGGTCACAAGATAGGCAAGTGGAGAGACAAAATCTATCTAAGTCTACATGCGTTGAGTGAGGACAGCTCGCTCAATGCCAGATGCAATGAAATATGGTTAATTCCACAAGCTTTGAGTGAAGCAAGCTCACTAAACGCCAGATGCCAAAAATGATGAAAAAAGTCAAGTAATTCAAAGCATGACTATTTGTAAGGAAAAAAGTGGCTAAGTCCACAGCCGTTGAGTGAAGGCAGTTCACTCAACGCCATACTATAAAAAGTGTTGAGTAATGCTCAGATAGTCAAAGATTTATCTTTGATAGTAAAGAAATATGGCTTAGTGCAGAAGCGTCGAGTGATTAAGGCTCACTCGATGCCTAAGCAGATAAGACTACAAATGTCTAGATGGCGTTGAGTGATGAAGGCTCACTCAACGCACTCAATGCCTAAAATGACAAAAAAATCTATCTAAGTACAGAAGCATTGAGTGAAGGCTATTCACTCAACACCTCATCAAAATAATAGGTTTAAGTAGAAAGCATTGAGTGAAGAAGCTACACTCAATGCTTTCATTCAGGAATACGACTAAGGGTTTTGGCATTGAGTGATGAAGGCTCACACAATGCCTAGTGATAGAAATCTATCTAAGACCTTTAACGTTGAGTGATAAAGGCTCACTCAACACTTATTGGTACAAAAAGATTAGCTAAGGCAAAAAGCGTTGAGTGATGAAGGCTCACTTAATGCTCTCAATGCCTGAGATGCAGAAAGATTGGCTAAGGCAAAAAGCATTGAGTGAAGCTTGTTCACTCAAAGCTCTCAACACCTGAGTAAGAAAAAAATCAGTCTAAGTATTTTGGCGTTGAGTGAAGCATATTCACTCAACGCCTATACTAAAGTGTAAGAAATTTGACTAAGTCCACAGCTGCTGACGTAATCAAAATTCAAAATATTGCGGGATGGCTACAGTACGCGATAAACGGCACAGCATGCCTACTGTACGACATTTGCTATTAAAGCATGGTTACACCTGTCATCTATTGTGGGTCCCACTGCTCTAAGAGCCGTTAATCGACGGAAGATAAAAGTACGTCCAAATTATGGGGATGTGGTACGTCAACGGAGGTGGTGGTGGTGGCCGGCTAGAGAGGTGGCTGGCTGGCCGGGAAATGGCCTTGGAAGGAGCTCCAGGTCGGGCAAATCTCGGCCCTTGCCTCCATGGAGAAGATGAACAGATGCCCTCCATTGTGCTTTGAGATTCGTGCTGTATTAATGTATATTTTTCTGTCCCTATTTATACTGTCACTTGCATGCTAAATCGAGGCATCTTAGAGGCATTTATAGAAATACTAACCAACATTAAAAAGGTATATCTAGGTCTTACCTTTAATTTGACTCCATAAAGTTTTCATTGGAAGCAGTACATCTCTCTCTAGGGCCATTCTACCAAGACTGGTCCTAGGCTAGGGTAGAATTTCAATTGAGTGCCCAAGACAAATCCTTAGTCTAAATGACCTGATATTTTGGTCATGCATGTGACTAGGCCATACTTAGGTATTGACCAAAAATGGGAATTTTTAGAAACATATTTTCTATAGTATTGGTAAAATACACATATTTAAATTAATTAAATATTTGGGAAAATACAACTCCAAATGGCCCCAATTTTGGTGGCATATCCATTAGGTCAATATAAGGCCATGGTAGAAATTTCAGTCTCTGTTGACGCATGCATGTTGGGTAATCCTACTTGCATGAGATAGGTAGGTTTAGGTTTGGGGTGCTTATAGTATAAATTAGTAAAATGAGAATTTAGCCCATTTATAATATTGCATGTCCATGAAACTCTAGACAGAGGTTTATAGGGGTGCAATATACCTCCCACAGGAAGAATGCAATTTTTGGGATTAAAAATCCCATCAATTGGAATTTTTGAAAATTAGGCAGATTTAGAAATAATATTTTGAAACTATGGCTAATGATGTTATTAAATTCTCAAATTTTGTCACAAGCTTTAATGGATCATGTTTTATCTCTAGAAATATTTATGGGGATGTTAGATAATTTTATCTTAGTTTTTAAGTAGAATTATTATTTTGCCCAATATACAAATTAATTAAAAATAAAGGAAAATATTGTTAAAATATTATGGAAAAATATAAAGTGGCTTATTTGTATGATCTAATCCTTTTGTAATTATCTGAGAATTTTTGGATGTCTCAATATATTGAAAACCCTAATAATGGCATTTTGGTAATATTTTCATTAGAGTATATGTTAGATCAAATCACTGTTTAGGACTTTGAATTTCTGTACATAGTTTCATTACATTAATATGGATCTGCAATAAGTTTCCTAGAATTTATAGTAATGTATTTCATTTAGTTCATTTGAAAAGTGGCCAATTTATGATTTCAATGTTAAATGGAAATTAAATAGAAATTCATATGGGAATATTATGAAATCTAGTGGGCAGTCATATTTAACTTCATGGAATACTTGATAAATTCCTTAGGTCATCTTGACCAATAAAAGTAGTGCATCATGTGCAATGTGACCTAGGTCACCCAATTAAAAGATTTAAATTTAGGCCCTTAATCACTTAGAAAAATAGCAACATCTTGAATGATCAATATCACCCACCATACCAACCTAGGATAATTAATTTGGGGCAATTGGCCTAAGGGTTTGAAAGTCACATCATACGAGTTAACTTTAAGTCATGGATTACGCGTAGCATAAGTAGTATATACTTCTAGGACTACAGGGGATAAGATTTAAAAATTAGATGGGATTTATGTTGGGAAGATAAACTCTTGTTGGTGTCCAATAGGTCACTTCCAGACTACGAGTGGTTGAGTGCAAAATTCTAAGGATAGTGGCTACAATGGGGATCGGTAGAAGACCGCCGCTCTCCCAATAACATCCTAAGTTATTAGGTTTATCCCAGAGTAATAAGGAGAGTTTGGTATGAATCATGGGTAGACATTAATAAATGTAAATATCCTTGCGAAAGGGAACTTTGGGGTCTTATCCCATCTTGGTTTCTAGTGCCCTCCGAGGCCCCTTCATTGGGCATACCCTAGGAAGTCCTGGGATTAACCCTAAGTTGCTTAGTATAATAAACATTAGACAAGAGTAGTCTAATAGGCTTAGAGAATGTTGTAAAGATCTTACCCATGAGGGTTGGAGGGTTTCAGGATGGGTTTAGTCCAGCGAGCTGGAGGCTCGAGAGTTTGAAATCAGGACGGTGTTGGTCCTGTGAGCTGGAGGCTCGGGTTGAGATACCTTGCATATGCATAGAAACAAAACTAGAGGCGGGTCATGCGGTACTAGGCCAATGTTCACACCGATGGCAGTACAGTGACTCTGGTGAGGTGTGAGGGTTTGGGGGGCCAGTAGGTTGTTTATACTGCGGTTTGGAGGACAATCCTTCAAAATGCTCACCCAACCAAGAAAGTCTGGATGTTGGCCAGCATTAGTACGCAGAGACTCTAGAGTGCACCTAGGACGTGCACAGAGGCGTACGAAGGGTCTGGGCTTGGTAGTGTGTTTACCCGCCTAGGAAGCGAAACCGCCCATTCTACTACTATAGGGCCATTCATATAGGTTAAGATACTTCTGTGATGGTAGTTTAGTAGTATCATAGTTTACTTGTTGTTCTCTACTTACTTTACTTACAACACTTCATTACAGTACTTCCTTTACTTAATGTGTTTGTACCTTATAAAACTGTTAGAGTAGAGATTTTTAACTGCTACTATATCAATCTAATAGATTAGTTCCACTGTCACCTGCTATACTTTCTACACCCCTTGTTGTCCTCCGCTTCGTCCTCCCGTTCAGTACCTAGGAGTTGCGGGGGCGAGGTGTGGATGAAATGACTTTGTCTTTATGACTAACGGTCGGTTGTGACCAAATCATTTTAGGAGCTCGAGGAGATGGAGTACAAGCACGACCAATAAGATGAGGTGGCAGGACATGAGGAGGTTATACTACCACCACCTACTACTCCCACTACTACTACTACAGCCCATCGTCAGGTGGGACGACCTTACTGATGATAGATTAGCTTCCGCATGTTGTCTTTTGAGAGAGAGAGAGATTTGATATCATTTACAGGGATTAACCCCTTATCTCATTTATTATACTCATTTTGGACTTGTTGTACCTTCATTTTCATATATATATATATAATAGTGTCGTCAGTTGTGGACTAGCTGTTATTTACACTGCTTTATACTTCTATTTCTCTATTGGCCGAACAGGTTATATGATCGTACTAGCTAGCAGGATCGACGTCTTGCAGTGCCCACTAACCCGTGTGTTAGTGTTACTATAAGGCGGCAGTTCTGGGCATAAGACCGGGAGCCTCCTTTGTAAGGGAAGGGGTCTTACCAACTGGTATCACTTGAACAAACAATCATAAGAGAAGAAGTCCACAACACTAGGTCACCTCGCTCAAGCAATAGTTTTTGGAAAAACTATGCAGCGGAAGCAATGGTGTGCTCATGTGTAAAAAGTCACACATGTGTAAAAAGTCACATAAAACAGTCCACTTAAACAATAAGTTAGGCCAATTCAATTAGAACACCACTTTAGTTTGACTTACCAAGAGGATTTTGAGTCGTACCTTAGTCTAAAATAGACCTCAGATATAGATTAGATAAGGTTCGAGGATACCCAATTTTTATAAGAAAAGAATTTAACTCAAGAATCACTACTTAAATCTTAAACTTCGATGTCAAAACTTCACCTATGAAGTGATATTATCAATCCTTACCCAAACTGATAGGACCACCTCAAGGAGATTTGGTTCCTATAGCATACTAGTGGAATAGTAGGGTACTCATAAACTTAACCCTCGTACCGATGACTTGATTACGTTGAGACAACCATAGTGGAAAATTCCAAAGGTCGAATAAGAATTCAAGATTCCGAAGAGAACCATTATTTTGGTTGGATCACATGTTGACCTTGAAAAGTTTGTCGTATAGTAACCTTGAAGGCCTAAGGTATGTAACATATCAATTAAGGTGGAAATCCAGGTCTAAGATTGTAAAACCTAAGGATTGAGTTCACATATAAGAGGAATGCACTAGATATTAAGGGAATTTAGCCCAAAAGGTATAGGGGCTTATCCTTTTGTTTATTGGGCTAATTTGATAACGACTTAGATTTCCATAGATCTTGTTTAGAAAAAGTTGAGCCGCAAACATAGTAACCTTGTAGTTTTCATTAATTCAAAGATTGCTCAAGTAAAGTTGAGATGTTGTATATACATGGTCGGTATGATGATCAATCCTCCCTAGAAGATTAGGACCCTCGAAGAATTGTTTCAACTTAAGCGGCATGGATTATTAATACCAAGTTGTGAACGCTACAAATTCACGAGCGAAATAGGAAAGTTGAGCATTTCAAGAATGATTATTCATCCTCCTTATCGCTCCAAGGCTATGCGGATAAGTAAACAAGAAGAGTAGTTAATTAATTCCTTGAGATATACATAAATGGTCTCCTAGTGATATGTATATGCGACTCTTAAATCAAGGGAGATCGTATAAGTATTCAGGAAAGTTCTCAATTTTTGAGTTTAATGATGTAACTATATAGTACATAATCTAAGGAGCACTCGTCATTTCCTTAATACAGACACGGTGTAAATTGTTTACATTGACACGTGAAATCGGAGCAATTTGCATTCAAAAGACCTGAATTAGAATCAGTATTGGTTGTAGAAAAATTTACATACAATTAAGGATGTGCTTTATCGATCGCCTCAACTAAGCATATTCTTAAGTGCTCTAAAACCCTAACCTAATTATGGTAATGTACGAATAGTGTTATACTGATATTTAAGGGATTGATTTACAAACTCATGTAGATTGCAAGAAAGAATGACGTGGAGTGTGAATTATGTATAAGTTTAAGCCAGATAAAGATGGATAAGGATAGAACATGGCTATAGGTGCTCATGGTCTTAATACATGAACAAATATAAATAATCCCTTGTGAGATACATGGTACTTTAGATTCTTCTCCTCAATCTCGAAATGGTGATCTATATTATTATCAGGACAAACTATTATACATAATGGGTCAAAAGATATCTGATTTTAGTTAAGACACAGGGTTGCAAAGTCGAGTGGTCTGGGACAATTATATCGCGTCATGGAATTTGTGGTTTAGAATCAGATTACTACAAGTCAGAATTTTGGCACTTTAAGGGATTCGAAGATGATTTACAAATGGTGTGTTCTATCAAAGAATCAACCCCTTTCAAATTTGAATGGTTTATTTACCCTTATACTTTGGGAGATAGTTTAAGGTATAATCAGAAATCTTGATAAGAAAATTTCTTGCATTTAGAATGTAATAATAAATTTTACTATGGTTGGTATGATTTAATACAATCTTGTTTGATCCTAAAAGGGGATCGGATTTGGAGAATTAAACAAAATAATGAAGTATAATTACTATCAACACTTACCTAATATAGTCAAGTCACTTGATCATAATTATGAACTATTACTTTTGAATGGCTCAGTAAAAAAGTCATTATATTGGAAACTTAAGAATTGATTTAAGTTAACGTTATGACACATAAGATTAATTTGCTATATCATAATATTAGAAATGTAACGATTCAGCAAATTGAAAAAGGGGTGGATGATTAATTAAAGTTGTACACATATATATGACTCATGATTATGATGGCGTCCAGAACCGGGATACATACATTAATAACATTATAATCACCGTTAGGAGGATTCATGACAATGAGATATAGATTTTGATTTGCAAAGGTATATATGTTGAAATTACACTAGGAGTAATGAGTGTTTAATAAGATTCTCTTTATGAAGAAATCGATTTTTGCAGAACTCACCATTTCTGAAAAGATACGCTTATAAATTTATGAATTAGATTATATGTGAAAAGCGATTAAGAGTTATCTGTATCAACATCAATATCAATAATGATCGTTTGATGTACGCTTGAGAGGTGAACACTCTACGAATTAGGTATTACTATTTATGTAGAGGTGTAATAAGTCATGGATTTGGAAGAAACAAAATGATTATCTCTTCTTCACATCATAATCTTGGAAGTTGGTTAAATACTATGCATAAGTTGGTTCTTCGTCATAAATAATATCACGATAACTTGTAATTTATGATTCCATATGGTATAAGTCATAAGGCATGATGCGTTTCTGGAAGAGAAATCTGAGATTTATATGCTCAATTCTATATATAAGATTATAAATTTTCACGTACTTGTTGATTATTAGTCGTTAGAGACTCCAATCCAAAGTGTGATTAAGGTTTATTTTAATGATAATATGTCGAAAGACTTGGAAATATGCCACATAACTTTGATGGGGAGTATCTCGAAGTATGATGAAAATACATTTGAAAGGAGAATGTTATCTCTTATAGGGTTTTCTTTTAACAACAACCGCAAGTCCTATAATGTAGGAAGTGTCAGACGCTGCTACCTTGGGCCTAGGATGAGGATACACAGGAACTCAGATCAGATTATATTGAGGATATGGACACGCACATTTGGGTGATCAGGTATCAGATGCTGGACCCAGAGTAGGCAGACCAAGTACTACGATGTGAGGCATCAGATGATGGAGTTCCAAGTAGGAGACAGAGTGTTCTTGAAGATGCATCTGGTGCATTGTGTCTTTCATGTGCAGAGGCACAAAAAGTTCCTCCCTCGATTTATGGAACCATACTTGATCCTAGAGCGGATCGGTCCTTTGACTTACCGGCTGGAGATGCCGCCGGAGTTAGGGAACCTGCACGGGGTCTTTCATGTCTCCTCACTTTGGAGAGCTCTCCTTCGGCTAGAGCAACATATTACCACTAAAGTAGGCCCAATAGCACCTGATAGATCAGTCCGTTTTGAGCCAGTTTGGATCGATGATACAGTGTTGGCTATTGTATCTACAATAACCTAGATTTGTATGAAGTCTCCCTTGAAATAAGATTAATTAAGTTTTATTTGATTTCTTATTCTAGTTATGTGTTTGCAGGATTTATTGCTAAGTGTAGACCAATGTCCGTCTACAGTGGGTCATCAAACACAATACCATATAGTGTAATTCATCATTGTGTGATCCAAGGTGTTGATTCATGTGTAGCCTCTCTATTGGGATACACTTCTGGTTCAAACACATGGAATAATGGATGAAGACTGGATGTTGATTGGAATGTAGAACCCAAGTTTCATAAAGCTGAGAAAATTCTAAGACTTGTACTCTACTAGCTCTCTTAGTACTCGAGTAGAAGCCTTAGAAACACTCGAGTAAAACTTGTCTGTAATTCGAGTATGGAAGTGGTTCTCGAGTAGCTTATATCTACCACTCAAGAAGCCAAGTCCAGCACTCGAGTAGACCTGCTCTCATTCTCGGTGAACATGTTTATCTCTCAAAAATTTTCTAAGTCAAGTACTCAAGTAGTCGAGCTGAGTACTCAAGTAGTTGAGAAGATTAAGTCGAGTGACATAAGTTAGTTCTTGAGAAATTCTTAAACCACTCGAGTGAGATTTCTTTGTACTCGAGTAGTTCGTTTATTACTCGAGTAGTCTAATTTCAGCATGAAAGATAGGGTAAGCTCTGAAAACTCTAGAGGGGAGGGGGGTGAATAGAGTTATTGAAACATTTTTAATTTTTTGCTGTATTAAAGAATCTTTAATAAAATAGGTTACAATACTATCAGTGTACAAGTGTACAGGCGCAGCTGATAAACTAGAGATATATATCTAATCTACATAACATATATGTATCATAGCACAAGCACAGAGAAAAATCACAGCAAACACAGACAACACAAGAATTTTATAGATGTTCCCCAAATTTGGGTACATCCACTCTTCAACCACCCTAGGTAGGAATCCACTACAGGTTTTGATTAGGTTACTGCCACCAATGAGCATTTTATCAGGTGCTCAAAAACCAACTCAAGTCTTTTGGAAGGAGACTTGCAACCAAAATAATTTTGAAGGGAATTAAAACCCTGTACAGAGGTGGGGAAGAGAGTTTGATGAAAGTCTTCTTTTCTCAAAACACAGTGAGAAGACTACGTGGATTTGTTGTTGTTGATGACAAAGATCCCACTGAGATCTTGAATGGTTCACGAGTGGAAGCTTTGTAGAAGGGTGGTTATGCATTGACTAATTTGAATGTTGCTGTCACTTGAGATCCCTGAAAACAAAGAAGGAGAGGAAGAAAGACTCTTGATGGTGATGGTTGTTCTTTCTTCTTCTCTTGAGAGCAGTCAAATTTTTGAGAGATCTTTTCACTGCACTTTTGTATGTTTTCTTTTCTGTAACTCTGTTGTTGATGGATTAACGTTTTTTATGTATCTGTTCTCTCTCTTGTTGTTTTCTTAGCATGGAGATGTATATAAGATAACTGCACCTTGGTCGAATTTCAAAAACTCTGCAATAAATGTTCAGCCGAAATCTTGGGAATGAAGAACGACAAGAATGCTGTCAATTATTCTATTCAATGTCTGTCCCGAGATATATGCAATGAATTCCATATAGGATGTTAGCAATCAATACTGCCATTAACGGCTCTATTCAGAGAATATAAGTGCATTGATTTACAATGAAATTAATAGCCTATAATAGATATAAAGTGACGAGATAGAAAGAGAAAGAATAAATAACAAAATGTCTTACAGTTTTCGTCGACCTGAGATCAGTTTTGGCTTTGAGTGAATTATGTCGCTTAGTCCATTATGGCGCTGAGTGATTATGGCGCTGAGTTATCCTTGGCGTTGAGAGATGAAGTATTAGTCGACCTGAGAACAGTGATCGTCGAACTCAGTTCAGAGAATTTTATCTCTGAGTTAGTTGAGCTGAGTACGACTATCTTCGACCTGAGATTGACGAACATAGATCTCTTTTTCTAAATATTGATTTCTCTAAGTCTTGAGTCTCTGACCGTGATGGATGCTGGTCGTTTGTACTGTTGATTCTAAGGACATGGCCTAAACTCTAGAAATACATAAAATTTTACCCTTCTATACAACATTGGTCACAACCTAAGAAGAGAACCTAGCCCAAATCACCTAGGGGTTCAACCAATCTACCCCTATTTGGGTGAGGTTACTTCAAAACAAAAAATAAAGATCACAAGACAAAATGAAGTAAACATAGCTTGAAAACTTAGATAACTGATAGAATAAATAAGCTCTTAGTGTAACATCCCATTTCCGGCTAGACCCCTAGGAGTCGGATGGTTGTGGTAGAACCCTAGGGAGCCCAAAACATGAAATAAATCGACTAAGAAATCGGGTCACGGCTTGGTCACGCCCGTGACCGACCCGTCACGCCCGTGACGAAGGGCGTGACACGCTCGACGATCGTCGATCCCAATTCGACGATCGTCGAACCAAATTCGGCCACACGGGCCTGTCACGCCCGTGACCCTCCATGTCACGCCCGTGATAAAGGGCGTGACACGCTCGACGATCGTCGATCCCAAATCGATGATCGTCGAACCAAATTCGGCCTCAAGGGCATGTCACGCCCGTGACCCGGTATGTCACGCCCGTGACAAAGGGCGTGACACGCTCGACGATCGTCAATCCCAATTCGACGATCGTCGAAACAAATTTGGCCACACGGGCCTGTCACGCCCGTGACCCGCCAGGTCACGCACGTGACATAGGGCATGACACGCTCGACGATCGTCGATCCCAATTCGACGATCGTCGAACCAGAGTTGGTCACCAGGCCTGTCATGCCCGTGACATAAGTGTCACGCCCGTGACCACCCTTCGATGATCGTCGATCTCAGTTCGACGATCGTCGAACCCAGAACTGCTAACCGGGCCTGTCACGCCCGTGACCCATGTGTCACGCCCGTGACCAAGGCCGAAACGTCAGCCAGACTGGAAATTTCGGTAACCGACGCCTTAATAAATTCTGGCTGTGGGGATGAAAACCAAGAGTATTTATGGGTCTTTTCCTACTTTAATTATGTTAATAATTAAGGAAAAGAGGGTCCAATAGGAAATTGCCACCTGGCAAGCACCTCTTCACTCCCAACTTTTCAACTGCCAATCGGCATAACCGAAACGTTTCATCTCCAACGTTTCATCTCCAACGTTTCACCCTTTCCCCTCCCCTTTTGCTCATCTACAAAAGGTTTCTGATAGCAAGAGGAAACGGTTACACTCCCTCAAACTATTCCAGACTTCCCCTTGCTGTTGAAGAATTTCCGGCGACGCCACCACCGCGCAAATGGCTTCCCAACGCTCTGCACGCCTTCAACCCGCGAACAAGGTCCTCCCCTCCCTCTTCTTCTGCGGATAGATCTTAGGAATCATTAGGAGAGATATCGGGCTCAAAAGAGCCAGATCGGGTGAGCGTATTGGTGGTTTTCCGAAAGTTTCATGGTGGCGGGTTCGCCGGAAACCGCCTCTCCGGCGGCTGTGCCGCCGCCCGACGATAGCCCTCGCCTCAACGGAGGTGGTGGTGGTGGTGGCCGGCCAGGGAGATGGCTGGGTGGCCGGGAAATAGCTTGGAAAAGCTACAGGATATTAGGTTTTATGCCTCTGTTTCGGGCTGTTGAAGAAGATGAACAGTGGCATGAAAATTAAATTCTAGTTTTCAAACCCATTTCTGAGTGAGATATCTGTCATGTTAAATAATTTGGGAAAAATACTTAGAGGCTCCTACAGGAAAAGTAGTCAACATAGAAACTGTAGCCCTGGAAGTCTAGTTTTATTCAAAATTAATTTCATTCAATTTGGAATCCTGGTTAGACCACAGCACCCTTTTTGGTGAGGTCTATCCAGAGGGCTGTCTTGACCTTAGAAAAATTCCCCACTCCATTCCAGTCATCCAAATGACTTGAAATTTGGGGTGTGGTCTAATCTTACATATATCTAGGTGCTATCCAAAAATTAGAATTTTTGGAGAATATTTTTCTATAGTTTTTAGAAAAATTCAATAATCCTAGCCGATTTTAATTATATTGTTAAATAATTTCCAAACCCTCCCAAATTTTGGTGAGTGGTCCCTGGGTTCACCATAAGGTTCCGTATAATTTTTCATCTCATTTGGAGATGGTTTGGATTGGAAATGTTCAACCCTAAGTTTTGCCCTAATAAGGGGTCTTAGGTTAAAAGTGCACTTTTGAAGTTTGAGTGGTGAGATCACCTCAACAGAGGCTGAGACTTTTACCACTGGCTAGTAATGTTCTCTAGCACCCCCTCATGGAGTTTGAGGTGGATCGGGGTAAGTTTACCCTAAGTACCAAGGCCAAACCCTAAGGATGGGTCTTGGTGGTTTGTGAAGGTCATATGGTCAAATGACCTCGGATTGACCCGAGATTGGGTGATGAGGACCATAGGGCTGACGTAATTCTCTGGATGAAATCCTAGTAGGTTTGGAGATCGTTGGGATATCTAAAAATCTAACCCTAGTTTAGGGCGCAAAACTTGTAGAGATAGGAAATGACACCAAATCACATTGAAAAGTGATGAAAATTGGGTAGAATGGATTATAGGGGTAGTACAAGCTCTGGATATTTTTCTATGAATTTTATGATCACTATTTTGGGTACTTCTTTAATGAATTAGTAGTTGCATGATTTGCTTAGAAAATTTATTAGAGAGTACAAACTTCCTGGAAAATTGATGAAATTTAGGCAGAGAACCTTTAATATGATTTCAAAACTCTGTGAATTTTTATGGGATTTTTAGAAGCTTAATTATAGGGCTTGCTTTATTAAGTATTATTTATCATGGATATTGGATTAAATCTATTTTGGTGCTTAGCAAGCTGATAAAATTATGATTCTTTGCACAATGACCTTTTCTGTAACATACTATTAAGCAGTAATTTTTCCATAATTTTATGAAGAGTAATTTCAGTACTTCCTTCTTTACATGAGAATAATGGGATTATAATGGATAAATTAATTAGAGGCTAAATATCTGTTGTAAAATCCTGCAAATTAGTATTTGATGATACCTTACTGTTATTTAGTGATCACAATTTTTGGGTGGCCATAACTTAAGTATATCATGTAGTTCATGTTAAAAATTACCCATGGCCAATCCTTGAGAAACATAAAATAAATATCAGATTAATTAGGAAAATTATAAATTTCTGGATTTAAGCTAATTAAGTCATGATAGATCTCCGGTAAATTTTATAGGAGATTTGGAAGAAAATTTGGAGTACCTCCCCTTGTGTACCTCATATAGTTTAGGATGGTCTGCATTTAGTAAAACCACGGAATTCTGATAATCGATGGTTGGTAGGGCAAGTTAAGGTTGAGTTCATTATTAAAAGTCAGGATAAGTAGAATGTGGGACTGGTTAGGGTAAGGGAGTACGGGTACGATGAAAGATCGTCCGTCCCGGGAAGAAGAGGAAGAGTCTTAATACTCTAGGGTTAGAACTAAAGCAACAAAAGGGGATGGGGTAAAGGGTAGACAACCAATAATAATAAGTGCCTTGCGAAAGGGAACTTCGGGCCGTAATGCACCGTCTTGGTTCCTAGTGCCCCTTGAGAGCCCTTCACGGGGTATACCGGGGGCAGTCCTGGGCTAACGTAAACCATAGGAGTAATAAAATTAAAAGAGCAACTAGTATAACTAGGGTTGCACACACTCACTCCCCGGTAGTTAGGAAAGTAGAATTATAGGATTACTTGCCATCAGACAGTAGCTCTGAAGGTAGATGCACGGACAGTACTGTCCGGGGGGCCGCGGGCTCGAGGGTGGAGTACGGAGAAAAGTGGTGGGTCATCGGTACTAGGCGATCGATCACACCGACAGCGGTACGATGACTCGGCGAAAAGTCTGGAGGGTACATCCAGCAGCAGTACGCGGATACTCTAGGTTGTGTTCTTCTAGGGGTGTAAGGAAGGGCTAGGCCTGGTAGTGTGGTTACCCGCCTAGGAGTGGGGGGCCCGACCCACTATCTCCGTTTGCCACTACGGAGGTTCCTGGGGGTGAAGCTAGCCTCCCGAACAGGGGGAACTAAAGGTCTGTGCGCATAGAGTCGTGTGCGTGGGTTGTACTTGCATGAATCATGGCATAGCATATCACTACACTCATATTTGCATACAACCGACACCCCAACGTATAAATCGGTATGGGACTTTTTATACGATGGGAGCCTTGCAGAAGATCCCTTAACTTATAAGTTTGTATGGGCATTCATATAAGTTAAGGTTACTTACATACTTACTTACTCGTTGCTTACTTTCTATTCTCTAGCAGTCTTTAATGCAATTTGCTATTTATTAATTGTTCTACCTATTACAACATTTATATTGTTCACCTGATATACCTTGCTAGTTAGGTCCACCGTCACTTGCTTGACTACTCTCCACTTTTGTAGCTTCCCTTTCCTCCTCTCCGCCTGGTGCTTAGGAGCCGTGGTGGGAGGGGTAGGGAATGATAGGGCTTAGTCTTTATGACTAATGGTTTTCGAACCAAACATTACAGGAGCTCCGGATGGGAGACAGGGACCAGCACCAGCGGAGTACGGTGCGCATGGAGGTGGGACAGTCTAGCACCGGTGCACCTGCGACCAGCTCCGTGAGTGATTAGCATTGTCTTAGCTTCCACGATGAGAGACTTGTAGTGAGGACTCAGATGTACTGGGCTCGAGCCCATTTATCTATTTTCCTGATGTTATGTATTGATGGACTTGATATGATTCTCTTTTAATTACATGTTTTCTGTGGACTTGTTTACACTTTTGTATAAATGCTTCTCTCTCTTGTGATCGAAAAGGGCCGGCAGAATTGGCGTTTTGTAGTGGTTGCCTTCCCGAGATGTCGGTGCCACCGCGAAGCGGCAATTCTGGGCTAAGACCCCGGTGGTTGAAAAAAAAAAAGGGGGTCTTACAAGTGGTATCAGAGGGAGACCTCGATCGAAAGAGAAGTAGTCCACAGAAACCTTGGGCCACCCCCGTGCGAGCTTAGTTTGCGGACAAACTAGCAGCGGAAGCAGTGGTGTGCCCATAAGGGAAATCACATGTGAAGTCCATCATAACTCTTCTTAAATTCCATTCATTCGCTCTCTAACAAATGGAATTTTTGCTTGTAGCCTGCGACGAACCCTACATCGCAGCAGGGGACACCTCAGGCCCCGGATGTGGTCCTGACTCCGCCAGCACCCGTTCCGTTCCAGCAGACGGAGATGGGGCAAACATTGACGGCCATCCTGGAGGCCTTCAGAGCTCAGCAAGCCCCGGCCCCACAGCCGAACCCCGGGGCCAATTGGATGACTGTCTTCCGGGGACTATCCCCTCCATCCTACCAGGGGACGGAGTCCGCAGTACATACGGAGGAGTGGTTGGACACCATTTACGAGATGCTGGCAGGGATTCGATGCCCCACGGAGGAGGCAGTTGCTTTGGCAGTCTCCTGCTTAGAGTCACAAGGAAAGAGATGGTGGAAATCTCAGCTGGACACCACCTTTGCAGGGGTGGATTGTGCCGATATTACTTGGGAGGAGTTCAGAGCAGCGCTCTTGGGACACTTTGTACCTCAGTCGGCGAGAGATGACCTGGAGGATAGGTTCCTGCGGTTGAGGCAGGGGAGCAGGACTGTGGTGGAGTACTATCAGGAGTTCACTCACCTGGCCCGTTATGCGGACGCTTACCAGTTAGACGACGCTGGCTATGCCCGGAGGTTTTATAAGGGGCTGCAGGATGACATGAGGCAGGCCCTCCTTTTCGTTTCAGAGGGGAGTCTGGCCAGGATTCTGGAGATGGCTAAGAAGAGAGAGGCGGATCAGCTTACAGTGAGGAGCCGGAAGAGACCGGATGAGGACACAGTGATTGGAGGACGTAGAGACCGCCCTCGAGGCCAGATTATTGGAGAGAGAAGGAACGGGGATCAGCCCCGTCAGGAGTTTGGGCAGGAGCAGAGGACTCAGGGGGTATTGGCTCCCCAGCCTATACAGATGCTGGAAATGCCAAGGACGGCAAGGCAGCCACCGGTATGTTATCAGTGCAACCAACCGGGGCATATCAAGCGGAACTGCCCTATGGGGCGAGCACCCCCACCCGCACATCATGGCGCTCCACCTCCCCGACAGTTTGGCGGGCGAGGACAGGACCGAGGACGAGGATTTCAGGATCGAGGCCGTAGGCAAGAGAGAGAGCAGGTGTATGCTCTAGACCTGACACAGCCTCGGAACCCGGAGCAGGTTATCACAGGTATGGCAGCACTTTTAAATTTTCTTCATATAAACTACTATTTTAGACGTAACCTGCTTAGAAATTTAAGAGAAGATGAACTGCAACAAAAATACTAAGACATTTAATTACCCCAGGCATAGTTTTCGTTAGCGGCAAGCCCGCTCACACCCTCTTTGACACCGGTGCATCGCAATCATTCGTGTCAGAGGATTTCGTGAAAGGACTGGCAGGAGTGGAGCTGAGCACCGGGAAGATGCTGAGGGTGCGCCTACCCGATGGATCAGAGATTTTGACCTCTACTCATTGTGATATGGAAGCGAGGATCGGCGGAAAGGCGTTTGAGGCACCAGCGACGGTTTTGAGGATGCCAGATTACGATCTGATTCTGGGCATGACCTGGCTGTACTGGAACCATGCCCAGATCGATTGCGTGGCGAAGAGGATCACCGTGAGGCACGATGACTCCTTCATTGTTATCGAAGGTATTATATCAGCACCCCGTACCTTACTTTCATCTATACAGGCCGTTAAGGCCCACCTGCAGGGGGAAGAGGTTTATCAGATCCTCTTTGAGGCGGTCGTAGCCAAGGACTCCATTGCAGATATTCCAGTGGTGCGGGACTTCGCCGACGTGTTTCCGGAGAAGCTACCAGGGTTACCCCCGCACCGAGAGAGCTGAGCTGATATTTCGGGCCTTGGAGGAAGGCACGACAGGAGATTACACTTTGAGGGATGGGCTTCTGTGTTTCCGGGGCAGAGTCTACATACCAGCAGGAGGACGGATCCGGGAGGACATTTTGATGGAAGCTCACTGCAGCCGGTATTCGGTACACCCGGGGATCACCAAGATGGTAAAGGATCTAAAGAGGACGATGTACTGGCCGGGCATAAAGAAAGATATTACATATTTTGTGACGCATTGTGAAGCCTGCCAGCACGTGAAGGCGGAGTGTAGGAACCCGGCAGGATTGCTGCAGCCGTTTCCAGTACCGGAGTGGAAGTTTGAGGATATAGCCATGGACTTTATACATGGGCTACCTAGATCCCGTGCGGGGAACGACTCAATCTGGGTAATAGTGGACAGGCTGACAAAGGTGGCCAGATTCATCCCAGTGGCGAAGGACACACCGGTCAGTGTATTGGTACGGAGGTTCATCGAGCAATTTGTGCGTTATCATGGGGTGCCCAAGACTATCGTTTCGGATCGGGATGGGCGGTTTACATCCAGAGAATGGAGGTCAGTCCAGGCCCATCTGGGTTCTAGGTTGACTTTCAGCACAGCTTTCCACCCTCAGACCGACGGACAGACAGAGCGCACAAACCGTACACTGGAGGATCTGTTACGACTGTGTATTTTGGACCGTGGCGAGCCTTGGGAGAGATTGTTGCCACTGGTCGAGTTCTCGTACAACAACGCTCATCAGTCTAGCATAGGCATGGCTCCATACGAAGCGTTGTACGGAAGGAGGTGCAGAACCCCACTATCATGGGTTCAGGATGAGGATCCGCAGGCACTGGGCTCGGAGTTTGTGGGAGATACAGATGCTCAGATTAGGTTGATTCGAGACAGGATGTTGGAAGCCCAGAGTAGACAGGCGAAATACTACGATGCGAGGCATCGTCAAGTGGAGTTCCAGGTGGGGGACCGAGTTTTCTTGAAGATACGGCCGATGCACGGAGTCTCGCGGGTTCGCGGGCGGAGGAAGCTCAGTCCAAGATATATGGGGCCCTACAGGATCCTGGAGCGGGTCGGCCCCTTAGCCTATAGACTGGAACAACCGCCGGAGTTAGCAGGATTGCATGACGTCTTCCACGTCTCCTTACTTCGGAGGGCTCTGCTACGCCCTGAGCAGCTGATTCCCTCGGCAGATGGCCCGGTGGCCTCGGATCGGTCAGTCAACGTGGAGCCTATCAGAATTGACGATACGGCAGTGCGGGTCTTGCGGCGAAAGAAGGTCCCGTTAGTCAAGGTTCTGTGGAACAATCATGGGCAGGAGGAGCATACATGGGAGCCACAGGACTTGATGCGGCAAAAATATCCGGAACTTTTTCGTCAGGTATACCTCAAAACCCCTCTGGACAATCAATTTGCCTTCCTGTTTTAAACCAATGAAATTGAATTTCAAGAATAGAGGCTAATCTTTTGTTTATTGGGGTGTATATACCTAGTTAGGTGGGCGAATCAACCTTAGATTCGAAACCGCACGAGCAAACGTAATGTAGGGAGGTAATCATTCGGTCCTCATGGGATGTTACAAGTTTATTTTTCCCGATTTGAGTCCCGTAGGCTTAACCTTGATTTCGGGGACGAAATCTTTGTTTTGTTTATTGGGATTTGTAACATCCCATTTCCGGCTAGACCCCTAGGAGTCGGATGGTTGTGGTAGAACCCTAGGGAGCCCAAAACATGAAATAAATCGACTAAGAAATCGGGTCACGGCTTGGTCACGCCCGTGACCGACCCGTCACGCCCGTGACGAAGGGCGTGACACGCTCGACGATCGTCGATCCCAATTCGACGATCGTCGAACCAAATTCGGCCACACGGGCCTGTCACGCCCATGACCCTCCATGTCACGCCCGTGACAAAGGGCGTGACACGCTCGACGATCGTCGATCCCAAATCGACGATCGTCGAACCAAATTCGGCCTCAAGGGCATGTCACGCCCGTGACCCGGTATGTCACGCCCGTGACAAAGGGCGTGACACGCTCGACGATCGTCAATCCCAATTCGACGATCGTCGAAACAAATTTGGCCACACGGGCCTGTCACGCCCGTGACCCGCCAGGTCATGCCCGTGACATAGGGCATGACACGCTCGACGATCGTCGATCCCAATTCGACGATCGTCGAACCAGAGTTGGTCACCAGGCCTGTCACGCCCGTGACATAAGTGTCACACCCGTGACCACCCTTCGATGATCGTCGATCTCAGTTCGACGATCGTCGAACCCAGAACTGCTAACCGGGCCTGTCACGCCCGTGACCCATGTGTCACGCCCGTGACCAAGGCCGAAACGTCAGCCAGACTGGAAATTTCGGTAACCGATGCCTTAATAAATTCTGGCTGTGGGGATGAAAACCAAGAGTATTTATGGGTCTTTTCCTACTTTAATTATGTTAATAATTAAGGAAAAGAGGGTCCAATAGGAAATTGCCACCTGGCAAGCACCTCTTCACTCCCAACTTTTCAACTGCCAATCGGCATAACCGAAACGTTTCATCTCCAACATTTCATCTCCAACGTTTCACCCTTTCCCCTCCCCTTTTGCTCATCTACAAAAGGTTTCTGACAGCAAGAGGAAACGGTTACACTCCCTCAAACTATTCCAGACTTCCCTTGCTGTTGAAGAATTTCCGGCGACGCCACCACCGCGCAAATGGCTTCCCGACGCTCTGCACGCCTTCAACCTGCGAACAAGGTCCTCCCCTCCCTCTTCTTCTGCGGATAGATCTTAGGAATCGTTAGGAGAGATATCGGGCTCAAAAGAGCCAGATCGGGTGAGCGTATTGGTGGTTTTCCGAAAGTTTCATGGTGGCGGGTTCGCCGGAAACCGCCTCTCCGGCGGCTGTGCCGCCGCCCGACGATAGCCCTCGCCTCAACGGAGGTGGTGGTGGTGGTGGCCGGCCAGGGAGATGGCTGGGTGGCCGGGAAATAGCTTGGAAAAGCTACAGGATATTAGGTTTTATGCCTCTGTTTCGGGCTGTTGAAGAAGATGAACAGTGGCATGAAAATTAAATTCTAGTTTTCAAACCCATTTCTGAGTGAGATATCTGTCATGTTAAATAATTTGGGAAAAATACTTAGAGGCTCCTACAGGAAAAGTAGTCAACATAGAAACTGTAGCCCTGGAAGTCTAGTTTTATTCAAAATTAATTTCATTCAATTTGGAATCCTGGTTAGACCACAGCACCCTTTTTGGTGAGGTCTATCCAGAGGGCTGTCTTGACCTTAGAAAAATTCCCCACTCCATTCCAGTCATCCAAATGACTTGAAATTTGGGGTGTGGTCTAATCTTACATATATCTAGGTGCTATCCAAAAATTAGAATTTTTGGAGAATATTTTTCTATAGTTTTTAGAAAAATTCAATAATCCTAGCCGATTTTAATTATATTGTTAAATAATTTCCAAACCCTCCCAAATTTTGGTGAGTGGTCCCTGGGTTCACCATAAGGTTCTGTATAATTTTTCATCTCATTTGGAGATGGTTTGGATTGGAAATGTTCAACCCTAAGTTTTGCCCTAATAAGGGGTCTTAGGTTAAAAGTGCACTTTTGAAGTTTGAGTGGTGAGATCACCTCAACAGAGGCTGAGACTTTTACCACTGGCTAGTAATGTTCTCTAGCACCCCCTCATGGAGTTTGAGGTGGATCGGGGTAAGTTTACCCTAAGGACCAAGGCCAAACCCTAAGGATGGGTCTTGGTGGTTTGTGAAGGTCATATGGTCAAATAACCTCGGATTGACCCGAGATTGGGTGATGAGGACCATAGGGCTGACGTAATTCTCTGGATGAAATCCTAGTAGGTTTGGAGATCGTTGGGATATCTAAAAATCTAACCCTAGTTTAGGGCGCAAAACTTGTAGAGATAGGAAATGACACCAAATCACATTGAAAAGTGATGAAAATTGGGTAGAATGGATTATAGGGGTAGTACAAGCTCTGGATATTTTTCTATGAATTTTATGATCACTATTTTGGGTACTTCTTTAATGAATTAGTAGTTGCATGATTTGCTTAGAAAATTTATTAGAGAGTACAAACTTCCTGGAAAATTGATGAAATTTAGGCAGAGAACCTTTAATATGATTTCAAAACTCTGTGAATTTTTATGGGATTTTTAGAAGCTTAATTATAGGGCTTGCTTTATTAAGTATTATTTATCATGGATATTGGATTAAATCTATTTTGGTGCTTAGCAAGCTGATAAAATTATGATTCTTTGCACAATGACCTTTTCTGTAACATACTATTAAGCAGTAATTTTTCCATAATTTTATGAAGAGTAATTTCAGTACTTCCTTCTTTACATGAGAATAATGGGATTATAATGGATAAATTAATTAGAGGCTAAATATCTGTTGTAAAATCCTGCAAATTAGTATTTGATGATACCTTACTGTTATTTAGTGATCACAATTTTTGGGTGGCCATAACTTAAGTATATCATGTAGTTCATGTTAAAAATTACCCATGGCCAATCCTTGAGAAACATAAAATAAATATCAGATTAATTAGGAAAATTATAAATTTCTGGATTTAAGCTAATTAAGTCATGATAGATCTCCGGTAAATTTTATAGGAGATTTGGAAGAAAATTTGGAGTACCTCCCCTTGTGTACCTCATATAGTTTAGGATGGTCTGCATTTAGTAAAACCACGGAATTCTGATAATCGATGGTTGGTAGGGCAAGTTAAGGTTGAGTTCATTATTAAAAGTCAGGATAAGTAGAATGTGGGACTGGTTAGGGTAAGGGAGTACGGGTACGACGAAAGATCGTCCGTCCCGGGAAGAAGAGGAAGAGTCTTAATACTCTAGGGTTAGAACTAAAGCAACAAAAGGGGATGGGGTAAAGGGTAGACAACCAATAATAATAAGTGCCTTGCGAAAGGGAACTTCGGGCCGTAATGCACCGTCTTGGTTCCTAGTGCCCCTTGAGAGCCCTTCACGGGGTATACCGGGGGCAGTCCTGGGCTAACGTAAACCATAGGAGTAATAAAATTAAAAGAGCAACTAGTATAACTAGGGTTGCACACACTCACTCCCCGGTAGTTAGGAAAGTAGAATTATAGGATTACTTGCCATCAGACAGTAGCTCTGAAGGTAGATGCACGGACAGTACTGTCCGGGGGGCCGCGGGCTCGAGGGTGGAGTACGGAGAAAAGTGGTGGGTCATCGGTACTAGGCGATCGATCACACCGACAGCGGTACGATGACTCGGCGAAAAGTCTGGAGGGTACATCCAGCAGCAGTACGCGGATACTCTAGGTTGTGTTCTTCTAGGGGGTGTAAGGAAGGGCTAGGCCTGGTAGTGTGGTTACCCGCCTAGGAGTGGGGGGCCCGATCCACTATCTCCGTTTGCCACTACGGAGGTTCCTGGGGGTGAAGCTAGCCTCCCGAACAGGGGGAACTAAAGGTCTGTGCGCATAGAGTCGTGTGCGTGGGTTGTACTTGCATGAATCATGGCATAGCATATCACTACACTCATATTTGCATACAACCGACACCCCAACGTATAAATCGGTATGGGACTTTTTATACGATGGGAGCCTTGCAGAAGATCCCTTAACTTATAAGTTTGTATGGGCATTCATATAAGTTAAGGTTACTTACATACTTACTTACTCGTTGCTTACTTTCTATTCTCTAGCAGTCTTTAATGCAATTTGCTATTTATTAATTGTTCTACCTATTACAACATTTATATTGTTCACCTGATATACCTTGCTAGTTAGGTCCACCGTCACTTGCTTGACTACTCTCCACTTTTGTAGCTTCCCTTTCCTCCTCTCCGCCTGGTGCTTAGGAGCCGTGGTGGGAGGGGTAGGGAATGATAGGGCTTAGTCTTTATGACTAATGGTTTTCGAACCAAACATTACAGGAGCTCCGGATGGGAGACAGGGACCAGCACCAGCGGAGTACGGTGCGCATGGAGGTGGGACAGTCTAGCACCGGTGCACCTGCGACCAGCTCCGTGAGTGATTAGCATTGTCTTAGCTTCCGCGATGAGAGACTTGTAGTGAGGACTCAGATGTACTGGGCTCGAGCCCATTTATCTATTTTCCTGATGTTATGTATTGATGGACTTGATATGATTCTCTTTTAATTACATGTTTTCTGTGGACTTGTTTACACTTTTGTATAAATGCTTCTCTCTCTTGTGATCGAAAAGGGCCGGCAGAATTGGCGTTTTGTAGTGGTTGCCTTCCCGAGATGTCGGTGCCACCGCGAAGCGGCAATTCTGGGCTAAGACCCCGGTGGTTGAAAAAAAAAAAGGGGGTCTTACAAGTGGTATCAGAGGGAGACCTCGATCGAAAGAGAAGTAGTCCACAGAAACCTTGGGCCACCCCCGTGCGAGCTTAGTTTGCGGACAAACTAGCAGCGGAAGCAGTGGTGTGCCCATAAGGGAAATCACATGTGAAGTCCATCATAACTCTTCTTAAATTCCATTCATTCGCTCTCTAACAAATGGAATTTTTGCTTGTAGCCTGCGACGAACCCTACATCGCAGCAGGGGACACCTCAGGCCCCGGATGTGGTCCTGACTCCGCCAGCACCCGTTCCGTTCCAGCAGACGGAGATGGGGCAAACATTGACGGCCATCCTGGAGGCCTTCAGAGCTCAGCAAGCCCCGGCCCCACAGCCGAACCCCGGGGCCAATTGGATGACTGTCTTCCGGGGACTATCCCCTCCATCCTACCAGGGGACGGAGTCCGCAGTACATACGGAGGAGTGGTTGGACACCATTTACGAGATGCTGGCAGGGATTCGATGCCCCACGGAGGAGGCAGTTGCTTTGGCAGTCTCCTGCTTAGAGTCACAAGGAAAGAGATGGTGGAAATCTCAGCTGGACACCACCTTTGCAGGGGTGGATTGTGCCGATATTACTTGGGAGGAGTTCAGAGCAGCGCTCTTGGGACACTTTGTACCTCAGTCGGCGAGAGATGACCTGGAGGATAGGTTCCTGCGGTTGAGGCAGGGGAGCAGGACTGTGGTGGAGTACTATCAGGAGTTCACTCACCTGGCCCGTTATGCGGACGCTTACCAGTTAGACGACGCTGGCTATGCCCGGAGGTTTTATAAGGGGCTGCAGGATGACATGAGGCAGGCCCTCCTTTTCGTTTCAAGGGGAGTCTGGCCAGGATTCTGGAGATGGCTAAGAAGAGAGAGGCGGATCAGCTTACAGTGAGGAGCCGGAAGAGACCGGCTGAGGACACAGTGATTGGAGGACGTAGAGACCGCCCTCGAGGCCAGATTATTGGAGAGAGAAGGAACGGGGATCAGCCCCGTCAGGAGTTTGGGCAGGAGCAGAGGACTCAGGGGGTATTGGCTCCCCAGCCTATACAGATGCTGGAAATGCCAAGGACGGCAAGGCAGCCACCGGTATGTTATCAGTGCAACCAACCGGGGCATATCAAGCGGAACTGCCCTATGGGGCGAGCACCCCCACCCGCACATCATGGCGCTCCACCTCCCCGACAGTTTGGCGGGCGAGGACAGGACCGAGGACGAGGATTTCAGGATCGAGGCCGTAGGCAAGAGAGAGAGCAGGTGTATGCTCTAGACCTGACACAGCCTCGGAACCCGGAGCAGGTTATCACAGGTATGGCAGCACTTTTAAATTTTCTTCATATAAACTACTATTTTAGACGTAACCTGCTTAGAAATTTAAGAGAAGATGAACTGCAACAAAAATACTAAGACATTTAATTACCCCAGGCATAGTTTTCGTTAGCGGCAAGCCCGCTCACACCCTCTTTGACACCGGTGCATCGCAATCATTCGTGTCAGAGGATTTCGTGAAAGGACTGGCAGGAGTGGAGCTGAGCACCGGGAAGATGCTGAGGGTGCGCCTACCCGATGGATCAGAGATTTTGACCTCTACTCATTGTGATATGGAAGCGAGGATCGGCGGAAAGGCGTTTGAGGCACCAGCGACGGTTTTGAGGATGCCAGATTACGATCTGATTCTGGGCATGACCTGGCTGTACTGGAACCATGCCCAGATCGATTGCGTGGCGAAGAGGATCACCGTGAGGCACGATGACTCCTTCATTGTTATCGAAGGTATTATATCAGCACCCCGTACCTTACTTTCATCTATACAGGCCGTTAAGGCCCACCTGCAGGGGGAAGAGGTTTATCAGATCCTCTTTGAGGCGGTCGTAGCCAAGGACTCCATTGCAGATATTCCAGTGGTGCGGGACTTCGCCGACGTGTTTCCGGAGAAGCTACCAGGGTTACCCCCGCACCGAGAGAGCTGAGCTGATATTTCGGGCCTTGGAGGAAGGCACGACAGGAGATTACACTTTGAGGGATGGGCTTCTGTGTTTCCGGGGCAGAGTCTACATACCAGCAGGAGGACGGATCCGGGAGGACATTTTGATGGAAGCTCACTGCAGCCGGTATTCGGTACACCCGGGGATCACCAAGATGGTAAAGGATCTAAAGAGGACGATGTACTGGCCGGGCATAAAGAAAGATATTACATATTTTGTGACGCATTGTGAAGCCTGCCAGCACGTGAAGGCGGAGTGTAGGAACCCGGCAGGATTGCTGCAGCCGTTTCCAGTACCGGAGTGGAAGTTTGAGGATATAGCCATGGACTTTATACATGGGCTACCTAGATCCCGTGCGGGGAACGACTCGATCTGGGTAATAGTGGACAGGCTGACAAAGGTGGCCAGATTCATCCCAGTGGCGAAGGACACACCGGTCAGTGTATTGGTACGGAGGTTCATCGAGCAATTTGTGCGTTATCATGGGGTGCCCAAGACTATCGTTTCGGATCGGGATGGGCGGTTTACATCCAGAGAATGGAGGTCAGTCCAGGCCCATCTGGGTTCTAGGTTGACTTTCAGCACAGCTTTCCACCCTCAGACCGACGGACAGACAGAGCGCACAAACCGTACACTGGAGGATCTGTTACGACTGTGTATTTTGGACCGTGGCGAGCCTTGGGAGAGATTGTTGCCACTGGTCGAGTTCTCGTACAACAACGCTCATCAGTCTAGCATAGGCATGGCTCCATACGAAGCGTTGTACGGAAGGAGGTGCAGAACCCCACTATCATGGGTTCAGGATGAGGATCCGCAGGCACTGGGCTCGGAGTTTGTGGGAGATACAGATGCTCAGATTAGGTTGATCCGAGACAGGATGTTGGAAGCCCAGAGTAGACAGGCGAAATACTACGATGCGAGGCATCGTCAAGTGGAGTTCCAGGTGGGGGACCGAGTTTTCTTGAAGATACGGCCGATGCACGGAGTCTCGCGGGTTCGCGGGCGGAGGAAGCTCAGTCCAAGATATATGGGGCCCTACAGGATCCTGGAGCGGGTCGGCCCCTTAGCCTATAGACTGGAACAACCGCCGGAGTTAGCAGGATTGCATGACGTCTTCCACGTCTCCTCACTTCGGAGGGCTCTGCTACGCCCTGAGCAGCTGATTCCCTCGGCAGATGGCCCGGTGGCCTCGGATCGGTCAGTCAACGTGGAGCCTATCAGAATTGACGATACGGCAGTGCGGGTCTTGCGGCGAAAGAAGGTCCCGTTAGTCAATGGTTCTGTGGAACAATCATGGGCAGGAGGAGCATACATGGGAGCCACAGGACTTGATGCGGCAAAAATATCCGGAACTTTTTCGTCAGGTATACCTCAAAACCCCTCTGGACAATCAATTTGCCTTCCTGTTTTAAACCAATGAAATTGAATTTCAAGAATAGAGGCTAATCTTTTGTTTATTGGGGTGTATATACCTAGTTAGGTGGGCGAATCAACCTTAGATTCGAAACCGCACGAGCAAACGTAATGTAGGGAGGTAATCATTCGGTCCTCATGGGATGTTACAAGTTTATTTTTCCCGATTTGAGTCCCGTAGGCTTAACCTTGATTTCGGGGACGAAATCTTTGTTTTGTTTATTGGGATTTGTAACATCCCATTTCCGGCTAGACCCCTAGGAGTCGGATGGTTGTGGTAGAACCCTAGGGAGCCCAAAACATGAAATAAATCGACTAAGAAATCGGGTCACGGCTTGGTCACGCCCGTGACCGACCCGTCACGCCCGTGACGAAGGGCGTGACACGCTCGACGATCGTCGATCCCAATTCGACGATCGTCGAACCAAATTCGGCCACACGGGCCTGTCACGCCCATGACCCTCCATGTCACGCCCGTGACAAAGGGCGTGACACGCTCGACGATCGTCGATCCCAAATCGACGATCGTCGAACCAAATTCGGCCTCAAGGGCATGTCACGCCCGTGACCCGGTATGTCACGCCCGTGACAAAGGGCGTGACACGCTCGACGATCGTCAATCCCAATTCGACGATCGTCGAAACAAATTTGGCCACACGGGCCTGTCACGCCCGTGACCCGCCAGGTCACGCCCGTGACATAGGGCATGACACGCTCGACGATCGTCGATCCCAATTCGACGATCGTCGAACCAGAGTTGGTCACCAGGCCTGTCACGCCCGTGACATAAGTGTCACGCCCGTGACCACCCTTCGATGATCGTCGATCTCAGTTCGACGATCGTCGAACCCAGAACTGCTAACCGGGCCTGTCACGCCCGTGACCCATGTGTCACGCCCGTGACCAAGGCCGAAACGTCAGCCAGACTGGAAATTTCGGTAACCGACGCCTTAATAAATTCTGGCTGTGGGATGAAAACCAAGAGTATTTATGGGTCTTTTCCTACTTTAATTATGTTAATAATTAAGGAAAAGAGGGTCCAATAGGAAATTGCCACCTGGCAAGCACCTCTTCACTCCCAACTTTTCAACTGCCAATCGGCATAACCGAAACGTTTCATCTCCAACATTTCATCTCCAACGTTTCACCCTTTCCCCTCCCCTTTTGCTCATCTACAAAAGGTTTCTGACAGCAAGAGGAAACGGTTACACTCCCTCAAACTATTCCAGACTTCCCCTTGCTGTTGAAGAATTTCCGGCGACGCCACCACCGCGCAAATGGCTTCCCGACGCTCTGCACGCCTTCAACCTGCGAACAAGGTCCTCCCCTCCCTCTTCTTCTGCGGATAGATCTTAGGAATCGTTAGGAGAGATATCGGGCTCAAAAGAGCCAGATCGGGTGAGCGTATTGGTGGTTTTCCGAAAGTTTCATGGTGGCGGGTTCGCCGGAAACCGCCTCTCCGGCGGCTGTGCCGCCGCCCGACGATAGCCCTCGCCTCAACGGAGGTGGTGGTGGTGGTGGCCGGCCAGGGAGATGGCTGGGTGGCCGGGAAATAGCTTGGAAAAGCTACAGGATATTAGGTTTTATGCCTCTGTTTCGGGCTGTTGAAGAAGATGAACAGTGGCATGAAAATTAAATTCTAGTTTTCAAACCCATTTCTGAGTGAGATATCTGTCATGTTAAATAATTTGGGAAAAATACTTAGAGGCTCCTACAGGAAAAGTAGTCAACATAGAAACTGTAGCCCTTGAAGTCTAGTTTTATTCAAAATTAATTTCATTCAATTTGGAATCCTGGTTAGACCACAGCACCCTTTTTGGTGAGGTCTATCCAGAGGGCTGTCTTGACCTTAGAAAAATTCCCCACTCCATTCCAGTCATCCAAATGACTTGAAATTTGGGGTGTGGTCTAATCTTACATATTTCTAGGTGCTATCCAAAAATGAGAATTTTTGGAGAATATTTTTCTATAGTTTTTAGAAAAATTCAATAATCCTAGCCGATTTTAATTAGATTGTTAAATAATTTCCAAACCCTCCCAAATTTTGGTGAGTGGTCCCTGGGTTCACCATAAGGTTCTGTATAATTTTTCATCTCATTTGGAGATGGTTTGGATTGGAAATGTTCAACCCTAAGTTTTGCCCTAATAAGGGGTCTTAGGTTAAAAGTGCACTTTTGAAGTTTGAGTGGTGAGATCACCTCAACAGAGGCTGAGACTTTTACCACTGGCTAGTAATGTTCTCTAGCACCCCCTCATGGAGTTTGAGGTGGATCGGGGTAAGTTTACCCTAAGGACCAAGGCCAAACCCTAAGGATGGGTCTTGGTGGTTTGTGAAGGTCATATGGTCAAATGACCTCGGATTGACCCAAGATTGGGTGATGAGGACCATAGGGCTGACGTAGTTCTCTGGATGAAATCCTAGTAGGTTTGGAGATCGTTGGGATATCTAAAAATCTAACCCTAGTTTAGGGCGCAAAACTTGTAGAGATAGGAAATGACACCAAATCACATTGAAAAGTGATGAAAATTCGGTAGAATGGATTATAGGGGTAGTACAAGCTCTGGATATTTTTCTATGAATTTTATGATCACTATTTTGGGTACTTCTTTAATGAATTAGTAGTTGCATGATTTGCTTAGAAAATTTATTAGAGAGTACAAACTTCCTGGAAAATTGATGAAATTTAGGCAGAGAACCTTTAATATGATTTCAAAACTCTGTGAATTTTTATGGGATTTTTAGAAGCTTAATTCTAGGGCTTGCTTTATTAAGTATTATTTATCATGGATATTGGATTAAATCTATTTTGGTGCTTAGCAAGCTGATAAAATTATGATTCTTTGCACAATGACCTTTTCTGTATCATACTATTAAGCAGTAATTTTTCCATAATTTTATGAAGAGTAATTTCAGTACTTCCTTCTTTACATGAGAATAATGGGATTATAATGGATAAATTAATTAGAGGCTAAATATCTGTTGTAAAATCCTGCAAATTAGTATTTGATGATACCTTACTGTTATTTAGTGATCACAATTTTTGGGTGGCCATAACTTAAGTATATCATGTAGTTCATGTTAAAAATTACCCATGGCCAATCCTTGAGAGACATAAAATAAATATCAGATTAATTAGGAAAATTATAAATTTCTGGATTTAAGCTAATTAAGTCATGATAGATCTCCGGTAAATTTTATAGGAGATTTGGAAGAAAATTTGGAGTACCTCCCCTTGTGTACCTCATATAGTTTAGGATGGTCTGCATTTAGTAAAACCACGGAATTCTGATAATCGATGGTTGGTAGGGCAAGTTAAGGTTGAGTTCATTATTAAAAGTCAGGATAAGTAGAATGTGGGACTGGTTAGGGTAAGGGAGTACGGGTACGACGAAAGATCGTCCGTCCCGGGAAGAAGAGGAAGAGTCTTAATACTCTAGGGTTAGAACTAAAGCAACAAAAGGGGATGGGGTAAAGGGTAGACAACCAATAATAATAAGTGCCTTGCGAAAGGGAACTTTGGGCCGTAATGCACCGTCTTGGTTCCTAGTGCCCCTTGAGAGCCCTTCACGGGGTATACCGGGGCAGTCCTGGGCTAACGTAAACCATAGGAGTAATAAAATTAAAAGAGCAACTAGTATAACTAGGGTTGCACACACTCACTCCCCGGTAGTTAGGAAAGTAGAATTATAGGATTACTTGCCATCAGACAGTAGCTCTGAAGGTAGATGCACGGACAGTACTGTCCGGGGGGCCGCGGGCTCGAGGGTGGAGTACGGAGAAAAGTGGTGGGTCATCGGTACTAGGCGATCGATCACACCGACAGCGGTACGATGACTCGGCGAAAAGTCTGGAGGGTACATCCAGCAGCAGTACGCGGATACTCTAGGTTGTGTTCTTCTAGGGGCGTACAGAAGGGCTAGGCCTGGTAGTGTGGTTACCCGCCTAGGAGTGGGGGGCCCGACCCACTGTCTCCGTTTGCCACTACGGAGGTTCCTGGGGGTGAAGCTAGCCTCCCGAACAGGGGGAACTAAAGGTCTGTGCGCATAGAGTCGTGTGCGTGGGTTGTACTTGCATGAATCATGGCATAGCATATCACTACACTCATATTTGCATACAACCGACACCCCAACGTATAAATCGGTATGGGACTTTTTATACGATGGGAGCCTTGCAGAAGATCCCTTAACTTATAAGTTTGTATGGGCATTCATATAAGTTAAGGTTACTTACATACTTACTTACTCGTTGCTTACTTTCTATTCTCTAGCAGTCTTTAATGCAATTTGCTATTTATTAATTGTTCTACCTATTACAACATTTATATTGTTCACCTGATATACCTTGCTAGTTAGGTCCACCGTCACTTGCTTGACTACTCTCCACTTTTGTAGCTTCCCTTTCCTCCTCTCCGCCCGGTGCTTAGGAGCCGTGGTGGGAGGGGTAGGGGATGATAGGGCTTAGTCTTTATGACTAATGGTTTTCGAACCAAACATTACAGGAGCTCCGGATGGGAGACAGGGACCAGCACCAGCGGAGTACGGTGCGCATGGAGGTGGGACAGTCTAGCACCGGTGCACCTGCGACCAGCTCCGTGAGTGATTAGCATTTTCTTAGCTTCGGCGATGAGAGACTTGTAGTGAGGACTCAGATGTACTGGGCTCGAGCCCATTTATCTATTTTCCTGATGTTATGTATTGATGGACTTGATATGATTCTCTTTTAATTACATGTTTTCTGTGGACTTGTTTACACTTTTGTATAAATGCTTCTCTCTCTTGTGATCGAAAAGGGCCGGCAGAATTGGCGTTTTGTAGTGGTTGCCTTCCCGAGATGTCGGTGCCACCGCGAAGCGGCAATTCTGGGCTAAGACCCCGGTGGTTGAAAAAAAAAAGGGGGTCTTACACTTAGTACCTTTATAAAGTTATGTACAGAGATTGTTCACAGAAAACACAGAAAATAAACAATTTAAATGTTCTTGTGAGAATCAGAAGAATTAGCAAATTTGATTATCTTGTTTGGATCTTGAGCTTGCTTCATAGTCATGATCATATCAGCATCCCCGACCGTCTTTTGAGAGGTGGTTCTTGGAACCACAGCTTCAGGATGTAGACTCATGTATTCATAAGCATTGAACAGTTTCCCTACTTGATATCTTTAAAACTCTTTTTTTCTGTAGCATGACATGGTAAAGAACTGATAAGGATCTTGGCCTTTTTCTCTGGCTTGCCTGATTTGAGAAAGAGCCATAGATTCCTTGAATCTTGCCATTCTTATAGTTGGACTAGCTTCAGGATCATAAGCTGGAATTGGAGGTTCTTCATAGTTATTAGCTATGCCAGGAGATGGAGGAGGGTAAAATGTTGGCTTGGGAGCAGACTGCTGAGCACTGTAAGAGCTTCTAGAGGAAATCTGATGTCTATGTTGATGTTGACTACCTCTAGAAGATTGAATTTGTCTTCCTTGTCTTTGATATGTTTTAGTAAGAGTAGGCTTGGAGAATGCTTCTGAACTTTGAGATAAGGTTTTTGAGGCTCTTGCAGCTGAATGAGAAGGAGGAGGAGGAGGGTCCCTTTTGAATTTCTGAGATAGAGAAGAGTATCTTTTGCTTTTCTTTCTGCGCTTTTGTTCATTCTTGGATAGCCACATCCAAGCTGGCATACCCTTATAAGGAGTTATGTTTTGCAAAATATAGTATGGAATATCATTTGTAAACTTAGGTTTTGGAGCAGGAGGAGGTGCTTTCCTTTTTTGGAGATTTGCTTCCTCTTTGGAGCATCATCAGAATCATCATCATCATCACTCACATCATCAGAAGACAAAGGATTGTCATACATAGCATCAATCTGACTTAATACATCTTGGGAATTCTCTTTACTAGCTGGAGTTGGAACAACATTAGCTTCGGCTGCTTCAGGTTCCATAGCCATATCCTGATTTATCAGATCATCTAGATTAGGAATGGGGCTATCATCCATGATATAAGTTGGCCAAGGAGGGCTAGATCTTTGTTCATATAATACTACTGGAGCAGCTATCAGACTTTTCTTTATAATATCTAATACTTCTGAACTTTTAGGGGAGGTGTAGCACACAATTGCTTTTGACGATTGAGTGAGAAAGGAGAGGCAAAAATGAATATAAGATCAAAAAATTTTCAGCATAGTATATAGATTTACTTTTGATTTAATAAAGTAGACCCTTCCAGGAAGAACTTCTGGCAAGCTGGTCTCTTGAGCAATGGATACTATAATATCTGTACATTGATTATCTACATCTGCTACTGAGTCAACTATCTCTATATCATCTGATTCCATATTAGTATCAAGAAAATTTTGAAAATCTGTTTCCATGTCAACATTTTTTCCTGCTTCTGCTACTGGTTCTGTCATTGCTGCTTCATCATTTGTTTCCATGTCAACATTTGTTCCTGCTACTACTGTTGGTTCTGATATTACTGCTTCATCATTAAGTATCTCCCCCTGCCTGGTTTCAGTAGGGACTAAAGCTAGGCCCCCAGATGAAGAGAGGGTAGAGGTGAGGGTAGATATTTGAGCAGAGAGAGATGATATGGAGATAGCTAGAGGGGAAATAGCCTCTGCAATGATGGTTTGGTGGATAGGCTTGAGGAGCTCAAGAAGTGGCTGGATGATGGAGGGATTCAAAGATGTAGAGGCAGATGTTTGGGAAGGAGGTGGTTGAGAAGGGATAGAGATAGTGATGATAGTTGCTGGAGGAGATGGTTGATTGGAAGTGTCTGGAAGGGGGTCTTGTTGAGGAGATTGTTTAGGAGAAGGAGTGTTCAGAGGAGATGAAAGTAAATTGAAAGATGGGATTGAAGAGAGAGTGGAGAGGGGGATATCATCAAGATGAGATGGAAAAGGAGATTGGGGAGGAGTAGGGATGGATGTATCAGGCCTAAGAGAGGGAGGATTGGATGGAATATGTGTAGGGGAATAAGGAATTGGAGATGCTGGTGGTGTAGGGGTATGTATTAGAATAGAAGTGGAGGCAGGGGTTTGTTGAACATGAGGCTGAGATGGAGCTTGACAATCAGGAGGAGGTGGAGGGGTGGATGGAATCTCTTCAGTTGGGTGAGGAGTGGCTTATGCAGTCCTTGTACTTTCAGGAGATTTAGAGGAAGAGGACTTGCCCTTCGATGGCTTTATGATACTCCTCTCCAATCTGCTAAAGAGGGCAGATGAGAGAGCTTCTTAGATGCATTAATGCATGTTGTCTGAGATAGCAGTAGTTCATTTGCCTTGGCTTTCAGAAACAATCCCAAGATTCTTCCATAGCAAACCTCCTTTTTGCTATTCTTTTTCCTAATTAAATCAAAGAAGATCTGCAGCCACTTCACATTCTTCTTACTGACCAACGCGGCCATAACCAGGAACTGTTGCCTGAAAATATAGTCATGTGTTGTATGCTTAGCAAACAACACCTTCCCAACGACATCCGTAAGAAATTTATATGCCGAGGAGAAATTTTTCTTAAACAGTTTTTTAGGGTTTTCGTCGAAGTGACCCATAACAGTCAGCATATCCTAATATTCATTATCGTCCATATCTAGATCATCTTCTCCAGTTTTCAAATTGAAAAGTTCAGAGAGAACGGAGGGAGAAAGAATGACCTGATTACGACTGACAGCCCCAATCATTTCAATCTCTGTTGAAGAAGAAGAGCCAACCCATTCCTTGATTTCCGTCATAGGAATCCTGATTCTTTCAGTCATGAACTGCTTCAGATTTTGTTCCTCAAATAGCTGTAGAATATCTATGAAAATTTGATCTAACTGTTGGAAAGAGTCAAAATCAATATCGAAACCATGATTAAACTTCATGCCAGTTGATCCAGTAGCGGCCATTTGCGACGTTAAGATTGAATGAGAGAGAGAAAGAGCACACCTACAAGAGAAAACACAAGATCATGTGCAGGAGGGGAATTCTGAAAGCGCGGGATTGAGGTAGAAGAAGAAAGCCTTAATAAAGGTTTTCCGAATATGAATCGCCAATCTCAATCTGACAAGAACACAAGATTCTTCGATCTCAAGTCGACAAAAAATTTCACTCAGGAGAAATTTGTCGATCTAAGAATGAAGAGAGGGAAAGTTTTCGTCGTTCGTAGAAAACTTTCAGAGACAGAATTTGTCGTTCTCTGGTCGACAAATGCGCTCAACTAAGAGATTTCATCGATCTATGGTCGACGAAAAGTCTTCAAGAACATTTATCAGTTCGTCGATCTCAGGTCGACGAACAGAAGCAATTCTTTGACCACAGATAGAGCATTAGATTGAGTCCTGACCATTTATCATACCAAGCTTATTGACAAAGAACAGATGATTGGATGAGTCCAATGGCTTAGTGAATATGTCTTCTCTTTGCAAATCAGTAGAGATAAATTCAAGTTTAATCTTATGTTTGTCAACACAATCTCTAATGAAATGATGTCTAATGTCTATATGCTTGGTTTTAGAATGCAATACTGGATTTTGTGCAATTGAGGTAGCACTTGTATTATCACAAAGAATAGTTGATTTTATATCCACTAGATCTGTGAACAGCAACTGCCTGCAGCCACATACTCAGCTTCAGCAGTGGAGGTTGAAATAGATGTTTACTTTCTACAGAACCAAGATACAAGTCTGTCACCAAAGAACTGACAAGTTCCTGAGGTGCTTTTCCTGTCTAATCTGCATCCAGCATAATCAGCATCAGAAAATCTAGTTAGCATAAATGCTGATTCTGTTGAATACCAGAGGCCTAGATCTGGACTGTTGGAACCCCTAGGTGATTTGGGCTAGGTTGTCTTCTTAGGTTGTGACCCATGTTGTATAGAAGGGTAAAATTTTATGTGTTTCTTAAGTCTAGGCCATGTTCTTACAGTCAACAGATCAAGGGACCAACCTACAACACTGCCAAAGACTCAAGACTTAGAGAGATCAAGAATTAGAAAAAGAAATCTACATTTGTCGATCTCAGGTCGACGAAAGCTGATCATAGTTCGACGAAAGCTGATCAAAGGTCGACGAAATCTCAGGTCGACGAAAGCTGATTAGAGGTCGACGAAAGATAATTAGAGGTCGACGAAAGCTGATCTCAGGTCGACAAATACTGTAAGACATTTTGTTATTTATTCTTTCTCTTTCTGTCTCATCATTTTAACAATTATAGGCTATTAATTCCCTTATAAATCAATGCACTTATATTCTCTGAATAGAGCCGTTACTGGCAGCATTGATTGCTAACATCCTCCATGGAATTAATTGCTTATATCTCGGGACAGACGTAGAATAGAATAATTGACACCATTCTTGCCATTTTCTCGTTCCCAAGACTTCGGCTGAACATTTATTACAGAGTTTTTCTTTTGAATTCAACCAAGTTGCAGTCATTCAACACTGATCTCCCTGCCAAGAAAACAACAACACACAAGAGCAGGGATTGATCATCAACCAGAGTCACAGAAAAGAAACATTTTTAAAAAGTGCAGTGAAAAAGATCTCTCAAAAAATTGACTTCTCTGAATAGAAGAAGAAAGAACAACTATCACCATGAAGAATCTTTCTTTCTCTCCCTCTTTCTTTTCAGGGATCTCAAGTGACAGAAACATTCTAATCAGTCAAGGATCTCTGAAGAGCTCAAGGTCTACACCCTTGAACAAAGCTTCCACTCCTGAACCATTCAAGATCTCAGGGGGAGCTTTGGAAACAAACAAGAATCCACACAGTCTTCTCATTTTGATTTGAGAAAAGAAGACTTACATCACTCTCTCATTCCCACCTCTGTACAGGGTTTTAATTCCCTTCAAAATTATTTTGGTTGCAAGTCTCCTTCCAAAAGACTTGAGGTTTGGTTTTTGAGCACCTAATCAAAAGCTCATTGGTGACAGTCACCTGATCAAAACCTACAGTGGATTCCTACCAAGGGTGGTAGAAGAGTGGATGTACCAAGTTTGGGGAACTACTATAAATTTCTTGTGTTGTCTAGTTGCTCTTTCTTTTTTATTCTTGTTGTGGTTGTGTTAGTTAGATATTCTGAGATCTTTAATTTACTTTAATTCGTGTTAGTTAGATATATTTGTTAAAGGCAAAGATAGTACACTATTAGAACAAAGAAAATTTTAAAAACACACAGACATACTCTATTCACCCCCCTCTAGAGTATAATAGATCTAACCCTAACTTTCAATTGGTATCAGAGGCGGTTATTTTGGTTGTACAAGCTAACCCTTGAATCAAAGATCCTAAGTTAGATTTGTTCTCCTACTTCTTCTAGATCTATACAGCATGGCACAGAACAATGAATATGCAAGCACCAGACCTCAATTGTGTAACTTGTCCATGTTCACACTCTAGAAGGCAAGAATTAGACTCTACATGAATTCTATTGATGTGGATATATTTAATTCCATCTTAACAGGACCACCAGCTCCAGTGGCTTCAACCCCATCAACTTCAACAGACATAAGTGTAGTTCCACCCCCTGGATGGACAGATGCACAGAAGAAGGAAAAGATAGTTGTTGTCAGGGCCATGAACATATTGGCTCAAACAATGTCAGATGAGATATTTCAAAAGATTGCTAACTGCTCATGCTCTAAGGCCATTTGGGACTCCCTGAACCAAATGGTGGCTGGATCAGCAGATGAGAAGAAGGATAGAAGATCCAACCTCATCACTCAATATGAAAACTTCAAAAAGGATGAAGCTGAAATAGTTGAAGTGATGTACAACAGGCTCAACTCCATTATTAGTGAGCTAAGGACTCTAGATAAGGAAATCACTTTGACTGAAGTGAATGACAAGATCCTCATGTGCTTCCCCAGCACATGGGACTCACGAATCTTGCCCATCAGAGAAGCCAGAAGCACAACATAGATCTCAACTGAAGCACTACTAGGGAAGCTAAAGTCCTATGAGCAGCTGATAAAATCAAGGGAAGCAGTAGCTGAAGTCAAGACTCCAACACCAACTAGGAAAGAGCACAACATAGCTTTCGAAGCTACAGAAGACTCTGAAGTCATTCTTGTGAATGAAGAATTGATGAGTCTCTTTGCCAAGAAATTCTTTAACATGTCTAGAAAAGATTTCATAAGGAAACCATCCAAGTATGAAGACAAGCCAAGGTATGACAAAACACCATCTAAATAAGTAGTGTACTTTGGCTGCAAGAAACCTGGGCATTTCATCTCTGAGTGCCCAGAAGTTAAGAAGAAGGATAGAATAAAGGAGGGTGACTCAAGGAAGGGTCATTATAGTAATCCTTCCTCAAGAAAGCACAAGAGGAAGGACAAGGGCTTTATTGCTGAGTCATGGAGTGACACTGAGGAAGAGTTAACCTCTTCCAGCTCCAGTGAGGATGAAGAAGAGCAGAAGGCCAAAGAAGTTAGCCTCATGGCTATTGAGGTTGGCAGTAGCAGATCATATGCTTATGAGTCTGAAGATGAAGAGCTCTTATCAGGTGAGGATCGGGTAATAGCCTCTTATGATTTTGAATCAGAGGAATTCAAATCTAAATTTAAACTATTTTGTTTAGATCTAATAGGATCTGATAAGGAAATCAAACTTCTCAGGGAAAAACTATTAGAATAAGAAAGAGTCATTGCTGATAATAAAAAATTTACTTAAGAATCAGACCTAGCTAATCGACAAACAATGTTCCTAAAATCTAAATTAAGTAAGGCTAAGGAACTATAAGAAACCTTAGAAGGTAGAAATTAACAACTGATAGACATAACTAACACAGTCAATACAAGATCAAGTAATAATAAACTAGGATTAGGAGCCTCATCTAGTGAACCAATCCTTATTTAGAAAAATCAACTATCAAAACCCATAAGTTTTATTTCTGAAAATGGTAAGAAAAATACTGGACAGGTAGAGAAGGTTAATGAAGTTCTTAAACAGTTAGAACTTAAGAAAACCAATCAGAAAAGGAAAAATAAACAAAATAACTATGTTCAGCAAATTTCGTCGAACTCAGAACGACGAAATGGGTATAGTTTGTCGAACTTAGAATGTCGAACTCTGAACGCAAATAATAATGTAATCAATTCTTCGAACTGGGATCGACGAAACCAATATTGTTCGTCGACCAGAGATCGACGTTTTGGGGCTCTAAGAATGGATACTTCCATTCTACGAGCAGAGATCGAAGAACTCAATCCCGATCGTCGAGCTCAGGTCGACGAACATACCCAGATTTGTCAGATCTAGTTCATAACAAGAGTAATCTAAAAACTAATAAATCATTTAATCCCTTTTGTAAGTGGGTCATACCTCCTATAAGGTATCTTCCTTTAGGCTATAAAGATCAACCTGAATGCTCATATATTTCCAGTTACTCCTATATAAATCAACAAGGACCCAAGGTCACCTGGGTCAAGAACAACTAAGTGTTGTACTTATAGATGAAGACCTATCCAGCATTTAATTAACACTGGTATCCTGATAGTGGATGCTCCAAGCACATGACAGGCAGCAAGGACAACTTAATTGACTATAAATCCAAGCTGGGACCAAAGGTCATCTTTGGTGATTCAAATTGTGGCCAAACAGAGGGCTATGGCAAAATCAGGATTAGAGCCGTGACACTCAAGAAAGTTGCATATGTGAGTGGACTTAAGCATAATCTCATTTCCATAAGCCAACTCTGTGATGAAGGCTATCAGGTATCATTCAACTCTGAATCCCGTACTATTACCTCAAGAGAAAACAAACAAGTTTTATTTGGCAGTAGAAAAGGAAACATATATTTAGTTAATTTCCAGTCCGTTACATCAGATATATGTCTGCTTAACTTAGTTAGTAGTCTGAATGACTTATGACATAAGAGATTAGGACATGTAAATCTGAAAAACATTGCTAGGTTATCTAAGGACAACCTTGTGAGAGGCTTACCATCTGGCCCCTACAAGAAGGAAGGTCTCTACAGGGCTTGTCAACTAGGAAAGCAAACTAAATCTAGTTTAAAATCCATTAATAAGAGTGATTCACCTAGGATTTTGTACTTACTACATATGTATCTTTTTGGACCTACTGTTGTACAAAGCCTAGGAGGGAAGTCTTATACCTTAGTGGTTATAGATGACTTCTCCAGATTCATTTGGGTTTTCTTTTTGAGAGCAAAGTCAGATACTTTTCAAGTTCTTATAGATTTTCTCAAGAACATACAGATTGAGTATTCTACTCAAGTTGCATTGATCAGAAGTGATCATGGAACTAAGTTTGGGTCTCTTCTTATGCTAGAGTTCTGTAGGAAAGAAGGTATAAGACGCTGCTTATCAACTCCTAGAACTCCTCAACAAAATGGTGTAGCTGAAAGGAAAAATAGAACACTTATTGAAGCTGCAGAGACATTACTTGCAGATGCTTACATGCCCCTATCCTACTGGGCAGAGGCAGTGAGCACAACAAACTATGTCCTAAACAGAAGCTTGATACACAAACTAAAACATAAGGCCCCCTATGAGTTGCTCAAAAGGAAGAAACCAATAATTAACTATTTTAAAGTTTTTGGTTGTGTATGCTATATTCACAATAATGACAAAAAACACATTAGAAAGTTTGAAGCAAAGGCTGCAGTGGGAATTTTTCTAGGATATTTCCAAGTCAACAAAGCTTATAGAGTTTTTAATAAATTCATATTGAAAATAGAAGAATCCATGCGTGTTATATTTGATGAGACTAACATGTTTTATAAGGAGAAAAAAATTTCTACCAGAAACCTCCTGCAGGTAAACCACTTGTGTGAGAAATTGGATGAATTGAAATTTACATCCCAGACTTCTCAAAAAGCCAATGAAGAAAGTGATGAAGAAAATCTGGATGCAGTTGAACCCTACACAACAACAGAAGTAATTCCACCAGAGGAATCCTTCCAAAATGTTATTGCTGAACCAACTCCACCCACTGATCTTGTCACACTGAGGGATCATCCCATATCCCAAGTGATTGGAGACATAACAGTAGGTGTACAGACAAGACATCAACTTAATCGGGACTTGATGCATGCCTGTTTCTTCTCTCAAATTGAGCCTCAATCCATATCTGATGTAGAGCAAGATCCCCACTGGATCATTGCAATGTAAGAAGAGCTCAATCAATTTGAGAGATGCAGGGTTTGGGATTTGGTTCCAAGACCAAAAGACTACCCAGTCATTGGAACAAAATAGGTATTCAAAAATAATCTTGATGCCCAAGGTGTGATTGTGAGGAACAAGGCTAGGCTTGTTGCTCAAGGATATAGATAAGAGGAAGGGATTAACTATGATAAAACCTTTGCTCCAGTTGCCAGGATAGAAGCAATATGGATATTTCTGTCCTATGCTTCATTCAAAAAGTTCAAAGTGTATCAAATGGATGCGAAGAGTGCCTTCTTGAATGGGGAACTTAAAGAAGAGGTTTATGTTGAACAGCCTCCAGGTTTTATTTCTTCAACTCATCCCTCTTTTGTGTTTAAGTTGCACAAGGCACTCTTGCTCCAAGAGTTTGGAATGAGACCCTAGCCAGCTTTCTATTACAGCATGGTTTTTCAAGAGACATAATTGATAGGACTTTGTTTACCAAATTGCATCATGATAAAATACTATTAGTACAAATATATGTAGATGATCTAATATTTGGCTCTATTGATCCCAAATTATGCAAGAGATTTTCTGATCTAATGCATTCAAGATTTGAGATGAGTAGCATGGGGAGCTTTCCTACTTCCTTAGTCTCCAAGTGAAGCAGCTCCCTGATGGCATCTTCATTTCCCAGGCTAAATATGCCAAAGATCTCATAAAGAAGTTTGGGATGGCTGATGCCTCAGCAAAGAAAACACCCATGCCTACAAATGTTGTACTAGAATCTGATGCACATGGCAAACCTCTGGACCAGAAACTATATAGGGGCATTGTTGGATCCCTACTGTACCTTACAGCAAGCAGACCTGATATTATGTTAGCTACATGCCTTTGTGCTAGGTTCCGGGTGAACCCTAAAGAATCTCATCTAGTTTTTCTAAAAAGAATTTTGAGATATATAAAGAGTTGTCCTAGTCTAGGTCTCTGGTATCCTACTGAGTCAGAGTTTGAGTTAACTGGATACTCAGATGCTGACTTTGCTGGATGCAGAGTGGACAGAAAAAGTACTTCAGGAACTTGTCAATTCCTTGGTATGATATTAGTGTCTTGGTTTTGCAAGAAGCAGTCATCTGTGTCTACATTAACTACTGAAGCATAATATATTGCAGCTGGTAGTTATTGTTCCCAAATACTGTGGATTCAAAACCAACTACTGGACTATGGTCTCAACTTAAATAATTCAACATTACTATGTGATAACACAAGTGCTATAGCCATAACACAAAATCAAGTTCATCACAGCAGAACTAAGCATATAGACATTAGGCATCATTTCATTAGAGAGTGTGTAGACAAAAATAAAATTAATCATGTCTATATCTACACTGACTTACAAAGAGCTGATATCTTCACCAAACCTCTGGATGAAAGAAATCATTTGTTCCTTATAAATCAGCTTGGAATGATAAATGGAGAAGAATTAGTTTAATTTCTGTCTACACTCGACGAATTTTTCAAAGTTCGTCGAACGGAGATCGACGAACTGGGGGAAGTTTGTGAGATATTCGTCGAATGGAGATCGACGAACTCTTTGTGTGTGAAGTTAGTTTCGTCGAACTAAGATCGACGAACCTACTTCAGAAAACATTCGTCGAACGAAGACCGACGAAATGTCTTCAACCCTTCAGACTGAGATCGACAAATCATTTAAGTCCAAATTATTTCATCGACCTCAGATCGAATATCTATTCATTTCTCGTGGAACGGAGTCTGTCGGTTCATATTCAGGAAATCACTATATTTAGGTTTTCTTCGACCTCCGTCCCGCGCTTTCAGTTCTCTTGCACTTGATCTTCGACTTTTCTTGCAGGTATTCTCATGGAGATTCCCGCAGGCTCTCTCGCAGCGATGAAGTTTGATACAGGATTCGATCTGGATTTCAAATCCTTCCAATACTCTGACCCTTTGTTCGTGAACATTCTGCAAATTCTAGAAGACCAACATCTCAAGACTCTGCTATCAACACGCATAAAAATATGTGGAACAGAGATCAAGGAATGGGTCTATACATCTATCTCGGAGGAGAACGTGATGACAGGGACTATCACTGGTAATGTCATCTCCCTCACTCCCGCAGTTTTCACTGAAATATTTGGATTGCATAATGGTGAGGTGGAACTAGAAATTGAAACTGAAGAGTTTGATATCATGCTGAGCCTCATGGGTTATTAAGGAGAAACCCCACAGAAACTGCTCAAAAAGCATTTATCTGTTGAATATAAGTTCCTTACAGATATTATAGGGAAAGTGTTGCTAGGAAAGCACTCTGCACATGATTATATTACCAGGCATCAATTCCTGGTTATGTGTGCAATAGTAAATAAGAAAGCCATTAACTGGGCTCAAGTTTTATTTGATCTTATCAAAGAGAAGAACAGTAAAAAGGAGGTATGTTTTGGAAGGATCCTAGGGATCTTCCTCAAAGAAAAGGCTGTCGGATCCCTGGTCTCCCCAACCATATCCATTAATGCCTCAAAGAGACTTACCCGTGCTCTTTTTGGCAAGTGGGAGAGGACCATTACAAAGCCAACCAAGGCTCTTTCATCTTCCCCCAGAATTTCTAAAGGTACAAGGGCTACAACAGCCACTCCCCACCCCTCTACAGAGATTCCATCCACCACTCCACCTCCTCCTAATTCTCAAGCTCTAGCTCAGCCTCAAGTTCAACAAACCCCAGCCTCCACTTACATTTTAACACATACCCCTACACCACCATCATCTCCAAATTCCTTCTTCCCCTACACATATTCCATCCAATTCTCCCTCTCCTAGGGCTGATACACCCATCCCTACTCCTCCCCAATCTTCTTTTACATCTCATCTTGCTGATATCCCCCTCTCCACTCTCTCTTCATCCTTCAATCTACTGTCATCTCCTCTGAACACTCCTTCTCCTCAACAATCCCCTCAACAGGACCCCCTTCCAGACACCTCCAATCAACCATCTCCTCCAGCAACTATCATCACTACCTCTATACCTTCTCAACCACCTCATGCCCAAACATCTGACTTCACATATTTAAATTCCTCTATCATCCAACCACTTCTTGAGCTCCTCAAGCCTATCCTACAAACCATCATTGCAGAGGCTATTTCCCCTATGTCCATCTCCATACCATCTCTCTCCTCTCAAATCTCTATCCTCACCTCTACCCTCTCTTTATCTGGGGGCCTGGCTTCAGTTTATACTGAAACCAGGCAGGGGGAGATACTTAATGATGATATAGCAGCAGCAGCACCAACAGCAGCAGCAGGAACAAATTTTGATATTACACTTAATGATGTAGTAGCAGCAGCAGAACCAGCAGCAGCAGAAGGAACTAATGTTGACATGGAAAAAGATTTTCTAAATTTTCTTGATACTAATATGGAATCTGATGATATAGAGTTAATTGACTCAGTAGAAGATGTAAATAGTCAATGTACAGATATTATAGTATCCAATGCTCAAGAGACCAGCTTGCTAGTAGTTCTGCCTGGAAGAATCTACTTCATTAAATCTAAAGTAAATCTACATACTCTGCTGAAGATCTTTGGATCTTATATTCAGTTCTGCCTCTCCTTTCCCACTCAATCATCCAAAGCAATAGCATGCTACACTTCCCCTATAAGTTCAGAAGTGTTAGCCATTATAAAGAAAAGTCTGATAGCTTCTCTAGTATTAGTATATGAACAAAGATCTAGCCCTCCTAGGCCAACTTATATCATAGATGATAGTCCTATTCCTAGTTTGGATGATCTAATCAATCAGGACATTGGTGTGGAAGCTGAAGTAGCTGAAGCTGAAGTTGTTCCCACTCCAGCCAGCAAAGAAATTCCCAAGGATCTGATTAGTCAAATTGATGAAATGTATGACAATCCTTAACAACAATCTGATGATGATGACGATGATTCTGATTCTGATGATGCTCCTAAGAGGAAGCAAGCTTCAAAGAAAAGGAAAGCTCCACCTCCACCTGCTCCCAAACCTGGAAATACAAATGATACACCATATTACATCCTATAGAACATAACTCCATACAAGGGTATGCCAAGCATGGATGTGGCTATCTAAAAATGAACAGAAAGTAAGGAATAAAAGTAGGAGGTATTCTCCTTCTCCACAAAGGTTCAGAAGAGATCCTCCTCCTCCTCCTCAAGCTGCAGGTGCCTCGGGAACATTATCCCAGAGCTCAGAAGGATTCACTAAACCTACTCTCACTAAAACTTATCAGAGATAGGGAAGAACTTCTCATTCTTATGGAGACAGTCAGCATAAATAGAGACATCATTCTTATTCCAGACATCAGTCAGCTCAATAGCCTATCTCTCAGCCAACATTTTCCCCTCCTCCATATCCTAATAAAGCTAATGACCCTGAAGAACCTCCAATTCAAACATATGATCCTGAAACTAGTCCAACTACAAGAATGGCTAGATTCAAGGAATCTGTGGCTCTCTCTCAAATCAGGAAAGCCAAGGAAAAAGGTCAAGACACTTCTCAGTTCTCCACTATGTCTAGCTATAGGAAGAAAGAATTTTAAAGATATCAAGTAGGAAAATTATTCAATGCTGATGAATACATGAGTTTACATCCTGAAGCAGTGGTTCCAAGAACTACCTCACAAAAGACTATTGGTGATGGTGATATGAACATGACTATGAAGCAAGCTCATGATCCAAACAGAATAATCAAATTTCCTAAGCCTTCTGACTCCCACAAGAACATTTAAAATTATTTATTTTCTGTGTTTTCTGTGAACAATCTGGGTACATAGCTTTATAAAGGTACTGATAGCTTATTTATTCTATCAGTTATCTCAGTTTTCATGCTATGTTTACTTCATTTTGTTTTGTGATTCTTTTTTTTTTCAAGTAACCTCACCCAAATAGGGGGAGATTGTTGGAACACCTAGGTTATTTGGGCTAGGTTGTCTTCTTAGGTTGTGACCCATGTTGTATAGAAGGGACAAATTTTATGTGTTTCTTAAGTCAAGGCCATGTTCTTAGAATCAACAGATCAGAGGACAAACCTACAACACTGCCAAAGACTTAAGACTTAGAGAGATCAAGAATTAGAAAAAGAAATCTACATTCGTCGATCTCAGGTCGACGAAATATGATCTCAGTTCGACCAAAGCTGATCAGAGGTCGACGAAATCTCAGGTCGACGAAAGCTTATTAGAGGTCGACGAAAGCTGATTAGAGGTCGACGAAAGCTGATCTCAGGTCGACGAAAACTGTAAGACATTTTGTTATTTATTCTTTCTCTTTCTGTCTCATCATTTTAACTATTATAGGCTATTAATTCCCTTGTAAATCAATGCACTTATATTCTCTGAATAGAGCCATTACCTGCAGCATTGATTGCTGACATCCTCCATTGAATTAATTGCTTATATCTCGGGACAGACATAGAATAGAATAATTGACAGCATTCTTGCCGTTTTCTCGTTCCCAATACTTCGGCTGAACATTTATTGCAGAGTTTTTCTTTTGAATTAGACCAAGTTGCAGTCATTCAATACTGATCTCCCTGCCAAGAAAACAACAACACATGAGAGCAGAGATTGATCATCAACCAAGAGTCACAGAAAAGAAAACATTTTTTAAAAGTGCAGTGAAAAAGATCTCTCTAAAAATTTACTTCTCTGAAGAGAAGAAGAAAGAACAACTATCACCATCAAGAATCTTTCTTTCTCTCCCTCTTTGTTTTCAGGGATCTCAAGTGACAGAAACATTCTAATCTGTCAAGGATCTCTGAAGAGCTGAAGGCCTACACCCTTGAACAAAGCTTCCATTCCTGAACCATTCAAGATCTCAGGGGGAGCTTTGGAAACAAACAAGAATCCACACAGTATTCTCATTTTGATTTGAGAAAAGAAGACTTACATCACTCTCTCATTCCAACCTCTGTACAGGGTTTTAATTCCCTTCAAAATTATTCTGGTTGCCAGTCTCCTTCCAAAAGACTTGAGGTTTTGTTTTTGAGCACCTGATCAAAAACTCATTGGTGACAGTCACCAGATCAAAACCTGCAGTGCATTCCTACCAAGGGTGGTAAAAGAGTGGATGTACCCAGTTTGGGGAACCACTATAAATTTCTTGTGTTGTCTACTTAATCTTTCTTTTCTATTCTTGCTGTGGCTGTGTTAGTTAGATATTCTATGATCTTTGATTTACTTTAATTTCTGTTAGTTAGATATAGTTGTTAAAGGTAAAGATAGTACACTGTTAGAACAAAGAAAATTTTAAAAACATACAGACATACTCTATTAACCCCCCCCCCCCCACTAGAGTATTTCAGATCTAACCCTCACTTTCATGGACAAACTTTTATATATCTTAAAATCCTTTTTAAGAAAATAAGGTAAGATTCTTTAGGGTTCACCTGGAACCTAACACAAAGACATGTGGAAAACATAATGTCTGGTGTTCTTGCTGTTAGATACAGTAGGGATCCAACAATGGCCCTATACTTCGTCTGATCAACTGGTCTTCCAGATTCATCAGCATCTATAACAGCATTGGCAGCCAAGGGAGTTTTCATGAAGGAGGCATCATTCATCCCAAACTTCTTAATAAGCTCTTTAGCATATTTAGACTGAGAGATGAAGATTCCTTCAGGGGTTTGTTTCACTTGAAGATCAAGGAAATATGATAACTCACCCATGCTACTCATCTCAAACCTTGAGTGCATTAGATCAGAAAATCTTTTGCACAGATTTGGATCATTAGATCCAAATATTATGTCATCTACATATATTTTTACTAATAGAATTTTATCATGATGCAATTTTGTAAAAAGAGTTCTATCAACCATGCTTCTTGAAAAACCATGCTCTACAAGAAAGCTGGCTAAGGTCTCATACCAAGCTCTTGGAGCTTGCTTTAAACCATAGAGATCCTTATGCAATTTAAAAACATAAGAGGGGTGAGTTAAAGAGATAAAACTGGTGGCTGTTCCACATATACTTCTTCTTTTAGTTCCCCATTGAGAAAGGCACTTTTGACATCCATTTGATATACCTTAAATTTCTTGTGAGCAGCATAGGCTAAGAATATTCTGATGGATTCAAGCCTTGCAACAGGTGCAAAGGTTTGATCATAATCAATCCCTTCCTCTTGTATGTATCCTTGAGCAACAAGCCTTACCTTGTTCCTCACAATCACACCTTGGGCATCAAGTTTGTTTCTGAATACCCACTTAGTCCCAATTACTTGATTGCCCTTAGGCCTTGGAACTAAGTCCCAAACTTTACACCTCTCAAACTAGTTGAGTTCCTCTTGCATTGCAATGATCCAGTTTGGATCTTGCTCTGCATTAGATATGTATTGAGGCTCAATTTGAGAGAGAAAGCAGGCAAGCATCCATCAGGGTTGAGTTGATGCCTTGTCTGCACTCCTGCAGATATGTCTCCAATTACTTGAGATCTAGGGTGATACCTAAGTGTGACAAAATCATTAAGAGAAGTTGGTTCAAGCAACATTTATTTGTTTTAATTCCTCTTTTGGAATTGTATCAACTGTTGAAGGAAGTTGGACTGCTTCCACAGTTTCTTCTTCACTTTCAACTTCTGATATAGCTTGTGGAGAGGGATGTGATTCAACCTTTGAGGTAAGGTTTAGATCACCCAAGCTCTCACACAAATTTTGTACCTGCAAATGACTGTTGGTAGAGATATCTCTCTCCTTATAAAACATATTAGATTCATCAAATGTCACATGCATGGATTCTTCAATTTTTAGTGTTGATTTATAAAATACCCTATATGCCTTGCTGACTTGGGAATATCCTAGAAAAATTCTCATTGCAGCCTTAGATTCAAACTTTCTAAGATGTTTCTTGTCATTATTGTGAATATAGCATATACATCCAAATACATTAAAATAGGTGATTATATGTTTCTTCCCTTTGAGTGGTTCATAGGGAGTCTTGAGCTTTAGTTTGTGTATAAGGATTCTATTCAGGACATAGTTTGCTGTGCTTACAGCTTCTGCCCAATAGGATAGAGGCATGTAAGCATCTGCAAGCAATGTACCTGCAACTTCAAGGAGTTTCATATTCTTCCTTTCAACTATCCCATTTTGTTGAGGAGTTCTGGGAGCTGAGAAGCATTGTCTTATACCTTCTTTCCTACAGAACTCTAGCATAAGAAGAGACTCAAACTCAGTGCCATGATCACTTCTGATCAATGTAAATTGAGTAGAATACTCAATCTGTATGTTCTTGGGAAAATCTGTAAGAACTTGAAAGGTATCTGACTTTGCTCTCAAAAAGAAAACCTATGTAAATCTGGAGAAGTGATCTACAATAACTAATTTATATGACTTTCCTCCTAGACTTTGTACATCAATAGGACCAAAAAGGTCCAAATGGAGCAAATAAAAAATTCTAGGTGAATCAATCTTATTAATGGATTTGAAACTAGATTTAGTTTGCTTGCCTAGTTGACAAGCCCTGAAGAGGCCTTCCTTCTTGTAGGGACTAGAAGGTAAACCTCTAACAAGATTGTCCTTAGATAACCTAGCTATATTCTTAAGGTTTACATGACCTAGTATTTTGTGTCATAACCTAGTTTGAATGCTAACTAAATTGAATAGACAAATTTCAGAGTTAGCAGATTCAAAATTTACTAAGTAGATATTGCTTGTCTAATTCCTATTAAAACAGTTGTGTTATTTAGAGATATAATTCATAAGGAGTTAGTAAAGCTTACTCTATAACCTGTATCACATAGTTGGCTTACTGATATCAGGTTATGCTTTAGACCATTTACATAAGTCACCTTTTTGAATGTGACAGCTCCACAGTTGAAGTCACCATAGCCTTCTATCAATCCAAAGCCTGAATCCCCAAAGATTACTTTAGGTCCAGTCTTGGCTTTATAGTTGATTTGGCATTCTTTGCAACCTGTCATATGTTTAGAGCAACCACTATCGAGGTACCATTTGTTTTGAGTGACAGGGTTCTCTTCTACCTGAAAAGAGGATTAGCAGTTTTTGACACAGGTTACCTTGGGTCCTTGTTTTTTAACATAGCTGAAGCTTGACATTAATGAGAATTCAGGTTGATCCTTATAACCTAAGGGAAGATACCTTCTAGAAGATATGACCCACTGACTAAAGGGATTAAGTGATTTATTAGCTTTTAGGTTACTCCGGTTATGAACTGGATCTAACAAATTTGAGTATGTTCGTCGACCTGAGATCGACGATCGGGGTTGAGTTCTTCGATCTCTGCTCGAAGAATGGAGATATCCATTCTTAGAGCCCCAGAAATGTCGATCTCTGGTTGATGAACCATACTATTTTTCCTCGATCCCAGTTCGAAGAATAGATTGCATTATTATTTGTGTTCAGAGTTTGTCATTCTGAGGTCGACGAACCATACCCATTTCATCGTTCTGAGTTCGACGAATTTTGCTGAACATAGTTATGTTATTTGTTTTTCTTTTTCTGATTTGTTTTCTTAATTTCTAATTGTTTAAGAACTTCATTAACTTTGTCTACTTGTTCAGTATTCTTCTTACCACTTTCAGAAATAAAATTAATAGGTTTTGATAGTTGATTTTTTGAATGAGGATTGGTTCACTAGATGAGTCTCCTAATCCTAGTTTGTTATTATTAGATCTTGTATTAACTGTACTAGTTATGTCTATCAATTGTAAACTCCTACCATTTAAGGTTTCTTCTAGTTTCTTAGCCTTACTTAATTCAGATTTTAAAAACACTATTGGTTGATTAGCTAGGTTTAGTTCTTCAGTTAATTTTTCATTATCAACAATGACTTTTTCTTGTTCTACCAGTTTTTCCCTGAGAAGTTTGATTTCCTTCTCAGATCCTATAAGGTCTAAACATAATAGTTTAAATTCAGATTGAAAATCATATGATGCAATTACCTGATCATCTTCAAAGAGGGATTCTTCATCTTTTGATCCTTCAGAATATGATCTGTTACTTCCAGCATCTATTGCCATAAGTCAAACTTCCCTTGCCTTTTTTTCCTCTGTATCATCCTCACTAGAGCTGGAGGAGGATGTTTCATCTTCAGTATCACTCCAGGTTTCAGCCACAAAGCCCTTCTCCTTCTTTTTGTATTTGCTAGAGGAGGCCTTGTTGTGATGATGTCTTCTTAACTCCTTTTCTTTCCTTTTGTCTTTCTTTTGACCTTCTGGACATTCTGAGATAAAATGTCCAGGTTTCCTGCATCCAAAATAGAGAACTTCTTTAGAAGGGGTCTTACATACCTGGGTTTTTCTTCATTCCTTGAAGTCTTCTTCCTGAAGTCCTTCCTTGCCATCTTATAGAATCTCTTAGCAAAGAGACTCATAAGTTCTTCATTGGTTGATAAGCTGGGAGATTCTTTTGCAGCTTTGAGTGCTAAGCTTTTTTCCTTCCTGGTAGGAGTTAATGCTTTTGGTTCAACTGTAGCTTCTCTTGACTTGATCAATTGCTCATAGGATTTGAGCTTTCCAAGAAGAGATTCTGTTGATATTTCAGCCATGCTTCTAGCTTCTCTGATGGGCCAGACTCTAGAGTCCCATGTACTGGGAAAACACATGAGGATCTTGTCATTGACCTCAGTCAGAGTGATTTCTTTATCCAATGTTCTGAGCTCACTTATGATGGAGCTCAGCATGTTATACATTGCTTTTACAGATTCTGCTTCATCTTTCTTTAACTTCTCATATTGGGAGATGAGATTTGATCTTCTGTCCTTCCTCTAATCAGTAAAGCCTGCTACTATTTGGTTGAGGGAATCCCAAATGGCTTTGGCAGATGTGCAATCAACAACCTTTTGAAATATGTCATCTGGCATAGTTTGGGCCAGTATATTCATAGCTCTGGCATCACCAATCTTTGCCTTCTTATGTGCATCAGCTTGATCTGGAGGAGGCACTGCACTGAGATTTACTGAAGTTTAGGTAGAGGCCACTGGAGATGGTGGTCTTGTCAAGTTAGAATTGAAAATATCCTCATCAATAGAGTTTATGTACAGCTTGATTCTTGCCTTCCAGATTCCAAACTTTTGCAAGTTGCAAACTGGAGGTCTGATGCTGGCATAATCCTTGTTTTGTGCCATGATATCATAAAATAAAATATAATCAGAGAGACTGCTAAAGCTTATTCAGAGTTTATCCTGAGGATCTTGGTTAATCCAGGTGTGAGCCTGTATGATATGATTAACCTTCCTCTGATACCAATTGAAAGATAGGGTAAGATCTGAAAACTCTAAGGGGGGTGAATAGAGTTATTGAAACCTTTATAATTTTTTGCTGTATTAAAGAATCGTTAATAAAATAGGTTACTATACTATCAGTGTACAAGTGTACAGGTACAGTAGATAAACTAGAGATATATATCTAATCTACACAACACATATGTATCACAACACAAGCACAGAGAAAAATCATAGTAAACACAGACAACACAAGAATTTTATAGTGGTTCCCTAAATTTTGGTACATCCACTCTTCTACCACCCTAGGTAGGAATCCACTACAGGTTTTGATCAGGTGATTGCCACCAATTAGCTTTTGATCAGGTGCTCAAAAACCAACTCAAGTCTTTTGGAAGGAGACTTGCAACCATAATAATTTTGAAGGGAATTAAAACCCTATACAGAGGTGGGGAAGAGAGTTTGATGAAAGTCTTCTTTTCTCAAAACACGGTGAGAATACTATGTGGATTTGTTATTGTGTATGACAAAGCTCCCCCTGAGATCTTGAATGGTTCAGGAGTGGAAGCTTTGTAGAAGGGTGGTTAGGCCTTGACTGATTTGAATGTTGTTGTCACTTGAGATCCCTGAAAACAAAGAAGGAGAGGAAGAAATACTCTTGATGGTGATGGTTGTTCTTTCTTCTTCTCTTGAGAGCGGTCAAATTTTTGAGAGATCTTTTCACTGCACTTTTGTACATTTTCTTTTCTGTAACTCTGTTGTTGATGGATTGCCATTTTTTATGTATCTGTTCTCTCCCTTGTTGTTTTCTTAGCAGGGAGATATATATAAGATAACTACACCTTGGTCGAATTTCAAAAACTCTGCAATAAATATTAAGCTGAAATCTTGGGAACGAAAAACATCAAGAATTCTGTCAATTATTCTATTCTATGTCTGTCCCGAGATATAAGCAATTAATTTCATAGAGAATGTTAACAATCAATGCTTCCAGTAACGGCTCTATTCAGAGAATATAAGTGCATTGATTTACAAGGGAATTAATAGCCTATAATAGATATAAAGTGATAAGACAGAAAGAGAATGAATAAATAACAAAATGTCTTATAGTTTTCGTCGACCTAAGATCAGCTTTGGCTTTGAGTGAATTATGTCGCTGAGCCCATTATGGCGCTAAGTGATTATGGCACTGAGTGATCTTTGGCATTGAGAGATGAAGTATTAGTCGACCTTAGAACAGAGATCGTCGAACTCAGTTCAGAGAATTTTATCTCTGAGTTAGTTTAGCTGAGAACGACTATCTTTGACCTGAGATCGACGAACGTAGATCTCTTTTTCTAAATCTTGATTTCTCTAAGTCTTGAGTCTCTAACAGTGATGGAGGCTGGTCCTTTTTACTTTTGATTCTAAGGACATAGCTAAACACTAGAAATACATAAAATTTGACCCTTCTATACAACATGGGTCACAACCTAAGAAGAGAACCTAGCCGAAATCACCTAGGGGTTCCAACACAGCACTCGTGTGATCGATAATTTTATCTAGAATTTTCTCTAACTCCAAGCTCTCGAGAAGTTTAAGTATACATCTCGAGAAGTTAATCTAGCACTCGAGTGATCATTTAACCACTCAAGTGATTTACTTCTACATCTAGAATTTCCAGAATTGCCTCCTCTCGAGTTATCAAAGTCTTTCACTCGAGAGCCAGTTCATTCACTCGAGTAGTTTACTTCTCACTCGAGTAATGCTGAACCGATTTCAGAAAATTTTCTTAAGTCCTTGTCAGATCTAATTTTTGAATGTCGTGACATGATTGCTCCACGTAGCCATCATTAATGACGATTATTACCGTTAGAGAGATCATATAAAAGGTCTTGTCATAATGTCAAACCCTAAGAGAGTAATTCTAAGATTTGGATCGGCCGACAATTTTCCAATCTTCTACAGAAAGTCGCCGCACACCTTCAAGAACTCCAAGGGTAACTTTTGATCCAGAGAGATTCGCAGATCAAGGGATTCATCTTTCTCAATCTTTTCCTTGATCGTGTGAGTCAAAGTTTCTCAGAACAAGATCGATCCAAGAGTCTCCATCTATAATTTTTGATAAAGCCACAAAGTCCAAGAAGGAAGACCTAAGGAGATTTTCAGATCTGAGAAAATTATTATTTATTTTCTACAAATCTCTTTTTAATCTTGTAGGAGATTATACTCCGAGTGTAGGAGATTTGTTCTCCGAGTTGTAGGAAGTTTTCTTCTTCCAAGTGTAGATCCATTTTGGATCGAGATTTTAGGAACGTTGTTCCGAGTGGTACGATCATTTTGTTCCGAGATTAGCGGAGTAGCTGAGTCTAGTGCTTTGCTAGATCGGTGAGTGGAAAGTGGACGTACCCAAGATTTGGGAACCACTATAATTCTTGGTGTCCTCTGTGAATGCTTGTTTATTTTTTATGCTTAGATAACTATAGTTTTTATTCCACAAAAAGTAGAACAACTCACCTATTCACCCCCATCTAGGTGATTTAGGTAGACAACTAAGCCATTTTTCAATTGGTATCAGAGGGAGGTTAATCATTAGATGGTTAACACCTTGATCAAATCTGCCCCAAGTTGTCTTTAAGTTATTCAAGCATGGACAGAGCCAAGGATTTTGTCAAGATTCCCATGTGCACAAAGAATAATTTTGCAATGTGGAAAGAAAGAATAAAATTTTTTATGGAAGCTGTGGATCCAAGGATCTTCATGATTGTTGAAGAAGGTCCTTATGTTTCCATGACTGCCTCCACAATAGATGCTACAAAGTAAGTTCCAAAGAAGCTAATGGATCTCGACAAAGATGAGATTGCACTTGTCTCTCTAGACAAGAAAGCCAAAAATACTATAGCAAGTGAAGTCGATGATTCAATGCTGCAGAATTTGATTCACTGCCAATCTGCTAAAGAGATATGGCAGTCTCTGATCATCTTGAGTGAAGGTACTGAAGAAGTAAGGGATGATAGAAGATCCCTTCTGAATCAAAAGTATGAAGCCTTCCGACAAGGACCCAAGAACACCATTGCTGACACTTTTGAGAAATTCTTCAAGATAGTCAATGGTCTAAGAGTATATGGCCAGGTCTTCACTAATGGAGAGCTGAACGACAAGTTTTTGAGGTCTCTAACCAAGGAATGGGACAACAAAGTTTATGCCATTCGGGAATTTGGCAAGTTAGCTGAGACTTATCTTCAGAACCTCTTTAGAAAGGCGATGTCCTATGAAATTCAAATTAATTCTAGAAAAGCTGAAGAAGAGAAGAATCGATTCCCTCCCAAGGAGAAGTCTGTCGCTCTAAAGGCAGACAGCTAAAGGAAGGGCAAAGCTACTTCACCTAGCCCTGCTCAAGTAGAAAGTGAAGAAGAATCATTTGAGCCAAGTACTTCAGGCTCAAGCTCTCTGAAGGAGAGTTATCGCTGCTCTCAAGACAGTTCAAGAAATTCTTGAACAAGAAAAAGAAATCGAGGGGCAAGGATGCCTTATACAGAAGATCCCGACAAGATGGTGATCGGCGACAGAAGGGCTCAAGTGGCCATGATAGGTATAAGTCTAAATTGAACAATCATATTTCTACTGACATAGTTTGTTACTGTTGTAATAAGCAAGGTCATGCAATTGCTGATTTCCCCCAAAAGAAGAAGGAGGGTGGCCAAAGAGAGGAGAAGAAATCTTCTTACCATAAGAAGAAGACAGAAAGAAGCCTTGTAGCCAAAAAGGGCAAAACCCTCATCGACACTAACTTATCTGAGTCAAGTGATGAAGAGGAAGCCTACTTGGAGCTCATGGCACATACTGACGAAGAAGAAGAGCCCCAGTTTACTGGGGAGGTAAAATCTCATACACCCCTTTATGAATCTGATGTATCTGATCATGATCATGAGGACAGCTCTTCTGACGATGAGTTTGAACTCAAGGCCCAGTATAAGGAGTTGATCATGGCCTACGAAAAATGTAGAAAGGTCGTGAAAACTCAGGCTAAAGAGATCAAGTCTCTAAAGGCCGTAGAGAGCTCTCTGAGAGAGGAAGTCATTAAGATGGACTCACTCAGAGAAGACTTAGATACTGCAGTTGATGAGTGCAATAAGGCTCTCAATCACCTCGACCTGAAAGAAGAAATCATCAAGGGATTGGAAGAGCAACATGAAGCTGAAAAGGAACTTGTTGAAGGTTTCTCTAAGCCCAAGATAGTTCTTCCTCTTGTTGCTGAGTTCTCTGCTCATACTAAGGGTGATGGATTAGGCCATGTTGAGGCTCCTAGTTAATCCTCTAGGATTAATAAGGCTCAGCAAAAAGAATAAGGCGGCCTATAAGGCTTTGGCCAAGGAAAAAGGGAAAGCTCCACAAGATAAGACTACATTTAATAAAGTTGTTTTTCTTACTAATAAGTTTGATCTTGACTCCTCCTGCGGTCACTTCACTAGGCCTACTTATCTAGATCCCAAGTAAAGGTACCAAGGATGGACTCTCCCTCGAAACTTTGGTGAAAGTGTCTTTAAGGCACCTTATGAAGAGATCACTCTTCAAAGCTATGGCCCTTTTGATCATGGTCATAATATCAAGAAGGCTCCAAAAGTAAAGCCTATTGTGGAAAAGCCAATGAAGGAGAATAATTCATGTGATTGTCTTCACCATGAAGCTTTTACCTCTAAGAATGCTACCCCTGCTAGGCCAGACTCCCCAAAAGTCAAGCAGGAGGGAGTTAGGCAAAGATACAACAAGTTTGACTGTTGGTGCTATGACAGAATTAGTCACTTTGCCATCAATTGATGGTTTAATCCCAGAAACTATGTTACCCCTCAGATTACTAATATGAGAAAGACCGTTCATAATGCTAATACATGTTGGGAGAGCAGGCTAACTAGAGACCAAGGACCCAAGCAAGTTTGGGTTCCTAAGGCAAACTGACTTGTAATTGCAAGTATGTCCAAAGGCAACCAGAAATCCCATTTGGTATTTGGACAGCAGATGCTCTCGGCATATGACCGGTACTAGAAGCCTTCTCCAGAATTACTCTCCAGTCGTGAACAGACCAAAGGTCTTCTTTGGAGGTTCTGACAGAGGAATTACGAAAGGCTATGGTATGATTTTTAACAGTAGTGTATCCTTTTCGGATGTGGCTTATGTTGAAGGATTAGAACACAATCTCATAAGCATATGTCAACTATACGATAAAGGATACATAGTTGAATTTCATGCTGATAAGTGCTTGATAAAGTCCGTTGACAATTTTGAAACGATTTTATCAGGTACTCGTACTAGAAATATCTTTTGTTTAAATTAAATTTTTATAAACTCTTCTACACGAGTGTGTCTTTTGACAAAAGATAGTGCATCTCTTGGTGACCAATGGCACAAGAGATTAGCATATATTAATTTTAAAACTATTAATAAATTATTTTCCCTTAACTTAGTACGTGATGCCCCGAATGTTAAGTCACTAAGGATAGACCTTGTCATGCATGTATGAAAGGCAAGCAAATAAGGGATACTTTTAAAAGCATTATAGGCAAAGACTCTAATAGGTGTTTACACTTGCTTCATATGGATTTGTTCGGTCCACTGTAAGTTAGAAGTTTAGGAGGTAAGGTTTATTAAAGAAAAGGGGGGGGTGATAAACTCTGAATAACTCTACGGGGGGAGGAATAGAGTTATAAAAAATCTTTTTACAGTAAAGATAAAAGCAAATAAACTAAGCTAATCTAACCACAACACAAGCACACAAGAACACAGAAAACATAACCAGACAACACAATAATTTTATAGTGGTTCCCCAACTGGGTACATCCACTCTTCTACCACCCTTGGTAGGAATCCACTACAGGTTTTGATCAAGTGACTACCACCAATGAGCTTTTGATCCGGTGCCCAAAAACCAACCCAAGTCTTTTGGAAGGAGACTTGTGAACCAGAATAATTTTGAAGGGAATTAAAACCCTGTACAGAGGTGGGGATGAAAGAGTTATGAAAGTCTTCTTTTCTCAAAAAAAATGAGAAGACTGTGGATTCAGAGATGTTGTCAAAGCTCCCCCCTGAGATGTAGAAGGGTTCAGGCTGGGAAGCTTTGCACAGGGTGAGTAGGTCTTCAACTGAGAGACTTGGTCCAGGAGCTTTAGACAAATGATGCTGGAATGTCTTAGCAAGGTCTTGGAAGAGAAGAACAAAAAGACTCTTGATTTGTAAAAGTTGTTCTTCTTGCTTATTCTTCAGAGCACTGACAGAATGAGAAGATACTGATGAAGAACTGCTTCAGAATGTTTTTAGGATGTGAGCAGGAAAAATTTTCTATCTTTCTCTGTGTGTCTATCTGTTGTGTCTGTTTAGTTATCGAATCGATATCCTTCTTCTGATGTAGGGATGTCCGGAATCGGAGATCTCTACGGAAATAATTCACTCCTCGCCCAATATCGCCTTAGGTCTACCGCACCTACACAGCACCTATCGCCCACAATATTTCCTCATCACAAATGCAGCGCATAAAAATAACAAGGAGGATTAGTCGACTCAAAAATAGCGATCGAAATTTTAGTCGGATCGTTCCCCAAATTAACATAAAGATTGCCAACCTTTTTGGGAGCAAAACCAAGGCTATAGGCCAAGACCCGCTCCGGCAAATAGGATCCACCCGATCCGGAAATAAAAAGCCTAGCAACGACGATTTCGAAATGAAAATTGCAGCGATTGATTTAACAAAGCGAATAAAACGATTCGCGATCCACCACAACTAATTAGAAGAAATCACACAAGGAGGGATGAGATATTTTACCCAACCGGAGAATGTTCACACAAGATAACTATGGGAGAATCACTCTCTCCACGGATCCACCGGCGTCACACCAAAGGGCTTGCAACCTTCTTCCACGGAGTCGCACCGAAGGAAGCCGTGCCGGAGTCGCACCGAACCGGATGGAGGGAGCAAAGGGGGCCGGCGGCTTCACACCACTAGAAGGGGGGGGGGGGGGCGGCGGCAATGAGGGGCAACCTCCTTGGCCGAAATTCTCAAAGAGAGGAAATAAGGTTTCAATCTTTTCTAATTATCTCATAACAAAGGCCTCCTTATATAGGAGTTACAAACAAGCTTTAACCATTCATGATGGAGATGTAATCTCATCCATCCAAATGGTTAAATGTACACCAAATAAAAATATTGTCCAAATGCAAAAATAAAAGTGCAATATTGAATATAAAATTATCACTTCAAACTTGGATAATTTTATATTCCTAAAATAGAAATAATAAAGCATGAAAAGGGAAATGTTTTAATGCGGTGCGGCGAATGTTGCGCGCCGCGGGCGGAGGTTGTAACGTAGCCTTCCGCTAGCATCATCGTGACGCCTCACGTCCTTTAGTTGAATCGCCTCAGCAACCGGATCAACCTCATCATCGTCAGCATCGTCTCCAAGTAGAGGTGGAGGGGGCGCGCCATCAATCCTCCCCCGCTCAAAATCACGCATCTCTGTTGCGTGGTCCAAGAGGTAGCGGCGAAGAAGATCGGCATCCAAACTTTGCAGCTCCAACTCGAGCACCCAAGAGTCATCCGAAGGGGGGCGGTCACGCCAACGGATGAGGAAGCGGCGGGTGTCGCCATCAGCAGTGGTAACATGCTCAGCATCAAGTATCATCTCTGGAGTGGAAAATGTCCGTGGGAACATGGGGAACATATTAGCAGTAGGCAAGAAAGAAGGCAATGTACCATCCGATGATATACCTGTGGGGACCGTAAGAGGGAGATCATCCGTTCTACCACTCCCCAACCCATGAGAATTTAAAGTGGGAGAAGAAGACGACAAAGAAATCAACTCTTGTGGTGGCGACACAAATATCGTTAAATCCGAAACGTTAAAAATGGGCGAGATACCCCAATCAGCAGGCAAGTCCAAAATGAAAGCGTTGTCACCTAACTTCTTAATAATCCGAAAAGGGCCGGCGCGCTTTGGTGCTAACTTTCTTACGGTGCCAGTTGGCAAGCGTTCGGGAACTAAACGGACTAAAACCAGATCGCCAATTTTAAAGTTTGAAAGTGAGGGGATAAGTTGTAAACTACTCTAGAGGGGGGGGGGGTGAATAGAGTATTCAAATTTTATGAATCACTAGTCAGCTCCCTTGGAGTTGATTTGCGGAATAAAATAATCTGATACTTGAACCCTAAGAGCCTAACACAGTGAAGTGCACAAGAGAGAGAGTTAACTGAGATTTCAGATTAACTATAAACCTATCACAGCAACTAGCAATCCTAGATAGTTCTATCACAGCCACAGAATAAGATGAATAAGCAAGATAACCAGATGGACACAGGATATATAGTGGTTCCCTCTTAATAGGTACTCCACTCTTCTACCACCCTGGTAGGAATCCACTACAGGTTTTTGCTAAGGTGCCCTGCCACCAATGATCTGATTCAGGTAGATCAAACAGACCCTTTGAGCTTTTGATAAGGATGCTCAACCACAGGTTGTTGATAAGGTGCCCTGTCACCAACGTTCACTTTTGAAGAGATGTGAACAAACTCTTTTTACAAAGGGGTTGAGAGGGTTAGATTATCTTCTCTGTTGTGAATACAGATTAGAGAAGACTTGTGGATTCTCTAAAGAATCAAAGTCTCCCCCTGGCTCAGTGAAAGTCCAGGGAAAGCCTTTGCTTCAGGATGAAGGAGTTTCAGATAAACTGAAACTAAATCCTCAGAGATCTGAAGACTGATTTTTATCAGGTCTTAAGATTCTGGAGCACTTGAAGCAGAACTGAAGCTCTTTCTGAAGTCTTGAAAACTCTAAGCAGATGCTCAGGAGACTTGAGAATGAAAGATGATTGCTCTGGGCTTTTGCTTCAGGAAAACTTTTCTTCTTCTTGTTGTGAGATTGTGAAGAGCTGCTCTGATGATGCTTGAGCGAATGAATAATATTTCTCTGTGTCTGTAACTTCTCTTTTGCTGAGAGAAGAATCTCTCTTAAATACGTCTTCACGTTTTTCCTTTGGAACGGCTCTATTGATTTGAATTCTCGAGCCCTGCAACAGATTATCTCAAAAATAGAATATAGCAATAGGAATAGAATGGCCTATTAACTTTCTGTCAGTCCCAATAAGGAATAAAATAAGCGGGAAAAATATCTCAGCATAAAGACGTACCATTCTTGGAAATAGTACATAGTACCAACGGCTAGAAAACAAGCTGGAACGATAAAGTCAACGCAATTTGTATAATAGGACAAAATGCTTTATCAAGAATACTAAAACCCGTGATTTATGCTTGACATATTTTATAAATAATTCATTTGAATTTAAGCCATAAATTTAGCAACAAATAACTTCAGAAAATCTTTCTAACCACAAGCTAACACACTTGGAAATAAACCAAGGAATAGCATAAATACAAATAGATAAAAGCAGACAGAAATCGTCGAACAGGAGTTCGATGATCGTCGACCTGCAAACAGATCGTCGACTAATAGCAGGAATCTGTCGGAACAGAAATCGTCGACCAGAAATCGTCGACCAGCTAATAGATCGTCGACCGGCTAACAGATAGTCGACCAGCTAACAGATAGTCGACCAGCTAACAGATAGTCGACCAGCAAAGGCAAAATATCTGTCGAGACAGAAATCGTGAAGCAAGAACACGATCGTTGATCTGTTGATGACAGATCGTCGACCAACCTTCAGAGCGTAGTAAGCTTGCTCTGAGATCGTCGACTAACGGTCGACGATAATTGTCTTGACTTCAACGATTCAATAGCCCTGCTATCGTTGACCAATGATCGACGATCGCGAGGCCTCGTTCGACGATGGTCGAACGGAAAAGCCTTAACCACAAAAACATCTAGAACTTCTAACCTAAGCTCTAGGTCAGTTTATAAACTGCCCTAGGGAGACTAAACAGAGTCTAAACATGATCATATATCTTTATATGGATCAAGAGGGGCTGGAAAGGGATTACATAAGCCAAATCACATCTAGGGTACCAACAATCTCCCCCTATTTGGGTTATGTTATCCAATCCAATCTAAAAACTAAAGCACACAGCAACAAAAACAGATATTAACCAAAATGAAACACAGGCAATCCACAGAAAAAAAACATAAATCAGCAGAACTATAAAGTATCAAGCAGATTTATCAGAGGTTTTAGCATCAGATGAGTTTTTAGGGGTTACAGCTGGTTTGAAAATAATCTCTCTGTTAGGATTTGCTGCTTGTCTTTTAGATAGCATTAGGTCATGTTCACTAATGATTTTCTTTTCAGCATAGCTTGGTAGAACTGCAGCAGGATGTAGCTTCATGTATTCTTCAGTATTAAAAGCTTCTGGATTGACTTGAAATTTGCTGAGTTCCTTTTCTCTGAATTCAGACATAGTTGTATATGCTGTAGGGTCTAGTCCTTGAGCTTTGGCTCTCTCCATCATGCTCAGAGCAATAGACTCCTTAAATCTTGCCATAGAGGCAATCCTTTCAGTTTCAGTTATATCTGATGGAGAGGGTGGTCTGTCAATGTCAGCTTGAGCTGCAATCTCCATGTTTCTTTGAAGAGCTGTGACTATTTTCCTTGAATCAAGATAAATCTGTGCAGCCTTCTTAGGATCTGTTTCAGCATATAGAGATTTTGGAGGAGCAAGTTCAATGAACTTCTTATGGGATTTCTTTGAAAGGACCACTCTTTTTCCTTTTGATTCAGTTGTCTCAGCAGCAGCAGGTTTTCTTGAAGAAGAGGATGGACCTTTCCTGGGAGGAGAAGGTTTCCATTCTGAAATTTTCTTTTTAGGAGAGGGAGGAGGAGAGAAGGTAGGTTGCTGAAAAGTCATCTCCTTTATTTGTTCCACGAGAGCATTGTCATTTCTTTTTCTTCCCTGTCCTGAAACATCTTGGCCTCCCTGGCTTTGATTACTCCTTCTTTGGTAGGTCTGAGAAGTGTTAGAACTGGCTGACCTTGCAGAGGGGGCAGAAGAGAGACTTCCAGAGGCTCCAGCACCAGGAGGTGGAGGAGGACCTCTGGGGGGGAATTTCTGAACAGGAGTGTCATATCTTTTTCTTCTCTTATTCTCTCTTGTCTGATTCTTTGAAAGTCTCATCCAAGGCTGAAATTCTTTGCTCTTGGGATCAATTCCCTTCAGAATAAAATAGGGAACATCCTTGTCTGGATTAGCAGTAGGAGGAGCAGATTCCTTTCTTTTCTGGGCTACAGCCTTTTTCTTCTTTTGGGAGCTATCAGAATTTTCAGGATCATCATCATCAGAGGAGTGGGATGAGGTTCTGCCAGCATAATCATCAAAGTTTTGTTCAGAAGGATCCTTGGCAGCAGGTTCAGCTTTGTCTTTCTTTTCTCTTTCTTCTTTCTCTTTAGCTTCCTCAATGGCATCTTGCCTAAGGAGGGCATCAAGATCCACATTTGGAGACCTCTTCCAGAGTTCTGATTCTGGATACAACTCAGGAACTGTCTTGGGGACCAGATCTGCAATAGAAGGAATGGATAGAGGATAGGTAAGGATAGGTGGAGAAAAGATGACGATATCTACAGGGGCAGATGCTTTCTCTAGAGAGATGGCTAGGGAATCCAGATGATAATTAGCCAACCCTTCAATGTACTCAGAGGCAATATTCTCAGCCACAAAGGCTATAAATTGTTCTAGGTTTAGAGTACCTGAGCTTGAGTCCATTTCAGTCATCTTGGGAGCATTGTCTGCCCTATCTTGCACATCTTCAATTTCTTCAGCAGCAGCATCAGCAGGGATGTTGATGTCTTCAGCAGCAGCAGCATTTATGGTTGTGCCTGCATGCAAAGAAAGATAGGTTAACAACCAAGTGGGAATAAAATATTCCCCCCAAGGTGAACAAACAACAGGTAATAGATAGGATTACCTGAAGATCTACACAGGATACCACTTTGCATCTAGGAAGGAGGTTATAATTCCTTCTAGATGTTCAGTGACATCAGGGATAGACACCTCTGCAAGGCACAAGAGGAGTGCCATACAGGAAAAGAAAAGAGTATCTTTGACCAAGGGGTCATCAAGGTACTCAGGTCTATAAGGGACCACTATCTCTTGAGGAGGAAGAACAAAAGGAGTAGATGTGAGTGAGAACTCACAGTCTGAGTTAAGAAATGATTCCAAGTCTTTATCAGAATCAAAGGACTTAGCAGCATCAACTTGCAATACTGATGTAAGGTCATCAGCAGCTGTGATGGAAAGGAAGGGATAAGAAATTAACTCTAAGTTGGAGTTTGAATTAATTAGAATCTTAAATAAAGCTATACCATCAGGTTGAGCAGCATCATACTCACAAGTGTCCATGGGGACTTCCTCATTTTCTTTTTCATGAACTTCTTCCTCAGAAGCTAGATTCACTAGGGAGTGAATGTCTTTGTTAGATACAAATATCAAATTGAAGTCCTGATTATAACCTTTGGAGGAAGTTTTAAGGTTTACCTTCTGGTTCTTTCTCTGGAATCTCTTGAGGTTCTTCTACAGTTCCTTGAAGGGGAAGAGAAGAATTGTCCTGAAGGGTCAGGGCATCACCTGAGACCACTTCAACAGACATCTCCCCCTGCATGACTTCAGTGGGAACTGGAGTCATGCATCTTACAGAAGAGGGCTCAGCAGAGGGATGAGATGATTTTATGGCTTGAGTAAGGGCATTGATGGATGCAATGAGAGGGGCATTGGCAGCCTCAATCATTTTTTGGATGGAGGGAGTAATGAGCTCGACAATATGTGCAAGCAATTCAGGAGTTATCTGAAATGCTGATGATGTGGAGGTGGATGGAATGGAAGCAGGATGATCTGCCACATGATCAAATGAGTCATGTGGAGATGGGTGAACATCAACATGAGTGTGGGATTCATGTTGAGAAAGATGCGTGAGGATGGTAGCAGTCACCATGTCAACACTGGCTGAAGCTGCCAGATGTTGTGGTGTTGGTGACTGGTGTGGAGATGCAGGTGGAATGAAGGATGCATGTTGTGGTGGCACTGCAGGTGTTGTAGAGGAAAGTAATGCAGGAGAAGAGGATGCAGGGATAGAGAGGGAGGAAGGAGGGATTACTGAGCCTTCCCCAGTAAGCGGGAGAGCGGCTGAATCAGCCCTTGTGTCTGAAGGAGGGTTAGGATCAACCCTGGCTGACTTCTTGATAATCCTCTGAGATTTCTTGAAGAGAGAGGGGTCCAACCTCTTGCTGGCGTTGACTGCGGAGGGTGCAGACACAAGCAGCAGGGGTGCTTTCACATATAGAAACACACCCAATACCCTGGCAAGATTTACTTCTTTCTGATTGTTCTTCCTCCTTATTAGTTCAAACAGAACTTTTCCCCAGGCAATCTGTGCCTTATTCACCAAAGCTGACATCAGGGCAAACTGTTGCCTGTTGATGTTGTCATGAGCAGAATGTTTTCCCAAAACGACCTTGCCCACCAGGTCGGCCAGAAACTTGTACTCTGGAGACAGGTTTATCTTTAGCAACTTAGCTGGAACACCCTCAGCATGGCCCATCACAGTTAGCATGCGGCCATATTCTTCTGCAGCTTGCTCATAGTCATCAGTTCCGGTTGGCAGTCCAAACAGCTCAGTCAATCCTTCAGGAGTCAGAATGACCTCCTCGCCATTTATCTTTCCTGTCATGGCGTCGTCGCTGGAGGACGAAGTATATACCCATTCACGAATCTCTGGTATATGAATCTTAGGAGAGAACGACATAAATTTCTTGAGGCCTTGGTCTTCACACAGCTGCAGAATATCTTGGATTGATTGATCACATCGGCTGAAAGAATCAAAGTCGACACAGAATCCAGTGTCGAACTTCATTCCGAAGAGAACAGCAGAAGGAATCGCCATAGGATTTGAGAGAAGATGGCGAATTGAGAAGCAAAACAGGGGAGAAGAGAATCGCGCGGGATTAGAGTTCGAGAGCGAATTCTAAGCCAGAAGATGGAATATGAAAAGACGGAGCGGAAGGACGACGATCTCCAGACCTAAATCGACTATTAGAAACAAATCTGCGATCGTCGATCCCGGAATAAAATCGGTCGTCGAACACAGACCGACGATAGTCAATGTTTGACTAATTGGTAAACATCGACCGCCTACACGCAATTACCACGATCGTCGATCAATATATGATGGTCGACGATTCTCCACCCAGCACAGAAAATCTGTCGTCGACCATTGGTTGACGATAGATACCTAAGGAGAGATCGTTGACCAGTTGGTCGACGATTTCTGCCTTACTACAGAACGAGCTGTCGTCGACGGTTGGTCGACGATAGTTCTGACCTGGTCGAAGATCGTCGAGCAGTCGTTCGACGATTTTAGACAGAAAACAAAACTAACCAAATTTTCACTACTCTGAACCATTAATCATGCCAAGCTGGTTCAGGAAGAACAAATGCTTTTGTTCATCAAGGGGCTTAGTGAAAATATCTCCTCTCTGCAGGTCTGTGGATATAAATTCCATTGCTATCTTGTTCTTTTCCACATTATCTCTCAGAAAGTGATGTCTAATCTCAATGTGCTTGGTCCTGGAATGGTGCACAGGATTTTGAGCAATTGATATTGCACTGGTACTGTCACACAGAATTTTTGTGTTTGAGTGTGTGTACCCATAATCCACTAGCTGATTTTGAATCCACAGGATCTGTGAACAGCAACTAGCTGCTACTATATATTCAGCCTCAGCAGTTGAAGTAGACACAGATGCCTGTTTCTTACAAAACCAAGAGACAAGTCTCTCTCCCAGGAACTGACAAGTCCCTGAGGTGCTTTTCCTGTCAACTCTACAACCAGCATAATCAGCATCTGAATATCCAATTAATTCAAATCCTGACTCAGCTGGGTACCACAGTCCTAAGTTTGGGCATCCCTTAAGGTATCTCAAGATCCTCTTGAGGAGAGTTAAGTGAGATTCCTTTGGGTTGACCTGAAACCTAGCACATAGGCATGTAGCAAACATTATGTCAGGCCTACTTGCAGTCAAATACAGCAGGGAACCAACAATGGCTCTATAGTTCTTTTGATCAACAGACTTGCCATTAACATCAGAATCAATAACTGCATTTGAGGCCATAGGTGTGCTCATTGATGAAGCATCAGACATTCCAAATCTTTTAACCAGCTCTCTGGCATATTTTGATTGAGAAATGAAAATGCCATCAACACTCTGTTTCACTTGGAGACCAAGGAAATAGGATAGCTCACCCATGCTGCTCATCTCAAACTTGGAGTGCATTAGGTCAGAGAACCTCTTGCATAGTTTGGGATCAGTAGAACCAAATATAATGTCATCTACATAGATTTGAACTAACAGTTGTGAGTCCTTATGATGTCTAATGAACAGGGTTCTATCTACTACACCTCTCACAAACTTGTGTTCTAGAAGAAAATTTGCTAAGGTCTCATACCAAGCTCTAGGAGCTTGCTTAAGTCCATATAGAGCCTTTTGGAGTTTGAACACATGAGTGGGTAAGGTTGATGAAACAAACCCTGGTGGTTGTTCAACAAACACTTCTTCCTTTAAATCTCCATTGAGGAAGGCACTCTTCACATCCATTTGGAAGACCTTAAATCTTTTATAGGCAGCATAGGCTAGGAAAATCCTAATGGCTTCTAGTCTAGCTATAGGGGCAAAAGTCTGATCATAGTCTATGCCTTCCTCCTGTCTATAGCCTTGAGCTACTAGCCTAGCCTTATTTCTAACTACTATGCCTTGGGCATCAAGCTTGTTTCTAAACACCCACTTGGTGCCTATGATCCGTTGGCCTCTTGGTCTTGGAACCAAGGTCCAAACTTTACATCTTTCAAACTGGTTAAGTTCCTCTTGCATTGCTATAATCCAGTGGGGATCAAGCTCAGCATCTTTAATGGTTAGGGGCTCAACCTGAGAAAGGAAACAAGCAAACATCACATCTTTGTTGAGTTGATGTCTTGTCTGGACTCCTGCTGAAATGTCTCCAATCACTTGAGATACAGGGTGATCTCTAAGTGTGACAAGATCAGTAGGTTCAACAATGATCTGATCTTCAATAGTTTCAAGATTTGATTCCTCATGTGGAATTTGATCAACTGTTGGAACAGGTGCTTTAACTTCAAGAAGTTCTACATCAGATTCAGAATCTGAGGGAGCAACCTGAGGAGTTTGTTGGGGATGATTCTCCTGTGTGAGTCTCAAACCTTCCAAATCCTTACTTACTCCTAGGACTTGCACTGTACTATTAGAGGAAGAGTCCTTCTCCTTATAATACATGACTGTCTCATCAAAAGAGACATGTGCAGACTCTTCTATCTTAAGAGAGGATTTATTAAGGACCCTATAGGCTTTGCTTACTTGAGAGTATCCTAGAAAAACTCCCATTGATGCTTTTGCCTCAAATTTTCTAAGGTATTCTTTGTTATTGTTATGAACAAAAGCAACACAACCAAATACTCTAAAATAGTCTATTTTAGGTTTCACTTGCTTAAGTAACTCATAGGGAGTCTTACCCTTAAGTTTATGTATCAGACTTCTGTTCAATACATAGTTAGCTGTGCTGACTGCTTCAGCCCAAAAGGATAGAGGCATGTTAGCATCGGCCAACAATGTACTTGCAGCTTCAATTAGGGTTCTGTTTTTCCTTTCAACTACCCCATTTTGTTGAGGAGTTCTAGGAGCAGAGAAGCTATGTTTGATACCTTCCTTCTCACAGAATTCTTGCATAAGAAGAGACTCAAACTCAGTACCATGATCACTTCTGATCAAGGCAATCTGAGTAGAATACTCACTCTGTATACACTTTAGAAAATCTGTAAGAACCTTGAAGTTATCAGCCTTAGTTCTCAAGAAGAATACCCAAGTGAACCTAGAGAAGTCATCTACAATTACTAAAGTGTAAGACTTTCCTCCAAGACTCTGTACAGCAATAGGACCAAATAAATCCAAATGTAGCAAGTACAGAATCCTGGGAGAATCACTTTTATTAACTGATTTAAAGCTATTTCTTGTTTGCTTACCTAATTGACAAGCTTTGCAAAGGCCTTCCTTCTTGTAGGGGCAAGAAGGTAAACCTCGTACAAGATTGTATTTAGCCAACCTAGAAATGTTTTTCAAATTTACATGACTAAGTCTCTTATGCCAAAGGGTATTATTACTGGTTACTTCATTAAATAAGCATACTTCAGATTTGGATGAATTAAAGTCTACAACATAAACATTTCCAATTCTAATACCTGCTAACATAACAGTATTATTTAATGAAATATTGCAAGCAGTGTCAGTAAACCATACCTTGTACCCAGCATCACACATTTGACTTACAGAGATTAGGTTGTGCTTTAGTCCGGAGACATACGCAACCTTCTTGAATGTTACAGCTCCTATGGTGAAGCTGCCATACCCTTCAGTCTGTCCACAGCTGGAATCCCCAAATACAACTTTTGGTCCCAGCTTAGCTTTGAAACCTGACAGGTTCTTCTTCTTTCCTGTCATATGCTTTGAGCATCCACTATCCAGATACCATTTGTCATGTATGACTGGATAGGACTTCACCTGCAGAAAGAACAGTTATACATTGTGGACCCAGGTTACCTTGGGTCCAGTATTCTTCACAAAAGAAAAACTAGATATAAAAGATTTTGCAGGCTTAGATTTATATCCTAAAGGGTGTGATCTCCTAGGTGGGATAATCCATTCAGTTGAAGGATTAAACAACCTGGGGTGGTGATTAGGATTTGAAGTTCTGGAAGTTTGATTTTTATTTTCCAGCTTAAGTCCAGATCGTCGATCAATGGTCGACGATCGCAAGCCATATCGTCGATCATTTATGGTAGAACGATGTTCTGGATTCCACGATCGTCGATCACTGGTCGACGACTCAAGATGAGATCGTCGACCTCCTGCACCAAAGCTATTATACTCAGTGTAGGTGTTCAGCGATCGTCGATAGTCGTTCGACGATTGGTTTGACGATCGTCGATTAATGTTCGACGATTTTTGTAAAGCTAGAAATTTTTTCTTCCTATTCTCTTTCTTAATCTTATTCTGGATTTTCTTGCATTTTTCAATTTCCTCAGTATTCTTTATTCCTGATTCAGAAACAAATTTTACTGGAGTGCTAAATCTCTCCTTTGTGAGGAGGATGGGTTCACTAGGTGTAGCACCTAAGCCTAGTTTATCATTACCAACCCTAGTGTTTGCTATACAGGTTATTTCAGATAATTTAAGGCTTCTGCCATTTAATTGTTCTTCTAACCTCTTAGATTTAGCTAGTTCTAATTTTAGGAATGTTACTTCTTCTTTTGAGCTCTCTAATTCCTTTTCTAATCTGATTATTTCAGTACCTTCCATGTCTAGTTCCATTATTTTTAATCTGAGTGACTTAATTTCTTTTTCAGATAATAGTAAATCTAAACATAGAGTTTTAAATTTTAGTTTGAACTCAGGAGATGAGAAATCAAATGAGTCGATTACCTGGTCCTCCATAAAGGAATCTTCTTCATTGTCTCCTTCTTCTTCAGAATTCTCTGCAGCTGACAGAGAGCTGCAGGCATCAATAGCCATGAGGCAGACCTCTTTGGCTTTCTTCTCTTCTTCTTCTTCTGAATCACTGGAGCTAGAGGAGCAGGTATCCTCTTCTGTTTCACTCCAGGTAGCAGCCACAAATCCCTTGTCCTTCTTCTTGTATTTGTGTGATGAGGACTTGGAGTGGTGCTTCCTGTATTCTTTCTCATGTTTCTTCTCCTTATACTTCTTCTCTGGACAATCTGGGGCAATGTGTCCAGGCTTGCTGCAAACATAGCAAATGATTTCTTTAGATGGAGTCTTGTCATACCTTGGCTTGTCCTCATGCTTGGAGAACTTCTTTCTGAGGTCTCTTCTTCCCATGTTGAAGAACCTCTTGGCAATGAGTGCCAGTAACTCCTCATTTGATTGACTTCCTTCAGAAGTCTCAGCAGCCTTAAGAGCTAGAGAATGCTCTTTCTTTGTTGGTGTTGGAGTTTTTACTTCAATTGCAGCAGCTCTGCTCTTTAGAGTTTGCTCATATGACTTGAGCTTTCCCAACAGAGCTTCTGTGGAGAGTTCCACAGTGTTTCTTCTATCCTTGATGGGCCATATCCTTGAGTCCCAAGAGATGGGAAGGCACATCAGGATCTTGTCATTTACTTCTGACAAAGTTATCTCCTTGTCCAAAGACCTCAGTTCACTTATTATTGAACTGAGTCTTGTGTACATTGTGTCAATGTCTTCAGCATCATCCTTCTTGAAATTTTCATACTGAGAGGTAAGATTGGATCTCCTGTCCTTCCTCTCATCAGCTGAGCCAACAACTATGTGGTTGAGAGAATCCCACATAGCTTTGGCTGAGGTGCATTCAGCCAGCTTCTGGAATATCTCATCAGACATTGTCTGAGCTAGGATATTCATTGCTTTAGCATCAGCTGCTTTTGCCTTCTTGTAAGTTTCATTGTAGTCAGGTGGTGGCACAGCACTGAGATCAGCAGAAGTGGAAGCAGCAGCAGGCCTAGCAGGTGGTCCTGTCAAAATAGAAGAAAAAATATCTTCATCAATAGAATTCATGTATAGTCTTATCCTGGCCTTCCATATGCCAAACTTGGACAAGTTGCATACAGGAGGTCTGGTGCTTGAATAATCCTTAGACTGGGCCATGTGTGAAAGTGTTTGTGAATGGTATCAGGAAACAACTTATCACAGGATCTTTTAACTAAGGTGTTAGCCTGTATGAACAGCAAACCTCCCTCTGATACCAATTGAAAGTGAGGGGATAAGTTGTAAACTACTCTAGAGGGGGGGTGAATAGAGTATTCAAATTTTATGAATCACTAGTCAGCTCCCTTGGAGTTGATTTGCGGAATAAAATAATCTGATACTTGAACCCTAAGAGCCTAACACAGTGAAGTGCACAAGAGAGAGAGTTAACTGAGATTTCAGATTAACTATAAACCTATCACAGCAACTAACAATCCTAGATAGTTCTATCACAGCCACAGAATAAGATGAATAAGCAAGATAACCAGATGGACACAGGATATATAGTGGTTCCCTCTTAATAGGTACTCCACTCTTCTACCACCCTGGTAGGAATCCACTACAGGTTTTTGCTAAGGTGCCCTGCCACCAATGATCTGATTCAGGTAGATCAAACAGACCCTTTGAGCTTTTGATAAGGATGCTCAACCACAGGTTGTTGATAAGGTGCCCTGTCACCAACGTTCACTTTTGAAGAGATGTGAACAAACTCTTTTTACAAAGGGGTTGAGAGGGTTAGATTATCTTCTCTGTTGTGAATACAGATTAGAGAAGACTTGTGGATTCTCTAAAGAATCAAAGTCTCCCCCTGGCTCAGTGAAAGTCCAGGGAAAGCCTTTGCTTCAGGATGAAGGAGTTTCAGATAAACTGAAACTAAATCCTCAGAGATCTGAAGACTGATTTTTATCAGGTCTTAAGATTCTGGAGCACTTGAAGCAGAACTGAAGCTCTTTCTGAAGTCTTGAAAACTCTAAGCAGATGCTCAGGAGACTTGAGAATGAAAGATGATTGCTCTGGGCTTTTGCTTCAGGAAAACTTTTCTTCTTCTTGTTGTGAGATTGTGAAGAGCTGCTCTGATGATGCTTGAGCGAATGAATAATATTTCTCTGTGTCTGTAACTTCTCTTTTGCTGAGAGAAGAATCTCTCTTAAATACGTCTTCACGTTTTTCCTTTGGAACGGCTCTATTGATTTGAATTCTCGAGCCCTGCAACAGATTATCTCAAAAATAGAATATAGCAATAGGAATATAATGGCCTATTAACTTTCTGTCAGTCCCAATAAGGAATAAAATAAGCGGGAAAAATATCTCAGCATAAAGACGTACCATTCTTGGAAATAGTACATAGTACCAACGGCTAGAAAACAAGCTGGAACGATAAAGTCAACGCAATTTGTATAATAGGACAAAATGCTTTATCAAGAATACTGAAACCCGTGATTTATGCTTGACATATTTTGTAAATAATTCATTTGAATTTAAGCCATAAATTTAGCAACAAATAACTTCAGAAAATCTTTCTAACCACAAGCTAACACACTTGGAAATAAACCAAGGAATAGCATAAATACAAATAGATAAAAGCAGACAGAAATCGTCGAACAGGAGTTCGATGATCGTCGACCTGCAAACAGATCGTCGACTAATAGCAGGAATCTGTCGGAACAGAAATCGTCGACCATAAATCGTCGACCAGCTAATAGATCGTCGACCGGCTAACAGATAGTCGACCAGCTAACAGATAGTCGACCAGCTAACAGATAGTCGACCAGCAAAGGCAAAATATCTGTCGAGACAGAAATCGTGAAGCAAGAACACGATCGTCAATCTGTTGATGACAGATCGTCGACCAACCTTCAGAGCGTAGTAAGCTTGCTCTGAGATCGTCGACCAACGGTCGACGATAATTGTCTTGACTTCAACGATTCAATAGCCCTGCTATCGTCGACCAATGATCGACGATCGCGAGGCCTTGTTCGACGATGGTCGAACGGAAAAGCCTTAACCACAAAAACATCTAGAACTTCTAACCTAAGCTCTAGGTCAGTTTATAAACTGCCCTAGGGAGACTAAACAGAGTCTAAACATGATCATATATCTTTATATGGATCAAGAGGGGCTGGAAAGGGATTACATAAGCCAAATCACATCTAGGGTACCAACAAAGTTTGATACTCTCCTATGTAAATTAGCGTGCGCTCCATAAGAGTCGTATTGTGACGTCAAAGTGGCCCGTATACGTGCATGTAGATCATGGATGTGTTGGGCAAAGGATTGTGAAAATTGACTTGCTTTGTACGTTGGGGGCAACGACACCAAGTCAAGCGGCACAGGAGCTTTATAACCGTGGACAATCTCATTCGGAGACATACCCGTAGACCTATTTTTGGAATTATTGTAGGCTAATTGGGCGTGGGGTAAGAGAAGATCCCAAGTGCCCAAATGATCGCTCACGAGGCATCTTAACAAATTCCCTAAACTCCGATTAACTACTTCCGTCTGCCCATCCGTTTGGGGATGATAGGCGGAGGAAAACAATAACTTTGTTCCCATTAATATCCATAACGTTTTCCAAAAATAACTAGTGAATTTTACGTCTCTATCCGAAACTATGGTCTTTGGCACTCCGCGGTGACTAACGACTTCTTTAAAATATAGTTTAGCGACATGAGACGCATCGTTTGTTCTACTGCACGGGATGAAATAAGCCATCAAGGGGGCTGAGATAATAACTCTGTGAAAACCTGTAGTTAATGCTGCAATAGAAACGGTTATAAGCCTTGATAACATCAGCATTAACTACCATAGATTTGATGTCATAAATAGCCTTGAAAAAATAAGAATGAAATCTTCAAGACAACTGAGCAATAAGGTAGTCGAACACAAATAAATAATCATAGAGCTGAGATAGAAGATCGTCAAGCTGAGACTGGAAATCGTCGATCTGAGATCATCGAGCTTAGCTCAGAGATCGACGATCTTCGAGCCGAGTTCAACGAAAGTCGAACTAATATTAGATCCACAAATTACTTCTGAGTCTTGGTCTTTGAAATGAAATCCAATGCTGGTCTTTATGAGGTCTGCTCTACTAAGACTAACTTAAACCTAGACTTTTCCCTGACTTTACAAGTGGGTCAAACAACGTAGGAGTGAACCTAGCCCAAATCAAATATGGGGTTCCAACAATCTCTCCCTATTTGGGTTAGGTCACTCAACATAAATGAAACAACAAAAAAACAATACAGTGCAATAACTATCTGATATGGTATTGAAATAATGACCATATATAGTATAACATGTAAGTCACATATAATCCAGATATAATAATAACAACAGATAAACAATAAAGGGTTAAGAGAACTTAGGGTTTATCAGATGGAAGAGCAGAAGAGGGTTTAGAAAATATGATCTTCCTGGAAGGATCTTCTGCTTCTTTCTTTGACATCTTCATATCTTAATCTCCTAGAGTCTTCTGAGATGCCGCTCTAGGCACAACTGCCTCAGGATGAAGAGACATATACTCTGATGGATTAAATACTTTCTTGCTAACCTGCAATCTTTAAAGCTCTTTCTCTCTATATGATGACATAGTAGTGAATTGAGAGGGATCCTAACCTTCTTTCCTGGCTTTATTCATTTGAGATAGCCCAAATAATTCATTAAACTTTGTCATTCTGAAGTTGGGGTCAAGCTCAGGATATGAAGGAAGTGAAGAAGGTCTCTCTGAACTAGCTTCCTGAACTGACTTCTGAGATGAAATTCTGAACTGAGTAGATTGAGCCTAGAAATTTGTAGAAACTAGATTCTGCTGCTTCTGACTGGAGTACAAAGATCTAGGAGGAGGAACTTCACTAAGTTTTCCTTTAGGCTTTCTAGAAGATATAGGCCTTTGAGAAGAAGACTATTTGTCTTAAGATCTAGCTGGAGGAGGAGGATTTGAAGATCTGTCTTGCCTCTGATAGGTCTGGGAAATAGAAGTAGACCTTTGAGCTGCTAAACCAGAGGCTTCTACTACTGGAGGGGGAGGAGGAGGAGGACCTCTCCTGGACCTTTGAGGAGGAGGAGGAGACTACCTTCTACTTTTCTTTCTAGCCTTCTGCTCATTCTTAGATAACCACATCTAATGAGGCATACATGGATAAGGAGTAATCTTCTGGAGAATGTAGTATGGAGTGTCATTATGATGATTTGGCTTTGAGACTGCTTTAGGTGGAGTTTTCCTTTTCATAGACACTATCTTCTTGCTGTTATAAGAATCAAAATTATCAACTTGATCATCTTCAGATGAGCTTTGGGGAAAAGCATACAACGCATCAATCTCTCTGATCACTTCCTTTTGAACATCCTTATCAGCTGGAGGAAGGATAACTTCAGCAGGAACTGCTTCAGTTTCCATACCAATATCTTGAGTAATTAGATCATCAAGACTTGGAATTGGACTATCATCCAAAACATAGGATGGTCCAGGAGATCTTGACATCTGATCATCAGAATGTTCTTCCAGAGGAACTACAAAACTTGTCTTTAGTTGTCTAACAACTTCAGGACTTAGAGAGGGAGTACACCACATAATATCCAAAGAGGATGGCTTAAAATTTGGAAGACAATCTAGAAAGAGTGTGCAGAAAGAACTCAATAACTCAAAAATATCCACTGTGGGATTGATGCAACAATCACCAACAGTCAAGACTTCTAGAAGAACTGCTTCTGTATCAGTATCAATATCAATAATTTCTGTATCTAGAGCCATCTGATCATCTGAGGAAACATCCTCCTGCATATCTGCTGAAACTGTTGCTACTAGAGAAGGCATGGGAGCTTCTTTATTGGATATCTCCCCTTGCCTGGCTACAAAGGCATCCGTAGCCAGGCCCCCAGAAGAAGGGACAGAGTAAAGGGCAGCAACTCTATGGGTAAAAGTGTTGATGGAGGCAGTAAGAGGAGCTAGAGCTTGTGCTATAAGGATCTCTAAGGAAGTAGAAATTAATTGCAAAAGATCTTTGGCTATATCTGAGAAATAAAGGTAAAGGGGTTCAGGCTCAGAGGCTTTGTAAGGAGTTAGATGACCACAGTTTGAGCAAACTGGGAATGCAGAAGGGAAATCTGTGTGAGTGTACTCAGGAAAGGAGGAGGATTGAGGGACAATAGAGGGAAGAGATGTTGATGGAACATCCACTTGAATGGGGTAAGAGGGAATCTGAGAGAACAAGGATGAAGAACTGATGGGGGAAGAAATGTGCTGAGAGGAGACATGAGGATCTTCAGGATGATCTTCATGAGGAGATGCAGGATTATCTATATAATGAGATGCAGAAAGATCTGGATGAGGAGATGCAGAATTATCTACATAGGTCTGGATGAGGATGGGTGAAGCAGGAGGTGGAGGTGAAGGAACTGGTGAGGATTGGATTTGGGAGGCATGGACTGAGGGAACTGAGGGAGAGATAGAGAGAGGAAAATCTTCTAGGGTTGGGGAAGTAGCTACATCAGCTCTGGTATCCTCAGAAGTCCAGGAGGGACTGGAAGGCCTGGGAATGGTCCTCTCCCACTTTCCAAACAAAGAGGAGTCCAACCTCTTACTGGCATTGATGAATTGGGTCTGGGATATCATCAATTCAAGAGCTTTTGCATGGAGAAATATGCCTAAAATTCTCCCAAAGCAAACCTCTTTCTTAGAGCTTTTCCTTCTATTCAAATCAAAGAATAAATCAGCCTAGTTGACTGATTTACCATTAACCAGAGCAGACATAATAGCAAACTACTGCCTATTAATGTTATCATGGGTAGAGTGCTTTCCCAGAAGCACTTTCCCGACAATATCAGCAAAGAACTTATATTGAACAGATAAGTTCTTCTTCAGCAGCTTTGCTGGCACTTCATCAGGATGACCCATCCTTCCCAGCATAGTTCTATATTCAGCACTGTCTTGATCCAAACTATCATCTCCATTCACCAAGTCAAACAATTCATAAATAATGACTAGAGTAAGAATAACCTGATTTCCAGAAATAGTCCCAACCATGGTTGACTCATCTGTACATGTTGAAGAGTAAACCCAATCTTTAATTTCAGCGGTTGGTAACTTGATTCTCTTTGACAGAAACTTCCTCAGACCTTTGACTTCACAGAGCTGCAGTATATCCTTGAATATCTGATCGCAATGGCTGAAGGAATCGAAATTGATGTCGAACCCTACATCAAATTTCATTGCTGACAGGATAGCCGCCGGAATCACCATAAGAAACCTGCAAGGGAAAACACAAGATCAAGTGCAGGATGTGAAATTGGAAAGCGCGGGATAGAGCATGACGATAAACCCTTAATAATGGTTTTTCGGAATGTGAAGAGTCGGTCTTTGTCCTACGATAAATAAACAAAAACTTCTATCTCAGGTCGACGATAGATTTTTAATTAAATATTATCATTAGTCTCAGATTGAAGAGGGAAAATAGGTCGTTGATCTTAGGTCGATGATTTATCTTCTGAAGTAAAGGCGTCGATCTCTGGTCAATGATTTTTACTTCACAGAGCTATCATCGATCTCAGGTCGACGATTTAGCTCAAGATCAGTTCGAAGATCGTCGATCTCTGTTCGACGATCTAGCAACAGATCAAAAACATAAGACCTAAAAGTTAAATTAATCCTTCCCATTGATCATTCCAAGCTGATTCAGGAAGAATAGGTGCTTCTTTTCATCCAGGGGTTTGGTGAAAATGTCTGTTCTTTGAAAATTAGTGGAGATAATGTCAAGATTAATTTTCTTTTTGTCTACATTATCTCTAATGAAATGATGTCTTATATCTATATGTTTTTTTCTAGAATGATGCACTGGATTCTGTGCTATAGATATAACACATGTACTATCACAGAAAATGGTTGAATTATTTAGATTGAGACCATAATCTAAGAGTTGGTTTTGTATCCACAAAATCTGTGAACATCAACTTCCAGCAACCATATATTAAGTTCTAGCAGTTGATATTGATACAGAAGTTTGCTTCTTGCAAAACAATGACACAAGTCTATCACCCAGGAACTGGCAAGATCCTGAAGTGCTCTTTCTGTCCACTCTACATCATGCTTAGTCAGCATCTAAAAATCCAGTCAACTCAAACTCTGACTCTGTTGGATACCAAAGTCCTAGATTAGGGCAACCCTTTATATATCTTAAAATCCTTTTTATAAAAATAAGATGAGATTCTTTAGGGTTCACCTGGAACCTAGCACATAAACATGTAGCAAACATGATATCTGGTCTACTTGCTGTTAGATATAGTAGGGATCCAACAATGGCCCTATACCTTGTCTGATCAATAGGTTTTCCATGTTCATTAGAGTTTAATACAACATTGGCAGCCATGGGAGTCTTCATAGGTGAGGCATCAGCCATCCCAAATTTCTTAATAAGCTCATTAACATATTTAGATTGTGAAATGAAGATTCCATAAGGAGATTGTTTCACTTGGAGACCAAGGAAATAAGATAGCTCTCCCAACCTACTCATCTCAAATTTGAAATGCATTAGATTAGAAAATCTTTTGCATAATTTGGGATCAGTAGAACCAAATATAATGTCATCTACATATATTTGTACTACTAAGATTTTATTTGTACTACTAAGAGTTCTATCTACCATAAAACCATGCTCTAAAAGAAAGCTAGCTAAGTTCTCATACCAAGCTCTTGAAGCTTGCTTTAAACCATAGACAGCCTTATGCAATTTTAAAACAAAGGAGATGAGTTGGAGAAACAAAACCTGGAGGTTATTCAGCATAGACCTCTTCTTTAAGTTCTCCATTTAAGAATACACTCTTGACATCCATTTGGTAAACTATGAACTTCTTGAATCCAGCATAAGCCAGAAATATCCTTATAGCTTCTAGACTGGCAACATGGGCAAATGTTTGATCATAGTCAATGCCTTCCTCTTGCCTATACCCTTGAGCAACAAGACAAGCCTTGTTCCTCACAATCACACCTTGGGCATCAAGCTTATTCCTAAAAAACCACTTAGTTCCAATTGCTAAATAGCCTTTAGGCCTTGGAACCAAGTCCCAAACTCTACATCTCTCAAATTGATTTAGTTCCTCTTGCATGGCAATGATCCAATGGGGATCTTGCTTAGCATCAGTTATGGATTGAGGCTAAATTTGAGAGAGGAAACAGGCATGCATCACATCATGGTTAAGTTGATGCCTTTTCTGTACACCTACTAACATGTCTCCAATTACTTGGGATCTAGGGTGATCCCTAAGTGTGACAAAATCAGATGGTGGAGTTGGTTCAGCAACAACAATTGGAGTGAATTCTTCTTGTGGAATTACTTCTGCTATTGGGGAAAGTTCAGCTGCTTCCATAGTTTCTTCTTCACTGTCTTCATTAGCTTGTGGAGAAGGATGTGATACAACTTTTGGAGTAAGGTTTAAGTCATCCAATTTCTCACATAAGTGAGGTACCTGCAAAGAGTTATTGGTATAAATCTCTTTCTCCTTATAAAACATATTAGCTTCATCAAATGAAACATGCATAGATTCTTGATTTTTTAAGGTAGATTTATTAAACACCCTATAAGCTTTGCTGACTTGGGAATATCCTAGAAAGATTCCCACTGCAGCCTTTACTTCAAATTTTCTAGTGTATTTCATGTCATTATTGTGAATATAACATATGCAACCAAATATTTTAAAATAAGTGATTATAGGTTTCTTCCCTTTGAGTAATTCATATGGAGTCTTATGCTTAAGTTTATGTATCAAACTTCTATTCAGGACATAGTTTGCTGGGCTCACTGCCTCTGCGCAATAGGATAGAGACATATAAGCATCTATAAGTAATGTACCTGCAGCTTCAATGAGTGTTCTATTTTTCCTTTCAGCTAACCCATTTTGTTGGGGAGTTCTAGGAGCTGAGAAACAGTGCCTGATACCTTTCTTCTCACAGAACTCATGCATAAGAAGAGAGTCAAACTCAGTGCCATGATCACTTCTAATCAATGCAACTTGAGTATAATACTCAATCTGTTTGGTCTTGAGAAAGTCTGTAAGAACCTTTAAGGTATCTGACTTAGATCTCAGAAAGAATACCCAAGTGAATCTAGAGAAGTCATCTACAACCACTAGAGTATAAGATTTTCCTCCTAGGCTCTGTATAGCAATCATACCACAAAGGTCCATGTGTAGCAGGTACAAGATCCTAGGTGAATCACTCTTATTAATTAACTTAAAACTAGATTTAGTTTGCTTGCCTAATTGACAAGCCCTACATAGGCCTTCCTTCTTGTAGAAACCAGAAGGTAAGCCTCTAATAAGGTTGTATTTAGATAGCCTAGCAATGTTTTTCAGATTAACATGACCTAGTCTCTTATGCCAGAAAATACTTTGATTACTAACTATATTAAGCAGGCATATACCAGAAGATGCAGATTGAAAATTTACTAAGTAAATGTTTCCTTGTCTATTGCCAATTAAAACAGGTTTATTTTCTTTAGATGAAATAATACAAGAGCTAGAGTTAAAAGTTACCTGATAACCTTCATCACAAAGTTGGCTTATTGAGATGAGGTTATGCTTCAAACCACTTACATAAGAAACCTTCTTGAAAGTCACTGCCACAATCTTGAATTTACCATAGCCTTTAGTCTGGCCATAGTTTGAATCACCAAAGATAACCTTTGTTCCCAACTTGGTCTTGTAATCACTTAAGTTGTCCTTTGTGCCTGTCATATGCTTGGAGCAACCACTATCCAGATACCATTGTTGATTAAATGTTGGACAGCTCTTTACCTGGAAGGATGATAATTAGTTGTTCTTGACCCAGGAAACCTTGGGTCCTTATTGATTTACATAATTGTAACTTGAAATGAAAGAACATTTATGTTGATTTTTGTAACCTTTGGGATAATATCTTATTGGTGGTATTATCCATTGATTAAAAGGATTAATGTTGTTATTAGAATCCAGGTTTCTATTGTTAGGATCTGGGATCGACGATTTCTGGTTGGATCGTCGACCTGAGCTCGACGATGTTGGATGATATATTTGATCTCTGCTCGAAGAATGATGATTTTCATTCTTGGGGCACCAAAATCGTCGATCTCTGATCGACGAACCATACTGGTATCATCGATCGTAGATCAAAGAATGATTATTACTTAAATTTGCGTTCAGAGATCGTCGTTCTGAGGTCGACGATCTGTTCATATATCGTCGATCTGAGTTCGACGATAACTGCTGAACATTGTTACTTTTATTATTCTTCTGGTTTTTAAGTTTGTTCTTTTTTTTCAATTTGTTTAAGAAATTCGTTAACCTTATTTACCTGTTAAGTGTTTTTCTTTCCTTTATCAGAAACAAAATTTATAGGTTTAGAAAGATGATTCTTTTGGTTTAGGATTGGTTCACTGGATGAAGCTCCTAATCCTAGTTTGTAGTTATTGGTTCTAGCATTTAATGTGTTTGCTATATCTAGCAATTTTAAACTTCTGCCATTTAATGATTCTTCTAATATCTTAGCTTTGCTAAGTTCAGATTTCAGAAAGAAAATTTGTTAATTTGCAGAATTTAGTTCATTAGATAGATTGGCATTTTCAGAAGTGATTTTATCTAGATCATTTAATTTTTCTCTAAGAAGTTTGATTTCCTTCTCAGAGCTTATCAAATCTAAGCATAAATTTTTAAATTCAAATTTAAATTCATCAGATTCAAAATCATAAAATGCTAATACCTGATCTTCAGCTGACAGGTTTTCTTACGTATCATATTCATTTGTATCTGATCTGCTACTACTAGCATCAATTACCATGAGGAAAACATCCTTTTCCTTTGCCTCCTCATCTTCTTCACTGGAGCTGGAAGATGTGGATTCATCTTCTGTTTCACTCCATGTGTCAGCCAAAAATCCTTTGTCCTTTTTTATGCTTGCTGGAAGAGGGCTTGTTGTAATGCTTGCTTCTAGATTCCTTCTCTCTTCTTCTTTCCTTCTTTTGATTTTCAAGACATTCAGACATGAAGTGCTCTGGTGTCCTGCATCCAAAACACACTACTTCCTTAGTGGTGGTTTTGTCATACCTGGGCTTGCTGTCATTTCTTAGATGACTTCCTCCTAAAGTCCTTCCTTTCCATTTTAAAAAATCTCTTGGCAAAGAGACTCATTAGCTCTTCATTGACTATTGGAGCTTCAGTCTCTTCAGTAGCCTTGTGTAACACCTCTACCCGTCAAGAAGAATATAATAGAGGGTCCGGCCGGGGCCCCACACCATATTCCACAAACAGGCGGAGACGCTACGAACTAATATCATAACCAACGCATCCTAACACAGAGCATTCTAGCGGAAGTTTCACGGTTGAATCTTTGAACTCAAGATAAAAAACACTGTCCACTATAACATATTGTATACAAACATTATACAACAAAAGAGTCTGGCCTTAAGGCCTTACAACAATTTCTCTTAACAAAAGTGTGGATTACAGACATCGGCACGCAGGCCGGCCACACATGAACAAAAGAAACAAAACAATGCCTTCGAGGGCAGCAACGCAGCTTGGGCTTTAGCCCGCTAAGTCCCGCTCGGACCAGCACCTCCAGTACCTGTAAGAACCAATCCACCAAGCGGTGGAAAACAGGGCAACGGTCAGCATTCAGCTGACCAATTATAACGACCCTGCCCCTGGCACGGGGCAGCGAAATTCCATCCTTGCATAGAAATCATCCAATATGATATATATAGCAATTCAAGCAAGACGTGCACGACCGCACAGTCACATATCACAAACGCCGGCACGACGGCCCGACATCCCGTGCACTCATGGCACTCTCGGGTGCACCGGAAACACCGGATCTCACCATTGAGCATTTAGTCCGGCACGCAGGCCTAGGACTCTCATTATGCCACTGATGAAAGCCCAATGCCTTGGCGCTCTCATGTCCAGCCTACATAACGCAGGTACAGATCAGCCACCCCCCGTTGCTCAAATCGCCTTGCCCAACCAAGTACATCGTACCTGAGGCCACATTTAAAGGCGCGGGTCGGTTTCACCTTGCCTGTTCGACACGAATCCTTTTCATACAGTTGCAGCCCAACGCTCAACCGCACACAAAGTGGCAACTCACGGCCACAAGAGTTGCACCCAACTCTCACAATTTCCTAGACTTCCTCCAGTACTTTATCCATCATGCATACAAGCAATAATCACGGAGTCTTCTCCGATATGCAAACAAGCATCACCAATCCAGACCAATATGTCCAGATGGGCTTCGCACAGCATGCCTAGATCCGTACTCCAATTCCGGACTCTAACAAGGGGGACTTCACATATCTACCCCAAGGGACGCCACAACCCACCGTACACTCGCGGGGAAGGGTTTTCCCTATGCAATGCAGGAATTAAGAACTTCACATGTCCGAGAAGGAAATCGTTACCCTAGGAACTCGCTTTGGAGCCATGGAGAGAAATTTGAGACGGATGAAAGCCTTCATAGCAGCATTGCCTTTGCAAAACCGAACTCAGCTTGTGACTTGGACCACCGTAGCACCACCGGCATCCGGATTCCACTTCTTCTTCCTCACCTTGCTCTCACCTCTCTCTTAAAGTTAGAAAGAGAGTATGAACTTAGAAATGAGCTTTTCCTCCTCCTTTCCCGGCCATATCAGCCCAGGAATGAGCCCCAGCCACAAGATCCTCTTTAAGGAAAATGAACGGCCAAGATCTGCCTGAAAAACTATACTTTTTGGCCGACACGACCTGTGACATGCCCGTATCACAGGCCGTGTACCCTTAAGCGCCACACGTACCGACTGAAAACTACCAGAACACGGGCATCGACACGCCCGTGTCAAACCTGACACGCCCGTGTCAGTCATGTGACACGCCCGTGTCACCCCTGTTACACGGTACTCAACGAGCGCTAAAACCAGTCAGAGCAGTACACGGGTAGGCACATGCCCTCGGACACGCCCGTGTCAAATCTGACACGGCCGTGTTCAAGGCTTGGTTCCGGGCCGTGTACATTTTTGACTCAAACTGGCTATTCTGAGTGACACGCCCTGGGACACGCCCGTTTCCCAGGCCGTGTACCACCGATACGCCCTGGGACACGCCCGTGTCCCAGGCCGTGTCAAGCAACCTGCACCTCAAATCCAGTTTTGAGATTTTTGGGGTGTTACAATCCTCCCCTCCTTAATAAAATTTCGTCCCGAAATTTGAAGACAGTAGGGAGAAAATAACAAAACATTAATATGTTTATATTACAGATACAACGAGCGAACAAGTTACGAAAATAACTCGGGAAATTCGGCTCGCATGGTCTGCTCGCGCTCCCATGCTAGCTCTTCTCGGCCACAATTGTCCCATCGGACTTTGACCATCCCGATCACTTTGTTCTGCAACTGTTTCTCGGCTCGATCCTCGATCTGTATAGGCTTCACCTTTGTCGTTAGCCCATACTCAACCGGCACTCGATCATTGTCAATTACTTGAGATGGATCCTTGACTGCTTTGCGTAGCACCGAGATGTGAAACACATCATGCAATCCACTCAATTCCGATGAAAGAGCTAGCCGATAGGCAGCTTCCCCAACTCGCTCCACCACTTCAAACGGACCAACGTATCGCGGACTTAGCTTTTTCAACCGCCGAATCCAAGATACGCCTTTGAAGGGCTTAATCTTTAAATAGACCCAGTCACCCACCGCGAACTCCACGTTCCGGTGCTTAGCATTGTAATACTTGGCTTGCCGATCCTGGGCTATTAGGAGCCTCTCTCGAATAGAGCATATTGTTGAGGTAGCATCCTCGACTTCCTTTTTGCCTAAAAGTTTGGTCTCGCCAGTTTCTGCCCAAGCTAGCGGTGTATGACACTTACGACCATACAGCGCTTCAAATGGGGCCATGCCTATACTCGCTTGATGGCTATTATTATAGGCAAAAATTCACCATAACAAGATGCTCTTCCCAATTCTTACCGAAGTCCAGGGCGCACATACGGAGCATATCCTCCATCGTTCTGTTGGTTCGTTCAGTTTGGCCATCCGTTTGCGGATGAAAGGCCGTACTGAATGCTAACTTCGTGCCCAACATCTGATGAACTAATCTCCAATCCTTCGAGGTAAAGCGCCCATCTCGGTCACTTACGATGCTCCGGGGAACACCGTGCAATCGAACAATCTGCTCCACATAGAGCTTTGCCAACGTTTCCACTGAATCGTCCCGCTTGTTTGGTATAAAGTGAGCCACCTTTATCAACCGGTCTACAATCACCCAGATTGAGTCATGGCCACGCTGAGATCTCGGCAATCTGTGCATGAAATCCATAGAAATATCCTCAAACTTCAATTGTGGAACTGGCAACGACTTCAGGAAACCACTCGGCCGTTGACATTCTGTCTTTACCAAAGCACAAGTACGACATTTAGCCACATACACAGCTATGTCCTTCTTTAAACCAGGCCACCAGAACAGTTTCTTCATGTCCTTGTACATTTTTGTGCTCCCAGGGTGAATTGAGTACTTTGTAAAGTGTGCTTCATATAGCAATCCTTCTCGCAAGTTACCCGCACTAGGGACGCACAATCGGCCATCTTTCCGTAATAAACCGTCATCCCAGGAGAATTGATCACCAGACCACTCCTTTGCATAGCGTTGGAGACTTTCATCCAAATCCGTTGCCCGCTGAACCCTGTCAGTAAGGTCATATTGAACCTCCAACAAGTTCACGCATGCATCAGTCGAAGAATCTCTTTCCACACAAGATATCTCCAAAGCTTCCAACTCCTGGATTAACCGCTCATCATGTATCCGCAACCAATTTGCCCGCACCGGAGTCCGACGACTTAAGGCATCAGCGACCATATTTCCCTTTCCGGGAACATAATGAATGTCGAAGGTATAATCCCCAAGGAATTCCATCCACCTCCTTTGTCGCATATTCAACTCCTTTTGATCGAGCAGATATTTAAGCTTTTATGATCTGTATAAATATCCACCTTCACGCCATAAAGATAATGCCGCCACAGTTTTAGCGAAAAGATCACCGCTGTTGAAACCGGAAAACCGGTCTCTTGTGGAGTTCGACCCTTGGGGAAGGGGTGGCCGCGCACCTACTTCACTCCTGTAAGAAAACGACAAAGAAAAGAAGAGACAAGGACTAGACCAAGGGCCCGGCGTGGAGGTCCCACCACACACCCGGAAGATCTCAGAGCGCTTCCCCTCCTTAGCCAAATGCCGGGCTAAGGTACCTCAGAAAGCGCTAGTAGGCCGGGGAATCAGTAAAAACGTGCCTTCTGAGGTACCCCTTGGGTCCTATTTATAGGAAAAGATGGCCTGCCAATATACAACCTTCACTGTTTTCGAGGACTGCAGGCAGACCAAAAGGGGCCACACAGTAAAAGTGTGCCATGGCCAAGATGCGAGCTGGACCTGAGGGGGGCACTCGCTCGGCAAGGGGTCCGACTCGCCTCGCCCTGGGCCTAGGCGGGCACGGACTCGGCGGACGGTGCTCGGCTAGCGCTGGGCTCGGCTAGACTATTGCCGAGCTCGGGCTCGGCACGACGATCGCCGAGCTCGGACTCGGCACGGAGATCGTCGAGCTTGGCTCGACTATCGTCGAGCCCCTGTTTCCGCACCCGAGCTCGGTCTCGGCATGCCGGACTTCGTTCGGCCATCGCCGAGCTTAGCTCGACTATTGCCGAGCTCGGGGCTCGGCAAGCTGGGTCCAAGTTGATCTGAGCCGGCCGGTTCAACCCCTGTCGACCACTCGCGGGATACGGGGTTGTACATAATCCCCGCTCTTTGCGAGGTTGGGACAAGCTCGGAAAGAAACATCCAACCCCATGGGATCCGGCGAGTGCGACAGGGGCAAAAAGGAATATTCTGGTAGGCCCCACAGGTAGCTATATATATGTACCCCTGCGCATCTGGCTGACCTTTGCCCTTCCCCAAATTCTGACAAGATGCCGCTCCCCAAGGAAGTCTTAGAGCGACTCGCACGCTCCCGCGAGGAGATCGCTGCCCAGGCCGCGGGGCTGACCAACCTTGAAGCCCCTGCTCGCCGTTTTGCCGATTTCAGCTCGGCCAAGCGGGCGAAGCCCCTTCCCCCGGGGGCCGAACCCATCCTGGCCGACTTTACTGCCGCCTTGGGGAACGGGGCCGGTTCCTCCAACCAGCCAGTTCTTGGCTCCTCCACTAAAAACCTCGTGGAATTGTCTTCCGACCGGAGAGAACAGCGGCGAAGCGTCCACCCCTCGGACCAAAAGTGCTCCTGTCAACTCGCCACGGCAGGATCCCGAGGTTAAGGAGCCGGGCTCGCGAGAACTGGCGTCGCCGAGTCGTCTCCCTTCCCGGGAACCCTCCCCTGGATCCCTTGTCGTGGGGAGGGGCGCCGGGATTATCCCCGTTCCCGGCTACCAACTCGCTCCTCATGAACTGCTGGGGCGTGGCAAGGACCTGCGCCACTTCTCTCCTCGCGCCCACCCGGAGGAGCCAGGCTCGCGCGGTAAGTTTCCGGCATTGCTCTTCTGTTCCGTGGATTTTTGCTTTTCTGACCGTCTTTCAATTCTTCACCCAGAATTTCCCGGCGGACGGAGGACGGCGAGTCCGTGGATCGACCTCCTTACTCGCCCCTCCCTTCTCCAAGCGCCCTGGACGCCTTCCTGGACTCCGAGGTGGGCAGCCCTGAACGCGCAAGACGGGAGCGGAAGGTTCTCAAGAAGCTGGTGCGCGAGCTCCACGACCTGCGGAAGGACAACAACAGGCTGCAGTGGGAGTGCTCGCGTCTCGCGGACGGTGCTGGAGTCAGCCTGGCGTTCGAGGAGGCGTCTTCCCAGGTGCTGATGGACGAAATCGACGAGAACCTGCGGGTGATAAATAGGAACATGGGGCGGCTTCGCGAACTTCATGCGCGGCGGCCTGCGACGGCGGGCCGGCGAGACCGGGGAGAATGAAACGGCTCGTCTGTCAGTCGGCCGGTACTCGCCCCCGCCCTCGCATGGTCCTCGCACCCCTATTTGTATTTTCCTTTTATTTACTCTGAATGGTCTGCATGTAATAATCTTGGAACAATTTTTTAACTACTTTGTATATGTAGACGCTTTTTCAATATTTTGGCGGGTCTTTTCGAATTCCCCCTTCGGGGGCCTGGTTGGCTCGCAGGACTTGCGAGGAGAGGATGGCGAGGTGGCGCGGCGAGATCGGACCGATCGGCCGACTCGCCCTCTCTCTCGCCCTTCTTTACCTTCTTCTATAAAATAGACCTTCTCACCTACCCCCGAGGCAACGCTTTTATTGCTTTCGAATCCTTGCCTCGCTTCTGTCTTCCCCCGAGCTCGCGCTTTTCTTTTCCCCTGCGACCATGGTCAAGACCAACCCTGATGCGGACGGTCGTTCTAAGTGCGCCCAGCACTTCGTGGATCATTGTTTTTTCGAGGGGCACATCACAGAGGAGGAGCTCGTCGAGTTCACGGCGGCGTTCGTCCCCCCCGGCTTCCAGGCTCGCAGGCCCGCCGAGCATGAAGCCATCAACTCCTTCCCGAGGGCGAGCTCTCCTTTCAATCTCGCACTTCGAGGTGGGACTGCGCCTTCCCCTCTGGCCAGAAATCCGCCAGATCCTGAAGTACTACGGTGCGGTGCCTGCGCAGCTGAACTCCAACGCCATTGCTATGATGGTGGCGTTCGCCTGCTTCCTCCGCCGGGAACGAATTGAGTTCAACCTCGCGGTGTTCCGCAAGTTGTTCTCTTACAAGGCTACCCCTGACGGGGTCGCCTACTTCGGCGGGTCCTTCATCAAGGTTCGCGAGCTGGCGAACAAGAATCACAACTGGATGACCCGGCTCGTCTTCATCAAGGGCGAGCTCGGCAACATCCCCTTTCGCCCCCTGCAGAAGAGCGAGGACATATACCGTCCTCCTTCCCTGCCGTAGCGACGCCGACCTCCACAAGTTCTTTCTCCACAAGGACTTCGAGGTCGCCTTCCTCCGCCGCGGCCTTGACTTGCTTCAGCCCGTTCTCCCCGGCGAAGGTATATCTCGCTCAGCCCTCTCGCGGACTTTATCGAGGTGGATCTCATGTAATTTTTTCCCTCCCTCTTTTTTTTTTGACTAAGTCTTTCTCTGCAGGGAACGGGTTCTGCCGGAGCATCCGCCGTTCGCCGACCCGGGGATATTCTCAGACCCTCTGGAGCTGGCCCGGGCGGCGGCACTGGCTTGTCGCGAGGAGCAACCGCGAGTCCAACCCCCCGGCAAGAAGCGCTCGGAGTCCGGGGGGTCGAGCTCGCGCCCCGATTCTTCGCTCCCCAAGAAGAAGAGGGCGAAGGTGGTCTCGCGCGGACGGCTGCAACCTTCCCTCGTCTCCCGCCAAGTTCATGAGCTCGCCGGAGGCTCTGTCCGACGAGTCGCCCTTGAGTCCGCTGAAAGAAGCCTCCTCCCCCCGAAAGGGGAAGAAGAAGAGCGGGCCGTCCTCCGATTCTACCGCGGAGGACACCGTCCGCGAGCCCAGTCTGCCGAAGGATCACCCCCAACTTCGGCAAGGGGTGCAAGAGCAAAGATGCGGCTGGCGAGCCCATCTTGAAGTGGGACGAGGGGGCTCACCGAGTTTCCGTCTCCACTCGCGCCCCCTCCTGGGGAGCTCGCCGGCCGCCCACCGCCCATGCCTTCGCTTTCGGCTTCGGCCTCTACAGCCGCGACAGCGCCGAGTCGTACAAGAAGCTTACCCCCAGTCAGCTCGGCTACGAGGGGATGCAGGCCCACCTGCGGGCCTTCGAGCTCCATCACATGATGGTCCGCCGCGGCTTCCAGCTCAGCAACGCCCTGCTGACTGCCGAGCAGGAGCGCGACCTGGCGAAGGAGAGCGCGGTCGACGCGGAAAGGCGGTTCGGCCTCGCGGACGCTCTACTCGCGAAGTCTGTCGGCGGCCTGGTAATCACTGGATACCTCTATTTACCTTGCTTAAGATTATTCCTGCGCGTGTTCTGAACTTTTAATCTTACAGGACGCCGAAGCCGCTAACGCGATGCGAGACGAGATAGCTCAGTTGCGGGCTCAGCTCGCTGAGCGGGAAGCCCAGCTCGCCGATCAGAAAGACATATTCCCCAGGAGCAGGAGGCTGTTTGCCGCCCGGCTGGGGGCGGAGGTGGAGGAATTGAAAGAGAAGAATAAGGGGCTCCTGGGAGAGGTCCTTCGCCAAGCCGACGCTCTCCTTCCCCCGGACGCCAGCGAGCCGGCCTTCCCCTTCAAGAGGCCTCGGGTGTTTGGCGAGGCTGACGTCGCGGAGCGGCTGCGAGTCAACTCCGTCGAGGCTGCCGAGTGTCTTCTACAGGCCATGAGGGGGACGGGGATCTTGGCGGAAGGCTGCGAGGAGGTCACCGTCCGGGAGCTCCTGCCAACCCTGTTCCCCCCCGCCCAGCCCGCTCAGCGAGAAGGAATATAGCTTTGACTCGCTCTTTGCTGGGGTGAGGGAGAAGGACGCTCGGCTCGGTGACGAGGAGGACCGCCATTCGAGGGGGAGGGCGAGAGTTAACTTTGTTTTCTTTTCTCTGTTTTTTTTTGTACCCTGCCGAGGCGGGCCTTGTAAACCTGTAATGATAAATCAAAGATATTTTTGCACAATTTTGCTATCTTCTTTTTGAGCTCACTTGCGATGTTATACCCGCGCGCTAGGTAGAGCGACCTCGCCTGTAGAATGTCTTGAGTTAGGACCAGCCCTCGCGGTGCTCGCGGCGAATCCCTAGGACACGTGCTCGCGCCATGTCCTACTCGCGCCTCACCTTCCCCTGAGTCTGGGACAGGACCAGGGCTTCCTTAGTAGCGAGCTGGAGAGTGAGAGGAGGGGGGGGGTAGGATATTCCTAGCTCGCCGTCTTAACTGGCAAGCTCGCGCCCTGGTATTTTCCTCGGGCCAACTCCCAGTCTCAACTCCAGGGTCGTAGCGATGTCCATCGAGACTCAGCCGTGCCAGCTAGTGGAGCCTGGCAGGGGAGTGACGAGACCTAACCCCAGAGCGAGAAGACTTAGAAACTTTTGCCTTTCCCGGTGCTACCACCGGGCCAGTCAGCTAGGTGAGAGCCTGAGGGCAGGTGTTGAACATCCTCCGGGCTCAGCCCCAGGGTCATAGCGATGTCCATCGAGACTCGGCCGTGCCAGCTAGGTGGGAGCCTGGCAGGGGAGTGACGAGACCTAACCCTAGAGCGAGAAGACTTAGAAACTTTTGCCTCTCCCGGGTGCTACCACCGGGCCAGTCAGCTAGGTGGGAGCCTGAGGGCGGGTGTCGAACATCCTCCGGGCTCAGCCCCAGGGTCATAGCGATGTCCATCGAGACTCGGCCGGCCAGCTAGGTGGGAGCCTGGTAGGGGAGTGACGAGACCTAACCCCGGAGCGAGAAGACTTAGAAACTTTTGCCTTTCCCGGGTGCTACCACCGGGCCAGTCAGCTAGGTGGGAGCCTGAGGGCGGGTGTTGAACATCCTCCGGGCTCAGCCCCAGGGTCATAGCGATGTCCATCGAGACTCGACCGTGCCAGCTAGGTGGGAGCCTGGCAGGGGAGTGACGAGACCTAACCCCGGAGCGAGAAAGACTTAGAAACTTTTGCCTTTCCCGGGTGCTACCACCGGGCCAGTCAGCTAGGTGGGAGCCTGAGGGCGGGTGTTGAACATCCTCCGGGCTCAGCCCCAGGGTCATAGCGATGTCCATCGAGACTCGGCCGTGCCAGCTAGGTGGGAGCCTGGCAGGGGAGTGACGAGACCTAACCCCAGAGCGAGAAGACTTAGAAACTTTTTTGCCTCTCCCGGGGCTACCACCGGGCCAGTCAGCTAGGTGGGAGCCTGAGGGCGGGTGCTTGAACATCCTCCGGGCTCAGCCCTAGGGTCATAGCGATGTCCCATCGAGACTCGGCCGTGCCAGCTAGGTGGGAGCCTGGCAGGGGAGTGACGAGACCTAACCCCGGAGCGAGAAGACTTAGAAACTTTTTTGCCTTTCCCGGGTGCTACCACCGGCCAGTCAGCTAGGTGAGAGCCTGAGGGCGGGTGTTGAACATCCTCCGGGCTCAGCCCCAGGGTCATAGTGATGTCCATCGAGACTCGGCCGTGCCAGCTAGGTGGGAGCCTGGCAGGGGAGTGACGAGACCTAACCCCAGAGCGAGAAGACTTAGAAACTTTTGCCTTTCCCGGGTGCTACCACCGGGCCAGTCAGCTAGGTGAGAGCCTGAGGGCGGGTGTTGAACATCCTCCGGGCTCAGCCCCAGGGTCATAGCGATGTCCATCGAGACTCGGCGCCTGCAGCTAGGTGGGAGCCTGGCAGGGGAGTGACGAGACCTAACCCCAGAGCGAGAAGACTTAGAAACTTTTGCCCCTTGGGGTTTAAGCTGAGAGCCCCTTTACCCCCACTATTTTGACAGAGCATAAAATACGACAATGAGATTTGTTTTCATTCTTAAGCCGAGATATTTACAATATTTCAAGGTAGAAACGTTTCAGATCATCGCCACTCCAAGTGTGGCTGAGGGTGTCCCCTCTTATATCTTGGAGGCGATATCCCCCCGATTTCAAGACCTCCTGCACATGTAGGGCCCTCCAATTGGGGTGGAGTTTTCCCACAGCGGCTGATCTTCCTGCTCGCTCTACCTTTTTCAAGCAAGGTCCCCTTCCGCGAACTACTTGACTCGACGTGCTTGTCGAAATATTTGGCCATCCTTCGCTTGGCCTCTTCCTGCCTGATGACGGACAAGTCGCGTAGTTCTTCCACCTATCAAGGGAGAGTCGAAGCTCCTCCTGATTCTCTGACCTCCATTCTCCCTTCCGGTCCCTGCCTCGACGACCCGAGGCGTCTGGACCTCGAATTCGATAGGTAGAACGGCCCGCAAACGTGAGAGAGTTTGAAAGTGTCTCCCCTGTGGCCGTATTGGGGGTGGTCCTCAAGGCCAGAGGACTGATGGAAGCTGTTCCAACCAACTTCCCCTCAAATTCTCCACTTTCTTTTTAAGAGGTTCACTATGATTTTGTGGCCGCTTCCTCCACCTGCCCGTTGCTCCTGGGGTGATGGACAGAAGCAAACCGAAGGTCAATCCCTAGTTGCTCGCAGAAACGAATGAACTCCGCGCTGGCGACTGAGGTCCGTTGTCCGTGACGATAGCTTGTGGCAGCCCATGCCTGCAGATGATCTCTCCCCAGATGAAGTTCCTGACTACCTGAGAGGTCACCTTGGCTAGAGCCTTCACCTCCATCCACTTAGAAAATAATCAATCATGACCAACAAAACCTCCTCTGCCCGCTGGCCTGGGGGAAAGGTCCTACGAGGTCCAGCCCCATATGGCGAAGGGCCACGTGCCATGATGCTTCTTAACCTCTGAGCCGGCTGGAGCTGGAGCGGGGCATATAGTTGACACGTATGACATTTTTTCGCGAATTCGGCTGCATCCTGACCGAGGGGGCCAGAAGTACCCTTGCCTGACGATCCTCCCTTCCAGGGTCCGACTCCTCGAATGACTCCCACATTCACCGGAATGGACTTCCTCCAAAATTTTGTGCACCTCTCTTTCGCCACGCACGGCCAACATCCCTGAGAGGGTTTGCGGTACAACTGTCCCTCACGTAGGAGGTAGTATGCCGCCTTGTGCTTGAGCCCTCTTCGGTCAATCCCCTCCGGGTATTCTCCGGTGGACAAGAAGATGACGAAGGGATCCATCCATGAGGGGTGCTGTTCTACTTCCATTAGCTCCCCCTCCTCGATGGAAGGTCGGAAGAGATCCGTAATGGTGCCTCCCATCCGGGGACCGTGCTTTGCTAGCTGGTCGACTGGCTCGTTTTCCCCTCTTGGAACGTGCTTGATTGAGAAGGTCTGAAGGTCCCAATGACTCCCCTTACCTTCATCAATATGAGCTGCAGGGTGGGCTCCCTTGCCTCAAACTCCCCCTTGATCTGGGAAGCCACCACCATGGAGTCAGTGAGGACCTCCACGTCATGCACCCCCAAGTCTCTTGCCAGGCGCAGACCTGCGATTACAGCTTCGTATTCGGCTTGGTTGTTGGTGATAGGAAAGTGCACTACCACGTCTGCTCGATCTTTATCCCTTGGGGGCTTTCTAAGATGACCCCAATCCCTAAAGAATGCTTCCCCGAGGCACCGTCCACCCTGACTTTCCAGGGGAGGGGGCGAGTGAGTCTCTCCTCCGCCACCTCGACCACATACTCTGCCAGGAAGTCAGCCATAGCTTGGGCCTTGATTTAGAGTCGAGGGACGAAGGAGATGTCGAACTCGCTCAGTTCCACCGACCATTTTGCCAACCTACCTGAATGCTCTACCCCCTTGAAGATGTTGCGCAGGGGTGGTCGGTCACTACTCGAATTGAGTGTGCCTGGAAATAAGGCCGAAGCTTCGCTGAGATGATTAAGGCGAAGGCCAGTTTTTCCAGGATGGGGTAACGGAGCTCGGCCCTCTTCAATATCCGACTCACATAATAGACGGGGAGTTGCCTCTTTCCTTCTTCCCGAACCAAAACCGAACTCAAGGCTTCAGCCCCGACCCCCAGATATAGGAATAAGTCTTCCCCCTCCTTGGGCCCTTGGAGCAGGGGGGCCTGAGTCAGCTGTTTCTTTAAAGCCTGGAATGCCTCCTCGCACTCCGAGGTCCATTCAAACCTGCGACCCCCTCTCAAAGTTTTGAAAAACGAGGAGCACCTCTCTCCGGCCCGGGAGAGGAATCTACTCAGCCCTGCCAACTTCCCTGTCAGTTGCTGTACTTCCTTGGTGTTTTGTGGCGACCTTACTCCAAGATTGCCCTTACCTTATCTGGATTAGGTTCTACCCCAGCGGGGTGAGAAGATGCCCTATGAACTTTCCCCGGCTTGCCCCGAAGACACACTTCAAGGGGTTCAACCTCATCTTAAACTTGCGGAGAGTGCGAAAGTTTCTTGCAAGTCCTGGATGTGGGAGTTGACATCCAAGCTCTTGACCATGAGATCATCCACGTACACTTCGAGATTCTCCCCTTCTGCTCTCGAAAGACCCTATCCATCATTTTTTGATAGGTAGCCCCTGCATTCTTTAGCCCGAAGGGCATCATTTTGTAACTATAACATCCGTCCCCCCGTGATGAACGAGACGTCTTTGACGTCAGGGGGGGTGCATCCTGATTTGGTGATAACCTGAAAAAGCATCCAGAAAACTCATTACAGGGAAACCGCCCGAGTCAACCAGCGCGTCGATCCGAGGCAAGGGATAACAATCTTTCGGCATGATTTATTAGAAGAGAAAAGTCGATACACATCCTCCACCGGCCGTCTCCTTTTTAACCATTACATTGTTGGAGACCCAGCCGGGGTATTGGATTTCGGATATGAAGCCAGCCTCGAGGAGCTTGGCGACTTCCTCTCTGATTGGCTCGGCGAGCTTGTCCGTGATGGATCTCTTTTTCTGCTGGATGGGGGAGCCTCCGGGTCCAGGTTGAGGCGGTGGCAGGCCACGTCGGGGTCGATCCCTGGCATCCTCCACGGCGCTCTATGCGAAGATGTCCACGTTCCTCTGGATGCACTCCAGCATCCTGCCTTGAGCTTCCGGGGTTAGGCCTCCGCTGACGCGGACCTTCTCCACCCTGCCTCCAATGGTGAGGACCTCCATCTCCTCCACCTCTTCCGCTGCCTCCAGACGGGACTGCTCCTCCCATTCCTCGATACCTCCCCTTCCGGGGCGAGGACTTCTTCCTCAGCCTCCTCGACGGCCATGGCTTCGCCGACCCCCGAGTCTCTTCCGCGACCTCCCCCCGAGCGCGGCACTCCGCCTCCATTTCTTTGTCAGCTTCCTGCTCCTCCTCCAGCCTCCGCCCCATCTCCTCGGCCCCCTCCAACCAAAGATGGAGTTTACCGCCGAGACGTAGCACTCCCTTGCCTCCTTAGGGTCTCCTCGAACTCGGATCTGGACCCCCTCGACGTTGAGCTTTAGACACTGGTGGAAGGACGAGGGGACGCAGTGGAAGGCGCTGATGAGGGGTCTCCCGAAGATGGCGCTGTAACTCCTAGGGGCGTCCACGATAACAAACTTGCAGTTGCGCGACTGCCCCCCTAGAGTGACATGGAGTCCCACTCCTCCCTCGACTTCTTTCCTCTCCCCTGAAAAGAGCCGAACAGAGGCCTGTCCCGAGCCAACACCCTCCTGGACTCTACCTTCATTGCATCAAACGCCTTCTTGAAGATGACGTTGACCGAACTCCCATTGTCCACGAGGATCCGGGAGACAGTGAAATCCTCGATGGCTGTCTGGATAACCAGCGCATCGCAGAAGGGGTCCTCGTGACCCGGCAAGTCCTCTCTGGAGAAGGTGATTTTCTCCTCCGGGGAGGGGATTGGGATGTGGAGCCAACGCTCCTCCGGTACATAAGTGTGGAGGCTTGACTTACGGGAGCCTCGATCCCGGCCCCCCCGTGGATCGCTCCGCTCCGATCCTTCCCCGGGTGCCCACATCAGCCCGGTCTTCACACCGATCCCCCTCCTCCCGAGCCAGGATCTCCTCTATCCGAACTTCCTGATGGTCTTGTTGTTGCTGTTCCCTTCTCCCCCTCACTCGAGGAACTCCGGGCACGTGGATGTGAGGTGCCCCTCTTCCTGATAGAAAGTCACAATGGGCAGGTCCACCCTGACCTCCCTCCTTCTCCTCGGCTGTCCTCATCCTCCTCCCCTCATGGCAATTGCCATTGCCTCCTCCTAGTCGGGGAGAGGGGGTCTCTGACCCTGCCTACCCCCCTGGGGTTGTACTGCCCTCGGCCACCCTGGCGATTATCTCCTCCCTGATAACCCCTTCGTGGTGCCTGCTTGCCACTCGGGACTCCATCCCAGACGGTGGGTCTGCTCCGGACGCACCCACCTGGGTTGCGGCTGCTGCTCGCGGCTTCTCCCTCTGTCGAGGTTCAGCCCTCCTCTCCTCCTGAATTCGGCCACCCCTTGGCCTTCCTCTTCCACGCCCACTTGGCCAACCTTCGCGCGAACTCTGGATGTGCTGCCTCCATTTCGGCCTCCCTGGCCGCCCTCTCTAGAAGCGCCTCAAAAGACACTGGAGGTGACCTCTTCAGTTCCATTGCGAAGAACCCGACTGGAGACCCAGGGTGAAGGCCACCATCATGGTGTGTCCTGGCATCTCCTGAACTTGGGACAGTTCCTCTTGGAACCTGTCCAGGTAGCTCCCCAGTCTCTCCCACCCTCTGCTTGATGCGGAACAAAGACTCCGCCTCCCTCTTCCTCTTCTTAGAAGTGGTGAATCTCAGCATGAAACCCCGTCGCAGATCCTCGAAGCAGTAGATGGACCCGGTCGGGAGCTGGTGGAACCACTCTCTCGCCTTTTCCCTGAGGGTGATGACGAAGAGTCGGCACTTGAAGCCGTCTGACATCTGTCGAATGGAGACCATGTCCCTCGAACCACTGGATGTGGTGGACCGGGTCTCCTCTCCCGGAGTAGTAAGTCATCTCCGGCTCGCGAAACCCCCTCGGGAACGGGGGCTGAAGAAAACGAACTCGCTGAAGGGCTCCCCCCTCAGCTGGGCGAGTCGGGAACTCCCTCCCTGCCGTCTCGCCGAAGTGGTACTCGGCGGCCGAGCCGGGGAACAGAACTCGCCCCTGGAACTCGCGCTCGCCCCTCTCGGCGGGCTCCTTCCCTGGTCGCCTGAGCGGGGCGTCGTCGCCGAGTGCGGGAACGGCGACCACCGGGACAGCCGGTGTCGCACTCTCAGCTCGCATGCCGAGGGCGGTCCTGACGAGCCCGAGGATCTCCTCTCTGAGCTCCGCCGCATGCTCGCCGCTGGGGGTGGGGGAGGGGGTGGGCGAGTGCCCCTGCCTGATCCTTGTCCCTCATCTCCAGTCATCGGCCTGTAGGAGGTTTTCTCTGCTGACCACTCTCCACGCTCACCGCACCAAAATGTTGAAATCGAAAAAACCGGTCTCTTGTGGAGTTCGAGCCTTGGGGAAGGGGTGGCCGCGCACCTACTTCACTCCTGTAAGAAAACGACAAAGAAAAGAAGAGACAAGGACTAGACCAAGGGCCCGCGTGGAGGTCCCACTACACACCCGAAAGATCTCAGAGCGCTTCCCCTCCTTAGCCAAATGCCGGGCTAAGGTACCTCAGAAAGCGCTAGTAGGCCGGGAATTAGTAAAAACGTGCCTTCTGAGGTACCCCTTGGGTCCTATTATAGGAAAAGATGGCCTGCCAATATACAACCTTCACTGTTTTCGAGGACTGCAGCAGACCAAAAGGGGCCACACAGTAAAAGTGTGCCATGGCCAAGATGCGAGCTGGACCTGAGGGGCACTCGCTCGGCAAGGGGTCCGACTCGCCTCGCCCTGGGCCTAGGCGGGCACGGACTCGGCGGACGGTGCTCGGCTAGCGCTGGGCTCGGCTAGACTATTGCCGAGCTCGGGTCGGCACGACGATCGCCGAGCTCGGACTCGGCACGGAGATCGTCGAGCTTGGCTCGACTATCGTCGAGCCCTGTTTCCGCACCGAGCTCGGTCTCGGCATGCCGGACTTCGTTCGGCCATCGCAGAGCTTAGCTCGACTATTGCCGAGCTCGGGCTCGGCAAGCTGGGTCCAAGTTGATCTGAGCCGGCCGGTTCAACCCCCTGTCGACCACTCTCGCGGGATACGGGGTTGTACAACCGCCGCCAACTCCAAGTCATGGACGGGGTAATTACGCTCATGCACTTTTAATTGACGTGAGCCATAGGCGATCACCTTACCAAACTGTAGGAGAACGCAGCCTAAGCTGCTTCCTGAGGCATCGCTGTATATTTCAAAAACATCTGTACCACATGGCGACGTCAAAACGGGCGTCGTGGTCAAACGACTCTTCAGCTCCTCAAAAGCTCGTGTGCACTCCGGTGTCCAAACAAACTTCTGATCCTTTCTCGTCAACGTAGTCAGAGGCAAAGCAATCCGGGAGAAGTTCTCCACGAACCGTCTATAGTAGCCCGCTAGTCCAAGGAAACTCCTGACCTCGGCCACTGAAGACAACACTGGCCAATCACGAATGGCACTTATCTTAGCCGGATCCACCGCTATGCCCTCTCCACTTACCACATGTCCTAGAAAAGCCACCGACGAGAGCCAGAACTCACACTTAGAGAACTTGGCATACAGCTTATTCCTTCGCAAGGTATGCAATACCAACCGCAAGTGGTTTGCATGATCTTCCTCCGATTGTGAATATACAAGGATATCATCATTAAACACAATCACAACATATCCAGGTATTCGCGGAACGTTCGATGCATTAGATCCATGAAGACCGAAGGCGCATTACATAAGCCGAACGACATCACTGTGAACTCATAATGACCATAGCGTGTGCCAAACGCTCTTTTGGGAATGTCACCTTCCCTAATCCGCAACTGGCAATACCCGGACTTCAAATCCAACTTCGAATAGACAGTTGAGCCTGCTAGCTGATCGAACAAGTCATCGATCCGTGGAATTGGATACTTGTTTTTCTCCGTCAGCTTGTTCAGTTCGCGATAATCAATACATAGTCGCAAACCACCGTCTTTCTTTTTCACAAAAAGAACAGGCGCGCTCCAAGGTGACATACTTGGGCATATGTATCCCTGCTCCACCAACTCTTGCAACTGAAATTTCAGTTCGGCCATTTCTTTTGGCGCTACCCGATACGGCGAACGGGCCACAGGTTTCGCATCCGACACCAGCTCGATAGCGAAGTCGATTTCCTTTGGGGGCTAACCCCGAAGGTCCTTTGGAAACACGTCAGCATATTCCGACACAATCGACACTTCACTCACACTGGCCTTCGGCCACCGCCTCTATGAGTGTGAAGAACAACTCTGCACCCTTCCGAACTGCCTTAACAACTTGGAGAGCGGATAACAACATCCCACTCATCCCTTGCATACCAATGAACTTGGTCTCTTGTTCAGTATTTTCCCAAGTGTGACCTCTTTTGAAGTGAAATCAGTGCAGGCTCGCTGCTCTGAAAGCCAGTCCATACCAAAGATTATATCAAACTCTTTGATCGACAATACTAATGTTTCCACCTTGAACTCCCGACTTCCTATCTTGACCTCAAGACCGCAAGATCGATCCGTGCACATCAAACATCCGTTAGGCAACAACACCTTTACACTGTCTGTCGTGGTCTGGATAGGCACCCCCGACACGAAAGACAAAGTCCTCAGACAGAAACGAATGTGAAGCACCTGTGTCGAATAGTGCTCGCGCCGGATACTCTCGTATAAGGACAAACCCTATAACATTACAATCAAAACAAGCACAACACATCAAAAAAACAAGAACATTAAAACCTACGCGCACTACTATGACGACATTCGCCTGCTGAATGGCCTCCTGTTGTCCAAGGTTGAAGACCCTGGGCTGCGCGTGCGAGGCAGAAGACTCCACCACAGCCTTCCCCTTCTCCGCATAAGACGCTTTCGTCTTCTTATCACCCTTTGGAGGACCAGATCGACATTCACGTGCGAAGTGTCCAACCTTCCTGCACGTAAAACAAGCACGAGATCCATACCCAGATGTATCCGTCACAGTCGCAGAAGGAGCTTGTCCAGAAGACTTAGACTTCTTATTCCATCTCTTTCGGTAGACAAACTTTTCCGGATGCGGCGGCTTAAACTCTAGCTTCGCAACAGCCAAGTTGCCCTTTGCTTGCCCTCGTTTCATGTCCATCTCCAAAGAACGAGCCATACAGACTAAGGCTTGGAATCCCTGACTCATAGAACTCGAGAGCAAATATCGCAGCTCATCCCGCAGTCCCGCATAAAACCGACTAGTCTTATGCTCTTCTTCGGCGAAGATCGTGCCCGCATATCTTCCCAAACGGGTGAACTCATGCAGGTAGTCATCCACACTTCGATCTCCATGTGCTAACCGTTGAAATTCCATTTCCATTGATATCCTTTGCTGCATCGGCAGATGATGTGTGTGTAAGAACAAACGAGAAAATTCGTCCATTGTAATCTCTGCCAATTGCCTGCCGGCCAAGTGATGCATTTCAATCTCATCCCACCACAATCGCGCCTCTCCTTCCAGTAGGAAAGTGGCTAACATGACTTTCTGTTCCTCCTCAACCTTGATAGCTCTCATAATCCTCTTGATCCTTACAAGCCAATCCTCTGCTTGGGCCGGGTACCCGCCCCATGAAACTGCGGAGGGTTAAAGCTCAAGAATTGCTTCCATTGTTGATCTGCTACCGCGGATCAACTTCGGCTTCTACCGGTTCTTTCCGTACCCTAGCTTGCGTTTGCACCACTGCAGGACGTGCCTGCCCAGCCTGCTGAGCATTCATCACAGCAAGTACCATTTCCGTGATGAGACGAACTGTTTCAGCGGATGGAGGAGTTGTGGGCACCTCGGCTGGTGCCGCACTCTCAACAGAACGTTGTGGTTCGGATTGACCCGCAACACTTCTGGTCACCTATATGTGTAAAATACACAGGTTAACGACCAATGAAAACGGCAACCATACAAAAAGAATACACAAGTTCAACAAACAAGTGTATTTGCAACCCTAAGTGGACAATCTTGAGTTCAAGTTACGTGTTATAACGACAGCCAGCACTGACACGTGCTCGCCACCCCTCAAAAGAATTCGTCCGCGAATTCGGAAGAGATCGACCAACAAGCTGATAACAAATTGTAACACCTCTACCCATCAAGAAGAATATAATAGAGGGTCCGACCGGGGCCCCACACCATATTCCACAAACAGGCGGAGATGCTACGAACTAATATCATAACCAACGCATCCTAACACAGAGCATTCTAGCAGAAGTTTCACGGTTGAATCTTTGAACTCAAGATAAATAACACTGTCCACTATAACATAATGTATAAAAACATTATACAACAAAAGAGTCTGGCCTTAAGGCCTTACAACAATTTCTCTTAACAAGAGTGTGGATTACAGACATTGGCACGCAGGCCGGCCACACATGAACAAAAGAAACAAAACAATGCCTTCGAGGGCAGCAACGCAGCTTGGGCTTCAGCCCGCTAAGTCCCGCTCGGACCAGCACCTCCAGTACCTGTAAGAACCAATCCACCAAGCGGTGGCAAACAGGGCAACGGTCATCATTCAGCTGACCAATTATAACGACCCTGCCCCTGGCACGGGGCAGCGGAATTCCATCCCTGCATAGCAATCGTCCAATATGATATATATAGCAATTCAAGCAAGACGTGCACGACCGCACAGTCACATATCACAAACGCCGGCACGACTGCCCGACGTCCCGTGCACTCATGGCACTCTCGGGTGCACCGGAAACACCGGATCTCACCATTGAGCATTTAGTCCGGCACGCAGGCCCAGGACTCTCATTATGCCGCTGACGAAAGCCCAATGCCTTGGCGCTCTTCATGTCCAGCCTACATAATGCAGGTACAGATCAGCCACCCCCCGTTGCTCAAATCGCCTTGCCCAACCAAGTACATCGTACCTGAGGCCACATTTAAAGGCGCGGGTCGGTTTCACCTTGCCTGTTCGGCACGAAGCCACCGCACACAAAGTGGCAACTCACGGCCACAAGAGTTGCACCCAACTCTCACAATTTCCTGGACTTCCTCCAGTACTTTATCCATCACGCATACAAGCAATAATCACGGAGTCTTCTCCGATATGCAAACAAGCATCACCAATCCAGACCAATATGTCCAGATGGGCTTCACACAGTATGCCTAGATCCGTACTCCAATTCCGGACTCTAACAAGGGGGACTTCACATATCTACCCCAAGGGATGCACAGCACCCCAACCCACCGCACACTCGCGGGGAAGGGTTTTCCCTATGCAATGCAGGAATTAAGGACTTCACATGTCCGAGAAGGAAATCGTTACCCTAGGAACTCGCTTTGGAGCCATGGAGAGAAATTTGAGACGGATGAAAGCCTTTGCAGTAGTGTTGCCTTCGCAAATCCGAACTCGGCTTTGACTTGGACCACCGTAGCACCACCGGCAGCCTGATTCCACTTCTTCTTCGTCACCTTGCTTTCACCTCTCTCTTAAAGTTAGAAAGAGAGTATGAACTTAGAAATGAGCCTTTCCTCCTCCTTTCCCGGCCTTATCAGCCCAGGAAAGAGCCCCAGCCACAAGATCCTCTTTAAGGAAAATGAACGGCCAAGATCTGCCTGAAAAACTATACTTTTTGGCTGACACGGCGTGTGACACGCCCGTGTCACAGGCCGTGTACCCTTAAGCGGCACACGTACCGACTGAAAACTACCAGAACACGGGCATCGACACGCCCGTGTCGAACCTGACACGCCCGTGTCAGTCATGTGACACGCCCGTGTCACCCCTGTTACACAGTACTCAACGAGCGCTAAAACCAGTCAGAGCAGTACACGGGTAGGCACACGCCCTCGTACACGCCCTGTGTCAAATCTGACACGGCCGTGTTCAAGGCTTGGTTCCGGGCCGTGTACATTTCTGACTCAAACCGGCTATTTATTGAGTGACACACCCTGGGACACGCCCGTGTCCCAGGCCGTGTACCCCCAACACGCCCTGGGACACGCCTGTGTCCCAGGCCGTGTCAAGCAGCCTGCACCTCAAATCCAGTTTTGAGATTTTTGGGGTGTTACACCTTGAATACAATGGATTGTTCTTTCCTTGCTGGAGGAGGAGTCCTATGTTCTACATCTTCTCTTGACTTGATTAACTCCTCATAAGATTTGAGCTTTTCCAGGAGAGATTCAGTTGAAATCTCATTGAAGCTTTTGGCCTCATTGATTGGCCAGATCCTGGTGTCCCATGAGCTTGGGAAGCACATGAGGATCTTATCATTTACCTCTATGAGAGAGATGTCTTTATCCAATGTCTTCAGCTCACTAATGATGGAGCTTAGTCTGTTATACATGTCACCAACAGATTTAGCTTCATCTTTCTTGAAATTCTCATATTGTGAGATGAGAGTTCATCTTCTATATTTTCTCTCATCTGCTGAGCCAGTAACCATCTGGTTGAGTGAATCCAAGATTACTTTTGCAGAGGTGCACTCAACCAACTTCTGAAGATGTCATCTGACATAGTATGAGCAAAGATGTTCATGGCTCTGACTTCAGCAACCTTAGCTTTCTTCTGAGCATCATTATAGTCTGGTGGTGGATTAGCATTTAAGCTTTTAGATGCTGTTGAGGTAGTTTCCACTGGAGCTATTGGACCTATCAAAATAGAGTTGAAGTTATCCTCATCAATAGAGTTCATGTATAACTTGATTCTTGCCTTCCAGATAGTGAAATTTGAAAGGTTACACACTGGACGTCTGGTGCTACTGTATTCCTTATTTTATGCCATGGTATCAGATAAATTTAAAAACACAAATAATTATTTAGAGCTTATCTGGATGTCTTGGTTGGTTCAGGTGTTAGCCTGTATAAGAATAGTAAACCTCCCTCTGATACCAATTGAAAGAAAAGGGGGGGGGGGTGATAAACTCTGAATAACTCTATTGGGGGGGGAATAGAGTTATAAAAAATCTTTTTACAGTAAAGATAAAATCAAATAAACTAAGCTAATCTAACCACAGTACAAGCACATAAGAACACAGAAAGCACAACAAGACAACACAATAATTTTATAGTGGTTCCCCAACTGGGTACATCCACTCTTCTACCACCCTTGGTAGGAATCCACTATAGGTTTTGATCAGGTGACTGCCACCAATGAGCTTTTGATCAGGTGCCCAAAAACTAACCCAAGTCTTTTGGAAGGAGACTTGTGAACAAGAATAATTTTGAAGGGACTTAAAACCCTGTACAGAGGTGGGGATGAAAGAGTGATAAAAGTTTTCTTTTCTCAAAACAATGAGAAGACTGTGGATTCAGAGATATTGTCAAAGCTCCCCCTTAGATATAGAAGGGTTAAGGATGGGATGCTTTGCACAGGGTGAGTAGGTCTTCAATTGAGAGACTTGGTCCAGGAGCTTTAGACAAATGGTGCTGGAATGTCGTAGCAAGGTCCTGGAAGAGAAGAACAAAAAGACTCTTGATTTGTAAAAGTTGTTCTTCTTGCTTCTTCTTCAGAGCACTGACAGAATGAGAAGAGACTGATGAAGAACTGCTTCAGAATATTTTTAGGATGTGAGCAGGAATAATTTTCTGTCTTTCTTTGTGTATCTATCTCTAGTGTCTGTTTAGTCATGGAATCGACAACCTTCTTCTTTTTGTAAGATAAAACAATTTTTGACTTGAATTTCAAAAATATTCCTTTAATTATTTTGCAGGAATCGAGGAGAGACAACGACTATAATATCTACAACAAATGATTTCCGCAACTGTCATTGGCAAATAAGACAATATAATAACAATGTGAAAACCTGTAGTTAATGCTGAAATAGAAACATCTATAAGCCTTGATAACATCAGCATTAACTACCAGAGATTTGATTATATAAATAGCCTTGACAAAATAAGAATGAAATCTTCAAGACAACTGAGCAATAAGGTAGTCGAACACAGATAAATAATCACAGAGCTGAGATAGAAGATCGTCGAGCTGAGACTGGAAATCGTCGATCTGAGTTCTGAGATCGTCGAGCTCAGCTCAAAGATTTTTCCTCTGTGATCATCGATCGGAGATCGACGATCTTCGAGCCGAGTTCAACGAAAGTCGAACTGATATCAGATCCACAGATTACTTCTGAGTCTTTGTCTTTTAAATGAAATCCAATGCTAGTCTTTATGAGGTCTGCTCTACTAAGACTAACTTAGACATAGACTTTGACCCTGGCGATACAAGTGGGTCAAATAACCTAGGAGTGAACCTAGCCCAAATCAAACATGGGGTTCCAACAGATTATACATTGGTTATTATTGATGACTACTCGCGCTTTGCGTGGGTGTTCTTTCTGAAACACAAGTCAGATACCTTCGATGTCTTTACAAATTTGGTGAGGCAGATCTAGAATGAATACAACTATTCCATAGTAAAAATCAGAAGTGATAATGGAACTGAATTCAAGTCTGGGGCCATGATAGAATTTTTTTAAAGACTAGGTATCTTTTATGTGTTTTCCTCTCCTCAAACTCTTCAGCAAAATGGAGTAGCTGAGATAAGGAATAGAACGCTCATAGACTATGTTGAGTGATGCTTCACTATCGGAGTACTTCTGGGTTGAAGCAGTCAACACTGCATGCCACGTGCAAAATCGAGCACTCATAAACAAGAACAACAATAAGAAACCTTACGAACTTCTAAAGGGCAGAAAGCCGACTGTATCATATCTTAGAATCTTTGGCTGCAAATGCTTTGTTCTTAATAATGGTAAGTATCATACTACTAAATTTAGTGAAAAGAGTTTTGAAGGTATTTTTGTACGATATAGTAGCCATAGTAAGGCATATAGAGTATTTAATATGAAAACCCTGGTGGTTGAAGAATCTACACATATTGTATTTGATGAGACAAGCTTGCTGCAAAGTAACTCTTCTAGTGTGCTCATTGGAGATGCAGGATCAAAGTTAAAAGAACTTAACTTGGATGATGCGACTGAAGAGAAAGGTGAAAAGTTTATTAAGATCACCACTCTAACCCCGATTGGAGAGGTTGATAATCAAGATGAAGAAATCATTAAAGTTGATGAAGTCACTCCTGTGGTTGAAGAAGCTCCAGATGCAAGGAACCTAAAGCTCATACATCTGAAAGATCACCCAGTTGATCAAATCATCAAAGATCCCCGGGATGGTGTCAGAACTCGCAGAGGTACTACTAATGAAAATTTTGGATTTGAGTTTTCTCTCACAGGTTGAACCAAAGAAGTTTGAGCAAGAAAACTCGGACACACCATGGATTATGGCCATGGAAGAAGAGTTAAATTAGTTCAAGCGCTGTCAAGTCTGGAAACTTGTTCCAAGACCCAAATATGAGAACGTCATCAGAATGAAGTGGGTCTACAGGAATAATATGGACGAGGATGGGACGATCATAAAGAACAAGGCTAGACTCGTCGCCAAAGGCTATCGCCTTCCTTAATGGTGACATAAAGGAAGAGGTGTATGTGGAACAACCTCCAAGTTTCGTTGATTCTAACTTTCATAATTATGTTTATATTTTATCTAAAGCTTTATATGGTTTGAAACGAGCTCTTCGAGCTTTGTATGAGACGCTATCTAGCTTTCTTCTTGAGAAAAGTTCACAAGGGGAAAGATAGATAAGACATTATTTCTTAGGGAAAAAGGCAAGATTTTGCTAGTGCAAATCTATGTCGATGACATTATTTTTGGCTCTACAGACGACAACCTCTGCAAGAAGTTTCTAAACTTATGCAAGAGAAGTTTGAAATCAGCAGTATGGGTGAGCTGAAGTATTTCTTAGGACTTCAGGTGAAACAATCTGAAGATGGAATTTTCATCTCGCAGACTAAGTTCACCAAGGAGTTGATTAAGAAATTCGGAATAGAGAATGCAATCTCTATGATGACTCCAATGGGTTCAGCTATGTCTCTGGACAAGGATGAGAAAGGGAAACCTTTTGATGATACCAAGTACAGATGCATAGTTAGATCGTTGCTCTACCATACTGCTAGTATACATGACATAATGTTCTCTACATGTTTTTGTGCTAGAGTCCAAGTTTACTGTAAGGAATCTCACTATGGTGCTGTAAAGCGAATTTTGAGATACCTTAAAGGTACACCGAATCTTGGCTTATGGTACCCAAGAAGTAATGATAGTGAACTAATTGGTTTTTTAGATGCAGATTTTGCATGTAAAAAAGATGACAGGAAAGGCACATCCGGGACTTGCCAATTCCTAGGAAGAAGGCTCATTTCCTAGAGTAGCAAAAAGCAAAATTGTGTCGCAATCTCGACGGCTGAGTCAGAATACATTTCTATCAGCAGTTGTTGTGCACAATTTCTTTGGCTAAAGAACCAGCTCGAAGACTACAACATGAAGGTCAAGGACATCCTTTTTTTTGCGACTCCTCCAACGCAATAGCAATAGCAAACAACCCAGTCTCTCATAGCCGGACAAAGCACATAGAGCTAAGATACCACTTCATCCGAGAGCATGTGGAGCACGGGGACATAGATCTGCAGTAGGTTCCAACAGATAGGCAAGTTGCAGATATATTCACAAAGCTGTTAGACGAGACCAAGTTGAGTTTCTTCAAAACTGAGCTTGGTATGCTCAACAAAGAAGGATATACAAGATGGACTCATTTCAAAGCTCAGAATTCAAGGACAAGTCAAAAAGGATAGAAATTTCTCTTAGTGGACTTCGTTTCTCGAGACAAAGAATGACTACTCGAGAACTCGAATATGTCTACTTGAGTACTTCTCTGAATTCTCGAGAACTAAGTAAGTCACTCGAGTGCTACCACTCAAGTACTAAACTTCTTCTCGAGAAGTAGATTGTACCACTCGAGTACTGCCATACCGCCTCTTGAGTATCTCTATTCCATCACTCGAGTACTGAAGTTCCACTCGAGAAATGACCCGTCAGATTCTGTATTCCTTCAATTTTTTTTCAATTTCAAAACCTGCATCCTTTCTGCCGCTATTTAAGGTATGTTTAAGCTTAATTAGACTCCTAATAATCATTACTAGGGTTATATAAATAGAAAATATCAGATTTCTAGAATCTACTCGAGTTTAATCCCTCTCTCTCTCGAAAAACTCTTTGACTTCCGCCGCTTCTACAAAGCACGTTGTCGTCTCCTTCATCTTCCAATCAATCAACCGCAATTCATTGAAGAAAATGGCGTCTTCAACAAAGATTTGAGTGGGCAGTGAGTTAGTTGTAGCCGTCATCGTAGAGTTATCAGACGATTTCAGGAATTTGTTGATTCTTCTCGACACTACAGGTCTGACTTTTGTTCTCCAGCAACCGTGCAAGATACTGTTTCCAGAGGTGGAAGAATTCTTCAAGAACATCAGAGTCAAGGGAAATGGAAAAGTTCTGAAATCCAAAGTAATGGGAATAAAGGTCAAACTCACCAAAACCTATGTTTCAAAGCTTCTGAAAATGCCTGTAGCAGATGAGGAAGATGACTTAACTAATGAAGATAATGACAGAACATGTAATTTTTGTGGTATTTCACCTAAAGACACCTCTATCAGGAGGCCAGACCTAAACCCAGAAAGAAAATTACTAGTGGATATAATTGGAAAAATACTTTTGTGTAGGACTAGCTCCATAAGCTTTATAACCAATGAACTTTTTGACATCATGACAACAATCATCTGCAGGAAAAGATTTCGGTTTGGAATTTTGATATTGGAAAAAATTAGGGAGAGCATTAAGGCTCCAAGTTATGCCAGGATTATCTCCTTAATGTTGCATGAGATTAATCCTCAGGTATTTGATCTATGTAAAGGAACTACCATCCATCATATGAAGAAAGTCTTTGTTTCCTCCATTCAGAGATGGGAGTTGAAATTGCAAAACCCAGCCCAGGAAGCTAAAGCCCATGAGCACCCTACTTCAGAGTAAAGGACCCCATCTCCCTCTCTCCATCATGCTGTTGGGATATTTGGAGCATCAGTTGAGGGGGAGCCTACCTCCTCTATTTAGCAAGATAGAGTTCCTACTCCATCTCCGAATACTTCCATCAAGCCAACCTCTTCAGAAGATCTTCAAACAGATGCCCAGGTACAAGAAACAATCCTCTCCATTACTGATGATATCAATAAAATGATTAAGGAACTTAGCTCAAATGAGCCTTTACCACCCCTCCATCAAGAAAATGTTGTAGAACCATCCAAAAAGGCCACTCCAGCACCATCTCCATCTCCTGCACTATCTCCAAAGTCACCCATTGATCTCTCTCCAGCTGCTGACAAAGAACAAGAGACAATTCTGCTGTCAGATTAGAATGAACATTCTCCAGAACATGTTGATGCTCCTTTGAGGAGATTGGATTTTTCTCTTCCCACCTTCACTGGTGAGGAAGGAGATGTTTTGGTTCATACTACAAGAGCTCAGAGCTTAGTAAAAGTTGAAGAAATTCCATCCATGGACTGCCCCTCCTCCTCCAACTCTTGTTACTTTTGCTACTACTACTACACCTGTTACTTCTGATATTCTTGGTAAAATAGAACAAATGCTACAAGAACAAAGGAAGTATTTTGATGATTCTCTCAAAACTATTCAAGATAAAGTTTGTGACTTGGAAAAAGAAATGAGCCGAGGATTTACTGAGATACAACATAATACAGATCAGCTGAAGCATCTCTTCAAGATAGGTGGTCAAGCATTGGATCACACTATTACAAGTGTTGGACATGTCATGGAACAAGGAGTTACTCTTGCAAACAATCAAATTCAATTAGAAAAGAATGCCCATGAGCATGTCATGAAGGTCTGTAAAGATGTGGGCACCTTCAAAGATGAAGCTATAAAGAAGCTATGTGTAGAATTCAGAAATGGGGAGGGCATAGTGAAAGAACAAGTTGAAAAGTATGATGTTAATGTCAAGAACCTCTGGACTGAGAAAATGAATGAAATTAATAAAGATGTGCTAGCTCAAATTCAGTCAGTGAAGTTTTACACTTATGATACTACTATATGGATGCCTAATCAGATTTTCCTAGAATTCAAAGCTGATCCAAACATTATCCCTCACCATCTTAATCCACTTGCTGAAGGCCATCCTGCTCAGACGCTAGCTCAAATGCTTACCTTCTCTCCTAGGCCTGAAGATGAAACTCAACCTCCAGAATCTTATTCTCAGGTTTGGGAATCTGACATTTCTAAAGATTTACTAGAAATTCAGATTCCTAAAAGAAGGAAGTATGGAGAGGGAGCTTCTACTAGTTTATCTATTCCAAATCCAGAGGCAGAGAAGAGAAAAGCTAATGAGTTTGCTGAGATATGGAGTCTAACTTCCAAATCTTTGATACTTGATAGACTAAAGCTTGTCATGGACTATAAGGAAAGCAGGAACCTTTATTATAATTATTCTGAATGGGAAGTGTATTAGAAATCATTGACTAAAAGGAGAATCTATGATATAGAATATGGGAGGAACAATCCCAATGCTCCTCCTTGACCTCCTAAGTATTACCCTAAGCCCTTCAGCTATTAGAGAAGACAACAGGAGAAGAAGGACAGGCAGCAACAACAACAACATCAAAGCTAGAAATGATAATGAGTTATGAGAATGAGGACCGAATTCATGTAGAGATGATATCTAGAAACAATTCTAATTATATATTCTTTAGTTTTTATGATCATCTCTTTATTTATTAGTTTCTTGCATTTTATTCTGTGATTACCTTTACTATCTAGTTCTTTCCATTTCGGAATAAATCACCTTAGTGTAGAGGGTTCTGACTTCTACAAATAGGGGGAGATTGTTGGGTATTGTATCGATAATATCCTAGATTTATATGAAGTCACCCTTGAACTAAGATGAATTAGGTTGTATTTGATCTCCTATTCTAGTTATGTGTTTGCAGGATTTATTGTCAAGTGTAGACCAATGTCAGTCTATAGTGGGTCATCAAACACAGGATCATACAATATAATTCCTCATTGTGTGATCCAAGGTATTGACTCATGTGTAGCCTCTCTATTGGGATACACTTCATGTTCAAGCATATGGACTAATGGATGAAGATTGGATGTTGTTCGGAACGAAGAACTCAAGTTTCATAAAGCTGAGAAAATTCTAAGTACTATACTCGAGTATCTCTATTTGTACTCGAGTAGAAGCCTTAGAAGCACTCGAGTAGAACTGGTCTATAATTCGAGTATAGAAGTAGTTCTCGAGTAGCTTATATCTAGCACTCGAGAAGCCAAGTCAAGAACTCATGTAGACCTACTCTCATTATCGAGTGAACACGTTTATCTCTCAAAAAATTTCTAAGTCAAGTACTCGAGTAGTCAAGCTGAGTACTCGAGTAGTTGAGAAGATTAAGTTGAGTGACAGAAGTTAGTTCTCGAGAAATTATTAGACCACTCGAGTGAGATTTCTTTGTACTCGAGTAGTTCATTTATTACTCGAGTAGTCTAATTTCAGCATTCGAGTGATCGACAGTTTTATCCATAATTTTCTCTAAGTCAAAGCTCTCGATAAGTTTAAGTCTACATCTCGAGAAGTTTATCTATCACTCGAGTGATCCTTTAACCACTCGAGTGATTTACTTCTACATCCAGAATTTCCAGAATTGCCTCCTCTCGAGTGATCAAAGTCTTTCACTCGAGAGCAAGTTCATTCACTCGAGTAGTATACTTCTCACTCAAGTAATGCTGAACCGATTTCAGAAAATTTTCTCAAGTCCTTGTCAGATCTAATTTTTGAATGTCGTGACATGATTGGTCCACGTGGCCATCATTAATGACGATTATTACCGTTCGACAGCTCTTATAAAAGGTCCTGTCATAATGACAAACCCTAAGCGAGTAATTCTAAGATCTTGATCAACCGACAATTTTCTTTTCTTCCACAGAAAGTCGTTGCACACCTTCAAGACCTCCAAAGGCAACTTTCGATCCAGAGAGATTCACAGAACAAGGGATTCATTTTTCTCAATCTTCTCCTTGATCGTGTGAGTTAAAGTTTCTCAGAACAAGATCGATCCAAGAGTCTTCTTCTATAATTTCTGATAAAGCTGCAAAGTCCAAGAAAGAAGACCTAGGGAGATTATCAGATCTGAGAAAATTATTGTTTGTATTCTACAAATCTCTTTTTAATCTTGTAGAAGATTATTATCCGAGTGTAGGAGATTTGTTCTCCGAGTTGTAGGAAGTTTTCTTCTTCCGAGTGTAGATCCGTTTTGGATCGAGATTATAGGAATGTTGTTCTGAGTGGTAGGATCGTTTTGATCTGAGATTAGTGGAGTAGCCGAGTCTAGTGCTTTGCTAGATCAGTGAGTGGAAAGTGGACGTACCCAAGATTGGGGAACAACTATAATTCTTGGTGTCCTTTGTGAATGCTTTTTTATTTCTTGTGCTTAGATCGCTATAGTTTTTATTCCGCAAAAAGTAGCACAACTCACCTATTCACCCCCTCTAGGTGATTTAGGTAGATAACTTAGTCGTTTTTCATACAGCTATTCGAGTGCTGCGAAAGAAGAAGGTTCCCACGGTAAAGGTGTTGTGGTCCAACCACGGACGGGAGGAGCACACCTAAAAGCTGATGGATACGATGCAAGAACGGTACCTAGAGCTTTTTTTTTCCTTAAGTACACCTAAATTATGTTTAAGCTTCTTAAAATCCTTGTGCATAGAAATCCCGTAGACCCAAACTAAAATTTCGGGGACGAAATTGTTTTTTTGTTTATTGGGATTTGTAACATCCCATTTCCTACTATACCTCAAGACTAAGATTAGGTAAGGACATGTGGTGGGGATATAGGCTTCACTACAAGAAAATCAGGATTTTAGTGATGAAATATCTGTGATGAAATTTTTTTGTCACTAAAAGCCTATTTTCTTATAGTGCTTAGGCAAGGTTTGACCCATGGAGTTTGGGTGTAGTCACTTTGGGCAACTATAGCACCCAAGTTAACTCAAGTCAGACTAGCCCAAATTGGAATCCTAGCTACACATTGGCCCCACCACAATGCACCTAACCCTAAAAACAATCTAAGTGGACTAAGAGACTCATCATTGGGTCACCCATTGACCCAAGTTGACACAAGTCAACCCTAAGCCTAAATTGGTCAAACCCGCACCTAAAGGCCCAATTAGCCCAAGTGGTGCACCACCATGGTCCAACCCAAGTTGGGTGGTGCCATATGGTCCATGCCCCTCATGTGGGGCCAGCCCACTCATGAAGTTGACCAAGTCAACCTAAAAAGTCAACAAGTTAACAAATGGCCTAAAGGAAGAAAAATGAAGGCCAAGCCCATTCCCAATTGGCAAAGCCAATGAATCAAGGCCCATGACAAGCCCAAGTGATTAATGTCAGCCTCTACCCTTCTAAAATAGGAGAGAGAGTACATGCATGGGGGTAGTTTTGGAATTTTTGGGAAAAGGAAGAGAGAGAAAGGAGGAAAAGAGGGGATAAAGGCCATGTGGCCCTCCTCCTCTATTCCCAAGCCTACATCTGAACCCAAGCAGTCATTCCATACCTTTTCCAACCAGTCACATGCAACTTGGATATCAAGGTGAAGCATCCAATGCTTGGCCAAAATTCCCACTACTCAAAACACCATAACCAGCCCACCCCACCCCCTTTTGACTTCATCATTAGCTTCAGAACACTGAGAGGAGTTGAAATTGACATCTGGATCGAAGCTTAAGATGAAGAAACAAGTTCAGGATCAAGCTCGCAGGAGAGGAGAAATTCCATGACCAACCGCCGCCGCCGCCATCGGACTCCGATCATGGTTCGTTTCACCTCCCCTCACCCCGTGCTAGTTTCCTAGATCCATAAGGAGTGATATCGGTCTCAATTGAGCCTGATCCCATGAGAGAAAATCAAGAAAAATCCATGAAAATGGACGGGTTCGGGTTCACCAGAAACCGTCATCTCTGGTGGCCAAGTCGCTTCATCGATGGCCACCACCTCAACGGAAGTGGTGGTGGTGGACGGACAGGGAGGTGGCTGGGTGGCCAGGAAATGGCCTTGGAAGGAGCTCTAGGTCGGTAAAATCTCGACCCTTGGCTCCATGGAGAAGATGAACAGATGCCCTCCATTGTTCTTTGAGATTTGTGTTGTATTAATGTATATTTTAAGTCCCTATTTATACTGTCACTTACAAGCTAAATCTAGGCCTCTTAAATGCATTTACAGAAATACTAACCAACATAGAAAAGGTAGAGCTAAGTCTTACCTTTAATTTGACACCATAAAGTTGTCATTTGAAGCAGACAGCTCCCTCTACGGCGATTCTACCAAGACTGGTCTTGGGCTAGGGCAAAATTTCAATTGAGTCCCCAAGACAAATCCTAAGTCCAAATGACCTGAAATTTTGGTCATGCATGTAAATAGGTCATACTTAGGTATTGAAAAAAATGTAAATTTTTGGAAAACTATTTTCAATAGTATTTGGTAAAATACACATATTTAAATTAATTAAATATTTGGAGAAATACAACTCCAAATGGCCCCAACTTTTGGTGGCATATCCATTAGGTCAATATAAGGCATTGGTAGATATTTCAGTCTCTATTGACCCATGCATGTTGGGTAATCCTACTTGCATGAGATAGGTAGATTTTGGTTTAGGGTGCATATAGTAAAAATTAGTAAAAATAAGAATTTTGCCCATTTAGAACATTGCATGTCCATGAAACACTGGACAAAGGTTTATATGGGTGCAATATACCTGCCACAGGAAGAATGGGATTTTTGGGATCAAAAATCCCATCAATTTGAATTTTTGAAAATTAGGCCCATTTAGAAATAAAAATTTGAAACTAGGGCTAATGATGTTATTAAATTCTCAAATTTTGTCACAAGCTTTTATGGATCATGTTTAATCTCTGGAAAAATTTGTGGGGATGTTAGATAATTTTATATTAGATTTTAAGTAGAAATATTATTTTGCCCAGTATGCAAATTAATTAAAAATAAAAGAAAATATTGTTGAAATATTATGGAAAAATTTACAGTGGCTTATTTGTATGATCTAATCCTTTTATAATTATTTGAGAATTTTTGGATGTCTCAATATGTTGAAAATACTAAAATGGCATTTTGATAATATTTTCATTAGGGTATATGTTAGATCAAATCACTATTTAGGACTTTGATTTTTTGTATATAGTTTCATTACATCAAAATGGATCTGCAATAATTTTCCTAGAATTTATAGTAATGTATTTCATGTACCTAATTTGGAAAGTGGCCAAATTATGATTTCAATGTTAAATGGAAATTAAATAGAAATTCATATGGGAAAATTATGAAATCTAGTGGGCAATCATATTTAACTTCATGGAATACTTGATAAATTCCTTAGGTGGTCTGGACCAATAAAGTAGTGCATCATGTGCAATGTGACATAGGTCACCCAATTACAAGATTTAAATTTAGGCTCTTAATCACTTAGAAAAATAGCAATATCTTGAATGATCAATATCACCCACCATACCAACCTAGGATAATTAATTTGGGGCAATTGGCCGAAGGGTTTGAAAGTCACATAATACGAGTTAAATTTAAGTCATGGGTTGCGCGTAGCATAAGTAGTATATACTTCTAAGACCATAGGGGATTAGATTAACAAATGAGATGAGATTTATGTTGGGAAGATAAACTCTGGTTGGGGTCCAATAGATCACTTCTAGACAATGAGTGGTAGAGTGCAAAATCCTAAAGATAGTGGATAGAACGGAGATCGGCGGAAGACCGCCACTCTCCCAATAACATCCTAAGTTATTAGGTTTATCCCAGAGTAACAAGGAGAGTTTGGTATGAATCATGGGTAGACATTAATAAAAGTAAATATCTTTGCGAAAGGGAACTTTGGGCTCTCATCCCATCTTGGTTCCTAGTGCCCTCTGAGACCCATTCATTGGGCATACCCAGGGAAGTCCTGGGATTAACCCTAAGTTGCTAAGTATAATAAACATTAGATAAGAGTATGTTGGTACCCTAGTTTGGATTTGAGTTTAGTCTTCTCATTTAGTTTCTTGACCCAAGATTTATCTATGGTCAAAGGATAGTTGTTTAGTTAGATTGCTCTAGTTGTAGAGTTATCACTTATCCAAATGAAAATTTGGTTAAGTTGTTTTTGGTTCGACTATGGTCGAACGCCGCTCGACTATCGTATATCAACTGTTCGACGATCGTCTATAAGGTTGTCGACTATCGTCCGTCAGCAGATCGTCTATCTCTGAGTTAGTTCAACTCTCGTTAGCTTGACGTTCTGTGGTATCTGCCTCGTCGATCGTCGAACCCCGCTCGACTTCTTTTGACCAGACAGATTTCTTGATAGTTCAACTATCTGCTTAGATAGTTCAACTATCTGATAGGTCGACTATCTGTTTGATAGGTCGACTATCTGTTTTGCTTGAAAGTTCGACTATCTGTCTTGATAGGTCGACTATCTGTTCTGCTTGATAGTTCGACTATCTGTCTTGATAGGTCGACTATCTGTTCTGTTTGATAGTTCAACTATCTGCTTGGATAGTTCAACTATCTGATAGTTCGACTATCTGTTTGATAGATCTACTATCTGTTTTGCTTGATAGTTCGACTATCTGCCTTGATAGTTCAACTATCTGATAGCTCGACTATCTGTTCTGATAGTTCGACTATCTGCTGTGGTAGTTCGACTATCTGCTTTGATAGTTCGACTATCTGTGTCGTTCGACTATCTGTTCTGATAGGTCGATGATATCTGTGCTTCGGTCGACGATCTCCAAGGATCGTTTGACGATTTTTTATCTGCCTTTAGTAATTTTGTACTCCTTCTGTTTTATGATTTATTTTCTATTTATTTAGCATATTTTATTAAACATTATTTCATTTATTTTGTGCATACATCTCAAGGCAATCTTTGCCCCATCCTTTGTGCATAAGTCATGCTTTATCTGACAAAGTTCTTTGTCTTATTAGTTGAAATATCTTTTTGCTTTATCTGCCATGCTGTCCTTTATAGCCGTTAGACTCAAAAAGTCTTCTCTGGCCGTAAAGATTTTAGTCTGATGTGACTTTCTTTAGTACTCCTTTTTATAATCAGATTGGATTTGCAGCTTCTTAGAAAGCTTTATCCCTTTATAACATGTCTGCCTGCAGGATATGTTTTGTTTTGTGCTTTTTGCAGCCCAGATTGCAGATTTCAGAAGAAGACAAAATTCAAACAAAGATTAGAGCCGTTGCACAGGCCAATATATAAAGTGCTTTCAAAAGACAAAAAAAAAGATACACAACACAAAGAGAGATACACAGATTCAAAAGCAAGAAGAAATATTCAGCTCTCAGTCATTGATACATTCAACTGAGAAGATCATCCTTCTTCAACTCTCTCTTCTTCAATCCTTAGTTCATCCTGCTGCCAGGAACATTCACTCAGAGTCTCTAGAAGAAGAAGAAGAAGAAAGAAAAGTTATAGAAGAAGAACTATCATTCTACAATCAAGAGTCTTCTTCAAGCTTCTTCTTCAGAATTTCAAGACAGTTCTCTATCAAGAATTCAGAAGAGTTCCTGCACCCTGAAGCAAGACTTCTTCCTGGATATTCTCTAAGCTAGGGGGAGCCTTGATTCTTTAGAGCTTTCTAGCTCTGTGCAATCCACTAGCTTCTCTAATCTGTTTTAACAATAGAGAAGAAACTTAGCTCTCTCAACCTCCTGTATAAAGGGTTATTACTCCCTTCAAAAGTGAACCTTGGTGGCAGGGCACCTGGTCAAAAACCTGTATTGGATTTTGAGCTCCTGATCAAAAGCTCAAAGGGTCTACTTGATCTACCTGAAGCAGATCAGTTGGTGGCAGGGCACCTGAACAAAAACTTGTAGTGGATTCCTACCAGGGTGGTAGAAGAGTGGACGTACCTATTTAGAGGGAACCAGTATAAACTTCTTGTGTCGTCTATGTTGCTTCATTTAATTATTGCACTGTGGCTATGAGTAGAAATAACTAGGATTGCTAGTTGATGTGATAGGACCAAAGCTCAATTGTAATTACAGTTAACTTTCTCTAGTGCACTTCACTTTGTGTTAGGCTCTAGGGTTTTAAATATCTATAAACTCATTCCGCAAATTAACTCTAAGGGAGTTGAGTAGGGTATCATAATTTTTGAATACTCTATTCACCCCCCTCTAGAGTTGTATCTATCCTCTCTTTCAATTGGTATCAGAGGGAGGTTGACTGACTGTACAGGCTAACACCTGAGTCACAAGATCTAGATAGATACCAAGCTTATAGATATTCACTTCATGGCCCACTCCAAGGATTACTTTAGCACCATACCTCCAGCTTGCAACTTAGCTAAGTTTAGCATCTAGAAGGCAAGAATCAAATTATATATGAACTCTATTGATGAAGACATTTTTTCTTCTATTTTGACAGGACCTCCAACACCTCCTGCTGCATCCACTACTACAACATCTACAAATCTCAGTGCAGTGCCTCCTCCAGACTACAATGATGCCTACAAGAAGGCAAAGATAGCTGATGCCAAAGCTATGAACATTCTGGCTCAGACTATGTCTGATGAAATCTTCCAAAAAGTGGCTGATTGCACCTCTGTAAAGGCCATGTGGGACTCACTGAATCAGATTGTAGCTGGTTCAGCTGATGAAAGGAAGGACAGAAGGTCCAACCTTATATCCCAATATGAAAACTTCAAGAAGACTGAAGCTGAATCAGTTGAAGCCATGTACACCAGGCTCAGCTTAATCATCAATGAGCTGAGAAATCTTGATTAGGAGATTACATTGACAGAGGTCAATGATAAGATACTAATGTTCTTCCCCAGCACATGGGATCTCAGGATCTGGCCTATCAAGGAGGCCAGAAGTATAACTGAAATCTCAACTAAAGCTCTCCTTGGCAAGATCAAGTCTTTTGAGCAAGTTCTAAAGACCAGGGAAGCTAAGGCTGAAGCCAAGACTCCAACTCCAACAAGAAAAGAGAAAACTCTTGCTCTAAAAGATGCTAATGCTTTTGAAGGAAGCCAATCAAATGAGGAGCTGATGGCACTCTTTGCCAAAAGGTTTCTCAAGATGGGCAGAAAAGACTTCAGAAAGAAACCTTCAAGATATGAAGATAAACCAAGGTATGACAGATCTCCTGCTAAAGAAATTATTTGTTATGGCTGCAGGAAACCTGGACACATTCTACCAGAGTGTCCAGAGGAAAAGAGCAAAGAAAAGAGAAAAGAAAAAGAACATCACAAGAAGAACTCCAAGTCCTCCTCCTACAAAAATAAGAAGAAGGAGAAAGGATTTGTTGCTGAGACTTGGAGTGACACAGATGAGGAATATTCCTCCTAAAGCTCCAATGAAGATGAGGAAGAGAAGAAGGCAAAGGAAATTTTCCTAATGGCAATTGATGCCTGCAGCAACCACTCAGCTGTAGAGAGTTCTGATGATGATGAAGAAATGCCTACAGAAGATCAGGTATTATCTTCTTATGATTTTTCTTCTGTTGAATTTAAATCTAAATTTAAATCCATTTGTTTAGATTTAATTAATTCAGAAAAGGAAATTAAGGAGCTTAGAAATAGGATATCAGAATCAAAAATCCTATCCATTTAAAATTCTAGGTTAGAAGCAGAACTCATTAAGTCTAGTGAAGAAATAAAGTTTCTTAAAAATGAACTAGCAAAGTCCAAGAGATTAGAAGAATCTTTAAATGGTAGAAGCCTTAAGCTGCTAGAAATCACCAGCATGACAAACATTAGGTCAGGCAATAATAAGCTAGGCTTAGGGGCCTCATCAAGTGAACCCCCATTGGTTCTTAAAAATAATCTTTCAACTCCAAAAAACTTTATTTCAGCTGATGGAATAATAAATACTGAGCAAGTAATTCTAGTTAACAAAGCCGTAAGTAAAGCTAAGAGAGAAAAGAGAAAGCAAAAATTTAAGCAGCTATAAAAAGCGTCGAACGCAGCTCGACGATCGAAGGCTCAATGGTCGAACGAAGCTCGACGATCTGAGCATCAATCGTCGAACGATGATCGACGATTTCAATATGATTTTCAAAATTATCACCTGAACCTTAGAAACCCTAATGTAAATAGAAACCCTAGGTTTGTTGACCCATTAACTGCATGGAGCATCCCACCTAGGAGATCTTACCCTTTAGGATATAAACCTCATCCTGCTTATTCTTTCATTTCAAGTTTTCATTATGTGAAAAATAATGGACCCAAGTTTGTCTGGGTCCACAATGTCTAACTTTTCAATTTGCAAGTGAAGACCTATCCATATACTAAAGACAAATGGTATTTGGATAGTGGCTGTTCCAAACATATGACAGGAAATAATGACAATCTGTCAAGATTCAAGGCCAAGCTTGTACCAAAGGTGATCTTTGGGGATTCTAGTTGTGGTCAAACTAAAGGATATGGTAGGACTACCATTGGAGCAGTAACTTTCAAAAGGGTTGCATATGTAACTGGACTGAAGCACAACCTTATCTCAGTAAGCCAGTTATGTAATGCAGGATATCAGGTATCTTTCACTAACACTCTCTGTAATATTACTTTAAATAGTAATGTTGTGTTAGTAGGTATTAGACAGGGTAATAGTTATTTAGTAGATTTTAATTCAACTCAATCTGAAATTTGCTTGTTTAATGAAGTAACAAATAACAACACCTTATGGCGTAGGAGGCTTAGCCATGTTAACCTCAAGAACATATCTAGGTTATCTAAGTACAACCTTGTTAGAGGTTTACCTTCTTGCCCCTACAAGAAGGAGATCTTATGCAAGGCTTGTCAATTAGGCAAGCAAACCAAAAACTCCTTTAAATCTGTAAATAAAAGTGATTCACCTAGAATCCTGTATTTATTACATTTGGACCTTTTTGGCCCAATAAATGTACGGAGTCTAGGAGGGAAGTATTACACTTTAGTAATTGTAGATGACTTCTCTAGATTCACTTGGGTGTTCTTCTTGAGAACTAAAGCTGATAACTTCAAAGTTCTTACAGACTTTATGCTATGTGTGCAGACTGAGTATTCTACTCGTGTTGCCTTGATTAGAAGTGATCATGGTACTGAGTTTGGTTCTCTTCTCATGCAATAATTCTGTGAGAAAGAAGGTATCAAACATAGCTTCTCTGCTCCTAAAACTCCCCAACAAAATGGGGTAGTGGAAAGGAAGAATAGAACCCTGATTGATGCTGCTTGAACATTATTGGCAGATGCTAACATGCCTCTCTCTTATTGGGCAGAAGCTGTTAGCACAACTAATTATGTCTTGAACAGAAGTGTTATACACAAGCTTAAGAGTAAAACTCCTTATGAGTTGCTTAAAGGAAAGAAACCTAAAATTAATTATTTTAGAGTATTTGGTTGTGTAGTATACATTCATAACAATAACAAAGTATACCTTAGAAAGTTTGAAGCAAAAGCTTCAATGGGAATTTTTCTTGGATATTCCCAAGTAAGCAAAGCTTATAGGGTATTTAATAAATAATCTTCTAAAATTGAGGAGTCTGTACATGTTTCTTTTGATGAATCTCAGATGTATTATAAGGAGAAGGTAACTACTCCTTCCTCAAATTCATTGCAGGTACCAGAATCTAATAAAGATGTTATCCAAGAGATTCTCCCTCTTTCAACTCTCCACATCACTAATTCAGACAGTGATGGAGACACTGTGGAAGCAGTTGCTATACCACCAACAGTTGATCCAATTCCACCTGAGGAATTAATCCAAACTGTTGTTGAAGATCACATCCCACCTGCTGATCTTGTCACACTTAGAGATCATCCAACATCTCAAGTGATTGGAGACATATCAGCTGGTGTACAAACAAGACATCAATTAAGACAGGATGTGATGTATGTTTGTTTCCTTTCACAAGTTGAGCCCCTCACCATAAAAGATGCTGAGCTAGATCCCCACTAGATCATTTCTATGCAAGAGGAACTCAATCAATTTAAAAGATGTATGGTATGGACTTTGGTTCCAATACCTAAAGGCCAACTGATCATAGGCACCAAATGGGTGTTCAGAAACAAGTTGGATGCAAATCGAATTTTTGTAAGGAACAAAGCTAGGCTTGTAGCTCAGGGCTACAGACAGGAGGAAGGTATAGACTTTGACCAAACCTTTGCTCCTGTTGCAAGGCTAGAGGCAATAAAGATCTTTCTAGCCTATGCAGCCTATATGAAGTATAAGGTATTTCAAATGGATGTCAAGAGTGCCTTCCTAAATGGTGAGCTAAAGGAAGAGGTGTTTGTTGAACAACCTCCTGGGTTTGTTTCCTCAACTCAACCCTCATCTATTTACAAGTTGCAAAAAGCTCTTTATGGACTTAAACAAGCACCGAGAGCCTGGTATGAGACTCTAGCTAGTTTCCTGTTAGAGCACAACTTTGTTAGGGGAGTAGTTGATTGAACCCTTTTTGTTAAGCATCACAAGAACACCATCCTGTTTGTTCAAGTGTATGTGGATGACATTATTTTTGGCTCCACTGATCCCACTCTTTGCAAAAGGTTCTCTGACCTGATGCATTTTAAGTTTGAGATGAGTAGTATGGGTGAGCTGTCTTACTTTCTTGGTCTCCAAGTAAAGCAAGATGCTGATGGCATCTTCATCTCCCAATCCAAATATGCCAAGGAATTGGTAAAGAAGTTTGGGATGGCTGATGTTTCAGCAATGCATACACCTATGGCTACTAATGTAGTTATAGATTATGATGATCAGGGTAAGCCAGTTGATCAGAAAAACTATAGGGCCATTGTTGGTTCCCTGTTGTACTTAACTACAAATAGACCAGATATAATGTTTGCCACATGCCTATGTGCTAGATTCCAGGTCAACCCCAAGGAATCCCATTTGATTCTTCTCAAGAGAATTTTGAGATACCTGAAGGGTTGTCCAAATTTAGGACTATGGTACCCAGCTGAATCAGAATTTGAGTTAATTGGATACTCTGATTCTGACTATACTTGTTGTAGAGTTGACAGGAAAAGTACCTCAGGAACTTGTCAGTTCCTGGGAGAGAGATTGGTCTCTTGGTTCTGTAAGAAACAAGCTTCTGTCTCAACTTCAACTGCAGAGGCTGAATATATAGCAGCTGCTAGTTGTTGTTCACAGATCCTGTGGATTCAAAACCAGCTTTTGGATTATGGGTACACACACAAGAACACCAAAATCATGTGTGAAAGTACCAGTGCTATCTTCATTGCACAAAATCCTGTACACCACTCTAGAACCAAGCACATTGAGATTAGACACCATTTCCTGAGAGATTGTGTGGAAAGAACAAGATCAGCCTTGAGTTCATATCCACTGACCTTCAGAGAGGTGATATTTTCACCAAGCCCTTAGATGAACAGAAGCATCTGTTCTTTTTGGTTCAACTAGGCATGATTAATGGAAAAGACTAAGTGTGACTTCTACCTTTGTTGAAATCTGTTTGATGATCGTCGAACGACGTTCGACGATAATCGAACGACGTTCGACGATAGTCGAACAGGTCAAGCCTATCGTCGACCTACGGGCGACGACAACTTATTTGTTTGTGAAGACAGAAATAGTCGAACGATTGATCGACTACTCTGCTTCAGGAAACGATCGTCGAACGACCGTTCGACCATCGTCTCCAGTATCTGTTAAAATAGATCGACGATTGTTGTATTAATATAAAACCGATGGTCGACCTAGGTTAATAGATCGTTCTTTTTATCGTCGACGGAGCTTGTCTTTTCGTATTCCGTCTTTCAGTTTGAGCTCTGCCACGCACTCTCTGCCGTTTCGCTTTCGTCGTCTCTCTCGTCTTCTCCAACGCAATCATTGGCGATTGCTCCATCTCTTCTGTCAGTGATGAAGTTCGACGCCGGATTCAGCGTAGATTTTGACTCCTTCAGTGCCTGTGATTCTGAGATAGTAGAAATCCTCCAGCTCTGTAAGGAACAAGGACTGGAATGGCTAATGTCCACAAGGATCAAGATAAACATCCTAGAGATTAAAGATTGGGCCTTCACTTCGTCTTCTAGTGACAAATCTATGACTAGGACGGTTGGCGGCTAAGAGGTATGCTTGACTCCTGTCGTATTAACTGATATTTTCGGATTACTGAATGGTGAAGAGGAATATGAACAAGATACCCCAGAGTTTGGGAGGATGTTGATCGAATTAGGACATGTAGAAGGCATTCCTTCTAAATTGCTAAAGGTTAATTTTCCATTAAGGATAAAGTTCTTGGCTGAACTAGTTGGAAAAGTGCTTCTGGGCAAGCATTATTTTCATGATAACATCACCAGGCAACAGTTTGCCTTGATGTGTGCAATCGTAAATAAGAAACAGATAAATTGGGCAGGAATTATGTTTGACTTGATCAGAAAGAAGAATAGCAAGAAGGAAGTAACCCTGGGTAGGGTACTTGGTATATTTCTAAGAGAGAAATATCCCCAACTGTTGGTTACAGTCTCAACATCCATCAATGCCAGTAAGAAGATGGATCGAACATTGTTTATTAAGTGGAAAAGGAGCTTTCAGAATCCTTCTTTAGCAGGGGTAGCTCCAGTTGTGTCTGAGAGCACAAGGACTGTTTCAGTCACTCCCCACCTACATGAAGCAGGCTCATCCCTTCTCTCCATTCCATCCACCTCCTCTGTATTACCATCTTCGTCCACATTGCCATCCACCTCTGCTTTACAATCTACTTCAATTGAAGTACCATCTACTGCCTCTCTTCCTCTTGACCCTTCCTCAATTCTCTATGCATCACAACCAGCATCTCCACTTCCGTCTCATCTTGCTAGGATTTCTCATCCTAGTTTTGATTTATTGGTTTCTGAGCTACCCACTCCTCCTCAGTCACCAATTTCTCTTCAAGATCATATTGATCTTCCTGCATCCACCCATCAATCCCCAGTTCAAAATATATCTCATCAGGAGAACACCATCCCTGATGATCATCCATCTACTGTGACTCCCCCACCATCATTCGAAATCACACCAGCTTTCATTGCAACCATCTTGGAGCTAATTACTCCTTCAATCAAAATCATGATTGAAGAAGCAATTGCCCCTCTCGTTTCTTCCATCTCTTCTTTGTCATCCTCTATCTTAGCCCTCTCTAAGTCTGCTGAGCCATTTATAGTTAGGGGCCTGACTTCAGTATCTACTGAAATCAGGCAGGGGGAGATGTTCGAGGAAGATGCCTCAGGACTGCCCCTTGTTTCTCTTCTAGCAGAGCCCCAAGCTGAGAGTCAAGAAGAAACAGTAGTTCCAGTTGACATCACAACATCTTCTGCAGTTCCAGCACAAGTTCAGAAGCCTCCCGATATCATAATGGAAGCAGAATTTGCATTCAAAGTATGCCTTGAAGAAGCTTCTATTCCCTTAGTTGCTCTATTCCTAGAAGGAGTTATTACCTCCTTTCTAGATGACTTGTGGGAGTTAGGAAGTTCTGAAGAGAATCCTGAAGGTAATTCATTTACTCATTTCCTTGACATGTTAACTGACATGCTAGTCTGTGAATACCTAGAAGGGATGTTTCAATTTCATTTAGCAAATCTGTGTTCCTGATACTACACATCTAGTGGAAGAAGCTCAAGTTGTCCAAGAACCTGCTATTCAAGATCATGTATCTTCTCCTCCAGCTCAGATAGCTGTGAATGATGAACTGGTCCTCATGACAGTTGCAGTTGTGATAGAAAAAGTTTCAGATGTTCAAGAAGAAAAGTCTACAGTCTGGGATGACACCCCAGGACTAGATCTGGATACTCTTCTGGCACAGGATGCCTTAGAAGAAGAGAAAGAGAAAGCTGCATTAAAAGACAAAGAAAAAGCTGAGCATGATGTTTCTGACCCATATGATCACCCTCCATCATCTCATTCTGAGGATGAGGATGACTTTGATGATTCAGAAGAGTCTAAGAAGAAGAAATCTGCTAAAAGGAAAAGGAAAGCTGCTGCTCCTCCTCCACCTAATCATGATCATGATGTCCCATATTGAGAGAACTAAGTTGTCTACCTAAATCACCTAGAGGGGGGTGAATAGGTGAAATGCGTGTCAAATGCGGAATAAAAAATTAACACAACACAGATCAAGCAATCACACAGACGACAAGAGATTTATATTGGTTCCCCAATCTTGGGTACGTCCACTTTCCTCACCGATCTAGCAAACCACTAGACTCGGCTACTCCACTATCTCGGATTGAAAACAATCCTACACCTCGGAACCACGTTCCTATAAAACTCGATCCAAACCGGATCTACACTCGGAAGATAAAGCCTTCCTACAAATCTCGGAGAAAAACTCCTACAATGAAATTTGTTTGAAAAGAAAATACAAACAATATATTGCACGGATCTGGATCTTTGATAGTCTTCTTCCTTGAGAACTTTGGCTTGATCAGAATATGTTGAAGACGACTTGAGAGAGATCCACAGATCTGAAAAACGGAATCACCTCGATCGAGAAAATAGATCAGAAATCTTTGAGGCTCGGCGAGATCGAGTGATTATCTTTCGTCTGGATCTCTGGAGAAATAGAGTTGAAAGCAGCGATCGGAGATCGTCAATCCAGACCTTCTTCCGTGAACGGCAATGGCGGCGGCGTGAGAAATTAGGGTTCACGGGAACTTTTTTTCTTTCTTAAAATAATAATCTCTGTAAAGCTTGTTATTAGTCAAATCTGAAAGGACCTATTTATAGGTGGACTCCAACGGTCAGAAATTTAATTAGGGATGACACGTGGACCAATCAGAAATGATTAATTCGAAATACACAGCGAAATTGTACTTGGAGAATTTCAGGAATGTTTGAACAGATATACTCGAGACAGAGAAGAGACATACTCGAGTATAAGATGTTATATATTCGAATGGATAGGAGGAGCATACTCGAGTATAAGAAGAGAAGTTATTCGAGTGATTCAGAGATCAACACTCGAGTGATTTTAGAACTACTCGAGTATGATAGTATATACTCGAGTAAAAACACTTAGAGAAAATTTCTCAGATAAAATAGGAAGAACTACTCGAGTGGAAGAGTTGGAGATACTCGAGTGAGGGGAAAATGAACTACTCGAGTATCTTGGGAAGACTACTCGGGTAATCACTAAACTACTCGAGTATGAAAAATAACTACTCGAGTACAGAGTCACTTACTCGAGTATATAGGGAACTACTCGAGTAGGTAGACTTAGAAACTTTCTGAGATGAGAAGTGCAGATCTACTCTAGTATGAACAGAACACTTACTCGAGTAACTAACCAACTACTCGAGTACAAGTTATCACCTACTCGAGTACAATACAGTTTACTCGAGTATGTAATCCAACTTACTCGAGTACAGACTCACTTACTCGAGTGTACAAAAGAGGTACTCGAGTATGTGGACTTAGAGAAAATTTCGGATCTAAGAACAGAAGGATCTACTCGAGTATAAAATATGACCTACTCGAGTGACTAACTATCTACTCGAGTATAAGCTTATCTACACGAGTATACAGAGTCTTCTCGAGTATGTCTAAGGATCTACTCGAGTACTAGGTCACTTACTCGAGTAGATGAAGGAAGCTACTCGAGTATGTGGACTTAGAAAAATTCTTCTAAAAAAAAAATAAACTTCAATACTTCAGTCCACCAATCCAAGTGCATGTATAGGAAGTGTATCCCAATAGAGAGGCTATACATGGGCCAACACATTGGATCACACAATGTGGGATTACATTGTATGGTCCTGTGTTTGGTGACCCATTATAGACTGATATTGGTCTACACTTGGCAATAAGAACCTGCACACATACAACTTAAACACAATATCAAATACACCTTAATTCATCTTAGTTCAAGGTCTAAACTCCTACAAATCTGAGGTATTGTGGAGACAAATCCCAACAATCTCCCCCTATTTGTAGATGTCAGCACCCTCTACACTAAGGTGAATTACTTAGAGTAAAAAGAACAACACACATATACTTAAAAAAAAAAGCAAACTGAAGCAGGATAAATAATATGATAGCCATAATCAGAATCAAATACATATATAGAAATGTTTTTAACAGATTAAAATGTCCATTTCCACATTCTCATTGACTCAAGAAGGGGCTTCTTTGTGCATTCTTTCTCTCTTCAGCTCTTGCCTCTCTAGGTAACTGAATGGTTTAGGAAAATATGTTCTGGGCCTAGGAGGAGCAGCTGGGTTGTTGTATCCCCAATTTCTGTCATGAAGTCTGATCTTGATCTGGGATACTTCATAAGCTTTCCATTCTGAATAACTGCAATACTGATCTCTGTGCTCAACAAGATCTGTTACTAGCTTCAAGGTATCATGGATCAGAGATTTGGAGGTTGGACTCCAAACTTCAGTATGAACAATTTCTGGTCTACCTTCAGAAGCTGGGGCAGGCTCTTTTCTAGGTGCAGAACGGCTGGCAGAAGCGTCGTCACCATATTTCCTTTTCTTCCTTGGGGCACCTTGAGAACTAGGAGGAAGTTCATCTTTCCAAATATCAGTATAAGAGAGAGCAGGCTCAGTCACATCACCAGCAGGTCTGGGTGAGAAGACTGGCACACATCCTGGAATGTTTGCCTGAGCTGGAAAATTTTCTTGAGCTGGAGGACCTGATGGAGGATTTTCTTCAAGAGGATCCAGAAATTTAGGAATTATGGTAGGGTTGAGCTGGGCATTGGGGAAATTCTTGTTGTGCAGCCAAACAGCAGTATCATAAGTATAGAACTTTATAGACTGGAGCTGGGCTAGGATGTCTGCTTTCATATCTTTTACAAGACCATCCACAACTGCTTGAGCTTGTTTAGATAGTTTTTCAACTTGTTCTTTTACTATCTTCTCCCCCTTGCTGATATCTACAGATAGCTTGGCAATGGCTTCGTCTCTAAAGTTCCCACTTCTTCACATATTTTTATAAGATTAGCATCAGGATTCTTGTCCAATTGTATCTGATTATTTGCAACAGTTTTAGCTTGATTTCTTAGTTCACCTATACTTGTAATAGTATGATCAATTGCTTTTCCACCTAGCTGAAAGAGTTTCTTGAGCTCATCAGTATTGGCTTGAATTTCAGCAAAGCCTCTACTCGTCTCCTTTTCAAGAGTAGAGACCTTATTATTTACTGAGGCAAGAGAGTCATCAAAGTACCTTCTTTGTTCATTGAGTAACTATTCAATCTTGCTTACCAGAACTGAAGAAGTAGAAGGAGTTGAAGTTGGGGCAGGGACTGAAGGAGCAGGAGTAACCCATGGTGGGATTTCAGTAATTACCACTAAGCTTTCAGCTCTCTTGAAAGATTCTAGGACAACTGATTCTTCTTCATTTAGGAAGGAGGGAATAAAGAAGTCCAAAGTCCTCAGAGGAGCCTCCACTGGTTCTGGAGATACTCCCTCGTCATCAGACAAAAGAATATTTTCTGGTTGGCTTTTCTCTGCAGGGGACTGAGCAGGAGACTGAGCAGGAATCTGAGCAGGAGACTGTACAACTGATTCATTTTGAAACAGGGGAGCATCTGAGATGAGCTTATCAATCAATTTATTGATATCTTCTGCAGTAGATATTAGGGTTGCTGGATCTGGAATCTCTGAGTGGGGATCTGCTGGAAGAGGAGAAACTAGAGGAGTAAAATCCCTGACTTCTGCTTGCTGTGAGGGTTCTGATGAAGCTGGGTACTGAGGATGAGATGAGGCAGGCTCCCCCTCAACTATTGCACCTGGGGTAGCAACAGTTTGGTGTGGAGGAGGAGATGGAATCCAGTCATCAGGTACACTGGTTTCTTGGGAATCTACTGAAGGGTCAACAGCTTTGGATGCTTGGGCAGTGTTCAGAATTTTAATTTCATATCGCTGGATGGAGGATATAGAAACCTTTTTCATGTGATGGAGGGGAGTCCCTTTGGATAAGTTAAAGACTGACGGGTTGATTTCATGAAGAAGGAGGGAAATAATCCTGGCAAAACTTGGATGCTTAATGCTTTCTCTGAGTTTATCTAGGATCAACAGTCCAAACTGGAATTGTTTGCGGCAGATAATGGCTTGCATTATATCAAACATTTCCATAGAAATGTCTCGAATGGAGTAAGTCTTGCATAATAGTACCTTTGCAATTACATCCACTAGGAATTTTCCTTCTGAGTTGAAATCAGCTCTGCTAAAGAAATGGGCTTGAGGGTTACCTCCACAGAATAAACTAGTTCTTACTGAATCTTCAGCAGTCATTTTGGCATCGTCATCTATTACTGGCAGTTTTAACAGAGCAGCTAAGGAGCCTTTGTCCAGTCGGATTTTTATCCCTCTGACCTTGGATTTCATGAGCTTTCAATTTCGTTTTACCTTCAGATTCTGATAAAACTCTTCAACAGCTGGGAAAATAACTCGGTACGGCGTCTGGAGAACGAATGACAGTCCGGCGGTCTCGAACAAAATCAGAAGATTTCGGAAATCATCTGAAAGGTCGGCTATACCCGCGGGGACGAGTTCTGAGCCGATGCCGATTTTAGAAGAGGGGGCCATCTGCGATTCTGGAGGACGAGAGTGGCGAAGGCGACGATGCTCTGCGGTTTTTCGGAAGATGAAGAGTCAGCGGCTACTCGAGAGAATAAGAAGTGGAAAGGGGTTTCCCGATTTTTCTAGATATATATATGATTCTAATTAGGTTTAAAAAAAGATAAATTCATACTTGAATGAAGCGGCAAATAGCTCGGTGCGAATTGAAAAATTAGAAATCCAAAATATGAATGTCGTATACTCGAGTAGGTAACATCATACACGAGTATTAGACAGACCATACTCGAGTAGGGCAAGTTTGTACACGAGTATATTGTCAAGTACCCGAGTATGTAAATACTTTTACTTGAGTAATTCCCGTTTACTCGGGTATCTGTCTGGATATACTCGTGTATATATTACTTGAAAGACAATTTTCCTTGGGAGATGTATATTGCCACTGAAATCTTTAACTCTGAGCAGCCAACACCACTGATATCTTCTTGATTTGTTAGTCCATCACTAGTCATCTTTGTTGAGCAGCCCGAGTTCCGTTTTGAAGAACGAAAACTTGGACTCGTCCAGCGGCTTGGTGAGTATATCTGCAACTTGCCTAATTGTGGAGACATATTGTAGATCTATGTCTCCATTTTCCACATGCTCCCGGATGAAATGATAACGAAGCTCTATGTGCTTGGTCCGGCTGTGGGAGACTGGGTTGTTGGCGATTGCTATAGCGCTGGATGAGTCGCAAAACAAAGGAATGTTCTGGAACTTCATGTTGTAGTCTTCAAACTGATTTTTGATCCAGAGAAGCTGTGCACAACAGCTGCCTGCAGAGATGTACTCTGATTCAGCCGTTGAGATGGCAACACAGTTCTGCTTCTTACTGCTCCAGGAAATAAGTCTCCTTCCGAGGAATTGGCAAGTCCCAGAAGTACTTTTTGATGGAGCTGACTCCCCACGATATGTCGCCAAGGAGCGTCCTCCCTCTGATGATGATGGTGACCCAATTGATGGAGCCGACTCCCCACGATATGTCGCCAAGGAGCGTCCTCCCTCTGATGATGATGGTGACCCGATTGATGGAGACGACGGCCCGCAACATTTTAAAGACAGCGATGGCGTGCTTACGGATGTTCATGAGGAGCATCGTCATAATACCTGTCCTGAACGCAAGCCAACATATTAATAATAATTATTAATTATTATTAATAAATAATTATTAATTAATTTTTATGCTTTGTTTTATTTTTGCAATGTTATTTAATTTCATGTTTTTAATTTCCATTTCATGTGTAATGATGGGTGCGTATAACCATCATGTAGTATTTTAATTATTTCATTTCATGAACTATGATGGGTGCATATAACCATCATATGTTCAATTTGAATTTTGATTTTTGAAGTTTGTTTGGAGGGAGATTGAGTGGTGTAGCCTATATATAGGTATGTATCCTTTATGTTTTAATTAGTGAATGAATGAAAATAAAACCAATTTCAAGAATTGAAATCCCCCTCCTCTCCATGGCAAGTTTCGGCCCTCCTCCTTCTTCTTCCTCTTTGGCCGCCGGCCACCTCTCCTCCTCTCTCAATCTCGGTCTCCCACCTTTTTCCTTTCCTCTACTCCCTTGCAAACCCGACCCCTCCTCCAACCTCCAAGCCTCCACCTCCTTTCTCACAAAATTTTGTGAGAGAGGAGGTGGCAGATTGGAGGTGGAGGAGGGGTCGGGTTTGCAAGGGAGTAGAGGAAAGGAAGAAGGAGGGAGGCCGAGATTGAGAGAGGAGGAGAGGTTGCCGGCGGCCAAAGAGGAAAAAGAAGGAGGAGGGTCGAAACTTGCCTTGGAGAGGAGTCGGATTTCAATTCTTGAAATTGGTTTTCTTTTCATTCATTCACTAATTAAAACATGAAGGTTACAAGCCTATATATAGGCTACACCACTCAATCTTCCTCCAAACAAACTTCAAAATTCAAAATTCAAATTGAACATATGATGGTTATATGCACCCATCATAGTTCATGAAATGAAATAATTAAAATACTACATGATGGTTATACGCACCCATCATTACACATGAAATGGAAATTAAAAACATGAAATTAAATAACATTGCAAAAATAAAACAAAGCATAAAAATTAATTAATAATTATTTATTAATAATAATTATTAATTATTATTAATATGTTGGCTTGCGTTCAGGACGGGTATTATGACGATGCTCCACATGAACATCCGTAAGCACGCCATCACTGTCTTTAAAATGTTGCGGGCCGTCGTCTCCATCAATCGGGTCACCATCATCATCAGAGGGAGGACGCTCCTTGGCGACATATCGTGGGGAGTCGGCTCCATCAATTGGGTCACCATCATCATCAGAGGGAGGACGCTCCTTGGCGACATATCGTGGGGAGTCAGCTCCATCAATCCTCCCCCTCTTAAAATGACTCATCACTGATGAGTATGCCTGCGAGTACTCGTCTGGGAGGTCATCGGCGGGGAAGAAGAACCTGTATGACACAAGGTGGTCTTGGAAGGACCTCAAATATGCATTAGCCAAAAAAGGAAAAAGAATTTCAACAACATCCACAAACATACCTCCGATGGAGACCGAGAAGGAGAACGATCCTAGAAAACTATCACCACCCAACCCAATAGAAAACATAGTGGAAAATATATACGGAGAGGTAGACATTTCAAGTGGCATTAAAGCATAAAGCGTAAAATATGTAACGATGAAAATAGGAGCTATGCCCCAATCAGTGGAAAATTTTAATAGAAACGTCATGTCACCATATTTCCGTAAAATCCGTAAAAAGTAGACTAGCCGATTCGTTAATATTTCTAAGGTGCCCGGGGGCATCCGTTCGGGGGTGAGACAAACCAAAACCAAATCTTTCATATAGCGGTGGAAGATTATTTGATACAATATAGCAAGTAATTTAATGGACACATTTAGAAGGATCAAGCAATGAAAAATGCGCCTAATTAAATTAAAACCATGAGGGGAGAACCCATGTGCAACATGAATGGAATTAATAGTAGAAAATAACGGAATTAAGTCAGGTGGCACGGGCTCTTTCAGTTCAAAAATCAAATCAGTGGAGCCTAATGTTATCGTTTTAAATTTGGTATTAAAATTAGATTTAAAAATATCATAATAATAGGCTTTCAGAAAACGCTCGTCACCAACTACGTTCACCCACATCTTTATAAGTAAGTCTAACGGGAAGGCGGGAATAATAAACTTCTCTAAATATAGAGGGCTAAAAATGACGAACTCATCTACTCGAGCTAAGGGTACCGGAGGGAGAGTCGACAGGGTTGACTTCGTAGGGGGAACCAAGTCACACTCAACGTCAAAACATGGATTAAGCATCCAGGAGAACGCCTCCGGTTGAAAGCCATTAAAATCAAAAGTAAACTCGAATAGTGGATTCGTCCTCACTAAAAACTCATCCTCAGTTAACTTTTCACCACAGAATGAATCCACCAAATCAGCCGACATGTCTTCTAACGCATTAGATATTTTATTCAATTTAGCTTCAGTGATCGTCCCTAAGGTAGGCAAATTTATATCCGATAAAACTTCTAAACTACCTTGTGCCTCAGGCAAAGGAGCTGTCATCAAAGAAAAATCTATCGGGCCCTCAGTGCTACCGTCTTCCAAAGATAATATTTCCTCGCAGGGTAAATCTACTACAGCTTCACATTCTATGTCGACCAATTCTTCCCATGAGGTTGGGACATCGTCTAAGTCAGCAATAGGGGATGGGCATATCGAATCCAGGGGAGTATAAAAATTAGCTCGAATCCCAAGCAGCGATGATAACGTCAAAGGACTAACTCCCGGATGTATAACACTAAGCTTATCCCAAACTGAACATCCATCCCAAGGTGACTCTTCCAATGCCGTAGAAATATCTAATAAGCCTGGGTCAACCGTAATAATGTCGGGTCCTAGCAAGTCATCACCTAATTCAGTAACAGGTACGCTCTCAGCTTCGGATGACTCTACCGACTCTGCTGGAACGTCTTCTGAATCAGGGTCATCCGAAGACTCCATGACTAAAATATAGTCGAAGGGGATTGGAGAAGATTCCTCAGGGGAGAAATCCTCATCCAAATCACTGGGATATCCAGTATCCTCATCGTCACTAAAAGCGTCAGTGAAACTTGCCTCGTCCTCAGTGACAGGCTCAGTCCTAATCACATCCTCAGGTTCAACAGGAGAGTCAAACACTATCGTAAGTGAAGGAAGACTCTCACCTAGCTGATTAACTTCATCATCCAGAGATTCTATATCCACATAGGAATCCTCAGAGGTATCAGTCACTATATCAGAGGGATTAGATGTCGAGGCTAACGAAGCAAACACCCTAATAGTAACCTCTTTCGAGTTTAAATTTTGGGGTCCAAATGGCTTATGTTCCCTATAGGTGGGACAAGACACACTTTGAGTATTACTACCTCTCTGGGGATATGATCTATCCTGAGGCGTAGGGTCACTCCTATAAGCAGATACGGGTCTAGTGCCATAACTATTCGTACTAACGGGTGTGGTGTTATTAGTGCGCAGGTAGGCGGGATCAAATTGATCCGAGAGGAGGTTATGCATGTGCGGCCAAACATAACGATAGCTACCAACACGACGCTCTTCGTTTAACCAAAATAATCGGGCTCGACCAACTAATCGCTCTCGGGCAAAGTTAACCTTCTTGTAGTCATCCCAAAAGTGACAATTAAAATAAAATTCTATACCCTTAAGCCAATCCCTAAAAATTTTAGGACACCCAAAACCGTCATATGTGGGGGTCCTACTAAACGTGGGAGAATAAGTGTGGGAATGAGTAGCATGTACGTCATAAGCCATCTTAGCGCGAACCGGGGAGAAAATTCACCCGGACTTAGTGCATGTGCAAGGAAAAGGGTACCAGGACAACTTAACTCTAACGAAGATGGAATTGTTCCCGCTTAACCACTAGGGTCTTAAATATGATAAAATAGGGTTTTTGCTGGAAATATATGAGAATCATTAAAAAATTTTGCTGGATTTTTTTTACTCAGAAAATAAAAATCTAGGCTGCTATTGGCACACCAAATACTAAATTTCAAATTTATTAATAAAAATAAATACTTAATGAGAAATAAAATTTTTTTTTGATTTTCTTACTAATAATTAGATGGATAAATTCAAGAAATTTTAAATTTTAAGAAAATTAAAATTTTCTTAAGGTCTCTATTTGCAGACCAACTATTAAATTTTAAAATAACTTAATAAAAATAATGAATTAATGAAAAATAATTTTTTTTTGATTTCTTATTAAAAATAAGATAGAGAATTTACAGAATTTTATTTTTTTAGATTTTGAGAAAAATTTTAAAATTTGAATTTGGAATTGGAAATTTGAAATTTGAAATTTGAAATTTTGAAATTTGAAATTTGAAATTTGAAATAGGAAATTTTGAATTTGAATTTTAAATTTTGAAATTTGAAATTTGAAATTTGAAATTTTGAAATTTGAAATTTGAAATTTGAAATTTGAAATTTGAAATCTGAAAATTTAAATTTTAAATTTGAATTTTGAATTTTGAGAGGGGTGGATTGCCAATTAGGAAATTGACGAGAACCTCCCTCTGATACCAAATTGATGTAGGCCCGCTCTTTCGAGCGTTTTGGTGACCAACAAATTAACGCGACGCTCTCGAATAATTCTCACGTTACACTCTAGCATTTAACGTCGCAGCGGTTTAATTAATATAATTACTAAACAACAATTACGGAGGGTTCGCAAAGCCCTTCAAGATAGTACCAAGGCGATAGGCCAAGGTCCTCTCAAGCGAAAAGAACCCACACGGTTCGATCGAGCGTGTTGTACCAAAAGAGAAACCACCGAAAACAAAAGATTCGGGCAAAGGTGGTTCTCTCCTAACAAAATACAAACGAGGGCCGCCACGCCTCACGAACTTAAACGAAAATACGATAAACAAGACAATAACTAAAATAAAATAAACCACGAAAAAATCAAGCGTTACACAAAATGCGCAATTTGCCAAAGCCACAAGATTTATCTAAGGAAGAGAAACACGTTAAGTAGAAATTTTTATTACCCAACCGGATTGGATGAATCCGGTTACGCTCAACTAGAATCATTCCTCAACGGCACCACCAGAGATACGCTGGAGGGAGAGAAATTCGTCGCCTTCTTCGTGTCACGCTGTATTTGGAAAAGTCCCAGTGGAATCTTCTAAATATGGAAACAAATATCTCCAAATAAGGTAGGAGAGAGAAAAGGTGGTGGATTGAGAAATATTTAAGGAATGAAATATTTCTAGTATGGTAGGCTAAGAGCTTAATTTGGAAAGTGATATTTGGATTTAGGACAGGGATGAGGAAGGGGTCGGGCTTGTTGGTGTTGGTGGTTGGCGGCTAATATTTTGTGGTGGAGGGAGGGGCTCGGGTTGTTGGAGTTTGGTGGTGGCCGATTTTGTGAGAGAGGAGGTGGCGGCTTGGAGGTTGGAGGAGGGGTCGGGTTTGTAAGGGAGTAGAGGAAATGAAGAAGGAGGGAGGCCGAGATTGAGAGATGAGGAGAGGTGGCCGGCGGCCAAAGAGGAAGAAGAAGGAGGAGGGCCGAAACTTGCCTTGGAGAGGAGGATTTCAATTCTTGAAATTGGTTTTCTTTTCATTCATTCACTAATTAAAACATGAAGGATACATGCCTATATATAGGCTACACCACTCAATCTCCCTCCAAACAAACTTCAAAATTCAAAATTGAAATTGAACATATGATGGTTATAAGCACCCATCATAGTTCATGAAATGAAATAATTAAAATACTACGTGATGGTTATTCGCACCCATTGTTGGGTATTGTATCCACACTCACCTAGATTTGCATGAAGTCACCCATGAACTAAGTTGAATCCAGTTGTATTTGATATTTCTCTTTAGCCATATGCTTGCAGGTGTACACTTTAAGTATAGACCAATGTCAGTCTGCAAAGGGTCATCAAACACAGGACTTCACAGTGTAATCCCTCACTGTGTAATCCAAGGTGTTGACTCATGTGTAGCCTCTCTATTGGAATATACTTAACCTCAAATCACTTGGAGAAAAGGACAAAAGCTGAAGCTGAAGAAGTTTTATTTGAAAATATTTTTCTGTAACTTAGAATTTTTGCTAAGTCATTTTTGCTCGAGAAGTACAATAGTGCTCGAGTAAATTACAACTCTAGGTCTCGAGAAGTTTTTAAAGTGCTCGAGAAAAAGCTCAGCTTGCTCGAGAACTTTTTCTTTCAAATCTGGCTAAGTCATTAATGCTCGAGAGAAAGTTTTCCTTTCTCGAGAAAATGACTTTGCTGCTCGAGAACTAGAATGCTGTGCAAAAATATTTCTAAGGAAAAGTACTCAAGAAATATAACTCTTCTTCTCAAATAAAAGTCTACCTTTCTCGAGATCTATTTCTCTGTTGTTATATTTCTAAGTTCCTGTGCTCGAGAACAGCTTTAGCTTCTCGAGTACTTTCCTCCAGATTTTCCTCTATGTTCAAGTGCTCGAGAAATAATCCATTTGCTCGAGTACTCTAGTCTTCAGGATTTTGATTAAGTCTTTGTGCTCGAGAAGTTTCAAGTTCTCGAATACTTTCTTTCCAGTACTCGAGCAAGTTTACTGTGTGCTCGAGTAATCCAGATATACTTTTTCTTCTAAGTATTAGTGCTCGAGTAGTACAATTAGTGCTCGAGAAAGTTATTTTTGACAGTATATTTTTCTAAGTCTCAGATCTCGAGACAATCATTTCTATTCTCGAGAACTCCTTGATTCAGTGCTCGAGAACAATCTTCAGTTCTCGAGTACTTCTGACTTAACCTTTTTCTAATTCTGAAATTGTCAAAATCGTTGACCCACTATTTGTTCTATTTTTCCAATCCTTAATCTGTCATCATCTAATTGGCCCACGTGGCATTACTTTCAATACGATTTGATTTCTGACCGATTAGGCTCCCTATAAAAGGTCTAATCAGTCTCTCTTTTCATTAAGAAGAACTTTTTATCATCGTTTATCTTTTCTCTCTCTTCAAGAACGTGAAACGAAAAAGGGCCGAAAAACCCTAAGTTCCCGATTCGTCTTCCCGGTCGCCGCCGCTCACTGTTTCCATCTGGAAGGCCGCCGACGAAGAAAGATCGACGAAGTGACACATAGAATCGAGATCGACCTCGACTTCTTTCGAATCTCTTGATTCCGTGTGTTCCGAAGAACCAGATCTGTAGATCGACGACAGTATCTTCTCCGACTGATTCCTGACAGAGCCGCCATTGTTGAAGGAAGAAGAGACGTCAAGATTTTCTAGATCTGTCACAGTTTTATCATTTTCTGTAAATCTTTATTCTGTAGGAGATTCTTCTCCGAGTTGTAGGAGTTTTCATTCCGAGTATTTGTTGTAGGAAGATTGTGCTTCCGAGTGTAGATCCGGGTTGGATCGAGTTGTAAGATTTCTTTAATCTGAGATAAGTGGAGTAGCCGAGTCTAGTGCGTTACTAGATCGGTGAGAGGGAAAGTGGAGTACCCAAGATCGGGGAACCACTATAAATCTTGTGTCGTCTGTGCTTGTGTTCTTTTTGTGTGTGCTGCGATTAGTTTTATTTTATTCCGCAAAAGACGTCGCAATCACCTATTCACCCCCCTCTAGGTGATAATTTAGACAACTAGTCAACTTTCAATTGGTATCAGAGGGAGGTTGATCATATAAAGGTTAACACCTTGATCAGATCTGCCCTAAGTTGTCTAAGAAGTTAGCCAAGCATGGATAAGGCAAAAGATTTTGCAAAGCTTCCACTGTGCACCAAGACAAACTTTCCCATGTGGAAAGAAAGAATTAAATTCTTTATGGAAGCTGTGGATCCAAGGATCTTTATGATAGTTGAAGAAGGTCCCTATGTTCCCATGATAACCTCCACAATAGATCCTACTCTAAAGGTACCAAAGAAACTGATGGATCTTGACAAAGATGAGATTGCACTTGTCTCGTTGGACAAGAAAGCTAAAAACATCATAGCAAATGCAGTTGATGACTCTATGCTACTGAATCTGATACATTGCCAAAGTGCTAAGGAAATGTGGCAGTGTCTGATAGTCCTGATGGAAGGCACTGAAGAAGTAAGGGATGACAGAAGATCCCTTCTGAATCAAAAATATGAAGCCTTCAGACAAGGACCAAAGGATTCAATCACAGATACTTTTGAGAACTTCAGCAAAATTGTTAATGGTCTGAAGGGGTATGGCAGGAAGTTCACTAATGGTGACCTGAATGACAAATTCCTCAGATCCCTGACGAAAGAGTGGGATACCAAAGTATGTGCCATTCGGGAGTTTGGCAGACTAGCAGAGACTGGCCCACAGAATCTCTTCGGAAAGCTGATGTCTTATGAGATGCAAATAAATACAAGAAAAGCCGAAGAAGAGAAGAGCAGATCCTCTTCAAAGGATAAGACTGTTGCCTTGAAGGCAGAAAGCACAAAAAAGGTCAAAGCTCAATCATCTACTCCTGCTCAGGAAACAATTGAGAGTGAAGAAAGTTCAGAGCCCAGTTCATCAGGCTCAGAGTTGTCTGAAGGAGAGTTCTCTCTCTTATCAAGACAGTTCAAGAAGTTTCTGAACAAAAAGAAGAATTGGAGAGGCAAGGATGTCTCACATAGACGATCACATTATGAAAGTGATCGAAGAAAGAAAGGCTCAAGCAGTCATGACAGGTATGTTCCTAAACAGAACAAACATGTTTCATCTGACATAGTTTGCTATTGTTGCAACAAGCCAGGTCATATGATTGCTGAATGCCCTCATAAGAAAAGAGAAGGAGGAAAGAAGGAAAGCAAGAAACCCTTTCACCAAAAGAAGAATGAAAGGAGCCTCGTGGCTAAGAAAACAAAGACCCTCAGCGACTCAGACTCCTCGGAGTCAAGTGAGGAAGAAGAAGCATATTTTGGGCTGATGGCTCAAACTGATGAGGAGACAGAACCCCAGTACACTGGGAAGGTAAACTCTCACACACCTCTTTCTGAATCTGAGAGTTCTGAACATGAGAATGAGGACAGCTCTTATGACGATGAGTCTGAACTCATGGTTCAGTACAGAGAGCTGATCAAGGCCTACGACAAATGTCGAAAGGTCGTGAAAGCTCAAGCCAAAGAGATTAAGTCTCTTAAGGCAAGTGAAAGCTCTTTGAGAGAAGAAGTTCTTGAGATGGAATCACTCAAAGGTAAGCTTAACTCTGCCATAAAAGAATTGAATGAGACACTTAGTCTCGTCAGTCTGAAAGAAAAAGTCATTGAGAAACTGGAAGAGCAGTTTGAGGCTGAGAAGAAGCTTGTTGAGAGCTTCTCCAAGCCTAAGACAGTTCTTCCACTGATTGCTGGATTTTCAGCACAGACTGATGGTGCTGGACTAGGCCATGTAGCCTCTTCTAGTAAGACTTCTAGAAGGAATAAGACTCAACGAAAGAATAAGGCAGCCAAGAAAGCCTTAGCCAAAGAAAAAGGGAAAGCCCCTCAAGAACAGACTACCTTTAATAAGGTAATCTACCCGACAAACAAGTTTGATCTTGAGTCCTCCTATGGACACTGGTCTAGGTCTACTTATGTAGAGCCAAAGTCTAGATACGAAGGATGGGCACGTCCTAGAAACTTTGGCGAAAGTGTTTTTTAAAGCACCTTATGAAGAAATCAGTCTTCAGAGCTATGGTCCATATAATCATGGTCATAACTTTAAGAAAGCACCGAAAGTGAAAGAAGTTGAAGTCTTGTCCACCAAAGAGAGGAAAGCATGTTCATGTCATCAACATGAAGCATCCACCTCCATGGCAGCTCCTCCTGCTAGACCTCATGTCAAGATGGTCAAGCAAGAGAAGAATGGACAAAGATACAATAGATTTCATTGTTGGTGTTGTGGCAAGATTGGTCACTTCGCCATCGATTGTTGGTTCAACAAAAGTGTTTATGCTGCCCCAAGAGTTATCAATGTGAGAAAGACCGCTCACGATGCTAACATCGGTAGGGGAGCAATCTAACAAGAGACCAAGGACCCAAACAAATTTGGGTTCCTAAGGAAAAATGATTTTGTGTTTGCAGGTATGTCCAAAGGCCAATAGAACGCCAATATGGTACTTGGACAGTGGATGTTCTCGGCACATGACCGGAACAAAAAGTTTACTTCAAAATTACTCTCCAATCGAGAACGGACCAAAGGTCATCTTTGGAGGCTCCGACCGGGGAGTTACAAAAGGATATGGTACAATTTCTAACGGTAGCGTATCCTTCTCGGATGTTGCTTATATTGAGGGATTAGAACATAATCTCATAAGCATAAGTCAATTATGCGACAAAGGATACGTTGTTGAGTTTCATGCCAACAAGTGTTTGATAAAAGCGGTTGATAAACAAGAAACCATTTTATCCGGCACTCGTAGCAGAAACATATTTTGTCTTAATTTTATTTGCTTGGATTCCTCTACCCCAGTATGTCTTCTTGCTAAAGATAGTGAATCTCTTAGTGACCAATGGCACAAGAGATTAGCACATATTAATTTCAAAACCATTCATAAATTGTTTTCGAAGAATTTGGTGCGTGATGCTCCAAATGTTAAGTGCGAAAAGGAAATACCTTATCACGCATGCATTAAAGGCAAGCAAACAAGGGCTACTTTTAAAAGCATTATTGGCAAAGATTCAGACAGGTGTTTACACCTTCTTCATATGGACTTGTTTGGTCCACTGCAAGTTAGAAGTTTAGGAGGTAAGGATTATACGTTGGTTATTGTTGATGATTACTCGCGCTTTGCGTGGGTGTTCTTTTTGAAACACAAGTCGGATACCTTTGATATTTTCACTAATTTTGTCAGGCAAATACAGAATGAGTACAACTGCTCCATTGTCAAAATCAGAAGTGACAATGGAACGGAATTCAAATCTGGGGCCATGACGGAATTTAGTGAAAGCCTTGGTATCCTTCATGAGTTTTCCTCTCCTCGGACTCCACAACAAAATGGAGTAGCTGAGAGAAGAAACAGAACACTCATAGAGGCTTGCAGGACTATGTTGAGTGATGCTTCACTACCGGAATATTTCTGGGCTGAAGCCGTCAACACTGCATGTCACGTGCAAAATCGAGCACTCATAAACAAGAACCATGATAAGACTCCTTATGAACTTTTAAAAGGCAGGAAGCCAACAATATCTTACTTTAGAATCTTTGGTTGTAAGTGCTTTGTACTTAACAACGGCAAGTATCATACCACTAAGTTTAGCGAAAAGAGTTTTGAAGGCATTTTCGTAGGCTATAGTAGCCAAAGTAAAGCATATAGGATCTTTAACAAGAAATCCTTGGTGGTAGAAGAATCAATTCATGTTATTTTTGATGAGACGAGTTTGTTGCAAAGCAACTCGTCTAGTGTGTTACTTGAAGCTGCAGGTTCCAAGATAAATGAAATAAAGTTGGAGGAACCAAGTGAAGAGAAGGGTGATACCTTCATCGAGATCACTTCTCCAACTACAATTGAGAATGAAGATCAGGATATTGAAGCAGTTCAAAGAAATGAAGTCACTCCAGATGCTGAAGATGTTCCAGATGCTAGGACATTAGAGCTCAGACACTTGAAGGATCATCCAATAGAACAGATCATTGGAAATCCTCGAGACGGTGTCAGAACTCGTAGAGGTACCACTAATGAAAATTTATATTTAAGTTTTCTATCTCAGGTGGAACCAAAGAAGTTTGAGGAAGCAAACTGCGACGCATCATGGATACTAGCCATGGAAGAGGAGCTGAACCAATTCAAACGGTGTGAAGTTTGGAAGCTTGTACCAAGACCCAAAGATAAGAACGTTATAGGAACCAAGTGGGTGTATCGGAACAAGCTAGATGAAGATGGTACAATAATAAAGAACAAGGCGCGTCTCGTCGCCAAAGGATACCGACAAGAAGAAGGAATAGACTTCGATCAAACATATGCTCCAGTGGCAAGATTGGAGGCAATAAGGTTATTTCTAGCATATGCTGCATTAAAAGGTTTCACCGTCTATCAAATGGACGTGAAGTCTGCCTTCCTTAATGGAAACATAAAGGAAGAAGTATATGTAGAACAACCTCCAGGTTTTGTTGATCCAAACTCTCCTAACCATGTCTACTTTCTATTTAAAGCACTGTATGGTCTCAAGCAAGCTCCCCGAGCTTGGTATGAGACATTGTCTACTTTTCTTCTTGAGAACAAGTTCACAAGAGGGAAAGATAGACAAGACATTATTTCTTAGGGAAATAAAAGGCAAGATTTTGCTAGTGCAAATCTATGTCGATGACATTATTTTTGGCTCAACTGACGACAACCTTTGCAAAAAGTTTTCTAAACTAATGCAAGGGAAGTTTGAAATGAGCAGTATGGGTGAGTTGAAGTATTTCTTGGGACTCCAAGTGAAACAATCTGAGGATGGAATTTTCATATCTCAGACGAAGTTCACAAAGGAGTTGATTAAGAAATTTGGATTGGAGAACGCATCTACAATGAAAACTCCAATGGCCTCAGCTATGTCTCTGGATAAGGATGAGAAAGGGAAACCTTTTGATGAAACCAAATACAGAAGCATAATTGGGTCACTACTCTACCTTACTGCTAGTAGGCCAGACATAATGTTCTCAACATGTGTATGTGCTAGATTTCAGGTGAACAGTAAGGAATCTCATTACGCTGCTGCAAAGCGAATTTTGAGATACCTTAAAGGTACACCAAATCTTGGCTTATGGTACCCAAGAAGTAATGACAATGAACTGATTGGCTATTCAGATGCAGATTTTGCAGGTAGCAAGGATGATAGGAAGAGCACCTCAGGAACATGTCAATTCCTAGGAAGAAGGCTTATTTCCTGGAGTAGTAAGAAGCAGAATTGTGTCGCAATCTCAACAGCCGAGTCAGAGTACATCTCTGCAGGCAGTTGTTGTGCACAACTGCTTTGGATCAAAAATCAGCTTGAAGATTACAACCTGAAGTTTGAAGACATTCCTCTGATGTGTGATTCATCAAGTGCAATTGCCATTGCCAACAATCCAGTGTCACACAGCAGAACAAAACATATAGAGTTGAGATATCATTTTATACGGGAGCATGTGGAGCGAGGAGATATCAACCTTCAATATGTTCCAACAGATAGACAAGTTGCAGACATTTTCACAAAGCCACTGGATGAGGCCAAGTTCTCTTTCTTCAAGACAGAACTTGGGATGCTCAACAAAGAGGACTAAGGAAAAAGTCAACTTTCAACTTTTCAGAATTTCAGAAAAAAATAAAGCTAAGTAATTCTTTCTCGGGAACTTTACTTTTGCTCGAGAACGATGCTCGAGAACTGTCTACTTCTCGAGCAAGCTTCTCGAGATCTCTTTATTCTGCTCGAGAAAACTTCTCGAGAACTTTCGGTTACGAAAATTTCCTAAGTTCTTTTGTCTCGAGAACTTCACTCAGGGTACTCGAGAACTTAATAAAGTACTCGAGCCTACTTCTCGAGCGCTTGATACTTACAAAAATTCTTAACCCTAATTTCCCGAGTACAGTTTTTGTTAGCTTTTATTATTTTTCGAAATGCCTAGTAGCAGTCCAGATCATTTCTGCCGCTCTTTTACAATATGTATATAAATAGTCAGATTAAAATCGTTAAATCCACTAATCCCAAAATCCCCAAATTTCTTGAGACCCTTCGCCTTCCGCCGGTGCCGTGAAAACCAGGAAAACCCCACAGTTTTTCTCCGTTTTTCTTCAATGGCTTCATCTTCTTCCATCGCCAAGCTCGGAATCGGCAGTGAACTCCTTCGAGATGGCATTGCAGACATATCCCCAGACTTTCAGAACCTCTTGAACCTCCTGGATATAGCCGGCCTCACTTTTGTCCTAGAACAGAAGTGTCGTCTCCTTCTTCCTCAGGTTCATGAATTCTACCAGAATTTGACAGTCAGCACCAGTGGTCATGTTCTCCGATCTACCGTTTCTGGCATCAAGGTCAAACTCACCGCCTCCATCATCAATCAGTTGCTTCATCTACCTCCAGTCATAGAACCAGAAGACCTAACCCATGCAGACTATGACCGTGCCTATTCCTACTGTGGAATCGCCGGCATACCCTCTGGTATTCGACGCCCCCAGCTGAACCCAGAGAGCAAATTCCTTCTGGACATCGTCGGCAAATGCCTTCTCTGTGCTACTGGATCAATCAAACATGCTACAGGAGAGATGTTTGATGTGATGACCTCCATAATCTGCAGGAAGCAATATCCTTTTGGCAGACTGATTCTTGATCACATCAGGTCCAGTCTCAAGAAGCCTGGATTTTCCAGAATTATAACCCTTCTACTCAGTAAACTTGACCCAGCAGTGTTCTCAATGTCCAAAGGCAGTGTTCTGCACTACATGAAGAGGCTCACAGTGGACTCTATTAACAGATGTGAGTTGAAATTGCAGAATACCACCCAGGCCACCAGGGCTCAAGAACAAGTTCAGGAAGAGGTTGTCAGGACTCCACCTCCCTCTCCTCATCCAGCAATTGAGGGGGAGCCTGCACAACCTTCCCCAGCTCAAAAAATTCCCCCAGTTCCTGCTACAATAGTTGTGGTAAAGGATGTTCCAGAGTACAGGATTCCATCCCCCCCTCCAAACCCAGAGATTGTCATCCAGGATGCTTCTCTTGAGGGGGAGCCTGCCTCCATGGATATAGATCTGACTGCCACTTCAGAACAAATTGATGCAATGATCACTGAACTCACTTCTGAGCACCCCAGTTTAGCATCAACAGCTCCAGACTCAGTTCCAGATTCTGCTCCAGCCACTGCTCAGGACCCAGCTCCACTTGAACCAGTTCCAGAACTGCCTAAGAAACATGCTTCTCAAGAACCAGTTCAGCCCTCCAGTTCACTTCCCCCATCACCTTCTCACCCAGCTGATACCCAAGGACAGCAAGCTGCTGCTTCCTCCACAACCACTCCCTCTTCTTTTGAGCCAATGACTGACATCCAAGAAACTGATGAGGATGTTCAGGAGGCAGAGTCCAGGATTCCTCAAAGGCCACACTACTCCATCCCAACTTTCCTTCCTTCAGGAAATGAAGAAGATGACAACATCCCTCTGAGAAGACAGCCATCCACTTCTACTGTTGTAATTGAAGAGATCACCCCCAGCCCCTCCAATGCACCTTCTCCACCTGCTGCTGCTCAACCACCTCCATCCAGTCTTGCTCCTGCAAGTGCTCCTGCTGCTACTGATTCCATCATAACACTGTTAACACAGTTGTTTGCTGAACAGAAAACCTACATAGACACTGCTGTCAAGAAGGTTCAAGACCAGGTGACTGCACTTGAGAAGGCCATGCACAAAGGCTTTGCTGAAATCCAGGTGAACACAGATACCCTGAAAGAAGCATTTCACAAAGGAGGATTGGCCTTGGATCATACTATAACAAGTATTGGCCACCTCATGGATCAATCAGTTGTGTTGGCTAATAATCAGATTCAGTTGGATAAAAGGACAGATGACAAGTTCTTTAAGCTGACAAGTGAGGTTGGCACCTTTAAGGAAGATGCTATTGCAACCCTTACTACAGAAGTCAGAAAGGGGGAGGAGATTTTCAAGTCTATCTCAGCTAAACATTCTGAATCCATCATGACCAGAATTACCAATGCCAGCCTTGAAACCCAAGCTGACATAGAAGCCAAAGTCATCAAGGCTCAGGATGCATTCCACACCTCCCTGAAAGAAAATGTGCTGAAACATATTGACTCTGTCAAGTTTCATGCCTTTGATACCTCTGTCTGGATGCACAACAATATATTCCCTGACCATCAGATTGACTCCAACTCAATTCCCTATCATCTGAACCCAGTTGCAGTCAGAGCAGCCCTTGCTGAAAGCACTCAAGCCTCTGCTGCCCAAGCTGCTGCTGATGCACTGGCTGCTGTCCAAGCTGAAGAAGATGCTGCTGCTGCTGCTGCCCTTGCTCAGAAGGCCTTCTCTCCATACATTGAACTTCAAGAAACTTTCATGCCAACTGGAGAGGTGTGGGAAGATCTACCTAACCAGCCACCTAATATCCAAACAAAGAAAAGGAAATATGGGGAAGGGCCCTCTGCAAGGAGATCTGCACCTGAACATGATCAAGGCTACAGAAGACATCAGGATGAACCAAGGCAGTATCCAGTACACTCTAAAGTCTGGAGCCCCACCTCCAGGACTTTAATCCTTGAAACTCTGAAGCTGGTAACTCAATTCAGTGAGAGACAACAAGATATTCTACAGCCATGAGGAATGGAGAAAGTATGACAAGAACTGCATTCAGAGGAGGCTGCATGAGTCTAAGTATGGATTTAACAATGCTGCAGCTCCTCCTAAACCTGAAAAGTACTTTCCCAAGCCCTTCAGCTACTTTGAGAGACAAGAGCAGAAGAGATGGCAAGAGGGTGAAAGACAAAAGAGACAGGCTGATGGCAAGAAGAAGTAACCTGCACTCTATTTCATAACAGCCTTTTGTAACTTTGGGAATAGTGGGATTTAAAAACATTAATCTGAAAAATCTGATTACTTATATACCTATATGTTTCTGATTGTGCTGTGATTCATTTCTGTTATTCCTGCTCTAGGTTATTTTGATTATGTCACATATGTCTTGCTTACTTGTTGTTATGTATTATTTGTTAAGGGATTCAGCTTAGTGTATAGGGTTCTGACTTCTGCAAATAGGGGGAGATTGTTGGGTATTGTATCCACACTCACCTAGATTTGCATGAAGTCACCCATGAACTAAGTTGAATCCAGTTGTATTTGATATTTCTCTTTAGCCATATGCTTGCAGGTGTACACTTTAAGTATAGACCAATGTCAGTCTGCAATGGGTCATCAAACACAGGACTTCACAGTGTAATCCCTCACTGTGTAATCCAAGGTGTTGACTCATGTGTAGCCTCTCTATTGGAATATACTTAACCTCAAATCACTTGGAGAAAAGGACAAAAGCTGAAGCTGAAGAAGTTTTATTTGAAAATATTTTTCTGTAACTTAGAATTTTTGCTAAGTCATTTTTGCTCGAGAAGTACAATAGTGCTCGAGTAAATTACAACTCTAGGTCTCGAGAAGTTTTTAAAGTGCTCGAGAAAAAGCTCAGCTTGCTCGAGAACTTTTTCTTTCAAATCTGGCTAAGTCATTAATGCTCGAGAGAAAGTTTTCCTTTCTCGAGAAAATGACTTTGCTGCTCGAGAACTAGAATGCTGTGCAAAAATATTTCTAAGGAAAAGTACTCAAGAAATATAACTCTTCTTCTCGAATAAAAGTCTACCTTTCTCGAGATCTATTTCTCTGTTGTTATATTTCTAAGTTCCTGTGCTCGAGAACAGCTTTAGCTTCTCGAGTACTTTCCTCCAGATTTTCCTCTATGTTCAAGTGCTCGAGAAATAATCCATTTGCTCGAGTACTCTAGTCTTCAGGATTTTGATTAAGTCTTTGTGCTTGAGAAGTTTCAAGTTCTCGAATACTTTCTTTCCAGTACTCGAGCAAGTTTACTGTGTGCTCGAGTAATCCAGATATACTTTTTCTTCTAAGTATAAGTGCTCGAGTAGTACAATTAGTGCTCGAGAAAGTTATTTTTGACAGTATATTTTTCTAAGTCTCAGATCTCGAGACAATCATTTCTATTCTCGAGAACTCCTTGATTCAGTGCTCGAGAACAACCTTCAGTTCTCGAGTACTTCTGACTTACCCTTTTTCTAATTCTGAAATTGTCAAAATCGTTGACCCACTATTTGTTCTATTTTTCCAATCCTTAATCTGTCAATCATCTAATTGGCCCACGTGGCATTACTTTCAATACGATTTGATTTCTGACCGATTAGGCTCCCTATAAAAGGTCTAATCAGTCTCTCTTTTCATTAAGAAGAACTTTTTATCATCGTTTATCTTTTCTCTCTCTTCAAGAACGTGAAACGAAAAAGGGCCGAAAAACCCTAAGTTCCCGATTCGTCTTCCCGGTCGCCGCCGCTCACTGTTTCCATCTGGAAGGCCGCCGACGAAGAAAGATTGACGAAGTGACACATAGAATCGAGATCGACCTCGACTTCTTTCGAATCTCTTGATTCCGTGTGTTCCGAAGAACCAGATCTGTAGATCGACGACAGTATCTTCTCCGACTGATTCCTGACAGAGCCGCCATTGTTGAAGGAAGAAGAGACGTCAAGATTTTCTAGATCTGTCACAGTTTTATCATTTTCTGTAAATCTTTATTCTGTAGGAGATTCTTCTCCGAGTTGTAGGAGTTTTCATTCCGAGTATTTGTTGTAGGAAGATTGTGCTTCCGAGTGTAGATCCGGGTTGGATCGAGTTGTAAGATTTCTTTAATCTGAGATAAGTGGAGTAGCCGAGTCTAGTGCGTTACTAGATCGGTGAGAGGGAAAGTGGAGTACCCAAGATCGGGGAACCACTATAAATCTTGTGTCGTCTGTGCTTGTGTTCTTTTTGTGTGTGCTTGCGATTAGTTTTATTTTATTCCGCAAAAGACGTCGCAATCACCTATTCACCCCCCTCTAGGTGATAATTTAGACAACTAGTCAACTTTCACCCATCATTACACATGAAATGGAAATTAAAAACATGAAATTAAATAACATTGCAAAAATAAAACAAAGCATAAAAATTAATTAATAATTATTTATTAATAATAATTATTAATTATTATTAATATGTTGGCTTGCGTTTAGGATGGGTATTATGACGATGCTCCACATGAACATCCGTAAGCACGCCATCGCTGTCTTTAAAATGTTGCGGGCCGTCGTCTCCATCAATCGGGTCACCATCATCATCAGAGGGAGGATGCTCCTTGGCGACATATCGTGGGGAGTCGGCTCCATCAATCGGGTCACCATCATCTTCAGAGGGAGGACGCTCCTTGGAGACATATCGTGGGGAGTCAGCTCCATCACTTTTCCTGTCGTCTTTGCTTCCTGCAAAATCTGCATCTGAAAATCCAATTAGTTCACTATCATTACTTCTTAGGTACCATAAGCCAAGATTTGGTGTACCTTTGAGGTATCTTAAGATTCTCTTTGCAGCAATATAATGAGATTCCTTAGAGTTCACCTAAAATCTAGCACATACACATGTTGAGAATATTAAGTCTGGTCTACTTGCGGTAAGGTAGAGCAAGGACCCAATTATGCTTCTGTACTTGGTTTCATCAAAAGGTTTCCCTTTCTCATCCTTGTCCAGAGACATAGCTAAAGCCATTGGAGTCCTCATAGAGGTTGCATTCTCCATTCCGAATTTCTTGAGTAGCTCTTTGGTGAACTTGGTCTGTGAGATGAAAATTCCATCCTCAGATTGTTTCACCTGAAGCCCTAAGAAATACTTCAGCTCTCTCATACTGCTCATTTCAAACTTCCCTTGCATAAGTTTAGAAAACTTCTTGCAGAGATTGTTATCTGTAGAGCCAAAAATAATGTCATCGACATAGATTTGCACTAGCAAAATCTTGCCTTTTATTTCCCTAAGAAATAATGTCTTGTCTATCTTTCCTCTTGTGAACTTGTTCTCAAGAAGAAAGGTGGACAGCGTCTCATACCAAGCTCGAGGAGCTTGTTTAATACCATATAAAGCTTTTTGTAATAAGTAAACATAATTAGGGTAAGTTGAATCAACGAAACCTGGTGGTTGCTCTACATACACTTCTTCTTTTATGTCATCATTTAGGAAGGCGGACTTAACGTCCATCTGATAGACGGTAAAGCCCTTAAGTGCAGCGTAGACAAGAAATAACCTGATCGCTTCCAGTCTTGCCACTAGAGCATAAGTCTGGTCGAAGTCAATTCCTTCTTCTTGATGATATCCCTTTGCGACAAGTCTGGCTTTATTCTTTATTATGGTTCCATCTTCGTCCATCTTGTTTCGGTAGACCCATTTTGTCCCAATGACGTTCTTACCCTTGGGTCTAGGAACAAGTGTCCAAACTTTGCATCGTTTGAACTGATTCAGTTCTTCTTCCATGGCTAGAATCCAGGATGCGTCGGAGTTGGCTTCCTCAAATTTCTTTGGTTCAACCTGTGAGAGAAAACTTAAGTGTAAATTCTCGTTCGTTGTACCTCGACGAGTTCTGACGCCATCCCGAGGATCTCCTATGATTTGATCAATGGGATGATCCTTCAAGTGTCTGAACTCTAAAGTCCTTGCATCTGGGATCTCTTCAGCCACTGGAGTTGCATCTTCAGCTGGGATGTGTTCTTCATCTTGTTCATCTACCTCTCCAATAGGGGTTATAGAGGTGATCTTGATGAACGTCTCGTCTTAATCTTTAGTAGTTTCATCCAAGCTAAGTTCCTTCAACTTTGTACCTGCATCTACAATAGGCACACTAGACGAGTTGCTGTGCAGCAGACTCATCTCATCAAATACAAGATGTATCGACTCTTCTACCACCAGAGTTTTTCTATTGAATACTCTATAGGCCTTAATATGGCTACTATAACCTACAAAAATACCTTCAAAGCTTTTCTCGCTAAATTTGGTAGTGTGATACTTGCCGTTGTTAAGTACGAAGTACTTACAGCCAAAGATTCTAAAGTATGAAATGGTTGGTTTCCTGCCTTTTAGAAGTTCGTAAGGAGTCTTATCATGGTTCTTGTTGATGAGTGCTCGATTTTGCACGTGACAAGCGGTGTTGACGGCTTCAGCCCAGAAGTATTCTGGAAGTGAGGCATCACTCAACATGGTCCGGCAAGCCTCTATGAGTGTTCTGTTCCTTCTCTCAGCTACTCCATTTTGCTGTGGAGTGCGAGGAGAGGAAAACTCATGAAAGATACCTTGACTTTCGCAGAATTATGTCATTGCTCCAGACTTAAATTCCGTTCCATTATCACTTCTGATTTTGACTACGGAACAGTTGTGTTCATTCTGGATTTGCCTAACAAAATTGGTGAAAATACTGAAGGTTTCTGACTTGTGTTTCAGAAAGAACACCCACGCAAAGCGCGAGTAATCATCCACAATAACCAACGTTTATTACTTACCTCCCAAACTTCTAACTTGCAATGGACCAAACAAGTCCATATGGAGAAGTTGTAAGCTTCTATTGGAATCCTTGCCTATGATGCTTTTAAATGAACTCCTTGTTTGCTTGTCCTTGATACAGGCGTGACAAGGACTGTCCGTAACGCACTTGACATTAGGGGCATCACGTACTAGGTTTTGAGAGAATAATATATTAATAGTTTTGAAATTAATAAGAGCTAGTCTCTTGCGCCATTGGTCAGCAAGAGATGCACTACTTTTTGCTAAAAGACACACTGGTGTCGAAGAGTCTATACAAATGAAATTTAAACAGAAAATATTTCTGCTTCGAGTGCCTGATAAAACAGTTTCCATGTTGTCAACCGATTTTATCAAACACTTGTCAACATGAAATTCAACTATGTATTCTTTATCGCATAGTTGGCTTATGCTGATGAGATTGTGTTCCAATCCTTCAATATAGGCTACATCCGAAAAGGATACGCTACCGTTAGAAATTATACCATAGCCTTTAGTTATCCCTCGATCTGAACCTCCAAAGATGACCTTTGCTCCGTTGCAGACTGAGGTGAAATTCTGGAGTAGGCTTCTTGTCCCGGTCATATGCCGAAAACATCCACTGTCCAAATACCAGATTAGCATTTTGGTGGCCTTTGGACATACCTGCAATTACAATCACTTAGCCTTAGGAACCCAAACACGTTTGGGTCCTTGGTCTCGAGTTAGAAAACTCCCCCTACGAGTATTAGCCTCATGAGTGGTCATTCTAACGTTTCTAACTTGAGGGGTTGTAGCATTACTAGGATTGAACCAACAATCGATGGAAAAGTGATCAATTCTGCCACAACACCAACAGTCGAACCTGTTGTATCTTTGCCTAGTGAATTCCTGCTTGATTTTCTGAAATGATGGTCTAGCGGGAATATCACTCTTGGAGGAAGAGGCTTCATGGTGATGGCATCTACATGAAGTCTTCTCCTTCAGAGGCCTTTCCTCAACAGGCTTTACTTTCGATGCTTTCTTGAAGTTGTGGCCATGATTATAAGGACCATAGCTCTGAAGAGTCACATCTTCATAAGGTGCCTTAAAGACACTCTCACCAAAGTTTCGAGGGCGAGTCCATCCTTGGTACAGAGACTTTGGCTCTACATAAGTAGGCCTGGTCAAGTGACCATAGTACGAGTCCAGGTCAAACTTGTTCGTTGGAAAGATTTCTTTCTTGAATACAGTTTGATCCAGAGGGGCTTTCCCTTTCTCTTTGGCCAAGGCCTTCTTGGCGGCCTTATTCTTCCATTGAGCCTTATTTCTCCTAGAAGATTTACTAGGAGCACCCTCATGGCCTAGTCCAGCATTCTTAGCCTTTGTTGAGAATTCAGCAATGAGTGGAAGAACATTCTTGGGCTTGGAGAAACCTTCAACAAGTTTCTTTTCAGCTTCGAGTTGATCTTCCAACTCTTTGATGATTTTCCCTTAAGGTCAAGGTGCTTGAGAGCTAGATTGTATTCTTTCATTGCGAGATCGAAGTTTTCTTAAAGAGAGTTAGTCTTAGCGACTTCTTCTCTCAAGCTGCTCTCAACGGCCTTTAGAGACTGAATCTCTTTTGCCTGAGTTTTCACGACTCGACGACATTTTTCGTAGGTCATGAACAACTCTTTGTACTGGGCCATGAGTTCTGACTCATCATCAGAAGAGATGTCCTCATGATCATGTTCAGAACTTTCAGATTCAGAGAGGGGAGTGTGAGATTTTACCTCCCCAGTAAACTGGGGGACTTGTTCATCATCTGAGTGAGCCATGAGCCCAAAGTAAGCTTCCTCTTCTTCACTCGACTCAGATGAGTCGGAGTCGCTGAGAGTTTTGCTCTTCTTGGCCACTAGACTCTTCTCTATCCTCTTCTTGTGGTATGAGGATTTCTTTTCCTCTCTTCTGCCGCCCTCTTTCTTCTTGTGAGGGCATTCTGCGATGACGTGACCTGGCTTATTACAACAATAAAAAATGATGTCAGTTGAAATCTGTTTGTTCTGTTTAAAGTTATACCTGTCATGGCTACTTGAGCCTTTCTTTCGCTGATCACCGTCACGTCGTGATCTTCTGAATGAGGCATCTTTGCCTCTCCATTGCTTCTTCTTATTTAAGAATTTCTTGAATTGCCGGGAGAGCAATGAGAACTCTCCTTCAGATAGTTCTGAGCCAGATGAGCTTGGCTCAGATGATTCTTCTTCATCAGCTTCAGGAACTGGAGCAGGAGAGCTAGCCTTTGTCTTCCTTGAGCTATTTGCCTTTAGAGCGACAGAATTCTCCTTGGATGCAGACCTGCTTATCTCTTTTTCAGCTTTTCTTGAGTTGATTTGCAGCTCGTAAGACATAAGCTTTCCGAACAGATTCTGCGGGTCCGTCTCAGCTAACCTTCCAAACTCCCGAATGGCACATACCTTATTGTCCCATTCCTTGGTTAGGGATCTTAAGAATTTGTCATTGAGTTCCCCATTTGTGAAGACACGTCCATAAACTCTTAGGCCATTTACTATCTTGAAGAAGTTCTCAAAAGTGTCAGCTATGGCTTCCTTATGACCCTGCCTGAAGGCTTCATATTTCTAGTTCAGTAGGGACCTTCGATCATCCCTCACTTCTTCTGTACCTTCGATTAGAGTCACTAGGGATTCCCACATCTCCTTAGCAGATTGGCAATGAATCAGATTCTGCAGCATAGAGTCATCGACTGCACTTGCGATAATATTTTTAGCTTTCTTGTCCAAAGAGACAAGTACAATCTCGTCCTTATCTAGATCCATCAATTTCTTGGGAACTTGCTTAGATGAATCAATGGTGGAGGTGGTCATAGGAATGTGGGGACCTTCTTCAACAATCATGAAGATCCGGGGATCTACTACTTCCATAAAGAATTTAACTCTTTCCTTCCACATAGGAAAATTGTTCTTGGTGCAGATAGGGAGCTTAGCAAAATCCTTGGTCTTCTCATGCTTGAAATTTCTCTTGAGACAACTTGGTAAGGATTAGATCAAGGTGTTAACCTTTTAACGATCAACCTGCCTCTGATACCAATTGAGAGAACTAAGTTGTTTACCTAAATCACCTAGAGGGGGGTGAATAGGTGAAATGCGTGTCAAATGCGAAATAAAAAATTAACACAGCACAGATCAAGCAATCACACAAACGACAAGAGATTTATAGTGGTTTCCCAATCTTGGGTACATCCACTTTCCTCACCGATCTAGCAAACCACTAGACTCGGCTACTCCACAATCTCGGATTGAAAACAATCCTACACCTCGGAACCACGTTCCTACAAAACTCGATCCAAACCGGATCTACACTCGGAAGATAAAGCCTTCCTACAAATCTCGGAGAAAAACTCCTACAATGAAATTTTTGTTTGAAAAGAAAATACAAATAATATATTGCACAGATCTGGATCTTTGATAATCTTCTTCCTTGAGAACTTTGGCTTGATCAGAATATGTTGAAGATGACTTGAGAGAGATCCACAGATCTGAAAAATGGAATCACCTCGATCGAGAAAATAGATCAGAAATCTTTGAGGCTCGGCGAGATCGAATGATTATCTTTCGTCTGGATCTCTGGAGAAACAGAGTTGAAAGCAGCGATCGGAGATCATCGATCCAGACCTTCTTCCGTGAACGGTAATGGCGGCGGTGTGAGAAATTAGGGTTCACTGGAACTTTTTTTTCTTTCTTAAAATAATAATCTCTGTAAAGCTTGTTATTAGTCAAATCTGAAAGGACCTATTTATAGGTGGACTCCAACGGTCAGAAATTTAATTAGGGATGACACATGGACCAATCAGAAATGATTAATTCAAAATACACAGCGAAATTGTACTTGGAGAATTTCAGGAATGTTTGAACAGATATACTCGAGACAGAGAAGAGACATACTCGAGTATAAGATGTTATATACTCGAGTGGATAGGAGGAGCATACTCGAGTATAAGAAGAGAATTTATTCGAGTGATTCAGAGATCAACACTCGAGTGATTCTAGAACTACTCGAGTATGAGAGTATATACTCGAGTAAAAACACTTAGAGAAAATTTCTCAGATAAAATAGGAAGAACTACTCGAGTAGAAGAGTTGGAGATACTCGAGTGAGGGGAAAATGAACTACTCGAGTATCTTGGGAAGACTACTTGGGTAATCACTAAACTACTCGAGTATGAAAAACAACTACTCGAGTACAGAGTCAGTTACTCGAGTATATAGGGAACTACTCGAGTAGGTAGACTTAGAAACTTTCTGAGATGAGAAGTGCAGATCTACTCGAGTATGAACAGAACACTTACTCGAGTAACTAACCAACTACTCGAGTATAAGTTATCACCTACTCGAGTACAATACAGTCTACTCGAGTATGTAATCCAACTTACTCGAGTACAGACTCACTTACTCGAGTGTACAAAAGAGGTACTCGAGTATATGGACTTAGAGAAAATTTCGGATCTAAGAACAGACGGATCTACTCGAGTATAAAATATGACCTACTCGAGTGACTAACTATCTACTCGAGTATAAGCTTATCTACACGAGTATACAGAGTCTTCTCGAGTATGTCTAAGGATCTACTCGAGTACTAGATCACTTACTCGAGTAGATGAAGGAAGCTACTCGAGTATGTGGACTTAGAAAAATTCTTCTGAAAAAAAAATAAACTTCAATACTTCAGTCCACCAATCCAAGTGCATGTATAGGAAGTGTATCCCAATAGAGAGGCTATACATGGGCCAACACTTTGGATCACACAATGAGGGATTACATTGTATGGTCCTGTTTTTGGTGACCCATTATAGACTGACATGGGTCTACACTTGGCAATAAGAACCTGCACACATACAACTTAAACACAATATCAAATACACCTTAATTCATCTTAGTTCAAGGTCTGACCTCCTACAAATCTGAGGTATTATGGAGACAAATCCCAACACATATTATATCTTGAAAGGAATAGACCCCAAGTCCAAAGAATATCAGCACTGGATGGGATTTTCCAAGAATCAGCAAAAGCAAAGAAAGAAATCCAAAAGGTATGATAGTCCAGCTCCAAAATGGACCCCTAGAGGTCCTCCTCCTCCACCTCCCAGTGCAGGAGCTTCTGGTAATATGTCTGCAAATCCTTCAGCCCCTTCCGCTAGGTTCACTCCATCTCAATCTCATCAAAGAAAAAGCAATCCAGGATATTAAAGCAGATCTCAATCTGGATATCAAAGGCAAGAAGCTGATATAAGAGAGCAAGTAAAGGAGGTACTATATCAGAAGCCAACTTTTTCTCCTCCTCCTTCTCCCAAGAAAAGAGCATCACCTTCCAAAGAAACCAAAAGTATATCTTCCTCAAAGTCAGCTCAAGCAAAGAAAACTGATTCAAAAGGTAAAAGAGTTATTTTCTCTTAAAAATCAAGTAAAAAATATGCTGAGTTTGCTCCTCCTTCTTCCCTAATTATTCAAGAAAATAGAGAGCCAGCTGCAAGTTTGCTGGAGCTCTCAACAAAATTCAGAACTGTAAATCCTTTAGATTCAACTTGTGAAAATGAATATGAAAGTCAAGAGCTTAATCCTGATTTCAGGATGGCTAGATTTCTTGAACTAGTTGGATCATCCCATATCAGAAAGGCCAAAGCTGAAGGAAAAGATATTACAGGCTTAACTACTATGTCTAAATTCAGAAAGAAGGAGCTAGACAAATTCCATGTTAGACCTAAGGTCTTTGATCCTTCTAAATATATGGAAAAGCACCCAGAAGCAGTAGTACCAAGAACAGGAGAATCTAGAATTATTGGAGAACAAGATTAAAAGATATCAAAGAAGGAAGCTTTAGATCCTTTCAGAAAAATTTATTTTCTTCCTGGTTCCTCTGTATCTACATCAGATTCTGATGCTTCTTAAGTTTCATTAATTGACAATTGTTTATTTATCTGTATGATTGATGCTATTTGCTGCTTAGATATTTCCTTTCCTGTGATATATTTATTTCCAGTAGTTTGTTTTGTTTGTTTTGTTTTGAAAGACTTAACCCAAATAGGAGGAGATTGTTGGTACCCTAGTTTGGATTTGAGTTTAGTCTTCTCATTTAGTTTCTTGACCTAAGATTTATCTATGGTCAAAGGTTAGTTGTTTAGTTAGATTGCTCTAGTTGTAGAGTTGTCACTTATCCAAATGAAAATTTGGTTAAGTGGTTTTTGGTTCGACAATGGTCGAACGCCGCTCGACTATCGTTTATCAATTGTTCGACAATCATCTATAAGTTGGTCGAATATCGTCCGTCAGCAGATCGTCTATCTCTGAGTTAGTTAAACTCTCGTTAGCTCGACTTTCTGTGGTATCTGCCTCGTCGATCGTCGAACCCCACTCGACTTCTTTTGACCAGATAGATTTCTTGATAGTTCAACTATCTGCTTAGATAGTTCAACTATCTAATAGCTCGAATATCTGTTTGATAGGTCGACTATCTGTTTTGCTTGATAGTTCGACTATCTGTCTTGATAGGTCGACTATCTGTTCTGCTTGATAGTTCGACTATCTGTCTTGATAGGTCGACTATCTGTTCAATTTGATAGTTCGACTATCTGTTTGGATAATTCAACTATCTGATAGCTCGACTATCAGTTTGATAGATCTACTATCTGTTTTGCTTGATATTTCGACTATCTGCCTTGATACTTCAACTATCTGATAGCTCGACTATCTGTTCTGATAGTTCGACTATCTGCTGTGCTAGTTCGACTATTAGCTTTGATAGTTTGATTATCTGTGTCGTCGACTATCTGTTCTAATAGGTCGACGATATCTGTTTTTCGGTCGACGATCTCCAAGGATCGTTCGACGATCTTTTGTCTGCCTTTAGTAATTTTGTACTCCTTCTGTTTTATGATTTATTTCCTATTTATTTAGCATATTTTATTAAAGATTATTTCATTGATTTTGTGCATACATCTCAAGGCAATCTTTGCCCCATCCTTTATGCATAAGTCATGCTTTATCTGACAAAGTTCTTTGTCTAATTAGTTGAAATATCTTTTTGCTTTATCTGCCATGCTGTCCTTTATAGCCGTTAGACTCAAAAAGTCTTCTCTAGCCGTAAAGAGTTTAGTCTGATGTGACTTTCTTTAGTACTCCTTTTTATCAGATTGGATTTGCAGCTTCTTAGAAAGCTTTATCCCTTTATAGCATGTCTGCCTGCAGGATATGTTTTGTTTTGTGCTATTTGCAGCCCAGATTGCAGATTTCAGAAGAAGACAAAATTCAAACAAAGATTAGAGCCATTGCAAAGGCGAATATATAAAGTGCTTTCAAAAGACAAAAAAAAAGATACACAACACAAAGAGAGATACACAGATTCAAAAGCAAGAAGAAATATACAGCTCTCAGTCATTGATACATTCAACTGAAAAGATCTTCCTTCTTCAACTCTCTCTTCATCAATCCTGAGTGCATCCTGCTTCCAGGAACATTCACTCAGAGTCTCTAGAAGAAGAAGAAGAAAGAAAAGCTATAGAAGAAGAACAATCATTCTACAATCAAGAGTCTTTTTCAAGCTTCTCCTTCAGAATTTCAATACAGTTCTCTGTCAAGAATTCAGAAGAGTTCCTGCACCATGAAGCAAGACTTCTTCTTGGATATTCTCTAAGCCAGGGGGATCCTTTATTCTTTAGAGCTTTCTAGCTCTGTGCAATCCACTAGCTTCTCTAATCTGTTTTAACAATAGAGAAGAAACATTAACTCTCTCAACCTCCTGTATAAAGGGTTATTACTCCCTTCAAAAGTGAACCTTGGTGGCAGGTCACCTAATCAAAAATCTGTATTGGATTTTGAGCTCCTAATCAAAAGCTCAAAGGGTCTACTTGATCTACCTGAAGCAGATCAGTTGGTTGCAGGGCACCTGAACAAAAACTTGAAGTGGATTCCTACCAGGGTGGTAGAAGAGTGGACGTACCTATTTAAAGTGAACCACTATAAACTTCTTGTGTCGTCTGTGTTGCTTCATTTAATTATTGCACTGTGGCTGTGAGTAGAAATAAATAGGATTGCTAGTTGCTGTGATAGGACCAAAGCTCAACTGTAATTACAGTAAGCTTTCTCTAGTGCACTTCACTTTGTGTTAGGCTCTAGGGTTTCAAATATCTATAAACTCATTCTGCAAATTAACTCTAAGGGAGTTGAGTAGGGTATCATAATTTTTGAATACTCTATTCACCCCCCCTCTAAAGTTGTATCTATCCTCTCTTTCAGAGTAGTCTAATAGGCTAAGAGAATGTTGTAACAATCTCACCCGTGAAGGGTTGGAGGGTTTCAGTATAGGTTAGTCTTGCGAGCTGGAGGCTCGAGAGTTTGACATCAGGACGGTGTTGGTCCTGCGAGCTGGAGTCTCGGGTTGAGATACCTTGCATGTGCATAGAAACAAAACTAGTGGCAGGTCATGTGGTACTTGGCCAATCATCACACCGATGGCAGTACAGTGACTCTAGTGAGGGTTGAGGGGCCAGTAGTTTGTTTATACTACGTTCTGGAGGACAATCCCCGAAACAGCACAGACCAAGAAAGTCTGGCAGTTGACCAGCATTAGTACGCAGAGACTCTAGAGTGCACCTAAGACATGTACAGAGGCGTATGAAGGGTCTGGGATTGGTAGTGTGTATACCCGCCTAGGAAGTGGAAGCGCCCGTTCTGTTGATGTTGTAGCTACAACGGTAGTACTAGAGAGTGATGCTAGTTCCAAAAAGTGGGAAATAAAGGTCTGTGATCACAGAGTCGTGTGGGTGAGTTGCACTTGCATGAATCATAAAACCCATACAAAACATACATTCATACTAGGTCATATGCAGCATAGATCCTTATCATATAAATTAGTATGGGCTCTTTTATATGATAAGTTACATTTCTTTGGAAACCTTAACTTATAAGTTTGTATGGGCGTTCATATAAGTCAAGGTACTTCTGTGATGGAAGTTTAGTAGTAGCATAGTTTACTTGATGTTCTCTACTTTACTTACAACACTTCATTACAGTACTTTACTTACTGTTTTTGTACCTTATAGAACTGCTATAGTAGTGATTTATAACTGTTACTATATCAATCTGATATATTAGTTCCACTGTCACCTACTATACTTTTTACACCCCTTATTGTCCTCCGCTTCGTCCTCCCGCTCGGTACTTAGGAGTTGCGGGGGCGAGGTATGGAGGAAACAACTTAGTCTTTATGACTAACGGTTGATGCGTGGAAAATACGGCAAGCGCACCGGTCGCACAAGTAATAAAGTTTGGGAATAAATCCCCGAGTGTCGGTCTCTTGAGGAACACAGTAAGGGATGAGTTAATGTCGAGGAGGACTTGAGATTGAAGTGCTCGGGTCGGCTCAAAAAGGGGGGGGGGTTGATTGTTGTGGAAACAGGAAGTAAAATCTATAAGCTACTCCTATGCAATGCCACTATGCGATGCTTTGCCAGGCGGGATGGAAACTTCACGGGCCGCTATGCACCGAATCGCTTGGCGGATGGACGAGTAGGCTAGCGGATGAGGTGGTTAGAATGGCGGAATGAGGGTCGTGAGCACCTCTTCGCAACGCACGCCACTAGCAATTGCTAGTGCGGCAAGGGTGGATGGTTGAGGATGGAATATGGCGCACCTCAAGTAAATATAACAAAAACACTAACTCACATAGACATGAATAAAAGTAAATGTTAACTACAAATAAGCATTCTTCATCAATACATGGAAAATAACTAAGCTAACAACAACAAGAGGAAGAGGTGTGTGAATCGACCGAATCCGAAGCCTTATTGAGGGTTCACGGTTGGAATCCCGGGTTGTCAATCCGATTCCAAGCTCGGTCCTCAACTGCGTCTGGGGTAGAGGAGGCTGTCACTCACACCCAATGGACACGTCTTCTTCGTTGAAATGAGCCGGTAGATTGCGGCTCCAGCTCCTCCTAGCTTGATGGAGAAAGCTCGGTCAAAACTCCGCTTGAAGCTTGGGGATGAAGGAGGAGGCCGAGGGGATGCTCCGGCTTTGATTTGGCATTGAAGGCTTGCCCGGAGCAACTCCCTATGGTGGAGGATGATGGAGGGCGGCGAAATCCCTCTTCGGAGCAGAAAACGACGGAAAATCGCGGAAAGGGGCGATCTCCCAAAATTAGGGCGGAACCTGCGTATTTATAGAAAGCAGAATAAACAGCGCGCACGATCACTGGCGCACGACTAGTGGTCGTGCGCCCTATGGTCAGTGATAGTGCGCGAAGGCCAGGCAGAACTCCAAGAAAAAGTGGAATCAACGTGCACGATCAGTGGCGCACGACCAGTGGTCGTGCGCACTGAAGTCAGTGGTCGTGCGATTGCCCCGACAGAACTTTGGAAAGTGGGGAATAGGTACGCACGATCAGCAGCGCATGACCAGTGGTCGTGCACAACAAAGCCGATGATCGTGCGCAGTAAACCTATTTCCAAATAATCCCGGGACACGCACACGACCCCTAAACCCAGCACTGATATGCGCAGACATTCCAAACAAGCACAGAACGAAGTACAATAATAGAAGAACACAAAATAAACACAACCACAGGCCAAAAGTGCACTTCCTAAAGAAATAAGGATAAAATGAAATATGAGCGATAACGAACTCAAAGTGAAGTGCAAGTGTACAAAAACAAGCCCAGATGAGTCCGAAAATCATTATATAAATAGGACTCATCAACGGTCGGTTTTGACCAAATCATTTTAGGATCTCGAGGAGATGGAGTACCAGCATGACCAGCAGGACGAGGTGGCAGGACGTGAGGAGTTGATACCACCACCACCTACTACAACTACAACCCGTTGTCAGGTAGGACGACCTTACTCCTGATAGATTAGCTTTCGCATATTGTCTTTTGAGCGAGAGAGATTTGATATCATGTATAGGGCATAACCCATTATCTCATTTATTGTACTCATTTTGGACTTTTTGTACTTTCATTTCCAAATATATATGATAGTGCAATGACTTGTGGACTAGCTGTTATTAACTCTGTTTTATACTTCTATTTCTTTATTGCTCGAACAGGTTATATGATCGTACTAGCCGGAAGTATCGGCGTCTTGAGGTGTCGACTAACCCGTGAGTTAGTGTCACCGTAAGGCGACGGTTCTGGGCATAAGACTGACAGCCTCCTTGGTAAGGGGAGGTGTCTTACACAATCAGGCTTGGGTGAGTTAGACTAAACCCCCTACTATGACACTAGGAGAGTTTTCCTTTGTCAACTATACTGGACTGAGTGCACCTCAGTCCCAACTACTTCACAACAACAAGTTTATGCACTTGAGCTGGAAGAAACTTGCAAAATACTATTCTGCCTCTTTTTGAACTGAACCAAAGATTCAGCTCTCTCTTCTTCACAACAACAATTATGTAGAAGCTTTGGCTTATGCTTGAAGCAACTAGCAGATCTGTTTCTCTACTCCTTTCTGAACTGAGCAAACTGCTCAGCTCCAACTTCTTCTTTATAGCTCCTCAAGTGTATGTTCTTTTAGAAAGTATTGGATGGATCTGTGAAGGTCCTTCAATAAGGGTTGGGTCTTGCTGCTATCTTTTTCTCAGAGAATCACCCTAAGCTTGCTTGCTGGTGCAGATGAAGATAGCACCAACAAACTTATCGTTGAAGATGTTGATCTCAATAGCTAACTTGCTCTTTGTCTTTCTGACTTAAGCTTCCTATTTTTTAGCTCCACAACAATGCCGGAGAAGAAGAACAGCTATCAATGACTATTTTTTTCTGTAAAGAGCACTTCCTTTTATTTATTTAGACCCAACGAAACTTTTAGCAGTGGGTCCCACACTTTTAATGATGGCTGCAATTTTGCTTTAACGCCAACTATCGTATAGTAGGTATGCGACAACCTTTGTCGCATACTGTAGCCATCCTACCACTTATTTGAAATATGTTGACTTGCTGACATCACCAGCTATGGACTTAGCAAAAAATCAAGCAACATTAGCATAGGCATTGAGTGAGTAAGCATCACTCAACGCAAAAACACTTGGACAGATTTACTGTCTCTTGGCATTGAGTGAGTAGCCTTCACTCACCGCCAAACTACTTAGAATATAAATCTATTTCTAGGCATTGAGAGCGTTGAGTGAACAACCCTCACTCATCATCATCTACCTTAGTCATATATCTGCTACTTTAACAACTAAAGCATTAAGAGCATTGAGTGAGCATTCCTCACTTAACGCTATTTGCTTTTAACTAATTTCTGCATAAAGGCGTTGAGAGTGTTGAGTGAGCACGCCTCACTCAATGCTTTTTTCCTTAGCCAATTTTCTGTGTTTAAAACCACTAGGCTTGGACTGTCTTACTTTGAACTGAGTTCGACTAATGGTGAACTAAGCTCGATGAACTTTGAACTCAGTTCGACAAAATCTCTACTGAGCTCTATGAATTCAGAACTCAAGCTCTGAACTTAGCTCGACGAAAGGTGAGATGAGCTCGACAAACTTTGAACTCAGTTCGAAAAAATCTCAACTGAGCTCGACGAACTCAAAACTCGAGCTCTAAACATAGCTCTACGAAAGGTGAGCTGAGCTCGACGAACTCTGAACTTAGTTCGACAAATTCGTAACTTAGTTCAACCAGTTAAACTTACAGCCATTTTGCTGAATGGAGTTGAGTGTGTCTTCATCACTCAACGCTAAAACACTTAGCTAACTTTCTCTTTAGTAGCATGGCGTTGAGTGAGTTGACTTCACTCAACTCCTGTAAACTTAGCCACATTTCACGTCATTCTAACTTTAGGCTTTTACTGCTTTAGCCTATCTCACAGTTTTTACTGCATGGCGTTAAGTGAGTTGACTTCATTCAACACATGTGGACTTAATTATTTTCTCAGCTTGCCACTACCTTAGCTTTGACTATATAGGCATCACACAGCGCTATAAGTCATATAGCGTTGAGTGATGTTCCTTCACTCAATGCTTGTGGACTTAGACAGATTTTTGTCATCCCACATCTTAGGTAATAACTTACCTGTCTTAGCCACTTAGGCTACCTGTCCAATCATTGCTTATCAGGACAAACTGCAATCATTCACCTTGAACACAAGTTAGATCACAACAAGTGTATATATTATTTTGCTAGTCCTTCTTCAAATTAAGGACATTGGGATTAATGGCCCTAACAATCTCTCCCTATTTGAAGAAGTCAAAACCTATGCCAATGTATACACTAACATACTCATATTATAAATATTTAAAACACATCATCACAACAGAATTCAGAAAAATTATCGACATCACAAATGATGTAGCAGATAAGTTAAAATCATAGCAAATGATGAATTAGACAGATAATAACAACTGGTTGTTCTATTTAATCATATAGAGAATAGATGTTTAAAAAATATAAGCACAGTGTTTCATCCCTAGCCCTGTAATCAGAACCCGAAACAATTTAAGTTTTATGTTCCCTTATCATAATTCCACTGCCTCTGGATTTCTTTACCGGCTTGTCTTCATCTCCAGCTACCTTCTTTCCTTTCTTATCAGCTTCATTAACAGCCTTAGTAGCTCCATCTTAAGCTTTATCCTTTTGTCTCTCAAAATAGCTGAAAGGCTTGGGAAAGTATTTAGATAGTTCCACAACATCTGGAGTGAGAAGATTTGCCTTTTTGTTCCTCTAAAAAATACTTTTTGTATGTATCTCTTTTCCATTTTATCCCATTAAGTCTTGTTGTACCATTTACCTCTATCTGATTTCTTATTCTTAACCTGGTCCCAAGCAAGCAGAATAATTGATCTAAACTCTGGGCTCCACTGCTCAAAATCAAGCCTTTGTTCCATTTCTTCCCTATATCTCTTTTTCCTTAGTCTGGCCTCCTCTTCAGCATCATCAGTGATTATTTCTTTGACCTGTAATGACTGGTCTACTGCGAGGCTGAAGGAAGGATTCTGAGCACCAGTAGTCTTCTCTCCCTACTGAGCATTATCACTTTAACCTTGTTCAATATACACCATATTCTTGATTGTCTTGAACTTGGGCTTCACTGCTATACATATTGTTCAAAGCTTTTTGTACATGGTCAGACATCATTGGTATGTTATTATATTTCAGTGGCTCAATTCCCAATGGGCCTCTCACATCATTTGTCGCCCAGAACAAATTCTCAATATTTGTTCTGATGGTAGTTCTCTCTCCCTTTTTGACTTCTTCAATTACTTGAGTCATTTGGGAGGTGCTAGCTTCGGATCTCTTGAGCTCTAGATGATTGACTCTAGCAATTACATTATTTTTTACCACCAGTAAGTGGTCATCTATTAGTTTGGTGCCCTCATCTACTTTGGTTTGTATGACAGTAGTCTGCTTATTCAACAATACATGGGTAGCATTGTGTATAGCTAGTGAGTTCTGGTCCTGAATGTCTTAATTTTGTATGGTAATGATCGCATTCTTGTTTTCCTCATCAACTTATCCATTGTATATTCGATAGCTGGTGCAGCCCTAGTGAGAAACTTCAAAGTTTCACCCTTTAGTAGGTTTACTTCAAATCGTATTGAATTGATTTCTGTAGCCAGCTCATTCGTGATGTTCTTTAAGGTATCATCTATAAAATTTTCCAGGGGTCTTCTTTGCTCATCTAATAAGCTTTTCAGTTAGGCCAGGAGCATTGGTGAGATTTGATCTATTCCAGCTGGTGTGCCTTCATTTTGGGTCTGCTGGACTTGCCTGACCCTTGTTCCTAGAGCGAAGTCATCCATTGTATGAGTTGAGGATTGTTCATTCTCATGACTAGATTCCTCTTCCTCTGATTCTTAGGAAACTAGATAATGCACTTCACGAGCAGGGAGATCAGATTGTATCTCACCCTCTAACTCTGCCATGCATTCATTTGCATGCAGGTCAGCAGCAATAATAACCTATATTGGAGGAACCTTCAGTTGCTCCCCTACAAATAATGTATCATGCATTACCTCTTGCATCAGTGGCTCCCCCTCAATTTGAGCAATCCTTCCATCAGCACTAGGAATTTCCAAGACTTTATCTTGTAGTTCCTCATCTTCAGACATAGGTATATGCCTATCTGCATCTTCCAATCTGGAGGCATCATCCTCCATTTCTACAGATATTTTGTTAACAATTTCCTTTGTTATTTTCCCAGCATCCTTGGCTGGAAGCAAATCATCTCATTCCTTTCCAACAGATCCAGCTAACCCATTAGTAATCTCATCAACTTCTAGAATAGAATCTGACTCTAGTCTGCTCACACGACTAAGAGGGGTAAGATCAGACAAGGCAGATACCTTGATATTCTTGTCCCTCCTAGACACTTCAGCAGATGAAGATAGATCAGTATCATGAGGCTCTTCGTCCTCAAATGAGTAGCTAGAGGAGTTAGGCTCAGTATAAGTAATTCTCTTTCCTTTTCTCTCCACAGCTTCTGGACCACGGGGCTGAAGGACCCTGTCCCATCTCTCAAGCATCCTGATGTCCATCCTTCTTATGTGGTGTATTCTTGCACCAAGTTTTAGATTCAAAATTTCTGGAGCAGTTTCTTGCAGAAATAGTGAAAGGATTCTCCCCAAATTAGGATCATCCATGCAGTGCACTACTCTTTCAAACACCACTCTTCCCCAATCAGTTCTCTTGGATTGTATGACCCTGGCCATCAGTTCAAACATCCTTTTTGAGATTTTTTCAAGGGAGCCTGTTTTGTATATCAGAGCTTTTCCAAGGACATCGACTAGAAACTTACCTCTCAAGTTAGTTCTTCCCTTTGAATTTATCTAGTTGTGTGCTTGGAAAGTCCACACCATTTCATTATCGATTATGTATTGTTTAGTAATTGCTCTTCTTCGTCCTCAGTTATAGAGAGCTTTGGCAGCTGCAGAGCCTTGCTTAGACTTCTGGGGGTTATCTTGATCTTCTTTCCGCTTACAAAGGTCTTAATTTTACCAGGTGAAGCATCCACTTTGGCGTTGGCAAATAACTCCAATACCATAAAAGACAGGGTTCTGTCAGGACGAAGGCTAGGTTAGATTTCTGTAGAATGATTAAACACCTGCTAAACTTCTTCTGGAGCATCAATGAATCCATTTCTAACTACCTCTGCTACTTCAAAGATGAAATCTGGTCCCTTGGGTGTCATTTCTCTGGAGAATTTGAGAATTCTAGCGTGAGCGGCTTTACGTCGATTTAGCGAATGCGGGCGGGAGATGGTAAGGAACAGTGACTTGTCTATTACACAAGCCCTTCTATTTATATGTATTGTTAAAAGGAAGGCGGAAAGTCACTAATCCATATTTGTTGTTTAATCTTGATCAATGGCCAGGATTGAATCCCAACACATATCCGCAGTCCGTCTTTTCTTCAGTATTTGTTTAGTGAGCTTATTTAGCTTAACATCATTTTTCTTTAGTAATTAAATTTTCAATTAGCCCCTAACTGTGCTGTCCTAACATGCAGTGGTAATATAGACCTGCAGTACACATTCTAAAATGAGTTCTATTGGGGTGCAATTAGATATAATTTCAATAACCTTACATTAATTCCAACTGAGAGTGTATTAGCCCCCAACCTCAAATGGCCCAACAAAATTTTGATACTAATCTAGCTTAGTATTCCATATGCAATATGTCTTTGGGAATGTTTAGACAAGTTACATTTGGTAGCATGGTGAACATGTAAACCACTATGAATGGAGGGAGTTATTCATATCTACTCTAGAGGTGGGGGGGGGGGGGGTTAATAAAGTGTTTAAAACTTTTGGCTGTTTTATGCTATTCTATCAGAGTTAAAAATAGGTGATAGCATTAATTAAATAAATAAAAGAAAAACTAGAGAGCTATTCTAAATATCAAAGCAAATAGCAAGAACAATAAGAGAAAGAGCAACCAGATGACACAAGAAATTATAGTGGTTCCCCAAATCCCGGTACATCCACTCTTCTACCACCCTAGTAGGAATCACTGTTAGGTTTTTGACCAGGTGACTGCCACCAAGTAATATCTATTTCTAGGGAGATATTGCAACCCTTCTGGCTTTTAATCAGGTGTCGGAAAACCACTTGAAGTCTTTTGATCAGGAGACCTCACAAACAGGAATTACTTTTGAAGGGAGTAAGAACCCTATACACAGAGGGGGAAAGAAAGAGTCGAGTTGTCTTCTCTTTTCTCAAGCAAATGAGAGAAGACTTGAGAGTGATCCTGATGGAGTCAAGACTTATCCTGATGATCTTCATTGGTTCAGGAATCTAAAGCCTTGTACAGGGTGTAGTTCCTTAATTCCAGAAAGCTGAGACTGATTAAAGATGAATGTCTCTATAGGCTTCCTGGATGAACACTTGTATGAAGAACTAAAAGTTGTTCTTCTTCTTTTTTTTGTTGTCTTGTGTTCTCTAACAAAATTTGTCTATGTCTATGTCTTCTGCATAATAATTCTCTATCCCTTTAATTCTCTGAGTATATTTCTTTGAATAATTCCAAACTAAATTTGACATGGCACACATTGATTGACTGCAGGAATCACGGGATTTCGTGCAACGGCTATAAGAGAATTAACTCATTTCCCTAACTGTCCCGAAAATGGTTGTATAATAACTCTGTGAATACCAGTAATTAATGCTTGCTAAGGAACGACTATATTCAGAGAATATATGCATTAATCACTCAAAGTCATATATGAAATATAATAATCAGTCAATAAGGAAAACAATAACCACAGGGAATAAAATGTTGATCTGGCAGTAATCGTTGATGTGGTCCTGAGATCGTCGAACTAAAACATCCTTTATCGTCGAGCTGAGCCCTGTAAACGTTGACCTGAAAATCTACCTTCCAAACTGGGCTTCAAGATCGTCGAACTGAGATGGTTGATCGTCGATCTCTATCCTGAAAGTAGATCAGAGATCATCGAACTAGTTCAACGATCGTCGATCTCAGCATTTAGAGTTTTAACTCTGAGATCGTCGAATGCAGAACGAAGATCATCGAGCTCTCTTCAGAGATCGTCGAACGACTTTTCTGCCTTGTTCAGTCTCTGTTGTCTTCAAAGTCTGTGATGTCTTGGTCTTGTCTCACTGAGTTGTTGACCTAACTGACACCTCAGACACTAGACTAGACCCTAGCTAAACAATGTGGGTCTGACTTAGCCTAGATTAGTGAACCTAGCCCAAATCCAAACCAGGGATCCAACAATCTCCCCCTATTTGGGTGAGGTCACTAAGAAAAATAAAAGAATACAACAACAAAACTAAACTAACATATATATCATGAATGATAATAAAAATTCAATAGATATTTATAATAAGAGAAATAGACACAAAAAGAAAATTGTACTAAGACTTGCCAGAAGCAGGCTTAGTAAATTCAATTCTTCTATTTGGATCTTCTGCTTGTTGTCTTGTCATTTTTATGTCAGCTTCACCAAGAACTTTTATGGATGCTGCTCTGGGAACAATTGCCTCTGGGTGAACCTGTATATAGGCATTAACATCAAAAACATTCTTATCAATATCAAATTGTTCAAACTCTTTCTCCCTGTACTTGGACATTGTTGAAAATTGAGAAGGATCAACTACTTCTTTTCTAACTTTGTTTATCTGGGAGAGAGCAATCAATTCATGAAACCTAGCCATCTTAAAGTTTGGATCTAGCTCAGGTTCATACTGTGAAGAATCTTCTTTTGAATCAAGAGAGATCTTTAGATGCTTCCTGTGCCTGATTGACAGTTCTTGGAATATTGTTTCTGTTGTTGTATGCTGAGACTGACTGTCATGGAGATTTTGAGGAGGTCTTAATTCTCTGAACTTTCCATGAATTTTGAATCTCCTACTAGAATCTGAAGTAACTTCTCTGTCAGCCTGATCATGCTGTCTACCTCTCCTTCTTAAATAACCCTTAGAGTAAGACCTGGATGGTCTACTATGAGACTGAGGGGCAAAAGAACTCTGCTGCTGCAATGAGTTAGCAATCCTAGAAGCAACATTCTCACTAGCACTTGCTGAAGGAGGAGGTGGATCCTTCCTGAAAACTTTGACAAGAGAGGAACCAGTCTTTCTCCTTTTCTTTTGAGCCTTCATCTCATTCTTGTAAAATCTCATCTAGTGAGGAGAAGTTGATGTGAGAGTAATATTGTGTCTGATGAAGTAAGGAATGCAATCTTGAGGATTAGACTTAGGTACTTCCTTCACTGGATCTTTTCTTTTCTTGGTCACTTTCTTCTTCTTGCTGACATACAGATCTGAGTCTGAATCTGAATATGTATCTGAATCATTATCAGATAAGCCTAGTGGATTATAATATGTTTCTTCTTGTTCATGTGTGGCCGGCCTGCGCGCCGATGTTTGGAAACCACACTTTTGTTAAGAGAAACCTGTAAGGCCATAAGGCCATTTACTTTGGGTGTAAACTGTTAGAAGAAGACAAGTCGGGCCCACATTGGGTTTACCGGACACACCTGACCGACTGCAGTCTAGCAACATCCCCAACCAAATCCCCTGGGTTCCACCTCGGTTTAATCCCAGGTAGGTTATTAGGCCCGGGGCTCGAACCCTAGACCTCTTTATCAACCTTATTCAGGGACCAGATACCCAACTGTGCTGCATCGCAGTTGGGTATCTGGTCCCTAAATAAGGGTTTGATAAAGAGGTCCCGGGTTCGAGCCCCGAGCCTAACAACCTACCTGGGATTAAACCGAGGTGGAACCCAGGGGATTTGGTTGGGGATGTTTCTAGACTGGAGTCGGCCAGGTGTGTCCGGTCAAATCAATGTGGGCCCGGCTTGGCTTCTTCTAACAAAAGATAGAGGTCCCGGGTTCGAGCCCCGGGCCTAACAACCTACCTGGGATTAAACCGAGGTGGAACCCAGGGATTTGGTTGGGGATGTTTCTAGACTGCAGTCGGCCAGGTGTGTCCGGTCAACCCAATGTGGGCCCGGCTTGGCTTCTTCTAACAAAAGATGGCCATCTTTTGTTAGAAGAAGCCAAGCCGGGCCCACATTGGGTTGATCGAACACACCTCCTCGACTGCAGTCTAGCAACATCCTAAAAAAAATCCCGTGGGTTCTACCTCGGTTTAATCCCAGGTAGGTTGTTAGGCCCTAGGCTCGAACCCGGGACCTCTTTATCAAACCCTGATTAAGGGACCAGATAACCAACTGTGCTGCAGCGCAGTTGGGTATCTGGTCCTTGAATAAGGGTTTGATAAAGCCCGGGCCTAACAATGTTAGAAGAAGCCAAGCCGGTCCCATATTGGGGTTACCGGATACACCTGGCTGACTGCAGTCTAGCAACATCCCCAACCAAATCCCCTGGGTTCCACCTCGGTTTAATCCCAGGTAGGTTGTTAGGCCCGAGGCTCGAACCCGGGACCTCTTTATCAAACCTTTATTAAGGGACCAGATACCCAACTGTGTTGCAGCGCATTTGGGTATCTGGTCCCTGAATAATGGTTTGATAAAGAGTTCCCAGGTTCGAGCCCCGGTCCTAACAACCAACCTGGGATTAAACCGAGGTGGAACCCAGGGGATTTGGTTGGGGATGTTGCTAGAATACAGTCGGCAAGGTGTGTCCGGTCAACCCAATGTGGGCCCGGCTTGGCTTCTTCTAACAAAAGATGGCCATCTTTTGTTTGAAGAAGCCAAGCCGGACCCTCATTGGGTTGACCGGACACACCTGGTCGACTGCAGTCTAGCACCATCCCCAACCAAATCCCCTGGGTTCTTCCTCGGTTTAATCCCAGGTAGGTTTTTAGGCCCGAGGCTCGAACCCAGGACCTCTTTATCAAACCCTTATTCAGGGACCAGATACCCAACTGTGCTGTAGCGTAGTTGGGTATCTGGTCCCTGAATAAGGGTTTGATAAAGAGGTCCCGGGTTCGAGCCCCGGGCCTAACAACCTACTTGAGATGAAACCGAGGTGGAACCCAGGGGATTTGGTTGGGGATGTTGCTAGACTGCAGTCGACCAGGTGTGTCCGGTCAACCCAATGTGGGCCCGGCTTGGCTTCTTCTAACATAAACATTCCTATTATGTTATAGTGGACAGTTCTTGTAACTCTTGGTTCAATTTTCCAACCGTGAAGCTTTCGCTAGAATGCTCTGTGTTAGGATGCGTTGGTATTGATATTATTTAGTAGCGTCTCCGCCTGTTTGTGGAATATGGTGTGGGTCCCCGGTCAGACCCTCTATTATATTCTTCTTGACGGGTAGATGTGTTACAATTTTGTATCAGCTTGTTGGTCGATCTCTTCCGAATTCGCGGATGAATTCGTTTGCGGGGTGGCGAGCACTTGTCAGTGCTGTCGTTATAACACATAAATTGAACTCAAGAATGTCCACTTAGGAATGTAAATACACTTGTTTGGTGTGTTCTTTTTTGTATGTTTGTCGTTTGTTTCGTCGCTAAATTGTGTTTTACACATATAGGAGACTAGAAGTGTTGCGGGTCAATCGGAACCTCAACATTCTGTTGAAAGTGCGGCACCGGCTGAGGTGCCCACACCTCCTCCATCTACTGAAACTGTGTGTTTCATTACGGAGACGGTACTTGCTGTGATGACTGCTCAGCAGGCTGGGCAAACACGTCCTGCTGTGGTACCAATGCATTTTGGGGTAATGCAAGAACCGGCAGAAGCTGTAGTTGATCCGCGGGCAGCAGATCAACAAATGTAGCAATTCATGAGCATCAATCCTCCTCAATTTACTGGGGCGGGATCCCCGGCCAAAGCGGAGGATTGGCTTGCAAGGATCAAGAGAATCATGAGAGCGATAAGAGTTGAGGAGGAGAAGAAGGTAATGTTGGCCACTTTCCTTCTTGAGGGAGAGGCTCGGTTATTGTGGGATGAGATTGAACTACATCACTTGGCCGGCAGACAGTTGGCAGAGGTCTCGATGGATGAGTTCTCTCGGTTATAATTGGCAAAGCATCTGCCAATGCATCAGAGAATATCAATAGAGATGGAATTTCAGCGGGTGACTCGAGGAGATTGTAGTGTGGATGATTATCTTCATGAGTTAACGCAGTTGGGAAGATATGCGGGTTCTATCTTCGCTGAAGAGGAGTGTAAGACTAGTCAGTTTTATGCGGGACTGCGAGACGAGTTGCGATATCTGCTCTCGAGTTCTGTAAGTCAGGGTTTTCAAGCCTTAGTCTGTACGGCTCTGTCGTTGGAGACAGACATGAAAAGGGGGCAAGTAAAGGGGACCTTGGCTGTAGCAAAACTGGAGTTCAAGTCGCTGCGTTCGGAGAAATCTTGGTACTGAAGGAGATGGTATAAGAAGTCCAAATCTACTAGACAAGCTCCTTCAGTGATTGTGATGGAGACATCGTTGGGGTATGGATCTCGTGCCTGTTTTACGTGTGGGAAGGTGGGACACTTCCCACGTGATTGCCGAGTTGGCCCTCCAAAGGGTGAAAAGAAGACAGGAGCGTCCTATGCTGAGAAAGGGAAGACTGTGATGGAGTCTTCTGCATCGCACGCGTAGCCCCGAGTCTTTAACCTTGGACAATAGGAGGCCATTAAGCAGGCCGATGTCATCACAGGTGCGCGCAGTTTTTAATGTTTTTATACTGTGTGTTGTGCTTGTTTAATTTTGGTGTTAAAGGTTTTGTCCTTATACGGGAGTATCCTGCGCGAGCACTGTTTGATATAGGTGCTTCCCATTCGTTTCTATCTGAAGATTTAATTTTACGAATCAGGCTGCCTATACGGACCACGACAGACAATATAAAGGTGCTTCTACATAACGGATGTTTGTTATGCGCGGATAAATCTTGCGGTCTTAAGGTAAAGATAGGAAGTCGGGAATTCAAGGTGGAAACATATGTATTGCCGATTACAGAGTTTGATATAATCTTTAGTATGTACTGGCTTTCAGAGTAGCATGCCTGTATAGATTGTACTTCAAAAGAGGTCACATTGGGGCAAAATACCGAACAAGAGACTAAGTTCACTGGTATGTGAGGGATGAGTGGGATGTTGTTATCTGTTCTCCAAGTCGCTAAGGCAGTTCGGAAGGGTGCGGAGTTATTCTTCACACTCATTAAGGCGGAGGAGCCAAAGGCCAGTGTGAATGAGGTGCGAATTGTATCGGAATACGTTGATTTGTTTCCAAAAGACCTTCCAGGGTTACTTCCTCAATGGGAAATCGACTTCGCTATCGAGCTGGTGCCAGGTGCAAAACATGTAGCCGGCTCGCCTTATTGTGTAGCGCCAAAAGAAATGGCCGAACTGAAAGTTCAATTGCAAGAGTTGCTGGAGCAGGGATACATACGCCCAAGTATGTCACCTTGGAGCGTGCCTGTCCTTTTTGTGAAAAAAGAAAGACGGTAGTTTGCGGCTATGTATTGATTACCGCAAATTGAATAAGCTGATGGAGAAAAACAAGTATCTAATTCCATGGATCGATTACTTGTTCGATCAGATAGCAGTCTCAACCGTCTATTCGAAGTTAGATTTGAAATACGGGTATTACCAATTGTGGATTAGGGAAGGTGACATTCCAAAGACAACGTTTGGAACACGCTACGGTCATTATGAATTCACGGTGATGTCGTTTGGGCTTTGTAATGCACCTTCGATATTCATGGACTTAATGCACCGAATATTCCGAGAGTACTTGGATTTGTTTGTAATCGTATTCATTGACGACATCCTAGTGTACTCGCAGTCGGAAGAAGATCATGCAAACCATTTGTGGTTGGTACTGCACACCTTGTTGAGGAATAAGTTGTATGCCAAGTTCTCGAAGTGTGAGTTCTAGCTCTCGTTGGTGGCTTTTCTGGGCCATGTAGTTAGTTGAGAGGGCATAGCAGTAGATCCGGTAAATATAAGTCCCATACAAGATTGGCCGGTGTTGTCTTTAGTGGCCGAAGCCAGGAGTTTCCTTGGACTGGCGGGCTACTATAGACGATTTGTGGTGAACTTTTCCTGGATTGCTTTGCCTCTAACAACATTGACGAGAAAAGATCAGAAGTTTGTCTGGACGCCGGAGTGCGCGAGAGCTTTTGATGAGCTGAAGAGTCGTTTGACCACGGCGCCAGTGTTGACGTCCCCATGTGGTGCAGACGGTTACGAGATATACAACGATGCGTCAGGGAGCGGATTAGGTTGTGTTCTCCTACAGTTTGACAAGGTGATTGCTTATGGCTCACGCCAATTGAAAGTGCATGAGCGTAACTATCCCGTTCATGACTTGGAGTTGGTGGCGGTGATCTTTGCACTAAAGTTGTGGCAGCACTATCTTTATGGCGTTAAAGTCGATATCTATACAGATCATAAGAGTCTAAAGTATTTGCTCGATCAAAAGGATTTGAATATGCGACAACGGAGGTGGATGGAGTTCCTTAGAGACTACACCTTCGATATTCATTATACTCCCGGGAAGGGAAATGTGGTCGTGGATGCCTTGAGTCGTCGGACTCCGGCAAGGGAAAATTGGCTTCTAAGGCATGATGAAGTACTAATTTGAGATATGGAGGCCTTAAATATTTCTTGTGTTGAAAGGAATACCACTGCAAAGGCGTGCTTAAACTGGACGGAGGAACAGTGTGACCTGGCGGACAGAGTTCGGCAAGCAACAGAACTGGATGAAATCCTTCAACGCTATACAGCTGAAAGTGCCGACTCTAGGTTTTCGTTCATTGACGGTCTGTTTCGGAAGGACGACCATTTGTGTGTCCCAGATAGGGGTAAACTTCGTGAAGAGGTAATGTATGAAGGCCACTTCACCAAGTATTCGGTTCACCCCGGGAGCACGAAAATGTATAAGGATATGAATAAGCTGTTCTTGTGGCCTGGAATCAAGAAGGACAAAGCACACTATGTTACTAAATGTCAAACTTGTGCCTTAGTAAAGGCGGAATGCCAAAAACCGGGTGGTTTGCTGAAGTCATTGCCTATCCCTATGTGGAAGTTTGATGATATTTTCATGGACTTTGTGCATGGATTGCCGAGGTCTCAGCTGGGAAATGATGCTGTATGGGTGATTGTGGACCGGTTAACTAAGGTGTCGCACTTTATCCCGAACCGAAGGGATGATCTAGTGGAGAAATTGGAAAAGATGTACGTGGATACTATTGTACGATTGCACGGTGTGCCCTATAGCATCGTTAGTGATCGAGATGAGCGTTTCACTACGGGCGGTTGGAGGTTACTCCATGAACTGTTGGGTAAGAAATTGCATTTCAGCACAGCCTTCCATCCTCAAACAGATGGTCAGACCGAAAGAACCAACAGGACATTGGAGGATATGCTCCGAATGTGTGTGCTGAATTTCGGAAAGAATTGGGAAGATCATCTCGGTGTGATTGAATTCGCCTACAACAACATTTACCAAGCTAGCATCCCGATGGCGCCCTTTGAAGCTTTATACTGTAGGAAATGTCGTACACCGTTGGCTTGGGAGGAGACAGGTGAAATAAAGTTGTACCGGAGAAAAGAGTTACATGATGCCAACTCAATCATACGGTTGATACGTGAAAGGCTGATAGTGGCTCAAGACAGGCAAGCTAAGTATTACAATGCCAAGCACTGAAACATGGAGTTTGTGGTGGGCGATTGGGTGTACTTGAAAATCAAACCATTCAAAGGTGTGTCCAGGATACGGCGTCAGAAAAAGTTGAGCCCGAGGTATCTGGGACCATTTGAAGTGGTCGAACGTATTGGTGAAGCCGCCTATTGGTTAGCACTTTCGCAAGAGCTGAGTTGTTTGCATGATGTATTTCATGTTTCAGTATTGCGAAAAGTGGTCAAGGATTAAGCTCAAGTATTTGAGAGTGACCGAGTACCAGTTGAGTATGGGATAACGTTGAAGTTTAGACCCATTTAGATCGAGGATCGAGCCGAGAAACAGCTACGGAACAAAGTAATCGGGATGGTCAAAGTCCGGTGGGATAATTGTGGCCGAGAAGAGCTAACGTGGGAGCGGGAGCAGACCATGAGAGCTGAGTTTCCCGAGTTATTTATGTAAAGCTGTTAGCTCGTCTGTATATTGTTAAAAATTATATGTAAAGTATCACATATGATGTAATGCTTGCACTTCCTTACTATGTTCAAATTTCGGGACGAAATTTTATTAAGGAGGGGAGTATTGTAACACCCCAGAAATCTCAAAAGCCAAAATTGGGATTAAGGTTGGCTGACACGGCCTGAGACACTGGCTTGTCTCAGGGCGTGTCATGTGTACACGCCCTGGAACACGGGCGTGTCCCAGGGCGTGTCCCCTTTTCTCAAGACGTCGACTCGAGTTCTCGAGAACTGATCGTCGAGAGGCGACACGTCCTCTGACACGGGCGTGTCACAGGGGCGTATTGGGCACACGGCCACGGACACGGGCGTGTTCCTTAGCCGTGTCCGGCTCGGGTGATTTTGGAGTTTGTGTTACAGGGGTTACACGGCCAGATACACGGCCGTGTACTGGGTGATACAGGCCTGTCAGGCTTGACACGGGCATGTCGATACCCGTGTTCTGGTTTATTTTAAGTCAGTTGTGCACCGCTTCAGGAACACGGCCTGTGATACAGGCGTGTCACAACCCGTGTTCGGCCCAAGAAAATTCAATTTCAGGGCTAATCTGAGCCTTCAATTTTCTTTGACCAAGATCCAATGGCCTAGGCTGTTCCCTGGGTTTATAAGGTCGGATTTTAGACAGAGAAAACTCATTTTAGTTGTGCCATTCTCTTTCCTAAGTGAAGAAAGAGAGCAGAGCAAGGGGAGGATGAAGAAGGGAAAGTCGGCTGCCGGTGGTGCTGCGGTGGTCCAAATCGTGAGCCGAGTTCAGCTCTGCGGAGGCTTGATCGCTGCGAAGCTTTCTAACAGTGTACTTTTCGCCATGGTGCCAAAACGTCCTTCAAGGGTAACGATTTCCTTCTTGGACAAGTGAATTCCTTATTTCCTGCATTTGCATATGAATCCTCCACCAAAAGGTGGATGGCGAAGTGATTCCCTTGGGTCGGTGGTATGTCCCTTATTGTATTGCATTAGAACCGGAAGTGTGAGTACGGTTAGGCATGCTGTGTGAAGCCCGTCAGCATAATTAGGGTTGGAGTCTCGTGGAGTACCTATCGGGACATTGGTGAACTTTCACCGAAGGCAATGAGTCCGATCGATTTAGCCATGACCCTCAATGCAGGGAAAAAGTCCCGCCCAGTCAGGAATGGAATGAATGCTCTCTCGGAAATTCTGTCTCAGTCTAAAGAGATTTTCCACTGAGTACTCCCTCGTAAAGGAATGGTCGCTTATTGGTGCTGAGTAGGGTTACTGCAAAGTTTTCGTGTGATCGACTCCCGGGTTTCCTCTTGAAGCGGCGCAGCTCCCAAGTAACTTTTGTCTCCAAGCCTATCTCCCACTTCTCATTGTGCGTTTGATAGGGTCAAGCTACACTGGGAGAAGGAACTGGTCCAACAAAGGCACAGGGATCACTCGAACTTATCTTAGGTCGGACCCGCCACTACAACTTTCTATGGGCTACCAATCTTCCAAGAAACTACTTGACTAACTAGTGCTACACTCCTCTCTACGGCTTGCGATTATGCCTCCTTCCCTTGCTTTACGACCTGAGTGATATTGAGCCTCTGAATATTCTTGGATCATACTTTCTATAAGCGGTCCTAGCTTCCCAGACCTTTCCTGAAGTGGAAGTCGAGGATTTTGCTTTGAGTTGCTAACTCGGGTAGTTGACAGCATTTGCATGCAATCTCAAGTTTTCGAATTGGAGAAATCTTTGGGTGCTCAGATTGAGTTCCAACTAGAAGACTTCAGAGTAGGATTATCCGGATCACGAGGACAAGAAGGATTGCTTTGATCAACAAGATTGGAGCTCGAAGTCATTTCAGGCTCAATCCCCTATTGACGCGTCTACTCTTCTTTGTCTGTTGGCTACGTTGTTCTCATAGCTTCCCGTCCTTCGCTTCGCGCCTTTGTGGCTACTGCTCCTATGTTGCTTATTGATTAGGGCGAGTGGCTACCGCTCCTTTTCATTATACGTCATTTGAAAGCTGCGAACATGATCCAACGAATAGCTAAGGTTTGTTGACGATCCCTGGCTACAATCCCAGGGACATCATAAAGAGTACCTGCGACTCCTACTTTGACCACTTCGCATATGGGCTTGATATACTCGCTCAGAATCAGATGCTCATCATGTTCGTTCGCATTCGTTTCTTTCTCATTCTATACGATCACGATGATGAAATCAAAGAGAAAAGATTGTGAGGTAGGATCCAAAGCCATAGGTTGAAGGGTGACGGAGCTACTTCTAGCTTTCAAGACTGAAGGAGAAGACCTCTTCTATCTACTAGCCCAAGAAAGATGAACAGTTGGGTTGAGGTGGAGCAGGGGTGAAGGAATGTTCAGGATAAGCTGTGGGCGTAGCATGAGTGAGATTTTGAAAGAACGAGCCCCCTATTGAGTGATTGGTATCTTGTGAATAATGACGATTGTAGGGGCTTGGCTCAGGTATAACGGGGGGGACAATACGTTCTTTAGGGAGTGGACTGCTTGAATTTCCTAGCCTCAAGGTCTTGTATGTACATACGTCTCCATATCATGATGAAGTCAGCTTGCCGTTTGTCTCGTTCCTTTTCCTGAGATCAAAGGTAGTCCGTTGAAGCTGTCATTCTTCTTGGGCGAGAGAGTTGGGATAGCTCGATTGACTTCACTGAAAAGATCTTAGGACTTGATAGCCCTTGTTTCGCACAGCAGTTTTGATATCTACTTATTCTGAGCCAGACAATCTATGCGACCGATATGCCATTTCACAGCCTTTCTTCCTTTTTCATAGAATCATACTCATAAATAACTCAAACAAAAGAGGTCTGGACATGTTGGTCTTGATTGGTGATGCTTGTTTGCACATCGGAGAAGACTCCGTGAGTATTTCTTGTATGCATGAAATCCGTGGTGGATGCCTGTGGCTTGGTGCCGTAGGAAGTACTGGAGGAAGTCCAGGAAATGGTGAGAGTTGGGTTCAACTCTTGTGGCCGTGAGTGCCATATGTTATGAAGTTTAGCAGTTAGGCTGCAACTGGAGGAATGCGTTGGTGGCAGACGGGCAAGGTGAAGCTGTAGCCGCGTCAGTCCAGTCTTGAGTCTGACGATTTTGAGCAACGGGAATGGTGGATCTATACCCGCGTTATGGTTGTCTAACCTTGGGTTCTTAAGGCCCTGTTAGGATCACATAGTGAGAGTCGATGGCTTGCGTTCCGATAAGACTAGAAATGCTCAAATTGGACCGTCATGTCTGGGACCTCTGAACTATTGTGGGACCCGGTGTTTCCGGTACACCAGAATGTGCCCTGAGTGCAAGGAATGTCGGACCGTCGTGCCGGCATTTGTGATATGTATTGCCTTTGTGGATGGATATATATGTGTGAGATGTAAAATGCTGTGCAGGGAAGGAATTTCGCTTCCCCGGTACAGGGGCAGGGTCGTTATAATTAGTCAGCTGAATGTTGATCGTTGCCCTGTTTGCCACCGCTTGGTGGATTGGTTCTTGCAGGTGCAGGTGGTGCTGGTCCGAGCAGGACTTAGCGGACTTAAGCCCAAGCTGCGTTGCTGCCCTCGAAGGCTTTGTTTTCTTTCTTCTTGTTCATGTGTGGCTGGCCTGCGCGCCGATGTTTAAAACCACACTTTTGTTAAGAGAAACCTGTAAGTCCATAAGGCCATTTACTTTGGGTTTAAACATTCCTATTTCTTTATAGTGGATAGTTCTTGTAACTCTTCAGTTCAAGTTTTCAACCGTGAAGCTTCCGCTAGAATGCTCTGTGTTAGGATGCATTGGTATTTATTTTATTTAGTAGCGTCTCCGCATGCTTGTGGAATATGGTTTGGGGCTCCGGCCAGACCATCTATTAAATTCTTCTTGACAGGTAGAGTTGTTACACTCACTGCCTCTGCCCAAAAGGAAAGGGGCAAGTATGCATCAGCAAGTAATGTACCTGCAGCTTCAATCAGGGTTCTGTTTTTCCTTTCAGCTACCCATTTTATTGAGGAGTTCTAGGAGCAGAAAAACATTGCCTGATACCTTCCTTCTCACATAACTCTTGCATAAGATGAGACTCAAAGTCAGTACCATGATCACTTCTGATCAATACAACTTGTGTAGAGAATTCACTCTGTATGCACTTGAGAAAATCTGTAAGAACCTTGAAGTTATCTGACTTGTTTTTCAAGAAGAACACCCAAGTGAACCTGGAGAAGTAATCTACAATAACCAAGGTGTAAGACTTCCCTCCTAAGCTTTGTACAAAATTGGGTCCAAAGAGATCCATGTAAAGCAAATACAAAATCCTAAATGAGTCACTCTTATTAATGTATTTGAAATAATTTTAAGTTTTCTTGCCTAGTTAACAAGCCCTGCATAGGCTTTCCTTCTTATAGGTGTAAGAAGGCAATCCTCTTACAAGGTTGTCCTTAGATAGCCTAGCAATGTATTTTAAGTTTACATTTCCTAACCTCCTATGCCATAGTTCATTTTGATTACAAGATTGGTTAAATAAACAATTTTCATTTATGGCTGAATTGAAGTTAACAATATAAATGTTACCTACTCTAGATACCTGTTAAGGCAACTATGCTGTCAGCTGAAGAAATAATGCAAGGGGACTAATTAAATATTACCTGAAATCCTTCATCACAAAGTTGACTGATGGAGATCAAGTTATGTTTCAATCCACTTACATATGCAACCTTACTAAATGTGATAACTCCAATTCTGATTCCTCCATATCCTTCAGTCTGGCCATAGTTGGAGTCACCAAAGATAACTTTAGGTCCTACCTTTGACTTATAGCTAAATAAGTTGTCCTTCCATCCAGTCATGTGCTTTGAGCACCCACTGTCCAGATACCATTGTTGGTTATATGATGGACAGTTCTTTACCTGCAACTATTAAAAGATTAATTGTTCTTGACCCAGTTTACCTTGGGTCCTTTATTTTCTTGATAAGAAAAGCTTGAGAATAGAGAACTAGTTGGCTAAGATTTATATCCTAGTGGATGATATCTCCTAGGTGGTATTTCCCAAAGGGTGAAAGGGTTAACTGTTTCTCTTTTCTAATTAGAGTTTTTGTTAAGGTTAGAATTTCTGTTAAGGTTAAAAGTTTTATTACTTTTACTGGGTTTGACGATTGGAAGTGAGATCGTCGATCTGAGTTCAACGATATGGGTTGAGATCGTCGATCTTTGCTTAGAGAAGGATAATAATCATTCTCTGTGCCCCAAGTTTGTAGATCTCTGCTCGATGATCCATACAGAAATCATCGATCGCAGTAAGACGATTGATCATATTAAAAATTTTCGTTTAAAGATCGTCGATCGCAGTAAGACGACTTGTTCACATTTCGTCGATCTGAGTTCGACGAAAATTGTTGAACATTGTAAGAGATATTTGTAGTCTTACAAGGAAGATTCCCATTCTTCTAGTGACCATCCCTAGGATCTTTGCCATACCTGTTTGAATTAAGAATTACCTTGTGAAAGGTAGGCTGAGGCATGACAGGAACTTGGCCTCTTTTCTTAGATTGGATTACTTTAGAAATCAACTCAGATTCAGATCTTCTCTTGATAGAATCTATCTTAGAGAAGTTAGCCACAGATATCCACTCCCTATCAAGTTTCTCCTCAAGATTCTTGATAATAGAGTCCTTGTATTTTAAGTACTCAACATGGATATCTACCATGCTTTTCAAATGAGCTTCTTCCCTCTCTTTTACACATAGGAAGGATGAATCTTCATCCAACTGGTAAGCATTCTTCTATAGGGAGGCTATTTCCTCTGCTTGTTTCTTAACAAGCAGCTTGCTTTCCTTGAAAGATTTCAGAAGGGCGTCATGATAATCAATCAATTGATTGATATCATCATCTGTCAAAGGACCCACATAACCACTAGATGAGGAGACATCAGAGTCTTTATAGGATTCATATCCAGACTCTGAGGATGAGCTAGACGGGGAATGTATCTTATTTTGACCAGGCTGATCCTGGCAAGATTCTACTTCTAGGGTAGCTATTTGTCCATGGAATCTGCATTCCTCTTCTTCAGCTTCATCCACCTCTGTATCACTCTCTAAATATGATAGTGGGGCCCTGATTCTTGCTCTTTCATCTGGAAGGACTTTGACATCACCAAGAGAATCCAATACCCCAATGTTGATCTTGTCCTTTCTATAGATTTGCTGCTCAATAGAGTTCCACATCATATGGTTCATCCTTGAACACATAAGTTTAACCTTTTAGCTTGTTGCGCGCTAGGGTTCAAAGAAAATAAACGCAACAGAACTAGCAACCCAATGAGGCAAGTATACATATCGAATCGTAGCTAGGGGACAAAAGTGTCGTATTGAAATCCGGGAACTGTTGGCTATGCTTACTCACACGAATGCTATTATCTTATCGACAGAAAAATTAGGGTTTAGAGAATCTAATTGAGATTAAGGAAATAAAACTAATGCTAGAAAGAGAGCTATTGCAATTAAGTAAAGTGCTATTAAGTAAAACGATTACGACAGAAGGTTGAAACTATGAAATGGAAATGCACTCGATCAAGAATCACCTCGGCTAAAGACGATTAAGAAAATGCGATAAAAATCTAAACTTAATAGGTAATGGTCCTTGACCGTGGAGGTTCCTAAAGCTTGAACATGCTTCTCTCGAAGTCGTGCCCAACTGAGTTTAGGAAGGTCCGACCGACTCTCGTCTAAATCGGAGGCCTAAAACTTGCTTTACGCGGTGAACCCCACTATTGGATTTTACTCCAATCCGGGAGATTTGGACATTTGCCTCTCTCGAGGGGTGCGTACAACTCCCTTTACTCTTGAATGCTCACTTTATTCTATCGGCCTCTCGGCTAGCCCAGAATGAAAGCAAAGGTGGAGAGTATATATCGATAATATACCTCCAACCCATTATTAATCAAGAGTAATTCAAGGCCCTAACCTAAAAAGAAAAGATTAATTAAAACATCATAACTTAATCGCTCTAATCTCGGATCATCAAGATCGAGTACAAGGAGGATTGGTTAATCATGTTGGAGTGGAGGAGGGGGGATGAGTAGTAAAGCATATAAAGGAACACAAGTAAAGAAAGAACACTTATATTAATGAAAAGGAGCAAGTTATGTTGGGAATTGTCTTCACAATACCCCAGATTTGTGGGAAGTCAGACCTGAAACTAAGATGAATTTCGTTGTATTTGATGTTGTGTTTAAGTTATGCATGCAGGACTCTATTGCCAAGTGTAAACCAATGTCAGTCTATAGTGGGTCATCAAACATAGGACCATACAATGTAATTCCTCATTGTGTGATCCAAGGTGTTGACTCATGTATAGCCTCTCTATTGGGATACACTTTGTTTCCATGCATTTGGACTACTGGACTCTGGAGTATTGAAGACTTTCTCAGAAGAAATTTTTTTTTTCTAAGTCCACATACTCGAGTAGTATCTTCTATATGCTCGAGTAAGTGACTTAGTACTCGAGTAGATTGGATTACATACTCGAGTAGTTCTCAAGTTACTCGAGTAAGTGTTCTGATCGTACTCGAGTTGATCTGGACTTCTCATCTCAAAAAGTTTCTAAGTTCATATACTCGAGTAAATCTATTCATATACTCGAGTACCTCTTTTCCTTACTCGAGTAGGTGTTTGTGTACTCGAGTAGAGCCTTAGTCATACTCGAGTAGTCTCTTAGTTATACTCGAGTAGGGCAAGCTGTTCAGTTTAAATATTTTTAAGTCCACATACTTGAGTAACTTCGCTCATATACTCGGGTATGTGGCTTAGCACTCGAGTAGATCCTTCTTATACTCGAGTAGACTGGCTTAGCACTCGAGTAGATTTTTCTTATACTCGAGTAGTTTGGATTAGTACTCGAGTAGATGTTTCTACATACTCGAGTAATCTGTGTAGAGTAACTCGGGTAGTTCTTCCAAGGCACTCGAGTAGTCATTTCTTTTACTCAAGTACATGTTTCTCTTATCTACTCGAGTAGAAGACCTTTATACTCGAGTATCTTATCTAACCCGAGTATGCCGGCTCAGAATTCCAGAAATCGTTAAGTCCAGATTTGACGGAGATTTGAAATTAACCTTTTTCTGATTGGTCCACGTGTCAATCTTAATTACGATTATGACCGTTGGAGATAGCCTATAAATAGGTCCTTTCAGATTTGACTAAATACGCGTTTACAGAGATTATCTTTTAAGAAAGAGAAAATCCCGAGAACCCTAATCTTTCTGTCCGCTGCCATTACCGTTTTCGGGAGAAGCTCTGGATCGTCGTTCTCACGCCGCTGTTATCGATCTCAGTTTCTCTAGCGATCCAGACTCAAGAAGAATCATCTGATCTCTCCGTGCTTCATCGTCTCTGATTTACTTTCTTGATCGTGGTGATTCCAGATCTCAGAATTGTGGATCTCAGTCAAGTCTTCTTCAACTAGTTCTGTTCAAACCGAAAAGCTCTCAAGAAGAAGATTACGTCAAAGATCCAGATCTGTGATATTCTTGTTGTAAATTTTATTTAAACAAATTTCTTTGTAGGAGATCTTTCTCCGAGTGGTAGGAAGTTTTATCTTCCGAGTGTAGATCCGTTTAGGATCGAGTTTTTGTAGGAACGTGGTTCCGAGGTGTAGGATTGTTTTTGCAATCCGAGATAGTGGATTAGCCGATTCTAGTGATTTGCTAGATCGGTGAGAAAAGTGGACGTACCCAAGATTGGGGAACCACTATAAATCTCTTGTCGTCTGTGTGATTGCTTGATTACGGATCTGTGCTGTGTTATATTTTTTTTATTCCGCATTTGACACGAAATTCACCTATTCACCCCCCTCTAGGTGATTTAGGTTGACAACTTAGTGCTCTTAATTGGTATCAGAGGGAGGTTGATCGTTAAAAGGTTAACACCTTGATCTAATCCTCACCAAGTTGTTTCCAGTGAAGTATCAAGCATGAGTAAGACAAAGGATTTTGCTAAGCTCCCTATCTGCACCAAGAACAATTTTCCTATGTAGAAGGAAAGAGTTAAGCTCTTCATGGAAGCAGTAGATCCCCGGATCTTCATGATTGTGGAAGAAGGTCCGCATGTTCCTATGACTGCATCAACAATAGACCCAACCAAAAAGGTCCCAAAGAAGTTGATGGACTTGGATAAGGACGAGATTGCACTTGTCTCCCTGGACAAGAAAGCTAAAAATATTATCGCAAGTGCAGTCGATGACTCAATACTGCAAAATCTTATACATTGCCAATCTTCCAAGGAGATGTGGCAATCCTTTGTGACTCTGATGGAAGGGACTGAGGAAGTTAGCGATCATCGGAGATCCCTCTTAAATCAGAAGTATGAAGCCTTCCGACAAGGTCACAAGGAACCCATAGCTGACACATTTGAAAACTTCTTTAAGATAGTCAATGGACTGAGAGTGTATGGCCGAGTCTTTACTAATGGGGAGCTGAATGATAAGTTTCTGAGATCTCTCACCAAAGAATGGGACAATAAAGTCTGTGCCATTCGAGAGTTTGGCAGACTAGCAGAGACAGATCCACAGAATCTATTTGGCAAGCTGATGTCCTATGAATTGCAAATCAACTCCAGAAAAGCTGAAGAAGAGATAAGTCGCTTCTCCTCAAAAGAGAAGTCGGTTGCTTTAAAGACTGACAGTTCAAGGAAGGGCAAAGCTGCCTCGCCAGCACCTCTTCAAGAAGTAAGTGAAAAAGAAGGCTCTGAGCCAAGCACCTCAGGCTCAGAACTATCTGAAGGAGAGTTCTTTTTGCTCTCGCGGCAGTTTAAGAAGTTCTTGAACAAGAAGAAGCAATGGAGAGGCAAAGATGCCTCATACAGAAGATCACGACATAATGGTGATCAGCGAAAGAATGGCTCGAGCAGCCATGACAGGTATAACTCCAAACAGAACAAACAAATTTCAACTGATATAGTTTGTTATTGTTGTAATAAGCCAGGTCACGTCATCGCGGACTGCCCTCATAAGAAGAAAGAGGGTGGCAAAAGAGAGGAAAAGAAATCTTCATACCACAAGAAGAGGACAGAGAAGAGCTTATTAGCCAAGAAGAGCAAAACTCTCAGCGACTCCGACTCATCTGAGTTAAGTGAAGAAGAGGAAGCTTACTTCGGGCTCATGGCTCACTCTGATGATGAACAAGTCCCCCAGTTCACTGGGGAGGTAAAATCTCACACTCCTCTCTCTGAATCTGATGATGATAATGAGCAAGAGGGCTATTCCTCTGAAGATGAATCTAAACTCATGGGATAGTATAAGGAGTTACTCACGGCTTACGAAAAATGTCGCAGAGTCGTGAAAACTCAAGCCAAGGAGATAAAATCTCTACAGGCTATTGAGAGCAGCTTGAGAGAAGAAGTCACCAAGACTAATTCTCTTCAAGAGAACTTCAATGCTGCTATGGAAGAATACAATCAAGCTCTCAATCACCTCGACCTTAAAGATGAAATCATCAAAGAATTGGAACAACTACTCGAGGCTGAGAAGAAACTTGTTGAGAGTTTCTCCAAGCCTAAGATAGTTCTTCCACTCATTGCTGAGTTCTCAGCTAAGGCCAAGGGTGCTAGTATAGGCCACATTGGTGCTTCTAGTAAACCTTCTAGGAGAAACAAGGCCAAGAGAAAGAATAAGGCTGCCCGGAAGGCTCTAGCTGAAGAAAAGGGGAAAGCTCCCTTGGAACCGGTTTTGTTCAAGAAAGTTATCTTTCATACGAACGAATACGACTATGAGTCCACCTATGGACACTTCTCTAGGCCGATCCCCGAGAAGCCTAAGTCAAGATACCAAGGTTGGACTCGTCCTCGTAACTTTGGCGAGAGTGTCTTTAAGGCACCTTATGAAGAGATTCAACTTCAGAACTAGGGACCATATGCTCATGGTCATAATATTAAGAAGACACCAAAGGTAAAACCTATTGTGCAAAAGCCTATGAAGGAGAAGACTTCATGTAGCTGCCATCATCATGAAGCCTCTTCCTCCAAGAGTGAAGTTCCTTCTAGACCATCACTTAAGAAAATCAAGCAGGAATACACTAGGCAAATATACAACAGGTTCGACTGTTGGTGCTGTGGCAAAATTGGTCATTTTGGCATCGATTGTTGGTTCAATCCTAGAAATGTTGCAACCCCTCAAGTTAGCAACGTGAGAATGACCACTCATGAGGCTAATGCTCGTAGGGGGAGTATTCTATCTCGAGACCAAGGACCCAAACTTGTTTGGGTTCCTAAGGCTATGTGATTGTACTTGCAGGTATGTCCAAAGACCACCAAAATGCCAATCTGGTACTTGGACAGTGGATGCTCTCGACATATGACCGTGACAAGAAGCCTACTCCAGAACTTCACCTCAGTCTGCAACGGACCAAAGGTCATCTTTGGAGGTTCAGATCGAGGAATAACTAAAGGCTACGGTATGATTACTAACAGTAGCGTATCCTTTTCGGATGTAGCTTATGTTGAAGGATTGGAACACAATCTCATCAGCATAAGCCAACTATGCGACAAAGGATACGTGGTTGAATTTCATGCTGACAAGTGTTTGATAAAATCGGTTGACAACATGGAAATTGTTTTATCAGGCACTCGAAGCAGAAATATTTTCTGTTTAAACTTCATTTGTATAGACTCGTCTACACCAGTGTGTCTTTTAGCAAAAAGTAGTGCATCTCTTGCTGACCAATGGCACAAGAGACTAGCACATATTAAATTCAAAACTATTAATAAACTATTCTCCCAAAACTTAGTACGTGATGCCCCTAATGTCAAGTGCGTTACGGATAGTCTTTGTCATGCCTGTATCAAAGGAAAGCAAACAAGGAGTTCATTTAAAAGCATAATAGGCAAAGATTCCAATAGAAGCTTACAACTTCTCCATATGGACTTGTTCGGTCCACTACAAGTTAGAAGTTTGGGAGGTAAGGAATATACGTTGGTTATTGTGGATGATTACTTGAGCTTTGCGTGGGTGTTCTTTCTGAAACATAAGTCAGACACCTTTAGTACTTTCATTAGTTTTGTTAGGCAAATCCAGAATGAATACAACTATTCCGTAGTCAAAATCAGAAGTGACAATGGAACGAAATTCAAGTCTAGAGCCATGACAGAATTCTGCGAAAGTCAAGGTATCTTTCATGAGTTTTCCTCTCCTCGCACTCCACAGCAAAATGGAGTAGCTGAGAGAAGAAACAGAACACTCATAGAGGCTTGCCGGACTATGTTGAGTGATGCCTCACTTCCAGAGTATTTCTGGGCTGAAGCCGTCAACACCGCTTGTCACGTGCAAAATCGAGCTCTCATCAACAAGAACCATGATAAGACTCCTTACGAACTTCTAAAAGGCAAGAAACCAACCATTTCATATTTTAGAATCTTTGGTTGTAAGTGCTTCGTACTTAACAACGACAAGTATCGCACTACCAAGTTTAGCGAGAAAAGCTTTGAAGGTATTTTTGTAGGTTATAGTAGCCATAGTAAGGCCTATAGAGTATTTAATAGAAAAACTCTGGTGGTAGAAGAGCCGATACACATTGTATTTGATGAGACGAGTTTGCTGTAAAGCAACTCTTCTAGTGTGCTCATTGAAGATGCAGGTACCAAGATGAAGGAACTTAGCTTGCATGAGCCTACTCAAGATAAAGATGAGACGTTCATCAAGATCACCTCTACAACCCCTATTGGGGAGGTAGATGATCAAGATAAAGAACACATCCCAGTTGAAGATGCAACACCAGTGGATGAAGAGATCCCAGATGCAAGGACTCTAGAGTTCAGACACTTGAAGGATCATCCCTTAGATCAAATCATAGGAGATCCTCAGGATGGTGTCAAAACCCGGAGAGGTACAACTAAAGAGAATTTATTCTTGAGCTTTCTATCACAGGTTGAACCTAAGAAGTTCGAGGAAGCAAACTCAGATGCATCCTGGATACTAGCCATGGAAGAAGAGTTGAATCAGTTCAAACGTTGCAAAGATTGGACACTTGTTCCTAGACCCAAGAGTAAGAATGTCATCGGGACAAAATGGGTCTACCGGAATAAGATGGACGAAGATGGAACAATTATAAAGAATAAAGCAAGACTTGTCGCCAAGGGCTATCGTCAAGAAGAAGGAATCGACTTTGATCAAACATATGCTCCAGTGGCAAGACTAGAGGCGATCAGGTTATTTCTTGCCTACGCTGTACTTAAGGGCTTTACCGTCTATCAGATAGACGTCAAGTCCGCCTTCCTGAATGGTGACATAAAGGAAGAAGTGTATGTAGAGCAACCGCCAGGTTTTGTTGATTCAAACTTTCCCAATCATGTTTACTTACTGCAAAAAGCATTATATGGTCTTAAACAAGCTCCCTGAGCTTGGTATGAGACGCTGTCTAGCTTCCTTCTTGAGAGCAAGTTCACAAGAGGAAAGATAGACAAGATATTATTTCTTAGGGAAATAAAAGGCAATATTTTGCTAGTGCAAATCTATGTCGATGACATTATTTTAGGCTCTACAGACAACAACCTCTGCAAGAAGTTTTCTAAACTTATGCAAGGGAAGTTTGAAATGAGCAGTATGGGAGAGCTGAAGTATTTTCTTTGGGCTTCAGGTGAAACAATCTGAGGATGGAATTTTCATCTCACAGACTAAATTCACCAAAGAGCTACTTAAGAAATTCGGAATGGAGAACGCAACCTCTATGAGGACTCCAATGGCCTCAGCTATGTCTCTGGACAAGGATGAGAAAGGGAAACCTTTTGATGAAACCAAGTATAGAAGCATAATTGGGTCCTTGCTCTACCTTACCGCAAGTAGACCAGACATAATGTTTTCAACATGTGTATGTGCTAGATTTCAGGTGAACTCTAAGGAATCTCACTACATTGCTGCAAAGCGAATCTTGAGATACCTCAAAGGTACACCAAATCTTGGCTTATGGTACCCAAGAAGTAATGATAGTGAACTAATTGGATTTTCAGATGCAGATTTTGCAGGAAGTAAAGACGACAGGAAAAGCACTTTTGGGACTTGCCAATTCCTGGGAAGGAGACTTTTTTCCTGGAGCAGTAAGAAGCAGAACTGTGTGGCAATTTCAACGGCTGAATCAGAGTACATCTCTGCAGGCAGCTGTTGTGCACAGCTTCTATGGATCAAGAATCAATTTGAAGACTATAACATGAAATTCCAGAACATCCCTCTGTTTTGCGACTATTCCAGTGCAATAGCAATCGCCAACAACCCAGTCTCCCACAGCCGGACAATGCATATAGAGCTTCGCTATCACTTCATCCGGGAGCATGTGGAGAATGGAGACATAGATCTACAATACGTCTCCACAGATAGGCAAGTTGCAGATATATTCACGAAGCCGCTAGATGAGACCAAGTTCTCATTCCTCAAAACTGAACTTGGGATGCTCAATAAAGAAGATTAGTGGTCTCTAACAATGTCTCAGAGCTAAAAGTTGGTGGAGGTAAAGATCAGTGCATCGAGAAAATATTTTGTCAAAGTGACTTACTCGAGTAAGTGTACTCACATACTCGAGTACTTGGAAACAATCACGAGTAGTTACACGACTACACTCGAGTACATTACAATATACTTGAGTAACTCAAAGTATCTACTCGTGTAGGTAAAAATTCACTCGAGTACATATTCTTCATACTCGAGTACTTAGTAACTCACTCCAGTAATTCATGATCTACTTGGTCTTCGACTTACTCGTGTAGGTTACAACAGATTACTCGTGTATGCCGATATATACTCGAGTACCTGGAAATTCCAGATCTCTGAAAATATAATTTTTCTCTTTTCGCACATCTCGATTTTTGCCGCCCCCCATAAGGTATGTTTAATTTTAAAACCCAATCTTAAACCTAATTAGGGTTATGTATATAAATAGAATGATCCCGTAATCCATTTTCACGAAACCTTTCTCGAGTACTCGCTGACGCTTCGTCTTCCAGAACCGCAGAGCGTTGTCTTCTCCAGAATCCATTACTCCGGAACTCGATGGCTCCTCCATCCAAGATTGGAATCGGGTCCGAATTGGTTATAGATGGCATCGCCGAACTCTCTGACGACTTCCGAAACCTTCTCATTCTCCTTGACACAGCCGGGCTGTCGTTCCTACTACTGACGCCGTGTAAGATCCTATTTTCTGCAGTGGAAGAGTTCTACAAGAATATGAAGATCAAGCGAAATGGTACAGTTCTCAAAACCAAGGTTAGTGGGATAAAGATCCGTCTGGACAAAACTTCATTAGCTACCCTGTTAAAACTGCCAGTGGTGGATGAGGAAGATGATCTGACTTCTGAAGATTCCGAGCGAACCAGTTTCTTCTGTGGAATAAACCCATATGAAGGATATTCGTTCCGACGTGCAGATTTCAACTTAGAGGGGAAATTTCTTGTGGATGTCATTGCCAAAGTTCTTCTCTGCAAAACCTATTCCAACAGAGAAATCTCCCAAAACTTTTTTGATGTTATGCAAGCCATAGTATGCCAGAAAAAATTCCAGTTTGGAATGATGATACTGGACAAGATCAAAGAAACTGTGAACAAACCAAGCTATGCCCGGATTATCTCCCTCCTCCTCTACGAGATTAATCCTACAGTGTTTGATTTCTCCAAAGGAACTCCCCTCCATCACATGAAAAAGGTATCCATCTCTTCCATCCAAAGATATGAAATCCAACTCAAGAACACTGCCCAAGCCTCCAAAGTCATTATGGTTGAAGATGTCCCCAGCCCACAATATGTTGCTGATGACAGGACTCCATCTCCTCCTCTACATCAAGCTACTGACACCCTGGGTGCAGTAGTTGAGGGGGAGCCTACCTCATCTAGCTCTCAGATTCTATTGATAGAACTTCCCTCCCAGACAGTCAGAGATCCTTCTCCTCCTCCTCCTCCAGAAGATATTCAAGTTCAGCAAGACCTTCTGTCCACAGCTGCATAGATTGATAAGCTCATTGAAGAACTATGGTCAGACAGTCCCCTACCTCCAGCAAACCCAGTTGTTTGTACTCCTGAGGTTCAGGTTCAAGATGAACAGATCCCTCTCAAGGAACCCTCTCCATCCTCAGCTCAGTCTCCCATTGCAGAATCAGAACAACATGATAGTATCATCCTGTCCGATGAAGAGGAGTTATCCCCAGAACCTGTTGAACCTCCTCTAAGGACATTAGCCTTCACTCTCCCCTCCTTCACAGATCCCCTGGATTCAGTAGAAATCACTCACACCAAAAGAACTGCTAGCTCAGTGGTTGTGAAAGAAATCCCTCCTTGGACTCCCTTAGTCTCTCAGCTCCCTAAGGTCTCTACTTCTGCCAGTGCTCCATCTTCTGCTTCCCTCAGCTCCTCAGACATCATCAGTAAGATTGACAAGATGATCCAAGAACAGATACATTACTTTGATGAGTCTCTGAAATCAGTTAACAATAAGGTCTCTGCTCTTGAAACTGAGATGAGCAGAGGCTTTGCAGAAATTCAAGCCAACACTGATGAAATTAAACAACTCTTCAAAATAGGTGGAAAAGAGATAGATCACACCATCACCAGCTTGGGTGAAGTCAGAAACCAATCTGAAACAGTGGCACACAACCAGATTCTGCTAGACCAAAGAGCTGAAGCCAATGGGATGAATGTTTGTGAAGAAGTAGGCACATTCAGAGATGAAGCTATTGAAAAGCTATCTGTAGAAATCAGCAAGGGGGAGAAAATCGTGAAAGAACAAGTTGAGAAAATTTCTGTTGAAATCTCTACCAAGTCTAAAGAGACCCTGGATGGATTAGTTAACACCATGAAAGCAGATATTCTAGCACAGCTACAGTCTTTCAAATTCTACATTTATGACACTGCAGTTTGGGTACATAATCAGAATTTTCTAGAATTCCAGCTCGACCCCTCCATCATTCCTAAAAGCTTAGATCCTCTTGAGGAACATCCTCCATCTGATTCCCAGGTTCATGCTACCATTCCAGAGGCAGTGCCATCCTTCTCTCCCAGACCTACTGGAGAGATGTCTGAGCCTCCTCTTTCATATTCTGATGTGTGGAAAGAGGATGTCCCTGCCAGCTCTCAGGGGCACTTTGATCGAGGTGCTTCGTCCTCTAGAAGACCTGCTGATCAAGGTGGCCCCAGCAAGAAAAGAAAATATGGTGACGGCGCTTCTCCTAGCCGTTCTGCACCTAAGAGAGAGCAAGCTCAAGCTTCAGAGGGCAGATCAGAGTCAGTACATTCAGAAGTTTGGAGTCCAACCTCCAAATTTTTAATCTTTGACACTCTAAAGCTGGTAACTGATTTCGGGGAAAATAAAGATAAGTTCTACAGCTACTCAGAATGGAAAGCCTATGATATATCTCAAATCAAGATCAGATTACATGACAGGCAATAGGGATTCAACAATCCAGCAGCTCCTCCAAGGCTAAGGACTTATTTTCCTAAACCCTTCAGTTATTTGGAAAGGCAAGAGCTGAAGAAAGCTTAACTTCACAGAGAAAATTACCCCTAAAAGTGTTTTGTGGAACTGGAAAATCTTTCTATTTAATATATCTAATTCTGATTATGGTTCCCTTATTTACTATTATTCTCTGTTTTAGTCATTTTCTATTGCTTGTTGTTATAAATGATCATTTCTTTTCTAGAAATTCATCTTAGTGCAAAGGGTGCTGACTTCTACAAATAGGGGGAGATTGTTGGGAATTGTCTTCACAATACCCCAGATTTGTGGGAAGTCAGACCTGAAACTAAGATGAATTAAGTTGTATTTGATGTTGTGTTTAAGTTGTGCACGCAGGACTCTATTGCCAAGTGTAAACCAATGTCAGTCTATAGTGGGTCATCAAACACAAGACCATACAATGTAATTCCTCATTGTGTGATCCAATGTGTTGACTCATGTATAACCTCTCTATTGGGATGCACTTTGTTTCCATGCACTTGGACTACTGGACTCTGGAGTATTGAAGACTTTCTCAGAAGAAATTTTTTTTCTAAGTTCACATACTCAAGTAGTATCTTCTATATACTCGAGTAAGTGACTTAGTACTCGAGTAGATTGGATTACATACTTGAGTAGTTCTCAAGTTACTCGAGTAAGTGTTCGGATCGTACTCGAGTTGATCTGGACTTCTCATCCCAGAAAGTTTCTAAGTTCATACACTCGAGTAAATCTATTTATATGCTCGGGTACCTCTTTTCCTTACTCGAGTAGGTGTTTGTGTACTCGAGTAGAGCCTTAGTTATACTCGAGTAGTCTCTTAGTTATACTCGAGTAGGGCTAGCTGTTCAGTCTAAATATTTCTAAGTCCACATACTTGAGTTACTTCGCTCATATACTCGGGTAAGTGGCTTAGCACTCGAGTAGATCCTTCTTATACTCGAGTAGACTGGCTTAGCACTCGAGTAGATTTTTCTTATACTCGAGTAGTTTGGATTAGTACTCGAGTAGATATTTCTACTTACTCGAGTAATCTGTCTAGAGTAACTCGGGTAGTTCTTCCAAGGCACTCGAGTAGTCATTTCTTTTATTCGAGTACATGTTTCTCTTATCTACTCGAGTAGCAGACCTTTATAATCGAGTATCTTATCTAACCCAAGTATGTCGGCTCAGAATTCCAGAAATCGTTAAGTCCAGATTTGACGGAGATTTGAAATTTACCTTTTTCTGATTGGTCCACGTGTCAATCTTAATTACGATTATGACCGTTGGAGATAGCCTATAAATAGGACCTTTCAGATTTGACTAAATACGTGTTTACAGAGATTATCTTTTAAGAAAGAGAAAACCCCGAGAACCCTAATTTTTCTGTCCGCCGCCATTACCGTTTTCGGGAGAAGCTCTAGATCGTCGTTCTCACGCCGCTGCTATTGATCTCAGTTTCTCTAGTGATCCAGACTCAAGAAGAATCATCCGATCTCTCCGTGCTTCATCGTCTCTGATTTACTTTCTTGATCGTGGTGATTCCAGATCTCAGAATCGTGGATCTTAGTCAAGTCTTCTTCAACTGGTTCTGTTCAAACCGAAAAGTTCTCAAGAAGAAGATTACGTCAAAGATCCAGATCTGTGATATTCTTGTTGTAAATTTTATTTAAAAAATTTCTTTGTAGGAGATCTTTCTCTGAGTGGTAGGAAGTTTTATCTTCCGAGTGTAGATCCGTTTGGGATCGAATTTTTGTAGGAATGTGGTTCCGAGGTGTAGGATTGTTTTTGCAATCCGAGATAGTGGAGTAGCCGATTCTAGTGATTTGCTAGATTGGTGAGAAAAGTGGACGTACCCAAGATTGGGGAACCACTATAAATCTCTTGTCGTCTGTGTGATTGCTTGATTACGGATCTGTGCTGTGTTATATTTTTTTTATTCCGCATTTGACACGAAATTCACCTATTCACCCCCCTCTAGGTGATTTAGGTTTACAACTTAGCGCTCTCAAGTTACACTATGGAAAAGAGATTACAAGTGCATGAAAATGAAATACTATTCTAGCCCTACAATTAGCACTATGCAAGAGCAAGATTACAACAAAAGCTAAAACAAACTAAGATTAAACTAGGGTTAAAAAAAATTACAAAGAGAGGGAGAGAGAGAGAGAGAAAAGCATAAAAACTAGAAAAGGACCCAAGAACCAAAGGGGCAGCACCTCCCCCTCTCAGCCAAGACTTACTGAAATGAAGAGGGGGGGTCTCAATTTATAGATTTTTTCTCACGGGTTTGTCACGCCCTCCGACACGCCCTAGGGGGGGCGTGTCAGGGGGCGTGATAGTACTATGTTGACCTCGGGCTCTGGACTCTGGCGGGAAGGATCATTGCCTTTGTACGTTGGTTGACACGCCCTAAGTCACGCCCGTGTAAGGGGGCGTGACACTCATGTCATGTCGAAATCACTGGTCGGAAATCCGTCAGTCGTCGGAAAAGTTGATGTCACGCCCCAGGTCATGCCCGTGACGGGAGGGGGTGACAGTACTGTTGCGTGCTGTGGCGGAACCTGCATTAAATGCGGCGGCAGGCTTTGCGGCAGAGGGCGACACGCCCTTGGTCACGCCTGGAGACACGCCCGGGGAGGGCGTGAAGGGGGGTGTGAGAGCGGTTTTGTTCGTTTTCCTATCCCTTCCAACAAAAGTCCTCGGGATCGGGTGACACGGCCTAGGTCACGCCCAGGGAGGGCGTGACAGGGGGGCGTGTCAGGTCATTTTTGACCAATTTTCTGAAAACATGGAAATGGTCAAGAAAATGTTAGTGGCAATAATATTTACATAAAAATGATAAAAAATAAACTAATAATAAACATGACTTGTACAATATAAAATAGAAAATACGATAATAGTTTAGGCTACAAAACGTATTATCAAATTTCCCCAAGCTTAAGCTTTGCTTGTCCCCAAGCAAAAATATAAAAACTAGATATTTATAAAAAGGACTAATAAAAAAGTTTTAATTATGCCTACACGAGTACTATGCGAAATTCTAAATAGGGAAAAGGTGAAATGTAAGTCTAAAACAATTATTTAGGTATGGTAAAACTTTTATAAACTTTACTCAATAAAAACAATTCATCCAAAATTTTAACGAGATTTTTTAAATAGACTTAAGCAAAGCAACGAAAATGAAAAACACGCATTGAGTTGTTACTAGATCCAAGCAACGCATTATAATTATATCAATTTAATTAACAAAAATCTAGGTTTAAATCCAAAACTAAAACTGATTTACTTTTTTTCTTTTCTTAGTTGTTAAATAAAAATCAAAAAGCGTGAATCAAAAGGACTTAAATAAGACAGAAATGTTTGGTTTAGGAATATGATTAGGAGTGGAATTCAAAGATAAACGTGAAAGTTTAAAATCACACTAAACCAAAGCAAAGAGTTTCAAAAACTTTCATAAAAATATATATACAGAATTTTTTTTTTTTTTTCTTCTTTTTTCCATTTTTTTTTCTTTTTTTCAAAACAAAGGCCATAAATATTTTTATTTTCCTTTTGAATTGGCCAAACAGAAATAAACATCACTTTTGAGCATGATTTTTTTTCAAAAACCTTTCTCCCATAAAAATCACAAAATATCCTATCAAAATCGTCAAAATAATTTATGAAACTCAAAAAGGCTAGTGTGATTCGATAGGTTGGAAATTTTGGCTTTGGTGAAACTGAAATGAAGGGAGGAGCTATCAAATGAAATCGGAAAAAGGCTCAAAAATGGCTAACTAGTTGTAAAAGTTTTTAGGTTGGCAGAAAAGCTCAAACGAAAACAAAAACGGCCTAAATCATTTTCACGCTTTTGAATTTATTTAAAACAAAGGTTTGAAAAATTTCAAAATGCGAGTTCTAGATAATAAATGAAGATTGATGAAATTAACTTAAAAATAGAAATAATAGGTGACTTGGATCGTTCACATCTACTATGTTATTCAAAAGTTGACTTTACAAAAATTATTCAAAAACGAAAAAGAAAATAGTGGATGATGAATTTTTGAGAAAGTAAAGGAAATAAAAAACAAAAAACCATAATAGAAATGCGAGTTTTAGAAAAATATTTCACCTTAACTTGCTACCGTGAATTAGAAACACAACTTGACCAACATTTTACTTGTGAAACATAATTAAAAAGGACGATTAGAAATATTATAATTAACTAAGTTGTTTATAGGAGATTTTGAGTAAAACAAAAACAAAAACTAGGGTTACTATTGAAATACCAAAATGTCTAAACTATTCAAAAACACATTTTTTTTGTAATTTTGTTAAATATTCTCTTTTTTTTTATTTTGGAAATTTTTTCTCCTTTTTTTTGGAATTTTAAGATAATCATTTTTTTTATTTTGGAAATATTTAAAATATATACAAAAAGAAAAATTTGTACACTAAGAAAAAATGAAGGAGGAAGTCCTCCCCCAAGCTTAAAATAGACATTGTACTCAATGGCTAAAGAAGGGGATTGGAGAAGGAGAGAAAAATAAAGTATAGAATTGAAAGACATAATTGAAAGACAGGATTGAAAGGCAGGTACTTCCCCGGATTTATTTGCTGCGAAAGCTAAGTGATGCCGCTCCTCCGAATGTCTTCTTTGGACTTCGTGATGGATTCAGCATCGTTGGAGCAGGCGATCGCAAAAGCTTCAGCTTGTTGGAGCCGTCCGAGGCGAAAAATTGTAAAATTAAGAAAACAGAAAAAGATAACTTGGGTTGCCTCCCAAGCGTGCCCTTTGTTTAAAGCGTCGTTGAGCTCGACGCATCAAAAAAATAATATTGTCCAAAAATATTGTTGTCCAGAAATAAAATTGTTTTTAGTAAAAATTAAAAGTTCGAAGTTAAAGTTCGTGAAGCAGAAACTTAATAATGTTTGGACTGACATCATCATCACCAGAAAAATAGAGTTTAAGACGCTGACCATTCACTTTGAAATTACCCTTATCAGGGTGAGAAATTAAAACAATTCCATAAGGAAATACTTCTAAAACAGAAAACGGGCCAGACCAGCGAGATTTTAATTTGCCCGAAAATAAACGTAAACGAGAATTATATAAAAGGACTTGGTCGCCCGGCTTAAAGTTTTTAGGATGCCTTAAGTGTTTATCGTGTAAACGCTTCGTCCGCTCTTTATAAAGTTTATTATTTTCATAAGCATAAGAGCGCCACTCATCGAGTTCATTTAGTTGAAATTTTCGAAGGTCACCGACTGAGTGGGGATCGAAGTTTAAAAATTTTAAGGCCCAAAAGGTGTGGTGCTATAACTCTACGGGCAGATGGCATGATTTTCCATAGACCAGCCGATACGGCATACATCCGAGGGCGGTTTTGTATGCTGTTCGGTAGGCCCATAGAGCATCGTCAACTTTGGCGGACCAGTCTTTCCTAGAAGTTGAAACAGTCTTTTTTAATATTCTTTTTATTTCTCTTTTAACTACTTCAACTTATCTGTTAGTTTGGGGGTGGTAGGAAGTGGAAAGCTTATGCGTAACGCCGTATTTGGTAAGGATTTTTGAAAATTGTGCGTTACAGAAATGGGAACCCCTATCGCTAACGATTGCGCGAGGCGTACCGAATCTAGAAAATTATTTTTTTAGAAACGTGACTACAACTTGGGAGTCATTCGTAGGAAGAGCTTGGGCCTCAGCCCATCGTGAAACATAATCAACAACAACTAAAATATATTTGTTTCCGAAGCTAGAAGGAAGGGGGCCAACAAAATCAATTCCCCAGAAGTCAAAAATTTTGCACTCTAAGAAATAATTTTGCGGCATTTCATTTTTATTAGAAATGTTGCCCGACCGTTGGCAACTATCACACCTGCTCACAAAGGCTTGCGCGTCTTTAAACAGGCTAGGCCAGTAAAAACCCGCGCAAAGAACCTTGTGAGCGGTGCGAGCAGCTTGATAGTGCCCACCTATCAGACCTTCATGCAAATGTTCTAGAATATCAATTCCTTCATCATAAGAAACACATCTCCTTATCACTTGATCCGCACAAATTCTGAAAAGATGCGGGTCTTCCCAAAAGTAGTTCTTCAGCTTAGAAAAGAATTTCTTCTTTTGCTGAGAGGAGAACTCTTTTGGGAGCACCTGGGCCACTAGATAGTTGGCAATGTGCGCGAACCAAGGAGAAGTAGATGTGTTAACTAAAAGCAGCTTCTCATCAGGAAAATAGTCATTAAAAGATTTTTCATTTAATTTTTCTATAAAGGGGTTATCTAATCTGGATAGATGGTCGGCGGCCAAGTTCTCGGCTCCTCGCTTATCACAGATCTCTAAGTCAAACTCCTGGAGGAGTAAGACCCAGCGAATCAAGCGAGGCTTGGCATCCATTTTTGCAAGAATGTACTTGAGGGCCGAGTGGTCCGTAAAAAAATGATTTTTGAAAGTGTAATGTAAGGGCGGAATTTATCAAATGCGAATACTACAGCTAAGAGCTCCTTCTCGGTTGTGGTGTAATTTTCTTGTGCAGATGTGAGGGTTTTACTAGCTTAATAGATGAGGTGGAAGTTTTTAGATATGCGTTGACATAATACGGCTCCCACCGCAAAACTACTCGCATCGCACATAATCTCGAAAGGAAGGTCCCACACCGGAGCAATCATAATCGGTGCGTTAATTAACTTTTCTTTAATTAATTCGAAGGCAGAAAGGCAAGAGTCATCAAAAATGAATGGAGCGTCTTTTTCTAAGAGATGTGTGAGGGGCTTTGTGATTTTGGAGATGTCCTTTATAAAACGACGATAAAAGCCAGCGTGGCCTAGAAAACTTCTTATAGCTTTTATGTTTGTAGGCGGCGGCAACTTCTCAATAACTTCTATCTTGGCAACGTCTACCTCAATACCTTTAGCAGAAATTTTATGACCCAAAACTAACCCTTCCCTTACCATAAAATGACATTTTTCCTAATTTAGGGCAAGGTTAGTTTCTTCGCATCGCTCTAAGACTTTTTCGAGGTTTTCTAAACATCTATCGAAGGAATAGTCGAACACGGAGAAATCGTCCATAAATACTTCCATAATGCTTTCTACGTACTTGTCAAATATTGCGAGCATACTTCCCTGGAATGTAGCTAGCGCATTGCACAATCCAAACGGCATTCTTCGGTAAGCGAAGGTGCCGAAGGGACAAGTAAACGTAGTTTTCTCTTGGTCCTCGGGAAAGATGGGTATTTGAAAGTACCCCGAGAGGCCATCGAGAAAACAATAAAAGCTATGGCCGGATAATCGTTCTAGAATATGGTCGATAATCGGTAAAGGAATGTGGTTCTTGCGGGTGGCGTCATTTAACTTACGGTAATCTAAACACATATGCCAACCCGTCAGCGTCCGTGTCGGGATTAATTCATTATTCTCATTACTAACTACGGTTATCCCTCCCTTCTTTGGCACTACCAGAACGGGGCTAACCCACTTACTATCCGATATAGGGTAGATAATTCCTGCGTCTAATAATTTCATAACCTCGCCCTTAACTACTTCTTTCATATTCGGGTTTATACGACGCTGAGGTTGAATAGAGTTACGCGAATTATCTTCCATTATAATTTTATGGGTACAGAAAGATGGGCTTATGCCCTTGATATCAGAAATTTGCCAAGCAATAGCCCGGCGATGCTTACGTATAACTAGAAAAAGTTTATCGTTTTGCGTATCCGTGAGGTAGGCCGAAACGATAACTGGTAACTTGGAATCTTTTTTCTAAGAAAGCGTACTTAAGGTGTTCTGGAAGTTCTTTAAGTTCTAGGGTAGGGGGTTCTTCATAAGAGGATATAAAAATTCTTTCTTTTTCAAAAATAATATCATCATAAACTTTTTTATAAGAAACGTAATAAGGGGTGGGGCTAGCAGCCAAGATGGCTTCTTACAGCGATTCAGTTGGAAGAAAAGAGGAAGAACAAAAATCAGAAAATTCTTTTTCAAACTCAGAAAGACAATCAGAAGATTCATCACTTTCTTGCTGCGATTCAGTTGGAAGAGAAGAGAAGCAAAAAGCAGAAAATTCTTTTTCAAAGTTGGAGAGGCAGTAGGAAGAATCATCACTCACGGTGTCTACGAAAAAGAAGGAGTCATCGTTTGCTAAGGTATTCTTCATCGAAGGGGTGATAGAAAATTTGACTTCATCGTCGCCTACTCGAAGAAAGAGCTTACCATTTCTTACGTCAATGATGGCTCGGGAGGTGGCAAGGAAGGGTCGGCCAAGGATCAGGGGAACCTCGACGTCTTCTTCGATGTCCAAAATGTCAAAGTCCACCGGGAAGATGAACTTGTCGACTTTCACTAGAACGTACTCCACTATTCCTAACGGGTACTTGACGGATCTATCGGCTAGCTGGATACTCATATGCATGGGGTTAAGGCTACCAATCCCTAACTTTTTAAACAATGAAAAGGGCATCAGGTTTATACTCGCGCCTAAGTCGGCTAACGCGTGTTTAACAAAAAGATCACCAAAGACACACGGGATAGAGAAACTACCTGGGTCACTGATTTTCTTCGGCAAACCATTTGTTAAAACAGCAGAGCACTCGGCGTTTAGCGTGACGTGCGAAAGATTCTCTAACTTCTTCTTGTTGGTGAGGAGGTCCTTAAGATACTTGGCGTATTTCGACATCTGCGAAATATCCTCGTCGAAGGGAAGATTAATGTGGATTTGCTTAAAGATCTCTAAGAAGCGGAAGTACTGATCATCTTGACGTTGTCTATTAAGTTCGGAGGGGTATGGAGGAGTTGAATTATTTTTGAAGATGGGTGATGGAGTGAGATTATTTTCTAAAATAGGGGTGATAACTTCTTCAGCAGAGGGTGGAAGCGGAGCGGAGCTTTGATTTTTAAAGGCGGGAGCGGAGCTTGCCTCGGGCTCTTCACTTACCATACCAGAGACTTGCATCCCACTCCGAAGAGTTATAGCTTTCGCTTGCTCTCTCGTGTTGGGTTCGGTATTGGAAGGAAGAGATCCTGCAGGCCGCTCAGAAATTATTTTCGCGAGCTGTCCTACCTGATTTTCTAGACTTTTTACGCTTCTGGTTAAAGTTCTTATAGTAGCGTCATTCGTGGTGATATATTTAGAAAGTAATTCCTCCAAGCTTGGAGGTTTTGGATAATTTTGAAGAGGTGGTGGCGGTATAGAAAAATCGTTTTGTGGTGGCAGGCGCATAGTATTCGATGGATTACTCCACGAAAAATTCGGATGATTTCTTAAACCAGGGTTATAACTATTCGGAAAATTAAAAGCAGGAGGATGAAAATTCGCAGCAGAAAAATTATTAAAGGCAATTCTAGGTATATTATTAACATAATCTAAATGTTCTGGAGTAGGGGTTGCAGATTCCCATACCTGAGGGGCGGAGGCAGCAGTCATCTCCATTATCTTTTTGCTTAGGATTTCTACTTGCAGAGCGAGCTGGGAGACGTTGTCAACTTCATAGATACCTGCAGGCTTGTTCGGGCGGGACCTAGGCACATTCCACTGATAAGTGTTCATGGCCATGTCCTCAAAAAGCTCAAGAGCGGCTTCCGGGGTCATATGATTTAAAGTACCGCCAGAAGCTGCATCTATCATTTGCTTCGTGCTTTGATTTAACCCGTTATAGAACGTCTGCACTTGTAACCATACAGGCAGCACGTGATGTGGGCATTGTCTTAATAATTCTTTAAATCTCTCCCAGGTGTCAAATAGGGTTTCAGAGTCTATTTGTCCGAAGGCAGAGATGTCGTTCCTAAGTTTTGCAGTTTTAGCTGGCGGAAAATACTTCGCCAAAAAATTTTCAGTTAATTCATTCAAAGTGGTTATTCTATTTTTAGGAAGTGTGTTCAGCCACTGCTTAGCTTTAGTTCTTAGAGAGAAGGGAAAGAGTCTTAGCCTGATTTCATCATTTGTGACACCATTTATCTTGAAGGTGTCGCAAATTTCAAGAAAGCTAGCTATATGTGCATTCGGATCTTCATCTTGAAGTCCGTCAAATTGCACATATTGCTGCACCATTTGAATTATGCTTGGCTTTAATTCGAAGTTATTGTTTGCTATAGTAGGGCGGACTATACTTGATTCTGTTCCCTCGAGATTCGGTCGTGAATAATAGGACATAGTTCTTTGCATGGCCTCATCTACATTGGGTTCTTCCATTCTTAAAGTAGCAAATAACTCGGAGTCCTCAACCGGCACTTGGATGGTTGGACCTTGAAATCGCGATCTTATCCGAAGAGTATGCTCAATTTCGTGGTCCAAGTCCAAAATAATCGATGGACTCTCGCGGGTCATGCACTAAAAGAACAGAAAAGAAGAAAAGAAAGAGAAATAGGATAAACTAGAAAAAAAACTAGATTCGAAATTTTTTTTCTTTTTGAAATAGATTTTTTTATAGATTAACTTCCGAACTTCCCAAGGACTACCCCGTGAAGGATTCGCAAGGTACTAAACAAGATAGTGGCGCTTAAAGCCCTTTGCCCTTTTCGAGAGAATTAGGTGGCGTAGAAAATTTGTGAAGTTGGTTACTATTAAGAGCGTTGATAATTTTCTTTTTATTTTTAAAACTTTAAAGAAAGAGGATGAGAAAGAGAAGAGATAAAATTAATAGGTTCGTGTTTTCAATATATCAACGGAAGTTGGTTCCCCGGCAACGATGCCAAAAACTTGTTGCGCGCTAGGGTTCGAAGAAAATAAACGCAACTGAACTAGCAACCCAATGAGGCAAGTATACCTATCGAATCGTAGCTAGGGGACACAAGTGTCGTATTGAAATCCGAGAACTGTTCGCTATGCTTACTCATACGAACGCTATTATTTTATCGACAGAAAAATTAGGGTTTAGAGAATCTAATTGAGATTAAGGAAATAAAACTAATGCTAGAAAGAGAGCTAGTGTAATTAAGTAAAGTGTTATTAAGTAAAACGATTACGACAGAAGGTTGAAACTATGAAATGTAAATGCACTCGATCAAGAATCACCTCGGCTAAAGACGATTAAGAAAATGCGATAAAAATCTAAACTTAATAGGGTAAAGGTCCTTGACCGTGGAGGTTCCTAAAGCTTGAACACGCTTCTCTCGAAGTCGTGCCCAACTGAGTTTAGGAAGGTCCGACCGACTCTCGTCTAAATCGGAGGCCTAAAACTCACTTTACGTGGTGAACCCCACAATTGGATTTTACTCCAATCCGGGAGATTTGGACATCTGCCTCTCTCAAGGGGTGCGTATAACTCCCTTTACTCTTGAATGCTCACTTCATTCTATCGGCCTCTCGACTAGCCCAGAATGAAAGCAAAGGTGGAGAGTATATATCGATAATATACCTCCAACCCATGATTAATCAAGAGTAATTCAAGGTCCTAACCTAAAAAGAAAAGATTAATTAAAACATCAGAACTTAATCGCTCTAACCTCGGATCATCAAGATCGAGTACAAGGAGGATTAGTTAATCATGATGGAGTGGAGGAGGGGGGGGATGAGTAGTAAAGCATATAAAGGAACACAAGTAAAGAAATAACACTTATATTAATGAAAAGGAGCAAGTTACACTATGGAAAAAGAGATTACAAGTGCATGAAAATGAAATCCTATTCTAGCCCTACAATTAGCACTAAGCAAGAGTAAGATTACAACAAAAGCTAAAACAAACTAAGATTAAACTAGGGTTAAACAAAAATTACAAAGAGAGGGAGAGAGAGAGAGAGAGAAAAGCATAAAAACTAGAAAAGGCCCAAAGAACCAAAGGGGCAGCACCTCCCCCTCTCAGCCAAGACTTACTGAAATGAAGAGGGGGGGTCTAAATTAATAGATTTTTTCTTACGGGTTGGTCACGCCATCCAACACGCCCTAGGAGGGGCATGTCAGGGGGCATGACAGTACTATGTTGACCACGGGTTTGGACTCTGGCGGGAAGGATCATTGCCTTTGTACGTTGGTTGACACGCCCTAAGTCAAGCTCGTGTAGGGGGGCGTGACACTCACGTCAAGTCAAAATCATTGGTCGGAAATCCGTCAGTCGTCGGAAAAGTTAATGTCACGCCCCAGGTCATGCCCGTGACGGGGGGGGGGGCATGACAGTACTGTTGCGTGCTGTGGCGGAACCTGCATTAAATGCGGCGGCAGGCTTTGCGGCAGAGGGCGATACGCCCTTGGTCACGCCTGGAGACACGCCCGGGGAGGGCGTGTCAGGGGGGCATGACAGCGATTTTGTTCGTTTTCCTGTCCCTTCCAACAAAAGTCCTCAGGATCGGGTGGCACGCCCTAGGTCATGCCCAGGGAGGGCGTGACAGGTGGCATGTCAGGTCATTTTTGACTAATTTTCTGAAAACCTGCAAAAGGTCAAGAAAATGTAAGTGCCAATAATATTTACATAAAAATGATAAAAAATAAACTAATAATAGACATGATTTGTACAATATAAAATAGAAAATACGATAATAGTTTAGGCTACAAAACGTATTATCATAGCTATCCTTGGAGGTCAACTCAGACTATTAGGTCCTTTTTAAGTAACCTCCCTCTGATATCACTTGAAAGTCTTTAATTTCAAGGATAGCTAAATCACATAGAGGGGGTTGAAATGGTTATTGGTCTCTTTATTAGTTCTTTTTCTTTTCCTTTAGTTTGTTTCCTGAGTGGTTCGTTAATTTCTTCTTTCATGATGATTTACCCTGCACAAAGAAAACAAAACAGCAAAGCACACAGATATTTATAGTGGTTCCCTAACTGGGTACATCCACTTTCCCTCCCACCTATCCAACTGTCTTATTGGACTAGACACTTCTCCAAAATGCTCCAAATAGCTTACACCTCAGGCCCTCATCCTTACACTCAGGTTCTCTAAAGAACAATACCTTAGAACCACAAAGGTTCCTACCTCAGAGCCCTGCCGTGCTCCTACACCTCAATGGTCCTCAAACTACCTACCTCGGCCTTATCCCTAAGGCCTATAACTCAGTATTTACAGCCCTACAATTTCAGGCACTAGGACCTACTCTCAGAGTGCTGCAACACTCCTACAGCTCAAATCCAGAAGGATCCTACAAGACGGAAATGGGTTAATATGGTTCTTGATTGATCACAAGAGAAATTCCTCAATGACAATCAGTCTTGGGTGAGTTAGAATCTGCCCCCCACTATGACACCAGGAGAGTTTTCCTATGTCAACTATACTGGGCTGAGCGAACCTCAGTCCCAACTACTTCACAGCAACAAGTTTATGTACTTGAGTTGGAAGAAACTTGTAGAATACTATTCTGCCTCTTTTTGGATTGAACCAAAGATTCAGCTCTCTCTTCTTCACAGCAACAATTATGTAGAAGCTTTGGCTTATGCTAGAAGCAACTAGCAGATCTGTTTCTCTACTCCTTCTGAACTGAGCTAATTGCTCAGCTCCAACTTCTTCTTCACAGATCCTCAAGTGTATGTTCTTTTAGAAAGTATTGGATGGATCTGTGAAGGTCCTTAAATAATGGTTGGGTCTTACTGCTATCGTTTTCTAAGAGAATCACCCTGAGCTTGCTTGCTGGTGTAGATGAAGATAATACCAACAAACTTATCGTTGAAGATGTTGATCTCAACAGCTAACTTGCTCTTTGCCTTTCTGACTTGAGCTTCCTGTTCTTTAGCTCCACAACAATGCCAGAGAAGAAGAACAACTGTCACTGACTCTTTTTTTTGTAAAGAGCATTTCCTTTTATTTATTTAGACCCATAAACTCTTTTTGCAGTAGGTCCCACACTTTTAATGATGGCTGCAATTTTGCTTTAACACAAACTAGCGTACAATAGGTCTGCGGTAACCTTTGTCGCGTACTGTAGCCATCTCTCCACTTATTTGAAATATGTTGACTTGCTGACATCACCAACTGTGTACTTAGCCAAAAATCAAACAACATTAGCATAGGCATTGAGTGAGTAAGCATCACTCAACACCGAAACACTTGGACAGACTTACTATCTCTTGGCATTGAGTGAGTAGCCTTCACTCACCGCCAAACTACTTAGAATATAAATCTATTTCTAAGCATTGTGAGCGTTGAGTGAACAACCCTCACTCATCGCTATCTGCCTTAGCCATATATCTGCTACTTTAGCAACTAAAGCATTGAGAGCATTGAGTGGGCATGCCTCACTCAATGCTATTTGCTTTTAACTCATTTCTGCATAAATGCGTTGAGAGTGTTGAGTGAGCACGCCTCACTCAACGCCTTTTGCCTTAGCCAATTTTCTGTGTTTAAAACCACTGGGCTTGGACTGTCTTACTTTGAACTGAGTTCGACTAATTGTGAACTGAGCTCGACGAACTTTGAACTCAGTTCGACGAAATCTCTACTGAGCTTGATGAATTCAGAACTCAAGCTCTGAACTTAGCTCGATGGAAGATGAGATGAGCTCGATGAACTCTGAACTCAGTTCGATGAAATCTCCTCTGAGCTCGATGAACTAACACCTCAAGCTCTGAACTTAGCTCTACGAAAGGTGAGCAGAGCTCAATGAACTATGAACTCAGTTCGACAAGTTCTGAACTTAGTTCAACTTATAGCCTTTTTGCTGAATGGTGTTGAGTGTGTCTTCATTACTCAATGCTAAAATACTTAGCCAACATTCTGTTTAGTAGTATGGCATTGAGTGAGTTGACTTCACTAAATGCCTGTGTACTTAGCAACATTTCAGCTTATTATAACTTTAGGATTTTACTGCTTTAGCCTATCTCACAACTTTTTGATGTATGGCATTGAGTGAGTTGAATTCACTCAATGCCTATGGACTTCGCCATTTTCTCAGCTTGCCAGTACCTTGGCTTTGACTGTATAGGCTTCACTTAGCGCTATAAGTCATCTAGCATTGAGTGATGTTCCTTCACTCAAAGCCTGTGGACTTAGATAGATTTTTGTCATCCGACACTGTTGGAACACCCTATTACTAATTTGGGTAAGGATCACTATGGTTGTCTTAGGAAACCAGGTTGACCTAGTTGTATAGTTGTGAAGGTCAACACTAGAGTGAGTCTAGGGCTTAGAACTTAGGTTTGAAGCTGCCCCCAGGACCATTCCAAGATCAAGGTTGAAGAGCTAAGTCTAAGGCAATTTTCGTCGAGCTCAGGTCGACGAATCGTCGAACTCGGTTCGACGCTCTCTGAGCTCAACTTGATAAATCGTCGAACTCCGGTCGACGATCTTCGAGCTCAGATCGACGATCTCTCTTCAGTCATTCTTCAGGTCGCTGAGCTCGGTTCGACGATCTTTGAGCTCAGTTCGACGTTTTCTGTCTGCTTTATCTCATTTTATCTCTGAGCTCAGTTCGACGATCGTAGAGCTCAGATCGACGATTCTTCTGAGAGATCGATGCTTTTAAGTATTCAAATGCTGTTATTCTTTGGAATGTTTTTGAATATTATCAGCATTTATGATAAGAAGATCTGCCAGCCGTTTGTCTTTATTTGGAGCAAGTTTCAAGGTATTATTCAGAGAATGTTTGCTGGACTTTCCTCTAGAAGACAAGACTCTTTATGGAAGACATTTATGACTGCCAACGGCTATTTTGGACAAAGAATTTTTCAGAGAATAAAAACATCCTTTTTCAATTACAAGGAGATACACAGAATATAGAACACTTGTAGAAGGAGAATAACAAAAAAAAGTGTTCACAACTTCATCTCAAGAACTCCAGACACCTCATTTCTCAGTCTTCTTGCTGAAATAATCTTTTGCTGGAGATCAAAGTTCTGAAGACCTATCACCCTAGAGCAAAGCTTCCTTCCTGAACCAGTCTAGATCTCAGGGGGAGCTTTGACAACAAAGATCCACTAGTCTTCTCTCATTTGATTTGAGAACAGAGAAGACAACTTCATTTCCTTTTCCTTTTTATTTTCCTTCTGTAAAAGGGTTTTCAAAACTCCCATCAAAAGCTTTGAGTCTGGTTCTGAGAGCCTTGTCAAAACTCAGTGGTGGCAAGACACCTTATCAAAAAATCCAGTTTTGGTTTTTGAGCACCTTAACAAAAGCTCATTGGTGTCAGGACACCTGATCAACTCATCCTGAATGGATTCCTACCAAGGGTGGTAGAAGAGTGGATGTACACAGGTTTTGGGGAACCACTATATTTCCTTGTGTCTTCTGGATTGTTTGTTTGATTGTTGCTGTGTGCTGTGCTCTTAGTTTCTTGCTTCTTTAATTATTTTCTAGCACTCTACACTATAGTAGAAATTAAATTTTATATGTGTTGATATTTTCAAAACTGTGAAACTTATTTGAATAAACTCTATTCACCCCCCCTCTAGAGTTGAGATAGATCTTACCCTCACTTTCAATTGGTATCAGAGGGAGGTTGGTTGCTCATACAGGCTAACACCTGAACCATGTGATCCTTGGTAAAATCTATCTTTTAAGAGGGTTATTTCTTCTCATATATATATTACTCTAAGACATGGCACAGAACAAGGATTATGAAAGCACCAGACCTCCAGTGTGCAATCTATCTAAGTTTGCACTTTGGAAGGCAAGGATTAAATTATACATGAACTCTATTGATGAAGATATTTTCAATTCTGTCTTGACAGTTTGTCCAAGTCCACCAGCAAGCTCAAGAGCAAATGCCTGTTCCACCTCCCTCAGGAACAGATGCAGACATAAAGAAATGGAAAACTGCAGTTGCAAAGGCCATGAACATCTTAGCTCAGACAATGTCTGATGAGATATTTCAGAAAGTAGCTGACTGCAACTCAGCCAAAGGAATTTGGGACAAGCTCTCTGAAATTGTCTCAGGGTCTGCTGATGAAAGAAAAGACAGGAGATCTCACCTCATAACCCAATATGAGAATTTCAAGAAAGGAGAGACTGAGTCAGTGGCAGATATGTACAACAGATTGAGTCTGATTGTCAATGAGCTAAGGACCTTGGATAAAGAAATCTCATTGACTGAGCTTAAGTGACAAGATCCTAATGTGCTTCCCCAGTACTTGGGATTCAAGAATCTGGCCAATCAAAGATGCCAGAAGTCTAAATGAAATCACTACCTGAAACTCTCCTAGGCAAGCTCAAATCTTATGAGCTGCTTATCAAGAACAGAGAGGAAGAACAGAAGGCTGCTTCACCAGCCTCAAGGAAAGAGAAGTCAATAGCTTTCAAAGCTATTGAAGATCTGCCTGAAGAAAAACTCACAGGCAATGAGGAATTGGTCAGCCTACTGGCCAAAAGATTTTACAAGCTAGCCAGAAAGGACTTCAGAAAAAGGCCATACAAAGGTCATGACAAACCAAGGTATGATAAGTCAAATAATAATAACAAAGAAATCATATGCTTTGGTTGCAGGAAACCAGGCCACATTGTGCCTGACTGTCCAGAGAACAAGAACAAGGACAGAAAGGATAGAAGAGAAAGAAGAAAAGAAAAGGATTTCAAAAAGAACAGCTCAGACAAAGCCTCCTCTAGCAGGAACAAAAATACAAGGAAGGGTTTTGTTGCTGAGACATGGAGTGAGACAGAAGAAGATTCTGAAACTTCATCTAGCTCTAGTGATGATGAAGATGATGCTGATGAGAAAGAATTCTGCATGATGGCTATTAATGCCTCACAGCAAAAATCTGATGAAGAATCAGATTCAGATTCAGAAAATCAACTAGAGGAAGATCAGGTAATTAGCTCTTTTGATTTTAATTCTGAGGACTTCAAAAATGAATTTAAGACATTGTGCTTGGATTTACTAAGATTTGAAAAAGAGATAATCTCTCTCTGAAATAAATTATCTGAATACAATGTCCTAAACTCAAATAACCTCAAACTCTCTGAGGAGTTAGAATGCTGTAGGGAGAAGATAGCTTCACTGAAAAGTGAACTGTCAAGAGCTAAAAAGTTTGAAGAATCCCTAAATGGGAGAAGTATTAGACTGATGGACATTACAAGCACAGTGAACTCTAGATTCAACAGTACACTGGGCTTGGGTGCCTCATCCAGCCAACCTATAATATTAACAACTCCAATCAAATTTGTCTCTGACAAAGGAAAGGGAGTAATAGAGGTAGCTAGGAAGAATGCAGATCTGTCAGAGAAAAATTCAGTTCAACAGATTGCGTCGAGCAGAGCTCGACGATCGTCGAACAGAGCTCGACGATCTAACCACAGATCGTCTACCTCAGCTCGACGATATCCAAACTCTGAACTTCAGTATAATCGATCTACGAACAGAGATCGACGATCTGACCCAAGATCGTCGACCTCAGCTCGTCGATCGTCGAACAGAAATCAGGACTGTGAACATTCCTTCAATGGCACATCTAGATTCAATCCTAGAAGTCCCACATCCCAAGGCTTTAACCCCTATACTGAATGGATAGTACCTCCTAGGAGATACCATCCTGAAGGATATAAGAGTCAACCTGGGATGTCTTTTATTTCTGAATTCAAAGGATATCAACCTAGGCCCAAGGTTAACTGGGTCAAAAACAATTAAGCTGCTCATGTGCAGGTGAAGACCTATCCAGTATCTAACCAACAATGGTATCTGGATAGTGGGTGCTCAAAGCACATGACAGGGAACAGGAAGAACCTATCATCCTTCATAACCAAACTTGGACCCAAAGTGATTTTTGGTGATTCAAATTTTTGCCAAACCAAAGGATATGGTGCTGCTCAGATAGGCTCAGTAACTTTTAAAAAGGTGGCATATGTAGAAGGACTGAAGCACAATCTGATAAGTATCAGTCAACTATGTGATGAAGGATACAAGGTGACATTCAATAAATCCCTGTGCAAGATAAAATTAGAGGACAACACAACAGTGTTAACATGTAAAAGGACAGGTAACATCTACTTAGTAGATTTTCTTTCCTCTAAAGTAGATATCTGTTTATTCAATTCCATATCTACGCCTAATATTTTGTGGCATAAGAGACTAGGACATCTAAACCTTAGGACCATTGCTAGGCTATCCAAGGACAACCTTGTTAGAGGACTACCTTCTGGCCCCTACAAGAAGGAAGGACTTTGCAAGGCTTGTCAATTAGGCAAGCAAACTAAAAGTAGCTTTAAGTCACTTAATAAAAGTGATTCACCTAGGATTTTGTATTTGTTGCACATGGATCTTTTTGGACCCATATCTGTACAAAGCCTAGGAGGGAAGTCCTATACTCTAGTGGTTGTAGATGACTTCTCAAGATTCACTTGGGTATTCTTTCTGAGGAAGAAGTCTGTAACGACCCCATCCGTTAGATGACGTATAGTAGAAGGTCCGGCCGGGGCCCCACACTATATGCCACAAACAGACGGTGAGGTCACAGGATAATACCAAACCAAACACGAATCCTAACACAGAGCATTCTAGCGGAAGCTTTAAGTTACAACTTTGAACTCTTAACCGGAATGTCCAATATATAAAACCACATTTATATATATACCATGGAATGTACACAACCACAAGAGTTTGGCCTTAAGGCCTTACAGTTCCTCTGAACATACATCATGTTTTACAAACCTCGGCGCGCAGGCCGGCCATACATGAGTAAAAAGAGAAAACAAAACAAAGCCATTCGCTTAGCCTTCCAGGCTAGCCGCAGCAAGCAGCAGCAACAGCAGTAGGGCTCTCTCCCGCCCATCACTTACCACTTGGCTCTCCAGCACCTGCACGGGAACAATTCCACCCAACCGGTGGCAAACAATGCAATGGTCAGCTTTCAGAGACCCAATTATAACAATCCTACCCCTTTCTTGGGGCATGAGCATTCTTTCCCTGCAAGCATGGCATCATCAATAGCAACATATGTGCGCGCAGGCACATTCAAGCCATCACAACCATCGGCCACCCGGCCCGACAGTCCGTGCACTCAGGGCACATTTTCGGTGTACCGGAATACCAGGGTCAACACCACCGTCTACACGGTATTTGAGCATTTCAGTCTTTCCGGCGCGCGGGCCTAAGACTCTCATTAGGCGCTCCAACAAAACCTATACCAGGCTTCCAAGTCGGACGGACCTAACGCAGGTACGGATCAGCCACCCCCCGTTGCTCAAGTCGCCGAGCCACCTCGAATACGGAAGTATCCATGGCATTTTATAGGCGCGGGTCGGTTTCACCTTTCCTGTTCGGCACTCAGCCTTTTCAACGAGTTGCAGCCCAACGGCTCAACTACTCACAAAGTGGCAACGCACGGCCACAAGAGTTGCCGCCAACCCTCATCATTTCCTGGACATCGTCCAGTACTTCCTGCCGCACCAAGCAACAGGTAGGAACAAGGCATCACAAGCCATAGGCATCACAAGCATTATCACGGAGCCTTCTCCGATATGAAAACAAGCATCACCAATCCAGATTCCATCCAGATGGGCTTCACACAGCATGCCTAGAGCCGTACTCCAATTCCGGCCTCTAACAAGGGGGACTTCACATATCTACCCCAAGGGACACCACAGCCCACCGCACACTCGCGGGAAGGGTTCTCCCTATGCAATGCAGAAAAGAAGGACTTCACATGTCCAAGGAGGGAGATCGTTACCCTTGTCGATCTCTTCGGTGCCATCGCAAACTAGCCGGTGAGAAAGAACCGCAGCAGCCTTGCCTTCACAACGCCGGCTTCAGATCGCGTATCGGACCACGGGAGCTCCGCCGGTGGCTAGCTCTCCTCCTCCTTCTTCCTCTCTTCCTCTCTCTTTCTCTCTTCCTTAAGGATAATCAAGAATGACTTCTTCAATCCTCTTTCACGACTTATCCAGCCCAAGAAACCACCTGAGCCTTTGGATCAAAAGAGAGGAAACTGAACGGCCAAGATTATCCCAAAATTTCACTTTTTGGCCGACACGGCCTGTGACACGCCCGTGTCACAGGCCGTGTACCCTTCAGCGGCACACGCGTTATTGAACCGACTGACCAACACGGGGGTCGACACGCCCGTGTCGAACCTGACACGCCCGTGTCAAACCCGAGACACGCCCGTGTCTCCTGCTCCATCGAGCTGCAACCAGTATACGGGTCGGAACACGGCAGCTGACACGCCCGTGTCCAGCTCGACACGCCCGTGTGCCCGGCCGTGTTCAAGGCCGTGTCCGGCTCTGACTTGAATAGGCTAAATCCGCAAAATAAATCGAACACGCCCTGGGACACGCCCGTGTCCCAGGCCGTGTCACCCGACACGCCTGGGACACGCCCGTGTCCTAGGCCGTGTAACCTGACCTGCTACTCAAATTTCAAGTTGAGTCTTTTGGGGCCTTTTTTGGGGTGTTACAAAGTCCGATAACTTCAAGTGTTTGACAGATTTTCTCAAATGCATTCAGATTGAGTTTCAACACTCACATTGCCCTAATTAGAAGTGATCATGGGACAGAGTTTGATTCTCTTCTCATGCAAGAGTTCTATCAAAGTGAAGGGATCAGGCATACCTTCTCAGCTCCTAGAACTCTTCAACAAAATGGGGTAGCGAAAGGAAAAATAGAACCCTAATTGAATCTGCTACTACATTGTTGACAGATGCTCACTTACCTCTATCCTTTTGGGCTGAGGCAGTGAACACCTCCAACTATGTATCAAATAGAATCCTGATACATAAACTAAAGGGCAAGACTCCCTATGAATTGCTCAAAGGAAGAAACCTAAAGTAAATTATTTTAAAATTTTTGGCTGTATTTGTTATATTCATAATAATGACAAGAAACATCTAGCAAAATTCCAAGCTAAAGCTGATGAAGGAGTGTTTCTGGGATACTCCATGATCAGCAAGGCCTATAGGGTATATAATAAATCATCTTGTAAAATTGAAGAATCTGTTTATATTACCTTTGATGAGACTAACATGTGTTATAAGGAGAAGTCTACTTCTACCAAAGAACCCTTGTAGGTACAATCTATATCAGAAAGTATGGACAGATTAAAGGTTAAAGAAGAGGACACAACCTCTCAACCTATTCAGCAAAAGAATGAAAGCAGTGATGATGAAGAAGTGCAACATCTTGAAGAAAATCATCCTGAAGAGCCAGTTGTTGTTCCACTAGAGGAGACAACAACTCAGGCTGGTGAACAATCAACACCCCCTGTTGATTTAGTAACAACAAGAGATCATCCAATCACCCAAGTAATTGGAGAGATCTCAGCTGGTGTGCAAACCAGAAATCAGGTAAACAAGAACCTGATGCACACTTGCTTCCTATCTCAAGTTGAACCTCAATCCATTCAAGATGCAGAGCAAGATCCACACTAGATCATTGCAATGCAAGAGGAGCTACAACAATTTGAAAGGAACAAAGTTTGGGAACTAGTGCCTAAGCCAAAGGATCATTCCATTGTTGGAACAAAGTGGGTTTTCAGAAACAAGCTGGATGACCATGGAATTATTGTCAGAAAACAAGGCCAGGCTAGTTGCTCAAGGCTACTCTCAATAAGAAGGAATAGACTATGACCAGACCTTTGCACCAGTTGCAAGGTTAGAGGCCATCAGAATATTTCTAGCTTATGCTGCTCACAAAGGCTTCAAGGTCTATCAGATGGATGTGAAGAGTGCATTTCTCAATGGGGACATCAAAGAGGATGTCTATGTTAAATAACCTCCGGGTTTTATTTCTCTAACTCACCCTGATTATGTTTTCAAATTGCATAAAGCATTATATGGTCTCAAGCAAGCTCCTAGAGCATGGTATGAGACCCTAGCATGCTTTCTTCTGGAAAATGATTTTTTTAGGGGGAGAGTAGACCAAACTCTTTTTATTAGAACCCATAAGTCCCATACCTTACTAGTACAAGTTTATGTAGATGATATCATATTTGGATCTACTGATTCAAACTTATGCAGAAAGTTTTCCAAACTAATGCATTCCAAATTTGAAATGAGTAGCATGGGTGAGCTCTCCTTCTTCTTAGGATTGCAAGTAAAACAACATGCTGAGGGCATATTTATTTCCCAAACCAAGTATGCTAAAGAATTGGTTAAGAGATTTGGTATGTCTGAGGCATCTTGTATGAAAACACCCATGCCTACCAATGCTGTATTGGATGCTGATGAACATGGGAAACCAGTCGATCAGATAACATATAGAGCAATGATTGGCTCTCTATTGTACCTTACAGCCAGTAGGCCAGATTTAATGTTTGCTACACGTATATGTGCTAGGTTCCAAGTTAGCCCTAGTGAGTCACACCTAACTCTAGTTAAAAGGATTCTTAGGTATGTAAAAAGTTGTCCAAATCTAGGACTCTGGTATCCAAAAGATTCAGGATTTGAATTAACTGGATTCTCAAATGCTGATTATGCTGGATGCAGAATAGACAGGAAAAGCACCAGTGGAACATGTCAGTTTCTTGGTGACAGACTTGTCTCCTGGTTTTGTAAGAAGCAAACATCTGTGTCAACTTCAACTGCTGAAGCTGAGTATATGGCTGCAGGCAGTTGTTGCTCGTAAATATTGTGGATACAAAATCAGCTTCTAGACTATGGTTACAACTTAGAGAAGTCAAAAAATTTTCTGTGATAATATAAGTGCTATCTCTATAGCACAAAATCCAGTACTCCATAGTAGGACAAAACACATAGAAATTAGGCATCACTTTCTGAGAGATAATGTAGAGAAAAATAAAATTGAACTTCAATATATACCCACTGATTGCAAAGGTGAGATATTTTCACAAAACCTTTGGATGAAAAGAAACACAGCTTCTTCCTAAATCAGTTAGGAATGTTAGATGGAGGAAGCCTAAATTAAAGTACAAGTTTTTGAAAAGCTAAAACAGACCAAGACTAGGCTAAAAATCAATTCTTTTTGTGTCTGTAGAACAAGTTTTGTCTCTGAACTGCGCTCGACGTTTTCCCAGAAATCGTCGAACGAAGATCGACGATTTTCCAAAAATCGTCGACCAAAGATCGACGTTCCCGAAGTCGTCGATCTGAGTTCAGAGTCTTTGCTAGATCTAGGCTTTTTCTCCTTCTGTTCAGAGGCCATCGAGCGGAGCTCGACGCTTTTCAACATCGTCGAACGGAGATCGACGATATTGACATCTCTTCAGATTCCTTCTGTAGCCCAAATCGTCGAGCTGAGTTCGACGCTTCTTCGAACTGAGCTCCACGATTTTCGTTTCGCCGTCGAACCCTAATATAAAATCATTTCTTCAGCCGTCGTTCTCCTTTTGCGCTTTCATACTCTGCAACCTTCTTCGTTTTCCCTCCAAATCCACTACACTTGGTCGTGTTTGGTTTTCTGTTGCAGGTGCAAATGGCGGAATCCAGTGCTGTTATATCTAAGATGAAATTTGATACAGGATTCGATATAGACATGAACTCGTTTGATGGAAGCAACCAGCGCTTCAAGGACATTCTGAATCTGTTCATAGAACAACAGTTGACTCAAATAATGACTACACGGATGAAAATTGCTTCAGAAGAGATCAAAGAATGGTGGTTTACAGCGACAGACGAGACTGAGAACTCTGTCGTCGCATCATTAAAGGAACTCAGGTACATCTATCACCGACTCTATTAATAGATGTCTTTTAACTTAGTACTGGAGAAGATTCTATTGAATTATCTGGAGAAGATTATGATTCAATGCTTAATCGAATGGGTCACAATGCTGTCAACCCTAACAAACTTTTAAAGAAAAATCTGTCTCTGGAATATCAATTCCTGGCTGATGTAGTTGGGAAAGTGCTGTTGGCCAAGCACTCAGCTCATGACACCATCTCTAGATATGAACTTTGCTTGATGGGAGCTTTAGTCGATAAGAAACACCTTGATTGGGGATCCATCTTCTTCAAACTTAATTAAGAAAAAGATCAATAAGACTGCGTGAGTTTTGGGAGAATCTTAGGGGTCTATCTGCACTACAGATGCCCTGAACTGTTAACCTCCTCTGGGATGTTCATCAATGCATCCAAGAGGCTCTCCTGTGCCCTATTCAGCAAATGGGACAGGCAAATCATCAACCCTACAAGAGCTACTGCACCACTTCCTTCAGGCACAAGGACTGCTTCAGTCACTCCACCAGCAGAAGTGTTGCCTGCCTCTCTTCCTCCTCCAGCTGTATCTACCCCAGCCATTTCCTCCTCACCACCATTCACAACCATAACCACAGCATCGCCAATTACCATTTCCTCACCAGTTTCATCCCCTCCTGTATCCACCTCAGAGGAATTCCATCCTCTCTTCTCCTATTCAACCTTCACCCTACCATCTTTTTCCCTTACAGATGATTCCTTCATGGATGATTCACCCTCCACTCCTCCTGAGCCACCCTCTACCTCATCTTTTCAACAAATGCTTTATGACATTCTCTCCCAACCATCCTTCACACCCTCTCTCTCTTCACCTATCTCCACCTCAACCTTTTTTATCTCCACAATTCCATCCTCAGAGCCATCCACTCCTACCTCCACACCTTCAGCTCCAGCCAACATCCCTCCATCTACCTTTACTCCTACCTCTGCTCAAGCCCCACTTGAGCATGTAGATCTTCCAAGATTGGTAGACTGACTTTATGAGTTGTTAGCTCCCAGGCTGACATCTCTGTTGGAGACCTCCCTGGCTCCACTCCTGAAACAAGTTCAGGAGCTGTCTACCAAGCTTTCTTCCTTTTCCTCCTCCCAGGAAATCCCTTCTATTGGGTGCCTTGGTTCAGCTCTCCTTAAACCAAGGCAGGGGAGATGCTTTATGAAGAAGTGGATGTGCCAGTGGATGCTCCTGTTTTTGCTCCAGCTCCAGCTCCTGCCAGTGGATGTGCTTTTGCACTAAATCTGTAACACCCCTATCCGTCACATAGCATATAGCAGTAGGTCCGGCCGGGGCCCGACGCCATATACTACGGATAGACCGGTTGGTTACGCGTTGAAACCATACAACCAATCAGAGCGTCCTACACAACACCTAGTGGAAGCAATTTAATTAAGTTGCAAAAAGATAAGAACCCTGCCACAAAGCATGAATGTCCACTACACCCCAGGAATGAGTACATACACAAAGAGAACTGGCCTTAAGGCCTTACATTGTTCACTTAACAAAAAAATAGTGTTTTCAGACCTCGGCTCGCAGGCCGGCCATACATGAATGAACGGGAAAAACATAACAAATTAGGCCTTCGTGGGCCGGCACAGCAACAAGGGCTTTAGCCCGCTATTTCCCGCTCGGCTCCGCAGCACCTGCAAGCAATAAACCACCGCCCGGTGGCAAACAATAGCAACGGTCAGCAATGCTGACCAAATTATAACGATCCCGCCCCCACAATCGGGGCGGGGATGCTCTTTTTCCTGCACTTTATTAGTATAGGCATTTATAAAAGGTAATTGCACATCACCACAGGTGTAGGCTCGCACGGCCACACACCCCGTGCACTCAGGGCACATTCTCGGCGAACCGGCCAACGTCACGTCAATTCAAGCCATAGACGTTCCCGATCCACCACCGCCTCTAGGACGGTCATCCATATGAGCAAATTGTCTCCTTAGCCTTGGTCACGACAATTTAAGCCATAGACCGCCGAAGACCCTCGTCCATGCCAACGGTCCTACCAAACGACATAGACCTGGTACGGTTCCGCTTGACCCGTGCTCATACCGCAACGGCAATTTAAGCCATATGCGCAGGTCAAGACTCACCGAGTCCCGTTTCCGCTACAAAATCACATAACCCAGTTATGTTCACGTTGTCTCCCCGACCTCCGTGTTGGCAAAACCCACTTTTGCCCAGTTTTCCGGGTGCACCTTAGAGTTAATCTCTAAGATTCCCTGACGCAATCTACCACGTAGAAAAACCAGAAAACACCCAAACATCCGGAGTCTTGCCCGGTTCAAATGCAATGCAACATCACCGATTCGGACCAACACATCCGAATAGGCTTCACACACAATGCCTATGTCCGTTTACGCATACGGACTCTACACAAGGGGGACTTCATATATCTACCCCAAGGAGCGCTCCAACTCTTCGCTCACTCGCGAGAGCGGGCTCCCTATGCAAGGAAAAGAGGGCTTCATATGCCCAAGATAAAGAATCGTTACCCTTGCGTTTTTCCGCGGCGCCATCGCAAACTACGCGGTTAGAAAGCTTCGCAATGTCGTCGCCTCCGCGGATCTGGGCTCGGATCGCGATTTGGAGCTTCGAACCTCCTCCGGCGGCCGGATTTTGGCCTCACACCACCAATGGAGCTCTCCCCTCTCTCTAGGATGTAGAGAGAGAACTCAAGATGAAAATGAGGGTTTCTCCCCCCATTTCCCGGCTAATAACCCCCCAGGAGCAGCCCCCACCGTCGGATCCAGATCCAAGGGAATGAACGGCCGAGATTAGATCCAAAATAACAAAATCTGGGCCGAACACGGGTTGGCACACGGCCGTGTGCCTGGCCGTGTAGTCATTCGCCGATCGACACGGGTCCTGACACGGCCGTGTGCCACGGGCCGTGTTTCCTGGAGCTTCAGGACGATCGTCGGGCTTCCAGAACACGGCTTCGAACACGGCCGTGTTCGAGGCCGTGTGCCCCACACACGGCTTGAGACACGGCCGTGTGTCTCAGACCGTGTACTTCTCTGACTCGAGACTGCACAAAACCACTGAACACAGGTAGGCACACGGCCGTGTGCCTGGCCGTGTGCCCCTGATCAGACCTCCAAAAGCGTTGATTGATCGCCCCGCGATCAACTCCGAGGTTGGGGTCTTACAACTCCCTCCCCCTTAAGAGAATTTCGTCCCGAAATTAAGAACAGAGACTACACAAAAACATAAACATAACGAGTACCTGAGGGGAACAACTCGGGTACTCCTCGCGCATTGTCTGCTCTCGCTCCCAAGAGAGCTCCTCGCGTCCGCAGTTATCCCAACGGACCTTCACCATTCTGATTTCCTTGTTCCGAAGCCGCTTGACTTCGAAATCCTCAATAGATATGGGCTTGACTTTCGTTGTCAACCCTTCCTCAACCGGTACTTGATCAGCCGCGATCACCTGCGAAGGCTCTTGCACCGCCTTCGGCAACACAGAAATGTGGAACACATCATGTAATCCACTCAACTCCACTGATAGCTTCAAACGGTATGCAGCTTCGCCGACTCGCTCCAGGACCTCAAAAGGTCCAAGGTATCTTGGGCTCTGCTTCTTCAAGCGTCTCACCCGCGAAACCCCCTTGAATGGCTTCACTTTCAGGTATACCCAATCGTCTACCGTGAACTCCACGTTCCGGTGCTTGGCATTGTAATACTTCGCCTGCCGGTCCTGAGCGATCAACAAGCGCTCCCGAATGATCCGCACTAACGAGGTAGCACTCTCCACCTCCTGCTTCTTGTACAACCTTGCCTCACCCGCCTCAAGCCACGATAATGGCGTGCGACACTTCCTACCATACAGGGCCTCGAAGGGCGCCATTTGTATACTCGCTTGGTAGCTGTTGTTGTACGCGAACTCCACCAAATAAAGGTGGTCTTCCCAATGCTTCCCGAAGTCTAGAACACACATGCGGAGCATGTCCTCCATCATTCTATTGACCCTCTCGGTCTGCCCATCCGTCTGCGGATGGAAAGCTGTGCTGAACTTTAACTTTGTTCCCAACATCTGCTGCACCAACCTCCAATCATTTGACGTGAACCGCCCATCGCGATCACTCACAATGCTACGGGGCACACCATGCAGCCTAACAATATTGTTGACATACAATTTTGCCAATCTCTCCACAGAATCATCCTTCCTATGCGGAATGAAATGCGACACTTTGGTTAGTCGATCTACGATCACCCAGATGGCGTCGTTCCCCTTCTGCGACCTTGGCAACCCGTGCACAAAGTCCATGGATATGTCGTCGAATTTCCACTCCGGTATAGGCAAGGATTTCAGAAATCCTCCTGGCTTTTGGCACTCCGCCTTCACCAAGGCGCACGTTTGGCATTTAGCCACGTACAACGCCACATCTTTCTTAAGCCCCGGCCACCAAAACAACTTCTTGAGATCGCGATACATCTTCGTGCTCCCTGGGTGGATTGAGTACTTGGTATGATGAGCCTCGTACATCAACTCCGCCAGGAGGTTACCCCCACTCGGGACGCACAACCGATGATCCTTTCTTAACAAACCATCATCCACCGAGAACTGGGAATTTGACCCATCCAGAGCGGCCTCCATAAGCTCTTTCATGGAGTCATCTAACTCCAATGCCTGCCGAACCCGGTCAGCCAGGTCATACTGCACCTCTGTCCAGTTTAACATTGCTTTGGCGCTCGTCTGCTTGTCAACGCAACAGATCTCAAGCTCCTCCAACTCCCGCACTAGCCGCTCATCATGCACCGACAACCAGTTGGCTCGGGCGGGAGCCCTGCGGCTCAGCGCATCCGCAACTGCGTTGCCCTTCCCGGGTACATAATGTATCTTGAAAGTGTAGTCCCCCAGGAACTCCATCCACCTCCTCTGCCTCATATTGAGATCCTTTTGATCCAACAAGTATTTTTTAGGCTCTTGTGATCGGTGTATATATCGACTCTTACGCCGTATAGGTAGTGCCTCCATAACTTGAGTGCAAAAATCACGGCCGCCAACTCCAAGTCGTGCACCGGATAATTTCTTTCATGCACTTTCAGCTGACGCGATCCATACGCGATCACACTTCCATGCTGCAACAACACGTAGCCCAAGCTACTACCCGAAGCGTCGGTATACACCTCAAAGCCCTCGGTCCCACTCGGCGAACTAAGCACTGGCGCCGTGGTCAACCGCCTCTTCAGCTCCTCGAAAGCTTGCACGCACTCTTGCGTCCACAAGAATTTCTGATCCTTCCTTGTCAACTTCGTGAGAGGTAATGCTACCCGCGAGAAGTTCTCTACGAAGCGCCTGTAATATCCGGCAAGCCCGAGAAAACTACGGACTTCCGCGACAGAAGATAACGCAGGCCACTCCCGTATCGCAACAATCTTCGCCGGATCCACCGCTATACCTTCCCCACTCACTATATGACCAAGGAACGCTACCGAGGGTAGCCAGAACTCGCACTTGGAGAACTTTGCGTAAAGCTCATTCCTCCTCAAAGTCTCCAACACCAAATGCAAATGCTTGAAGTGGTCTTCTTCGCACTGCGAGTATATCAAAATATCGTCAATAAAGACGATCACAAAGCGATCCAGGAAATCTCTGAACGTCCTGTTCATCAGATCCATAAACACCGATGGCGCATTTGTCAGTCCAAACGGCATGACCGTGAGCTCGAAATGCCCATACCTCATACTGAACGCCGTCTTCGGGATATCACACTCCCTGATCCTCAGCTGATAGTACCCCGACTTCAAGTCCAACTTGGAGTATACCGACGATCCGACTAACTGATCAAAGTGATCATCAATCCTCGGGATCGGGTACTTATTCTTTTCCGTCAACTTGTTCAATTCCCTGTAGTCGATGCACAGCCGCATACTACCGTCCTTCTTTTTAACGAAGAGGACCGGTGCGCTCCAAGGTGACGAACTTGGACGCACATAACCTTGCTCCATCAGTTCCTCCAACTGAACCTTCAACTCCGCCATCTCCTTTGGCGCCAACCTATAAGGAGCACATGACACGGTTTGGCACCCGGCACGAGCTCGATCGTAAAATCAATCTCTCGCTGCGGTGGGGCTCCGGGAAGGCTATCCGGGAACACATCGGGGTATTCGCAAACCACGGGGATGCTATCCAATGGGAACTTTGGCTCCACAGCCCCCACTATCGCAAAGAACAGCTCTGCACCAGCACGAACTGCCTTCACCACCTGAAGAGCAGACATTAGTGTCTTGCTCGACCCTTAAGCCCCTCGAAAGTAGTCTCCCGCCCTACACCCAGCTTGACCTCCTTACGGTCGCAATCGATCCAAGCCTTCTGCTCTGACAGCCAATCCATTCCAAAGATAACATCGAACTCTACTAACGGCAATAATGACGCTAGCAAGTCGAACTCTTGGCTCCCTATGTGAACCTTCACGGCGCACACTCTGTCCGCACGCATCGAGCACCCATTCGGTAGCAACACATCTAACTTGTCCTTCGCCATGGAAGAAGGGACTCCGATGCGCGATATAAACTGTTCGGACAAGAAAGAATGCGAAGCACTAGTGTCGAACAGTGCCCGTGCCGGACTATCGCTAATCAACACAAAGCCTTAGCAAAAGACATTAGCTTAACAAGCAATTGATAATAATATTCTCAAGTCAACTTGCATAAATTAACTCATACCTGTCACCACATCCGCTTGCTTGATGGCCTCCTGCTGGCCCAAGTTGTAGACTATAGGCTGAGTCGGAGCATAGTGGGACGCGGTCGACTCCACCGCTTTGCCCTTTTCCTCGTAGGTAGCTCCTTGTTTCCTTTCGGACTTTGAGCGTCCACTCCAGCAGTCACGGGCAAAGTGCCCCGGCTTTCCACACGTGAAACAAGCGCCCGGGGTTCGATTGGTAGTTGCCCCCGAGGCACCTGCAGAAGGAGCTGGACCCGATGTCCTAGACTTCTTGGAGAATCTGCGGTAGCCCGACTTCGACGTAGTCGGCGCCTTGAACTCTGATCTCTTGCCACCAGATTCCCTCTCCTTCTTCGCTTGCATGTTTCTCATGTCCTTCTCCAAGGACCGGGCCGAACTGACCAGGGTCATGAAACCCTGCGCCTTGGGCCCCGATAGCAGCAACCTCAAATCATCTCTTAGCCCTTCATAAAAGCGGCTCGTCTTGCGCTCCTCGTCTGCGAAGGTAGCGCCGGCATATCTCCCCAACCTAGTAAACTCGTGGAGTTATTCATCAATGGTGCTATCACCCTGCACCAACTTCTGGAATTCGCTCTCTAGCGCGATCCTCTGCGCCGAGGGGAGGTATCGAGCCATAAATAGTCTCGCAAACTCCTCCATCGGGACTTCGGCCAATGGCCTTCCCCTCAATTGATGCAGCTCTAGGCCCTCCCACCACAGTCTTGCGTCCCCATCCAAAAGGAACGTCGCTATAGTGGTCTTCTGCCACTCTTCAGTTTCCGTCGCAGTCATCACCCTGTTGACCCTTGAGAGCCAATCCTCTACTTGGGTCGGGGTTTCTGCCCCCGTGAACACCGGTGGATGAAAGCCCATGACATGCTTCAGTTGTCTTTCAGTTGCTCTCCGCGCAACTCTGGTTCCACCACAACTTGCTCAACCCTCCTTTGCTCTGCCGTCTAAAGCGGTACTTGCTCTGCAGCAGGAGCAGGCTGCTGCACCTGCCTTGCAGGCTGCGCATTAATCATTGTCATGACCGCTTCTGCCACCAACCTAATGGTCTCGGCAGACAAAGGTGTTGCGGGCGTATCGCTTGGCGCACTGCTCGCCTCAGAACCTGGCCGTTCAGACGGCCCAGCGCCACTTCTGGTCACCTATAATCGTGCAAAACACCGATAAGCGACCAAACACTACTACAAATAGCAATTATAGGAACACGCAGGTTCCTCAAACATGTGTATTTTCATTCCTAAGTGGACATTCATGGGTTCTTTTCATGTTACAACGATGACGCACACAATGTGCTCACCACCCCTTAAAGTGAATTCGTCCACGAATTCATTTAAGCGTGACCGAAACCAGAAGTCTGATACCAATTTGTAACACCCCTATCCGTCACATAGTATATAGCAGTAGGTCCGGCCGGGGCCTGACGCCATATACTACGGATAGACCGGTTGGTTACGCGTTGAAACCATACAACCAATCAGAGCATCCTACACAACACCTAGCGGAAGCAATTTAATTAAGTTGCAAAAAGATAAGAACCCTGCCACAAAGCATGAATGTCCACTACACCCCAGGAATGAGTACATACACAAAAGAGAACTGGCCTTAAGGCCTTACATTGTTCACTTAACAAAAAAATAGTGTTTTTCAGACCTCGGCTCGCAGGCCGGCCATACATGAATGAACGGGAAAAAACATATCAAATTAGGCCTTCGAGGGCCGGCACAGCAACAAGGGCTTTATCCCGCTATTTCCCGCTCGGCTCCGCAGCACCTGCAAGCAACAAACCACCGCCCGGTGGCAAACAAAAGCAACGGTCAGCAATGCTGACAAAATTATAACGATCCCTCCCCCACAATCGGGGCGGGGATGCTCTTTTTCCTGCACTTTATTAGTATAGGCATTTATAAAAGGTAATTGCACATCACCACAGGCGTAGGCTCGCACGGCAACACACCCCGTGCACTCAGGGCACATTCTCGGCGAACCGGCCAACGTCACGTCAATTCAAGCCATAGACGTTCCCGATCCACCACCGCCTCTAGGACGGTCATCCATATGAGCAAATTGTCTCCTTAGCCTTGGTCACGACAATTTAAGCCATAGACCGCCGAAGACCCTCGTCCATGCCAACGGTCCTACCGAACGACATAGACCGGGTACGGTTCCGCTTGACCCGTGCTCATACCGCAACGGCAATTTAAGCCATATGTGCAGGTCAAGACTCACCGAGTCCCGTTTCCGCTACAAAATCACATAACCCAGTTATGTTCACGTTGGCTCCCCGGCCTCCGTGTTGGCAAAACCCACTTTTGCCCAGTTTTCCGGGTGCACCTTAGAGTTAATCTCTAAGATTCCCTGACGCAATCTACCACGTAGAAAAACCCGAAAACACCCAAACATCCGGAGTCTTGCCCGGTTCAAATGCAATGCAACATCACCGATTCGGAGCAACACGTCCGAATAGGCTTCACACACAATGCCTATGTCCGTTTACGCATACGAACTCTACACAAGGGGGACTTCACATATCTACCCCAAGGAGCGCTCCAACTATTCGCTCACTCGCGAGAGCGGGCTCCCTATGCAAGGAAAAGAGGGCTTCACATGCCCAAGATAAAGAATCGTTACCCTTGCATTTTTCTGTGGCGCCATCGCAAACTACGTGGTTAGAAAGCTTCGCAACGTCGTCGCCTCCGCGGATCTGGGCTCGGATCGCGATTTGGAGCTTCGAACCTCCTCCGGCGGCCGGATTTTGGCCTCACACCACCAATGAAGCTCTCCCCTCTCTCTAGGATATAGAGAGAGAACTCAAGATGAAAATGAGGGTTTCTCCCCCCATTTCCCGGCTAATAACCCCCCAGGAGCAGCCCCCACCGTCGGATCCAGATCCAAGGGAATGAACGGCCGAGATTAGTTCCAAAATAACAAAATCTGGGCCGAACACGGGTTGGCGCACGGCCGTGTGCCTGGCCGTGTAGTTCATTCGCCGATCGACACAGGTCCTGACACGGCCGTGTGCCACGGGCCGTGTTACCTGGAGCTTCAGGACGATCGTCGGGCTTCCAGAACACGGCTTCGAACACGGCCGTGTTCGAGGCCGTGTGCCCCACACACAGCTTGAGACACGGCCGTGTGTCTCAGGCCGTGTACTTCTCTGACTCGAGACTGCACAAAACCACTGAACACGGGTAGGCACACGGCCGTGTGCCTGGCCATGTGCCCCTGTTCAGACCTCCAAAAGCGTTGATTGATCGCCCCGCGATCAACTCCGAGGTTGGGGTCTTACAAAATCTTCAGAGCCTGCTATCTCAATTTGATACAGTTCATTTCAGATTTCTGCCAGTACCTCTCACTGAAGATCTGTCTAAGGCCATTTTGCCTGTATCTGTTTGTGATCCCAGCCTCATTGAATCCTATATCAATTCCTGGAAGGCTGTGGATATTCCTGATGCTGCTACTAAGGCCATTGTGCTTCCTGTTGTTGAAACTGCTGCTGCTGCTGCTGCTGAAGATATAGAGATGATTCCAGCAACTGCTGATGAAGAACTTGCTTCCTACCTAGAAGATCCCACACCTGCTGCTATGCCTGCTCCAGCCCAAGTGTCTGCTGCTACTGTTGCTCCTGTTCTGACCTCTGATCAATTAAAGCTACAAGAAAAGTACTTGAAAAGCATTGATGATCTGTATGACAGACCACAAAGCTCAAATAGTGACCAATTCCAGACTGAATCAGATGACTCTGCCCATACCATTGCCAAGAAGAGGAAAGCTAGAAGCAAAGGCATGATGTCAGTTCCTCCAGCTACAGCAAAAGACTCCAATGATATTCCCTACTACATTATGCATGATTGCCCCATTTTTGAGCCATGGATGCAATACTCCAAGAATCAACAGAAAGATATGAAGAAGAGAAGGAAGCTTGATAAATATGAAAATGGATCTTCACAATATCAGCCTCCTCCTCCTCCTCCTCCAGATTCTGGATCAGGCTCAGCCCCTCAAGCTCCAGCTTCAAGGCAAAGCTCCTCCCAATCTTTTCCAAGATACTATCAAAGGGGACAACATCAAAGAGGATATCAATCCAGAAGGGGTCATTATAGAGGAAATCAGAGAGGACAAAGATCTTATCAAAGGGAAGGACAAGGCCACTCTGACTCTTCTTCAGGTCCTTTCCCTTACAGGCTGAAAGACACAATTGTTTCCAGGACTCCTCCTGCTTCTGAATCTCTCAACTGGTATGAACCTCCTGTTCCTTTTGAGGATCCTGAGAACAATCCTTTATCTTGGACAGCAAGAATGAAAGAACTAGCTGCTCTTGATCAATTAAAGAAAGCCAGAGAGCAAGGCATGGACATCTCCAATATAACAACTTTATCAGATCAAAGGAAGAAAGAATTGGAAAGATATGCTTCTAGAAAGTTTTTCAACCCAGAAGACTACATGAAGCTGCACCCAGAGGCTATAGTTCCAAGGCCAAGATCTCAAACTTCTCTAGGTGCAGAGGATGACAGAAGATCAAAGAAAGAAAGCCAGAATCCTAACAGAGAAATTTTATTTAAAAAGGGAACTGAGAAGAAGTAAATTGTGTAAGCTGAACTTTCATCCTCATCTGGATAATTGCTGCTATTTTCTCTGTGATCTGCTTGCTGCTATATCTTTGATTAGTTAGCTCTTGTTTCTGTATGAATGCTTATTCATCTCCTAATGTTATTTGTAAATTGTAATCCTAACCCAAATAGGGGGAGATTGTTGGAACACCCTATTACTAATTTGGGTAAGGATCACTATGGTTGTCTTAGGAAACCAGGTTGACCTACTTGTATAGTTGTGAAGGTCAACACTAGAGTGAGTCTAGGGCTTAGAACTTAGGTTTGAAGCTGCCCCCAGGACCATTCCAAGATCAAGGTTGAAGAGCTAAGTCTAAGGCAATTTTCGTCGAGCTCAGGTCGACGAATCGTCGAACTCGTTCGACGCTCTCTGAGCTCAACTTGATAAATCGTCAAACTCCGGTCGACGATCTTCGAGCTCAGATCGACGATCTCTCTTCAGTCATTCTTCAGGTCGCTGAGCTCGGTTCGACGATCTTCGAGCTCAGTTCGACGTTTTCTGTCTACTTTATCTCATTTTATCTCTGAGCTCAGTTCGACGATCGTAGAGCTCAGATCGACGATTCTTCTGAGAGATCGACGCTTTTAAGTATTCAAATACTGTTATTCTTTGGAATGTTTTTGAATATTATCAGCATTTATGATAAGAAGATCTGCCAGCCGTTTGTCTTTATTCTGGAGCAAGTTTCAAGGTATTATTCAGAGAATGTTTGCTGGACTTTCCTCTAGAAGACAAGACTCTTTATGGAAGACATTTATGACTGCCAACGGATATTTTGGACAAAGAATTTTTCAGAGAATAAAAACTTCCTTTTTCAATTACAAGGAGATACAGAGAATACAGAACACTTGTAGAAGGAGAATAACAAAAAAAAGTGTTCACAACTTCATCTCAAGAACTCCAGACACCTCATTTCTCAGTCTTCTTGCTGAAATAATCTTTTGCTGGTGATCAAAGTTCTGAAGACCTATCACCCTAGAGCAAAGCTTCCCTTCTTGAACCAGTCTAGATCTCAGGGGGAGCTTTGACAACAAAGATCCACTAGTCTTCTCTCATTTGATTTGAGAACAGAGAAGACAACTTCATTTCCTTTTCCTTTTTATTTTCCTTCTGTAAAAGGGTTTTCAAAACTCCCTTCAAAAGCTTTGAGTCTGGTTCTGGGAGCCTTGTCAAAACTCAGTGGTGGCAAGACCCCTTATCAAAAAATCCAGTTTTGGTTTTTGAGCACCTTAACAAAAGCTCATTGGTGTTAGGACACCTGATCAACTCATCCTGAGTGGATTCCTACTAAGGGTGGTAGAAGAGTGGATGTACCCAGGTTTTGGGGAACCACTATATTTCCTTGTGTCTTCTGGATTGTTTGTTTGATTGTTGCTGTGTGCTGTGCTCTTAGTTTCTTGCTTCTTTAATTATTTTCTAGCACTCTACACTATAGTAGAAATTAAATTTTATATGTGTTGATATTTTCAAAACTGTGAAACTTATTTGAATAAACTCTATTCACCCCCCCCCCTCTAGAGTTGAGATAGATCTTACCCTCACTTTCAGAAACCTTTGGTAAGAACTAACTTGTCTTAGCCACTTAGGCAACCTGTCCCATCATAGCTTATCAAGACAAACTGCAATCATTAACCTTGAACACAAGTTAGATCACAACATGTGTATATATTATTTTGTTGGTCCTTCTTCAAATTCAGGACATTGGGATTAATGGACCCAACATGAGTGTATTGGTTCTCCAAGCTTGATTTGTGATCGGGGTACTATCAGTTAAGGATACAGGAAGAAGATGTCTAGAAAATAGCATTTAGCTCGAGATACAGCTTATATAAATTCACTATGATGTTGTTTGGACTTACAAACACCACTTCTGTATTCATAAGTCTGATGAATAGGGTGTTTGAGTCATATTTGGATTCTTTTATCATCATATTTATTGATGACATTTTAATCTACTCAAGGATAGAGGAGCAACATGTAGAGTACTTTGCCTTAGTTTTAAAGAAACTAAAAGAGCATTGTTTGTTTTGTAAGTTCAGCAAATGCGAGTTTTGGCTCCGATAAGTGGCTTTCCTGGGCCATATTATAAGTAGAGCTGGACTAGTAGTAGATCTGGCCAAGGTACGTGTCGTGAAGGAGTGGTCTCCTTTGAGGTCAGCAGTTGATGTGTGAAGTTTTCTTGGACTTGCTGAGTATTATCGCAAGTTTGTTGAAGGGTTTTTAAAGATCGCCATTCCCCTCACTGCTCTGACAAAGAAGGGTGTACCTTTTATGTTGACACCCAAGTGTGAGGCTGCATTTCAAGAGCTAAAGAATCGCCATACCTACGCACCAATCTTGCCCTACCATCTAAGGAAGGATTGATTACAGATCTATACTGATACATCCTATCAGGGCATGGGAGCAATGTTGATGCAGCACGGGCATATGATTGAGTATGGTTCTAGACAACTTAGGAAACATGAAGTAAATTATCCAGTGTATGACTTAGAGATGGGAGCAGTGTTTTTTGCTTTGAATATTTGGAGACACTATTTGTATGGTGTCTACTATGAGATCTTTTCAGATCATAAAACAGAAGTACATCTACACACAGAAAGATCTGAAATTGAGGCAGTGGTGGTGGCTTGGGTTTCTATGGGATTAAGAGTTTACGTTGAACTACCACCCCGGGAAGGCGAACTCATTGGCGGATACTCTAAGCAGGAAGGCACCCGTGTCAAGCCTAGAGTCTTAATTAATGGCTATGAAGTTGGCTAGAGTACTTGAAGAGATGGAGATTACCCTGGTGTCTAAGGCTTTTCCCGAGGCCTATACGGAGTACCTGTCTACCATGAGTATAGTTTGTGACATTTGAGACCAGATTCGGGCAGAGCAAGGAAATGATGCTGCTTTGTCCCTTGTGTTCCAAGCAATTGTGGGAGGATTAACAGAGGGATACAAGCTAAATGAAGGCCTCATTTATTTCCATAACAGACTTTACATTCCCGTAGGTGGTGGGATTCAGGAAGACATCATGAGAGAGGCCCATTGCAACAAGTATTCAGTGAATCCCGGAATTTCCAAGATGTACACTAACTTGCATAGGTCCATGTTTTGGCAAGGAATGAAGAGAGATGTCACATGCTATGTTACACACTGTGAAGTTTATCAGAAGGTAAAGGTATAGTGCAAGAGCCCTGGGGCATTATTAGATTCATTTCTTATCCCATAGTGGAAGTTCGAGGATATTTCCATGGATTTTGTTCACGGTCTTCCCTGATCTCGCTCAAGGAATGATTCAGCTTCGGTGATTGTGGACGCTTTACAAAGGTTGCCAGGTTTATTCTTATGAGGAAGGAGGTGCATATTGATGAGTTGGTGCGTCTCTTTGTGGAGGAGTTCGTTTGGTATCATGGGGGTGCCTAAGACAATAGTCTCGATCCGTGATGGTAATTTCACCTCTATGGAATGGAAGGAAGTTTAGGTATATTTGGGTTCTCGCCTTACCATCGGCACGACTTTTCACCCTCAGACTGACGGCCAGTCAGAGAGAAATCAGAATAATGGAAGACTTATTGTGGCTATTCGTTTTGTGTAGGGGAGAGTCGTATGAGAGACTTCTACCATTGGTAGAGTTTTCATACAATAATAGCCACCAAACAAGCATTAGAATGGGGCCTTATGAAGCACTCTATGGTTGGAGGTGCAGAACCCCATTATCATGGGTCTAGGATGATGAACTTATGGTATTGGGAGTGGAATACATCGATGTCACCGATGTTATCATTAGGTTGATCCGAGATCACATGTTGGAGGCTCAGAGCCGACAAGTAAAGTACTATGATGCGAAGCACAGGATGGTGGAATTCTAAGTGAATGACAAAGTATTTTTAAATATTAGTCTGATGCATGGGTTATCACGTATTTGTGTAAGGAAAAAGCTCAGCCCGTGATTCAAGGGGCCTTATACTATTTTGGAGAAGATTGGTCCCTTGGCTTATAGGTTAGAGCAACCACGGGAATTTTAGAACTTACACGATGTCTTTCATGTGTCTTCCCTTTGCAAGGAACTACTATGTCCTTAGCAGTTTTTCATCGCTACATCTGGCCCCATAGCATCTGATATATCTGTTCAATTAGAGCCTATGCGGATAATAGATTCTGAATTACGAAGGCTAAAGAGAAAAAGTGTTCCATTAGTGAAGGTCCTATGGTCCAACTATTTGAAAGAGGAGTACACATGGGAGCATATGGATCTTATGCGGCAACGCTACCCAGAGTTGTTTCCCAAAGGTAAATTTAAACACTTACCTTGTATACCTTGTACTTTGTTAACCGTAGACTTAGCTTTGATTTCAGGGACGAAATCTTTTTGTTGGTTTATAGGATTTGTAACATCCCATTTCAAGCTAGACCCTTCATGTGTGTTTTGGTGTTACTACGGTGACTTGAGTTGGTAGAAAATATTGTGAGAGAACCCGAGGCCATGGGATGGTAGTTAAATCTGTCCTGGAGTGAATTCATCGAGAGGACTTGTGAATTCGTCGAGAGGAATCGACGAATTCATCGAGTGAACTCGAGGGGACTTGTGAAATTCGTTAAGATATTCGTCGAAAGGACTCGTGAAGTTGTCAAGAGGGTTCGACAAAATTCGTCGAGAAGACTCATGAATTCATCGAAATGACTCATGTAACATACTATATGCACTCGACGATTCCTCGAGTGAGTTTGACGATTCGTCAAGTAAACCTTGTCTTTTTTATGTACTTTTTTTTATATTATAACCAAGTTATGTCCAATAAGGGGGTGACACATGGCATAGAGTCCTTGAACCCTAAATCACTAGTTGTTTCTTTATAAGGCTTGTGTCTGGCATTCTTCCATCTGGAGCATCAATTCTTCCACTGATGATGACAGTACTGTTGAAGCAAGGAAAATATCTACTCCAAAATTTTGATCAAGGCAGTCTGAGGTTACCGGTTAAGCGGTCGGGTTCTACGACTAACGAGCTAGGATGCAGAAACAATCAGACAAGAAAAAGGACCTCAAGTGCTGTGGTATGGAGGTCCCACCACGTACCCGGATTTTTAGAAGAAGCTTCCCCTCCACAACCAAAAATGACCGAGTAGAGTATGAGGTAGACTGGTTGACAACAAAGTTACGGTGACTAAGAGGGATAGTCGTTAGACCGCAACCTATCTCTCTGAAGAAAAGATTCAAATGCTTAACACGATGTCCAGGAAATGAAGTACTCGAGATCTTTAGAGAGGTTCTGAAGTCCTTCTCCTCGATCCCCTGGGGTCCTATTTATTGGCTAATCCAAAAGGATGGGGTCTTATTTATAGCCCCACCCCCGGCGACTAGGAGACTTCTTGGGGGAGTTTTCTTATTTGGGTGAGTTACCGACATAGTTGACTACCTGGTGAGTATGCAAGGTTAGCTCGCCATACTTGCCCAGGACTTCTGTCGTCTTGCGCGTTGATTCTTACTTTTGTCTTGACTTGTTGAATTTGACTCTTATTGACCTGGCTCTGGAGGGGTCCACCCTCGACGAATATAAGTTATACAAGTGCAACGATTACTTCCCCAGGGCGCAATATGGGGCTTATGGGCGAGTCCTTGGATGCTTGATTGTAACAGCTCCATCGAGTTTAAGATAATAATAGAAGGTCCGGTCAACGCCCCACACTAAATTCCACAGACAGTCAGTTGAGTTACACACTGAAACCAATATATACACATGTCCTAACTCAGAGTTACATTCTAGCGGAAGAATTAACATTAACTTAGAACCCAAAATGGTAGGCATAACAACCATTAGTCAAACGGAGGATAGTCAGGCAAGGGGGACAGTCCTGATACGACATAACCTCACTTCCTTTTGTGACTGATGTGAGTTTTAAGTGTTATGATGTAGCCTTCAGGCAGTTTGTGTATATTATTATTACAAGAGTTGATGTACCTTCCTATTATGATGTACTGTTTTATACATTTACCTTTTTGTGGATTATGACTCCTGTGTTCTTATTTTTTGGGGGATTGGCATTTGTGCTATCAGAAATTAGCCGGCAGAATGGGCAACATGAGGTATAGATAAGCATGTGTGTTGCTGCTACAACAAGGCGGCTGTTCTGGGCATAAAACTCCCCTCAGGTGTGTCCGAAGTTCTTGGAGGGGGGTTTTACATATTACAATAGAGAAGAGTGGAACAACCATGAAGTGTCAAATGTCCACTTCAAAATGCATGGCAGAACTAATCGTGATGCCCCTACTCCTGCTCCTCCTCCAAAATATTATCCCCAGCCTAATGCTTACTTTTGCATGCAGCATGAGAAAATCAAAGGAAAGGAGCATTCTTGAGACAATCATTTCTTTATATTCTGTTATGTTGTGATTGTCTTTAAATTCCCTTAGAAACACTTATATTAATATTTAAATTTTGTTGATCTCAGTTATATTTTTTTTCACTTTAGTGTTTCTTCTATGCTTTATTTTTTGTGATATTCAGCTTAGTATTATGTGTTCTGACTTCTTCAAATAGGGGGAGATTGCTGGGTATTATATCCACAATTGCAATGATTTGAAGAAGTGTCTCTTTAACTAAGTTGAATTGATTCTGTATTTGATGTTAGTTTTAGTTGTGCGTGGTTCATGTCTTTATTGCTAAATACAAACCATTGTCAGGTTACAATTGGTCTCCAAACACAGTTCTGTGCAGTGTAATTCCTCACTGCATAGAACATCGTGTTGACCCATATACAATCTTTCTAATGGGGTGTACTTTATCTAGCATCGCAAAGGAAGTTGTTTTCTAGAAGTTGCTGATTTTCGCTAAGTCAATTTCTCGAGTGATCTCGTGAGGACAAGTGAAATTCCTCGAGAACTCACATAAGCACTAGAGGAATTCGTCGAGTGATCTCAGGAGTGCTTGAGAGATCACTGAGAACTGCTGTCCAGAACAACTAAGTTGAAGTAGCTTAGACGTCTCGTATATACTCGATAAATTCGTCGAGTACTTACGTGAGTTCTCGTAAAATTCATCGAGTACTCTCGAGAGGTCAAGTGAACTACTTTAATGTTCCAAAGAAAGTTTGAAGACTTAGCTAGTTCAAGTAAATTCATCGTGTACTCAAGGCAATTCATCGAGTACCTTGAGAGCTTTCAGCTAATTCGTCGAAAGGTCTCGTGAAGTATGAACATCTCACGCAAGCTCTCCCCCAAGTTATTTCAACTAGTTTTTCGAGTCGTCTTGAGAGTTCACGTGTTGTCTGGACGAATTTAGGTGAAAACAAAATTTCATTCTGTTTCGTTATCGTTTTTACAGCTATCTAAAATTAGGGCTTCCACTATATACATTATACGTGGACGGTAGAACTAAGTTCTAAATCGAGCTATTAATGAGGAATCGTCTATAAATAGTCAAGGATTATTTCAGAAAAACATAATCGTGGTCTAATTGCAAATTACCATAAACAATCGGGATTTCAAAATCGATTTTACGAAGAACTCTGCCACTGATAGTCCTCCTGATCCGCGATTCTCCTGCAAAGAAAAGACTTGATTGATCTTAAGATTTCAGATTCACATACGTTCAAAGATCAATCATTTTCTTAGATCAGATCTGTGTTCTAAATTTTTGCTCCTTCTTCTTCCTCTTCAAGATTTCAGTCAAAGCTTTCACACAATGAAGAAGGACTATTTTCAAATCTGAGATAGGAGATTATTTTCAAATAATATTTTTCTTCTTGCTTTGTAGGAAGTTTTTTCTTACGAGTTTTTGCAGATCCTTTTTGTAGGATTGAGTGTAGGGGAAGTTGTTCTTCGAGATTGTTCGAGTTATACACTCAGAGTGTAAGATTGTTTAATCTGAGTTTTTGGTGAAGTAGTCGAGTCTAGCCTGAAGTGCTAGATTAGCGAGGCGGGAAAGTGGACGTATCCGTCTTTAAGGAACCACTATAAATCTTTGTGTATATGTTGTGATCTCTTATTTTGTGCGCTTTATGTTGATATGTTTTAAATTCCACTAAAAGCCGCAAGATTCAGCTATTCACCCCCTCTAGGTGATTTAGGTTGAAAATTATATACATTCAAATATCATCATCCCATGTCGACGCTTTGAGCACTTTCCTCTTTCCTTTATCTCTGCCTTATCTTTTCTTCCTTTTAGGGCTTTGGGAAGTCACTCTTCATGTGTCCTGACTTATGACATTGAAAACATTCAGGAGTAGGCTTTTCTTCATCACTTTCTAACCCCTTCAATGGTTTGTTCCATCTCCTCTTCTCTTTTCACCTTTCTTTAGAAATATTTTGAACCTCCCTTGTTTCTTGAGATTCTTCATGAAACTTCTAAATTCATGGACATAAAGACTCCCTTCATAATCGTCATCGGACTCTTCCGCTACCTCATTTTCCTTCGTCGCTTTCAGTGATGGTACCTTCTTCTTCTTCTCCCTAGGCTTGTATTTTTCAGTTCAAGCTCATATGTCTTCTGGTTCCTAATGAGGCTCTCAATATCCAGGTTACTGATGTCATGATATTAGGCAATAACAGTCACTTTAGAATTGAATCATAGAGGCAATGATCGCAGGATCTTCCTAACCAAGTCCCCATTTGAAAAGGTCTTTCCAAGAGATCTGGAGGCATTGATAATCTTCGTGAAAATAGTGTACATGCTATCCACCTCCTCATTGATCGCCATCTAGAACTATTCATACACAAAATCAAGTCGAAATAGCTTTGATTCCTTCACCTGTGAGGTGATAGTACGTTTTGTAGTCAGAACTATTAGGGTATTTTCAGATTTTTCATACACAAATCATGTCTTGTAAGCTTATATGTTGACCTCCTTTTGTATATATTTATACCACTAATATGTTCTCTTCTTTTTGCAGGTTTTCACAGCTTTCGGCCAAAATGACAAGACACGCCCCCTTGATACGCCCTCCATGGGCATGTCACAGGGTGTGTAAACCGATCCTGAGGAAGTTTGCTGCCATAACCCAAGTCCCAAGAAAAACACCTGACATGCCCCCCTGACACGCCCTCCCTGGGCGTGTCTCTGGGCATGTCACCCTTATCCCGAAGCCTGCAGGCCACCATTAATGATTTTGCATTGTTGCGCGTCAACAGTAATAGACACGCCCCCCTACACGGCCGTGTCACCGGGCGTGTACCACCTTTTTCGACGTTTGATGGATTTCCAAGCAATGATTTTGACGTGATGTGCCTTACACGCCCCCCTACACACACGTGTCCTAGGGCGTGTCCACCGTTATATAGAAGCAATCATCATTCCCGCAAGAATCCTGCACAAGAGGTCAACCCCGTACTTGATACGCCCCCCCCCTGACATGCCCTCCCTGGGCATGATAGGGGGGCGTGACCCACCCAGAAAAAAAATTCTATAAATTCAAGGCTCCCGCCTATGTCCATAGGAGTTGTGGGGTGAGAGGTGAGGTGCTGCCCTTTTATTTCTTGGAGTTTTTCATGTATTTCCTTTAGTGTTCTTCCTCTCTCTCTTTCTCATTTTAAGCTTTTCTTAACTCTAGCTTAGTGTAACCTTTTGTAATAGCTCATGTAATATCCTTAGTAGCTTAATGTTAATGCTAGCCTAGGTTTCATTTCCATGCACCTTTAATCTTTTATTTCAAAGTTGTAGCTCTCTTTTAACATTAATATAAAGTGCCCTTTTACTTTATTTTCTTAATATTCTTCTACCCATCTCTCTTCATCCACTTCTCCATGATAAAACTAATCCTCCTTGTACTCCATATTGATTATCCGAGATTCGAGTTGATTATGTTATGATGTTTTAAGTTTACTTTTTCTATTTAGGGTTTAGGCCTTCGATTTACTCTTGAAAATTCATGTTTGGACTTATATCATCAATATATAATTTCCATCTTTGTTTTCACTCTTAGCTAGTTGAGAGACTCGTAGTTTGAAGTGAACACTCAAGAGTAAAGAGAATTGCACGCATCAATCGAGAGAGGCAAACGTTTAATCTCCCAGATTGGAGTGAAATCAAATAGCGGGGTTCACCACGTAAAGCAAGTTTTAGGTCTCTGATTTGGACGAGAGTTTGGTCGGACCTTCCTAAACTCAGTTAGGTATGACTTTAAGAGAAGCGTGTTCAAGCTTTAGGAACCTCCACGGTCAAGGAACTTTAGCTCACTACTAGAAAACACACTGTTGGCCAGGGCAAATTGCCCTGGCAAAAAGTCCATAATCGTGTTTTAGCCACGGTCTAGCCGCGGGAAAAATCTGTGGCTAAAGTCGGCGTGGCTAAAACATTTAAGCCACGAATCGGCCGTAGCAAATAGTATTAGCCATGGAAAAACTACCGTGTCCAATAAGCCAACTATTAGCACGGTATGAAACCCTGTCTAAAAGTGAACTCATTTTTGAAAAAAAAAGCTATTTGCAATAGTTTCAAGCCGTGGCAAATACTAATTTATGTTTTTTTTAAACACATTATAATGCTAGGCATGTGCTCCCCTCATTAGTTTATTTTTGTAGCACTACTAGGAATGACTGGAATTGTTGCTGCTGGAAGGATATTATACAAGGAGTTTTCATGCTTGTTTCGCTAGCATACAAAATAATAGATGTATACAAAACCTCACCCAATCCAAACAGACAATGCAAACCATATACCATTTACGAAAGAACATGCAAAAAATTTAAGCTGATTCTTTAGCCTTAAAAGCAACAAAGTTCAAATATAGTACTTTCATCCTAATGTCGTATTTCCATTATAACTGAAAACAACAGAAAATGAATAATATATAATGTTTGTACTGTATGGCATCATCCTAATGTCGTATTTGGTTGGGTCTCGAGACTAGATGGCAGGCAAGTGTAAGAAACCCTCCTCACTAGATGTCCATGAATGCTACAAATAGATCACTGTGGATGTAATCATTGTCCACCAGGCTAACTAAATAGTAACTTTTTTGCACCTATAATTAAGATAAACAATAAGTCAGTTTGAATGAGTGTACATACCCAGAAAAACTTCACTTCTCTTGAGTATATTAACATTAAAAAACCAAGGTATTGAAATAAAAACTAAAAACATATGGAAGGCCAACAATGAGCATACCTGATACATCATCGGTGAGAGGGGAGAGATCTTCTGGTTCTAGATGGAGGGGAGCGATCTGCTGGTTCAAGATGGAGGAAGGGGCAATCTGGTAATGCATGTCAGCAGTAAGAAAAAATGGGAAAGGAAGAAGATGAGCAACTGTGAATTATGACAGGGGATCGAGAATGCTACTTGCCTCTCTCAAAATCAACAGTAGAAGCTCCGTCGGAGCACCTAAGAGAAACTTCTTACGTACCTTAGCATGAAATCGAAATGCACATGCTGAAGAAATAGAAAACCTAATAAGAAATCAAAAAGACATAAAGAAATGCAAGCAATGGTGTCCGTCATTTTCAACCAGTGCTGGTTCTAGATGTTTCTTGCTGATGCACATGTTGAAGAAGGGTGTTTGGTCGAAAAAGACTGAAACTCTCTGGAGAAGAGGCATACTTGCTCTCCTTTCCTTTGCACCATTCTGAGCCAAACCGAGGAAGAAATCGCGGCAGAGGCATGCGATGATTGAGGGAGAAGGAAGAATTGTTATGCCCTGCGCAGAAGTGAGGAAAAAATTTTGGCTATCGCGATTTTGAGAGGGGGAATAGTGACGAAAGGAAACCTAAATTAAGCTGCCTAAAGACCGAAATAATAAACAATATAATAAAAATTTATTTAATATATATATATATATAATTTTTATAAACTGTACAATAGTATTTGTTTAGCCATGATTTCATCAAGGCCGTGGCTAATGGTTTCGTTTTTTGCCACGAATCTGTTATCCGTGGCTAATAATTAATTATTTGCCATGAAATATGATCCGTGGATAATACGTAACTATTAGCCACGAATTTTTACCCAAGAAAAAAAGTCTAGCTAATACTCATTTTTCTAGTAGTGCCTTATTAAGTAGTGTTTATTATCGCATTTTAATAAACTTTTGTCAAGGCGATTCTCGATCGAGTGCTTTTCTATTTAATCGTTGCAGCCCTTGTTGCAATCACTTTTAGTAGCTTTTAATTTAACTACAAGTAGTTCTCTTTTTAGCACAAATATTTATTTTCTTAATTACAATTAGTTTTCTTTTAACAAACCCTAAAACAATCCTTCGATAACATAATAGTCTTCCTGTGATTAAAATTACTCAATAGTACCCGGATCTTAATAAGACACTTTTGTCCCCTAACTACAATTCGATAGGTATACTTGCCTAGATTGATTGCTAGTTCAGTTCTTATTTTCTTCACGATTAGAAGACACCAAGTTTTTGGCGCCATTATAGGGGAACAACTTTTGTTGATAATTCGAAATCACGAACCTATTACTTTTATCATTTCTCTTTCTCACCCTCTTTCTTAAAAATTAAAAATTAAAAAAAAACATATTAACGCTCTTAATAGAAACCCACATCACAATTTTTCTACACCACCTAACTCTCTCGAAAAGGGCAATGTGGCTTAAATACCACTATCTTATCTAGTACCTTGGGAACCCTTTATTGGGTAGTCCTTGGGAAGTTCGGGAGTTAAAACATTAAAAAATCTATTTCAAAAAATTTTTTTAACTCTTTTTTCTAGTTTTTTTGTTTCTTCCTTTATCTTCTCTTATTCTAGTGCATGACCCGCAGAAATCAGTCGGTTATTTTGGACTTGGACCATGAAACTGAGCGTACTCTTCGGAGAATATCGTGATTTCAAGGCCCTACTCTCTAAATATCGGTTGAGGATTCCGAGTCATTTTCTACCTTAAGAATGCAAGAACCCAATGTAGAGGAAGCTCTGCATTGGCCTATGTCCTATTATGCAAGGCTGAATCTAGAGGGTACAGAATCAAGCATGGTTCGCCCTGTTGTAGCTACCTTTCTGGAGATGAAGATCTGAATGGGCACACATCGCTAGCTTTCTTAAGATTTGTGAGACATTTAAAATCATTGGTGTAACAAATGATGTTATAAGGCTAAGACTCTTCCCCTTCTACCTTAGAACCAAAGCTAAATAGTGTTTGATGACTCTTCAAAGAGGGAGCATCACCACTTGGAATCCAATAATCGAAAAATTTCTTAAGAAGTATTTTCCGCCAGCTAAAACAGCAAAACTTACGAACGATATTTCTACCTTTAGTCAAGTAGATTCAAAATCACTATATGAAACCTGGGAAAGATTTAAAGAACTCTTAAGATGATGCCCCCATCATGCGCTGCCTTTATGGTTACAAGTGCAGACGTTTTATAATGGGCTAAATCAAAATACAAAGCAAATGATAGATGTAGCTTCCGGTGGTACTTTAAACCACAAAACCCCAAAAGCAGCTCTTGAGCTTTTCGAGGACAGAGCCATAAACACATATCAGTGGAATGTGCCTAGACCTCCCTCAAACAAACCTGCAGGTATATTTTAAGTAGATAATGTCTCCTAGCTGGTCCTACAAATAGAAATACTAAGAAAAAAGTTAATAGAGATGTCTGCTACCTCCGCCCCTCAGGTATGGGAATCTACAACTACTGCCCCCGAAAAAATAGATTATGTTAATAATATTCCTAGGAATGCTTTTAATAAATTTTTGCTGCAAATTTTCCTGCGCTAGGCTTTGCTTTTCCGAATAGTTATAATCCCGCTTTACGAAACCACCCAAATTTCTCGTGAGTAACCCTTCGAACGTGATGTGCCCGCCACCAAAAAAGGATTTTTCTGCACCACCTCCACCTCTTCAAAATTATCAAAAACCTCTAAGAATTGAGGAAATGTTTTCAAAATATATGACTGTTAATGACGCGACTATAGGAAGCCTAGCCGTATTCGTTAAAAGTCTAGAGAATCAAGTAGGACAACTAGCTAAAATAATATCTGAGCAACTAGTCGGGTCTCTTCCTGCCAATACCGAGCACAACCCGAGAGATCAAGTGAAAGCTATAACTCTTCGAATTGGGAAGAAAGTTTTTGGTATGGTTAGCGAAGAGCCTGAGGCAAGCTCCGCCCGCGTTTTGAATATTCCACCACCTGCTGAAAAAGAAGTTATCACTCCGCTCTCTGCTTTGGAAAAATATCTCGCTCCACCACACATTTTTAAAAATGATCCAACTCCACCATACCCATCCCATCTTGATAAACAACATCTTGATGATTAGTATACCCGCTTCTTAGAAATGTTTAAGCAAATCCACAAAAATCTACCTTCCAAGAAGCGATTTCCCAAATGCCGAAGTATGCTAAGTTCTTAAAGGACCTCCAGAATAATAAGAACAAGTCAGAGATCTTATTGCATGTCACGTTAAACGCCGAGTGCTCTGCTGTCTTGACAAACCGTTTACTAAAGAAGATCAGTGATCCAGGTAATTTTTCTATACGGTTTGTCTTTGGTGATCTCTTTGTCAAGCATGCATTGGCCGATTTTGGTGCAAGTATCAACCTAATGCCTTTCTCGTTATTTAAGAAGTTAGGAATTGGTAGCCTCAACCCCACGCGTTTGTGTATCCAGCTCGCCGAAAGAACCGTTAAGTACCCATTAGGAATAGTGGAGGATGTTCTAGTCAAAGTCGACAAATTCATCTTCCCGGTGGATTTCGTCATATTAGGCATCGAAGAAGACGTCGAGGTTTCCTTGATCCTTGTCTGACCCTTCCTTGCCACCTCCCGAGCTATCATTGACTAAGTAATGGAAAGCTCTTCCTATGAGTAGGCGACGATGAAGAAACCTTCTTTATCACCCCTTCGATTAAAAATACCCTAGAGAATGATGACTCCTGTTTCTTCTTAGATACCTTAAGTGATGAATCTTCCTACAACATTTATGAAGATGAATTTTCTGATTTTTGTTCTTCCTCGATTTTTCCTACTGAAAGTCTTCAAGAAACCGCCATGGATATTAATTTACACCGTTCAAATTTTTCGTATAAGTTTAAAGTCTACGAAGATATTATTTTTGAAAAAGAAGGAACTTCCAAAACATCTTTTGAAGAACCCCCTACCCTAGAATTAAAATAACTACATGAACATCTCAAGTATGCCTTCCTAGAAAAAGATTCCAAACTTCTAGTGATAGTTTCGGCCTACCTAACTTAATTACAAAATGGCAACCTCCTAATTTTACGAAAACATCGTCGAGCCATCGCTTGGCAGATATCTGATATCAAGGGCATAAGCCCATCTTTCTGCACCAAAAAGATCTTAATGAAAGATAATTCACATAACTCCATCCAACCACAGTGTCGTCTAAATCTGAACATGAAAGAAGTCGTAAAAGGCGAGGTTATGAAACTCTTAGATGAAGAAATTATCTATCATATTTCAGATAGTAAGTGGGTTAACCCTGTTCAGGTAGTGCCAAAAAAGGGAGGGATAACTGTAGTTGTGAATCAAAATAATGATTTAATCTCGACATAGACGGTGACGGGGTGGGGAATGTGTATTGACTATTATAAGTTAAATAATGCCACCCACAGGGATCACATTGCCTTATCGTTCATCGATCATATCTTAGAGCAATTATCCGGCCATAGCTTTTACTGTTTTCTCGATGGCCTCTCGGGGTATTTTCAAATCCCTATCTCACCCGAGAACCATGAGAAAACTATGTTTACTTGCCCTTTTCGGCACCTTCACTTATCGAAAAATGCCGTTTGGGTTATGGAATATGCCAATTACATTCCAAAGATGTATGCTAGTTATCTTTGATAAGTACGTAGATTGTATTATGGAGGTATTTATGGATAATTTCTCCGTGTTCAGCGATGCCTTCGATAGTTGCTTATAAAACTTAGAAAAAGTCTTAGAAAGATGCGAAGAAACTAACCACGCCCTAAATTTAGAAAAATGTCATTTTTTGGTGAGGGAGGGGTTAGTCTTAGGACATAAGATTTCTGCCTGAGGGAAAAAAGTAGATATCACTAAGATAGAAGTAATTGAAAAGCTACTGCCACCTATGAATTTTAATGTTATAAGAAGTTTCCTAGGTCATGCTAGCTTTTACCGCCGTTTCATAAAGACTTCTCCAAAATCACCAAACCCCTTACTCAACTCTTAGAAAAAGACGCCCCATTTATTTTTGATGACCTTTGTCTATCTGCTTTTGAAACAATTAAAGATAAATTTATTAATGCACCAATTATGATAGCTCTAGTGTGGAACCTTCCCTTTGAGATAATGTACGATGCGAATAGTTTCATGATGGGAGCCATATTAGGTCAATGAATATATAAAAACTTCCAGCCCATTTATTACGTGAGTAAAAAACTCACATCTGCATAAGAAAACTACACCACGATAGAGAAGGAGCTCCTAGCTATTGTCTTTGCCTTCGATAAATTTCAGGCATATATTATGCTTTAAAAAATTATAGTTTTCACGGACCATTAGGCCCTAAAGTGCTTACTTGCTAAGACGGATGCCAAGCCCCTCCTGATATGCTGGGTCTTACTACTCAAAGAGTTTGACTTAGAAATCCGTGATAAGAGGGGGGCGACGAGAATTTGGCCGCCAATCATCTATCTCACTTAGATAATTTGTATATAGAAAATTTAGATGAAAAAACGTTTAATGATTTTTTTTCCCATATGAAAAGCTATTTTCTATTAACACTTCTCCTTCCCCTCATTTGCAAACATTGCAAACTATTTAGTTGCTCGTGTTCTCCCGAAGGAGTTCTCCTCTCCGCAAAAGAAGAAATTCTTTTCTGAGTTGAAGAACTATTTTTGGGAGGACCCGCATCTTTTCCGAGTTTGTGCGGACTAGGTGATAAGGATATGTATTTCTTTTAAAGGACAAGATATTCTAAAACACTTACATGAAGGAACGACTGGTGGTCACTATCAAGCTCCTCGCACCACTCACAAAGTGCATTGAGCAGGTTTTTATTAGCCTAAGCTCTTTAAAGACGCGCAAACTTTTGTCAGTAGGTGTGACAGTTTCATACGGTTGGTCAATATTTCCAATAAAAATGAAATGCGGTAAAATTATTTCCTGGAGTTTGAAGTTTTCGACCTCTGGGGAATTGATTTTGTTTGTCCTCTTCCTTCTAGCTTCGGGAAAAAAATACATCTTTGTTGTTGTATATTATATTTCACGATGGGCTGAGGCCCAAGCTCTTCCTACTAACGACTCCCGAGTCGTAAGTGCTTTCTTAAAAAAATTATTTTCTCGATTCAGTACTCCACTAGCCATCATTAGTGATACGGGTTCACATTTCTGTAATGCATAATTTTCTAAAACTCTTATAAAATATGGCTTTACACATAAGCTTTCAACTATCTACCACCCCCAAACTAACGAGCAAGTCGAAGTAGTGAACAGAGAGATAAAACGTATTTTATAAAAGTCTATTTACACTTCTAGAAAAGACTGGTAAGCCAAATTAGACGATGCTCTATGGGCCTACCGAACAGCGCAAAAAATCACCATCAGATGTATGATGTATCAATTGGTTTATGGAAAATCATGCCATTTACCCGTAGAATTAGAACACTGTGTTTTTTGGTCCTTAAGGTTTTTAAATTTCGATCCCCACTCTGTCGGCGATTTTCAAAAATTTCAACTTAATGAGCTCGATGAGTGGCACTCTTAAACATACGAAAAAAACAAATTTTATAAAGATCGGACAAAACGTTTTCATGGCAAACATTTAAGGCACCCAAAAACCATTCAAACCGGCGACCAAGTTCTTGTATATAATTCACGTTTACATTTATTTCTGGCAAACTAAAGTCATGATGGTCTTGGCTTTTTTCTATTAAAGAAGTTTTTCTTTATGGCACTGTGTTTATTTCACACTCTGATAAGGGTGATTTCAAAGTGAATGGGCAGCGTCTTAAACTCTATTTTTCTGGTGATAATGATGTCAGTCCGAACAATGTTAAGTTTCTTCTACATGAACTTTAACTAACTTAAGACTATTTATTTTTGTTAAAAACTTTAAATATTATTTTGGACAATATTATTTTGTTGCGTCGAGCTCAAATGATGTTTTAAACAAAGCGCGCTCTTGGGAGGCAACCCAAATTATTATTTTTTCTTTATTTTGCACTTTTTCCCTAGATGGCTCCAACAAGCTGAAGCTTCTACGATCGCCTGCTCCAATGCTACTGAATCTATCACGAAGTCCAAAGAAGGCATTTCAAGAAGTTCCAAAGTGCAAGTATTGGGGAGCGGCATCACTCAATATTCGTGGCGTATAAATCAAGGGAAGTACCTGTTTTTCAATTCTGTACTTTCATTTCTGTTTTAGTTTCTCTCTCTCCTTCCCCTCCTTTCTCCATTGAGGACAATGTCCATTTTAATCTTGGGGGGAGGATTTCCTCCTTCTCTTCTTTATTTTATTTCCTTTAAAAAAAATAAAAATCATAATTATATATATATATATATATATATCTTAAAAATCCAAAAAAAGAGAATATCTTAAAAATCCAAAAAATAGAGAATATTTCAAAATCTATCTATATATATATACTATTTGTTTTTTACTTTAATAGTTTAAACAAATTTTGTTATTTTAATATTACCCCTTGCCTTTTGTTTTTTTTTATCAATATCCTTTATAACAACTTAGCTAATTATGATCTTTCTAATCGTTCTTTTTAATTATGTTTCACAAGTAAAATGTTGGTCATGCTGTGTTTCTAATTCACGGTAGCATGTTAATGTGAAACATTTTTCTAAAAACTCTTATTTTATTATGGTTTTCGTTCTTTATTTTCTTTACTTTATTAAAAATCTTTCATCCACCATTTTCTTTTTTATTTTTGATAATTTTTGTAAGGTCAACTTTTATTTAGTGTAGTAGATGTGAACGATGCAAGTCGCTTATTATTTCTATTTTAAAGATTATTTCATTAGTCTTCATTTATTATCTAGGATTTGCTTTTTGAAATTTTTCAAAGCTAATCCATTAGATAAATTTAGAAGTATGAAAATGATTTATGCCGTTTTTGTTTTTGTTTGAGCCTTCTTGCCAACCTAAAAATTTTTATCCCTACTTTGCCGCTTTTGAGCCTTTTTCTAATTTCAATTGATAGCTCCACTTATCATTTCATTTTCACCAAAGCTAAAATTTTTCAACTTATCTAATAACACTAACCTTTCATGTTTAATTAGAAAATTTAATGATTATGATAGGGTTTTTTTGTCATATATTTAAAGAACTTTTTGAAAAAGTATGCTCAAAAGAAGAGTTTACTTTTGTTTGGACATCTTCAAAATGAAAAGAAAAATTATTTATGGCCTTTGTTTTGAAAAAAAAGGAAAGAAAAGACAATGAAAAAGAAAAAGAAAGAAAAATATTTTATTTATGATGAAATTTTTGAAACTCTTTATTTTGGTATAATGTGATTTTAAAGCCTCATTGTTTATCTTTGAATTTCACTCATAATCATAATCCTAAACCAAACGTTTCTGTCCTAATAAGCCCTTTTGATTCATGTTTTTGAATTTTATTTATTAGTTATGTAAAGAAGAAAAGTAGATTAGTAAAGTTTTGGTTTTAAATTTAAATTTTTGTTATTTGATTGATATAGTTATAATGTGTCTCTTGGATCTAGTAACAACTCAATGCGCTTTTTAATTTTGTTGCTTTTCTTAAATTTATTTAAAGAATTTTGTTAAAATTTTGGATGATTTATTTTCATTAGTAAAGTTTATAAATTGTTAAATAATGCATAAGTAACTGTTTTAGGATTATGTTTCACCTTCTCCCTACTTAGAATTTTGCATAGTACTTATGTTAGAATAATTAGAACTTTTTGATTAGTCACATTTTATGTTAGCTAGTTTTTATATCTTTGCTTGCGTACAAGCAAAGCTTAAGCTTGGGGGAATTTGATAGTACGTTTATAGTTTAAATTATTAGGGTATTTTTAGGTTTTTAATACACAAATCATGTCTTGTAAGCTTATATGTTGACCTCCTTCTGTATATATTATTTCCACTAATGTGTTCTCTTCTTTTTGCAGGTTTTCACTGCATTCGACCAAAATGACCTGACACGCCCTCCATGGGCGTGTAACAGGGCGTGTAACCCGATCCCAAAGAAGTTTGCTGCCAAAACTCAAATCCCGAGAAAAACACCTGACACCCCCTCCCTTAGCGTGTCTCTGGGCATGCCACCCTCATCCGGAAGCCTGCAGGACGCCATTAAAGATTTTTCATTGTTGTACATCAACACTACTGGACATGCCCCCGCACACGGCCGTGTCACCGGGCATGTACCACCTTTTTCGACGTTTGACGGATTTCCGACCAGTGATTTTGACGTGATGTGACTTACACCCCCCCCCTTTACGGGTGTGTCCCATGGCGTGTCCACCGTTATACAGAAGCAATCATCATTCCCTCCAGAATATAGCATCTGAGGTCAACTCGGTACCTGATATGCCGTCATGACACACCCTCCCTGGGCGTGATAGGGGGCATGACCCACCCAGAAAAAAAGTATATAAATTCAAGGCTCCCCCATGTGTCCAGAGGAGTTGTGGGGTGTTGGGTACATTGGAAAATATGTACCAGATTTGGAGAAGCCTCATCTTAGTCAATGATATGCATCAATTTGTATTTAATAGATGTTTGAGTTACATTGTGAAGGTTTAAGCATTTGAAGAAAATTTTATAAGTACAAGTGTCGACACTTGTGAAGAAGTTGTGTCGACACCCAGAAGTTGTGTCGACACTTATGAAGAACTTGTGTCAACACTCTGAAGTTGTGTCGACACTTATGAAGGTGTTGTGTCGACACTTAAGTTATGTCGACTCTTATGAAGAAGTTGTGTCGACACTCAAGCTAAGTCGATATTTCTAAAGAAGCTGTGTCGACACTCAGAATTGTGCCGACACCTGAGTCATGAGTTATGTCGACACCCGAAGTAATTGTGTCAACACACAAGACTTGTGTCGACACACACTCAACACTGTCTGGATACTTTCAACACTCTCGACATTCATTCAACGCCGTCTGTCGACAACAGTTATGTCGACACCAGAAGTAATTGTGTCGACACACAGGACTTGTGTCGACACACACTCAAGGCCATCTAGATACTTTCAACACTGTCGACATTCATTCAACGCTGTCTGTCGACAACAGCTATGTAGAGACCAGAAGCAACTGTGTCGACACATAGGACTTGTGTTGAAACATACTCAACGCCATCTGCCAGCAACAGCTGTATCGACACCGGAAGCATTTGTGTCGACACACGGGACTTATGTCAACACATTCAACAGAAGATGTGTCAAGAAGAAGAAGTATATCTGTGTCGACACTTGGAGTATTGTGTCGACACCATGAAGACTTGTGTCGACACTTGGCCAATATGTGTCGACACATATGAAACAGCCTGCTGTGTGATTTGTACTGAGTTGGAATGACTCTGAAGAATCTACTAACATGTCTTGTGAATTGATAATTGTCATATCCAACCGTTCTAACACCTTTGATATATCTGTCAGTAGTTTGTTAAAAATCGGATCAGCCGGTAACCATGAAGCAAACTCTATATAAGAGACAGATCGGAAACTACAGAGGTGGGGAAAAAAGGAAAAAGAGAAACAAATTCAGAATCGTTCTGCAAGAAAGATTCAGATTCTAATCTGAATTTTAGGAAGAAGCTGACTGAAGATCAACTTCAACAGCAAGAAGATCCACCTTATTTTTTTCTATCAAGAAGCTTTGAGAAGCTAAGTCAGGCTGGATCAGATGGATCAGTTCAGTCAAGAACAGATCAAGAAGGCTACACCAACAGAGGAATCTAGCTGGTGAATTTGTTTGTTTCTTATTACATTCTATTTCTTGTAAGATCTATTATCAGATCTGAGTTGTAAGCCTAGTTATAAAGGCTGAGGTTGGGCTGAGGCCTGAGGTAGGATTCTGGTGAAGAATTTGAGGTAGGACTTGTGGAAAGTTTGAGTTGTAAGCCTAGTTATAAAGGCTGAGATAGGGTTGAGGCCTGAGGAAGGATTCTGGGGAAGAATCTCAGGTAGGACTTGTTAAGTCTGAGCTGTAGGAACCATTTTGGTTCTGAGATTGTAAGATCTGCGGATCCGAGCTAGTGGAAGGAAGTTAGGCTGAATCCAGTTATCTACTGGATAGGCGAAGGGGTAAAGTGGATGTACCCATATCTTGGGGAACCACTATAGATCTGGTGTTTGCTGTGATGTGTCTATATTCTGTAATTTGATTAATCTGTGTTGAATGATTATTTAATTGTTTGCCTAAAAAGGACTTTAAAAGATTAGAACCTATTCACCCCCCCCCCTCTAGGTGTTTAGGCTCTTGAAACAAAATCTTTCAAGTGGTATCAGAGGGAGGTTACTCAAAGATTGACTTAACAGTCATAGTAATTTTCCAAGGCAAATAATAGATATCAAGAATGGTTTCAAATGAGAATCAAAAGGAATTTGGATCTATGAAATTACCTATATGCAGGAAAGAATCCTTTGGCGTTTGGAAGGAAAGGGTCAGGTTGTTTATGGAAGCATCTGATCCAAGAATTTATATCGCAGTACAGGAAGGCCCCTTCATTCCAATAAAGGTATCGATTCTTGATGCAAACATTAAAACTCCAAAGAGCTATTCTGAAATAACCAAGGATGAAATCATCCTGGAAACATTAGATAAAAGAGCAAAGAACATTATTGTAAGTGCTATAGATGATGCCACTTTTCAGAATCTGGTGCATTGTAAAACCTCCAAAGAAATGTGGGACACATTGATTGTCTACATGGAGGGCACAGAAGAAGTCAGAGAGGACAGGAAGTCTATGCTAAACCAGGAGTATGAGATCTTTAGACAAGCTAAATCTAACATCATAGCTGAATGCTATAAGAAGTTCTTTAGAATAGTGAATGAGATGATGACCTATGGAAGGGTCTTCGACACTTATGAACTGAATGATAAGTTTCTTAGGTCTCTAACAAAGGCTTGGGACACTAAGATATGTGACATCATAGAAGTGGCAAGGATGGCTGATACACCTCCACCTACACTGTTTGGAAAGTTGCTATCCTATGAAATGCAGCTTACTGCCAGAAAAGAAGAGGAGAAGGGCAACAGATCTGAGTTTAAGGAAAAGTTAGTGGCCTTCAAAGCTGAAGGCTCAAGAAAGGGTAGGAGAAAATCTCATTCTCCACCCAGAAGGAGTGCTGAGGCAGAAGATGGAATTTTTGACAATAACACATCAGATAGTCATACTTCTGATAAGGACTTTACTGCCTTTACAAGGACAATTCCAAAGGTTAATGAAGAAAAAGAAGTGGAGAACCAGGCCATCATTTTCATCCTATTCCAAGGATGAGTACTACAGGAAGAAGAAGACACCCAAGGAGGACATGCATGCCTCTAAACCTGGTAAACAATCTAATACTAAGATTGTGTGTTATTGCTGCAACAGGACTGGACATGTCATAGCTGACTGTCCTGACAAAAGAAAGGAGTCAAAGGACAAGAAGAAGTAGTAGGTCTAAGGTAAGAAGGAGAAGTCTCTAGTTGCTTAGAAGGAGAAGAGTTGGACAGACTCTTCATCTTCAGAATCTGGAGAATAAGAAGCAGAAGCATATGTTGGGTTATTCTCAATAGAAGAGAAGTCTAGGGAAACTAGAATTCCTACAAATGCTGGACTCCATAATTGAAGTTGAAGAACATTGCTGTAGAGGGCTGATTGCTCAATCTGAAGATGATCAGTGCCAGGATCATCCTGGACCAAGGAAGGTAAACTATTCTCCCTCAGTTTCAGATTACTTTTTTGGATCAGAATTAGAAGCATCTACTTCAAAAGAAGTGGATGGATCTGAGTCTGAAGGGGATGTACACCAACTCATTGATGAGTATGGTGGGTTGTTGTAAGCTTTAAAGAAGAGCAAGTTTCTTGTTAAAGTGTAGGCCAAAGAGATTGAGTCTCTTAAGCTGGCTACAGCAGATTCAGCTAAGATGTTGGATCTAAAACTGAATGAGGTTGCCAAATTGAAGAACATTATAGTTATTCAAATTGGAACAGTCTCTTTCAAAGAGAATCATATCAAGAAACTAGAGGCAAAACTTCAGCAAGAGAGAGAGCTATTGGCTAAATTATCCAAGCCAAAATCTGTCTTACCCCTAATAGACATCTTTCTTTCACAAAAAGGGAAGACTGGTCTAGGCTTTATGGGAAGAACTAGGGCTTTCAATTCACATAGAAAAGGTAAGGGCCCAGTTCAGCCTCTAGTTGTTTAACCCCCTATTTTCTTTAGGAAGGTGGCTAATCCTACTAACAGGTATGATCATGACACTAAACATGGCCACGATGAGCATGGAAATCACATGGGAAAGGGTGCAAATGCTTATAGACCACACTATAGGCATGCCCATAAGGTTCAAGAGGATTTCGTAAAGAGTGATGCACCAACACCAACACTCAACAAGACTGCTGGCAAAAAAGAAGTAAAGCCTTTACCTAAGAAAAGGTATAATAGGTTTGTGTGTTGGTGTTGTGGCAAGGTGGGCACTTTGCCATGGATTGCTGGTTTAACACTAGTGTTAAAACCAAGAGTAGTTTTCCGATTAGAACAGTTGCAGGATTTCAAACTAACAAGGACCTAGGACCCACTAGCAAGTTGGGTTCTAAGGGTAAGTAATTCTTTATGTATTACAGGTGAATCCAAGTGACCATACCACTATATAGTACTTGGATAGTGGCTATTCCAGACATATGATAGGAACAAGGAGAATGTTGAGGGACTATGTGCCCATAGAGAATGGACCCAAAGTTATCTTTGGTGGATTAGAAAATGGTATCATCAAAGGATTTGGTAACATTACTAGTGATTCAATTACTGTCACTAAAGTGGATTATGTGAAGGGTTTAAAATATAAAATAATGTGCATAATTCAACTTAGTGATCTAGGTTATGTCATTTATTTTCTCAAAGGGGAGTGCCAAATAAGAAGGTCAAGTGATCAAGAGATCATTTTGACTTGCACTAGGAAAGAAAATGTGTATTGCCTTAACTTAGATTGTGAGTTTAACAACTCACCAACTTGTCTAGTTGCAGGAGAGAAAGCTTCTCTATGTGTCAAATGGCATAAGATACTAGCTCATTTGAACAATAAGTCTATAGGACTGCTGTTCAGCATGGGATTAGTGAGGAATGGTCCTCAAATTAAGTGCATCAAAGATGGTGTGTGTTCAGCTTGCCAAAAAGGTAAGCAGACTAAGTCCTCTTTCCAAGAACTTAACATCAAAGATTTAATGAGATGTTTGTATCTCATTCATCTGGATTTGTTTGGTCCTATGCCAGTTCACAGTCTTGGTAGGAAAGTATACACACTTGTTATTGTGGATGACTATTCCAGATATACATGGGTTTTCTTCTTGAGGCGGAAATCTGAAACCCCATCGTTTTTTAAGACTTTTGTTAGACAAATACAGAATGAATACAACAGTTCAGTGGTCAAAATCAGAAGTGACCAAGGAACTAAATTTCAGTCTGAATGTATGACAAGATTTTGTGAAGAACTTGGGATTCATCATGAATTATCTTCACCTAGAACTCCTCAGCAAAATGGTGTTGCTGAAAGAAAGAATGAGACTCTAATTGAGGCTAGTAGAACTCTACTAAATGATACTACTCTCTATGAATACTTCTGGGCTGAGGCAGTTAATACTGCATGTCATGTGCTCAATAGAGCCTCCATCAACAAGAAACACAAGATGACTCCCTACGAGATTTTGAAAGGAAGAAAACCAAACATATCTTACTTCAGAATCTTTGGTAGCAAGTGTTTTGTACTAGTCAATGGTAAGCACTATCAAACTAAGTTTGCCGCCAAATCCCTGGAAGGGATATTTGTTGGGTACAACAACCAAAGTAGAGCATACAGAATCTACAACTTTACTACCCAAGTTATAGAAGAATCTGTGCATGTTGTATTTGATGAGTCAAAATTTTTTTAACAATGAATTGTCTAGTTCTTCTGTTAGCTCTACAGGTCTAATAGATAGGCTGGACAAGCTGACCATCAATGAAGATGTTCCTGCTAGGTTGGATGAAGATAATGATGCCAGCTATCCAGGGGGAGAACAAGTCTCTCTGGATGAAGAAGATAGTGTAGAGCATCAAGTTGAGGAAACTGGAGAAGGCCATAATGCTGACAGAATTCCTCCAGCAAGGAGACACCTAAAGGATCATCCATTTCACCAAATCATTGGTGATTCAAGTCAAGGTGTTCTAACAAGGAGCAGGAGCATGAACACAGTTCTATGTTCTAGCTTCCTGTCTCAAATTGAATCCAGGAAGATTGAAGAAGCAATGAAAGAGACAAACTGGATTGATGCAATGCAAGAAGAGCTCAGTCAGTTCAAAAGGTGTAAAGTCTGGGAAGTGGTTCCAAAACCAAAGGATCACAACATAATAAGAACTAAATAGATCTACAGGAACAAGCTTGATGAGAATGGCATCATAGTCAATAACAAGGCTATACTTGTAGCAAAAGGCTACAGACAAGAAGAAGGTATTGATTTTGATCAAACCTTTGCTCTAGTGGTAAGGCTGGATGCTATAAGGCTGTTCTTGGCCTATACTGCCTATCAAGGGTTCAACGTATACTAGATGGATGTGAAATCAGCATTTCTGAATGGTGGTTTAAAAGAAGAAGTCTATGTTGAACAACCCTAAGGTTTTGTAGACTCTCACTTTCCTGATTATGTATATAGGCTTAGGAAAGCTCTATAAGGTTTGAAACAAGCTCCAAGGGCTTGGTATGAAACCTTGTCTGCCTTCCTTACTGAGAATAAATTCTCTAGAGGAAAGATAGACAAAAGTCTATTCTATAGGGAATCAAAAGGCAAGATAATACTAGTCCAGATATATGTGGATGATATTATCTTTAATTCTACTAAAAACAACCTTTGTAAGAAGTTTGCCAAACTTATACAAGGGAAGTTTGAGATAAGCAGTATGGGTGAGCTGAAGTTCTTCTGTGGACTTCAAGTTAGACAGATTGAGAATGGATTGTCCATATCCCAGTCTAAGTTCACCAAGGAGTTAATTTAGAAGTTTTGTTTGGACTCAGCTTCTACCATGAAAACTCCAATGTGAACAAGTATGCCTATAGGCAAAGATGAGGCAGGGAAACCTGTTGATGAGTCTTTGTATAGAGGGATAGTTGGCTCTCTACTCTATTTGACTGCTAGTAGACCTGACATCATGTATTCAACATATGTCTGTGCTAGATATCAAGCTTGCCCTAAGGAATCTCATTATACTGCAGTTAAGAGAATTCTGAGATATCCTAAGGGTACACCTAATCTAGGCCTTTGGTATCCTAAGAATAGAGATTTCCTACTAACTGGTTCTTCAGATGCAGACTTTGTTGGATGCAAAGAAGACATGAAGAGTACCACAGCAACTATTCAATTCCTTAGTGGGAGGTGGTGTCATGGAGTAACAAGAAGCAAACTGCTGTAGCTATATCAACAACTGAATCAGAGTATATAGCTGCAAGTAGCTGTTGTGCACAATTGATGTGGATAAAGTATCAACTAGAAGATTATGACATACAGGTAAGTAGAATTCCTCTACTTTGTGATTCTACAAGTGTTATTTCTATTGCTAAGAATACTGTATCACATAGTAGGACCAAGTATATAGAAATTAAGTTTCATTTCATCAGAGAACATGTAGAGAAGGAAAATATTAGCCTAGAATTGGTGAAAACTGATAATCAAATAGCTGATATTTTTACAAAACCTCTGGTTGAAACTAAATTCAATTATTTTAAAATTGAATTAGGAATGTTGAACCTAGAATAGGTTAACATAAGTATCCCTAAGGTGAATATGTAAGCATCAAATTTCTCTGGATATTTGTCTAAGTACAATGTTTGTGTCGACACAATAAGGTGTGTCGACACACTCAATATGTTGTGTCGACTAAGGAAAAGGAAGTGTCGACACAGAAATAGTATCTGTGTCGACAGGAGAATTGATGTCGACACAACTATATCGAGATCATATGTCGAGAGGATTCATGTGTCGACACACAAAAGCAAGTGTCGACACAAGTCTGTCGAGACTTAAGTCGTAAGTGTCGACACAGACACAAGTTTGTCGACACATAAATATGTCGAATTAAGATGAGTTGTCGACTCTGACATTAGTATGTCGACACATAGTCGTGTCGACTTAAAACACGTATTGTCGAGACCTAGGTCATTTCTGTCGACACGTATGAAAACTTGTCGACACTAGCACGTCTTTTGACCTGCCCTTACACTTATACTATAAATAGGTGAAACCAAAATCTGGTCGACTACGCTTTTAGTATTCTTAACTTTCCTACTTCTGTCGACAAAGCTTTTCTTTTATCTTCTCTTCTCTTCCAACTCTTACGTCAATGGCGCCTCGTCAATAAGACAAAGTCAATGAAGGTAATGAACTCGTTTGTGAAGGTTTCATAACAGCTTCAGATGAAATTCAGGGTGTTATTGCCCTAATTTCATAAAATGGATTGGAGTACTTGGTTTTTGAACCAACAAATATATGGAAGAAGGAAGTTCTGGAGTTTTATTCAACCGCTACAGTGGATTCTGCAGGCAAGAAAACTAAAGGGACTGTTCAAAATTCCCTAGTGAAACTCACACTAAAAACTATTAGGAAATAACTTCAGCTTCCATCAGTCAAGGATACAGATGAAATAACCCCTTCCCATATTACAGAAGCTTTAAGCTGGTGTGGGCTGAGCCCCAATATTAAGATTGGATCGTCTATTACCAGAAAAGGGATGAATTCCCAAGGAAAGTTCCTATCTGAAGTAGTTGGCAAAGTGATTCTTTATAAAGCTGGTGGACATTATAGAATCTCTATCCACATGTTCAATCTTATGGTAATGATCATATTCAAGATAAACACTGACTGGGCAACAGTAGTCTTTGATAAAGTTCATGAAGGAACTAAGAAACCAAACATGGGAAGAATTCTGAGTTTATGCTTATCTGCTATAATACCAAATGTATTGAAACAAGTGGCTGGATCAAAAATAAATTATATGAGGAGGATGGATGTAAGAATTCTATCAAGGTGGGATAGAGTTCTGAACAAGGAAGTCCCTGCTCCTCAGGAGCAAACTAAGAAAGATAAGAAAAAGAAGAAAGTGGTTCCACTTGCTGGATCCCTCCAGTGATTCTGAGGAGGAAGTGGTCTTCAGTTCTGATGGAGACCAGCAACAAAAGTATGCACAAGAACAAGTGCAGGGCAGTGTGCCCCAAGAACAACAAATGGACACAACTCCAAGGGGAGAACACATAGAACAAGCAACTGAGTTGCCTGCCAAGGGGAGTCATTGATGATGCAGTCTTAGAAAGTGACTTGGCTGTAGATATTATCATGAATATAACATCGAAATCAACATTACAGCTCAAGAAACTGTTGAGACAGAAGCTCAAAATGAGCCAATACAGCAGGAATTCACCATGGATGACCTATTCTCTGATCTTCCTCCTGCAAGGACTGAGGGGGAGAAGATTGCACAAGAAAAAGATATTGCAAGGACTGAGGGGGAGTTGTCTAAGGACTCCCAAGATGAAAAGAATACAGTTGATATTGAAAGTACAACTGAATCTTCTAAAGATGAAGAAGCCACAATGGATAAGAAAGGAAACTTGATGCTTTGAAGAAAAAGAATTCGGGATATAAAAAGGCATTTCAAATAAGCACAGCACCATCTACACCAAGCTTGGAATTCAGTTTTTTACTAATCCAGATGAAGATTAAATTTGATGAACAAAGACAATCTATAGAAAAATATGTGGATGAAACTCCTAAAGAGTTATAGTTTCAATTAGCCCATGACATCAAATCTATTAGATTTGAAGTGAATCAAAATAAGAAGGAGATGACAAATTTCTTCCATAAAGGAGGTAATGCTGTGGTGTTCCTGGCCAAGCAACAACAAGCTATCACAGTTAAAGTGGATGAACTTGAAGTAAAGCAAGGATATGTACTTGAAAATCAGATAAGAATGAATGACAATCTTAAAGATTCACACTCTGCTATACTGTCAAAGAATAATGATTTATCAACTACTGTGAAAGATGAAGTTTTAAACCAAATCAAGGAAGATATAGCTGCGGTTAAGGCCACCTTTCAGGCTTCTCAAAATAATATATCTGATTTCATGATAAAATTGAGAGATTACATAAGGAAGGAACTGACCATGTTGTTAATCAGGTCAGGTTTCAAAAGGATGATTTGAGAAGTCATATTGAAAGTGAGGGGATAAGTTGTAAACTACTCTAGAGGGGGGGTGAATAGAGTATTCAAATTTTATGAATAACTAGTCAGCTCCCTTGGAGTTGATTTGCGGAATAAAATAATCTGATACTTGAACCCTAAGAGCCTAACACAGTGAAGTGCACAAGTGAGAGAGTTAACTGAAATTTCAGATTAACTATAAACCTATCACAGCAACTAGCAATCCTAGGTAGTTCTATCACAGCCACAGAATAAGCAATTTAAACAAAACAGCCAGAGACACAGGATATATAGTGGTTCCCTCTTAATAGGTACTCCACTCTTCTACCACCCTGGTAGGAATCCACTACAGGTTTTTGCTAAGGTGCCCTGCCACCAATGATCTGATTCAGGTAGATCAAACAGACCCTTTGAGCTTTTGATAAGGATGCTCAACCACAGGTTGTTGATAAGGTGCCCTGTCACCAACGTTCACTTTTGAAGAGATGTGAACAAACTCTTTTTACAAAGGGGTTGAGAGGGTTAGATTATCTTCTCTGTTGTAAATACAGATTAGAGAAGACTTGTGGATTCTCTAAAGAATCAAAGTCTCCCCCTGGCTGAGTGAAAGTCCAGGGAAAGCCTTTGCTTCAGGATGAAGGAGTTTCAGATAAACTGAAACTAAATCCTCAGAGATCTGTAGACTGATTTTTATCAGGTCTTCAGATTCTGGAGCACATGAAGCAGATCTGGAGCTTTTTCTGAAGTCTTGAAAAACTCTAAGCAGATGCTCAGGAGACTTGAGAATGAAATAGATTGCTTTGAACTTTTGCTTCAGGAAAACTTTTCTTCTTCTGATTGTGAGATTGTGAAGAGTTGCTCTGGAGAGGCTTGAAAGAATGCAGCACACTAAAAACTCTCTGTTACTGTTACTGCTTCTTATTCTGAGAAAAAATCTCTCTTAAATATGTCTTCTCGTTTATCTTTTGGAACGGCTCTATTGATTTGAATTCTCGAGCCCTGCAACAGATTATCTCAAAATAGAATATAGCAATAGGAATAGAATGACCTATTAGCTCTCTGTCAGTCCCAATAAGGAAATAAATGAATAGGAAAATATCTCAGCATAAAGATTTATCGTTCTTGGAAATAGCATACACCGCCAACGGCTAGAATACAGCCTGGCAATATATTTTATATAATAAGACAAAAATGCTTTATCAAAATACGAAATCCCGTAATTTATGCTTGACATATTTGGTAAGTAATTCATTTGAATTTAAGCCATAAATTAGCAAGAACATTCTTCAGAAAATCTTTCTAACCACACGTTAAAGCACTTGGAAATAAACCAAGGAATAAAATAAATACAAACAGTTAAAGGCAGACAGAAATCGTCGAACAGGGGTTCGATGATCGTCGACCTAGCTAACAGATCGTCGACTGAAAACAGAAATCTATCGAAACAGAAATCGTCGACCAGAAATCGTCGACCAGCTCAAGATATCGTCGACTGAAGCAGAAAATCTGTTATCACAGAAATCGTCGAACATCTCATGATGTCGACGACTAAGGCAGAGATCTGTCGAGACAGATATCGTCGACCATCTCATGATGTTGACGATTAAGGCAAAGATCTGTCGAGACAGAAATCGTGAAACAAGACCACGATCGTCGAACTGCTGATAGTAGATCGTCGACCAACCTTCAGAGCATAATACGCTTGCTCTGAGATCGTCGACCATCAGTCAACGATAATTGTCTTGACTTCAACGATTCTATAGCCCTGCTATCGTCGACCATTGATCGACGATCGCGAGGCCTCGTTCGACGATGGTCGAACGGAAAAAGAGCCTTAACTAAAGATTCATTATACAACTTCTATTCTAAGCTCTAGGTCAGATATAAACTGCCCTAGGGAGACTAAACAAAGTCTAAATATGATCATATATAGTTATATGGATCAAGAGGGACTGGAAAAGGGATTACATAAGCCAAATCACATCTAGGGTACCAACACATATTGAAAGAGAAGTCATAAATGGGGAGATATTACTAGTCAAAGATAGCTCTGACCATGCTAAATAGATTTCCAATAGCATCAGAGCCACTCTTGGATATCATCCTCTTTGTGATGATGATAATGTAGCAGAATCTGGGATACAACCTGCCTATCTTGAAGGAGATCAGCCTGAAGTTGCTCATGTGATCAACCCCCCAGTAGACTTTGAAATGGTTCAAGAATAAGTGCAGAAAATGTATAGTCCTCCACAAGAGGCACAAAATGTAATTCTGGAAAAAGTAGAGATGTATGAAGCTGCCTTAGAAGCTCAAAAGGAAGCTAAACTATCCAAGAAGAGATTCAAAGAGCAGGCTGAGCTGAAGCCAGACTTTGAGTAGTGGAGCCCAACTTCAAGAAACATTATACTTACAGCCTGGAAAACTGTAAAGGATAAAACCCATGACAAGGGTAAATGGTATTCAAAACAGGAATGGAATAAATACAAAGCTGGACAAGAAGCCATTCTTCAACATAGAAGAAAATCTAAGGCTGGGAAGCTACCTGCTAATGCTCAGGAGCCAAGAAAGTACTTCCCAAAGCCATTCCACTATTTTGAAAGGAAGTAAATTAAGGCTGAAGAACTAAACAAGAAAGCCCTGAAAGGGAAGAAGCCTGTTGAAGATGTAGAACCTTCTGTGCACGCAAAGATCAAGACTGGCAAAGGAATTGTCATTAAGGAGCCTAGTCAATAACTGGATAGATAGGCTTATGTATTAGAACAATGTAACATTTTGTGTTTTGATCTAGAAAGAAATCATTGTAAACATGACATTTCTTTTTCTCTAAAAATTGAATGAAATCAGTTTAGTTTTGATTTCTTTGTTGTTTACAATAATTATGTGTTTACCTGGTGTTAATTGAATGTTCATCTATTTTTATTTATGTTTTATTATGAGAGATGTATGTCTTTGACTAAGGGTTATGACTTCTCCAAATAGGGGGAGATTGTTGGGTACATTGGAAAATATGTACCAGATTTGGAGAAGCCTCATCTTAGTCAATGATATGCATCAATTTTTATTTAATAGATGTTTGAGTTACATTGTGACAGTTTAAGCATTTGAAGAAAATTTTCTAAGTACAAGTGTCGACACTTGTGGAGAAGCTGTGTCGACACCCAGAAACTGTGTCGAAACTTATGAAGAACTTGTGGTGACCCTCTGAAGTTTTGTCGACACTTATGAAGATGTTGTGTCGACACTCAAGTTGTGTCGACTCTTATGAAGAAATTATGTCGACACTCAAGCTAAGTCGACATTTCTGAAGAAGTTGTGTCGACCCTCAGAATTGTGTCGACACCTGAGTCAGGAGTTATGTCGACACCAGAAGTAATTTTGTCGACACACAGGACTTGTGTCTACACACACTCAACACTATCTGGATACTTTAAACACTGTCGATATTCATTCAACGCCGTCTGTCGACAACAGTTATGTCGACACCAGAAGTAATTGTGTCGACACACAGGACTTGTGTCGACACACACTCAACGCCGTCTAGATACTTTCAATACTGTCGACATTCATTTAACACCGTCTGTTGACAATAGCTATGTCGAGACTAGAAGAAACTTTGTCAACACACGGGACTTGTGTCGACACATACTCAATGCTATCTGCTAGCAATAGCTGTATTGACACCGGAAGCATTTGTGTCGACACACAGGACTTGTGTCGACACATTCAATAAGAGATGTGTCAAGAAGCAGAAGTATATTTGTATCGACACTTGGAGTATTGTGTCGACACCATAAAGACTTGTGTCGACACTTGGCCAATATGTTTTGACACATATGAAGTAGCTTACTGATTGATTTGTGCTGAGTTGGAATGACTCTGAAGAATCTACTGACATGTCTGGTGACTTGAAAGCTGTCATATCCAACCGGTCTAACACATCTAATAGATCCGTCAGCAGTTTGTTAGAAACTGGATTAGCCGGTAACCATGAAGCAAACTCTATATAAGAGACAGATCAAAAACTACAGAGGGGGGAAAAAAGGGAAAAAGAGAAACAGATTCAAAATTGTTCTGCAAGAAAGATTAAGATTCCAATCTGAATTTAAGGAAGAAGCTGACTGAAGATAAACTTCAACAGCAAGAAGATCCACCTTATTTTGTTCTATCAAGAAGCTTTGAGAAGCTAAGTCAGGCTGGATCAGAAGGATCTATTCAGCCAAGAACTGATCAAGAAGGCTACACCAACAAAGGAATCTAGCTGGTGAGTTTGTTAGTTTCTTATTATATTCTATTTCTTGTTAAATCTATTATCAGATCTGAGTTGTAAGCCTAGTTATAAAGGCTGAGGTAGGGCTGAGGCCTGAGGTAGGATTCTAGGGAAGAATCTGAGGTAGGACTTGTGGAAAGTCTGAGTTATAAGCCTAGTTATAAAGGCTGAGGTAGAGCTGAGGCCTGAGGTAGGATTTTGGGGAAAAATCTGAGGTAGGACTTGTTAAGTCTGAGCTGTAGGAACCATTTTTGTTCTAAGATTGTAAGATCTGTGGATCCGAACCAGTGGAAGGATGTTAGGGTGAATCCAGTTATCTACTGGATAGACGAAGGGGGAAAGTGGATGTACCCATATCTTGGGGAACCACAATAGACCTGGTGTTTGCTGTGATGTGTTTATATTCTGTAATTTGATTAATCTGTGTTGAATGATTATCTAACTATTTGCCTAAAAAGGACTTTAAAAGATTAGAACCTATTCACCCCCCCCCCCCTCTAGGTGTTTAGGCTCTTGAATCAATGTTTTTCATGTTTGGAGTTATATCATCGATATATAATTTCCATCTTTTTTTTTCACTTTTAGCTAGCCGAGAGGCTCGTAGTTTGAAAGGAACACTCAAGAAAAGCGAGTTGCATGTACCCTTCAAGAGAGGTAGACGTTTAATCTCCCAGATTGGAGTGAAATCTAATAGCGGAGTTTACCACATAACGCGAGCTTTAGGTCTCCGATTTGGATGAGAGTTCGGTCAGACCTTCCTAAACTCAGTGTGGCACGACTTCTAGAGAAGCGTGTTCAAGCTTTAGGAACCTCTATAGTTAAGTAACTTTACATTATTAAGTTAGGGTTTATTATTGCATTTTTAATCAACTTTTGTCGAGGTGATTCTCGATCGAGTGCTTTTCTATTTCATCGTTTCAACCCCCCGTTGTAATCACTTTTAGTAGCTCTTAATTTAACTACAAGTATTTCTCTTTTTAGCACAAATATTTCTTTTCTTAATTGCAATTAGTTTTCTTTTAACAAACCCTAAAATAATCCTTCGATAAGATAATAGTTTTGTGTGAGTAAAATTACTCAATAGTTCTCGGATCTTAATACGACACTTGTGTCCCCTAGCTAAAATTCAATAGGTATACTTGCCTAGATGGATTGCCAGTTCGGTTCTTATTTTCTTCACAATTAGTAGACACCATGAGGTGCCTTCATGAGTTAGTTTGAGTAAGCGTAAAATTTCTTAAGGTGTTTCACAATTACAGATTCTATTAAATCTAGTCTTATCTAGCAAGCAGAATAAATAATTCATGGCCTTAAAATTATTAGTGCATCTCAGTTTATCAGCATCATCCCATTTATCATGTGATTTTTCCAACACTTGATCGACTACAATGGTAGTAGGTGCAGTGTATTTTGTTATGACCATGGACCATACATCTAGACTCTATGTCCTTTTTGAAGAAACCTCCTTCTAATTTCACTTGTTGGATCTGGTGGCCAACCTTAGAGGGGTGGGGGTGAATAAGGTCTTTTAAAATAGCTAATAATTAAAACTAAGTTTTACTGAGAGAACGAGTTCTTGAAGATACCGTGGGCGGTAAGGCTAGAGTCTGGCGAAAAGTCACAAAGATCGATTTTCTTTATAAGAACTTCGTTTTTTTTCTCCATAGCAGTCAAAACCCTAGCAACATACTGATACAGAGATTCGCAACTGCGGAGAGTGGATTAGAGAGGGGAAAGTGGATGTGGTGCTTGAGAATATTCTCTGATTCTATATCCGATAAAAGCAAGCGTACCTTATCGGTTATAGTATAGGATACTAAAGATTAGTACCAAGGTCGTATTTCCCTGGGGCGTAATGACTACTTCTACTCAAAGGAGATTGCTATTATTTTATCAATTGAAATTTCTTTTAATTACTAAACTAAAAACTGAAATTAAATTACTAAGCTAAAAGAAAAGAGAACTAATTACTTGCAGGATTCAAAGATTTAGAGCTAATAATAAAGAGGTGCACTCGATCAAGAATCACTTCAGCAGGAGACGATTAAAAAGACGATAAATAAACCTAAGCTTAATAGGGTAAAAGTCCTTGACCGTGGAGGTTCCTAAAGCTTGAACACGCTTCTCTCGAAGTCGTGCCCAACTGAGATTAGGAAGGTCCGACCGACTCTCGTCTAAATCGGAGGCCTAAAGCTCGCTTTACGCGGTGAACCCCTCTATTGGATTTTACTCCAATCCGGGAGATTTGGACGTCTGCCTCTTTCGAGGGGTGCGTACAACTCCCTTTACTCTTGAATGCTCACTTCATTCTATCGGCCTCTCGGCTAGCCCAGAATGAAAGCAAAGGTAGAGAGTATATATCGATAATATACCTCCAGCCCATGAAAAATCAAGAGTAATTCAAGGCTAAAACCTAAAAAGAAAAGGTAAATTAAAGCGTCATAACTTAATCGCTCGAACCTCGGATCATCAAGATCGAGTACAAGGAGGATTATTTAATCATAGTAAAAGGGAAAGAGAGGGGTAGATAATAAAGGTGCATGAAAACTAAAGAGAGCGAATTAGAAAAAGGAAATGCCAACTACAATTTTATTGAAAAAAAAACGATTACAACTAGGAACGGAGATTACAAGTGCATGAAAATAAACTAACTATTGCTACGATACTAATAAGAAAAGATTACATGAAACGAAGTGCATTGCATGAAATTAAAAACTAGAAATGGAGGGAGAGAGAGAGTAAAACATGAAAATAAAAATACTAAACCCTAAGAAATGAACTAGCAGCACTTCCCCTCTCCCCAAAAAGTTGCTGAAATGGAAGGGGATGGCCTGGTATTTATTGACTTTTCCCACGGGTTGGTCAAGCCCGGTAACACGCCCGAGTAGGGCGTGTCAGGGGGGCATGACAGGTACGGAGTTGACCTCGGGGGCTGGAATCTGGCGGGAACGATGATTGCTTCGGTACGATGGAGGTCACGCCCTAGGTCACGCCCGTGACAGGGGGGCGTGACAGGCGCGTCAGGTCAAAATCAGTGGTCGCAGGTCCATCAGACGTCATAATCGGGGCACTCACGCCCCAGGTCACGCCCGTGACATTGGGCGTGATAGTACTGTTGCGTGCAGCTGTATAGAATGCATTGAAGGAGGCGGCAAACTTCGGGCAGAGGGCGACACGCCCCATGTCACGCCTGGGGACACGCCCGGGGAGGGCGTGTCGATGGGGCGTGACAGGGGATTTATTCTGGAAATTTGTTGAAACCTGCAAAAACAGAAAATAAATATTATTTATAATATTTACATAAAAATAAGCATAAAATAACATAAAGAAAGAGATTTAAAACGAAAATAACATATTTTTACCCTAATAAATTAAGCTAAAATATGCATCATCACATACACTCACGAATTGTCAGATGAAATAAAGACAAATATAATTTTATTAAAAATTCTTCAGAGTTTTCAAATAAAAACAATATCTCCATGACATTGGATATCGAAGGAGATTAGTACAATCTTGATTTTTTTTTTCTATACCGACTCTCCCAGGATCGGTTGGCTCTCGATCTTCTTACAAAGAAGCTTGATGAATCGACTCTTCACCTTCCTCCGTGGAAGGGTCTTAGAGCCCCATTAGATCTCCCAGATCTAGACATCCTCCTAGGATGATTTCCTGTAGATACCTCTGAAAGTGAGGGGATAGATCTGACTAACTCTAGAGGGGGGATGAATAAAGTATTTTAAAAACTTAATCAGTTTTTATAGCGGAATTTAAATAAGTGATAGTAGTATATGTATGAAGAGAAGTAAGAAAAAGAAACAATCACAACACAGCAGAAATAAAGAAAAGAACAACTAGACGACAGAAGAAAATTATAGTGGTTCCCCAAAACTGGGTACATCCACTCTTCTACCACCCTAGTAGGAATCCACTATTAGGTTTATTATCAGGTGCCCTGCCTCCATAGGTTTTTTCTCAGGTGCCCCGTCGCCACAATACCTATTTTCTAAGGGAGATATAGCAACCGTTTGAGCTTTTGATCAGGTGCCCAAAAACCAAATCAAGTCTTTTGACAAGGAGACTTGTCAACTAGGTGATAACTTTTGAAGGGAGTTAGAAACCCTTTTACAGTGGGAAATGAAAAGTGATGTTGTCTTCTCTTTCTCAAACAACTGAGAAGACTTTAGTGGATGTTGTTGTCAAAGCTCCCCCTCAGATGTTGAATGATTCAGGAAGAAGAGAGCTTTGCATGGGGTGTAGGCCTTGATGAAGGTCTTCAGAAAACTTCTTGGACTGGTGTTGATTAGTTGTCCCTTTGAATCTTGAAGCAGAAACTGAGGAAGACTAAAGATGTGTGTATTGATGTTCTTCTTCAATTTCCTGTAAGAATGATATCAGTGCTTTTCTCTGTATCAGTTATTGTATATCTCTAAAACAACTTTCTTTCTTTTAAAAAAAAATATTTTCTGGAAGGATTTCAGCCTTTGAATTTGAAAATAATAACCTTGATTATTGCGGAGATTCTGGGAGTTGAAACGGCTGGAATATGTCTTTAATGTATTTCCTCAACTGTCCAAGTAAATAAGTCAAGTAATTAACTCTGTGAAATCCATAATCAATGCTGCCTACCAACGACTATATTCTTGAGAATATAAGCATTAATTATCAGAGAATTACTGCCTTAAAATAATATTAATTCAAATCAAAATGACAATGAAATCGTCAAACTGAAACTGACAGAAATCGTGGACCTCAAAACAGTTTTTGTCGACCAAAACTCAAAGTTCGTCGAGATGAGAAATCGTCTTCGTCGACCTGAGCTCAGAGAAAAAATAATCTTGAAAGAAACTGTCAAAGCTGAGCTCCAAGTACATCGAACTGAGGTAGAATATCGTCGACTAGAGAAACTGAAAGAGAAGGGAGTTCGTCGACTTGAGCTCGAATATCGTCGAGCTCAACTCAGAGAAGGAACTCTGACTTCATCGATCTGCGATCGACGATCGTCGAGCTGAGTTCGAAGAACTTCGAACTGATTTCTGAACTCTCTTAAAAACTACAATTCTTCTAAGTCTAGATCTCTGAAGTCTTCTCAAGGCTGGATCATAAGATGTCTAACCTAGTCAGACTGTCCTAACCTTAGAACTAACAAATTGACCCTATGTTATACATGATGGGCCAAAACCTAATAGTGAACCTTAGCCCAAATCCAAACTAGGGATCCAACAATCTCCCCCTATTTGGGTGAGGTCACTAAACAAAAAATAAAAAAGCATAAAATCATAAAGCAATAAAAATATCTGACATAATTTTAAACTAATCAACAGTTATGATATAGCTAAGTGTAATACACTTAAATATCTCAGAGAAATAAATGTTCAAGGATTCTTAGAGGGAGGAGCAGATGATGATTTAAAAAACACAATTTTTCTAAGAGGATCTACAGCTTCCTTCTTAGACATTTTCATATCTTGAACTTCAGGAACTGTAATAGATAAGGATCTGGGAACAACAGCTTCTGGATGTACCTGCATATACACATTTGGATCAAATAAATGTCTATCTACCTGAAATTTGTCAAGTTCTTTTTGCGTGTAGGTAGAAATTGTAGTGAATTTTGATGGATCTGATCCTTCTTCTCTTGCTTTGTTCATCTGAGACAAGCCAATCAATTCTTGGAATCTAGCCATTCTGAAGTTGGGATCTAACTCAGGTTTATAAACTGGAGAGGGAGGTCTCTTTAGATCAGATTTAGAAGCATCTTGAGAAGACTTTTGAGAGTTTTTGAAAAAAATAGATTTCTGTTGAAAATTTGTTGGAGGCAGAGACTGTTGAGATTTGCTTTGATAATAGGACTTTGGAGGGATGCAATGACTGTATCTTCCAGATGGTCTATAGGACTTATAGGAGGATTGTCTTTGAGATTGAGAAGTTCTTGAAGCAGGCTTTTGATTCTTTGCAACACTTTTTGAAGATTGAGAGATATTTTCTGTAGCACCTACAACAGGAGGAGGAGGAGGTCCTCTCCAGTTCCTTTGAGGAGGAGGAGATTATCTCCTGCTCTTCTTCCTAGCCTTTTTCTCATTTTTAGAAAGCCATATACCTGGATAAGGAGTAATATTATTCAGGATGTAATAGGGTGTATCAGCAGTTGGGTTAGGCTTAGGAACAGCCTTGGCAGGAACTTTTCTCTTCTTATATTTCATCTTCTTAGGGCTAGATTCATCAGAATTCTCATCGTCTTCATAATCATCAGATGATCCAGGAGGATTGTCATATAAATCATCAATTTCCTTGAGAGTTTCTTTGTAGATCTTCTTCTCAGCCTGAGGCTGTACTTGAGATTCTAGTTCTGTAAAGTTTTAGTAACACTCTGATTTCCTTTCTCTTCTTCCATATCTGTAAACATGATATCATCAAGATCTGGTATTGGGGACTCAGCCCATATGCGAGGAGCAGGACTGCAAATAGCTTCAGCAACAAGTATTTCTGACATCATAGGAGCTGCAAAACATGCCCTTAGTTGATCTACAACTTCAGGACTTATTGGAGCAAAAAAAACAAACAATTGCCTTGGAGTAATCAACATCAAAATGAGCCAAAATATTTCTGAAAATTCTGTAATTTTGATTGAAGGAATTGAGCAAAGAATTCAGATCAACTGTGGGATTTATAATAAAATCACCAGCAGTGCTTATTTCTTCATCTGTATCATAAGCCATATCAAAATAATCTATAATATCTATAAGATCTGTTGGAATGTCTACATCAGGGGAATCTACTACTTCTTTTAAAAGAGGAACTGGAATTGCTGATGCTGCTGGTAGGGGAGGAACTGGAACTTCTTCACAGGACATCTCCCCTTGCTTGGTTTCAGAGGGTCCTGAAGCCAGGCCCCCAAAAGAAGGGACAGAATGGAGAGTATTAATTCTAATAGAGAGAGGAGCAATAACATTTGCTATTAATAGCTCTAAAGTAAAAGAGATGAATTTAAGAAGATCCTTGGCAATGTCAGAGAAATTTGGATATGGAGGTTCTAGAGCAGAGGGAGTATAGGGAGTATGATGGCCGTAATTTGAACAAACAGAAAAAGACTGAGGGAAATATATATGAATGTGTTCTGGGAATGTGGAGGAAGGATTAGAAGGAATGTAAGATGGAATGGTAGTATATGTGGTTGGAATTGATGTAGAGGGAATTGTTGTGGTAGGAACTGATGTAGTGGGGATGTCTTGGATGGGTGATTGAATTGGGGATTAATGAGGAGATGGTTGAGGTGGAGATAGCAGATAGAAAGTAGGCTGAGAGGACGTAAATGGAATGTCATCCAGATGATTTGGAGGTGGAGATAGAGGAGGAATGAGATCAATCATAAGTTCATCCTCATGAAAGATGATAGTTGACTGGGGAGGTGATGGTGGTGGAAGAGGTGAATTTAGAGGGTTAGAAGTGAAAACAACAAGTGAAGAGGAAGATGGTTGTTGTTGAGAAGGAGGTGAAGGAATTCTGGTAGAGGGAAGAACAACTTCTGGAGGTGGAGGAGTGGAAATTATTGCCCTTATGAAAGAAAAGGGATAGATACTACTCTAGAGGGGGGGGGGGGTGAATAGAGTAATCAAAAATTGCACTAGCAAAGTTGACTGTCAACTCACCTCCCTTGGAGTTAATTGCGGAATGAAGGTTATAAATATTTAAGATGAAACCTTAAAGCCTAACACAAGTGTTGTGCACAAAAGGCAGCCAACTGTAATTACAGTTAAGGCTTGGAATCCTAAACAGCAACTAGCAAACCTAGTTAAAATCTAATCACAGCCAATCAGCACAGAGAGTTAATTAAACAATCCAGACGACATAAGGAATTTATAGTGGTTCCCCAAACAACTTGGGTACGTCCACTCTTCTACCAACAAGGTAGGAATCCACTCAGGTTTTTAATCAGGTGCCCTGCCACCAACAAGATCTGCTTCAGGTAGATCCAGAAACCCTTTAGACTTTTGATCAGGTGTCTAAAAACCAACACAGGTTTTTGATCAGGTGCCCTGCCACCAAGGGATAATTTTGAAGGGAGTAATAACCCTTTACAGGAGGGGGGAAAGGAGGTTAAAATGTCTTCTCTATTTTACAACAGATTAGAGAAGCACAAGAACTTGCTTTGAGCTAGAAAGCTCTAAAGAGTCAAGGCTCCCCCTGGCTAAAAGAATGTCCAGGTGAAGTCTTGCTTCAGTGCAGAAACACTTCAGAAAATCTGAAGGTAAAAGCTACAAGAAGATAAATAATATGAAATAAAATTTCTTCTTTAGGACGCTATCTTCTTCTTCTTCTTCTTCAAAAAGCTCTGAGTGAAAATCTTCCTGGAGGCAGGAGAACTCAGGTTGAAGAAGAGTGAAGAACTAAAACTTCTTCTCAGTTAGATGTGAATGAACTGAGAGCAGTTAGAAACTGTAAGTTCTAAGCTTGAATGCTGTTGTTAGCTTTTTGTATATATGAACTAGTTGATTTCTTTCTACAAAGAATTCTTTATATAACAGTAGTGGAAACGGCTCTCATTTGAGTTTGAATCTTGTCTTCTACTGAACTCTGCAAGCTGGGCTGCAAAAAGCAGAAAGCAAAACAAATACTGCAGACAGATATCCTATAAGAGGATAAAGCTTTCTACGAAGCTACAAATAACTCTGATGAAATAATACTAGAGAAAGTCACATCAGAAAAGACTCTTTACGGCCAAGGAAGACTTTTTGAGTCTAACGGCTATAAAGGACATCCTGGCAGATAAAGCAGAAATCATATCTCAGCTAATAAGACAAACAACTTTGTTAGAAAAAGATTAGCTCATGCATAAGGAATGGAACAGATATTGCACGGAAATATTATCACAATTTATTCAAATAATCTTTTATAAAATATGTCAAAATAAATATGAAATTAATCACATCATAGAAGACGACAAAACTACTCAAAGACATACAGCAAAATGTCGAACGACCCTCGGAGATCGTCGACCTAAGCACAGAGATCGATGACCTATCAGACAGATAGTCGAACGATCCAGATAGTCGAACTATTAATGAAGATAGTCGAACTACCTCCGCAGATAGTCGACCTATCAGAACAGATAGTCGAGCTATCAGATAGTCGATCTATCAAGACAGATAGTTGAACTACCAAAGCAAAACAGATAGTCGACCTATCAACAGATAGTCGAGCTATCAACCAAAACAGATAGTCGATCTATCAACAGATAGTCGAACTATCAGATAGTTGAACTATCCAAGCAGATAGTCGAACTATCAAGGAGAACAGATAGTCGACCTATCAAACAGATAGTCGAACTATCAAAGACAACAGATAGTCGACCTATCAACAGATAGTTGAGCTATCAGATAGTTGAACTATCCAAGCGGATAGTCGAACTATCAAAGAGAACAGATAGTCGACCTATCAAACAGATAGTCGAACTATTAAAGAAAACAGATAGTCGACCTATCAACAGATAGTCGAACTATCAGATAGTTGAACTATCCAAGCAGATAGTTGAACTATCAAGAAGAGCAGATAGTCGACCTATCAACAGATAGTCGAACTATCAAAGAAAGCAGATAGTCGACCTATCAACAGATATTCGAGCTATCACAGACAACAGATAGTCGACCTATCAAGCAGATAGTCGAGCTATCAGGAAGATGATCATCGATCGGCTGATCGACGATAGTCGAGCGACGTTCGACCATAGTCGAACCAGAAATTACTTAGCCAGATTTTTATCTGGGCAGGCAATTCTACACAACTAGAGAATCTATCTTATCAACTAACCTTTGACCATGGATAAATCTTGGGTCAAAAGACTAAAAGAGAAGACTGAACTCAAATCAAAACCTAGGGTACCAACAATCTCCCCCTATTTGAGTTAAGTCTCTCAACAACTAAAACATACAAAACTAATTACTGAAAGTAAATAAATTGCATGAAGAGAAATAACTAAGCAGATAATATCAATCAAACAGATAAACAATTAACTGTCAATCAATGAAATTTTAAGTTGCTTCAGAGTTAGGTTTAGGATTAGAAGAGCTAGAGACAAAAGTAATCTTTCTAGAGGGATCTAGATCTTCTTTTCTCGACAACTTCAGGTCTTGTTCTCCAATGATTTTAAATTCGGTCGCTCTTGGGAAAACTGCATCAGGATGCTTTTCCATGTACTTTGAAGGATCAAATATCTCAGGTCTAACCTGGAATTTATCGAGCTCCTTCATTCTGAATTTTTATATTGTGGTCAATCCTGCAGTGTCTTTTCCTTCTACTTTTGCTTTCTTAATTTGAGCCGCTCCAACAAGTTTAAGAAAACAAGCCATCCTAAAATTAGGATCAAGCTTTGGGCTTTCATATACATTCTCAGAAGATGTATCAACAGGCTCTTTATCCTGAGTAACTAGATAAGAAGGAGGAGCAGACTTAGCAAATGTCTTGCTAGAATTTTTCAGATAAAATAATTCGCTTACCTTTTGAAACAGCCTTCATAGAATGATCTGGCTTGGGAGAGGTTGAGCTTTTGAGTTCTTTAGAATGAGGAGGAGAAAATGTTGGTCTTTTATACACCACCTCCTTTACTTGTTCCTTAACATCAGTATCAAGCCTTTGATAGCCAGTTTGAGTTTTACCTTGATATCCTTGTGAACTTCTCCTTTGCGATGACTGAGATGGATTGAACCTTTCAGACTGAGCAGCAGGGTTTGCAGATAAGTTTCCTGAGGCTCCTGCACTGGGAGGTGGAGGAGGAGGACCTCTAGGAGTCCATCTTGGGATAGGACTATCATACCTCTTTGACTTCTTCCTTTGCTTCTGCTGATTCTTAGAGAAAGCCATCCAGTGCTGGAAATCTTTTGATTTAGGATCAATTCCTTTCAGGATATAGTAAGGAGTATCATTATCTGGATTAGTAGGAGGAGGAGCCATAGCTTTCCTTTTCTTTTTAGCAATTCTCTTTCTTTTAGACTCATCAGATTCATCAGAATTAATTTCATCCTTAGAATTTGAAGAAATGGGCAGATCATATGGATCAATTGCTTCTTGCACAGCTCTTTCCTTTTCCTTTAGAGCAGCTTTTTCTAATTCTTCTTCCATGGCATCCTGTGCTAGGAGAGCATCTAAATCCAATCCAGGGGAATCATCCCATACAGTAGACTTTTCAATTTGAGCATCTACAGCCTTTTCTTGTTGATCAGAAACTGTCATGGTGACCAGTTCTACTTGCACTTCTGGCTGAGTTGGCTGAGCAGCCTAAGAAACTTGAGTAACTGGTTCTGGTTCAGATTGAGCTTCTGTAGCTGGTTGGTGATCAGGCTCTTGATCATCTAGAACTTCTTCCATTTTATCTGTAGTATTATGAATAAAATTTTTCTAAATGACATCTAATCATCCCTTCCAGGTATTCCCATACAAGCATATCAGTTATCAAGTCTAAAAAGTAAGTAAAAGGGATACCTTCAAAATTGTCCATTGCGTGTCCTAACTCCCATAATTCATCTAGAAAGGAAGTGATAACTCCTTCTAGGTACAGGGCGACTAGGGGAGTAGAACATTCTTCTAGGCATACTTTGACAATAAATTCAGATTTCAATAAGGCATCAGAAATTTCTTTTTCAGACAAACTTTGAAGGGGAGCTGATTCTTCTATTTCTTTCTCTGCCACTATAGGAGGATCTGCTGGAGGGGAGGCCAAAGGCAGCTCAAAGACATCTTCATTAAGCATCTCCCTCTGCCTGATTTCAGTAGATACTGAAACCAGGCCCCTAGAGGAAGAGGGCTCAGCAGACTTTGAGAGTGCCTGAATAGCAGCACTCAAAGAGGACATGGATGAAGCAAGGGGAGCAATTGCCTCTTCAATCATGATTTTGATTGAGGGGGTAATTAACTCCACAATGCTAGAAATGAATGCTGGAGTTATTTCAAAGGATGATAATGATGGGGGAATCTCAGAGGATGGATGATCAGCAGGAATGGTGTATTCTTGATGATCTGGAGAGTGAATTGGAGAGTGAACTGGAGATGGAGAGTGAACTAGAGATGGATGAGAGGATGCAGGGTGATCAACGTGATCTGAAGAAGGAATTGGAGACTGAGGAGGAGTAGAAATCTCAGAAACCAACAAATCAAAACTATGATGAGATATCCTAGCAAGATGAGAGGGTAGAGGAGATGCAGGATGTGATGCAAGGTGAGAAGCAGAAGGTCGTACTTCAATTGAAGTTGATGGAACTTCAACTGAAGTAGACGACAAAGCAGATGAAGAAGATGGAAGGGAGAGGTTTGCTGAGCCAGCTTCTTGTAGGGGAGGAGTGACTGAGGCAGTCCTGGTGCTCTCAGATGTAGCTCGAGCAACCCCTGCGGGAGCGGGCTTCAGAAAAGTTCTTTTCCACTTGGCGAACAAGGTCGGATCCATCTTCTTGCTGGCATTGATGGAGGTAGCAGCTGAAACTAACAGATGGTGATATTTCTCCTTCAGAAAAATCCCAACTACCCTACCCAGGGTAACTTCTTTCTTGCTGTTCTTTTTCCTGATCAAATCAAACAATACTCCTGCCCAATTAATCTGTTTATTATTCACAATTGCACACATCAGTGCAAACTGCTGCCTTGTAATGTTGTCATGGGCAGAGTGCTTTCCCAGTAGCACTTTTCCGACGATTTCAGCAAGAAACTTAATCTTAAACGGAAAATTTACTTTAAGCAGCTTAGAGGGAATGCCTTCAGCATGTCCCAGCTCTGTCAGCATTCTCCCAAACTCTGGGGTATCTTGCTCGTACTCTTCTTCCCCATTTATCAATCCAAATATTTCAGTTAAAATAACGGGAGTCAATGTTAACTCTTCTCCACCAATGGTTCCGGTCATTGAATCATCATTAGAAGACGAAGTAAATGCCCATTCTTTGATCTCTTGAATATTTATCTTTATCCTAGAGGACATGAGCTTTTCTAAACCTTGATCTTTGCATAAGGTGAGAATTTCCACAATTCCGGATTCGCAGCAGCTGAAAGACTAGAAATCCACACTGAATCCAGCATCGAACTTCACTACTGTCAGGAGCGCTGGAGAAATCGCCATCGAAGGGCTGGAGAAGACGAGGGAGAGACGGCGAGGACGAAGCGGAGGAAATCGCAAGACAAAGAGCAAGCGGGAAGACGGAATGCGAAAAGACGCTCTCAGTCGACGATAAAAGCAACGATCTCTTAACCTAGGTCGACCATCGGCTTTATATTAAAACAACGATCGTCGATCTATTTAAAAGATACTGGAGACGATGGTCGAACGGTCGTTCGATGATCGGTCCTAAAGCAGAGTAGTCGATCAATCGTTCGACTATTTCTGTCTTCACAAACAACAAGCTGTCGTCAACCATAGATCGACGATAGGCTCGACCTGTTTGACTATCTTCGAACGCCGGTCGACGATCTTCAAGCAGATAAGCTATCTTCAACCATAGGTCGATGATAGGCTTGATCCGATCGACTATCTTCGAGCGTCGTTCGACGATCTTCAAACAGGTTTCAACAAGGCAGACGTCACACTTAGTTTCTTCCATTAATCATGCCTAGTTGAACTAAAAAGAACAGATGCTTCTGTTCATCTAAGGGCTTGGTGAATATATCACCTCTCTGAAGGTCTGTGGATATGAACTCAAGACTGATCTTGTTCTTTTCCACACAATCTCTCAGGAAATGGTGTCGGATCTCAATGTGTTTCGTTCTAGAGTGGTGCACTGGATTTTGTGCAATAGAGATAGCACTGGAACTATCACACATGATTTTAGTGTTCTTGTGTGAGTACCCATAATCCAAAAGTTGGTTTTGTATCCACAGGATCTGTAAACAACAACTAGCAGCTGCTATATATTCAGCTTCTGTAGTTGAAGTTGAGACAGAAGCCTGCTTCTTACAGAACCAAGAGACCAATCTCTCTCCCAGGAACTGACAAGTTCCTGAGGTACTTTTCCTGTCAACTCTACAGCCAGCATAATTAGAATCAGAGTATCCAATTAATTCAAATTCTGATTCAGCTGGGTACCAAAGTCCTAGATTTGGACATCCCTTCAGGTATCTCAAGATTCTCTTGAGAAGAATCAGATGAGATTCCATGGGGTTGACCTGGAATCTAGCACAAAGGCATGTAGCAAACATTATATCTGGCCTACTTGCAGTTAAATACAATAGGGAACCAACAATGGCCCTATAATTCTTTTGATCAACCGGCTTTCCCTGATCATCAGAATCTATAACTACATTAGTAGCCATAGGTGTATGCATTGCTGAAGCATCAGCCATCCCAAACTTTATTACCAATTCCTTGGCATATTTGGATTGGGAGATGAAGATGCCATCAGCATCTTGCTTTACTTGGAGACCAAGAAAGTAAGACAGCTCACCCATACTACTCACCTCAAACTTGGAATGCATCAAGTTAGAGAACTTTTTGCACAGTTTGGGATCAGTGGAACCAAAAATAATGTCATCCACATACACTTGAACTAACAGGATTGTGTCCTTGTGGTGCTTGATGAAAAGGGTTCTATCAATTACTCCCCTAACAAAGTTGTGCTCTAACAGGAAACTAGCTAGAGTCTCATACCAGGCTCTTGGTGTTTGTTTGAGTCCATAAAGAGCTTTTTGCAACTTGAATACATGTGAGGGCTGAGTTGAAGAAACAAACCCAGGTGGTTGTTCAACAAATACCTCTTCCTTTAGCTCACCATTTAGAATGGCACTTTTGACATCCATCTGAAAAACTTTAAACTTCATATAAGCTGCATAGGCTAAGAAGATCCTTATTGCCTCTAGCCTTGCAACAGGAGCAAAGGTTTGGCCATAATCTATACCTTCCTCCTGTCTGTAGCCCTGAGCTACAAGCCTAGCTTTGTTCCTTACAATGATTCCATTTGCATCCAACTTGTTTCTATACACCCACTTGGTGCCTATGATCAGTTGGCCTTTAGGTCATGGAACCAAAGTCCATACTTTACATCTTTCAAACTGATTGAGTTCCTCTTGCATAGCAATGATCCAGTGGGGATCTAGCTCAGCATCTTTAATGGTGTGGGGCTCAATCTGTAAAAGGAAACAAGCATGCATCACATCCTGTCTTAACTGATGTCTTGTTTGAACACTAGCTGATATGTCTCCAATCACTTGAGATGTAGGATGATCTCTAAGTATGACAACATCAGCAGGTGGGATGTTAACTTCAGCAATAGTTAGGATTAATTCCTTAGGAGGAATTTGATCTACTATTGGTGGAACAACAACAACATTTGCACAGTCTTCATCACTGTATGATTCAGTGATATGAAGAGTTGAAAGATGGAGAATATCTTGAGTGACATCTTTGCTGGATTCTTGTACCTATAATGAACTTGAGGAAGGGGAAGTTTCCTTCTCCTTGTAAAACATTTGAGATTCATCAAAAGACACATGAACAGACTCTTCAATTTTAGAAGAAGATTTATTAAAAACCCTATAAGCTTTGCTTACTTGGGAATATCCAAGAAAAATTCCCATTGAAGCTTTTGCTTCAAATTTTCAAAGATATTCTTTATTATTATTATGAATATAAACTACACAGCCAAAAACTATAAAATAATTTATTTTAGGTTTCTTTCCTTTAAGCAACTCATAAGGAGTTTTACACTTAAGATTGTGTATCAGAGTTCTATTCAAGACATAGTTGGCTGTACTAACAGCTTCTGCCCAATAGGAAAGAGGCATGTTAGCATCTGCCAACAATGTGCCAGTAGCTTCAATCAGGGTTCTGTTCTTCCTTTCAACTACCCCATTTTATTGGGGAGTTCTAGGAGCTGAGAAGCTATGTTTGATACCTTCTCTCTCACAGAATTCTTGCATGAGAAGAGAGTCAAACTCAGTACCATGATCACTTCTGATCAAGGCCACATGAGTAGAGTACTCAGTCTGCACACATAATAGAAAATCTGTAAGGGCTTTGAAGTTATCAGCCTTAGTTCTCAAAAAGAACACCCAAGTGAACCTAGAGAAGTCATCTACAATGACTAGGGTATAATACTTCCCTCCTAAACTCTGTACATTTATTGGGCCAAATAGGTCCAAATGTAATAAATACAGGATTCTAGGAGAATCACTTTTATTTACTGATTTAAATGAATTCTTGGTTTGCTTGCCTAATTGACAAGCCTTGCATAGGCTCTCCTTCTTGTAGGGGCAAGAAGGTAAACCTCTAACAAGGTTGTGTTTAGATAACCTAGATATATTCTTGAGGTTAACATGGCTAAGCCTTTTATGCCATAATATATTGTTATTTGTTACTTCATTAAATAAGCAGATTTCAGAGTGAGTTGAGTTAAAATCTACTAAATAAATGTTACCTTGTCTAATACCTACTAACACAACATTATTATTTAAAGTAATATTATAAAGAGAGTTAGAAAAGGATACCTGGTATCCAGCATCACATAACTGACTTACTGAAATGAGATTGTGCTTCAGTCCAGTTACATAAGCAACTCTCTTTAATGTTACAGCTCCAATTGTCATCCTGCCATAGCCTTCAGTTTGAGCACAGCTTGAATCTCCAAACATTACCTTTGGGCCAAGCTTGGCCTTGAACCTTGACAGATGTTCTTTATTTCCTATCATATGCTTGGAGCAACCACTATCCAAATACCACTTATTCTGAGTGATAGGATAGGTCTTCACCTGCAAATAAATCAATTAAACATTGTGGACCCAGGTAACCTTGGGTCCCTTGTTTTTCACATAAGAAAAACTGGAAATAAATGAATAAGCAGATTGAGGGTGATAACCTAACGGGTAAGATCTCCTAGGTGGGATTCTCCATGCAGATGATGGGTCAATGAACCTAGGGTTTCTATTTTCATTCTGGTTTCTAAAGTTCTGGGTGAAGTTTTGAAATTCATGTTGAAAACGTCGATCAACGTTCGACGATGGGTGCCCAGATCGTCGATCTCCGTTCGACCATTGGGCCTGCGATCGTCGAGCAGCGTTCGACTCTCTTTGTATTTCCTTAAATTTTTGTTTTCTTTTCTCTCTCTTAGCTTTATTTAAAGCTTTATTAACTTGATTAACTTGCTCAGTGTTCTTTATTCCACTAGATGAAATAAAATTCACTAGAGTTGAAAGTTGGTTTTTAAGAATGATTGGGGGTTCACTAGAAGATGCTCCTAAGCCTAATTTGTTATTGCCTGACATAGTGTTAGACATGCTGGTTATTTCAAGCAACTTAATGCTTCTACCATTCAGAGATTCTTCTAACCTTTTGGACTTAGCTAATTCATTCATAAGGAATTTTATTTCTTCACTAGAATTAGTGAGTTCTGCTGTTAACCTAATGTTTTCATTAGAAATTAATTCAGATTCAGCTACTTTAATTCTAAGCTCTTTTATTTCCTTTTCAGAACTAATTAAATCTAAACATAAAGATTTAAAATCTGATTTAAATTCATCAGACGTAAAATCGTAAGAAGACAATACCTCATCTTTAGTTGGCATTTCTTCATCAGAATCTGAACTCTCTGCAGCTGAGTGACTGCTGTAGGCATCAATTGCCATCAGGCAAACTTCCTTTGCCTTCTTTTCTTCCTCATCCTCACTGGAGCTTGAGGAGGAAGATTCCTCATCAGAATCGCTCCAGGTTTCAGCAACAAAACCTCTCTCCTTCTTTTTGTTCTTGTATGAGGATGGCTTGGAATGTTTCCTGTGCTGATCCTTGTCTTTACTTTTATCTTTATTCTTTTCCTCTGGACAATATGGAAGAATATGTCCAGGCTTCCTGCAACCATAGCAATTTATTTCTTTAGTAGGAGTGCGATCATACCTTGGTTTTTCTTCATATTTTGAAGACTTCTTTCTGAATTCTTTCCTTCCCATCTTGAGAAACCTTTTGGAAAATAATGCCATCAGTTCCTCTTTGGACTGACTTCATTTAGAAGCATCAGCAGCTTTGAGAGCAAGGGTTTGCTCTTTTCTTGTGGGAGTTGGAGTCTTTGCTTCAGCCTCAGCTTCCCTGGACTTCAGCACTTGCTCAAAAGACTCGAGCTTGCCGAGAAGGGCTTCTGTTGAGATTTTTGTTGTGCTTCTAGCCTCCTTGACAGGCCAGATCCTCAGATCCCATGTACTAGGGAAGCATATAAGAATCTTATCATTGACCTCTGTCAATGAAATATCCTTATCAAGAGTCCTCAGCTCATTGATGATTGAGCTGAGCCTTGTGTGCATTGCTTCAACTGATTCAGCATCAGTTTTCTTGAAATTCTCATACTGGGAGATAAGGTTGGACCTTCTGTCCTTCCTTTCATCAGCTGAACCAGCTACAATCTGGTTCAGTGTATCCCACATTGCTTTTGCTGAGGAGCAGTCAGCAACCTTCTGGAATACTTCATCAGACATTGTCTGAGCCAGAATGTTCATTTCCTTAGCATCTGCTATCTTTGCCTTTTTGTATTCATTATTGTAATCTGGAGGAGGCACTGCACTCATATCAGTTGATGATGAAGCAGTAGTTGCAGCAGGTGCTCTTGGTGGTCCTGACAAAATAGAAGCAAAAATACTCTCATCAATAGAGTTCATATATAGTTTAATCCTTGCCTTCCAGATGCTGAACTTGGCTAAGTTGCATGCTGGAGGTCTGGTGCTAGAGTAATCCTTAAACTAGGCCATGATAGTGAAAGTGAATATCTATAAACTTTGGTATCTATCAGGATCTTGTGACTTAGGTGTTAGCCTATTCAGTCAGACAACCTTCCTCTGATACCAATTGAAAGAAAAGGGATAAATACTACTCTAGAGGGGGGGGGTGAATAGAGTAATCAAAAATTGCACTAGCAAAGTTGACTGTCTACTCAACTCCCTTGGAGTTAATTGCGGAATGAAGGTTTTAGATATTTGAGATGAAACCTTAAAGCCTAGCACAAGTGTTGTGCACAAAAGGCAGCCAACTGTAATTACAGTTAAGGCTTGGAATCCTAAACAGCAACTAACAAACCTAGTTAAAATCTAATCACAGCCAATCAGCACAGAGAATTAATTAAACAATCCAGACGACACAAGGAATTTATAGTGGTTCCCCAAACAACTTGGGTACGTCCACTCTTCTACCAACAAGGTAGGAATCCACTCAGGTTTTTGATCAGGTGCCCTGCCACCAAGAAGATCTGCTTCAGGTAGATCCAGAAACCCTTTAGACTTTTGATCAGGTGTCTAAAAACCAATGCAGTTTTTTGATCAGGTGCCCTGCCACCAAGGGATACTTTTGAAGGGAGTAATAACCCTTTACAGGAGGGGGAAAGGAGGTTAAAATGTCTTCTCTATTTTACAATAGATTAGAGAAGCACAAGAACTTGCACTGAGCTATAAAGCTCTAAAGAGTCAAGGCTCCCCCTGGCTAAAAAAATGTCCAGGTGAAGTCTTGCTTCAGTGCAGAAACACTTCAGAAAATCTGAAGGTAAAAGCTACAAGAAGATAAATAATATGAAATAAAATTTCTTCTTTAGGAAGTTATCTTCTTCTTCTTCTTCTTCAAAAAGCTCTGAGTGAAAATCTTCCTGGAGGCAGGAGAACTCAGGTTGAAGAAGAGTGAAGAACTAAAACTTCTTCTCAGTTAGATGTGAATGAACTTAGAGCAGTTGGAAACTGTAAGTTCTAAGCTTGAATGCTGTTGTTAGTTTTTTGTATATATGAACTAGTTGATTTCTTTCTCCAAAGAATTCTTTATATAACAGCAGCAACAACGACTCTCATTTGAGTTTGAATTTGTCTTCTACTGAACTCTGCAAGCTGGGCTGCAAAAAGCATAAAGCAAAACAAATACTGCAGACAGATATCCTGTAAGAGGATAAAGCTTTCTAAGAAGCTGCAAATAACTCTGATGAAATAATACTAGAGAAAGTCACATCAGAAAAGACTCTTTACGGCCAAGGAAGACTTTTGAGTCTAACGGCTATAAAGGACAGCCTGACAGATAAAGCAGAAATCATATCTCAGCTAATAAGACAAACAACTTTGTCAGAAGAAGATTAGCTCATGCATAAGGAATTGAACAGATATTGCATGGAAATATTATCACAATTTATTCAAATAATCTTTTATAAAATATGCCAAAATAAATATGAAATTAATCACATCATAGAAGACAACAAAACTACTCAAAGACATACAGCAAAACGTCAAACGACCCTCGGAGATCGTCGACCTAAGCACAGAGATCGTCGACCTATCAGACAGATAGTTGAACGATCCAGATAGTCGAACTATCAAAGAAGATAGTTGAACTACCTCAGCAGATAGTCAACCTATCAGAACAGATACTCGAGCTATCAAATAGTCGATCTATCAAGACAGATAGTCGAACTACCAAAGCAAAACAGATAGTCGACCTATCAACAGATAGCCGAGCTATCAACCAAAATAGATAGTCGACCTATCAACAGATAGTCGAACTATCAGATAGTTGAACTATCCAAGCAGATAGTCGAACTATCAAGGAGAACAGATAGTCGACCTATCAAACAGATAGTCGAACTATCAAAGACAACAGATAGTCGACCTATCAACAGATAGTCGAGCTATCAGATAGTTGAACTATCCAAGCGGATAATCGAACTATCAAAGAGAACAGATAGTCGACCTATCAAACAGATAGTCGAACTATCAAAGAAAACAGATAGTCGACCTATCAATAGATAGTCGAACAATCAGATAGTTGAACTATCCAAGCAGATAGTTGAACTATCAAGAAGAGCAGATAGTCGACCTATCAACAGATAGTCGAACTATCAAAGAAAGTAGATAGTCGACCTATCAACAGATAGTCGAGCTATCACAGACAACAGATAGTCGACCTATCAAGCAGATAGTCGAGCTATCAGGAAGATGATCGTCGATCGGCTGATCGACGATAGTCGAGCGACGTTCGACCATAGTCGAACCAGAAATTACTTAGCCAGATTTTTATCTGGACAGGCAATTCTACACAACTAGAGAATCTATCTTATCAACTAACCTTTGACCATAGATAAATCTTGGGTCAAGAGACTAAAAGAGAAGACTGAACTCAAATCAAAACCTAGGGTACCAACACCTTATGTCCTCAGAATTCCTGGAAGAGGAGGAAGCCCTGGATGGCTTAATGATGGTCCTCTCCCATCTGCCAAATAAGGCACAAGTCAGCCTCTTGGATGCATTCATGAATATGGTCTGAGAGACCTGTGATTAAGATGCCTTGGCTTGGAGGAAAATGCCTAAAATCCTCCCAAAACATACTTCATTCTTAGTATTCTTCTTTTTGATCAAATTAAACAGTAACTTTCCCCAGTTTACTGCCATCTTGTTCACCACAGCACACTTAACTAAGATCTGGTGCCTAGTAATGTAATCATGGGTTGTGTGTTTGCCTAGCAATACTTTACGCACAACATTAACAAGAAATATATAATCAGCAGATAAGTTCTTTTTAAGAAGTTTGTTAGGGTTTCCATCAGAATGACCCATTTTGATCAACATATTATCATAATCAGAACTATTTATCTCAATATCCTCATCTCCATTTATCAAATCAAAAATTTCTGTTTAAACAGTAGGGGTTAGTGTAACCTGATTTCCTGAAATGGTGCCAGTCATCATATTTGCATCAGGAGTAGTTGAAGTATAAACCCATTCCCTTATCTCTGTTGCTGATAACTTGATTCCTGTGGAAATGAAAGTTTTCAGATACTGATCTTCAAATAACTGTAGAATGTCCATGAAGATTTGATCAGAGTGATTGAAGGAATCAAAATCGATGTCGAACTCAGTGTCAAACTTCATGTTAGAAGGGAGATCGCCGGAATCGCCATTGGTTTTCCTGCAAAAAGAAAGAGAGATCATGTGCAAGAGAATAGAAAGTATGGGATGGAGCTCGAAGAAAACCTATTTATAAGGTTTTCATAATATGAAATTCCAGACTCTGTCCTGAGAAAATAAAGGAAAATCTTCGTTCTCAGGTCGACAAAAAATTTCATGAAGAAATAATATCGTCGATCTAAGTTTGAAGGGGGGAAAACTTTTCATGGTTCTCAGGTCGATGAAAAATTTTCTGAAGAAAGATCGTCGATCTCAAGTCGATGAAAATAACTTCACACAGAGAGTTCGTCGATCTTAGGTCGACAAATTTTCTTAAGAACTGTTCTCAGATCGTCGATCTCCGTTTGACGTACTATGATAAATTCTTCAACCTCAGACAAAAAATTAAATTAATGTTTCTCCATTAATGAAACCTAGCTGATTCAGAAAGAAAATATTTTTCTTCTCATCCAAAGGTTTGGTGAAGATGTCTGATCTTTGTAAATCAGTAGAGACAAATGAAAGATTAATTTTCTTTTTTTCCAGACAATCTCTAATGAAATAATGCCTTACATCTATATGCTTTGTCCTACTATGATGCACTGGATTTTGTGCAATTGAAATTGCACTGGTATTATCACAAAATACAGTTGAAATATTTAGATTGTATCCATAATCCAAGAGTTGGATTTGAATCCACAATATTTGTGAACAATAACTACCAGCTGCAATATATTCAGCTTCTGTAGTTGAGGTGGACACAGATGTTTATTTCTTACAAAACCAAGACACAAGCCTATCACCAAGGAACTGGCTTGTTCCTGATGTGCTTTTCCTATCAACTCTATATCCAGCAAAGTCAGCATATAAGAATCTAGTTAATTCAAATTTAGACTTAGTTGGATAAAAGAGTCCGAGATTTGGGCAACCCTTTATATATCTTAAAATACTTTTAAGAAACATATGGTGAGATTCTTTAGGGTTCACTTGGACCTAGCACAAAGACATATAGCAAACATTATGTTTGGCCTACTAGCTATGAGATATAATAAGGACCCAATAATAGCCCTATATGTCTTCTGATCAACTGGCTTGCCATGTTCATCAGAATCAATCACAACATTGGAATCCATTGGTGTTTTCTTGGCTGAAGCATCAGTCATCCAAAATCTTTTAACTAATTCCTTAGCATATTTGGATTGGGAGATGAAAATGCCATAAGGGGATTGCTTCACTTGGAGACCAAGGATGTAATAAAGCTCACCCATGCTACTTATTTCAATATTGGAATGCATCAGGTCAGAAAACCTTTTGTATAGCTTTGAATCAGTAGAGCCAAAAATGATGTCATCTACATATATTTGTACTAACAATATATTTTTATTATGATTCCTAGTAAAAATAGTCCTATCTACAATGCCCCTAGTGAACTTATGCCCTAAAAGAAAGCTAGCTAGGGTTGCATACCAAGCTCTTGGAGCTTACTTTAAACCATAAAGAGCTTTATGCAATTTGAAAATAAAAGAGGGATGAGTTGGAGAAATAAAACCTGGTGGTTATTCAACATATACTTCCTCTTTGAGTTCACCGTTCAAGAAGGCACTCTTGACATCCATTTGGTGGACCTTGAACGTTTTGTAGGCTGCATAAGCAAGCAAAATTCTGATAGCTTCCAATCTCGCAATAGGTGCAAAGGTTTGATCATAGTCAATCCCTTCTTCCTATATGTATCCTTGTGCTACCAGCCTTGTGCATCCAATTTATTTTTGAAAATCCACTTAGTTCCAATAACTTGTGAGTTTTTTGGTCTAGGAATAAGTCTCAAACTCTACATCTCTCAAACTAATTGAGCTCCTCTTGCATTGCAATAATCCTGTGTGGATCCTGCTCAGCATCTTGTATGGATTGGGGCTCAAGTTGAGATATGAAGCAAGCATGCATCAAGTCTTGGTTGAGTTGATGCCTTATTTGCACACCAACTGATATGTCTCCAATCACTTGAGATACAGTATGATCTCTAAGTGTGACAAGATCAGTTGGAGGAGTTGATTCAACAACAACATTGGGAATTAATTCCTCTTGTGGAATTATATTAGCTATTGGAGGAAGTTCAGCCACTTCCAAACTTTCTTCTTTACTTTCTTCTTCAACTTGTGGAGAAGGATGCGATGAAACCACTTGAGTGAGGTTTAGAGTATCGAATTTCTTACACAAGTGAGGTATCTGCAAAATGTTATTGGTATAAACTTCTTTCTCCTTATAAAATATGTTAGCCTCATCAAATGTAACATGAACAGATTCCTCAATTTTAAAAGTGTATTTGTTAAACACCCTATAAGCTTTGTTAACTTGGGAATATCCTAGAAACATTCCCATTGTAGCTTTGGCTTCAAATTTTCTAAGATGTTTCTTCTTGTTATTATGAATGTAACAAAAACAACCAAAGATTCTAAAATAGTTTATTTTAGGTTGCTTCCCTTTGATAGTTCATAGGGAGTCTTGCCCTTAAGTTTGTGTATCAAACTTCTGTTTAGGACATAATTTGTTGTGCTTACAGCCTCTGCCCAAAGGGATAGTGGCATGTGAGTATCTCCAAGCAATGTTCTTGCAGCTTCAATCAAGGTTCTATTTTTTCCTTTCTGCTACCCCATTTTGTTGAGGGGTTCTAGGAGCAGAGAAGCAATGCATGATACCTTCCATCTCACAGAATTCTTGCATAGAAAGAGATTCAAACTCAGTACCATGATCACTTTTGATAAATGCAATTGGAGTTGAGTACTCAATCTTTATGCTCTTAAGAAAATCTGTAAGAACTTTATAGTTATCTGAATTGTTTCTCAAGAAGAAAACCCCAATGAACCTAGAGAAGTCATCTACTATAACTAAGGTATAATATTTCCCTCCCAAGCTCTGTACAGCAATGGGCCCAAATAGATCAATGTGAAGCAAATACATAATCCTGGGTGAATCACTCTTATTAATGGATTTAAAACTATTTTGTGTGCCTAATTGACAAGCCCTGCAAAGGCTTTCCTTCTTGTATGGAAAAGAAGGCAATCCTCTATCAAGGTTTTTCCTAGAGAGTTTAGCAATATTTTTAAGATTAACATGTCCTAATCTTTTATGCTATAGTTCATTATTATTACTAATTTGATTAAATAAACAGATTTCTGACCTAGCAGATTTGAAATTAACTATATAGATGTTTCCTTGCCTAAGGCCTGTTAATATAGTTTTAGTATCTACAAAAGATATAATGCATGAGGTTTGATTAAATGATACCTGATAACCTTCATCACATAATTGGCTTATGGATATAAGGTTGTGTTTTAGACCACTCACATATGCCACTTTTCTAAAGTGACAGCTCCAATCTTGACAATCCCATAGCCTTCAGTTTGTCCACAGTTGGAGTCAAAAAATATCACTTTTGGACCAAGCTTGGACTTATAGTTTGTTAATTTGTCCTTGCTTCCTGTCATATGCTTTGAGCATCCACTATCATGGTACCACTGTTCCTCTGTGGTAGGATAGTCTTTCACCTACAAAATGAAAAGTTAGGTGTTCTTGACCTAGGTAACCTTGGGTATTTGATTCTTTTCAAATTTAAAGCTAGAAATATAAGAGTATTTAGGTTGGTTCATATATCCTAAGAGGTGAAATTTTCTAGGTGGAATTATCCATTGGGTAAATGGGTTAACAAAATCTTTTGGTTTATTAAATGTTCTTGAATAATTAGAGTTTCTATTAGGTAAAACTAGGATCGACGAATTCTGATAAGTTCGTCGACCTGAGGTCGACGAATAGGGATGAGTTCGTCGAACTATGTTCAGTGAATGGAGATATTCATTCTCTGAGCCCCAAAATCAACGATCTCGGCTCGAAGAACCGTATTGATTTCGTCGATCGCAGTTCGAAGAATAATTATAATAGAAATCTATGTTCGGAGTTCATCGACTTGAGTTCGATGAACTGTACATATTTCGTCGATCTGAGTTCGACGAAATCTATTGAACATTATTATAATTAAGGTTTTTCTTATTCTTTCTCTTTTTCTTAGGTTTCTGTTTTAATTTTGTTGGTTCATTGTTTTCATAAACCTTTTCTTTACTTTTTTTTGATATAAATTTATTGGGGGTAGAAAGTATATTTTTCTGAATTAGATGAGGTTGGGTTGATGAAGCACATAATCCCAGCTTGCCATTGAGCCTGACATTTACTGTCCTTGTGATGTTCATCAATTTAAAGCTTCTCTCATTAAGGGATTTTTCAAATTGTTTAGCCTCATTTAGCTTAGTTTTTAAAGGAAAAATTTCTTATGAAGCAATAACTAGTTTATCTTTTAGTTCAATGTTTTCAGATAATAGGTTTTCATGTTCAGTTATCGTTTCTCTGAGAAGTTTTATTTCCTTATCAGATTTGATTAGGTCATTAAATAATAATTTAAACTCAGATTTAAAATGTTCTGAATTAAAATCAAATGAGGATTTTACCTGATCATCTTCTGATTAAGAATCTTCATGTTCTGAATTTTCAACTTCTGAAAGGCTGCCTGATGCATTGATAGCCATCAAGCAAACTTATTTTGCCTTAGCTTCTTCCTCATCTTCACTGGAGCTAGAAGATGAAGATTCTTTTTCTGTTTCACTCCAAGTTTCTACGACAAAACCTTTCTCCTTCCTCTTATGCTTGCTTGAGGATGGCTTACTGTACTTCTTTCTAGAGTATTTTTCTCTTCTTTTCTCCTTCATCTTATTCTTTGGACATTCAGGAAGAATGTGTCCAGGTTTTCTGCAACCAAAGCAGACAATCTCATTGGTAGGAGTTTTGTCATATCTTAGTCTGTCATCTTGTCTGGATGACTTCCTTCTGAAATCTATTCTACTCATCTTGTAGAATCTTTTGGCCAGTAAGCTTATGAGTTCATCATTTGTTGATGGAGCTTTTGGTCCATCAGATGCTTTGAAAGCAATGTTTTGCTCTTTCCTTCCTGACGAGGAGTTCTTATGCTCAACTACTTCTCTTGTCTTTATCAGTTGCTCATAAGACTTGAGCTTGCCTAGAAGAGACTCAGTGGATATTTCATTCAGGCTTCTGGCCTCCTTGATTAGCCAAATCCTGGAATCCCATGTGCTTGGGAAGCACATAAGAATCTTTTCATTTATCTCAGTTAGTGAGATGTTTTTATCCCGGTTCTTCAGCTCATTAACAATTCATCTGAGTCTATTGTACATGTCAGCTACTGACTCAGATTCATCTTTTTAGAGAATTTTATAGTGAGAGATGAGATGGAATCTCCTATCCTTTCTCTCATTAGCTGATCCTGCAACCATTTGGTTTAGAGAGTCCCAAATGGATTTAGCTAAAGTGCATTCAGCCACCTTCTGAAATATGTCATCTGATATGGTTTGTGCCAGAATGTTCATGGCCCTTGCATCAACAATCTTGGACTTCTTCTGTGCATCAACCCACTCAGGTGGTGGAACTGTATTTGTGCTTGTTGAAGTAGTATCCTCTTGAGTTAAAGGACTTGTAAAAACAGAATTGTCGATATATTCATCAATGGAGTTCATATATAATCTGATTCTTGCCTTCCAGATTGAAAACTTATTCAGATTGCAGACTGGAGGTCTGTTGGGTATTGTATCCACAATGTACCTTTATTTGAACAAGCCCCTGGACCAGTTAAGGTGAATTGACATTGTATTTGATCATTTTTTTTCAAGTTGTGCTTGCAATTATTCCACGCTAAGTACACACAAATGTCAGGGTGCAGTGGGTCAATATACACGGGTCTGTGCAACGTAATCCCTCGTTGAGCAGATCAGTGTGTTGGCCTATGTGTACTCTCTCTATTGGTGTGTACTTACTTTCAAGTACAGGACTGAGAAAGATCAAGAGCAGACAAGGAGCAAGGATGGGCCAAAGAGCAGCTCTTGGGTGGGAAGACGAAAAATTGTCTAAGTACAAATCGTCGAGAATCACTAAGTGATTCTCGCCGATTCGACGAGAATCACTCTGAATCATCGAGAATCACTCGCTGATTCTTGCCGATTGCAGCCAGCTGTCTCTACGCCGTCTTGATTTCTTCTTAAGGCAGAATCGTCGAGAATCACTAGTTGATTCTCGCCGAATCGACGAGAGTGACTTTGCATTCTTGCCGACCCGTCGAGAATGAATATTAATTTTTGCCGATTCTCTCCGGTTGGCTATATCTTCAGCCAAAATTCTTCCAAGTAGAATTCGGCGAGAATCATAAGTGATTCTCGCCGATCCGTCGAGAATCACCTATGATTCTCGCAGAATTTGCCTTGGGCGAAATTCTTGTGCTCGCTGGACCGGACCAAGTTCTAGGCGCTGTTTTGAAACCGGAGCTAGGGTTTATTTTGGTGGGGCCCACAACGCTCATATTGTATGACCTACTATATAAATACATCAGTATTTTGAACAGTGAGAGTACGAACATACAAGAAAGAATACCGAGCCACCGACGTAACCTAAATCGCGGATTTCTCTTCCGCCGCCGCCGTCGCTCGGGAAGATTGTCGCCGCCTGTGATCGTAGATACCTCCTGATCTCCTGGCGACAGAATCTCAGCCAAGCAACGCGTCTCACGTGTCTATCTAGAGATCTTTTGTCTCTTGGTTCGTTGATCGGGAATACTTTCCCTTTCCGAATCGATCGAGACGATCGATCCTAGTGTGACCGTTGGTAGACCTTGCTAGCTTAGCTACGAAGGTTGGATCTCTAAAGCTCAGTCGCCGCACTTTTTGCCGCCGCCGATCCCGAACGCCAAGCCGCCGCTCTTCTTGCTGCCTCCGGTTTCATGGAGATTCATTCTAAGTGAGAGCTTGGTCGTGGACTCTTCGTCTTCGTCAAGAACGCGTCATCGAACGAAGAGGGACACCGAGCACTCCATAAGAAGTTTGTATAGTTTATACATTCCATTTTATTTTTGTTGTAAAGGAACGTAGGTTCCTCGTTGTAAGGGTTGGGTGCAACCCGTGGTGGAGGAGTGGTGACTCCTTTGTTTGGAAGGGTTCCTTCCGTTAGTGTGAGGATTGGATTTCAATCCGGTTGGTGAAGAGACTGAGTCGTCTTTTGTTGGTAGATAGGTCGAAGGGGGAAAGTGGACATACCCAAATCGGGGAACCACAATAACTGCTAGTGTCTGTTTGTGTTGTGTTGTTTTGTTTACTTGTGGAGGTAGAATTTTAAATCCGCAAAAACACTGCAAGACACCTATTCCCACCCCCCCCATATGTGAAGGTAGTTGGCACCAGGTGGACTTTCAAGTGCTATCAGAGGGAGGTTACTCATCATAGGGGTTAACACCTCGAGTAAATTCCTGCCACTAGTGTCAAGAAGAAGACAGATATCTACTATGGATGGATTCAAGTACTCAGGCAAGATCCCAGTGTGCACCAGGCTAAACTTTCCTATCTGGAAGGAAAGGATTAGATTTTACATGGAAGCAGTCGACCCTCGACTCTTCATGGTCGTGGAGGAGGGACCTTATATTCCCACTAAGGCCTCCACCATTGATCCTACCAAAAAGCTGCCAAAGAAGCTTTCTGAAATGGACAAGGACGAGATGGTGCTTGTATGACTTGAGAAGAAGGCACAGAACATACTGATCAGCGCAGTCGATGACTCCATGATGCAGAACTTCTGCAACTACAGGACAGCCAAGGATATCTAGCAAAGCTTGTTTATCCTGATGGAGGGCACAGAGGAAGTGAGGGATGATCAGAGATCCCTCCTGAATCAGAAATATGAGGCCTTCAGGCAGGGGCCCAAGGACGAGATTGGAGTTACCTTCGAGAACTTCCTCAAGATAGTCAATGCTCTCAAGGGATGTGGAAGAGTGTTCACTAATGGTGAACTTAATGATAAATTCCTTAGGTCCCTTACTAAGGAATGAGACACGAAGATCTGCGCCATCCAAGAGTTTGGCAGATTAGCTGAAACTGATCCTCAGATACTCTTTGGGAAGCTCATGTCCTATGAACTCCAGTTGAACACGAGGAAAGCTGAAGAAGAAGCAGAGAAGGCCGCAGCCAAGGAAAAGACTGTGGCCCTAAAAGCCATTCACTCCAGGAAGGGTAAGGGTGCGGCTTCATCCCGTGCGGGGAAAAAGGATGAGGCGGAAGACTCCGAGCCTTGCTCCTCCGGCTCAGAGTTGTCTGAAGAAGACTTCTCCCTCATCACTCGAGAATTTAAGAAGTTCCTCAAGATGAGGAATCAAAGAAAGAGAGACGGCTCCTCCTCTAGAAATCAGAAGAAGAATTATTCTTCTGACAGGTATGAATCAAAACCGAACAAACATCGTAATACAGACATCATTTGTTTTGGATGCAATAATCCAGGACACGTCGTGGCGACTGCCATCAAGGCAAGAGAGAGAAGGGGAAGGGAGAAGAGCAGAGGACCTCTAGAGATAAAAAGAAGGAGAGGAGCTACATCGCCAAAAAGTCAAAGACACTGAGTGAGTCTGATTCCTCAGACTCCATTGATGATGAGGAAGCCTACTTCGGGATGATGGGTCGCTCTGACTCAGAAGGAGAATGCCCCCATTCACTGGGAAGGTAAAAGCTCGTACCCCCCTATCTGACTCTGACTATGTGTCTCCTGATGATGATCTCGAGGACAGCCCATCTGCCCGTGAAGCTGAGCTCCTCGAAAAGTATGAGCTTTTGCTCAACACCTTCGAGGAATGCCGCAAGAGATTGAGGGCTCAGAAAAAGGAAGTCAAATTCCTTAAGGTCGAGGGTGTCTCCCTAAGGGAAGAGATCACTAGCTTTATTTTTCTCCGACAGGAGCACCTGGACCGGATCTCTAAGCACTCAGAGTCTCTAAGTCTCCTTGACCTTAAACAGGAAGAAATCAATAAGTTGGAAGAACAACTTACGGCAGAAAAGAAGATTGTCCAAAGCTTCTCTATGCCAAAGACTGTTCTTCCACTAGTTGATACCTTCACTGCTAAGTCTAAGGGGGCTGGCTTGGGGCATGTGGGGGTGCCTAGTAAATCATCTAGGAGAAACAAAAAGCAGAGGAGAAATAATGCTGCTAAGAAGGCCTCTACTACAGAAAAAGGAAAGGCACCACTCAACCCTGTTGTATTCAGGAAGCTTGGCTATCCCTGCAATGAACAGGACTTTGAGTCAACTTATGGCCACTTCTTCCGGCCCTCGGTTGAAAAGCCCAAGAGCCGGTATGAGGAGTGGGCCTTCCCCCACAACTTTGGCGAGAGTGTCTTCAAGGCACCTTATGAGGAAGTTCAAATGGAGGATTATGGCCACTTCTCTAGCGGCCATAATAGGAAGCAGGCACCCAAGGCCAAGCCTGTTACACTGAGAAACCAGGAGGTGAAGAAATCATGCGACTGTTGTCATCATGATGCCTCCCCCTCCAGGTCCGAGGCCCCGGCTGAACCTCCCGTTCCAAGGGTAAAGCAAGTGCCTGGGAGAAAGTATAACAGATTTGACTGCTGGTGCTGTGGCAAAGTTGGTCACTTTGCCGTGGATTGCTGGTTTAATCCGAGGAATAACGAGACTCCTCATTTTGGCAATGCGAGGCAGACCACTCGTAGGGCTAACCATCCGTGGGGGAGTATGCTAACGAGGAATCTAGGACCCAAGTTCGATTGGGTTCCTAAGGGAAATTAATTCTGTTTTGCAGGAATGTCCAAAGGCCACCAAAACTCCCATATGGTACTTGGACAGTGGATGCTCCTGGCATATGACCGGGACAAGAAGACTGCTGAGTGATTACTCTCTAGTCGAGAATGGGCCCAAAGTCATCTTTGGGGGATCAGATCGAGGAGTCACCAGGGTTTACGGTATGATTTCCAACGGTATAATTTCTATCACCAACGTGGCTTACGTTGAAGGGTTAAATCATAACCTGATCAGTGTAAGTCAGTTATGTGATAAAGGTTATGACATTAAGTTCTGCAAGGATAAATGCCTGATAATATCGTGTGGCTCTTCGGAGACGGTATTAACAGGCATTAGGAGCAGAAATATCTTCTGCTTAGAATTTATTATTTTAGATTCATCTACCCGCGTATGCCTAGTAGCAACAGGCAGTACATCTCTTTGTGAACAATGGCACAAGGGATTGACACATTAATTTCAAGACAATTAGTATGTTATTTTCTAAAAACTTAGTAAAGGATGCTCCCATCATTAAGTGCATCAAAGATAGCCCCTATCCTGCATGCTAGAAGGGCAAACAGACTCGGGCTACCTTTAAGGGCATCGTTGACAAAGACTCCTCCAGTTGTCTTTATCTTCTACATATGGACTTGTTTGGTCTAATGCATGTTCATAGCTTGGGAGGCAAGTCTTATACGCTAGTGATTGTTGATGATCACTCTCGGTTTACTTGGGTGTTCTTCTTAAAACGCAAGTCAGATACGTTTGACATCGTCACAAGTTTTGTCAGGCAGATTCGGAACGAACTTAACTGCTCGGTGGTCAAAATCAGAAGTGACCATGGAACAGAGTTCGAGTCTGGTGCTATGACAGAGTTCTGTGAAGAACTTGGTATCTTTCATGAGTTTTCCTCCCCGCGCACTCCTAAGCAGAATGGAGTTGCGGAGAGGAGAAATAGAACGCTCATTGAAGCCTGCACGACAATGTTGAATGACGCTTCTCTCCCAGACTATTTCTGGGCAGAGGCTGTCAATACGGCGTATCATGTAAAAAATTGGGCCTTGATCAACAAGAATCATCATAAGACGTCTTATGAGCTACTGAAATGCAGGAAGCCAACCATGTCCTATTTTAGGATCTTTGGCTGCAGATGTTAAGTACTGAATAACGGGAAGTACCCGCGTACTAAGTTTGGTGAAAAATGCTTCGAAGGCATATTTATGGGCTATAGTAGCCATACCCGGGCTTATAGTGTTTTCAATTAGAAAACCCTAGTGGTAGAGGAATCAATTAATGTTGTATTTGATGAAGGAAGCTTGCTTAATAGCAATTCTTCCAGCGGTAGTCTTGAAGATGCATGTGCAAGACTTGAACAGCTGAGTCTCGATGAGACTGCTAAAGATGTAACTCCCAATTATGTCAAGGTTTCTACCTTAACGTCAGTTGGAGAAGTTGAAGATCAGAATGGAGCAAACCTCTTAGAAGAAGGAGAAGCTCAAGAAGATGTCAGAGCTCCTGATGCCAGACTCCTAGAGCTCTGACACGTGAGGGATCATCCTAGAGATCAAATCATCGGAGATCCCCATGACAGCGTTAAAACTCGCCGAGGTACAATCAACGAGATTCTGCATTTTAGCTTTCTATCACAGGTTGAGCAAAAGAAGTTCGACGAAGCGAACAAGGATGCAGCATGGATATTGGCCATGCAAGATGAACTACATTAATTTGAAAGATGCAACGTCTGGACGCTGGTTCCCATACCAAAGGGGCAGAACGTGATCGGCACCAAGTGGATCTTCAGAAACAAACTGGATGAACATGGTGTCATCATAAAGAATAAGGCCAGGCTGGTGGCTCAAGGTTACAGACAGGAGGAGGGGATTAACTTCGACCAGACCTTTGCACCAGTGGAAAGGCTAGAGGCGATCAGATTGTTCCTGGCGTATGCTTCTCACAAAGGATTCACTGTCTATCCGATGGACGTAAAATTTGCATTCATAAATGGCAACCTGAAAGAGGAAGTATACGTCGCACAACCCCCAGGTTTTGTTAATCCAACTTATTCCAATCATGTATATTTTCTTAATAAGGCTTTATATGGCTTAAAACAAGCTCCTCGAGCTTGGTATGAGACTTTGTATAGTTTTCTTCTTGAGAACAAGTTCTCTAGAGGAAAAATAGATAAGACATTGTTTCTTAGGGAAGTCAAAGGCAAGATCTTGCTGGTGCAAATCTATGTTGATGACATTATATTCGGCTCAACGGATAACAATCTTTGCAAAAAGTTTTCTAAACTTATGCAAGGAAAGTTTGAAATGAGCAGTATGGGAGAGCTAAAGTATTTCTTGGGACTTCAAGTGAAACAGTCTGAGAATGGAATTTTCATTTCTCAGACAAAGTTCACACATGAACTCCTCAAGAAATTCGGAATGGAGAATGCAACCTCTATGAGGACTCCAATGGGATCAACCATGTCTCTGGAAAAGAATGAGAAAGGGAAACCTTTTGATGAAACCAAATACAGAAGCATTATTGGATCCCTGCTCTACCTTACTGCAAGTAGACCAGACATTATGTTCTCCACATGCGTTTGTGCCAGATATCAGGTGAACACTAAGGAATCTCATTATGTCGCTTCAAAGCAAATTCTTAGATACCTTAAGGGTACACCTAATCTTGGCTTGTGGTACCCGAGAAACAATGATGTCGAGCTAATAGGCTTTTCAGATGCTGATTTTGCAGGAAGCAGGGATGATCGGAAAAGCACTTTCGGGACGTGTAAATTCCTCGGAAGAAGGCTTATATCATGGAATAGTTAGAAGCAAAATTATGTTGCAACCTCCACAGCTGAATCTGAGTATATCTCAGCAGGCAGCTGTTGCGCACAACTACTATGGATCAGAAACCAGTTAGCAGACTATGACCTTCAGTTCAAGGAAGTACCAATGTACTGCGACTCCTCCAGTGCAATTGCCATTGCGAATAATCCGGTATCGCACAGACAGACGAAGCATATTGAAGTGCGCTACAACTTCATTAGGGAGCACGTGGAAAACAAGGACATCTCTCTCTGCTATGTCCCCACGGATAAGCAGATTGTAGATATTTTCACAAAGCCCCTAGATGTGGCCAAGTTCAGTCTCTTCAAAACTGAATTGGGGATGCTAAACTATGAGGAATGAAGACTACAGAAGCTGCAGGCTCGTGCATATAGGGGGAGCATCCGCAAGAAACTCAAATGTAAGCCTAAATACAATAACTGAGGGGGAGCATTGTGGCGAGTGCTAAAGTCCCAGATTTGTAGAAGCCGAAAAGGGAGAGATTGCCCTCTCGGCTAAGGCGCTAAGGGCTAAGGTGCTCTCGCAAAGTTTGCTCCAAATGCTCTAAAGATAATGGTATGGAAATTCTTTCTAACCTGATTATTCAGTTTATGTTTTTCTTCCATCCGTTCTATTCACCTTAGCTTGTAGGGTTTAGGCTTCTTCAAATAGGGGAAGATTGTTGGGTATTGTATCCACAATGTACCTTGATTTGAAGAAGCCCCTGGACCAGTTAAGGTGAATTGACATTATATTTGATCATTTGCTTTCAAGTTGTGCTTGCAGTTATTCCACGCTAAGTACACACCAATATCAGGGTGCAGTGGGTCAATATACACGGGTCTGCGCAATGTAATCCCTCGTTGAGCAGATCAGTGTGATGGCCTACGTGTACTCTCTCTATTGGAGTGTACTTACTTTCAAGTACAGTACTGAGAAAGATCAAGAGCAGATAAGGAGCAAGGATGGGCCAAAGAGCAGCTCTCAGGTAGAAAGACGAAAAATCGTGTAAGTAGAAATTGTCGAGAATCACTAAGTGATTCTCGCCGATTCGACGAGAATCACTAGTGATTCTCGCCGATTCGAAGAGAATCACTAGTGATTCTCGCCGAATCGTCGAGAATCACTCGCTGATTCTTGCCGATTGCAGCCGGCTGTCTCTACGACGTCTTGATTTCTGCTTAAGGCAGAATTGTCGAGAATCACTAGTTGATTATCGCCGAATCGACGAGAGTGACTTTGCATTCTCGCCGATCCGTCGATAATGAATATTGATTCTTGCTGACTCTCTCCGGTTGGCTATATCTTCAGCCAGAATTCTGCCAAGTAGAATTCGGCGAGAATCATAAGTGATTCTCGCCGATCCGTCGCGAATCACCTATGATTCTCGCCGATCCGTCGCGAATCACCTATGATTCTCGCCGAATTTTCCTTGGGCGAAATTCTTGTGCTCGCTGGACCAGTCCAAGTTCCAGGCGCTGTTTTGAAAGCAAAGCTAGGGTTTCTTTTGGTGGGGCCCACAACGGTCATATTGTATGACCTACTATATAATACATCGGTATTTTGAACAGTGAGAGTACGAACATACAAGAAAGAATATCGAGTCGCCGACGTAACCTAAATCACGGATTTCTCTTCTGCTGCCGCCGTCGCTCGGGAAGATTGTCGCCCCCTATGATCGTAGATACTTCCTGATCTCCCGGCGACAGAAGCTCAGCCAAGCAACGCGTCTCACGTGTCTATCCAAAGAACTTTTGTCTCTTGGTTCGTTGATCGGGAATACCTTCCCTTTCCGAATCGATCGAGACAATCGATCCTAGTGTGACCGTTGGTAGACCTTGCTAGCTTAGCTACGAAGGTTGGATCTCTAAAGCTCAGCCGCCGCACTTCTTGCAGCCTCCGATCCCGAACGCCAAGTCGCCGCTCTTCTTGCTGTCGCCGGTTTCATGGAGATTAATTCTAAGTGAGAGCTAGGTCGTGGACTCTTCGTCTTTGTCAAGAAAGCGTCATCGAACGAAGAGGGACACTGAGCACTCCATAAGAAGTTTGTATAGTTTATACATTCCATTTTATTTTTGTTGTAAAGGAACGTAGGTTCCTCGTTGTATGCAACCCGTGGTGGAGGAGTGGTGACTCCTTCGTTTGGAAGGGTTCCTTCCATCAGTGTGAGGATTGGATTTCAATTCGGTTGGTGAAGAGACCGAGTCGTCCCTTGTTGGGAGATAGGTCGAAGGGGGAAAGTGGACGTACCCAAATCGGGGAACCACTATAACTGCTAGTGTTTGTTTGTGCTGTGTTGTTTTATTTACTTGTGCAGGTAGAATTTTAATTCCGCAAAAACGCTGCAAGACACCTATTCCCCCCCCCCCCTAGGTGAAGGTAGTTGGCACTAGGTGGACTTTCAAGGTCTGGTGCTTGAATATTCATTATTTTATGTTATGATAAAGGAGAGACACTAGAGATATTAAGATCTATCAAAGGAACTTTTGATTCAGGTATTAGCCTGTGAAATCAAATGAAAACACTCTCTGATACCAATTGAAAGTGAGGGGATAGATCTGACAAACTCTAGCGGGGGGGGGGGGGGGAGTGGTGAATAAAGAAATTTAAAAACTTAATCATTTTTATAGCGTAATTAAAATAAATGATAGTAGTATATGTATAAAGAGAAGTAAGAAAAAGAAACTATCACAGCACAACAAAAATAAAAAAAAAGAACAACCAGATGACACAAGAAAATTATAGTGGTTCCCAAAAACTGGGTACATCCACTCTTCTACCACCCTGGTAGGAATCCACTAATAGGTTGTTAATAAGGTGCCCTGCCACCACAGGTTTTTGCTAAGGTTCCCTGTCACCACAATATCTATTTTCTAATTGAGATATAGCAACCCTTTGAGCTTTTGATCAGGTTCCCAAAAGCTAAATCAAGACTTTTGAAAATAAGACTTGTCAACCAGGTGATAAGTTTTGAAGGGAGTTAGAAACCCTTTTACAGTGGGAAATGAAAAGTGATGTCTTCTCTTTATCAAACAACTGAGAAGACTTTAGTGGATGCTTTTGTTAAAGCTCCCCCTGAGATGTTGAATGGTTCAGGAAGAAGAGAGCTTTGCACAGGGTGTAGGCCTTGATGAAGGTCTTCAGAAAACTTCTTAGATTAGTGTTAATTAGTTGTCCCATTGAAGCCTGAAGTAGAAATTGAGGAAGACTAAAGATCTATGTAATGATGTTCTTCTTCAATTTCATGTAAGAATGATAGCAGTGCTTTTCTCTATATCAGTTATTGTATATCTGTAAAACAACTTTCTTTCTTTTTTAAAAAGATCTATAAATATTTTCTGAGAGGATTTCAGTCTTTGAATTTGAAAATAATATCCTTGATTGTTGTTGAGATTCTGGGAGTATAAACGGCTGGAATATGTCTTTAATGTATTTTCTTAACTGTCCCAATAAATAAGTCAAGAAATTAACTGTGTTAAATCCATAATCAATGCTGCCTACCAACGGCTATATTCCATAGAATATAAGCATTAATTATCAGAGAATTACTGCCTTGAAATAATACCAATTCAAATCAAAATGACAAAGAAATCGTCAAACTAAAACTGACAGAAATCCTCGACCTCAGAAACAAATTTTGTCGACCTGAACTCAAAGTTCGTCGAGCTAAGAAATTGTCTTCGTAGACCTGAGCTAGGATAAAAAAATAATCTGGAAAGAAACTGTCAAAGCTGAGCTCCAAGTACGTCGAACTACGGTAGAATATCATCGACCAGAGAAACTGAGAGAGAAGGGAGTTCGTCGACCTGAGCTCGAATATAGTCAGCTCAACTCAGAGAAGGAACTCTGAGTTCGTTGATCTGTGATCGACGATCGTCGAGCTGAGTTCGAAGGACTTCGAACTGATTTCTGAACTCTCTTAAAAATTGCAATTCTTCTAAGTCTGGATCTCTGAAGTCTTCTCAAGGATGGATCATAAGATGTCTAACCTAGTCAGATTATTCTAACCTTAGAAGTAACAAATTGTCCCTAGGCTATACATGATGGGTCAAAACCTAATAGTGAACCTTATCCCAAATCCAAACTAGGGATCCAATAACCTCCCTGGAATCTGATGACCTCCCAGGTCAATTTACCTTGCTCATAAAATAGATAGAAAAATGAAAATACAGAAGAAAAATAAAAAGTTCCATATTATTTCTTCCTCAAAAGTAGAACTCTTCCATAGTGTTGGGTCCATTGCTCATAATGTCCTGGATTTATAGAGGTCAAACAAGTCAATGATATACACATAGTTGTATTTTATGTATGTTCAAGTTCATGCATGCAGGTTGGTCCTTGTCACATTGATTCGACATGTATTCCAAGTGGTAGTGACAGGTGGTCACAAGGTAGAGAAGTAGAGAGACAGAAATCTATCTAAGTCCAGAAGAGTCAAGAGAATATTACTCACTCAACGCCAGAGAAGAAAGCGTCATGTAATGTAAATGCTAAAGGAAAGATGGTCAAAAACAATCTATCTAAGTCCAAAGGCATTGAGTGAAGCCTGTTCACTCAATGCTCTCAACACCTAGAAGATAAAGAAAGTTACAACTAAGTCCAGGGGCATTCAATGATGAAGATTCACTCAACGCTTGGCAGTGCAGAAGAATTAGCTAAGTACAGAGGCGTTGAGTGAAGCCAGCTCACTCAACGCACTCAATGCCTAAGCAAGGCAGAATAATTGGCTAAGTCCAGAGGCATTGAGTAAAGGTCATTCACTTAATGCACTCAATGCTTAGATTGAATTTGAGAATTTGGCTATGTCCACAAATACTAATGTCAGCAAAAGTCAACAAAAGTCAACATGATTAAAATTAGTTGTGGGAAAGCTACAGAATAAGACAAATAGCGCCGCAGGTGTACAGGAACACTTTTTATATAAAAGCCAAGTTGCAAACAACAACTTCAGTGGGGCCTACAGGCCATGTAGCCGTTGGATGGCTGAAGATAAAAGGGACAAGATCGGGAGACGGAACTTAACTTTTAGGGTTTTAATCATTTCGTAAAGTTGCGGCTAAACTTCATCTTCATCGTCATTTTTATCGTGCTTGAAGAAAGAAGTTGAATCAACCGATCTAAAAGTTCGTGAAGTTGTTGTAGCTATTTTCATCAACTACATCAAGTTCAGAAAAGTTTTTTTGAGAAAGAAGAAGAAGAAGAAGAAGAAGAAGAGACTTCAATTTTCTGCATTCCAGGTTGGCAGATTGAAGAGTCATCTTTAGCAAGTTCAGGAACAAGGTTTCTTAGTTTCTTCCAGCACAAACAGTTTGTAAGACCCCCTTTTTTTTTCTTTTTCAACCACCGGGGTCTTAGGCCCAGAACCGCCGCTTTGCGGTGACTCCTTCACGTCCCGAAGGGTCATCACCACAAGGCGCCGATTCTGCCGGCCAAATTCGATCACAGAAGTAGCACAATTATTGAAGTAAAAGCAATGCAGTCCACAATAATAAAAATCACATATATATATAATAAAACCCCACGAAGGGAGTGTCCACAAGAAACATCAGAGTAATATAATTACGGGCTTATGCCCGGTACAAAATGTCCTCACTACAAGTCTCTCATGCGGAAGCGAATCAAAAACTACTCAAGGATCGAGACTCACGTCCCGGCGGTGTGAACTCCGGAGCTAGACTGCCCCCTCTCTAGGCGCACCGATCTCTGGGGCTGCTCCTCCATGCTGGGCTCCACGATCCCCTAAAATGATATGGTTCGAAAACCGTTAGTCTAAAAGACTAAGTCCTATCATCCCCCACCCCTTCCCCCACGCTCTAAGGCACCGGGCGGAGAGGAAGAAAGGGGAGGACATGAAAGTGGAGAGTAGTCAAAAGCAGATGACGGTGGACCTAACTAGCAAGTTATAACAGGGGAGCAATTTAAATCTTAAGTGTTGTAATAGGTCAAACAAGAAGGAAGTAAGTAAGAAATTAAACCTTCACTTATGTGAGTACACATAAGCCAAGGGATCTTTTGCAAGGCTCCCATCGTATAAAGTGTCCCATACCACTTATACGTTGGGGTGTCGGTTATCAAACAGCAACATATATATATTGAAATTAACCTTTGATTTATAAACTTGCCCACACAAGCTTATAGACCAAGGGGTCGTTTTGCAAGTCCTAAAGTATAAGCGTCCCATTCCACTTATACTTTAGGTGTCAAGGTTGTTATGAACGATATGATATGCAACTATATGGTGGGTATGTTATGTCATGCAATGCAACTCACACACCCGACTCTGTGCACACAGACCTTTAGTTCCCCCTTTCGGAGCCGTTACCTCCCAGGATACCTCCGTAGTGGCAAACGGAAGCGGTGGGTTGGGCCTCGCCCACCTCCAAAACCAGTAAAGCACACTGGTCTGACCTATCGTACGCCTCAACGCTTGGTGCACAAAGCGGACGCCTGCGTACTCTTGCCGGCTGGCGCACCGGACTTCTGTTGGCGGAGTGCTAACCACCCCGCCGAGTCAACGATATCGGTGTCGGTGCAATCGAACTCCCCGATATCGAAAGACCCACCACCTTAACTTTTCCTATTTTATGCACATGCAAGTTAAACCGTAAGCACACAAAACCGAGCCGAAGCTCCCCGGACCAAAACGTCCGTCTCCAAATCAACCGAGCCGAAGCTCCCCGGACCATCCCGTCCGTTTCCAAATCAACCGAGTCGAAGCTCTCGTCAACCTTCCTGTGCCAACAGTGTTGTGAAGAGTGCAGCCCTAGTTACTAAGTTACTCTTGTCGGTTTGTTATTACAGTTTACGTTAGCCCAGGACTGCCCCCGGTATACCCCGTGAAGGGCTCTCAAGGGGCACTAGGAACCAAGACGGTGCATTACGGCCCGAAGTTCCCTTTCGCAAGGCACTTATTTTTAGTTGGTTGATTTCCCTTACCCATTCCTTTCATATTACTCTGGTTCTAACCCTAATGTGTTTTAACTCCTTCACCCGCTCCCAGAAAAGACGATGTTCCGTCGACCCCGTGCTCCACCCATCCTTAGTTAACCTAACCACTATCCCATACCCAATTTCATTGATAACCTCCGAATCATCTTGCCACGGCATTTACACATGATTTGTCGCCCTATGACCATGGTATTACAATTTCTATGATTTCACTATATGCAGACCAACTTGAGCTAACAACATGTACGATAGGAAGTGCATCAATTTCTCATCCAAGCACCCTAAGATAATTACTAAGGGCCTATCATGACTTTTATAACTTAAATCCAGCACTTCCAAATTTTTCCTAAATAATTTAATATTTATTTAATTATCCAGAAATTAAAGCCATGAGTGATTTTGAGCATGAGGTACTACATTCATTCATCATAAAATTATAAGAAAATTACCAGGGCTCTACAATGTCCATAAATGTTCACTGACCAAAAATTATAATTTTACAAGGCCTAAAAATATTGTTTAAAAATCATTTATAAATTCTACAAATTGCAAGCCTTGTGAATCAACCCCTATGATTATAGATCCAAAAATTCTACAATAATTACCAGAGATGTAAGAGGTCATAAAAACTCATTTGCCTAAGTTACACCAGATTTCAGTGAGGGAACAACCCATAATAATTATTTGACTATCTTTAGAAAATCAATGGCTTGTGAATGAAGTACTTAAAATAATCAGTTAATAATTCCAGAAAAATTCAAGCATATGTATAAGAATCTAAAAAGCTCTCTGCCAAAATTTCATATCCATTAATCAACCATAAAAATCAAATTAATTAAAATACCCAAAAGCCTATTTTTGTGAGATATGAAGGAACTATTATGTATTGAATCCCAAGGCTCTCAATATTACTTCCCAAAGACTTCCTAAACCCAAGAAGTACACTACCCAAGTTTCATGGCCTTTAGGCAAGTTTTGGTGACCTATTTTACCTTAACAAGGGGGGTGCCCTAAAATTCACCTACAGTGAACTGCCCTAACTTGTAGGGTATACCCCTCCCCAAAAAGCCTCTACAGGACAGTCCACTCATCCACATTTTTCCTATTACATATCAAACTGTAGGTATTTGAAATACCTACAACTTCTCTGATGGTCACATCCCCTGAAAATCCCTAGGAGTGCCCTAAAACTCTCCTACAGTGATCTGCCCTAACTTGTAGGGTATAGCCCTCACTAAAAAGACTCTATAGGGCAGACCACTCATCCACATTTTACCCATCACATATCAAACTGTAGGTATTCAAAATACCTACAACTTCTCTGAAGGTCACACCCCCTGAAAATCCCTAGGGGTGCCCAAAATTTCTCCTACAGTAAACTGCCCTAGTTTGTAGGGTATAGGCTTCACTAAAATGACTCTACAGAACAGAGTTTTTTCTCCAAATTTTTAATAACACATATCAAATTGTAGGTATTTCAAATACCTACAATTTTCATGTTACAAGTTTTTCCATCAGATGCCCTTAAGGGGCCTAAAATAATTTTATAAGGTTCTGCCCTAAAGATTAGGTCACACCCTTATTCAAATGGCTCTACAGGGGTGAGTTTTTCTCCAAATTTTAATAACACATATCAAATTGTAGATCTTCCAAAGACCTACAACTTTTATGTTTTTAAACTTTTTCATTAGGAGCCCTTAAGAGGCCTAAAATCGGGTTACAGTAAAACTGTTTAAGAAAAGACAGAAAATTGCATATAATAAACTATTAATTCAAATCCTAGGGTGCACGAATCTTGATGAACGATCCAACGGTAGCTGCTCTTCTTCCCCGATGGAGTAGAGAAATAGACCCGCCACAGGCCCCCTTTTTCGGGGCTGTTTACCGGCGGCCTGAGGCGGCGCCACCACCGGGAAACACACCCCCTATGTGTTCCCGGTGGTGGGGGCTTCCCTTGGCCGGAGCTAGGGCGGCCTGGAGGTGGCGGCGCCGCCCTACCCGAGAGCTCCCAAAAACCCAAAAAAAATGGCAGATTTCTGAAATATTAAAACTTAGATCCGATTTATTACAAAACGAAATCCATTTCTAAAGAGCCCTAGGATCTAAGCATGGAAGAAAGAGTGAGGGAGGACCTTCCCGGCGGCCATGCAACGTGTAGATCGACGAGGGGCCATGGCGACGGCGGCGGCGGCGTTTTCCTCCTTCTCAAGCTCCGGCCACCCTTCTCTTCTGCTAGGGATTCGAAAACCTCTCCTTGGCTCACTGATGGGGGTTTAAAAAGGTAGAGAGGGGAGGGGGAGGGTCATGGCTTGAAGTGGACATTAATGGCCCTATTATTTTGAATTCCGGCCATGGTGGAGGAGGGGGGGCTGCATGTGACTCTTGGTGGCCGGGAATGGGAATGGGCTGCTCGACTCCTCTTCCATAGGGGAGTTATGAGCCACCATAAAAAGGCTGGCCCTCAGCCTTCAATGGCCGAATTCACCCCTCTCCTTCTCCATTAAAACCACCCTTATTTTTCTCTCTCCTCTTTTAAATTTCTTCTCTCTCTCTTCCTCTCTCTCCTAGTCACCCCAAACTGAAATGTCTTCCTCCCACAACCTATTGGCAGCCCATTCATTAAATCCCAAATGAAAATATGAGAGAGGGGGGGGGGGGGGTCCACCATGAATACTTTCTTTTATCATTTCTCTCTCCTATTTTATTTTCATCTCTCTCTCTTTCTCTCTCTCTTCCTCCAAATGAAACCACTATGAAATGTCTCCCTTTATACCCTATTGGCAGCCCACTACCAATTATGAGACCTCAAATGGAAAATAAAAGAGGGGGACCCACCATGAATGGTCTTTTACTCTTTCTCTCTCCTCTTTTATTTCTCAAATTTAGGCTTCTCTTTCTCTCTCCTAGTCACCTAGTTGACTGGTCAAGGAACTAGGTTATTGGCAGCCCTAATGCCTCACATTATTCTTGTCATCAGGCTTAGCCCAAGAGGGAGGGTGGCTTGAACTTGGGTTAACCCAAATGGGCTAAGTTGACTTGACTTGGGTTAAATGTTGACTTGGTCATTTTGACTCTTTGGGTCCACATCAATGGGTCTTTAGTGACCCATTGGACTCCCCTAAGGCCTAGGTAGGGTTAGTTGGAGTTGAGTTGGCCCCCTGGAGGTCACATGGCCCTTAGGAAGGGCACTTTGACCATTTTAGGGTTAGGGTTGGCTTGGGTTAATTTGGCCACTAGTATTGACCCCATTGAGTCTATGGTGACTCATTGGCCCCCACATTGGGTCTAGAAATGCCCTAGAGTCAGTTTGAACTCACTAGGTCACCCAAACTCAGTGTTTTGGAAACTTGTTATTTGCAGCCCAAAATGAGTCCTCTACTAGACTCCTAAGCCCATTTGGTCTATTTGGTTCCCTATGGTCTTGCCATGGCCCAGGCAAGCCCAAAGTTATTCTTAGGGGGGGGCTAATTGGAAAATGGGATGTTACAAATCCCAATAAACAAAACAAAAATTTCGTCCTCGAAATTAAGGTTAAGTCTACGGGAGATCACTACCGGCATAAGTTAAGCTTGTAACATCCCATATGGTTTGCAGTGCCTACGATATCAACATTTACGGGCTAGTCCCCAATAAACAAAAAGTTTAGCCTATACCTTCTTAGATTATTCTACGAATAATTGTAAATAGGAAGGAAAACTTTAAATTACTTGAGGAGTTGGGAGGGTTACCTGACTGAAAAGCTCCGGGTACTTTTGCTGCATCAAGTCCTGTGGTTCCCAGGTGTGCTCCTCCTGACCGTGATTTCTCCACAGAACCTTGACTAAGGGAATCTTCTTACGGCGCAAGATCCGCACTCCTTTGTCATCGATCCGAACCGGCTCCAAGTGAACAGATCGGTCTGAAGCTACCGGCCCTTCTGTGGTCAAAATTCGCTGCTCCGGGCGTAGTAGAGCCCTTCTCAGCGAAGAGATGTGGAAGACGTCGTGTAGAGCTGCCAGCTCTGGCGGCAACTCTAGCCTGTAGGCTAAGGGTCCGATCCGCTCCAGGATCCGGTAAGGGCCCATATACCTAGGCTGCTGAGTTTCTTCCTCCGATCCCGCGCACACCCGTGAGACTCCGTGCATGGGCCGGATCTTCAAGAACACTCGATCTCCTACCCGGAACTCCACCTGACGATGCCGAGCGTCATAGTATTTTGCTTGTCTGCTCTGCGCCTCCAGCATCCTTTCTCTGATCAGCCTCACCTGAGCCTCGGTGTCTTCAACGAAATCCGATCCCAGCAGCTTCGGATCCTCGTCCTGTACCCAAGAAAGCGGGTCCTACATCTCCTTCCATATAAGGCCTCATAAGGCGCATCCTGATGCTGGACTGGTAGCTATTATTGTAGGAGAACTCAACCAACGGTAACATCTTCTCCCACGGCTCCCCTCGGTCTAGTATACACAGCCCGTAGTAAGTCCTCCAAGGTCCTGTTGGTGCGCTCGGTCTGCCCGTCCGTCTGAGGGTGGAAGGCCGTGCTAAAAGCCAACCGGGTGCCCAAATATGCCTGCACTGACCGCCACTCCCTGGATGTAAACCGTCCATCGCGGTCCGACACTATCGTCCGGGGCACACCATGATAACGGACATACTGCTCCACAAACTTCCGTACCAGCACTCCCACCGAGTCATCCTTCCTGATCGGCACAAAGCGGGCCACCTTCGTCAGCCGATCGACAATCACCCAAATCGAGTCGTTCCCTGTCCGAGACCGGGGAAGACCATGTATGAAATCCATCGCTATGTCGTCGAACTTCCACTCCGGCACCGGGAGTGGCTGCAATAGTCCTGCGGGGTTCCTGCACTCCGCCTTCACCAACTGACACGCCTCGCAATGGGTCACGAAGTACGTAATGTCCTTCTTCATGCCCGGCCAAAACATCGTCCTCTTCAAATCAGCGCGGTCATCTTTGTGATCCCCGGGTGTACGGAGTACCGGCTGCAATGCGCCTCCGTCAAAATGTCTTCTCGGATCTGGCCTCCTGCGGGTATATATACTCTGCCTCTGAAGTGGAGCAAACCATCCCTCAGGGAATAATCTCCTGTCGAACCTTCCTCCAAGGCTCGGAACATCGGCTCTGCCCACACATCTGCCCTCTGTCCGTCCCGAATGCGATCCCGAATATTGTCTATGGCCACTATCGATGCCAGATACTCCCTATACAGATCTGGGTCATCCTCGGACACTAGGGATATCTGCATATCTCTGAATGACTGGACTAGCTCCATAGACATCACCTGGGGCCCAGCTTCGGAAGTGGCCGCTCTCCGACTCAGCGCGTCGGCCACCACGTTTGCCTTCCCTGGGTGGTAGTGCATCTCATACTGATAATCTGCTAAGAAACTCCACCCAGCGCCTCTGCCTGATATTCAACTCCTTCTGCGTGTCCACGTATTTCAGGTTCTTGTGATCGGAGAAGATATCGCAGTGGACTCCATAAAGGTAATGACGCCAGACCTTTAGAGCAAAAACGACCGCCTCCCATCTCGAGGTCGTGCACCGGGTAGTTCCTCTCGTGGGTCTTCAGCTGGCGGGAGGCATATGCTATGACATGTCCGTTCTGCATCAGCACTGCCCCATTCCCTGGTTATGATGCGTCGGTATACACCTGAAATCCTTCCTTCCCCGATGGAAGGGCCAGAATGGGGGCCGAGACGAGTCGGTCCTTCAGCTCCTGGAAAGCCGCCTGGCACTGCGGGGTCCAAACAAAAGGTGCCTCCTTCTTTGTCAACGATGTGAGGGGGAGGGCAATCCGAGAGAACCCCTCTACGAACTTCCGGTAGTAACCGGCAAGTCCCAAGAAACTGCGTACATCGGTGGCCGTTTTCAACTGCGGCCAATCTCGAACTGCCCGAATCTTCGCTGGGTCTACCGCTAGCCCCGGCTCCGCTGATGATGTGACCTAGGAAGGCCACCTCCTTCAACCAGAACTGACACTTGCTGAATTTTGCATAAAGGCGATGCTCCCGCAACCTCTCCAAGGTCAGTGCCAGATGTCGAGTGTGCTCTTCCTCCGTCCTAGAATAGATCAGGATGTCGTCTATGAATAACTATGACGAACACATCCAAGTAGGCTTCGAAAACCCGGTTCATGAGACTACTCATGAACGCCGACGGAGCATTCGTGAGCCCAAAGGGCATCACGGTAAACTCATACAGGCCATATCTGCTGCTAAAGGCCGTCTTCGGAATGTCCTCCTCCTGGATCCGCAGCTGTAGTATCCTGATCTCAAATCCAGCTTCGAGAAATAATGGGCCCCCTCCAACTGGTCGAATAATTCGTCTATCCGTGGGAGCGGATAGGTATTCCGGACGGTCAGCCTGTTTAGTGCTCGATAATCGATGCACAGGCGGAGTGTCCCATCCTTCTTCTTCACGAACAGGACCGGTGCTCCCCATGGCGAGGAACTCGGTCTAACAAAACCTGCCTCCACTAATTCCTGCAACTGGGTCCGAAACTCTGCCAACTCCTTTGGGGCCATCCGATAAGGGGCCCTAGACGCCGGCTTGGCTCCCGGCACAAGCTGTATCTGAAAATCTTGCTCTCGGTGTGGAGGTAGTCCTGGCAGTTTCTCCGGAAAGATGTCTGCGAACTCTCGCACCACCGGGATGTCTGTCACCGACTCCTTGACTTCCGCCATCTCCAAAAAGAATCTGATAGACCTCCTCTCCCTGCAGATGGCCTTAACGGCCTGTACCGAAGATAAGAGTATACGAGAGACAGGTCTTATACCTTCGATGGTAATGAAAGAGTCCCCGTGCCTCACGGTGATCCTCTTTGCCTGGCAGTCAATCTGGGCATAGTTCCAATGCAGCCATACCATGCCCAAGATCAGATCGTAGTCTGTCAGCTTCAAAATCGTCGCTGGAGCCTCGAACGCTTTTCCACCAATCTCTGCCTCCATATTGCAGTGATCCGTGGTAAGGAGTTCTGATCCATCCGGTAGTCGCACCCTCATCCTCGAGCCTGTGAACCGCTCCACACCTTCCAGTCCTTCTACGAACGACTCCGACACAAAGAGTGAGTAGCTCCAGTATCGAACAGCGTGCGGGCAGGCTTGCCACTGATGAAGACTATACCTGGGGTGATTAAATGTCTCAGGGTTCTATAAAGAGTTTTCTTTCCTGGTTAATCTATCTGGTGTGGTTCTAAGTTTAACAACTTAAAGGGGAAATTCTATGAAAACAAAGAAAACATTTCGGCATACCTGCGGATGACCTGCTCCGGATTCCGCGGCTGTGCAAGGTCCAAGGCATATACCTGCTCTCTCCCTGTCTACGATCTTCCCCCTGGTATCCTCGACCGAGGCCGCGCCCTCGCCTCGGCCTCCGTAATACTGAGCTGGTGGGCCGCCCTGATGTGCTGGAGGTGGTGCCCCCTTCATGGGGCAGTTCCTCCGTATGTGCCCAATCTGATGGCAAAGGAAGCATTCTGGGGGATACGCCATTCCCCGGGTCTCGGCATCTCCTGCATCCGAAGAGGTGGAGGGGCCAATACCACCTGTTCCCTCGGCTCCGGCCTCACGTCCTGACGAGGCTGGTCCTCTGTCCTCCTCCCCTCTGGTACAGCACCTCGCCGCTGGTCATTCCTACCTCTCCGTCCCTGATCCTCTGCTGGCCGCGCTTCCGGCCCGGGTGGTGTGCCAATCTGCCTCGATCCTTTTGGCCATCTCCAAAATCCGGGAGATGGGCCCGTCAGATACAAACAAGAGGGCCTCCCTCAGGTCCTCCCGCAGGCCCTTGTAGAACCTCCTGATATACCCTGCCTCGTCCAGCTGGTAGGAATCTGCGTATCGAGCCAGGTGGTCAAACTCTCGATGGTACTCCACCACGGTCCGAGTACCCTGCTTCAGCTGCAAGAACCGCTCCTCCAAATCATCCCTAGCCGACACTGCGGAACGAAATGCTCCAGCAGTGCGGCCCCTGAACTCCTCCCAAGTGACCTCCGCAACCTCCCTATCAGCAAAAGTCGTGTCCAACAGCGTCTTCCACCACCTCTTCGCATGGGACTCCAAGCAGGAGACAACCAGAGCCACCCTCTCCTCCCATGGACACCGAATCCCGGTCAGCATCTCGTACATGATATCTAGCCATTCCTCCGTCCGAACAGCCGACTCTGTCCCCAAATAGGACGGGGGAGACAGTCCTCGAAAGATGCTGAGCCAGTTGGCCCCCAGATTGGGTGCTGGGACCGGAACCTGCTGGGCCCTGAAGGCCTCCAGAATGGCAGTCAGGGTCTGTCCCATATCTGACTGAAGGAAAGGAGTGGGGACCGGTGGAGGTGGTGCAACTCCCTGGGTCTGCTGAACTCCGCCCTGTGGCGTAGGCTGTGCTGGAGGCTGCGCAACGAAAAACACATGCTGAGAAAACGTTCAAATATTACCTAAAGGTGGACAATTTATATGTGATCCCCATATGGGCACACACCACTGCTTCCGCTGCTTAGTTTGTCCCCAAACTAAACTCGAGCGCGGGTGACCCAGGGTTAGTGGACTGCTATTTCCTTCTGATCGATGTCTCCTCTGATACCACTTGTAAGACCCCCTTTTTTTTTTCTTTTTCAACCACCGGGGTCTTAGGCCCGGAACCGCCGCTTTGCGGTGACTCCTTCACGTCCCGAAGGGTCATCACCACAAGGCGCCGATTCTGCCGGCCAAATTCGATCACAGAAGTAGCACAATTATTGAAGTAAAAGCAATGCAGTCCACAATAATAAAAAATCACATATATATATAATAAAACCCCACGAAGGGAGTGTCCACAGAAACATCAGAGTAATATAATTACGGGCTTATGCCCGTACAAAATGTCCTCACTACAAGTCTCTCATGCGGAAGCGAATCAGAAACTACTCAAGGATCGAGACTCACGGTCCCGGCGGTGTGAACTCCGGAGCTAGACTGCCCCCTCTCTAGGCGCACCGATCTCTGGGGCTGCTCCTCCATGCTGGGCTCCACGATCCCCTAAAATGATATGGTTCGAAAACGTTAGTCTAAAAGACTAAGTCCTATCATCCCCCACCCCTTCCCCACGCTCTAAGGCACGGGCGGAGAGGAGAAAGGGGAGGACATGAAAGTGGAGAGTAGTCAAAAGCAGATGACGGTGGACCTAACTAGCAAGTTTATAACAGGGGAGCAATTTAAATCTTAAGTGTTGTAATAGGTCAAACAAGAAGGAAGTAAGTAAGAAATTAAACCTTCACTTATGTGAGTACACATAAGCCAAGGGATCTTTTGCAAGGCTCCCATCGTATAAAGTGTCCCATACCACTTATACGTTGGGGTGTCGGTTATCAAACAGCAACATATATATATTGAAATTAACCTTTGATTTATAAACTTGCCCACACAAGCTTATAGACCAAGGGGTCGTTTTGCAAGTCCTAAAGTATAAGCGTCCCATTCCACTTATACTTTAGGTGTCAAGGTTGTTATGAACGATATGATATGCAACTATATGGTGGGTATGTTATGTCATGCAATGCAACTCACAACACCCGACTCTGTGCACACAGACCTTTAGTTCCCCCTTTCGGAGCCGTTACCTCCCAGGATACCTCCGTAGTGGCAAACGGAAGCGGTGGGGTTGGGCCTCGCCCACCTCCAAAACTAGTAAAGCACACTGGTCTGACCTATCGTACGCCTCAACGCTTGGTGCACAAAGCGGACGCCTGCGTACTCTTGCCGGCTGGCGCACCGGACTTCTGTTGGCGGAGTGCTAACCACCCCGCCGAGTCAACGATATCGGTGTCGGTGCAATCGAACTCCCCATATCGAAAGACCCACCACCTTAACTTTTCCTATTTTATGCACATGCAAGTTAAACCGTAAGCACACAAAACCGAGCCGAAGCTCCCCGGACCAAAACGTCCGTCTCCAAATCAACCGAGCCGAAGCTCCCCGGACCATCCCGTCCGTTTCCAAATCAACCGAGTCGAAGCTCTCGTCAACCTTCCTGTGCCAACAGTGTTGTGAAGAGTGCAGCCCTAGTTACTAAGTTACTCTTGTCGGTTTGTTATTACAGTTTACGTTAGCCCAGGACTGCCCCCGGTATACCCCGTGAAGGGCTCTCAAGGGGCACTAGGAACCAAGACGGTGCATTACGGCCCGAAGTTCCCTTTCGCAAGGCACTTATTTTTAGTTGGTTGATTTCCCTTACCCATTCCTTTCATATTACTCTGGTTCTAACCCTAATGTGTTTTAACTCCTTCACCCGCTCCCAGAAAAGACGATGTTCCGTCGACCCCCGCGCTCCACCCATCCTTAGTTAACCTAACCACTATCCCATACCCCAATTTCATTGATAACCTCCGAATCATCTTGCCACGGCATTTACAAATGATTTGTCGCCCTATGACCATGGTATTACAATTTCTATGATTTCACTATATGCAGACCAACTTGAGCTAACAACATGTACGATAGGAAGTGCATCAATTTCTCATCCAAGCACCCTAAGATAATTACTAAGGGCCTATCATGACTTTTATAACTTAAATCCAGCACTTCCAAATTTTTCCTAAATAATTTAATATTTATTTAATTATCCAGAAATTAAAGCCATGAGTGATTTTGAGCATGAGGTACTACATTCATTCATCATAAAATTATAAGAAAATTACCAGGGCTCTACAATGTCCATAAATGTTCACTGACCAAAAATTATAATTTTACAAGGCCTAAAAATATTATTTAAAAAATCATTTATAAATTCTACAAATTGCAAGCCTTGTGAATCAACCCCTATGATTATAGATCCAAAAATTCTACAATAATTACCAGAGATGTAAGAGGTCATAAAAACTCATTTGCCTAAGTTACACCAGATTTCAGTGAGGGAACAACCCATAATAATTATTTGACTATCTTTAGAAAATCAATGGCTTGTGAATGAAGTACTTAAAATAATCAGTTAATAATTCCAGAAAAATTCAAGCATATGTATAAGAATCTAAAAAGCTCTCTGCCAAAATTTCATATCCATTAATCAACCATAGAAATCAAATTAATTAAAATACCCAAAAGCCTATTTTTGTGAGATATGAAGGAACTATTATGTATTGAATCCCAAGGCTCTCAATATTACTTCCCAAAGACTTCCCTAAACCCAAGAAGTACACTACCCAAGTTTCATGGCCTTTAGGCAAGTTTTGGTGACCTATTTTACCTTAACAAGGGGGGTGCCCTAAAATTCACCTACAGTGAACTGCCCTAACTTGTAGGGTATACCCCTCCCCAAAAAGCCTCTACAGGACAGTCCACTCATCCACATTTTCCTATTACATATCAAACTGTAGGTATTTGAAATACCTACAACTTCTCTGATGGTCACATCCCCTGAAAATCCCTAGGAGTGCCCTAAAACTCTCCTACAGTGATCTGCCCTAACTTGTAGGGTATAGCCCTCACTAAAAAGACTCTATAGCGCAGACCACTCATCCACATTTTACCCATCACATATCAAACTGTAGGTATTCAAAATACCTACAATTTCTCTGAAGGTCACACCCCCTGAAAATCCCTAGGGGTGCCCTAAATTTCTCCTACATAAACTGCCCTAGTTTGTAGGGTATAGGCTTCACTAAAATGACTCTACAGAACAGAGTTTTTCTCCAAATTTTTAATAACACATATCAAATTGTAGGTATTTCAAATACCTACAATTTTCATGTTACAAGTTTTTCCATCAGATGCCCTTAAGGGGCCTAAAATAATTTTATAAGGTTCTGCCCTAAAGATTAGGTCACACCCTTATTCAAATGGCTCTACAGGGGTGAGTTTTTCTCCAAAATTTTTAATAACACATATCAAATTGTAGATCTTCCAAAGACCTACAACTTTTATGTTTTAAACCTTTCATTAGGAGCCCTTAAGAGGCCTAAAATCGGGTTACAGTAAAACTGTTTAAGAAAAGACAGAAAATTGCATATAATAAACTATTAATTCAAATCCTAGGGTGCACGAATCTTGATGAACGATCCAACGGTAGCTGCTCTTCTTCCCCGATGGAGTAGAGAAATAGACCCGCCACAGGCCCCTTTTTCGGGGCTGTTTACCGGCGGCCTGAGGCGGCGCCACCACCGGAAACACCCCCTATGTGTTCCCGGTGGTGGGGGCTTCCCTTGGCCGGAGCTAGGGCGGCCGGAGGTGGCGGCGCCGCCCTACCCGAGAGCTCCCAAAAACCCAAAAAAAATGGCAGATTTCTGAAATATTAAAACTTAGATCCGATTTTATTACAAAACGAAATCCATTTCTAAAGAGCCCTAGGATCTAAGCATGGAAGAAAGAGTGAGGGAGGACCTTCCCGGCGGCCATGCAACGTGTAGATCGACGAGGGGCCATGGCGACGGCGGCGGCGGCGTTTTCCTCCTTCTCAAGCTCCGGCCACCCTTCTCTTCTGCTAGGGATTCGAAAACCTCTCCTTGGCTCACTGATGGGGTTTAAAAAGGTAGAGAGGGGAGGGGAGGGTCATGGCTTGAAGTGGACATTAATGGCCCTATTATTTTGAATTCCGGCCATGGTGGAGGAGGGGGGGCTGCATGTGACTCTTGGTGGCCGGGAATGGGCTGCTCGACTCCTCTTCCATAGGGGAGTTATGAGCCACCATAAAAAGGCTGGCCCTCAGCCTTCAATGGCCGAATTCACCCCTCTCCTTCTCCATTAAAACCACCCTTTATTTTTCTCTCTCCTCTTTTAAATTTCTTCTCTCTCTCTTCCTCTCTCTCCTAGTCACCCCAAACTGAAATGTCTTCCTCCCACAACCTATTGGCAGCCCATTCATTAAATCCCAAATGAAAATATGAGAGGGGGGGGGTCCACCATGAATACTTCTTTTATCATTTCTCTCTCCTATTTTATTTTCATCTCTCTCTCTTTCTCTCTCTCTTCCTCCAAATGAAACCACTATGAAATGTCTCCCTTTATACCCTATTGGCAGCCCACTACCAATTATGAGACCTCAAATGGAAAATAAAAGAGGGGGACCCACCATGAATGGTCTTTTACTCTTTCTCTCTCCTCTTTTATTTCTCAAATTTAGGCTTCTCTTTCTCTCTCCTAGTCACCTAGTTGACTGGTCAAGGAACTAGGTTATTGGCAGCCCTAATGCCTCACATTATTCTTGTCATCAGGCTTAGCCCAAGAGGGAGGGTGGCTTGAACTTGGGTTAACCCAAATGGGCTAAGTTGACTTGACTTGGGTTAAATGTTGACTTGGTCATTTTGACTCTTTGGGTCCACATCAATGGTCTTTAGTGACCCATTGGACTCCCCTAAGGCCTAGGTAGGGTTAGTTGGAGTTGAGTTGGCCCCCTGGAGGTCACATGGCCCTTAGGAAGGGCACTTTGACCATTTTAGGGTTAGGGTTGGCTTGGGTTAATTTGGCCACTAGTATTGACCCCATTGAGTCTATGGTGACTCATTGGCCCCACATTGGGTCTAGAAATGCCCTAGAGTCAGTTTTGAAACTCACTAGGTCACCCAAACTCAGTGTTTTGGAAACTTGTTATTTGCAGCCCAAAATGAGTCTCTACTAGACTCCTAAGCCCATTTGGTCTATTTGGTTCCCTATGGTCTTGCCATGGCCCAGGCAAGCCCAAAGTTATTCTTAGGGGGGGCCTAATTGGAAATGGGATGTTACACAGTTGCTTATTGAAGATCTTATTTCTGTTGTTGAGAAGAAGGTAGGGCTGAGGTAAACTTAGTCCAGGAAGACAGGCATAGAGAAATTTCTCTGGTTTCAATTAAACTGCATCAATAAACCAAACTTTCTTTCAATAGGATCATTTTGGATCTAAGTTGTAGGCCTGATTCATAAAGGCTTAGGTAGGATTATTTGTTGATCTGAGTGTAGGGCATGTATGCCTGAGGTAGGGACTTTTGCTTGAGGAAGGATCTTAACAGATCTGAGTTGTAGGAGACTTTTACTCTCTCAATTGTAGGGGTACCTCAAGAGCCTGAGTTGTAGGACTAGTGTTCAAGTCTTAAGTAGGTGATCTTTTGATCACTGATTTGTAGGAGAAAGCTTGCTCTGAGTTAGGGACTTGTGTTGAGTTGTAGGTCTTGGAGGAGACTGAGAGATCCTGCGAGATCTAGGTTGTAAGCTCTTAGGAGCTGAGTTTTGGAGAAGGGGCCTTGTCTGACAAGTTGTTAGAAAGGTGAGAGACAGTGGATGTACCCATAATCTAGGGAACCACTATAAATATTGTGTGTGTTTTTGTGGATTGTCTTGAAATCAAGCTAACCTAGCTAACTCACACCACACCAAGTTAATGAAAATCTTAAAATACCAAAAAAACTATTCACCCTCCCCCTCTAAGTGTTTAGCTACCTTGCAATTAAAGACTTTCAAGTGGTATCAGAGGCAGGTTGCTCAAGAAGGACTTAACAGTCAGAGTAGATCTCCAAGGGTAGCTAAAAGAAGTATACTTATGGGTTCAGGAGAGAACCATATGGAGTTGGGTTCCATAAAAATTCTTATCTACAGGAAGGAGAGTTTTGGAATCTGGAAAGAGAGGGTTAGGCTGTTTATGGAAGCCTCTAACCTAAGGATATTTGTGGCAGTAAAAGAGGGACCTTTCAACCCCATGAAGGTCTCAGTTTTGGATGCAACAGTCAAGACACAAAAGAAATTTTCAGAGATTACCAAGGATGAATTCATCTTGGACACCATGGATAAGAGGGCACAAAACATTATTATTAGTGTCATAGATGATTCTACCTTTCAGAATTTGGTTCACTGCCAGTTCTCTAAGGAGATGTGAGACACTCTTATGGTCTACATGGAGGGAACTGAAGAGGATAGAGATGATAGGAATTCCATGCTCAACCAGGAGTATGAGGCTTTCAGGCAGTCTAAGGGAGAGTGCATTACTGACTACTAAATAAGATTCTTCAGGATAGTAAATGAGTTGAGGACATATGGGAGGTTCTTCAGTCATTATGATCTTAATGACAAGTTCCTGAGGTCTCTCACTAAAGACTCGTACACAAAGATATGTGTCATCAGAGAGGTGTCAAAGCTAGCTGATACTCCTCCCCATATACTGTTTGGAAAGCTGCTCTCTTATGAGATACAATTGGCTGCCAGGAAAGAGAAGGAGACCAATAGCAAATCTCGAGCCAAGGAAAAATCTTTGGCCTTTAGAGCTGACAACACTAAGAAGAATAAGGAGAGGATTCCCTCTCCCCTAAGAAGGCTTACTAATTCAGATAGTACAGGGTCAAGCTCATCAGACTACATCATGTATGATGAAGACTTTGTTGCCTTCTCCAGGCAATTTAACAAGCTGATGAAGAAGAAGCAGTGGAGGAGCAGACCCTCCTCCTCTTCTCATCACAGGAAGAATCACTCCAAGGGAGAAAGGTATGATTCTAAAAATAGTAAACATAATTCATCTAAAGTTGTCTGCTATTGTTGCAGCAAGCCAGGGCATGTGATTGTTGGATGCCAAGTTAAGAGAAAAGAGCTTGGTGAGAAAAGGTTCACCAGCACAACGACAAGAAGGAAAAGTCCTTCATTACTAAGAAGGATAAGAGCGAGATAGACTCATCTTCCATAGAGTTTGAAGATGAAGAAGCCTATATAGGGCTAGTTGCTTCTAGAGAAACTGAAGACTATCCTACGGCCAGGATAGGTATCATGGCCCATTTGTCATATTCAAATAGTGACTCGAGGAGTATGAAGATGAAGAAGATGCCTACAACTACTATAGGTTGATGGCAATTTCTGATGAAGAATCCAGCTAGGGTCAGCCTTATCTAGAAAGGTACTTCATTTATCTAGTTCTTTTATGAGTCTGGGTATGAGACTAGTCCCAGTTTAGAAGCTTCTTCATCCAGTGGTGAAGATGATTCTGAATCTGAAGGAGATGTCAATCAATTGATTGATAGGTATGGTGAACTTCTAGATGCCTTTAAGAAGTGCAAGAAGTTAACTAAGAAGCAGATTGTAGCTAGTTTCTCTAAGCCCAATACTATGTTGCCCTTTATTATCTCCTTCTCCTCTCAGAGGGGTAAGAAGGAGTTGGGGTTTAAGGGAAACACTAGAGTTGCCCCTTCCAAAGGGAAAGGGAAAGCTCCAGTCCAGCCTCTAGCTTCCAAGCCTCCCATCCCTTTTAAGAAGGTGATATTGCCTTCAAATAGGTATGACCAAGAAAGTATTTATGGTCACTAGATGAATGGCAGATCCACTAGTGTGAACCAGGAGGTTCACAGCTATGGTGGAAGGTGTTGTAGGGGAGTGAGTGACTTTAAAACTCCCCATGAGGAAATCCAAATAGCCCATCATGGACCATTTGTGTTTGGTGAACCAGCCCCTTCACTCAAGAAAGTGGCAATGGCTAACTCTCAAGACCATCCATCAAAGACCAAGACCAAGGTCAAGTCTATCAACAAGCCAAATCTAGATATCTCTGATGTTAAAAACAACATGTTATCTGCAAAGAAGACTGCTATAAATATCATTCAGAGAAAGACAAAAAGCCTGCTGAATGACTCACCTTCAGTCAGATCCTTGATGAAACGAACTTGAAGAAGGTTATTGCACCTCTTCCTTCTGTACAGTCAAAAGTTAACCCAACTACAGGACCTGCTCAGAAGAGAAGGTATAATATTCATGTGTGGTGTTGTTATGGTAAGGTGTGGCATTTTGCCTTAGATTGCAGGCAAAATCCTACTGTGTTAAAAGCTAGTGTTAGTCTTCCTGTCAGAAAATATGTAGGAAGACATGTTCATTTTCAGGCTAATCAGAACCTACAACCCAATAATTATTGGGGTCCTAAGGTAAGGTAAATTACGTGATGCAGGATAGTCCAAGTGTTCATACCCCCATATGGTACTTGTACAGTGGTCGTTCCAGGCACATGACTGGAACATGGAGTAACTTAAAGGAGTACGCTCCAGTGAAGGATGGACCCAAAGTTATCTTTGGTGGTTCAGATAGAGGAGTGATAAGAGGCTATGATAATATTACCAATGGCATAGTCACCATCTCAAAAGTTGCTTATGTGGAAGGGTTGTAACGCAACCTTATAAGCATAAGCCAACTTTCTGATTTTGGCTATGTCATTGTCTTCCACAATGATGAGTGCCAAATTAAGAGGTCAAGTGATCAAGACGTCTTGACACGCACTAGGAGTGGAAATATTTATTGCTTAAACTTTCTGTGTCTAGATACATACTCTCCTATTTGTCTAGTTGCAAATGAGAAAGTCTCATATTGTGTTTATGTAACACCCCTATCCGTCACATGGCATATAGCAGTAGGTCCGGCCGGGGCCCGATGCCATATACCGCAGACAGACCGTGGAGTTACGCATCGCATTATCATACTCACAATTTGAAAGACAACGTCCTACGCAACACCTAGCGGAAGCATTTTAGGTTATTAAAAAGAACCCAACAATAAGCATGAATGTCCACTAATGATAAAACCCATAGGAATGAAACGACTAAAAATACACAAAACAGTCCTCGGCCTTAAGGCCTTACAAACATTGTTCTCTTAACCAAATAGTGTCTTTCATACATCGGCGCGCAGGCCGGCCAAACATGAATATGAAAAACAAAACTAAATCTTCAGCCTACATGGGCTAGCGCTGCAACTTGGGCTTTAGCCTGCTATTTGCCGCTCGGCTCCGCAGCAGCACCTGTAAGAAGCAATCCACCGAAGAGGTGGCAATTTACACGAGTAACCGGTCAGCAACGCTGACCAAATTATAACGACCCCGCCCCGCAATTGCGGACGGCGGTGCTCCTTCCCTGCATAACAACTAACATAGCAATATATAAATCTATATAACTATTCGCCACAAGTGTCGGCACGCACGGCCGTACACCCCGTGCTCTCAGGGCACTAATTGGTGAATCCGGTCCGGACCCGGTCCGTTCCCGCGATTCCACCGTCGTCTCGTGGACGACAATTCTCGTGAGCAAATAGCCCTTTCAGCCGAAGCCTAGGCCCGTTTCCAGCCCCCCGGGAAGTCCCATGTACTTTAGGTCGCTTCTACCGAGACCACTTGGAATGGGTAGAGTTCCACCCGCCCGTTGCTCACTTCACCACGGCCATTTAGCCATCGGTGCGGGCCAAGTTTCTCCTCATTCCCACAATCGATCAAAACACGCACATAACCCCGTTATGTACCGATTTGCCCTCCAAGGCAACATCGTGGCGGCAATGCGATTCCGCCCAAGCTTTCCGGGTGCGCCTCGAGGTTAATCCCCAAGGATCCCTGTATGCAATCTACCGCGTAGAAATTTCGGAAAACTGATATCATCGGTGCGGAGTCTTCTCCGACCATGCAATGCAACATCACCGATTCGGGCTAAACCCGAATGGGCTTCACACACAATGCCTACGCCCGTACTTCGATTCCGGGCTCTAACAACGGGACTTTACATATCTACCCGAAGGGATTCCGCTCCTCAACGCTTACTCGCGAGAGGGGGATTTCCCCATGCAAAGGAAGAAGGGCGACTACACATGCCCTATGAAGAGGATCGTTACCCTCGTAGATTTTCGCGCGCCCGTCATGAAGAAGTAGACGGTTGAAAAGCTTCGCCTCGCTCTTGCCGTCGAGGATCCGGTCTCGGATCGAGATTCGGTGCTCCGGTGCTCCGCCGGCGGCCGGATCTCCTCTTCTCCTTCCTTGCTCTCCCTTCTCTCTAAACTTTTAGAAAGAGAGTCTAGGGTTTGAAATGAGGGTTTAGAACCCTTCAACCCTAAATTAAATGTTTGGGCGGACCATCCTAGGCCGTTAGATGAGATTTGATGGAAAATCGGACGGCCACGGAGTCATTTTACGGATCCTGCACCCGTCCGCACGACCAGTGGCGCACGGTCAGTGGTCGTGCGCCCTATGTCAGTGATCGTGCGTTTTCGTTAAACAGGGATTTGGCATTATATTTTCTTTATGCACGACCAGTGGCGCACGGTCAGTGGTCGTGCGCCCTGTGGTCAGTGATCGTGCGCTAAGGGAAAAACTGCACAGTTCAACGCCCTTCCGCCGACGGTTACTCTACCGCGAGGCGTTAACTCCCACCGACTCCAGGACTGAACATGGGGTGTTACAACTCTCCCCCCCTTAAAAGAATTTCGTCCCGAAAATACGAATAGCAAGTAAACAACTTAAACTTAAACGGTACCTGAGTTGAAGAGTTCGGGGTACTCCTCGAGCATGGTTTGCTCTCGTTCCCACGATAGCTCCTCACGACCGCAATTGTCCCAACGGACTTTCACCATCCTGATTTCTTTGTTCCGAAGCCGCTTGTCCTCGAAATCTTCGATAGAAATGGGCTTGACCTTGGTCGTCAACCCTTCCTCAACCGGTACTTGATCAACCGCTAACACTTGCGACGGCTCTTGCACCGCCTTCCGCAATACTGAGATGTGGAATACGTCATGCAAACAACTCAGTTCCACAGATAATCTCAACCGGTAGGCCGCTTCTCCGATCCGTTCTAGAATCTCGAATGGCCCAAGGTATCTCGGACTCAACTTTTTCAAGCGTCGAACCCGTGACACCCCCTTGAACGGTTTGATCTTCAGGTATACCCATTCGCCAACATTGAACTCCACGTTCCTATGTTTGGCATTAAAATACTTAGCCTGCCTGTCCTGAGCTATAAGCAAGCGCTCTCGTATCGTTCGCACCAAAGAAGTCGCATCTTCGATCTCCTGACGATTGTAAAGTTTCGACTCACCCGTCTCCAACCATGACAACGGCGTGCGACACTTTCTCCCATAAAGAGCTTCGAACGGTGCCATCTGGATACTTGCTTGGTAACTGTTATTGTACGCAAACTCGACCAAGTATAAGTGATCCTCCCACCGTTTTCCGAAGTCCAACGCACACATGCGAAGCATGTCTTCCAATGTCCTGTTGACTCGCTCGGTCTGGCCATCCGTCTGCGGATGAAACGCCGTGCTAAACTTCAGTTTCGAGCCCAACATCTGATGTACTAGCCTCCAGTCATTGGACGTGAAGCGTCCATCGCGATCACTCACAATGCTGCGGGGCACTCCGTGCATTCGCACAATATTATCCACGTAGAGTTTTGCTAGCTTCTCCACCGGATCATCCTTCCTCATCGGGATGAAATGCGACACTTTTGTCAATCTGTCCACGATCACCCAGATGGCGTCGTTTCCCTTCTGCGATCTTGGCAATCCATGCACAAAATCCATAGATATGTCGTCGAATTTCCACTCCGGAATGGGTAAGGACTTCAAGAAACCTCCCGGCTTTTGACATTCCGCCTTCACTAGGCGCAGGTTTGACACCTCGCCACATAAAGCGCTACATCTTTCTTCAGTCCTGGCCACCAGAATAGTTTCTTCACGTCTTTGTACATTTTTGTACTCCCCGGGTGGATTGAGTACTTGGTATGGTGAGCCTCGTACAACAATTCCTCCCGTAGATTACCTACGTTGGGGACGCACAAACGATCGTCCTTTCTGAGCAATCCGTCCTCCAACATAAATTGGGAATTTGACCCATCCAAAACACCATCCATGAGTTGCTTCATAACATCATCCACAGCTAAAGCCTGCCGAATCCTATCAGCCAGGTCATACTGCACCTCTGTCCAACTCAAACGCGCTTCGGCGCCCGTTTGTCTATCTACACAGAAGATCTCCAAATCCTCTAACTCTTGAATCAATCGTGCATCATGCACCAACAGCCAACTAGCACGTGCGGGAGTTCTGCGACTCAACGCATCTGCCACCGCATTGCCCTTCCCCGGCACATAATGAATTTTGAAGGTGTAGTCCCCCAGGAACTCCATCCACCTCCTTTGCCGCATATTCAAGTCCTTCTGATCCATCAAGTACTTCAAGCTCTTGTGGTCGGTGTAGATATCAACTTTCACACCGTAAAGGTAGTGTCTCCACAGCTTCAGTGCATGTATCACGGCCGCTAACTCCAAGTCATGGACCGGATAATTCCTCTCGTGTACCTTCAGCTGCCGCGAGCCGTAGGCAATCACACTCCCACGCTGTAGTAGTACACATCCCAAGCCACTCCCCGAAGCATCACTGTAGATTTCGAATCCCTCGGTCCCACTCGGCGAACATAAGATTGGCGCCGTGGTCAACCGACCCTTTAACTCCTCAAAAGCTTGTGCGCACTCCGGCGACCACACAAACCTTTGATCCTTTCTTGTCAACGATGTGAGAGGTAACGCTATCCGCGAGAAGTTCTCTACGAAGCGCCTGTAGTAGCCGGCAAGTCCTAGGAAACTTCGGACTTCCGCTACCGAGGAAAGAACAGGCCACTCCCGTATCGCCACTATCTTCGCCGGATCTACCGCAATCCCTGCTCCACTAATGATGTGGCCAAGGAAAGCCACCGAGGATAACCAGAACTCGCATTTGGAGAACTTAGCATAGAGCTGGTTCCTCCTCAGTGTCTCCAACACCATGTGCAGATGTTTGTAGTGATCATCTTCGCTCTGAGAGTATACCAGGATGTCGTCGATAAACACGATCACAAACCGATCCAAGTACTCTCTGAATGTTCTGTTCATCAGATCCATAAATACGGACGGCGCATTCGTCAGTCCAAACGGCATAACCGTGAACTCGTAATGCCCATAACGCGTGCTGAACGCCGTTTTAGGGATATCACTCTCCTTGATCTTCAACTGGTAGTACCCAGACTTCAGATCCAACTTCGAATAAACTGTAGACCCCACTAGCTGGTCAAACAGATCGTCGATCCTCGGAATCGGGTATTTGTTCTTCTCGGTGAGCTTGTTCAACTCTCGGTAGTCGATACACAGCCTCAGACTTCCATCCTTCTTCTTGACGAAGAGGACCGGTGCACTCCAAGGTGACGAGCTTGGACGCACGTACCCCTGTTCCAACAGTTCTTGCAATTGGACCTTCAGCTCTGCCATCTCCTTCGGCGCTAGCCGATAAGGTGAGCGGGACACAGGTTTGGCACCTGGCACCAGCTCTATTGTGAAATCAATCTCTCTTTGGGTGGAGCCCCAGGGAGATCATCGGGAAACACGTCAGGATACTCCGAAACCACTGGGATACTATCCAGACTCGTCTTAGGCTTTGCGGCCTCCACTAACGCGAAAAACAGCTCTGCTCCAGCACGAACCGCCTTGACCACCTGAAGAGCAGACATCAGTGTCTTGCTCGCCCCTTTAATGCCCTCGAACGTAGTCTCGCGACTAGTATTTGCCCCCAGTTTAACTTCCTTCCGACTGCAGTCAATATAGGCTCGCTGCTCCGAGAGCCAATCCATCCCAAGGATCACGTCAAACTCCACTAGCGGAAGTAACGACGCCTGCAGATCGAATTCCTGATCCCCAATCTGAATCTTCACGAGGCATACTCTATCTACGCGCATAGAGCATCCATTGGGGAGTAGCACATCCAGTTTGTCCTTAGCCATCGAAGAAGGGACTCCGATGCGCGATACGAATTCTTCGGACATAAAGGAGTGCGACGCTCCCGTATCAAATAATGCCCTTGCTGGGCTATCGGATATCAAAACGAAGCCTAGCATAGGAAATATAAGCTAACATGCAAACAGGTAATTATTCAAATAAGGTTAAACTGCAATAATTTAACTCATACCTGTCACCACGTCAGCCTGTTTGATGGCTTCTTGAAGGCCAAGGTTGTACACCCTGGGCTGAGCTGGAGTATGGTGAGATGCGGATGACTCCGCCATCTTCCCTTTCTCCTCATAAGTTGCTCCTGGCTTTCTCTCGGACTTTGGACGTCCGCTCCAACAATCACGGGCAAAGTGCCCTGGCCTCCCACAGTTATAACAAGCACCTGGGGTGCGCGCTGTCGTTGCTCCCGAGGCACCAGAAGAGGGGGCTTGACTTGACGTCTTGGCCCTCTTATTCCACCTCTGAAACTTTGACTTCGTAGCGTTCGGCACCTTGAACTCGGGCTTCTGCACACCCAGCTCTTTCTTTCCAGAGATTCTTGCCAACTCTCGCTCCAACGATCGAGCCGAGCCGACCAAGGTTAGAAATCCTTGCGTCAACGGCCCTGATAGAAGTACCTTGAGATCATCTCGCAGTCCTTCATAGAAACGGTTCGTCTTCCGTTCCTCATCGCCAAAAGTAGGAGCTGCATAACGACCCAGCCTTGTGAACTCATGCAGATAATCATCCACATTTTGACTCCCTTGTTGCAGTCTGAGGAATTGATTTTCCAGTTCTATCTTCTCGGTCGACGGTAGGTACCGCGCCATGAACATTCTCGAGAATTCTTCAATAGAAACCTCTTCCAACTGTCTTTCGACTAGATGGTGTTGCTCCACACCGTCCCACCACAGCCTTGCCTCGCCATCCAATAAGAAAGTGGCTATGGCGGTTTTCTGATCCGCTTCGGTTCTGGTTGTCGAAAGGATCCGCTTAACGCGTGATAGCCAATCCTCCGCTTGCGATGGGGTTCCACCCCCCGAGAATATTGGCGGATTGAAGCTCATCACGTGCTTCAGCTGACAATCCGTCGTACGCCTTGGTGGTCTAGGCTCCTCAGCCACCACAGGCACTGTCGCTCTCGCAGGTTCTTGCTCAATCTCCGGTGCTGGACGTTGTACCTGCCCTGCAGGTTGGGCATTTAGTGCGGCAAGCACCGCCTCGGTAACCAGCCGAATAGTTTTCAGCAGATGGAGGTGTTGCAGGCGCCTCGCTTGGTGCCCTACTCTCCGCTGAACGTGTACGGGCTGACTGCCCTGCCCCACTCCTAGTCACCTAGATAAACAAAACCGACAAATAAGCGACAAGCACATTGCTAAAAAGCAATCATTTGAACATTTAACTTGTTCAAAACTGTGTATTTTCATTCCTAAGTGGACATTCATGGGTTCTTTTTCATGTTATAACGATGACGCACGTGATAGTGCTCACCACCCCTTAAAAGAATTCGTCCGCGAATTCTAATAAGCAAGACCGAAACCGTTAGTCTGATACCAATTTGTAACACCCCTATCCGTCACATGGCATATAGCAGTAGGTCCGGCCGGGGCCCGACGCCATATACCGCAGACAGACCGTGGAGTTACGCATCGCATTATCATACTCACAATTTGAAAGACAACGTCCTACGCAACACCTAGCGGAAGCATTTTAGGTTATTAAAAAGAACCCAACAATAAGCATGAATGTCCACTAATGATAAAACCCATAGGAATGAAACGACTAAAAATACACAAAACAGTCCTCGGCCTTAAGGCCTTACAAACATTGTTCTCTTAACCAAATAGTGTCTTTCATACATCGGCGCGCAGGCCGGCCAAACATGAATATGAAAAACAAAACTAAATCTTCAGCCTACATGGGCTAGCGCTGCAACTTGGGCTTTAGCCTGCTATTTGCCGCTCGGCTCCGCAGCAGCACCAGTAAGAAGCAATCCACCGAAGAGGTGGCAATTTACACGAGTAACCGGTCAGCAACGCTGACCAAATTATAACGACCCCGCCCCGCAATTGCGGGACGGCGGTGCTCCTTCCCTGCATAACAACTAACATAGCAATATATAAATCTATATAACTATTCGCCACAAGTGTCGGCACGCACGGCCGTACACCCCGTGCTCTCAGGGCACTAATTGGTGAATCCGGTCCGGACCCGGTCCGTTCCCGCGATTCCACCGTCGTCTCGTGGACGACAATTCTCGTGAGCAAATAGCCCTTTCAGCCGAAGCCTAGGCCCGTTTCCAGCCCCCCGGGAAGTCCCATGTACTTTAGGTCGCTTCTACCGAGACCACTTGGAATGGGTAGAGTTCCACCCGCCCGTTGCTCACTTCACCACGGCCATTTAGCCATCGGTGCGGGCCAAGTTTCTCCTCATTCCCACAATCGATCAAAACACGCACATAACCCCGTTATGTACCGATTTGCCCTCCAAGGCAACATCGTGGCGGCAATGCGATTCCGCCCAAGCTTTCCGGGTGCGCCTCGAGGTTAATCCCCAAGGATCCCTGTATGCAATCTACCGCGTAGAAATTTCGGAAAACTGATATCATCGGTGCGGAGTCTTCTCCGACCATGCAATGCAACATCACCGATTCGGGCTAAACCCGAATGGGCTTCACACACAATGCCTACGCCCGTACTTCGATTCCGGGCTCTAACAACGGGGACTTTACATATCTACCCGAAGGGATTCCGCTCCTCAACGCTTACTCGCGAGAGGGGGATTTCCCCATGCAAAGGAAGAAGGGCGACTACACATGCCCTATGAAGAGGATCGTTACCCTCGTAGATTTTCGCGCGCCCGTCATGAAGAAGTAGACGGTTGAAAAGCTTCGCCTCGCTCTTGCCGTCGAGGATCCGGTCTCGGATCGAGATTCGGTGCTCCGGTGCTCCGCCGGCGGCCGGATCTCCTCTTCTCCTTCCTTGCTCTCCCTTCTCTCTAAACTTTTAGAAAGAGAGTCTAGGGTTTGAAATGAGGGTTTAGAACCCTTCAACCCTAAATTAAATGTTTGGGCGGACCATCCTAGGCCGTTAGATGAGATTTGATGGAAAATCGGACGGCCACGGAGTCATTTTACGGATCCTGCACCCGTCCGCACGACCAGTGGCGCACGGTCAGTGGTCGTGCGCCCTATGTCAGTGATCGTGCGTTTTCGTTAAACAGGGATTTGGCATTATATTTTCTTTATGCACGACCAGTGGCGCACGGTCAGTGGTCGTGCGCCCTGTGGTCAGTGATCGTGCGCTAAGGGAAAAACTGCACAGTTCAACGCCCTTCCGCCGACGGTTACTCTACCGCGAGGCGTTAACTCCCACCGACTCCAGGACTGAACATGGGGTGTTACAGTTTAATGGCATAAGAGACTTGCTTATTTAAATTATAAGACTATTGGCAAGCTCTTTAGTGAAGAGCTAGTTAGGAATGGTCCCAAGATGAAATGCACCAAGGAAGGCATGTGCTCAGCATGCCAAAAGGGCAAGAAGACCAAGGCTTCCTTCAAGGGCATTGGGACCAAAGACTCTATGAGGTATTTATACCTCATGCATATGGCTTGTTTGGTCCTATGCTAGTTCATAGTCTAGGTAAGAAAGTCTACACCATTGTGGTGGTTGATTACTATTCTAAGTTTACTTGGGTGTTCTTTCTTAAAAAAAAAGAATGAAATCCTTGATATCTTCATGAAGTTTTTCAAGCAAATTCAAAATGAGTTGGATAGTACTGTGGTCAAATTTAGAAGTGACCATGGGACTGAATTCCAGTCTGATAACATGACAAAGTTCTTTGAAGAGCAAGGGATTCATCAAAAAATTACTTCTCCAACAATACCCCAGAAAAATGGGATTATTGAGAAGAAAAACAAAACTCTAATAGAGGTTGGTAGGACCTTGTTAAGTGACACATCTCTCCCAGAATATTTCTTGGCTGAGGCAGTGTATACTATATGTCATGTCCTTAACAGAGTTTATATCACTAAGAGCCACAAGAAGACTCCCTTTGAGATCTTGAAGGGAAGAAAACCAAACCTAGGCTATCTCAGGATCTTTGGTAGCAAGTGATATGTGCTTTATAATACTAAGTACTATGTGACAAAGTTTGTTTCCAAGTCCTATAATGAGATTTTTGTTGGGTACATCAATCATAATAAGGTTTATAGGATCTACAACTTGAAGAGTAAAGTTCTAGAAGAGTCTAGACATGTAGTCTTTGATGAGTCTGCAATGATTAACAGTGAGTTTCCAAGCTCCTCTTCAAGTACTGCAGGTACAGAGCTGATGATAGACAAGCTAACCATAAAGGAAGCTGTTCCAGCAATCCAAGATGGAGTAGAGATTTCAGAAGAAGCACAAGATACATTTGAGGTGGAAGATGATCAGCTGGATACAGCTACTAAAGCTTATGCTGAAGGTAGATGGCCACCGACTGTCAGGCATCTAAGGCATCATACAAGACACCTGATTATTGGTGCTGCAAACCAGGGATTGGTAACAAGAAGCAAGGGCCTTCATATAGTAATGTATGCAAGTTTTCCGTCACAAGTTGAGCCCAAGAGATTTGAAGAGGCCAATATAGATCAATTCTGGATTGTAGCAATGCAAGAAGAACTGATCCAATTTAAGAGGTGAAAGGTCTGGAAGCTAGTTCCCAGACCACAAGGACATAATATTTTTGGAGTCAAGTGGATTTACATGAATAAACTTGATGAAAATGGCATTAGAATAAAGAACCAGGCCAGCTAGTAGCTAAGGGGTACAGTGATGTAGGCAACGGTGTTTGACACTATAACGGCAAATGGAATAACACATACGCCTCTCAATTTTCACTAATACGTTCACACAATAATTTAACGCAGCACACTCATGAACAACGTTATCAATTATTTCTAATGTACAGTAGCCACACCATTTTAAGATCGAACAAACGACTATAGGTTTTCGTTCTCCCAAGCTAAAAGGACCTACCCGGTCCGAACGAGCGATGGTTGTACCAAAAGAGATCTATCGAAAAGTTCGGTTCGGAAATGGTAGATCTCTCCCAACAAAACGAAAATGAGGCTCGCGAAACCACTCGGAAAATTAAACAACTAGAAAGAACAAGACATGCAATCAGAAAGATAAACCACAAACGAAAAATGATTCCAAAGTAACACAACGGTATCCCACCAAATGAAAATCTAAAAAAAATAAGAATCACACAAGAGGTAGAAGATCTGGTTACCCAACTGGAATAGATGATTCTGGTTCACTTTCAAGGATCATTCTTCCACGACTCCGCCGAGTATCGCCGACCGGAGAGATAACTTGTTTGCTTCCTTTGCTTCACGCCAGGATGGAGGAAAACTACAAAGGGAGAAAACACCTTTGATCTTGGTCGATTTCACAATGGAAAGGGGCTGATTTGGGACTCTTGATGGAGGTCGGGTTTTGGTGTTGGTGGAGAATGCCAGAGGCTAGGGAGGAGTTGTGGCGGCCAAATCTTGCAGTTGAGGGAAGGAGGAGATAAATGGGAAGGGAAGGAGAGGGAGGCCGAGCAAGAGGAGGGAAGAGGAATGGTGGCCGGCGGCCAAGGAGAGGGAGGAGGGAAAGAGCCGAACTCCAAGAGGGAGGAGAGGAAGGGGGCGGCCAAGAAGGAGAGAGAGAAATCAAATTTAGGGTTTCAATATTTTTTCCATTCACTAATCAAATAAATAAAAATCTAGCCTTATATAGGCTTTACAACATACCAAGGCTATATGCAGCCCACATAAAGAAAAATAAAAACAATACTAAATGTTTTAAACCTTACATGATAAAAATAAAAATGCAAATAGAAATAAACTAAATAATGTATAAAAGCCTTCATCTTCGTCATGTTGGAGAACGTTGTCGCCGTCGCCGTCATCATCTTCAACATATAGGAGAATGCCGTCGCCTTCGCCGTCATCATCTTCAACATATAGGAGAACATCGTCGTCGTCGCCGTCATCATCTTCAACTTTAACACGTTGGGGGTTGCCGCCATCAATCCTCCCCCGCTCAAAATAACTCATCATCGATGAGTTGGCATGGAGGTGCTGGCGCCGAATAACATCATCCAAAAGAACCATCGCCGAGTCCGGAATCTAAGGGTCCCCGGAGACCGGGCGAGCACACCATCGTATCTATCACATAACGCTGAATACCACCGCTTGGAGAGGAGAGCAAAACAGTAAATATGAACCTATCTAGCACAAAGATTGTCCTGGGGAAACTGAGAAAAGCATTAGGCAAATAAAGAGGGAAAATTTCTTCATCAACAGTCAATGTACCTCCGTTGGATACCAATTGAGAGAACGATCCAAGAACAAGCTTACCCCCCAACCCAAATGAAAATATAGTGGCACCAAACGTAGAGTTAGAGTTAGATATTTCAAAAGGTGGAAAAACACAATGCGTGAAATTGGAAACATTTAAACTAGGGGAATTACCCCATTCAGTGGTTAACTTCAATAGGTATGTTGTTTCTCCTAATTGATTAAAAATACAAAAACTTCTAACTCGCCGAATAGCCAATGTTTCTATAGTGCCCACAGGCATCCGTTAAGGGACGAGATGCACCAAGATTAAATCGAAAACCTTATAGAGAGACACCCTCTTATGTAAGTTAGCGATATATTGATAAGAAGACATGTGTGTGACTAGCGCTTTTTTACTGTGCTTATGTAAAATGAAAGCGTGAGAGGCAAATAATATTGCAGGCAGACTTGACATGTAAAATAGCGGTAACAGAACTACATGAGATGGAGCCAAGGGGACTAAATATGGTGGCGCCAACGGAAAGTAATAGGGTGGCACTAGCGGAACTACATATGGTGGCATCATCGGAACTAAATATGGTGGCACCAACAAAAATAACTCTGGTGGCACCATTGGAACTACATCAGGAGGCACCAACCCAACGAGATCTGGTGGTACCAACAGAATGCGAACATGTGGCACAAACGGGGCTACATCCGGGGGTACTAGTAGAATGAAATCAGGTGGTACAAACTGAATGCAATCAGGTGGCACAAAAGATGGCCACATCATTTACGTACTCTCAGAGATTTGGATAGTTTTAGAAAGTCGAGTGGACACCAAATTAATGAGACATTCATCATGACCAAACACAAAATCTATTATCACACTACGAGGCATGTCCCAAGGAGGGTCCAGCATGGATGGTAAAATAGCATGACTCAAATCAGGAAAAATAAATTCATGTCCGAAAGGATCCGCTGGACGGATCAACATATCAGGAGGGAGAGTCGCTAATACTAAAACTGGGAGAGAATAAAGATCGCATTTAAATTAACGCAACGGAGTTAGCATCAGGGGACGCTCATCCGGGTCTACTTCTATATCGTCTTCAAAAAATATAACTTTATCGCTAGGACATCCTTCCAACTCATAAGTCACGACATCAGTAATAGTATAAATCTCACAAATGGGAGAATCGATAGATTTCGGAGGAGGGGCTAAGTCATACCCAATGTCAAAATATGGATTTATCGTCCAAGTAAAATTCAATACCACGTTCACACAATAATACGGATTTATGGCGGCAACCCCCAACGTGTTAAAGTTGAAGATGATGACGGCGATGGCGATGACGTTCTCCTACATGTTGAAGATGATGACGGCGACGGCGACAGCGTTCTCCTACATGTTGAAGATGATGACGACAACTACGACGGCGTTCTCCTAGATGATGAAGATGAAGGCTTTTATACATTATTTAGTTTATTTCTATTTGCATTAAATTGATGTAGGCAACGGTGTTTGACACTATAACGGCAAAGGGAATAACACGTACGCCTCTCAATTTTCACTACTATGTTCACACAATAATTAAACGCAGCACGCTCACGAACAACGTTATCAATTATTTCTAACGTACGGTAGCCACGTCGTTTTAAGATCAAACAAATGACTATAGGTCGTCGTTCTCTCAAGCTAAAAGGACCCACCCGGTCCGAACAAGCGATGGTTGTACCAAAAGAGATCTACCGAAAAGTTCGGTTCAAAAATGGTAGATCTCTCCCAACAAAACGAAAACGAGGCTCGCCAAAACTCTCGGAAAATTAAACAACTAGAAAGAACAACACATGCAATCGGAAAGATAAACCACGAATGAAAAACGATTCCAAAGTAACACAACGGTATTCCACCAAATGAAAATCTAAAAAAAATAAGAATCACACAAGAGGTAGAAGATCTCGTTACCCAACCGGAATAGATGATTCCGGTTCACTTTCAAGGATCGTTCTTCTACGACTCCGCCGGAGTTTCGCCGACCGGAGAGAAAACTTGTCCGCTTCCTTCTCTTCATGCCGGGATGGAGGAAAACTACAAAGGGAGAAAAAACCTTTGATCTTGGGTGATTTCACTATGGAAAGGGGCTTATTTGGGACTCTTGATGGAGGTCGGGTTTTGGTGTTGGTGGAGGAGGCCGGCAGCTAGGGAGGATTTGTGGCGACCGAATCTTGTAGTTTAGTGAAGGAGGAGATAAAGGGGAAGGGAAGGAGAGGGAGGCCGAGCAAGAGGAGGGAAGAGGAATGGTGGCCGACGGCCAAGGAGAGGGAGGAGGGAAAGAGCCGAACTCCAAGAGGGAGGAGAGGAAGGGGGCGGCCAAGAAGGAAAGAGAGAAATAAAATTTAGGGTTTCAATATTTTTTCCATTCACTAATCAAATCATGAAAAAGTTAGCCTTATATAGGCTTTACAACATACCAAGGCTATATGCAGCCCATATAAATAAAAATAAAAACAATAATAAATGTTTTAAACCTTACATGATGAAAATAAAAATGCAAATAGAAATAAACTAAATAATGTATAAAAGCCTTCTTCTTCGTCATGTAGGACAACGTCGTCGTCGCCGCCGTCATCATCTTCAACATGTAGGAGAACGCCGTCGCCGTCATCATCTTAAACATGTAGGAGAACGCCGTCGCCGTCGCCATCATCATCTTCAACTTTAACATGTTGGGGGTTGCCGCCATCATACAGACAAGAAGAAAGTATTGACTTTGATCAAACCTTTACACCTGTAGCAAGATTGGAAGTCATCAGACTCTTCCTTACATATGCTGCATTCAAAGGATTTAAAGTCTACCAGATTGATGTGAAGTAAGCCTTCCTGAATGGCGACTTAAAGGAAGAAGTCTATATTGAGCAGCCTCTAGGTTTTGTTGTTCCAAACTCACCTGATTCTATTTATAGATTTAGGAAAGCTTTATATAGGCTGAAGCAAGCCCCTAGAGCATGGTATGAGACATTGTCTAACTTTCTCATTGAGAACAAATTCTCAAGGGGGAAGAAAGACAAGACCCTATTCCAAAGAGAATCTAAGGCCAAAATCATCCTAGTCTAGATTTATGTAGATGATATAATATTTAGATCTACTGATGACAACCTTTGTAGGAAGTTTGCCAAACTTATGCAAGGAAAGTTTGAGATGAGCAGTATGGGTGAACATTAGTTCTTCTCGGGCCTCCAAGTAAGGGAGACTGAAGATGGATTATTCATATCCCAGTCTAAGTTTACTAAGGATTTGATCAAAAAGTTTGGTATGGAGAATACCTCCACCATGAAAACTCTCATGGGGTCAAGTATGCTTATAGGAAAAGATGAGGCAAGGAAACCTGTTGATGAAATTTTGTATAGAGGGATAATTGGCTCCCTTCTATAACTTACTGCAAATAAGCCAGAAATTATGTATGTTATATGTGTTTGTGCTTGGTATCAGGCTAGCCCTAAAGAATCTCACTACTCTGCTGCTAAGAGGATTTTGAGGTATCTTAAGGGCACACCAGATCTTAACATATGGTACCCTAGAAATAGGGATTTTGAACTAACAAGCTATTCAGATGCTGATTTTATAGGCAGTAAAGAGGACACGAAGAGAACTTCAGACACCTATCAGTTCTTGAGAGGAAGACTAGTGTATTCTGTTGGGTCCATTGATCCCTATGTCCTAAATTTATAAGAAGTAAAACAGGTCAATGGTATACACATAGTTATATTTGATGTATATTTTAGTTCATACATACAGGTTGGGCTTTGTCACAATGATTGGACATATAGTTCAAGAGACAATGATAGGTGGACTCAATGTGATAGGCTAGAAATTCAGGCAAATACCTAAGTCTAGAAGCGTTGAGTGAGGCAAGCTCACTCAATGCCATATAGATAATAGCACTTAGAGAAGGCTGGCAGACAAAGCTTATAGTATTGAAAAGGCAGAAATGTGGCTAAGTCCACAGGCGTTGAATGAGCTCAACTCACTCAACGCTAATGGCTAGAATCGTTGAGTTAAAGATATCATGTCAATGCCTAAGCAGTGGAAACCAGAAAATCAACTAAGTCTAGAAGCATTGAGTGAAGCTTGATCACTTAACACCATGCTGAATATGTAATTGCCAAACTTCAGCAAGAAGGCAAGATTGCAAAAATGCAAGCTAAGTATAAAAGCGTTGAGCGAAGCTTATACACTCAATTCTCTCAACGCCATCAGGCAGAAAGTTGAAGAATATGGCTAAGGCCAAAAACGCTGAGTGAGGCATATACACTGAACGCTCTCAACACTTTTAAGAAGAAAGGGCAGAAGAATGTGGCCAAGGAAATAAAGCGTTGAGTGAGGCGTATACACTCAACGCTTTTAATGCCTAATAGAGCTGAAATATTTCCATGTCCAGATTCGTTGAGTATGGCCTATTCACTCAACCCCAAAGCAGAGCTGAAGAAAAATTATAAGTCCAGAATTGTTGAATATTGCTTATCCACTTCTCGTCGAACTCATCTTTCACTTGTTCATCGACCTGAGGATTTCTGGAATGATGTTTGATTTCATCGAGCTGAGCTCTGGGTTCATCGAACTGAGTTCAGAGTTCGTCGAACTCAGCTTTCACTTGTTCGTTGACCTAAGGATTTCTGGAATTATGCTTGATTTCGTCGAGCTGAGCTCTGGGTTTGTCGAACTGAGTTTTAAGTTCGTCGAACTAAAGATTTCTGAAATGATGCTTGATTTTTTCTAAGTCCAGAATGATGCTGACGTCAGCAAAGTCAATAAGTCAACAAATTTAAGATTCGTTATTTAAATGCTGCAAATCGACATTAACGTCGCCGTAAGTTTACACTTAATCTCAATTTGATTAAGCTGAGGTTTTAACCACCGTTAAAACTGGGATACGTGTTAATCATCCCACAAATCAATCGGATTATAAATAACAACTGAGATCGAGATCAAATAAATTTTTCTGATTAATATTCTAAAAATGAGAAGCAAGAGATTGTCATCTTCATCCGCCATTGTTACAGAACCAAGAACTTTAAATTGATAAATCTAAAGGGTTTCTGAGCTCACTGGTGCAATCAACATTAATTATAGCAAGTACAAAGGATCTCTCTGAGGAAGACGAATCAGTCTAGGCAAGCCCTAGCTGAAGTTGATTCACGATCCAAGCCGAGCAGAATCTAAATATCTTTCTCTGGATCATTGAAGAAGAAGAAGAAGATATCTATACAGATTTTTCTCTAGATAGAAGGAGAGGCAGAGCAATTCATTTCCTACCAATAAAGGTTAGCTAATTGAAGACATTAATTCTTAATCTTCCACCTTCATCAGTAAAAACGGGATCAAGGTCCTGAGGAACTTCCAGCACAGGCCACAAATAGTCGAAGATTGTCATTCTTGTTGCTGGGAAGCAGATAAGACTGATATTTACTTAGCCTATGAAGAAATTTACTCAGAGAATAATTTATCTTGAGTCAAATCAAAAACTCTTTCAAAATCAATAAATCTGTTATAGATCTGTGTTGAGGCCTAAATTGATTAGGTTGTGTGAGAGATCTGTGACATCATATTGTAAAGCCTAAATTATAAAGGTTGTGAGATGGATCTGTGAGATCTGTGTTAGGGTTATGGGTCTGTGATTAGATCCCTGTGTGGATCAGTGTGGGGCTGTTTCTCCCAGCCTATGTAAAGGGCATTTGTGACTGTGTTTGGTTTTCAGGAGATTACTGTGTGGAAGGCTGTGAGCCAGTGTTTAAGTCTTAGTGGAGACTGACTGATCCGGTGGGATCGTGCTATAACCTCTGAGGAGCCATAGTTTTTTGGAGAAGAGCCTTGTCTAAAATGCTGTTAGAAAGGCGGAGAGGGACAGTGGATGTGCCCATACACTAGGGAATCACTATAAAAATCTGGTGTGTTGTTTCTTGTGTTTTGCTGTGCTGAGATTGTGTTCTTGAAAGCTGAATTAAGTATACACAGTAGGACATAAGTCATTAAAGATTTTACAGAACCTTAAAAGACTGTAATAACCTTTTCACCCCCCCCCCCCTTTTAGGTGATTAGTTACTATTATAATCAAAGACGTTCAAGTGATATTAGAGGGAGGTTACTCAAGAAAAGACTTAACAGTTTGAGGAGATCTCTAGGGTAGCTGTCAGAAGGTTAAGATGGGTTCAGGTGAGAATCACTAAGAGCTTAGATCCATGAAACTTCCTCTCTATAGGAAGGAGAATTTTGGCATATGGAAGGAAAGGGTCAGATTGTTCATGGAAGCATCTGATCCTAGGATCTATATCATAATTCAATAAGGACTCTTCATCCCAATGAAGACATATATCCTTGATGAAAATCTTCAGACTCCAAAGAAGTACACTGAAATGACTAAGGATGAAGTCATCTTAGTAACAATGGATAAGAGGGCACAAAACATCATAGTTAGTGTCATATATGACTCCACCTTTCAAAACCTGGTGCACTGCAAGACCACAAAGGAAATGTGGGATACCTTGATAGTGTATATGGAAGGTACTGAGGAAGTGAGAGATGATAGAAAGTCAATGCTAAATAAAGAGTATGAAGCTTTCAGACAGATTAGGGAGGAGACCATAACTAGCTATTATGAAAGGTTCTTCAGGACAGTTAATGAGCTAAAGACCAATGGCAGAGCCTTTAGAAATTATGAGCTAAATGATAAGTTTCTTAGGTCTCTTATAAGAGACTGGGACACTAAGATATGTGTCATTAGAGAAGTGGCAAAGCTGATAGATAGTCCACCATCCATACTGTTTGGTAAGTTGCTTTCATATGAGATGTAGTTGACAGCAAGGAAGGAGGAAGAGGAGACTAGCAGAGGCAAGGCCAAAGAAACTACTGTGGCCTTCAAGGTAGATAGCTCCAAGAAGAGCAAGGAGAAGAATCCTTCTCCCCTAAGAAGTCAAGCTGAGTCAGAAGATTCAAATCAAGAGGAATCAGACTATAATATGTCTAATGAGGAGTTTGCTGCTTTCTCAAAGCAGTTTATAAAGCTGATGAAAAAGAAGGGGTGGAGGAGCAAAACTACCTCTTCCTTCCAGAACAAAGAGGACTACTATAGAAATAAGAAGAAACCCACCAAAGACGGCAGGTATGATCCAAAACCTGGTAAACATTTTTCTAAAAAGGTTGTTTATTTCTGTTGCAGCAAGCCAGGTCATGTTGTGGTTGATTGTCCTGAGAAGAAAGAAGTTGGTGAAAAGAATCATCGCCACAAGAAAAGCAAGAAGGAGAAAACCTTCATTGCTAAGAGGGAGAAAAGCTGGACTGAGTCTACCTCATCAGAATCAGAAGAGGATGATGAAGCCTATATTGGGCTGATAGCAAGATCACATGAGGAATCTTGACAGGATCATCCTTGACCATATAAGGTACACTCTTCATCAAAATCTTCATCCAAGTCTAAGTATGTGACTGGTCCAGATTCAAGTGCTTCTTCATCAAGAGATGAAGATGGCTCTAAATCAGAGAAAGACAAAAATCAAATGATTGAAAGATATGGTGAACTTCTGGAAGCATTCAAAAGGAGTAAGCTGCTGACCAAACAACAGGATCAGGAGATTGCATCTCTGAAGCTTGCTGCTTCCATACATTCTTAAACAGCAACTTTGCTAGAGCAAAAAATTAGGGAAGTTAGCCAGCTGAAGAACATTACTGTTATTCAGATGGGCACCATAACTTTTAAGAATGATCATATCAAAAATCTAGAAGGTAAACTCCAAAAGGAGAAGGAGCTTGTGGCTAAGTTTTCAAAGCCATGTACTGTGTTGTCCTTGATGGATTCCTTCTCCTCCCAAAAGGATAAGAAAGGGATAGGCTTCAAAAGGAACACTAGAGCCGGTAATTCCAAAAGGAAGGGCAAAGCTCCAGTGCAGCCACTATCCTCCATGCCTCCTACTCCTTTCAAGAAAGTGATGCTACCATCTAACAGTTATGACCAAGAGAGCATCTTATTTCATTGGAAGTATGGTGGTAGGAATGGCAAGGGTTCTAGTGCCTACAAGGCAGCCCATGAGGAGTTCCAAATGGCCCATCCTGGACCATTTGTGTTTGGTGTACCATCCCACCCACTCAAGAAAAAGGCTGTTATTGTACCTGCTAAACTGAGTTCTACTGACAACAATGATGTTAAACCAGCCCTTAAAAGAAGGTACAACATCTATGTGTGCTGGTGTATTGGCAAAGTGGGCCACTATGCCATTGATTGCTAGCATAATAATAGTGTACAAAGAGCTAATGCCAGCTTACCTATCAGAAGAGCTGCAGGAAGGCATATTAATTTTCAGCCTAATATGCACCTAGGACTCAATAAGAATTGGGGTCCTAAGGTTTAAAGATTTATTTCCTGTAGATGAGTCCAAGTTATCATACCCCTATATGGTACTTGGACAGTGGTTATTCCAGGCAACTGACTGGAACATAGTGCATCCTAAAGGATTTCATTCCATTAAAGGATGGACCTAAGGTGATATTTGGTGGATCAGATAAAGGGATCACCAAAGTTATGGTAAGATAACTAATGGTTTAATCACTTTCACAAAAATTTCTTATATGGAAAGTTTGCAACACAACCTTATAATCCATATCCAACTATGTTATCTTGGCTATGTCATTTCTTTCCACAAGGATAAGTGTCATATAAGAAGATCAAGTGACCAAGAGGTCACTTTAACTGGTACTAGGAGTGGAAGTGTCTATTGTCTAAATTTTCTTTGTTTATCATCTGACTCTCCCATTTGTCTAGTTGCAAATGAGAAAGCCTCATATTATGTCAAATGTCACAAGTGGCTAGCTCATTTGAATTATGAAACTATAGGAAAGGTCTATAGTAAAGAGTTAGTTGGGAATGGTCCTAACATGAAATGCTTTAAGGAAGGTATTTGCTCTGCATGCCAAAAGGGTAATAAGATAAAAGCTTCTTTCAAAATCATTGAGACTAAAGATTATGTGAGGTGTTTATACCTCCTGCATATGGACTTGTTTGGTCCAATGCTAGTTCATAGTCTAGGTAGGAAGGTCTACACCTTTGTGGTGGTTGATGACTTTTCCAGATTTGCTTGGGTATTCTTTTTGAAGAAAAAGTCGGAAACCTTAAATGTCTTCAAGACATTTGTCATGCAAATACACTATGAGCTGAACAGTACTGTGGTCAAAATCAGAAGTGATCATGGGACTGAGTTTCAATCTGAATGCATGAAAAGAAACAGTTAACATCATGAGATTCAGCAAGAGTTTTCATCTCCAAGAACACCCCTTTAAAATGGGATAGCTGAGAGGAAGAAAATAACTCTCATAGAGGTTGGTAGAAAATTATAAAATGACACTTCTCATCCAGAATATTTCTGGGCTAAGGCTTTAAATACAGCTTTTCATGTCCTTAACAGGGCTTCGATCACCACCAGCCATAATAAGACTCCCTATGAGAATATGAAGGGTAGGAAACCAAATATTTCATATCTTTAAATTTTTGGGAGCAAGTGCTTTGTGCTCAATAATGGGAAATCCTGTAAAACTAAGTTTGCTGCCAAAGCCTATTAGGGGATATTTTTTGGGTATAACAATCATAGTAAGGCTTATAGGAACTACAACATGACAAGCCAAGCCGTAGAGGAGTATGTTAATGTAGTATTTGATGAAAGAAATAAGATTAACAATGAGCTGTCAAGCTCTTCTTCTAGTTCTACAGGTATTGAACTAGTGTTGAAAAAGCTTACTCTCAAGAGAAATGGAGAAGATGCTCCAATAATGTAAGACCAAGTACAGGGTGTGTGCATTCCTGAGGATGCACAGGGATCATAGGAAGTGGATGAAGATCAACATCATGAAGAACATGATGTTGAAGCAATACTACCTCCAGCTGTAAGACATCGAGGGATCATCCAGACCATCATATTATTGGTCATGCAAGACAAAGAGTAGTGACAAGGAGCAGATGTCTTAACACAATATTGTACTCTTGCTTCGTGTCACAGGTAGAACCTAAGAAATTTGAAGAGGCTAACCAAGACCAGTTTTGTATTTAAGTTATGCAAGAGTAATTTAACCAGTTTAAAAGATGTAAGGTCTTGAAACTGGTTCCCAGACCTCAAGGACATAATGTCATTGGAACTAAGTGGATCTAAATGAATAAACTTAATGAAAATGGCATTATAGTTAAGAATAAAGCTAGACTGGTTGCTTAGGGGTACAAACAAGAGGAAGGTGTTGAATTTGATCAAACCTTTGCCCCTATAGAAAGACTAGAAGCTATCAAGTTATTCCTTTCATATCTTGCATTCCAAGGGTTCTGAGTCAATCAGATGGATGTGAAATCAGCATTTCTGAATGGAGATTTGAAAGAAGAAGTCTATGTGGAATAACCTCCAGGTTTTGTTGTTCCTTACCATACTTATTTTGTTTATAGACTAAGGAAAGCTCTATATGGGCTAAAGAAAGCCCCTAGAGCTTGGTATGAAACATTGTTTAGCTTCCTCATTGAGAATAAATTCTCAAGGGGGAAGATAGACAAGACCCTATTCATTAGGGAATCTAAGGGCAAGATCATCCTAGTCAAGGTATATGTTGATGACATTATCTTTGGATCTACTGATGATAACCTTTGCAGGATTAAAGTGAAGGATATATCTACTTTACACTAGAGGGGTGTGAATAGGGTATTTTAAAATCTTGATTTAGTTTTATAGCGGATTTAAAAACTAGTGATATATATATATAAAGAAGCAATCACAACATAAAAAAAAGAAAACAATCGATCACAAACGACACAAGGAATATAGTGGTTCCCCAATAAATCTTGGTACATCCACTCTTTTACCACCCTGGTAGTAATCCACTACAGGTTTTTTCTCACGAGTCCTACGACCACTGGTTTTTTCTCAATTGCCCTGCCACTACAAGGTTAATTTTTCTAAGGGAGATCTAGAAACCCTCTGAGCTTTTGATCAGGTGCCCAAAAACCACGTTAATTCTTTTGATCAGGAGACTTAGAAACCAAAAGATAACTTTTGAAGGGACCTAAAAACCCTATGCACAGTTTATGAAAATAAACAAAAATTGATGATGTCTTCTCTGTCAAGATTCTCTGAGAAGACTAGTGGATGTTGATGTAGAAAGCTCCCCCTGATTTGAGTAGAGTTTTTGATCAAGAGAGGGAGTCTTTTCTTCAGGGTGTAGTCCTTCTGGTATATGAGAGATGAGGACTTTGCACAAGCAGAGACTGAAGATCTAATTCTGTAAGCTTATGAAATCTGTAAGAGTATGTGTTGATCTGCAAGTCTCTAAGTTAGAATATCTAAGTGAGTAACTTTGAGGAAGCAATCTTCTGTACATATATATAGAATGCTGAGAAGAATTCAAACATTTGAATTAATTGATTCTGCAATGTCTGAGGAAATCCTGAGAATGGTAACGGCCTTGGAAATTGATTAGCTTTAAACTCTGTGATAAATCAATATTTTATGTTGCCACTAAACGGCTATATTCATTAGAATATTTGGCATTAAATATCAGAGTCATAATTTTTTGTAATCAAGCCTTTAAATTATTCTGCCTTTAGAATATATAATAGCCTGAAATTAAGCATAAAACTGTTCTACCTTCTATAAATATAACTTCCTAAAACACTGCAAAGAATTAGTCGAACTCAACAAGCATTTCGTCGACCTGAGCCTTGAGTTCGTCGAACTGAATCTTCTTATTTGTCGACCTGAGCTCAAAGTTCGTCGAGCTGAGCTTGACTTTCATCATGCTGAGTTTCAGAGTAAAGATTGGAGTTCATCGATCGGAGCTCAAAGTTCGTCGAGCTAAACTCAGAGTTAATACTCTGATTCGTCGAACTGAGAACGCTGTTCGTCGAACATAGCTCTGCTTTCGTCAAACTGAATTCCGCTGGAATTCTTCTAAGGCAATGACCCTTGAAATAAACCCATGACCCTAGACTATGCAAAATGGGTCAAACTAAACATCCTAATTGTAATACTAGCACAAATCAACAATAGGGTTCCAATAATCTCCCCCTATTTAGGTGAGGATACTGTTAAACAAAATCAAAACACAACAAAGATATCTTGCAGATATAAAATTTACAGCACATATAAAATAAGTGCTTTGAGAATTTAAAGAACATAATAACAAAGTTTAACCTTTAATCAAAAACTAAAATTCCTTTTTAGGAGCAACTGCAGGATAATCTGAAGATGATTTAGTGAAGATTAACTTCCTGTTAGTTTTTCAGCTTCTCTTTGAGTCATCTTTAATTCTTGAGATCCAATAATCTTCAAAGATGTGGCTCTGTGCACAACTACCTCTGGATGCAAACTCTTGTATTTATCAACATTGAATAAGTTCTTGACCTGATATTTGTCAAGTTCTTTCTGTTTATAAGAGGACATGGTTGAGCACTGAGAGGTGTCCTTTCCTTCTGCTTTAGCTTTATTAATCTGAGATAGAGCAATAAGCTCATTAAATCTGGCCATTCTGAAAATTTGGGTCCATTTCTAGATCATATGTTGGTGAATGAGGCTTTTCTTGATTTGATTATTGTTGACTGCTGCTTTGACTTGTCTTCTATTATTTACTGCTTTGATTTCTTTTAGTATCAGACCTTGAGGGCCTATCTTGTTTGCTCTCAGGAGGTCTAGATAGATGATGAGAAGAAGTAGACCTTTGAGAGTGAGAAATATTTCCTATTGCACCTGCTGTTAGAGGAGGAATAGGAGGTCCTTTGATAGACCTTAGAGGTGAATGATACCTTTTCATTTTCTTCCTCCTTTTTTATTCATTTTTAGAATACCTCATCCAATGTGGATGGTCTGTTGAAAGAGTAATCCTATACAAAATTTAATATAAAATGTCAGTTGTAGAGGAAGGTTGAGGAGCAACCTTTGCAGGAGCCTTCTTCTTAAACTTCATTTTCTTAGAAATAGAATCATCTGACTCATCTGATTCTTCATCATCATCAGAATCTTCTGCAGGTTGATTATATAGATCATCTAGATATTTAATCAAATCTTATTGATCCTTAACTGAAACTACTGGCAGTGTATTTACAACATCTGTATCTACTGCTTGTATATGTACACTGTCATCTTGTTCCATATCTTGAAAAAGGATGTCATCAAGATTAGGCATAGGTGTTTCATCCCAAGCATAAGTAGGAGGGGAAGAAACTTGCTCTATAAGATCCATTGAATCTTCAAAAATTGAAGGCAGAGAAACTAGAGAATTGATAGGAGAAACAACTGAAAAGCAGGTCCGTAGTTGTTCCAGAACTGAAGAACTAAGTGGAGTAGTATAACATACTATAACTTTAGCAAAATGCTCAAAATCTAGAACAATACTATGCAGATTATCAAAATAGGATAACAAAGATAGCAAGTTGAATGTGGGATGAATAGAGACATCCCCAACAGTAACAACTTCTGGAATTTCTACTAACTCATCTGCAACTGAAACATCAAACATTTCTGATTCTTCATGTTTACCAACCACAACTATTGCTGCTGTAACCTGTGGAACTGAAACTGCAGATTGAGGAGCTTCTTCATGAGACATCTCCCCATGCCTAGATCTAGGGAGACCTATATCTAGGCCCCGAGAAGAAGGGACAGTAGAGGAAGAGGATAGCTGAGAAGAATAAGAAGAGATAGAAGCAGCAAGAGGAGCTATAGCTTCATCTACTAGCTTTTTGAGAGTTGGAGTAATAAATTCATGAAGATTCAATGCAATTGAATAAAAATCCAAAAACATAAACTCAGAAGGATTCATAGCAGATGTTGATGTTGGATTTTGAGTAGAAGAAGATGGAGTGGATCTGTTTGCACAGATTTGACAATGGTGAAAGCTTGAGGTATATGTTAAAGATTGATTACAGAAGGAATGAAATTAGGAATAGTTTCTTCCTGTATAGGGGAGTGAGTTGGAGATGGAGATATAGGAATTTGAGATGAATGAGGTGGAGACAGAGGAAGTAGATTAAAATTTGGTAGATTGGAAGGTAAAGGGGATGAGGGTGACTGATGAATGGGTGAATCTGTAGGAAGAGAAGTGAATAAAATATCTTCAGATATAAGAGGTAGTAGAGGTGACTAAGGAAGAGAAGCATCAATAGGTGGAGTTGATGATGGAAGTTGGTCAGATAGAGAAGGTAGTGGAGATTGTTATGGAGATAGTTGTGGAAAGGAAATGGGAGGAACAGAACCTTCTGCTGGGGTTGGGAGAGTGGCTAATACAACTCTTGTGCTTTCAAAAGCTGTCCTGGAAGATTCAGCCCTTTATGGCTTTGGGATTACCCTCTCCCATCTTCCAAACAAAGGAGAAGTAAGCCTCTTAGATGAATTAATTAAAGTTGTCTGAGAGACCAAAAGCTCTGGACACTTGTCCTGTAGGAAAATTCCCAAGATCCTGCCATACCCATCAGATTTACTAGTAATCTTTAATAGAATCAAATAAGATTGATTCCAAGTTTATCCTATTCTAATTAACTAAAGCACTCATGAAGTGAAACTGGTGCTTGGTTATATAGTCATGGGCAGAGTGCTTGCCCAACAAAACTTTACCAACAATATCTGATAAAAATTTTTACTAAATAGAAAAGTTTTTCTTTAATATGTGATTAGGGTTTCCCTGGGAGTGACCCAACCTATCTATCATTTCATTAAATTCAGAACTAGACAAATCTATGTCATCTTCTCCATTAACAAAACTTAAAATTCCAGTTATAATTTCAGGAGATAAAGGATCTGGTTTCCTGAGATTGATCCTATAATAACTGGGTTATCTTGAATCATTATTGTATGCATCCATTCCTTGATATCAGCTATTGGGAGCTTGATCCTTGTGGACATGAAATACTGCGGATTCTGAGCTTCAAACAGATTTAAGATGTTCAGGGATATTTATTCTGAATTGCCGAATGACTCCATGTCAATGTCGAATCCAGCATCAAATCTTATTGCTGAAAGGATTGCTTGAGAAATCGCCAATTTTTGGAAACACAAAAAATGAAAGAAAGGGTATAGACATGATTTACTCTAGAGGGGGGAATAGAGTAAAAAAAACTTTTGGCTATTTTTAAGTTTATCAGAGTAAAATAGGTGATACCAATAGTAGTAACGGGAAATTGAAATAGTCTAAGCTAATCTATCACAGCACAACAAAATAAAAAGAAAAATGATCAACCAGACAAAACAAGAATTTTATAGTGGTTCCCCAAACTGGGTACATCCACTCTTCTACCACCCTGGTAGGAATCCACTAATAGGTTTTGATCAAGTGACTGCCACCACAAGATCTATTTCCAGGGAGATCTTACAACCCTTTAGGCTTTTGATCAGGTGCCCAAAAACCAACAATAAACTTTTGAAGGGAGATAATAAACCATTTTATAGGAGGTTGAGAGAGGTGATGATGTCTTCTCTTTTATCTATACAATAGAGAAGACTTGAGTGGATTCTGTTGTCAAAGCTCCTTTTGAAATGTTGAGATGTTCAGAAAGCCTGGAGCCTTGCTCAGGGTGTAGGTCTTCAGCCTTATCTTAAAAGATCCTGGAACTTTTTGACTGATTCAAAGTTAGTTTCCTTGAATGTTCCTGGAGTAGAAGTTGAAGAAGACTCTTGATATATGATTGTTGTTCTTCTTCAGCTTTCAGTAAGATCAAGGGAAAACAGATTATATTCTCCATATAGAAAGAGTTCTAAATGTTATTGTTCTGTATGTTTGAGTACTGCACTATTTCTATTAAATCAGATCTCTATATTCTCAGTGCTGTCTAGTTTGTGTATGCATGAACTAAATTTCGTCTGAAAAGAGAAAATCTTTTTTATATTCTGCTATTAAAATTCTCCTTTGAAATTTGAATTCCAAGCATTAATTGATGACTGATCTGGAGAATGAAATGGCTGGAATATTTTACTTTAATGAGTTTCCCCAACTGTCCCAATAAAATAAGCAAGTAATTAACCCTGATGAAGACCATAATTAATGATGTCAATAACGGCTATATTCTAGAGAATATGAGCCTTAATTACTCAGAGAATTATTGCTAAATAATATAATAAATAAGGACAGAAATAAGGAAAACTTCTAAGTCTGGCTCGGGGTAGAATTCGTCGACCTCAAAATAGAATTCGTCGACCTCAGAATAGAAGTTGACTGGATTTCCAAGATCGTCGAGATGATAATTCCTGCTCTTCGACCTGAGCTAAGCGAACTGTATTCTCGAAATAACTTGCCAATTCTACGCTCTAAGTTCGTCGAGCTGAGAATCTGTCCGAATGAAGAGATCGTCAACCTGAGCTCGAATATCGTCAAGCTCAACTCAGAGAAAGATTTCTGAGTTCATCGATCTGAGATCGATGATTGTCGAGCTGAGTTCGAAGAATTTTTAAAATGATAATTTTGAACTCTGAATTCTTCTAAGTCTGAGTCTACTGAAGTCCTCTGCTGGCTGGTCCATGAAGGTTGAACCTAATGGTTAGCCTAAACTCTAGGACTCATAGACTTAACCCTGGCTATACAATTTGGGTCAAACTCATCCTAATTAGTGAACCTAGCCCAAATCAAAACTAGGGATCCAACAATCTCTCCCTATTTAGGTGAGGTCACTAATATAAATAAAAGAAAACAATCATAAAGCAGAATAAAATATATCTGGCAGAAAATAAAACATCCAGCAGATATGTACAAAGGTGCTTCATGATTAACAAATAGAGTTCAAAAAATAAAAACTAAACACAACAATCATTTGTTCTTCTTTGCCTTCTCTTTGTCAAATATCTCAGATGGTTGTTTGAATTTGATTTATCTATTTGGGTTTGCGGCTTATTTCTTTGACATTGTCATGTCTGATGCTCCAATTATATTGCATGAGGTGGCTCTTGGTACTACTGCTTCAGGATACAAACTCATATAATCATCTACATTGAAAATTTTATTACCTTTAGCATACCTCTTGAGTTCTTCTTTTCTATAAGATGACATTATAGAATATTGTGATGGATCTTTTCTTTCTGCTTTAGCTTTGTTGATCATAGAAAGTCCAATCAGCTCTTGAAACCTGGCCATTTTTGCAGTTGTTTCTTGTTCTAGATCTACAAATGGAATAGGTGGTGATTCTAGCCTTTTATGACTAGAGTCCTTCTTTGAATCATTAGAATAAGCTGAAGTACTTTTCTTATCTATAGTAGGAGAAGGCTTGCTCTGAGAGGATTGCTGCTGTTGACTTGGCTTGGAGTGTCTCCGATATGTTTTGGTAACTGGTGCTGATCTGAGAGAAGCACTTCAAAAGGCCCTAGCTGATGGAGAAGGAGGAGGAGGGTCTTTCCTGAAGTGCTTAGGAGGAGACCTATACCTTCTTCTCTTCTTCCTTTCTTTTTGCTCATTCGTTGATAACCACATCCATTGTGGCATCCTAGGATAGAGAGTAATCTTTTGCAAGCTATAGTAGGGAGAATCATGTGTAGGATTGGCTTGGGAATAGCCTTGCGAATAGCTTTTCTTTTCTTAGCAATCTTCTTCTTTGCTTTTGGATCGTTAGAATCATTATCATCATTGTCTTCATCAAAAGATTCTGGAGGATTATCATACATATCATCAATTTCCTTCAAGGTTTCCTTTAAGATTTGCTTCTCAGCTTGAGGAAGCACTTGAGGTTCTATAACTTTTGGGGGAGCAACATTCTAAGTGACCATCTGATTATCATCTTATTCTAAATCAGCAAACAAAAATTCATCCTTATTTGGCATTGGGGACTCATCCCATATGCGAGGAGGAGGACTACAAACCACCTCAGCAACTGTCTCTTCAGAATTGACACAAACTGGAAAACTTGCCTTTTGTTGTTTAACAACTACAGGGCTTATTGGTGAAGTACAACATACTATAGCCGAAGATGGATCTGGGAAAACTGCTGGAAGATAATTCAAATTAACTGTATCAAAAGAATTTAACAAACTAAAAATATCTACTATGGGATTGATACAACAATCATTAACAGTCAAAACTTTTGGCAGATCAACTTACTCATCTGTATAAATCATATCAATATCAACTGTCTCAACTTTTGTAATCATATTTACATCTTCATCTACATTTTCCTATGCTAGCTCATTTAACTGTAAAACTGTTGTTGTTGCTGCATCTTTTGGAGGAGAGGAGACTTGAGCTTCTTCACTGGATATCTCCCCCTGCCTGGTTTCAAAGGGTCCTAAAATCAGGCGCCCAGAAGAAGGGATAGTGGTGGAAGTAGAAATGAGGGCAGATAGGGATGAAATAGAATCAGCAAGATGTTTAATGGCCTCTGCTATAATAGTTTTGAGGAGGGGAGTGATGAGTTCCAGAACGGAGGGAATGGAAGGTAAATCCATTTGCATAAATTCAGAGGGTGTCTGAGTTAATACAGAAGGATAGAGGATGGATGATGATGGGAAAGAAATGGTGTCTGTCATGGGCTCATCTTGAGGTTAAGGTGTGTGGATGGGAGATGATGATATAAGATCAAAAGATGGAATGGATGTGAGGTTATGGAGGGGAATGTCAGCAAGATGATGGGGAAGTGGGGATTGAGGTGGTGTGGTATGCGCTACAGATTGAACTGGTGTTGTTTGATGTTCTGGAAATTGAATTGGTGATGATTGATATACTAGAGATGTTGGTGGTGTTGGAATATGAGCTTGAAATGTGGATGGTCATTGGAGGGTTGATGAAGGAATTTAAATTTGTGGAGGTGTAGGTTGTTGAGATGGAGGTCTTGGAATCTGGGTAGATGGAATGCTGATGGAGGGGACATCTTCTGGGGGTAGCGAATCAGCTGTTATAGCTCTTGTATCCTCAGAAGGTCTGGAAGAGGAAGAAGCCTTAAAAGGATTTGAGATAGTCCTCTCCTATCTTCCAAATAAGGCACAGGTTAGCCTTTTGGAAGCATTAATGAATATGGACTGTGAGACCTGAGATTCAGTTGCCTTTTCTTGAAGAAAAATTCCAAGAATTCTTCCAAAACAAACATCTTTCTTTCTGTTCTTTTTCTTTATCAAATCAAACAAAATCTTAGCCTAGTTGACTACTTTCTTATTTATAACAGCACACATTACCAGAAATTATTGCCTGGTAATATAATCATGGGCAGAATGCTTTCCTAGCAATACTTTGCCCACTACATTAGGTAAAAACTTGTAGTTAGCAGACAAGTGTTTCTTCAACAGTTTGTTAGGGTTCTTTGCAGTATGACCCATTATATTCAACATTTCATCAAACTCAGAACTATTAATTTATAAATCTTCTTCACAATTTATGAAACAAAAAATTTTAGTTAAAACCGCGGGGGTTATAGAAACCTAATTACCATATATTGTTCCTGTCATAGAATCGACGTCTAGAGTTGAGGAGGTGAACACCCATTCTCTGATCTCTGTAGCAGCAATCTTTATCCTGGTTGTCATGAAATTCTTCAACTGTTGTTCCTTAAATAACTTCAGTATGTCAAGAAAAATTTGATCAGAATGTTGAAATGATTCAAATTCTATATCAAATCCCATGTCAAACTTTATTTCAGAAAGGGAGCTCGCCGAAATCGTCGTTGATCGCCTGCAAAAGGAAATAGAGAGATCAAGTGCAAGGGGAAAAAGTGCGTGATGGAGCTCGAAGAAAACCTAGTTATAAGATTTTCAGAATACAAAGCGGTAGACTCCGTCCCGTGAAATAAACAAAATTCTTCGATCTGAGATTGAAGAAATATTTTATTAACAAAAGAGTTCGTCGATCACAGTATGAAGAAGGGAAAACTTTTCATCGTTCTCAGGTCGACGAAAATTTTCTGAAGCAGTATCGTCATTCTCCGATCGACGAATAAAACTTCACAAAGAGAGTTCATCGATCTCAGGTCAACGAATTTTCTCAAGAACTTTTCTTAGATCGTCAATCTCCGTTCGACGAATTGTGGCAAATTCTTCGACCACAGACAGAAAATTAAATTAAAGCTTCTCCATTTATCATACCTAGCTAATTCAAAACGAACAAATGTTTCTTCTCATCCAGGGGTTTGTTGAAGATATCTTCCTTTTGCAAATCAGTAGAGGGTAAGAATAAATTTCTTTTTGGCTACACACTCTCTAATGAAATGATGTCCTACATCTATATGCTTAGTTCTACTATGATGCACTGGATTCTATGCAATGGAAATTTCATTAGTATTATCACAAAGTAGAGTTGAATTATTTTAGTTGACACTATAATCTAAGAGTTGGTTCTGAATCCACAGCATCTATGAACAACAACTGCCAGCTGCTATGTATTCAGCTTCTGCTGTTAAAGTAGACACAGATGTTTGCTTCTTGCCAAAACCAAGACACAAGCTTATCTCCAAGGAACTAACATGTTCCTAATGTGCTCTTCCTGTCCACTCTACATCCAGCAAAGTCACCATCTGAGTATCATGTAAACTAAAATTATGACTCAGTTGGATACCATAGTCCTAAATTTGGGCAACTCTTTATATATCTCAAAATTCTATTTAGGAAAATAAGGTGAGAATCTTTAGGGTTTACTTGGAACCTAGTAAAAAGACATGTAGCAAACATAATGTCTTGCTTACTTGCTTTGTGGTATAATAGGGACCCAACAATGGCCCTATATAATTTCCGATCAATAGGTTTCCCATGTTCATTAGAATAAACCACAACATTAGAAGCCATAGGTGTTCTCCTAGCTGAAGCATTAGCCATCCCAAACCTTTTTATTAGCTCCTTAGCATATTTGGATTGGGATATAAAGATGCCATCAGGGGACTGCTTCACTTGGAGACCAAGGAAGTAGGAGAGTTCACCCATGCTACTCATTTCAAACTTGGAATCCATAAGGTCAGAGAACCTTTTGCATAGTTTGGAATCAGTAGAACAAAATATAATGTCATCTAAATATATTTGTACTAACAAGATTTTAACATAATGATGCTTAAAGATCAAAGTCCTATCTACAATGCCTTTAGAAAAGTTATGATCTAACAGAAAGCTAGCTAAGGTTTCATACCAAGCTCTTGGATCTTGCTTTAGAAAATAGAGATCTTTATACAGTTTAAAACATAAGAGGGATGAGATGAAGAGATAAAACCTGGTGGTTGTTCCACATAGACCTCTTCTTTGAGTTCAGCATTAAGGAATGCACTCTTGACATCCATTTGGTATACTGTGAACTTCTTGTAGGCTGCATAAGCTAGAAATATCCTTATTGCTTCAATCCTTATAGTAGGGGCAAATGTCATGTCATAATCTATGCCTTCCTCTTGTCTATATCCTTGAGCAACTAATCTTGATTTATTCCCGATGATAACACCTTGAGCATCTAGCTTGTTTCTAAATACCCATTTAGTTCCAATGACTGGGTAGTATTTGGGTCTTGGAACTAAATCCCAAACTCTATATCTCTCAAACTGGTTGAGCTCCTCTTGAATTGCAATAATCAAGTGTGGATCTTACTCAGCATCTTTAATGGATTGGGGCTCAGTTTGAGATATAAAGCAGGCATGCATCATATCCTAGTGGAGTTGATTCCTTGTCTGCACACCCATTGATCTGTCTCCAATCACTTGACATATATGGTGATCTTTAAGTATGACTAATTCAGTAGGAGTTGGTTCAGCAATAGCTTGGGGAATTAATTCCTCTTGTGGAATTACAGTAGTTATTGTTGGCTCTTCACTATATTAAGTGACATTATATTCACTTTCTTCGACACCATGTGGAGAAGGATGTTTAACAGCCTCATTGGTGAGGGTCAACTCATCCAACTTCTCACACAAATTTGGTACCTACAAAGTTTCACTGGTCGAAGAGATCTTCTCCTTATAAAACATGTTAGTCTCATCAGAAGAAATATGAATACACTCTTCCATTTTCATAGATTATTTATTATAAACCTTATATGCCTTGCTGATTTGGGAATATCCAAGAAAAATTCCAATTTCAGCCTTGGCTTCAAACTTTCTAATATATATCTTGTTGTTATTGTGAATGTAACAAACATAACCAAAGACTCCAAAATAATCTACTTTAGATTTCTTCCCTTTGAGTAGTTCATAAGGGGTCTTTCCCTTAAGCTTATGAGTCAAACTTCTATTCAGTACATAGTTTGTTGTGCTTACAGCCTCTACCCAAAAGGATAGGGGCAAGTGAGCATCTGCAAGTAATGTGCCTGCAGCTTCAATGAGTATTCTCTTTTTCTTTTCAGCTACACAATTTTTTTGAGGAGTTCTAGGAGTAGAGAAACAATGTCTGATACCTTCCTTCTCACAAAATTCTTGCATGGGAAGAGACTCAAACTCAGTACCATGATCACTTCTAATCAATGCAATTGGAGTAGAGTACTCAATCCTTATGCTCTTAAGAAAATATGTAAGAACCTTCAAATTATCTGACTTGTTTCTCAAGAAGAACACCCAAGTGAACCTATAAAAGTCATCAACTATCACTAAGGTATAAGACTTCCCTCCTAGGCTCTGTACAACAATGGGTCCAAAAAGATCCATATGGAGCAAGTATAGAATCCTAGGTGAATCACTCTTTTTAAGTTACTTAAAGCTATTTTTAGTTTGCTTGCCAAACTGACAAGCCCTGCAAAGGCTTTCCTTCTTCTAGGGGCAAGAAGGCAATCCTCAACCATGGTTGTCCCTAAAGAGTTTAGCAATGTTTTTCAAATTAACATGACCTAATCTCCTATGCCAAAGATAATTATTATTACTAATTTGATTAAACATGCATATTTCAATTTTAGCAGACCTAAAGTTAACTACGTAGATATTACCTTCTCTAGTACCAGTTAACACTACTTGGTTATCTACAAAAGTAATAATACAGGTGGTTTTGTTAAATGATACCTGAAACCTCTCATCACATAACTTACTTATGGATATAAGGTTATGCTTCAATCAACTTACATAAGCAACCTTCCTGAAGGTGACAGCTCTAATTTTGACCTTTCCATAGCCTTTAGTATGGACATAGTTGGAGTCACCAAATATTAATTTTGGTCCTAGCTTAGACTTGTAGTTGATTAAGTTGTCCTTGCTGTCAGTCATATGCTTTGAACAACCACTATCCAGATACCACTGTTGCTCTATCATGGGATAGTACTTCACCTGCAATAAAACAGATTAGCTATTCTTGACCTTGGTTACCATGGGTCCTTGTTTATTTACATAATTTAAACTGGAAATGTAAGAGTATTATAGTTGATTTTTATAACCTAAGGGGTGAAATCTTCTAGGTGGAATTATCCACTGGGTAAATGGATTAACATATTCTCTTGGTTGATTAACTAGTCTATTAGAATTAAAGTTTCTGTTATTATGAACTCGGGTCGACGAATTCTATTAAGTTCGTCGATCTGAGGTTGACGAATGGGGATGAGTTCGTCAAACTCCACTCAGAGAATGAAAATATAATTTTTTGGGCCCCAATATCATCGATCTCGGGTCGACGAACCATACTGGTTTTGTCGATCACAGCTAAGAAAATAATTATAATAAAAGTTTGCGTTCGGAGTTCCTCGACTTGAGTTCGATGAACTGTACATATTTCGTCGATCTGAGTTTGACAAAATCTACTAAACATTGTTATTGTTAGGCTTTTTATTATTATTTCTCTTTTTCTTATTCTTCTATTTTACTTCGGTTTGGTTAATATTATTATCATCTATCTTTTCCTTACCTTATTCAGAAACAAATTTTATTGGAGCTGTTAGTATGTTTTTCGGAATCAATAGGGGTTGGCTTGATGAAGCACCTAAGCCCAGCTTGCCATTAAGTTTATCATTCACTGTGCTTGTGATGTTCATCAACGTGATACTTCTCCCATTTAGAGATTCTTCAAGTTGCCTAGCCTCAGTTAAATCATTTTTTAATGAGATTATTTGTTCATTAGCTAGAGTTAATTCATCTTTTAATTTAATGTTTTCTAAAATGGAAATTTCTTGTTATGTTAGTTTTTCTCTAAGTTGTTTAATTTATTTTTCAGAGTTAAATAAATCAATACATAGAGATTTAAACTCAGTTCTAAACTCATCTTAATAAAAATCAAAAGAAGACAGTGTATGATCTTCTTCAGATTCAGAGTCTTCACCCTCTGACTTGTCATCTTCTACTTCTAAACAGCTGTCTGATGCATTGATGGCCATCAGACACACTTCTTTTGCATTTGCTTCTTCTTCATCTTCACTGAAGCAGGAAGATGAAGATTCATCTTCAGTTTCGCTCCAGGTTTCATCCACAAAGCCTTTATTCTTCCTTTTATGCTTGCTGGAGGAGGGCTTGTTGTAGTACTGCTTCCTAGGTTCCTTTTCTCTTCTTATCTCCTTCTTTTGATTCTCTGGACACTCTGAGATGAAGTGTCCTGGATTCTTGCAACCAAAGCAAAAAACTTCTTTAGTTGGGGTCTTATCATACCTTGGCTTATCATCTTGTCTAAATGACTTTCTTCTGAAATCCCTCTTGCCCAACTTGTAAAATCTCTTGGCTAAGAGACTGAGAAATTCTTCACTGCCTGTTGGAGCTTCTAATTCTTCATATGCTTTGAATGCAATGTTTTGCTCCTTTCTTGTTGATGAGGGAGTCTTCTGCTCAGCAGCTTCTCTAGTCTTTATCAATTGTTCATAGGACTTCAGCTTTCCAAGTAGAGATTCAATGGAAATCTCATTAAGACTTCTGGCTTCCTTGATTGGCCAGATTCTGTAATCCCATGATCTGGGGAAGCATATGAAGGTTTTGTCATTGACTTCTATGAGGGAGATGTCCTTGTCTAGAGTCTTCAGCTCATTGACGATTGAGCTTAGTCTGTTGTACATGTCACTGAGTAAATTTGACTCTTTTTTCTTGAAGTTTTCATATAGAGAGATGAGATTGGATCTCCTGTCCTTTCTCTCATTTACTAAACCAACAACCATCTGGTTAAGAGAATCCCATAAAGCCTTGGTTGATGTGCACTCTGACACTTTCTATAAGATGCCATCAAACGTTGTTTGAGCCAGAATATTCATGGCCTTGACATCAACAATTTTGGCCTTCTTTTAAGAATCTATCCACTCAGGTGGTGGAACAGCATGGGTGCTGGAACTTACAGTAGTTGAAGCCACTGGATTTGGTGGTCTTATTAAAATAGAATAGAAAATATCCTCATAAATAGAGTTCATGTATAACTTAATTCTTGCCTTCCAGATAGCAAACTTATTCAGGTTATAAACTGGAGGTCTGGTGCATGCATAATCTTTATTCTATGCCATGATATAGAGTAAACAAAAAAACTAGGAAAAAGAAATCAGATCTAACAAGGACCTTTTGGTTCAAGTGTTAGTTTATATAACCAAAGGAACACCCCTCTGATACCAATTGAAAGAAAGGGGATAGACCTGATTTACTCTAAAGGGGAGTGGGGGTGAATAGAGTAAATAAAACTTTTTATTGTTTTAAGTTTATCAGGTTAAAATAGGTGATACCAATAGTAGTAAAAGGAAATGGAAATAGTCTAAGCAAATCTATCATATTACAACAAAACAAAAAAGAAAATGATCAACCAGACAACACAAGAATTTTATAGTGGTTCCCCAAATTGGGTACATCCACTCTTCTACCACCCTTATAGGAATCCACTAACAAGTTTTGATTAGGTGACTACCACCACAAGATCTATTTCCAGGGAGATCTCACAATCCTTTAGGCTTTTGATCAGGTGCCCAAAAACCAAGAATAAACTTTTGAAGGGAGTTAATAAACCCTTTTACAGGAGGTTGAGAGAGGTTATTAGATCTTCTCTTTTCTCTATATAATTGAGAAGACTTGAGTGGATTCTATTGTCAAAGCTCCTTCTTAAATGTTAAGATGTTCAGAAAGCCTTGAGCCTTGCTCTTGGTATAGGTCTTCAGCCTTATCTTGAAAGATCCTGGAACTTTCTGACTGATTCAAAGTTGGTGTCCTTGAATGTTCCTGGAGTAGAAGTTGAAGAAGACTCTTGATATATGATTGTTGTTCTTCTTCAGCTTTTAGTAAGATCAAAGGAAAACAGATTTTTTTCTACACAGAGAAAGAGTTCTGAATTTTGTTGTTCTGTATGTCTGAGTACTGCACTCTTTCTATTGAATCAGATCTCTGTATTCTCAGTACTGTCTAGTCTATGTATGCATGGACTGATTTTCGTCTTAAATGAGAAAATCTCTTTTATATTCTGCTGTCAAAATTCTCCTTTGAAATTTGAATTCCAAGCATTAATTGCTGACTAATCTGGAGAATGAAATGGCTGGAATATTTGACTTTAATGAGTTTCCCCAACTGTCCCAATAAAATCAGCAAGTAATTAACCATGATGAAGACCATAATTAATGCTGCAAATAATGGCTATATTCTGGAGAATATAAGCATTAATTACTCAGTGAATTACTGTTAAATAATATAATAAATAAGGATAGAAATAAGGAAAACTTCTAAGTCTGGCTCCAGATAGAATTCGTCGACCTCAGAACAGAATTCGTTGTCTGGAGTTCCAAGATTGTCGAGCTGAGAATTCCTATTCTTCGACCAGAGCTCACCGAACTGCATTCGAGAAATAACTTGTCAATTATGCGCTCTAAGTTCATCGAGCTGAGAATCTATCTGAATGAAGAGATCGTTGACCTGAGCTCGAATATTATCGAGCTCAACTCAGAGAAAGATTTCTGAGTTCGTTGATCTGAGATCGACGATCGTCTAGTTGAGTTCGAAGAATTTTGAACTGATATTTTTGAACTCTGAATTCTTCTAAGTCTAAGTCTACTGAAGTCCTCTGTTGGCTGGTCTATGAAAGTTGAACCTAATGGCTAGCATAAACTCTAGGACTCATAGACTTGACCCTGGCTATACAATGTTGGTCAAACTCATCCTAATTAATGAACCTAGCCCAAATCAAAACTAGGGATCCAACAGAAAAGATCAAGCGCAAGAGAAGGGAAATGGAGAAAGCGTGAGATAGAGTTTGATGAAAACCTAAATATAAGTTTTCAGAAGTTTAAGCGGCAAACTCTGACCGATGAAAAACAACACCTCGAACTCTTGTTCGACGAAAAATCTCAAAAGAAATACATTTTGTCGATCTCCGGTCTACGAATGTTTTGCGAACGAAATATATTTCTTCGAGCTCCGTTCGACGAAAGATACTTGAAACTAATCTGTCGATCTTCGTTCGACGAAAATTTCACAAAGACAGTTCGTTGATCTCCGTTCGACGAATGTCTCACAAAGAGAACACAATTCGTCAAGCTCAGAACAAAAAAATCAAAATTATGCTTCTCCATTAATCATGCCTAACTGATTTAGGAAGAAAAGATGTTTCTTTTCATCTAAGGGTTTAGTGAAAATATCTGCCCTTTGTAAATCAGTAGAAATGAAGACAAGATTAATTTTATTTTTGTCTACATTATCTCTTAGAAAATGATGTATTAATTCGATATACTTAGTCCTACTATGCAGAACTGGATTTTGTACAATAGAAATTGCACTAGTATTATGACAAAATATGGTTGAATTATTTAAGTTGTATCCATAATCTAGAAGCTGGTTTTCAATTCATAAAATCTGTGAACAATAACTACCAGCTACCATATATTCAACTTCAGCAGTTGAAGTAGAAACAGATGTTTGCTTCTTATAAAACAAGGACACAAGCCTATCACCAAGAAACTGACAAGTTCTTGATGTGCTTTTCCTACCAACTCTGCATCCAGTATAGTCAACATCCTAGAATCCAGTTAATTCAAATTCTTACTCTATTAGATACCAGAGTCTTAGATTTAGGCAACCCGTTATATATCTCAAAATCCTTTTAGCAAAAATTAGATGAGATTCTTTTGGATTTACTTGAAACCTTGTACAATACATAGAGAAAACATTATGTCTTGTCTACTAGCTGTTAAGTATAATAAAGACCCAATGATGGTCCTATATAATCTCTGATCAACAGGTTTGCCTTGTTAATCAGTATCAACAACAACATTAGAGGGCATTGGTGTTTTCATAGCTGAGGCATCTGACATCCTAAATCTTTTAATTAGCTCTTTAGCATATTTAGATTGGGATATAAAAATACCATCAGGAGTTTGCTTCACTTGTAAACCAAGGAAGTAGGATAGCTAACTCATGCTACTCATTTCAAACTTTGAATTCATTAGGTCAGAAAACCTGTTGCATAATTTGAAATCAGCAGAGCCAAATATTATATCATCTACATATATTTGAACTAGCAAAAATTTATTTTAATGATGTTTAACAAATAATGTTTTATCTACTATGCCCCTAGTAAATTTATTTTCTAGAAGCAAACTGGCAAGGGTCCCATACCAGGCTCTTGGATCTTGTTTAAGACCATAAAGAGCTTTGTTAAGTCTAGAAACATAAGAAGAGTGAGTTGGAGAGATAAAACACAGTGGTTATTCAACATAAACTTATTCCTTGAGCTATCCATTTAGAAAGGCAGTCATCACATCCATTTGATATACTGTGAATTTCTTGAATGCAGCATATGTAAGAAAGATCCTGATAGCCTCCAATATTGCAACAGGAGCAAATGTCTGGGAATAGTCTATGCCTTCCTCTTGTGAATAGTTTTGAGCTACCAATCTTGCTTTATTTCTTACAATAATTCCTTGAGCATACAGCTTATTCCTAAAGACCCATTTGGTTCCAATGACTTGATAGTCTTTGGGTCTTGGAACTAAGTTCCAAACTCCATATCTCTCAAACTGATTGAGTTCCTCTTATATTGCAATGATCTAGTGGTGATCTTGTTCTGCATCTTTGATGGATTGAGGTTCAATCTGACAAATTAACAAGCATGCATCTGATCTTGATTCAATTGATTACTTGTTTGAATACCAGATGATATGTCTCCAATCACTTGAGATCTAGGGTGATCCCTAAGTGTGAGAAGATCAACAGGTAGAGTTGGTTGTTCAACTGTTATTGGTGCTAATTCCTCTAATGGAATTTCATTAGCCACAATATGCTCAGAATAAATCTCATGATTTTCTTCAACACTGTCATCATCAGCAATATGTTTAGAAGGATGTACTGTATTCTCATGTGTTGGAATTAATTCATCCATTTTCTCAAACAGATTTGGTACTTGAAATGATTCAATGGTAGATATATTTCTCTTCTTGTAAAACATATTCATTTCATCAAAAGTTACATGTACGGATTCTTCCATTTTAAGAGTAGATTTGTTATAAACCCTATAGGCGTTGCTAACATGAGAATATCCAAGAAATATTCCTTCTGCAGCTTTGGCTTTAAATTTTCTTAAGTATATCTTGTTATTGTTATGAATGTAAAACTTACAACCAAAGACTTTAAAATAATTTACTTTATGTTTCTTAGATTTAAGTAATTTATAGGGAGTCTTACCCTTAAGTTTATGTATTAGACTTCTATTAAGGAGATTGTTTTTTGTGCTTACTTCCTATGGCCAAAAGGATAGGGGCAAGTGAGCATCTACAAGTATTGAACTAGAAGATTCAATTAGGGATCTATTTTTTCTTTTAGCTACCACATTTTGTTGAGGAGTTCTAGGAGCAAAAAAATAATGTCTGATACCTTCCGTCTCACAGAATTCTTGAATCAGAAGAGATTCAAACTCAATGTCATTATCACTTCTGATCAATGCAATATGTGTAGAGTACTCAATCTTGATGTTCTTAAAAAAATCTGTAAGAACTTTAAAGTTTTCTGACTTGTTTCTCAAAAAGAATACCCAAGTGAATCTAGAGAAATCATCTACAATAACTAAGGTATATGACTTTCCTCCCAAACTATATACTGCAATATTTCCAAAAAGGTCCATATGTAGCAAATATAAAATCCTGGCTGAACAACTTTTAGAAATGGATTTAAAACTATCTTTTGTTTGCATTCCTATTTGACAAGCCCTGCAGAGTCCTTCCTTCTTATAAGAACCAGAAGGTAGTCTTCTAATAAGGTTGTCCTTAGATAGTTTAGCAATAGTACTAAGGTTTACATGTCCTAACCTTTTATTCCAAAGATCACTAGTTTTACTAAACTGATTAAACAAACAGATTTCAGTTTTTGCAGAGTTAAAATTAACTAAGTAGATTTACCTTGACTAACTCCAGTTAAAACAATTTTGTTTTATCAGAAGTAATAAAAAAAAATGAATTGTTAAAAGATACCTGATAACCTTCATCACACAACTGACTTATAGAGATGAGGTTATGCTTGAGACCATTAACATAAGCTACCATCTTGAAGATAACTGCTCCAACTTTGATAATGGCATAGCCTTCTGTCACCACAGTTAGAGTCTCCAAAAATGACTTTTGGTCCAAGCTTAGCTTTGAAGTCACTCAGGTTAGCTTTGCTTCCTATCATATGTTTTGAATACCCACTATCCAGATACCACTGTTCCTCTGTGTTAGGATAGTTCTTCACCTGTATAAAAACAAAATAGGTGTTCTTGACCCAGGTTACCTTAGGTCCTAATTTTCTATCATAATGATAATTGGAAATGTAAGAACACTCTGGTTAATCTTTATAACCAAGTGGATGATATCTCCTAGGAGGGAGGATCCACTGAGTAAAGGGGGTTTTCAATTTTTTGTTATTATTTTGAAACGAATTAAAATTTTTGTTTGAGGAAATAGGGTTCGACGAATTATGATTATTTCTTCGAGCTTTGTTCGACGAATCGTACTAATTTCATCATGCTCGGTTCACAGAATGATAGAATTCATTTTCTTCATTCCACATTCATCGATCTCTGTTTGACGAATCATATTTATTTCATCGAGCGCCAGTTGTGTTGTAGTTATACAAAAATTCTGGGTTCAGAGTTCGTGGATAGCCGTTCGACGAATAATACTAGTTTTGTCGATCTTGGTTTGACTAATTTTGTTGAACATAATTTTTCTATGAATTTCTATTTTGCTTTGATTCATTCTTTTGTGAAACTTTAGTAATTTTATCTATAATTTGTAGTACTTCTTTTCCTTTAGATGATATGAAGTTTTTATTGATTGATAAAATATTTTTCTGAAGAAGATGAGACTGATTAGATGAAGCCCCCAAGCCTAGTTTGCCAATGAGCCTAGCATTGACTATGCTTGTGATATCCATCAGTTTGATGCTTCTCCCATTAAGGGATTCTTCAAACATTTTAGCTTCATTTAACTTGTTTTCTAAAGAACCTATTTGTTCATTAGTAGTTTTTAAATTTTCTTAAAGTTCAAGGTTTTCTGAAGAAAGATTATCTAATTCACTTAGTTTCTCTCTGAGAAGTTTTATTTCCTTCTCAGGTTTTATTAAATATTTACATAGTAATTTAAAATCTATTTTAAACTGATCTGAAGTAAAATCAAAAGTACATATAACCTGGTATTCTTCAGATTCTGACTCAGACTCAGATTTGCTGCATGATGCATTGATTGCTATCAAACAGAATTCTTTAGCCTTTGCTTCTTTTTCATCTTCACTTGAGCTAGATGAAGATTCTGAATCAGATTCACTCCAAGTGTGAGCAACAAAGCCTCTCTCCTTCTTTTTGTATTTACTGGAAGAGGATTTGTGTGAGTGCTTCTTATAGTCTTTCTCCTTCATCTTGTCTTTCTTCTTATTCTCAGGACATTCTGGAAGTATATGTCTTAGATTCCTACAACCATAACAAACTATTTCATTAGTGAGAGTTTTATCATACCTTGGTTTGTCATCATTTCTGGAAGATCTTCTCCTGAAGTCTTTCTTGGCCATCTTGTAGAATCTTTTGGCCAAAAGACTTATGAGGTCTTCATTCCCTGGATGTTGTTCTTCCATATCAGTAGCTTGGAAAGCAATGCTCTTTTCTTTCCTTACTGGGGGTGAAGACTTCTTTTCAGCTTCTCTGGTTCTAATGAGTTGCTCATAAGATTTGAGCTTGCCCAACAGGGTCTCTATTATAATTTCATTTAGACATCTGGTTTCTTTGATTGGCCAGATCCTTGAATCCCATGTGCTAGGTAAACACATGAGGATCTTATCATTTACTTTTGTCAATGTGATGTCCTTCTCAAAAGTTCTCAGCTCATTGATAATGAGACTGAGTCTTGTGTACATATCAGCAACTGATTCAAATTTTCTCTTCTTGAAATTCTCATATTGAGAGATCAAGTGGGATCTTCTATCCTTTCTCTCATCAGCAGATCCAGCAACCATTGTGTCGAGGGAGTTCTAGATGTCCCTTGCTGAAGAGCATTCAGTAACCTTCTGGAAAATTTCATCTGATATTGTTTGGGCTAAAATGTTCATAGCCTTGGCATCAGCAATTTTTTATTTCTTCTGGGCTTCTGTCCAATCTGGAGGTGGTACAACACGTGTACTTATTCTTGCCACTGGTAGAGGTGGACCTATCAAAATAGAGTTGTAGATATCTTCATCAATATAGTTCATATAATGTCTAATCCTTGCCTTCTATAGTGCAAACTTATTTAGATTGCACATTGGAGGTCTAGTGCTTGAATATTTCTTATTTTGTGTCATGATAAATTTTTATGTAAAAATAAAATCTATCAGATCTTATGGTTCAGGTGTTAGCCTGTAAAACCAAAGAACCTGCCTCTGATATAAATTGAAAGTGAGGGATAGATCTAATTTACACTAGAGGGGGTGAATAGGGTATTTTAAAATATTGATTTCGTTTTATAGCAGATTTAAAAACTATTTATATATATATATAAAGAAGCAATCACATCACACAAAAAAGAAAGTAATCAATCACAGATGGCATAAGAAATATAGTGGTTCCCCAATAAATCTTGCTACATCCACTCTTCTACCACCCTGGTAGGAATCCACTACAAGTTTTTGCTTAGGTGCCCTGCTACCATAGGTTTTTGGTCACGTGCCCTGCCACCACAAGTTAAATTTTTCTAAGGGAGATCTAGCAATCCTTTGAGCTTTTGATCAGGTTTCCAAAAAACAAGTTAATTCTTTTGATTAGGAGACTTAGAAACCAAAAGATAACTTTTGAAGGGAGTTAAAAACCCTATACACAATTTATGAAAATAAACAAAAACTGATGATGTCTTCTCTATCAAGATTCTCTGAAAAGACTAGTAGATGTTGAAGCAGAAAGCTCCCCCTGATTTGAGTAGAGTTTATGATCAGGAGAGGGAGTCTTTTCTTTAGGGTTTAGGCCTTCTTGTATCTCAGAGATGAGGACTTTTCACAAGTAGAGACTGAATATCTAATTCTGTAAGCTTATGAAATCTATATGAGTATGTATTGATCTGCAAGTCTGTAACGACCCCATCCGTTAGATGACGTATAGTAGAAGGTCCGGCCGGGGCCCCACACTATAAACCACAAACAGACGGTGAGGTCACAGGATAATACCAAACCAAACACGAATCCTAACTCAGAGCATTCTAGCGGAAGCTTTAAGTAGTACTTTGAACTCTCAACCGGAATGTCCAATATATAAAACCACCTTTATATATATACTATGGAATGTACACAACCACAAGAGTTTGGCCTTAAGGCCTTACAGTTCCTCTTACACATAACATGTTTTACAAACCTCGGCGCGCAGGCCGGCCATACATGAGTAAAAGAGAAAACCAAAACAAAGCCATTCGCTTAGCCTTCAAGGGCTAGCCGCAGCAGCAGCAGCAACAGCAGTAGGGCTTCAGCCCATCATTTACCACTTGGCTCTCCAGCACCTGCACGGGAACAATCCACCCAACCGGTGGCAAACAATGCAACGGTCAGCTTTCAGCTGACCCAATTATAACAATCCTACCCCTTTCTCGGGGCATGAGCATTCTTTCCCTGCAAGCATGGCATCATCAAATAGCAACTATGTGCGCGCAGGCACATTCAAGCCATCACAACCATCGGCCACCCAGCCTGACAGTCCGTGCACTCAGGGCACATTTTCGGTGTACCGGAATACCAGGGTCAACACCACCGTCTACACGGTATTTGAGCATTTTAGTCTTTTCGGCGCGGGGGCCTAAGACTCTCATTAGGCGCTCCAACAAAACCTATACCAGGCTTCCAAGTCGGACGGACCTTATGCAGGTACGGATCAGCCACCCCCCGTTGCTCAAGTCGCCGAGCCACCTCGAATACGGAAGTATCCATGGCTTTTTATAGGCGCGGGTCGGTTTCACCTTTCCTGTTCGGCAATCTGCCTTTTCATCGAGTTGCAGCCCAACGGCTCAACCATTCACAAAGTGGCAACACACGGCCACAAGAGTTGCATCCAACCCTCTTCATTTCCTGGACATCGTCCAGTACTTCCTGCCGCACCAAGCAACAGGTAGGAACAAGGCATCACAAGCCATAGGCATCACAAGCCATTATCACGGAGCCTTCTCCGATATGCAAACAAGCATCACCAATCCAGATTACATCCAGATGGGCTTCACACAGCATGCCTAGAGCCGTACTCCAATTCCGGCCTCTAACAAGGGGGACTTCACATATCTACCCCAAGGGACACCACAACCCACCGCACACTCGCGGGGAAGGGTTTTCCCTATGCAATGCAGAAAAGAAGGACTTCACATGTCCAAGGAGGGAGATCGTTACCCTTGTCGATCTCTTCGGTGCCATCGAAAACTAGCCGGGGAGAAAGGACCGCAGCAGCCTTGCCTTCACAACGCCGGCTTCGGATCACGAATCGGACCACGGGAGCTCCGCCGGTGGCTTGCTCTCCTCCTCCTTCTTCTTCTCTTCCTCTCTCTTTCTCTCTTCCTTAAGCCAAATGAAGAATGACCTCTTCATTCTTCTCTCACGACTTAATCCAGCCAGGAAACCACCTGAGCCCTTGGATCAAAAGAGAGAAAACTGAACGGCAAGATTTCCCAAAAAAACCAATTTTTGGCCGACACGGCCTGTGACACGCCCGTGTCACAGGCCGTGTACCCTTTAAGCGGCACACACAGTTTGAACCGACTGAACAACACAGGCATCGACACGCCCGTGTCGAACCTGACACGCCCGTGTCGAACTTGAGACACGCCCGTGTCTCCTGCTCCATCGAGCTGCAACCAATACACGGGTCGGAACACGGCAGCTGACACGCCCGTGTCCAGCCTGACACGCCCGTGTTCAAGGCCGTGTTCAAGGCCGTGTCCGGCTCTGACTTGAATAGGCCAAATTCGCAAAATAATTCGAACACGCCCTGGGACACGCCCGTGTCCCAGGTCGTGTACACCCGACACGCCCTGGGACACGCCCGTGTCCCAGGCCGTGTAAACCAGCCTGCTACTCAAACTTCATGTTGAGTCTTTTTGGGGCCTTTTTGGGGTGTTACAACCCTCTCCCCCTTAACAAAATTTCATCCCAAAATTTGCATGGTAAGGAACAAAAACCAGCATGCTATAACTCTGTTATAACAAAAAGTACACGGTCTACAGTTTATACAAATAACTCGGGAAACTCAGCTCGCATGGTCTGCTCTCGCTCCCATGTTAGCTCTTCACGGCCACAATTGTCCCATCGGACCTTGACCATCCCAATCACTTTGTTCCGCAACTGTTTCTCGGCTCGATCCTCGATCCGAAGGGGTCTAACCCTCGTCGTTAGACCATACTCGACCGGTACCCGATCATGCTCCACTACTTGAGCTGGATCCTTCACCGCCTTACGAAGGACTGAGATGTGAAATACATCATGTAATCCACCCAAGTCCGCTGAAAGTGCTAGTCGATAAGCAGCTTCCCCAACTCGCTCCACCACCTCAAACGGACCAAGATACCTCGGACTTAGCTTTTTCAAACGCCGAATCCTGGACACACCTTTGAAGGGTTTGATCTTCAAATATACCCAATCACCCACCGCGAACTCCACGTTCCGATGTTTGGCATTGTAGTACTTTGCTTGACAATCTTGGGCTATCAATAGCCTCTCCCGAATAGAGCGTATGAGCGAAGTAGCTTCTTCGACTTACTTTTTCCCACTCAGCTTCGATTCGCCTGCTTCTGCCCAAGCTAAGGGTGTACGACATTTCCGACCATACAACGCCTCAAATGGTGCCATACCAATACTCGCTTGGTAGCTATTATTATAGGCAAATTCGACGAGAAATATATAATCTTCCCATCTCTTACAAAAGTCTAGGGCGCACATTCGGAGCATGTCCTCCATCATCCTGTTGGTTCGTTCAGTCTGGCCATCCGTTTGGGGATGAAAGGCCGTACTAAACGCTAACTTTGTACCCAACATTTGATGAACGAGCCGCCAATCATTCGATGTGAACCGCCCATCACGGTCACTAACGATGCTCCGAGGAACACCGTGCAGTCGAACAACCTGCTCCACATACAGCTTGGCCAAGGTTTCCACTAAATCGTCTCTTCTGTTTGGAAGGAAGTGCGCTACTTTCGTCAACCGGTCCACAATCACCCAGATTGAATCATGACCGCGTTGAGATCTCGGCAACCCGTGCACGAAATCCATCGAAATATCATCGAACTTCCACTCCGGAATAGGTAACGACTTCAGAAAACCGCCAGGCTTCTGGCATTCTGCTTTCACCAACGCACAGGTGTTGCATTTAGCCACATAACGAGCCACATCTTTCTTTAGTCCGGGCCACCAGAACAGCTTTTTCATATCCCTGTACATCTTTGTGCTCCCTGGGTGAACTGAGTACTTTGCAAAGTGAGCTTCGTACATCAACTCTTCCCTCAATTTACCCATACTTGGGATGCACACTCGACCATTTCTTCGTAACAACCCGTTATCCCAAGAGAATTGGTCCTCCGGCCCATCTTTAGCATAGCGCTGGAGACTTTCATCAAGCTCCGTTGCTCGCCGAACTCTGTCCGTAAAGTCATACTGCACCTCCGTCCAGTTCAAGCATGCATCGGTTGACGAACCCTTGTCAACGCAAGATATCTCCAATGCTTCCAATTCCTGGATCAAACGCTGATCATGCCTCTGCAACCAGCTTGCCCGTACCGGAGTCTTTCTACTCAAAGCATCAGCGACCACATTTCCCTTCCCGGGAGTATAGTGAATCTCGAAGGTGTAGTCCCCAAGGAACTCCATCCATCTTCGTTGTCGCATATTCAGATCCTTCTGATCCAACAAATACTTTAGGCTCTTGTGATCCGTATAGATATCCACTTTGACGCCATATAGATAGTGCCTCCACAACTTGAGCGCAAAGATTACCGCCGCCAACTCCAAATCATGGACGGGGTAATTCCGCTCATGCACTTTCAACTGACGCGAGCCATAAGCAATCACTTTCCCAAATTGCAGAAGAACGCAGCCTAAGCCGCTCCCAGATGCATCACTATAGATCTCATACCCATCGGTACTACATGGCGATGTCAACACAGGCGCCGTGGTCAAACGACTCTTCAAGTCTTCAAAAGCTCGCCCGCACTCCGGCGTCCAAATGAACTTTTGATCTTTTCTCGTCAGCGTGGTGAGAGGTAAAGCAATCCGTGAGAAGTTTTCCACAAACCGTCTATAGTAGCCCGCAAGTCCAAGGAAGCTCCTGACCTCGGCCACTGAAGACATCACTGGCCAATCTCGGATGGCACTTATCTTCAACGGATCCACCGCGATACCCTCTCCGCTTACCACATGGCCTAAAAAGGCTACTGAAGAGAGCCAGAACTCACACTTTGAGAACTTGGCAAAAAGCTTATTCCTCCGCAGGGTATGCAAGACCAACCGCAAATGGTTTGCGTGATCCTCTTCCGACTGAGAGTATACTAATATGTCATCGATAAACACAATAACAAACAAATCCAAATACTCTCGGAACGTTCGATGCATTAGGTCCATAAATACCGAAGGCGCATTACACAGGCCAAACGGCATTACCGTGAACTCATAATGACCGTAGCGTGTTCCAAACGCTGTCTTGGGAATGTCACCTTCCCTAATCCTTAGCTGATAATATCCCGATTTCAAATCCAACTTGGAATAGACCGTTGATCCTGCCAGCTGATCAAAGAGGTCATCAATCCGCGGAATCGGATATTTGTTTTTTCTCCGTCGGCTTATTCAACTCGCGGTAGTCAATACACAACCGTAAGCTACCGTCTTTCTTTTTCACAAAGAGAACAGGCGCGCTCCAAGGTGACATACTTGGGCGTATATAACCCTGCTCCAACAACTTTTGCAGTTGGACTTTCAACTCAGCCATTTCTTTTGGCGCGACGCGATATGGAGAGCGGGCCACATGTTTCGCACCTGGCACCAACTCAATAGAGAAGTCAATCTCCCGCTGGGGTGGTAACCCAGGAAGATCTTTAGGAAACACGTCGGCAAACTCTGACACAACTAGCACTTCACCGACACTGGCCTTTGGCTCAACAGCCTGAATTAGCGTGAAGAATAACTCTGCGCCCTTCCGAACCGCATTGACGACTTGGAGTGCAGACAACAACGATCCGCCAACTCCTCGCATACCAGCGAACTTCGTCACAAGCCCGGTATTCTGGCCCAGTGTAATCTCTTTGGAGTTGCAATCAAAAAAGGCACGCTGCTCCGAGAGCCAGTCCATACCAAAGATCACATCAAACTCCGATAACGGTAGCACAGCTGCACTCAAACCGAAATCCCGACTTCCTATTTGCACATCCACATCGCAAGCCCTATCCGCAAGCATCACACAGCCATTCGGCAATAGCACCCTTGAACGACTTGCTCGGGCGAGGTGCTTGAAACTCTGGCTTCGACACAACCAAGCCCTTATTCCCTTGCACTTGCCTCATGTCCTTCTCCAACGCGCACGCAGTATCAACCAATGCCTGAAACCCTTGGCTCACAGAACTCGAAAGCAGGAATCGCAACTCATCCCGCAATCCTTCATAGAACCGATTCGTTTTCCTTTGGTCATCCGCGAAGATTGTTCCCGCATAACATCCCAACCTGGTAAACTCATGCAAGTAGATATCCACACTATCTTCCCCTTGCTTTAACCGTTGGAACTCATTTTCCATAGCAATGCGCTGCGCCGCTGGGACATGTTTCGCCAGAAATAATCGAGAGAACTCCTCAATCGACACTTGTGTTAATTGCCTGCCCGCCAAATGGTGTAGCTCAACCTCATCCCACCACAACCGCGCCTCCCCTTCAAGCATGAAGGTGGCTAAGGTGACCTTGAGAGTTTCCTCCGCCCTGATCGCTGTCATTATCCTCTTGACACGCGATAACCAATCTTCCGCCTGCGTTGGGGATCCCATTCCCGCAAACGTAGGAGGACTGAAGCTCATGAATTGCTTCAACTGTCGGTCAGCTGCTCGTGGATCTACAGCCTCAACCGGCTCGGGTCTTACATCAACACGAACTGGCACTACCGCCGGCTGCGCTTGCCCGGTCGGCTGAATCATGGCAAATAGCGCCTCAGCCACTAAGCAACAATTTCCGCAGATGGAGGAGGTGTTGGCACCTCAGCTGGTGCCGCACTCTCATCAGAGCGCTGGGGCTCAGACTGCCCAGCACCACTACGTGTCACCTATAGGTGGACAAGACACACATTAGCGAACGTATGCAAGCAAAACAACACAAAAAGGAACGCGCAGATTCCTCAAACAAGATTTTGTACATTCCTTAATGGACATTCCAGAGTTCATTAGCGTTACAGCAGGTCGCACAAACACATGCTCGCCACCCCACAAAAGAATTCGACCACGAATTCGAAAGAGGAAGACCGACAAAAGCTGATACCAAAATGTAACGACCCCATCCGTTAGATGACGTATAGTAGAAGGTCCGGCCGGGGCCCCACACTATAAACCACAAACAGACGGTGAGGTCACAGGATAATACCAAACCAAACACGAATCCTAACTCAGAGCATTCTAGCGGAAGCTTTAAGTCGTACTTTGAACTCTCAACCGGAATGTCCAATATATAAAACCACCTTTATATATATACTATGGAATGTACACAACCACAAGAGTTTGGCCTTAAGGCCTTACAGTTCCTCTTACACATAACATGTTTTACAAACCTCGGCGCGCAGGCCGGCCATACATGAGTAAAAGAGAAAACCAAAACAAAGCCATTCGCTTAGCCTTCAAGGGCTAGCCGCAGCAGCAGCAGCAACAGCAGTAGGGCTTCAGCCCATCATTTACCACTTGGCTCTCCAGCACCTGCACAGGAACAATCCACCCAACCGGTGGCAAACAATGCAACGGTCAGCTTTCAGCTGACCCAATTATAACAATCCTACCCCTTTCTCGGGGCATGAGCATTCTTTCCCTGCAAGCATTGCATCATCAAATAGCAACTATGTGCGCGCAGGCACATTCAAGCCATCACAACCATCGGCCACCCGGCCCGACAGTCCGTGCACTCAGGGCACATTTTCGGTGTACCGGAATACCAGGGTCAACACCACCGTCTACACGGTATTTGAGCATTTTAGTCTTTCCGGCGCGGGGGCCTAAGACTCTCATTAGGCGCTCCAACAAAACCTATACCAGGCTTCCAAGTCGGACGGACCTAACGCAGGTACGGATCAGCCACCCCCGTTGCTCAAGTCGCCGAGCCACCTCGAATACGGAAGTATCCATGGCTTTTTATAGGCGCGGGTCGGTTTCACCTTTCCTGTTCGGCAATCTGCCTTTTCATCGAGTTGCAGCCCAACGGCTCAACCATCCACAAAGTGGAAACACACGGCCACAAGAGTTGCATCCAACCCTCTTCATTTCCTGGACATCGTCCAGTACTTCCTGCCGCACCAAGCAACAGTAGGAACAAGGCATCACAAGCCATAGGCATCACAAGCCATTATCACGGAGCCTTCTCCGATATGCAAACAAGCATCACCAATCCAGATTACATCCAGATGGGCTTCACACAGCATGCCTAGAGCCGTACTCCAATTCCGGCCTCTAACAATGGGGACTTCACATATCTACCCCAAGGGACACCACAACCCACCGCACACTCGCGGGGAAGGGTTTTCCCTATGCAATGCAGAAAAGAAGGACTTCACATGTCCAAGGAGGGAGATCGTTACCCTTGTCGATCTCTTCGGTGCCATCGAAAACTAGCCGGGGAGAAAGGACCGCAGCAGCCTTGCCTTCACAACGCCGGCTTCGGATCACGAATCGGACCACGGGAGCTCCGCCGGTGGCTTGCTCTCCTCATCCTTCTTCTTCTCTTCCTCTCTCTTTCTCTCTTCCTTAAGCCAAATGAAGAATGACCTCTTCATTCTTCTCTCACGACTTAATCCAGCCAGGAAACCACCTGAGCCCTTGGATCAAAAGAGAGAAAACTGAACGGCCAAGATTTCCCAAAAAAACCAATTTTTGGCCGACACGGCCTGTGACACGCCCGTGTCACAGGCCGTGTACCCTTTAAGCGGCACACACAGTTTGAACCGACTGAACAACACGGGCATCGACACGCCCGTGTCGAACCTGACACGCCCGTGTCGAACTTGAGACACGCCCGTGTCTCCTGCTCCATCGAGCTGCAACCAATACACGGGTCGGAACACGGCAGCTGACACGTCCGTGTCCAGCCTGACACGCCCGTGTTCAAGGCCGTGTTCAAGGCCGTGTCCGGCTCTGACTTGAATAGGCCAAATTCGCAAAATAATTCGAACACGCCCTGTGACACGCCCGTGTCCCAGGCCGTGTACACCCGACACGCCCTGGGACACGCCCGTGTCCCAGGCCGTGTAAACCAGCCTGCTACTCAAACTTCATGTTGAGTCTTTTTGGGGCCTTTTTGGGGTGTTACAAAGTCTCTAAGTTAGTATATATAAGTGAGTAACCTTGAGGCAGTAATCTTCTGTACATATATATAGAATGCTGAGAAGAATTCAAATGTTTGAATTAATCGATTCTGAAATATCTAAGGAATTCCCGAGAATGGCAACTACCTTGGAAATTGATTAGCTTTAAACTCTGTGATAAATCCATATTTAATGTTGCCTGTAAATGGCAATATTCGTTAGAATATTTGGCATTAAATATCAGAGTCATAACTATCTGTAATTAAGCTTTAAAACTATTCTGCCTTAAGAATATATAACAACCTGAAATTAAGCCTGAAACTGTTCTGCCATCTGTAAATAAAACTGCCTAAAACACTGTAAAGAATTAGTCGAACTTAGTAAGCATTTCTTCGACCTGAGCCAGGAGTTTGTCGAACTAAATCTTCTTATTTGTCGACCTAAGCTCAGAGTTCGTCAAGTTGAGCTTGACTTTCGTCGAGCTGAGTTTATGAGTAGTGATCAAAGTTCGTCGACCAGAGCTCAAAGATCGTCGAGCTAAACTTAGAGTTAATACTCTTATTCGTCAAACTGTGATCGCCGTTCGTCGAATACAGCTCTGCTTTTGTCGAACTGAATTTTGTTTCAATCCTTCTAAGTCAATGACCCTGGAAATAAACTTATGACCCTAGACTATACAAAATGGGTCAAACTAAACATCCTAATAGTAATCCTAGCCCAAATCAGTAATAGGGTTCCAATACAGGAAGTTTGCCAAACTTATGGAAGGAAAGTTTGAGATGAGTAACATGGGTGAACTTAATTTATTCTTGAGTCTCGAAGTAAGATTGTGTGACAATGGAATATCCATATCATAGTCTAAGTTTACCAAGGAGTTAATTAATAAATTTGGGATAGATAATGCTTCCACCATGAAAACTCCTATGGGATCAAATATGTCTTTAGACAAAGATGAGGTAGGGAAACCTGTTGATCAAACTTTGAATAGAGGATAATTGGTTCTCTTTTATAACTCACTGCTAGTAGGTCAGACATCATGTATGCTACATGTGTCTATGTTAGATATCAGGCATGCCCTAAAAAGACTCATTTCTCGGCTGCTAAGTGAATTTTTAGATATCTAAAGGGAATACAGGGTCGTGGCCTATGGTACTCTAGGAATATGGATTTTGAGCTAATTGGCAATTCAGATGCAGACTGAAAGTGAAGGGATAGATACTACTCTAGAGGGGGGGTGAATAGAGTAATCAAATTTTGCACAATACAAAACTTAACTGTCTACCCAACTCCCTTGGAGTGAAGTGCGGAATGAAGAGATTATAGATATTGGTTTAACCTTAAAGCCTAACACAAGTGTTGTGTACAAACACAAGCTAACTATAATTACAGTTAAGCTTGGAAAAACCTAAACAGCAACTAGCAGCCTAGTTATATCTATTCACAGCCACAGTACAAGAAAAATAATAAATAAGCCAGACGACACAAGGAATTTTATAGTGGTTCCCCAAACAACTTGGGTACGTCCACTCTTCTACCCAAACGGTAGGAATCCACTACAGGTTTTTGATCAGGTGCCCTGCCACCAACAGAATCTGCTTCAGGTAGATTCAGAAACCCTTTAGACTTTTGATCAGGTGTCTAAAAACCAAGCACAGGTTTTTGATCAGGTGCCCTGCCACCAAGGGATACTTTTGAAGGGAGTAATAACCCTGTACAGGAGGGGGAAGAAGGTTAAGATGTCTTCTCTATTTTACAATAGATTAGAGAAGCACAAAAAGCTTGCACTGAGCTAGAATGCTCTAAAGAATCAAGGCTCCCCCTGGCTCACAGATGTCCAGGTGAAGTCTTGCTTCAGTGCAGAAACTCTTCAGAAAATTCTGAAGGAAAGAGCTACAGGAAGAAAATAAATAACAAAAAGAAATCTCTTCAAGCAGCTATTCTTCTTCTTCTTCTTCTTCAAAGAAACTCTGAGTTGAACTTCCTGAAAGCAGGAGAACTCAGGTGAAGAAGAGATGAAGATCTTAACACTTCTCAGTTAGATGGAGTTTGCTGAGAGCAGGAAGCTTGAGCTTGATGAAGGCTTGAGTGCTTTTGAATATCTGTGTAACAGCTCTATTTACTAGCTTCAATCCTTCTGCAAAGGGTTCTTTTTATATCATCATCAAGCAACGGCTCTCTTCCATTTAAATTGTTTGTCTTCTTCTAAGCCTTGAGACCTGGGCTGTAAATATCAAGAAGACAGAAATATCTCTGCAGCAAAACATTCCATAAAAAGGAATAAATCTCTTTCTAAGAAGCTGCAGGCTTAAATCAAATAATCAGATAGACTAAATAAAGTCACATCAGAAACTTATCTCTTTATAGCAAAAGAAGACTTTTCAGTCTAACGGCTATAAAGGGGCTGACAGCAGATAAAGTAATTTAAATAGACAGCTAATAAGACAAACAACTTTATCTTAAAAGATTTTAACTCAGGCAATAAGAATAGAGCAAATAATGCCTGGAAACTTTATCATACAGCTTAAAATATCGTGCCAGAAAATGTATTAAATAATTAAATATAATAAATAAATACAAAATCAAAAGGCAGACAGAAAACGTCGAACGACCTTCGAAGATCGTCGAACGACGCCAGGAGATCGTCGAACTATCGGGCAGATAGTCGAACGATCCAGATAGTCGAGCTATCAAATAGATAGTCGAGCTACCGCAGCAGATAGTCGAACTATCAGGACAGATAGTCGAACTATCAGATAGTCGATCTATCTAGGACAGATAGTCGAACTATCAAGCGCAGAGAGATAGTCGAGCTATCAAGCAGATAGTCGACCTACCTCAGAAAACAGATAGTCGATCTATCAAAAGATAGTCGAACTATCAAAACAAACTAGATAGTCGAACCATCAACAGATAGTCGAACTATCAGCGCAGAACAGATAGTCGAACCATCAACAGATAGTCGAACTATCAGCGCAGAACAGATAGTCGAACTATCAACAGATAGTCGAACTATCAGCGCAGAACAGATAGTCGAACTATCAACAGATAGTCGAACTATCAGCGCAGAACAGATAGTCGAACTATCAACAGATAGTCGAACTATCAGCGCAGAACAGATAGTCGAACTATCAACAGATAGTCGAACTATCAGCGCAGAACAGATAGTCGAACTATCAACAGATAGTCGAACTATCAGCGCAGAACAGATAGTCGAACTATCAACAGATAGTCGAACTATCAGCGCAGAACAGATAGTCGAACTATCAGCGCAGACCAAGGCGTCGACCAACTGATAGACGATCGTCGATCAGCCGATAGACGATAGTCGAACGGCGTTCGACTATAGTCGAACGAAAAAACTACTTAACCAAATTCTCAATTTGGAAAAGCGAGGACTCTACAGCTAGACTCCTAACCATTGACCATAGATATTTCTTGGGTCAAAGGGGCACAAAGGAGAGGACTAAACTCAAATCAAACTAGGGTACCAACAATCTCCCCCTATTTGAGTTAAGTCTCTCAGAAACTAAAACAGCTAGCAATAGAATATTAAAAATAATTTCAGCAGATAGTTAATTAATAAACTGGCAGATTATCAATCAGATAAACAAATAATCAAATATCACAGCAGTTAATCAAACTATTAAGAGTCTTTGGGATCAGGTAATGGATCAGAAGAACTAGAGACAAAGGAAATTTTTCGAAGAGGATCATCTGATTCCTTCTTTGACATCTTCAGATCCTGAGCCCCAATGATCTTTATTTCTGTAGCTCTGGGGACAACAGCTTCAGGATGTTTTTCCATATACTTTGCTGGATCAAATATCTCAGGATTGACTTGGAATTTTTCAAATTCTTTCTTTCTGTACTCTGACATAGTAGTAAAGCCAGTTGTATCTTTGCCTTCGGCTCTTGCTTTTCTTATTTGGGCTGCTCCTACAAGCTCTTGAAAGCGAGCCATCCTAAAATTAGGATCGAGCTCAGGATTTTCATATACGGGCTCTGGAGAAGCAGCTTCAGCTATTATATCTAGATAAGACATAAGAATAAACTTAGCACAAGGGACTTGCTAGAAGGTTTTAAAGCACTGTAAACTATTTACCTTTCGAAACACTTTTCTCAGATTGAACTGGAGAAGGAGGTGGGGAAAAGATTGGTCTTTGGGCCACAACCTCCTTCATTGGTCTTTGAGATCCATAAGATGATCTGCTTTGAGAACTTTGATGACCTTGTCTTGATTGGTGCTGAGCAGACGCAGATTTTCCATAAGCTGCAGATTGATTAGCAGGTAGATTCCCAGAGGCTCCTGCACCAGGAGGTGGGGGAGGACCTTTGGGAGTCCATCTGGAGACTGGACTGTCATACCTCTTTGTTCTCTTCCTTTCTTTTTGCTGGTTTTTCGAAAACCTCATCCAATGCTGAAAATCTTTTGATTTGGGGTCAATGCCCTTCAGAATATAGTATGGAATGTCATTATCCTTGTTTGGAGGAGGAGGAGGAGCAGCTTTTCTTTTCTTAGCAGCAGATTTCTTTTTCTTTGAATTTTCAGACACATCTGAATCATCATCATCATCAGAATGGGATGATGGAGGGTTCTCATAGGGATCATAGGCTTCAGAGATAGCCTTTTCTTTAAGCTTTGAAACAGATTTCTCCCTTTCTTCTTCCAGGGCATCCATAGCCAGAAGGGAGTCTAAATCTAAACCAGGAGAATCATCCCAGATGGATGACTTCTCAAATTGCAACTCTTTCTCTTTTCTTGTAAAGATTTTACTCTTAAGTCCCAAGCAGCCCTTGCTTGAATTTCTTCCAAATTTAAAACAGGAGAATCAACTTTGATTTCCTCTTGATTTTCATCCTCTTTATCATTTAAAAACACATCCAATTCTGGATCTAATTTAGTATCAGAGTCACTTGGAGCAGCCACAGAAACAACTGCTATTTTCTGGGCAGTTAAATCTTCTTTAATAATATCTGTAGAGTCAAGAACACAAATCTGCTAAATAAGCTTGAATCATCCCTTCAAGGTATTCACCAGCAAGCAAATAAATTGACTCATCAATAAACCGGATTAGGGAATTACCTTCATATTTAACCATCTCCCAGCATTCATTCAGATAATTAGTTATGATTCCTTCCAGGAATCTGGCAATCATAGGAGAGGTTATATCTTCTAAGCATACTTTCACTGCAATTTCTGATAGCAGGATACCATCTGATATTTCCTTCTCAGTCAAGACTGGAGCTAAAACTTTCTTAGCAGGAGCAATCTCTTCCTCAGCTGGAACAATTTCTTCCTCAGCTGGAACAATTTCTTCCTCTGCTGGAGCAATTTCTTCCTCAGCTGGAGTAATTTCTTCCTCAGCTGGAGTTACCACTTTCTCAGCTGGAACAATCTCTTCCTCAGCAGGGGCTGTCTCTTCCTGATCAGTCATAACAACATCTTGAACTTCTTCTAGCTCAACTTGAGCAGATTCTGGCTGGACAGATACGACAACATCTGGAGCTATTTCTATTGCAGCTGAAGTAGAGGCAGGAAGGTCTGAGACATCTTCATTGAACATCTCCCCATGCCTGATTTCAGTAACTACTGAAACCAGGCCCCTAGAGGAAGATGGCTCAGCTGATTTAGAAATGGATTGGATGGAGGCAGTAAGACGGTCAATGGAGGCAGCAAGGGGAGCGATTGCCTCGTCAATCATTGTTTTGATTGACGGGGTAATCAGCTCCACGATGCGGATGATAATCTCTGGAGAGATATCAAAAGAAGATGGATGAGAGGTGGATGGAGCAGCAGCAGATATGGTAGATGAGCTGGGATGGAGGATGGTGTGAACAGGGGATCGAACTGGAGATACAGCAGGAGAGGGAGCAGGGGATGGGGAATGAACTGGGGAATTAACGGGAGATGCATGAGGAGTAAGAATTCTCTCTGAACCTAACAAATCGAAGCTAGGAGCAGATATCCTAGCCAGATATGCAGGTAGAGGAGAGGCTGGAGGAGACAGAGGAACAACCACGGTTGCTTCAGGTGCAGCAGAAGAGGAGGGTCGTACCTCAGCAGAAGTTGATGGTACTTCAACTGAGGCAGACGGCAAAGCAGAGGAGGAGGAAGGGAGAGCTGAGCCAGCTTCACTAGGTTGAGGAGCGACTGAAGCAGTCCTTGTGTCCTCAGATTGCGCTGGAGCAGATTTCACGAATGTCCTCTTCCACTTTGAGAACAGATGGGGATCCATCTTCTTGCTGGCATTGATGGTAGTTGCGGCAGAACTCAGCAACTGGGGGAATTTCTCCTTCAGGAAAATACCTATAACCCTTCCCAGGGTAACTTCCTTCTTTCCTGTCTTCTTCCTGATCAAATCAAACAGAACAGCAGCCCAATCGATCCTTTTCTTATTAACAATTGCACACATCAGTGCGAATTGCTGCCTAGTTATGTTATCATGGGCAGAGTGCTTCCCAAGGAGCACTTTTCCGACAACCTCAGCGAGGAACTTGATCTTGAAAGGGAAATTTACCTTGAGCAACTTGGAGGGAATGCCTTCAGCATGTCCCAGCTCGACGAGCATCCTTCCAAACTCCTGAGCGTCTTGCTCATAATCTTCGTCACCGATAACCAAACCAAAAACATCAGAAAGAACGGCCGGAGTTAGGATAGCTTCTACTCCGCCGATGGTACCGATCATCGACTCGTCTGTGGAAGACGACGTGAACGCCCATTCTTTTATTTCTGGAATATTAATCTTGATCCTTTCAGACATCAGCTTCTCTAAACCTTGATCTCTGCAGAGCTGGAGAACTTCCACTATGCCGGCATCGCAACTGCTGAAAGCTTCAAAATCTACACTGAATCCTGCATCGAACTTGACGACGGCTAGAACAGCAGGAGAGATCGCCATTGAATCGCTGGAGAAACGCGAGAAGGAGGAGGAAGACGAAGGGGACGGAGCGGCAGAAAATCGCAAGCGGGAAAGCAGAATGCGAAAGGGCACGTTCCATCGACGATAAAGCAACAGATCTTTTAACCTAGGTCGACTATCGGTTTTATATTGAACCGGATATAGTCGGTCTATTAAAAAGATCTTGAACCGATAGTCGAACGGCCGTTCGACGATCGGCTCAGAAGCAGAGTAGTCGGACAATCGTTCGACTATTTCTGGCTTCTCAAACAATAGGCTGTCGTCGTCCGGAGATCGACGATGAGCTCAGCCTGTTCGACGATGGTCGAACGTCGATCGACGATCTTCAAACAGATAAGTTATCATTAACCAGAGGTTGACGATAGGCTCAATCCGTTCGACGACCTTCGATCATCGTTCGACGATCTTCAAGCAGACCTCAACATAGGCAGATATCGTCACACTTAGTCTCGTCCATTTATCATGCCTAGTTGGACTAAAAAGAACAGATGCTTCTGTTCATCTAAAGGCTTGGTGAATATATCACCTCTCTGAAACTCAGTGGATATGAACTCAAGACAGATCTTGTTCTTTTCCACACAATCTCTCAGGAAATGGTGCCTAATCTCAATGTGCTTGGTTCTAGAGTGGTGCACTGGATTTTGTGCAATTGAGATAGCACTGGTACTATCACACATGATCTTGGTGTTCTTGTGTGAGTAACCATAATCCACAAGCTGGTTTTGAATCCACAGGATCTGTGAACAACAACTAGCAGCAGCTATATATTCAGCCTCTGCAGTTGAAGTTGAGACAGAAGCCTGCTTCTTACAGAACCAAGAGACCAATCTCTCTCCCAGGAACTGGCAAGTTCCTGAGGTGCTCTTCCTGTCAACTCTGCAACCAGCATAGTCAGAATCAGAATATCCAATTAATTCAAACTCTGACTCAGCTGGGTACCAAAGTCCTAGATTTGGACATCCTTTCAGGTATCTCAAGATTCTCTTTAGAAGAATCAGATGAGATTCCTTGGGGTTGACCTGGAATCTAGCACAAAGGCATGTAGCAAACATTATATCTGGCCTACTTGCAGTTAGATATAATAGGGAACCAACAATGGCCCTATAATTCTTTTGATCAACTGGCTTGCCGTGATCATCAGAATCAATAACTACATTAGTAGCCATGGGTGTAGGCATTGCTGAAGCATCAGCCATCCCAAATTTCTTTACCAATTTCTTGGCATATTTGGATTGGGAGATGAAGATACCATCAGCATCTTGCTTAACTTGGAGACCAAGAAAGTAAGACAGCACACCCATGCTACTCATCTCAAACTTAGAGTGCATCAAGTTGGAAAACTTTTTGCAAAGTTTGGGATCAGTGGAGCCAAAGATAATATCATCTACATACACCTGAACTAACAGGATTGTGTCCTTGTGATGCTTAACGAAAAGGGTTCTATCAACTACTCCCCTAGTGAAGTTGTGCTCTAACAGGAAACTAGCTAGAGTCTCATACCAGGCCCTAGGAGCTTGCTTTAGTCCATATAGAGCTTTCTGCAACTTAAAAACATGAGAAGGCTGAGTTGAAGAAACAAACCCTGGTGGTTGTTCAACAAACATCTCTTCCTTAAGCTCACCATTCAGGAATGCACTTTTGACATCCATTTGGAACACCTTAAACTTCATGTAGGCTGCATAGGCCAAGAAGATCCTTATTGCTTCTAGCCTTGCAACAGGAGCAAAGGTTTGGTCATAGTCTATACCTTCCTCCTGTCTGTAGCCCTGAGCTACAAGCCTAGCTTTATTCCTTACTATTATTCCATTTGCATCTAACTTGTTTCTATACACCCACTTGGTGCCTATGATCAGTTGGCCTTTAGGTCTTGGAACCAAAGTCCAAACTTTACATCTCTCAAACTGATTGAGTTCCTCTTGCATTGCAATGATCCAGTGGGGATCTAGCTCTGCATCTTTAAAGGTGAGGGGCTCAACCTGTGAGAGGAAACAAGCATGCATCACATCCTGTCTTAATTGATGTCTTGTTTGCACACCGGCTGATATGTCTCCAATCACTTGAGATGTGGGATGATCTCTAAGTGTGACAATATCAGCAGGTGGGATGTGATCTTCAGCAACAGTTGGGATTAATTCCTCAGGAGGAATTTGATCTACTGTTGGTGGAACAACAACAGCTTCAACAGCTTCAGCAATGTCTTCATCACTGTCTGATTCAGTGATCTGAAGAGTTGAAAGTTGAAGGATTTCTTTAGGGGCATCATGTACCTGCAAAGAACTGGAGGAAGGAGAATTTTCTTTCTCCTTGTAAAACATCTGAGACTCATCAAAAGTCACATGCACAGATTCCTCTATCTTACAGGTTGATTTGTTGTAAACCCTATAAGCTTTGCTTACTTGGGAATATCCAAGCATAATTCCCATTGAAGCTTTTGCTTCAAATTTTCTAATATATTCTTTATTATTGTTATGAATATAAACAGTACAGCCAAAAATTCTAAAGTAATTAATTTTTGGTTTCTTTCCTTTAAGCAACTCATAAGGAGTTTTACACTTAAGTTTGTGTATCAAGCTTCTATTCAAGACATAGTTGGCTGTACTAACAGCTTCTGCCCAATAGGATAGAGGCATGTTAGCATCTGCCAACAATGTGCTAGCAGCTTCAATTAGAGTTCTATTCTTCCTCTCAACTACCCCATTTTGTTGGGGAGTTCTAGGAGCTGAGAAGCTATGTTTGATACCTTCTCTCTCACAGAATTCTTGCATGAGAAGAGAGTCAAACTCAGTACCATGATCACTTCTGATCAAGGCCACATGAGTAGAGTACTCAGTCTGCACACAAAGTAGAAAGTCTGTAAGGGCTTTGAAGTTATCAGACTTAGTTCTCAAAAAGAAAACCCAACTGAACCTAGAGAAGTCATCTACAATTACTAATGTGTAATACTTCCCTCCTAGACTCTGTACATTTATTGGACCAAAAAGGTCCAAGTGTAATAAATACAGGATTCTAGGAGAATCACTTTTATTAACAGATTTAAATGAATTTTTGGTTTGCTTGCCTAGCTGACAAGCCTTGCATAGGCTCTCCTTCTTGTAGGGGCAAGAAGGTAAACCTCTAACAAGGTTGTGCTTAGATAACCTAGATATGTTCTTGAGGTTTACATGACTAAGCCTTTTATGCCATAAAGAATTATTATTAAGGGTTAATTCATTAAACAGGCAGATTTCAGAATGAGATGAATTAAAATCTACTAAATATATATTGCCTATTCTATTACCTATTAAGACAACATTATTATTTAAAGTAATATTGCAAGAGGAGTTAGAAAAAGAAACCTGGTAGCCAGCATCACATAGCTGGCTAACTGAAATCAGGTTGTGCTTCAGTCCACTGACATAAGCAACTCTCTTGAATGTAACAGCTCCAATCGTGATCTTGCCATATCCTTCTGTCTGACCACAGCTGGAGTCTCCAAAGATAACCTTTGGGCCGAGCTTTGCTTTGTACTTTGACAGAAGCTCTTTGTTTCCTGTCATATGCTTAGAGCATCCACTATCCAAATACCACTTATTTTGAGTGATTGGATAGGCCTTCACCTGCAAAACAACTATTTAGACAGAGTGGACCCAGGTAACCTTGGGTCCCTTGTTTTTCACATAAGAAAAACTGGAAATATAAGAGAATGCAGGCTGAGGGTGATAACCTAGTGGGTGAGATCTCCTAGGTGGGATTCTCCATGCAGATGATGGGTCAACAAACCTAGGGTTTCTATTTTCATTTAGGTTTCTATGGAATGGATTATGATTTTGAAAATCATGTTGAAATCGTCGATCGACGTTCGACGATGGGCGCTCAGATCGTCGAGCTGCGTTCGACCATGGAGCATCCGATCGTCGAGCTGCGTTCGACGCTTTTTGCATTTCTTTGAAAAACTTCTTTCTCTTTTCTCTCTTAGCCTTATTCAATGTTTTATTTACAAGGTTTACTTGCTCAGTGTTCTTCTTTCCACTAGCTGAAATGAAGTTCACTGGAGTTGAAAGGTTATTTTTAAGCAAGACTGGGGGTTCACTGGGAGAAGCTCCTAAGCCTAATTTATCATTACCTGACCTAGTGTTAGCCATGCTAGTAATTTCTAACAGCTTAAGGCTTCTACCATTAAGTGACTCTTCTAGTCTCTTAGACTTAGCTAATTCCATTTTAAGAAATTTGATTTCTTCACTACAAGTAGTGAGTTCTTCCTTTAACCTAACATTTTCAGAGGCTATTGATTCAGAGTCAGCTAGCCTATTTCTAAGTTCTTTTATCTCTTTTTCTGAACTAATTAAATCTAAACATAGAGATTTAAAATCTAACTTAAACTCTTCTGAAGTAAAATCATAAGATGAAAGTACCTCATCTTCAGTAGGCATTTCTTCATCTGAGTCAGAACTCTCTGCAGCAGAGTGGTTGCTGCAGGCATCTATTGCCATGAGGCAAACTTCTTTTGCCTTCTTTTCTTCTTCATCCTCACTAGAGCTTGAGGATGAGGATTCTTCATCAGAATCACTCCAGGTTTCAGCAATGAAACCTCTCCCCTTTTTCTTGTTCTTGTAGGAGGATGGCTTGGAGTGCTTCCTGTGCTGCTCCTTTTCTTTCCTCTTGTCTTTGTTTTTCTCCTCTGGACACTCCGGCAAGATGTGTCCAGGCTTCCTGCACCCATAACAAATAATTTCTTTAGTTGGAGTACGATCATACCTTGGCTTTTCTTCATACTTTGAAGATTTTCTTCTGAACTCTTTTCTCCCCATTTTGAGAAATCTCTTGGCAAACAATGCCATGAGCTCCTCATTTGATTGGCTGCCTTCTGAGGCTTCAGCAGCTTTAAGAGCTAGAGATTGCTCTTTTCTTGTTGGAGTGGGGGTCTTGGCTTCTGCTTCAGCTTCACTTGTCTTCAGCACTTGCTCAAAAGATTTGAGCTTGCCGAGAAGGGCTTCAGTTGATATCTCATTGGTACTTCTAGCTTCCTTGATTGGCCAGATCCTCAAATCCCATGTACTAGGGAAGCACATAAGGATCTTATCATTGACCTCTGTCAATGAGATATCCTTGTCAAGGGTCCTCAGCTCATTGATGATTGAGCTGAGCCTGGTGTACATCGCTTCAACTGATTCAGCATCAGTCTTCTTGAAGTTCTCGTACTGTGAGATAAGGTTGGACCTCCTGTCCTTCCTTTCATCAGCTGAACCAGCTACAATCTGGTTCAGTGTGTCCCACATGGCCTTTGCTGAAGAGCAATCAGCAACCTTCTGGAACACTTCATCAGACATAGTCTGAGCCAGTATGTTCATTGCTTTGGCATCAGCAATTTTGGCCTTCTTGTACTCATCATTATAGTCTGGAGGAGGCACTGCACTCAAATCAGATGATGAGGCAGTGGCAGCAGCAGGTGCTCTTGGGGGACCTGACAAAATAGAAGCAAAAATACTCTCATCAATAGAGTTCATATAAAGTTTGATCCTTGCCTTCCAGATGCCAAACTTTGCTAAGTTGCATGCTGGAGGTCTGGTGCTAGAATAATCCTTAGACTGGGCCATGATAGTGAATTTCTATAAACTCTTGGTATCTATCAGGATCTTGTGACTTAGGTGTTAGCCTATACAGTCAGTCAACCTCCCTCTGATACCAATTGAAAGTGAAGGGATAGATACTACTCTAGAGGGGGGGTGAATAGAGTAATCAAATTTTGCACAATACAAAACTTAACTGTCTACCCAACTCCCTTGGAGTGAAGTGCGGAATGAAGAGATTATAGATATTGGTTTAACCTTAAAGCCTAACACAAGTGTTGTGTACAAACACAAGCTAACTGTAATTACAGTTAAGCTTGGAAAAACCTAAACAGCAACTAGCAGCCTAGTTATATCTATTCACAGCCACAGTACAAGAAAAATAATAAACAAGCCAGACGACACAAGGAATTTTATAGTGGTTCCCCAAACAACTTGGGTACGTCCACTCTTCTACCCAAACGGTAGGAATCCACTACAGGTTTTTGATCAGGTGCCCTGCCACCAACAGAATCTGCTTCAGGTAGATTCAGAAACCCTTTAGACTTTTGATCAGGTGTCTAAAAACCAAGCACAGGTTTTTGATCAGGTGCCCTGCCACCAAGGGATACTTTTGAAGGGAGTAATAACCCTGTACAGGAGGGGGAAGAAGGTTAAGATGTCTTCTCTATTTTACAATAGATTAGAGAAGCACAAAAAGCTTGCACTGAGCTAGAATGCTCTAAAGAATCAAGGCACCCCCTGGCTCACAGATGTCCAGGTGAAGTCTTGCTTCAGTGCAGAAACTCTTCAGAAAATTCTGAAGGAAAGAGCTACAGGAAGAAAATAAATAACAAAAAGAAATCTCTTCAAGCAGCTATTCTTCTTCTTCTTCTTCTTCAAAGAAACTCTGAGTTGAACTTCCTGAAAGCAGGAGAACTCAGGTGAAGAAGAGATGAAGATCTTAACACTTCTCAGTTAGATGGAGTTTGCTGAGAGCAGGAAGCTTGAGCTTGATGAAGGCTTGAGTGCTTTTGAATATCTGTGTAACAGCTCTATTGACTAGCTTCAATCCTTCTGCAAAGGGTTCTTTTATATCATCATCAAGCAACGGCTCTCTTCCATTTAAATTGTTTGTCTTCTTCTAAGCCTTGAGACCTGGGCTGTAAATATCAAGAAGACAGAAATATCTCTGCAGCAAAACATTCCATAAAAAGGAATAAATCTCTTTCTAAGAAGCTGCAGGCTTAAATCAAATAATCAGATAGACTAAATAAAGTCACATCAGAAACTTATCTCTTTATAGCAAAAGAAGACTTTTCAGTCTAACGGCTATAAAGGGGCTGACAGCAGATAAAGTAATTTAAATAGACAGCTAATAAGACAAACAACTTTATCTTAAAAGATTTTAACTCAGGCAATAAGAATAGAGCAAATAATGCCTGGAAACTTTATCATACAGCTTAAAATATCGTGCCAGAAAATGTATTAAATAATTAAATATAATAAATAAATACAAAATAAAAAGGCAGACAGAAAACGTCGAACGACCTTCGAAGATCGTCGAACGACGCCAGGAGATCGTCGAACTATCGGGCAGATAGTCGAACGATCCAGATAGTCGAGCTATCAAATAGATAGTCGAGCTACCGCAGCAGATAGTCGAACTATCAGGACAGATAGTCGAACTATCAGATAGTCGATCTATCTAGGACAGATAGTCGAACTATCAAGCGCAGAGAGATAGTCGAGCTATCAAGCAGATAGTCGACCTACCTCAGAAAACAGATAGTCGATCTATCAAAAGATAGTCGAACTATCAAAACAAACTAGATAGTCGAACCATCAACAGATAGTCGAACTATCAGCGCAGAACAGATAGTCGAACCATCAACAGATAGTCGAACTATCAGCGCAGAACAGATAGTCGAACTATCAACAGATAGTCGAACTATCAGCGCAGAACAGATAGTCGAACTATCAACAGATAGTCGAACTATCAGCGCAGAACAGATAGTCGAACTATCAACAGATAGTCGAACCATCAGCGCAGAACAGATAGTCGAACTATCAACAGATAGTCGAACTATCAGCGCAGAACAGATAGTCGAACTATCAACAGATAGTCGAACTATCAGCGCAGAACAGATAGTCGAACTATCAACAGATAGTCGAACTATCAGCGCAGAACAGATAGTCGAACTATCAACAGATAGTCGAACTATCAGCGCAGACCAAGGCGTCGACCAACTGATAGACGATCGTCGATCAGCCGATAGACGATAGTCGAACGGCGTTCGACTATAGTCGAACGAAAAAACTACTTAACCAAATTCTCAATTTGGAAAAGCGAGGACTCTACAGCTAGACTCCTAACCATTGACAATAGATATTTCTTGGGTCAAAGGGGCACAAAGGAGAGGACTAAACTCAAATCAAACTAGGGTACCAACACAGACTTTGCAGGCTGTAGAGAGGATAGGAAAAGTACATTAGGTTCTTGTCAGTTTTTAGGTAGAAGGCTAGTGTCTTGGAGCAACCAGAAACCGACTAGTGTATCTATTTCTACTGCAGAATTAGAATATATAGCTGCAGGAAACTATTGTGCACAATTACTCTGGATTCAGCATCAACTCCAGGATTATAACCTCCAGATAAGAAAAAGCCCTTTGTTTTGTGATTCTACAAGTGCAATCTCTAAAGTTAGGAATCCTATATCACATAGCATGACTTAGCACATAGAGATTATATATCATTCTATAAGAGAGAATGTGGAATGTGAGGATATTATTCTTGAGTTTGTCCCAACAGACAAGCAAAGTTCAACACCTTCAAATTTTAATTGGGTATGTTGAATTTGGTATAGCTTCAGTTGTTCTTATTTAGGGGTATCAATTTCAGCTCTAGGTGTTTCTCTTCTCTCAAATAGGGCGAGTAGATAGCATGCTGCTCCTGAGCTATTTCTCCAAAGTTAAAAAGGGGGAGAAGTAGTACAAGAACAAAGTAGCAAGCGGGAGTAGCAGCAATAAAGTAGCATCTATAGGATAGGCTTCACAGTTGAAGCAGCTTGTAGCAGAAGGATGCAGCAAAGCAGGGGGAGCACAAGGAAAAATGTGGTAAAAGGGAAAATGTGGTAACTCAATGTGGTCACTCTTGCTGTTATTAGATTAATACAATATTAATATTTTTGTTGCTTATGTTAGTGTATATAATTGACCAAGAATCTCAAGTGGTGTTTTGACTTCTTGGTGGGCCAAAACCCGAACAGGCAAGCGTACCTGTCGAATTGTAGTACCAAGGTCGTATTTAAACACGGGGCTGTCAAGTACTGCTACTCACGCTTGAAATATTATCCTACCGGAAAATAGTTGGATTTTTAGAAATTTTAAAGTAAAGTAAAATGAAAGACAATTTGCGAGACGAAAAACTTATAATAAAAAGCTTGCATTCGATCAATGATTCACCATGAAATTAGATGAGAGAGATAAAAATAAAGATAGTTTTAATTTTTACAAACAATACTCGACCGTGACGGATCCGAAAATAAGACAAAATCTCGCTAGAGCATTAGGTCTCCTAACTTATAAACTCTTTGACCGAAATCTCTTTACAAACCAAAGAAGCCTAAAGTTGCATTATCGAGGTGATCCGAACTACTGGATTTGACTCCAATCCGGAGGATTTACGCCGTCCTATCTCTAGGATTGCGTTCAACTCCTTCCTTCTTTGAGCGATCTTTCAAATCATGAGTCTCTCGACTACTATGAAATGAGAACAAGGCCTACTACCGTATACCGGAAATACGGAGTCGACGCAAAATAAATCAAAGAAGGATCGAGCATGAAATAACAAAAATAAAACTAAGAAAGAAAATAAACTCTCATCTCACTTCATGGATCCTCACGATCGAATGCTATAGGAGATTAGCTACGCATATTGGAAAAGGAAACAACAAAATAAAGAGAGAAGAATTCCATTGATTAATAAAAAAGAGAGGTACACAATAATATTAAAAGGATGACAATATTATACTAAGAAGAAAATTACAACCATGAAAAGAAAACAACAATGAAGAAAAACTTGTACTAGAACTCTCTTGCTCACTTGCTCTCTTGCTCAAATCCAACCTCTTCAAAACATGGGATATGGGTTCCTTTTATAGGAGTGGAGGGAAACATCTAGAATGGGGAGACCAAGGGGTGGCCGGCCATGGGGGAGAATAGGTTCATGCATGATATAAATGAGGGGAGAGAGAGAATGGTAGGGGTGCATGCATGTATTTAATGACAAAATGTGTAATGGGAAGGGGGGAGTGAATGGGAAATAAAGGGGAGAAGAGAGATGATAGGGGCCGGCCATGCAAGGGGAGGATGTATGCATTGCATTAAATGGTGGAGAGAAGGGTGGAAAAAATGCATGCATGAGTGGAAAGGTGGCTAGGGAATAATAAAGGGGAGAGAAAGGTCGGCCACATGCATGAATAATTGCATGCATGTGGTCGGGTTGCATGGAAAGGGGGCTTCAATGGGCTGCTCTTTTGGTGGGCTTTAATAGGGCTCGGGTAGGGGTTAGATGTTTATTTGGGCTGCTGTTATAGGGCTCGGGCCCTTCATGGGCTGCTCCAAAATGTGGGCTTTATGAGGGGAGAGAGGCTCGGGTAGCTTCCAAAGCTGCATGGGCTCGGGTAGCTAGGTAGGGGCTGCTCCAAAATGCATGAGGGGGCCGGGTAGCTACAAAACAAGATAAAATATAACATTAGTTATTAATCATGATATAAGTTTTTAAATAGAACTAAACATATAATATAATAACTCATCATAGTAATTAGTTATATAAAAACAAAACTAAACATAACATAAATAATTATGACATAACATTTCATATAAACTATAATAAAGATGATAATTATTATAAATATCCTAAACATAACAATAATAACATAAAACATAAAATAATAACAATACATATAATGAAACTATAGATTCTTATATAATAATAATAATAACACAACAACATTATAACAAGCATACAAAAAAAACACAAAATTAATATAAAACTTAGGAAAATAAGCTACTAAATTACCCCCAAAAAGGATGACTAAAAGTAGTCATCACTTCTTCAAATAGGGGGAGATTGTTGGGTCAATTGATCCCAATGTCCTAGATTTGTAAAAAGTCAAACAGGTCAATGGTATACATATAGTTATATTTGAAGTATGTTTAAGTTCATGTATACAGGTTGCTCTTTATCATAATGATTGGAAATATAGTTTAAGAGACAATGATAGGTGGACTCAAAGTGATAGGATGGAAATTCAGGCAAATTCCTAAGTCCTGAAGCGTTTAGTGAGGCAAGCTCACTCAACACTATACAGCTAATAGTGCTGAGAGAAGGTTGGCAGTCAAAACTTACAGTATTGAAAAGGCAGAAATGTGGCTAAGTCCACAGGCGTTGAATGAGCTCAACTCACTCAACACCATATGGCCAGAATTGTTGAGTCAAGAATATCATGTCAAATCCTAAGCAGTGGAAGGCGAAAAATTGACAAAGTCCAGAAGCGTTGAGTGAAGATTCATCACTCAACGCCATGCTGAGTCTGTCAACGCCAAACTTCAGCAAGAAGGCAAGATTGCAGAAATTTAGGCTAAGTATAAAAGCGTTGAGTGAAGCTTATACACTCAATGCTCTCAACGCCATTAGGCAGAAAGCTGAAAAATATGGCAAAGGAAAAAAGCGTTGAGTGAGTCATATAAACTCAACACTCTCGACGCTTTTAAGCAGAAGGGGCAGAAGAATGTGACCATGGAAAGAGTGCTGAGTGAGGCATATACACTCAACGCTCTCAATGCCTAGCAGAGATGAAATATTTCCAAGTCCAGATTCGTTGAGTATGGCCTATTCACTCAATGCCACTCAACGCCTAGCAGAGTTGAAGAAAATTATAAGTCCAGAATCGTTGAGTATTGCTTATCCACTTTTCGTTGAACTCAGCTTTCATTTGTTTGTCAGCTTGAGGATTTCTGGAATGATGCTTGATTCTGTCGAGCTGAGCTCTAGGTTTGTCGAATAGAGTTCAGAGTTCGTCGAACTTAGCTTTGACATGTTTGTTGACCTGAGGATTTCTGGAATGATGCTTGATTTCATTGAGCTGAGCACTGGGTTCTGCTCGAACAGAGTATTGAGTTCGTCGAACTGAGGATTTCTGAAATGATGCTTGATTTTTTCTAAGTCTAGAATGATGCTGACGTCAGCAAAGTCAACAAGTCAATGAATTTCAGATTCATTATTTAAATGTTGCAAATCAACATTAATATCATCGTCAGTCTATAGTGAATCTCAATTTGATTAAGCTGAGGTTTTAACCACCCTTAAAACTGGGACACGTGTCATTCATCCCACAAATCCACGAGATTATAAATAGCAGCTGAGATCGAGATCAAATAAACTTTTCTGATTAACATTTTGAAAATGAGTAGCGGGAGTTCGTCGTCTTTATCTGCCATTGTTACAGAACCAAGAACTTCAAATTGATAAATCTGACGTGTTTTTGAGTTCACTGGTGCAATCAACATCTACTACAACAAGTATAGTGTATCTCTAGGAGGAATATGAATCAGTCTAGGCAAGCCCTAGCTGAAGTATATTCACGATCCAAGCCAAGCCAAATCTGAAGATCTTTCTCTAGATCATTGAAGAAGAAGAAGATATTTGTATAGAGTTTTCTCTTGACAGAAGGAGAGGCAGAGCAATTCATTTCTTGCCAATAAATGTTAGCTGATTGAAGACATTAATTCTTAATCTTCCCCTTTGATCAGTATAAAAATATACAATTTTGTATATTATTAATTTTGAATATTTATAAATAAAATCTTAGATTTTATATATATAACTAATTATTTTTTTTATATTTTATTTTTTTATGTTTTATATTTATTTTCCAAGTTTTTCTGAATTTTTGTATTTTTTACTTAGGTCACGCCTCTAGGTCACGCCCGTAACATAGGGCGTGACAGCCCTGTATAATTCCTTTTTATTTTCTGTTTTTGTTATTTAGGAAAATCGGAAAAACTGATGGACACGTCCATGACACGCCCGTGACCCAATCAGATACGCCCGTGCCTGCACCGGTGTTAGCCCGTTTCCAACAAGATGTCGCGCTGTCGCCACGTCCCGTGCCGCCTGATGAACCGACAGCTAGACATGCCCATGACACAATTCGACATGGCCGTGACCTGATGAAGTTTTATCAAAAGTTCAGCCCAGCTCGACACATGTCCCGACACACTGCTCGACACGCCCGTGACCTTGTCATGCCCACCTGACATGCCTGTGTCCAAGGGCATGTCGTTTCAAATTTTTATCTATAAATAGAGGGGCAGAGCTTTGTAAAATTATTCGAACACCAGCAGCTTCCTTAAGAACTGTTAGGACTCCTCAACTCTCTGACAAAGAACTGGTTGTAGCTTTTAAGTATTCCAAGTTCTGTAAGTTGTAATTTTTTCCAGCTTTCTTTTCAGCTTTGTAGGATGTTGTAATAACTTTTTGAATTTATAAAATAGAATGTTTTAATTTCAATTCTGAGTACTTTACAATTTAATTTTCTTTTTTACTTTACTTTATTTTCTCTTACTATCCCGAAAGAAAGGTGAAACTCTGCTTATGTCCTGGATTAAGATAGCGTGAAACTGCTTTCAAAACTATTTTTCAAAACCTTATTATTTCATACTATCCCGAATGAAAGGCGAGGCGAATGCCTATGACCTGGATTAAGATAGTGTGAAAGCTTTTCAAAAGTTTAGATTTTACTACCCTATCTCGAATGAAAGGCGAAGCGAAAGCTTAATTCCTGAATTAAGATAGATAGGTAGATATTATTTCCTGCACTTTAGACCGCCCCATCCTGATAAGAGGCTAAGAACCCTTAGCACTTGGTCAAGATGAGCTCTTGGCTGGATATTATTTTCAACTATTTCAACTCTACGTTCTAGTTATTCTAAATAGGGTTTGTTGTTAATTGATCATATACCAGGTGAAGAGACACTATATTTTACGTTAACCCGTTTTAAACACAAGCCTCCCTTATCGTACTTTCGAGTTAGTGATGCTACTAAAGGGACCCTCTCGCTAAGTTAGGTAATCAAGAAATAAAGTTGTTCCTTAATAAGTGAATTAATATTCTCTCATAGTAATTCTGAAATCAAGGACTACCTTCAGAGTCCTTATCTTTATAAAACCACGTATTTATATTTTTTTTCTTTTGTTTTTAATATAAACTCCACTCCGTTCTTTCGATAGGATAATAATCCATTCTAAAAAGTAGAATAATTAACACTGATCCTAGGAAAAATACGACCTTAATATTTTCTACAAAATATTATACTCCTATGCGATAGGTAGTCTTGCCTTAATCTACAGGATATAAGTAAGTAAAAAAGAGATAGACTTATATACATAAAAGATTATATAGCACTAAATCTATCCTCTTTAAATCAATATTTACTTATCATGCTTTTTGGCGTCGTTTCCGGGGATTCGTTTATATGTGTTAATATTTGAAAATAAAAGAACGCTATTAATTTTATCTTTTCTTTTCTTGTTATTTAAAAATCTTAGTTTTTATAAAAATAAAACAATCTTAAAATTTGTTGAATTTAAAACTTTGTTTTTATAAAACCTAACTTTTTATTAACCACAAACGAATTCTAACAAAAACCCAACATACTATTTTAATGTATTTTATATAAAACTTTTCTTATTATAAAACTTGTTATAAATAAAACTGCTTTTAATTATAAAACTTGTTTTATATAAAACCTTATTTTTAGTTATTTTCCTGTTTTAAGTCTTTTCGTATGTTTGTATTTTTGTGTTTATATATATTTGTTTTTAATTTAGTTTTTTTTTATTGTAACTTATTTTGTTTTACTTAGTTTTTATATATTTGTTTTTTTTGTTTTTATCAAAAGTCTTTTTTAGTGTATGATCCGCAGAACTCCATCTGATTTAAATCTTGAATTTGATCCTGAAATCGATCGCACCATTCACAGGCGCTTCCGATCTCTGAATCAAGAGCTAGTGATAAATCTTGAAGAGTCCATAGGCACCACACACGTACAAGAAATGGCAACAGAGCCACAACAAATGCAAGAGGGGTCCCCCAAAGGACCATGTCTTATTATGCATGACCCAATTTAGATGACACCAGGTCTAGTATTGTTCGGCCAAGAATTGCTAATAATAACTTCGAGATTAAATCGAGTATAATTCAAATGATCCAAAATTCCGTTCAATTTGATGGATTGTCTGACGAAGATCCAAATACACACTTGTACAACTTTTTAGAAATATGCGACACATTTAAGATAAATGGCGTCACTGACGATGCCATCCGTCTTCACTTATTTCCTTTTTTGCTACGAACAAAAGCCAAATAGTGGATAGCTTATCTCCCTAGAGGATCTATCACCACTTGGGCTGACACGACCGAGAAAATCCTCACAAAGTACATTCCACCAGCAAAAACCGAACGTCTGCGTGCAGATATTTCTTCTTTTATGCAAGGCGAGTCTGAGTCTCTCTATGAAACTTGGGAACGTTTTAAGGAATACCTACGTCGGTGTCCACATCATGCGCTGCCAGCTTGGCTCTAGGTACAGACATCCTATAACGGTCTGAACAGTCAGACCCGATAAGCCCTTGATGCTGCCACTAGGGGCACGCTCAATAACAAAACCCCCGAGGCCGCTCAAACCCTATTTGAGGAGATGGCCATGAATGTGTACCAGTGGAACGTGTCGAGGTCATGCCCTAAACAAGCTTGGATCTATGAACTCAACTCCTCTTCAAACATAGCTCTCCAAGTAGAGTATCGGACTAGGCAAGTTGTAGGGATGAGTGCTTCCTCCGCCTCTACATCTTGGAATCTGCCTAATTCAACTAATAATAATAATGAAGAAAACAACTATATGGGGAACTCATATAAACCTTACTATAATCTGAATAATAATAATAATAATTCTTACAATCCAGGATATATGAATCATCCTAATATTTCGTGGAGCAACCTCAATAATGCTCAACGCCCTCCGATTGCAAATCCAATTGGATTTGCACCGCAACCCCCACAACCACAGACACCACCACCACAATCGCACCAATTTAGTCCAACCCCGATAGAAGACATATTCACAAAATATGTCAGTATCAATGAGTATAATATCCGGAACTTGAACATATCAATTAAAAACTTAGAAACACAAATTAGACAACTATCAAAAATGCAATCGGAATGTCAACCTGGTAATTTTCCAGGAAATGTGGAACCAAATCTGTGGGAAACTATCCATTCCAGTAACCCACCAAGTTGACAAGTCGTCAAACTACGAAGTGGTAGGGAGCTACCACCACCCGTTAGGGTAGAAAAAGAAACTACAGTTTGCCCTCCTACACCACCTCCTGTTACGTCTCTGCCTCCTAAACCCCCGCGAATTGTTCCACCTTATGTTGTTGTACCTTATCCTTCAAAATTAAAAGATGAGCGAGAAGATGAAAAGTATTAAATTTTTCTAAAAATTCTAAATCAAATTCAAATAAATATACCTTTCTTCGAGGAAATTGAACAGATGCCTAAATACGCAAAATATTTAAAAGTGTTACTTTCAAATAAAAAAAACTCGAAGATGTTTCAAAAGTTTTCCTTAACGCTGAATGTTCAGCCATTTTATTACATAAAATACCCCCAAAATTAAACGATCCGTGATGATTTTCCATCTCGTGTCTCTTCGGTAATATATTAATAAAAGATGCGTTAATAGACATAGGTGCTAGCATAAATTTAATACCCTACTCAATCTTTCAAAAACTTGGATTAGGTAACCACAGCCCAACTAAAATGAGCATCCAGTTAGCAGATCGTTCTATTGAATATCCAATAGGGATAGTAGAGGATGTTCTGGTTAAAATAGACAAGTTTATCTTCCTGGTAGACTTTGTTATACTTGATATAGAGAAAGACGCCGATGTTCCCATAATTCTCGGTCATCCGTTTCTCGCAACCTTTCACGCGATAATAGAAGTAAGTAACGGTAGACTTCTCTTATGAGTAGGAGATGATAAACTTGTCTATTTAATAAAAGACATAGGTGCCAGCATAAATTTAATACCCTACTCAATCTTTCAAAAACTTGGATTAGGTAACCCCAGCCCAACTAAAATGAACATCCAGTTAGCAGATCGTTCTATTAAATATCCAATAGGGATAGTAGAGGATGTTCTGGCTAAAATAGACAAGTTTATCTTCCTGGTAGACTTTGTTATACTTGATATAGAGGAAGATGCCGATGTTCCCATAATTCTCGGTCATCCGTTTCTCGCAACCTCTCGTGGGATAATAGACGTATGTAACAGTAGACTTCTCTTACGAGTAGGAGATGATGAGGTTACTATCGATATAGATCCCTCTATGAAAAATTCTTTAATAAACGACAATTCCTGCTATCGTGCAGAAGCCACTTTCTAGGAAAATTGTTTTCCCTATTCTGATTTACTTTAAATAATTGTAGAAGAATCGGACTAGGCAGAATTACCCCTTTCACAAGAAATTCCTACCGATTACCCTTTAGAACCTTTTATATACTTAACTTCTACAACTCTAAAAACCCCAACTTCGTATGAAAAACCACCAACCCTCGAGATGAAAACACTTCCCACACATTTAAAATACATTTTCCTTGAAGTCGAATCTGAACTCCTTGTTATCTTTTCTGCCTAATTAAATGATAAGAAATGTCTGAATTAATAGAAGTATTAAAACAACATCGCCATGCATTAGCATGGAAAATTTTTGATATACAAGAACTCAACCCATCTTTTTGTATGCATAAAATATTTCTTAAAGAAAACCCTCGTAGATCTATCCAGCCCCAACGACGTTTAAAACATAATATGAAGGATGTCGTAAAAGCTAAAGAAATGAAATTATTACACGCAGGAATTATCTATCCAATCTTAGATAGCACATGGGTTAGTCCCGTATAAGTCGTCCCTAAGAAGGGCGGTATAACGGTAGAGATAAAGGCTAATAATGAACTAATTCCAACATGTACTTAATGTGCATCGACTATCGAAAATTAAATGATGCCACCCGTAATGATCACTTTCCACTACCGTTTATAGATCAAATATTAGAGCGACTCTCGGGTCACTCATATTATTGTTTTCTAGATGGTTATTCAAGGTATTTACAAATCCCTATAGCCCCTAAAGACAAAGAGAAAACTACATTCACATGCCCCTTTGGTACTTTTGCCTATAGGAGAATGTCGTTTGACTTTATAATGCGCCAGCAACATTTCAAAGATGTATGCTAGCTATTTTCGGCAAGTTAGTAGAGGACTTTATGGAAGTGTTTATGGATGATTTCTCCGTTTTTAGAGACTCATTCCATACATGTTTAGATAACCTCGCTCGTGTTATTCAACGCTATGAAGACACGAATTTAGTGTTGAATAAGGAGAAATGCCACTTTATGGTCTGCGAAGGTTTAGTTCTCGGTCATAAAATTTCTTCCAAGGAATCGAGGTCGATAAGGCCAAAATAGAAATAATTGAAAAACTTCCTCCTCCAACAAATGTAAAATCTATTCGTAGTTTCTTAGGCCATGTGGGTTTCTATAGACGGTTCATTCAAAATTTCTCGAAAATAACAAAACTGTTAAGTCATTTATTAGAAAAAGAAGCCTCGTTTATATTCGATAGTGAATGCTTAGTAGAATTCAACATTATTAAGGACAAACTTATCAACTCTCATATTTTAGTATCCCAGACTGGTCCTTTTCTTTTGAGATCATGTGTGACGCGAGTGATTATGCAGTAGGATCTGTCCTAGGACAGCGAGTAGACAAGTATTTTCATCCTATCTATTTTTCAAGTAAAACTCTCACATCCACACAAACCAATTACACGACCACGGAAAAGGAACTACTGGCGATTGTATTTGCATTTGATAAGTTTAGATCTTATATAATGTTATCGAAAGTTATAGTTTTTACTGATCATTCTACTTTAAAATATTTACTAACTAAGGCAGATGAAAAACCTCGTTTATTACGTTGGATTCTCTTAATACAAGAATTTTATTTAGAGATCCGAGATAAGAAAGGCACAGAGAATTTAGCAGCCGATCATCTTTCTCGACTAGAGAATGCTACAATAGATACAGTCGTGGAAGCCGACATCGAAGATAAATTCCCTGAATAAAGTCTCCTCGCTCTCGAAAAGATAACAAACTCTTCTACTCCTTGGTTCGCATACTTGGCTAACTATTTAGTAGCCCGAGTCCTTCCAAAAGCTTTTACAATTCAAGAAAAGAGGAAATTCTTTTCTGACCTGAAAAACTACTTTTGGAAAGACCCCTATTTATTCAGAGTCTGTTTCGACCAAGTAATTAGAAGATGTATTTCGAACGAGGAAGGAATAAAAGTACTACGACACTACCACGAAGGACCAACCGGCATACATTATTAAGCCAACAAGACTACACGTAAAGCCCTTGAAGCATGCTTCTTTTGGCCAACTTTATTCAAGGACGCTCAATAATTGGTAAGTGTTTGCAAATGCTGCCAACGGTCAGGTAACATTTCCCGTCGGGACGAAATGCCCCAAATGTTTTACTTAGAATGTGAAATTTTTGATCGATGGGGCATAGATTTTATTGGCCCTTTACCTCCTTCTTTTAAAAATCATTATATCTTAGTAGCGGTCGATTACGTTTCACGATGGGCTGAAGCGCAAGCTTTTCCCACCGCTGACACGAGAGTCCTCATTTAATTTATGAAATCCTTATTTTCATGTTTTGGCACGCCTATGGCTATAATTACCGATCGAGGTACTCATTTTTATAACACCCAGATGGCTAAAGTGTTAGCAAAATATGGAGTTGCTCATAAACTCGCTACCGCTTATCACCCCCAAACAAGCGACCAAGTGGAGGTAATTAATAGAGAACTAAAGCACATATTAGAAAAGACTGTAGATACCAATCGAAAAGATTGGTCCCTCAAATTAGATGATGCACAATGGGCCTACCGTACAACATTCAAAACTACGATCGTTTGTACACCTTATCGTTTAGTATGTGGAAATGCATGTCACCTACCTGTAGAATTAGAACATCGCGCATACTGGGCGCTAAAATTTCTTAACTTAGATACAAACATAGCCGCCGAACAACGTAAATTTCAACTCAATGAACTTGAGGAATGTCGTGCAAACGCCTATAAAAATAATAAATTTTATAAAGAGCGATCTAAGTATTATAGAGATAGGAAAATTAAATTTCCAAAATATTTTTCAACAGGTGATCTTGTCCTGCTATATAACTCCCACCTTAAATTATTTCCAGGAAAATTAAAATCCCGATGGACCGGACCCTTTACTGTTAAGCAAATCTGGCCATATGGGACCGTTCTGATGAAGACGGCAACTTTCTACATGTTAAAGATGTTGACGGCGACGGCGACGGCGATGGCGTTCACCTACATGTTGAAGATGATGACGACGACGATGGCGTTCACCAACATGTTGAAGATGATGACGATGGCGATGGCGTTCACCTACATGTTGAAGATGATGACGATGACGGCGACGGCTATGGCGTTCTCCTACATGTTAGAGATAATGCGGTGACGGCAATGGCGACTTCATGCATGATGAGGAGCTACATGATGAAGACTTATGAAGTCTTTAAATATTATTTTAATTATTTGCAATTTAATTTTCATCAAGTTACTTATTAATTTTGGTATTGTTTTTTTTTTATTTGGGCCACAAATAGCCACTACATGTTGTAAGCCTATATATATGCATGGACTTTCATAGTTTTGATTATTAAATGAAATATTGAAAAAAATCTCCTAACCCTAATCTTGAGAATCTTCTCCTCTTCTCCTAGGCCACCCCCTTCCCTCCTCCCTCTTCTTGGCCGCCGACCACACTTCCTCCTCCCCTCCAACTTAAGTTTCATCTCTTCTCCTCCTCCTACCTCTAGTGTTATTCCTAGCATTCATCCCTTTTCCTCATCAAAAACCGACCCCTTTAACCCCTCCACAAACTCGGCCACCAACTCCCTCCATAGCCACCACAACAACTCCCCTTCTTTGCACCCAACGGCCAACCACCTTTTTCTCCACCACCAAACTCGACCCACATCAACACCCCAAATAGCCCCCTTTCAAGATTGAAATCGGCCAAGGCAAGTTCTAATTTTGTGGAATTCCTCTCCGGCGTGAAGCAAAGGAAGCGGACTAGTTTCTCTCCGGCCTGCAAAACTCCGTCGAAGTCATGGAAGAACGATCCTTGAAAGTGAATTGAAATCATCTATTCCGGTTGGGTAACGATTTCTTCTACCTGTTGTGTGATTCTCATTTTTATATTTTCATTTGGTGGAATACCTTTGTGTTATTTTGGAATAGTTTTTCGTTCGTGGTTTATCTTTCTGATAGCATAAATTGTTCTTTCTAATTGTTTAATTTTCCGAGAGGTTTGGCGAGCCTTGCTTTCGTTTTATTGGGGGAGATCTACCATTTCCGAACCGAACCTTTCGGTAGATCTCTTTTGGTACAACCATCGCTCGGTCAGACCCAATATTGGTCCTTTTAGCTTGAGAGAACGACGACCTATAGTCGTTTATTCAATCTTAAAACGGCGTGGCTACCGTACGTTAGTAATAATTGATAACGTTGTTCGTGAGCGTGCTGCGTTTAATTATTTGTGTGAGCATAATAGTGAAAAAAAGAGAGGCGTACATGTTATTCCCATTGCCGTATCGCGTCGAACACCATGGCCTACATCAATTTGGTATAAGAGGGAGGTTCTCGTCAATTTCCTAATTGACACTCCTCCCCCCTCAAAATTTAAATTTCAAATTTCAAATTTCAAATTTCGAATTTCAAATTTCGAATTTCAAATTTTGAATTTCAAAATTCAAAATTAAAATTTCAAATTTCAAATTTCAAATTTCAAATTTCGAAATTTCAAATTTCAAATTTCAAAATTTAAAATTCAAATTTCAAATTTCGAATTTCAATTTCGAATTTCAAAATTCAAATTTAAAATTTAAAATTTCAAATTTCAAATTTCAAATTTCAAAATTTCAAATTTCAAAATTTAAATTTCAAATTTCAAATTTCCAATTTCAAATTTATAAATTAAAAATTTTAAATTTCAAATTTCAAATTCCAAATTTAAATTTTTTTCTCCAAATTAAAACAAAAAAAAATTTGTGCTCTGCCAATAGCCGGCTAAATTTTATTTTCAGTAATAAAAAAATTAGAAAAAAATTAATAAATAATCTCCATATTTTTGCCAACAAGAATATAAAAAAAAATTATATATTATTTTAAAATATTAGCAGGAACAAATCTATCTTTGAAAATAAATAGGAGCAGGCTATTTTTCTTCCTTTCACGTGCACCGTTTCCGGTTGAGTGTTCTCTCCGATTCCCTCTGAAATGGCCCATGACGTCAATGTCTCTCGAGGAAAAACTATAGGTTCAAATAGGAACGTAGAGAAATCTGTCCATTCCCCAATAATGGATGAGATTACTGCTTTAGTTGCTCAACTAAAGGCTAGTCAAGTAGCACCGCCCCCACGCACCTTTAGGCGTGTTAGGATTCCTACACCGACATATGATGGGCTCGGTGGACCGCGAGTGTTTCTATGTTGGGTGAAAGACATGGAGCGTTATTTTGAGTAATATCATCTTGTGGACCCCCACAGGATTCCTATTGCGAGACTTCAGTTATTTGGTCGAGCCCATATTTTCTGGCTCAATGTGGAGAGACGTTTTGGGGCGCCCCTCGTCGACTTACGTATAGGTTGGCAGATTATGAAGAATTATTTAATGGATGAGTATTACCCTCCATACTGCCGCTCTCAGTCTTTCGACTATTCTAGTGAATCGTCGTCTAAGGTTTTACTTACATCGAATCAGCCCTGTCCTCCCGTACTCCTGTACTAGGACGTCTCATGTTGTTATTCATTCCTTCCAGGGCACTAGACCCATTTCTAATTATAGGAGTGACCATAAGTCTCACGCTAGCTCCTTGCTATGTGCACCTACCGATGAAGGAAAAGAGAAGCTTAGGACCCTGGTCCCTAGTTCGATAGACATGATTGCTAGGAATGTCATGAGCCCGCAGGATGAGAGTGTTCCTATCAGCATGATTGATCCTGAGACTGTGATTTGGATTGTGCCTGTCACTGAGGACGAGGCTATTATCACTGACGATTATATCGATGTTGAGGAGATTGGTTACCCTAGTGACCTGGATTAGGATTTCTCCGTTCAAGAATAATCTCCACTCCCCTTCGATGACATTTCGGGGCAATCCACCTTGACCGTTGTGGAGAATTTTGATGAATCTAAGTCGATTGAAATTCTGGCTGAGTTGGAAGAATTACTTTATGCTGATAGATTACCCATTCGTGATGTAGACGATGGTATGTTAGGACTCGAGCGGGTTATTTTTCGTCCGAAACATAATGTAGTGCTCATACCTGAGGAATCACCTCCACTTCCCCTCGTCGATGTTTCTGAAACCTTTACTGAGTCTGATTTGGGAGAAGTATCTAGTGAGTTGATAGAGTCACCGTGTGGCGAATGTTTCTCTGATAGCGAGTTAGGTGATGATGAGAAAGTTGAGTTTTCTGTGAGGTAAAATTTTCTGTTTGATTTTTCGGTATATTTTGATGGCTTGCACCCGGAGGATTTTACTTGGACGATAAATCCATATTTTGACATTGGGGATGACTTAGCCCCTCCTCTAGAATCTATTGATGTGCCCATTTGTGAGATTTGTACTGCTACTGATGTCGTGATTTATGAGTTGGAAGGATGTCCTTACGAGAGAGTTATATTTTTGGAAGACGATTTAGAAGTAGACCCGGATGAGTGTCCCCTGATACTAACTCTATTGCATGTATTTATATGCGATCTTAACTCTCTCTCAGTTTTAGTACTACCGACTCTCCCTCCTATTATGTTGACCCGACCAGCGGATCCTTTCGGACATGACTTTTTTTTCCTGATTTGAGTCTTGTTATTTTACCATCCATGCTGGACCCTCCTTGGGACATGTCTCGTAGTGTGATAATAGATTTCGTGTTGGGTCATTATGAATGGCTCATTAATTTGATATCCACTCGATTTTAAAAATCTAACCAAATCCTTGAGAGTACGTTAAGGATGTGGCCATCTTTTGTGCCACCGGATTGCATTCAGCTTGTACCACCTTATTTCATTATACTAGTATCCCCGGATGTAGCCCTATTTGTGCCACCTATTCACATTCTGTTGGTACCACCAGATCTCGTTGGGTTGGTGCCTCCTGATGTAGTGTCGCTAGTGCCACCCTATTACTTTCTGTTAGCGCAACCATATTTTTTTCCCTTGGTTCCATCTCAAGTAGTTCCGCTATTGCTATTTTACATGTCAAGTCTTCCTGCAATATTATTTGCCTCTCCCGCTTTCATTTTACATAAGAACAGTAAAGAAGCCCTAGTCACACACATGTCTTCTTATCAATATATCGCTAACTTACATAAGAGGGTGTCTCCCTATAAGGTTTTCGGTTTACTCTTGGTGTGTATCATCCCTGAACGGATGCCTTCGGGCACTATAGAAACGTTGGATATTTGGCGAGATAGAACTTTTCGAATTTTTAATCAATTAGGAGAAACAACATATCTGTTGAAGTTAACCACTAAATGGGGTAATTCCCCTAGTTTAAATGTTTCCAATTTCACGCATTATGTTTTTCCACCTTTTTCAATATCTAACTCTACGTTTGGTGCCTCTATATTTTCATTTGGGTTGGGGGTGAGCTTGTTCTTGGATTATTCTCTCCATTGGTCTCCAACGGAGGTATGTTAGCTGTTGATGAAGAAATTTTTCCTCTTTATTTGCCTAATACTTTTCCCAGTTTCCCCTGGACAATCTTTTTGCTAGACAGGTTCATATTTGGTGTTTTTCTCTCCTCTCCAAGCGGTGGTATTCAGCGTTATGTGATATATTGGTGTGCTCGCACGGTCTCCGGTGAACCTTGGATTCCGGACTCGGTGATGGTTCTTTTGGATGATGTTCATCGGCACCCGCACCTCCATGCCAACTCATCGGTGATGAGTTATTTTAAGCGGGGGAGGATTGATGAAGACGGCAACTTTCTATATGTTAAAGATGTTGACGGCGATGGCAATGGCGTTCACCTACATGTTGAAGATGATGACGACGACGATGGCGTTCACCTACATGTTGAAGATGATGACGACGGCGATGGCGTTCACCTATATGTTGAAGATGATGACAATGATGGCGACGGCGATGGCGTTCTCCTACATGTTGAAGATAATGTGGTGACGGCAATGGCGACATCATACATGATGAGGAGCTACATGATGAAGACTTATGAAGGCTTTAAATATTATTTTAATTATTTGCATTTTAATTTTCATCATGTTGCTTATTAATTTTGGTATTGTTTTTTTTATTTGGGCTGCAAATAGCCACTGCATGTTGTAAGCTTATATATAGGCATGGACTTTCATAGTTTTGATTATTGAATGAAATATTGAAAAAAAATCTCCTAACCCTAATCTTGAGAATCTTCTCCTCTTCTCCTTGGCCGCCCCCTTCCCTCCTCCCTCTTCTTGGTCGCCGACCACACTTCCTCCTCCCATCCAACTTCAGTTTCATCTCTTCTCCTCCTCCCACCTCAAGTGATATTCCTAGCATCCATCCCTTCTCCTCATCCAAAACCGACCCCATTCACCCCTCCACAAGCTCGGCCACCAACTCCCTCCATAGCTGCCACCACCACTTCCCCTCTTTGCACCCCACAGCCAACCACCTTTTTCTCCACCACCAAACTCTACCCACATCAACACCCCAAATAGCCCCCTTTCAAGATATAAATCGACCAAGGCAAGTTCTAATTTTGTGGAATTCCTCTCCGGCGTGAAGCAAAGGAAGCAGACTAGTTTCTCTCAGGTTGGAGAAACTCCGGCGGAGTCGTGGAAGAACGATCCTTGAAAGTGAATCGGAATCATCTATTCCGTTTGGGTAACGAGTTCTTCTACCTCTTGTGTGATTTTCATTTTTAGATTTTCATTTGGTGGAATACCTTGTGTTATTTTGGAATCATTTTTCGTTCGTGGTTTATCTTTCTGATAGCATAAATTGTTTTTTCTAATTGTTTGATTTTCCGAGAGGTTTGGCTAGCCTCGCTTTCATTTTGTTGGGGGAGATCTACCATTTCCGAACCGAACCTTTCGGTAGATCACTTTTGGTACAACCATCGCTCGGTCGGACCCAATATTGGTCCTTTTAGCTTGAGAGAACGACGACCTATAGTCGTTTGTTCAATCCTAAAATGGCGTGGCTACCATACGTTATTAATAATATATAACGTTGTTCGTGAGCGTGCTGCGTTTAATTATTTGTGTGAGCATAATAGTGAAAAAAAGAGAGGCGTACGTGTTATTCCCATTGTCGTATCGCGTCGAACACCATGGTCTACATCACGTTCTTATTTCTAACCCTGAACTAGGAACTTTCAAAGTAAACGGGCACCGTTTAAAACTATATTTTACTGGGGACCCTTTTCAAAAAGAACCTGAAACTCTAACACTACTCCATAACCTAGAAATATAAATTCACTTGTATATTTCCATCTTTTATGTTTTTGTATATTCTTTACATATGTTTTTTTTCTTTATTTGTCACTTCATACCGATGCCTAACATAAGTATGGGGGTGCTTTTAACTGTAATTTTTATCACTTTTATGTTATATTTTTCCTTTTAAATAAAAACATTGTTTAATTTATTACTCTTCCAAAACAAGTCAAAACTTTCAAAACCATACTATTTATATATATTCCAAAAATCTGCGTTGATAAAAATACAAATTATTCAATTTTCAAATTTACTACTCCTTCTCATAACTAGATAGATATAAATATCCGGAATAAACCTGTATACCCTACCTTGTAAATTTCATTACAATCGGAGTTATTATTTTAGCAAGCCTGCTTTAGTATATAAAAAATACATATATATACAATAGAAGCAATACATATTATGTTCACCAAACAATTTAAGACTATAATTATCCTTACTCCATTCTTAACGAAATATAAGAAATACAAACTATTATAGTTGCTCTCAAATTTTTTTTATCCAACTCTTGAATATTTATTTATTTCTACTTGGCATGTTTTCTTACGCAAGAATGTATCTAGGAGTATGTGCTCCTAGTAAAAGAAAAGATCTTATGTCAATGGGAATAAGATTTCATTCCGTACACATAGGCATCCAATAAATATGCAAGATTATATTGAAAGTAGTATGTGATCCTGTAAATATATATTGGATTCAGATAAAAACTCAAGTATGCATTGTATTTTTGGCCACTTTGGAATTACATTCCTTAATAGTTATAACAACGCATAACTTAGTTAAAAAGATGATAAAATACAAAAATCTATCACTTCTACAAAAGCCTATTGTATAGGTAAATTCCACCCTTCCAAAGTTGATATTTTGTTTTTGTTTAAAATTTTGAGAGAGCATAAATAATAGGATGTACATTTTCCAATATATCTCGTATAAGATATAGTAATCATAAAGCCAATCTATCCTTGTTATATCTGATTTTAATATGTGCTAACTATTTGTTTTCAAAAACTTTTATGGCTATAAATTCTAACTCTTGTATCAATGATATATATATATATACGATAGCATTAAACTCTTTATTCACCGGATTTTTATACCTGTTTTATCTTGAAGAAATAAATTGATAGTAAATAGAAAATTTCATAACTTGAAAATATACTCAACTCTATATTAGCTCTGGAATTGCAAAATCTAAGTATGGGGGTATTTGATGAGTATAAAAATATATAATTTTGTATAGTATTAATTTTGAATATTTATAAATAAAACCTTAGTTTATATATATATAACAAATTATTTTTGTTATATTTTATTTTTTTATGTTTTATATTTATTTTCTAAGTTTTTCTGAATTTTTGTATTTTTTACTTAGGTCACGCCCCTAGGTCATGCACGTGACCTAGGGCGTGATAGCCCTGTTTAATTCCTCTTTATTTTCGGTTTTAGTTATTTAGGAAAATCAAAAAAATTGATGGACACGTCCACGACACGCCCATGACCCAATTAGACACGCCCGTGCCCACACCGGTGTTAGCCCATTTCTAGTAAGATGTCGCGTTGTCGCTACGCCCCGTGCCGCCTGATGAACCGACTACCAGACACGCCCGTGACAAAATTTGCCATGCCCGTGACCTAAAGAAGTTCTATCCCAAGTTCATCCCAGCTCGATTCATGTCCCGACAGGCTTCTCGACACGCCCGTGACCTTGTCATGCCCACCCGACACGCCCGTGTCCAGGGGCGTGTCATTTCAAAAAATTTTCTATAAATATAGGGGCAAAGCATTGTAAAATTATTCGAAAACCAGCAGCTTCCTTAAAAACTATTAGGACTCCCCAGCTCTCTGACAAAGAACTGGTAGTAGCTTTCAAGTATTCCAAGTTCGGTAATTTGTAATTTTTCTTAGCTTTCTTTTCAGCTTTGTAGGAAGTTGTAATAACTTTTTTAATTTATAAAATAGAATGTTTTAATTTCAATTCTGAGTACTTTATAATTTTATTTGCTATTTTACTTTACTTTATTTTCTCATACTATCCCGAATGAAAGGCCAAGCTCTGCTTATGTCCTGGATTAAGATAGCGTGAAACTACTTTCAAAACTATTTTTCAAAACCTTATTATTTCATACTATCCCGAATGAAAGGCGAGGAGAAAGCATATGACCTGGATTAAGATAGTGTGAAAGCTTTTCAAAAGTTTAGATTTTGCTACCCTATCCCGAATGAAAGGCGAAGCAAAAGCTTAAGTCATGAATTAAGATAGATAGGTAGATATTATTTTTTGCACTTTATACCGCCCCAATCCAGATAAATGGCTAAGAACCCTTAGCACTTGGTCAAGATGAGCTCTTGGCTGGATATTATTTTCAACTATTTCAACTCTACGTTCTAGTTATTCTAACTAGGGTTTACTATTAATTGATCATATACTAGGTGAAGAGACACTACGTTTTACGTTAACCCGTTTTAAACGTAAGCCTCCCCAGTTGTATTTTCGAGTCAGTGATTCTACCAAAGGGACCCTCTCGCTAAGTTAGGTAATTAAGAAATAAATTTGTTCTTTAATAGGTGAATTAATATTCTCTTATAGTAATTCAAAAATCAAGGACAACCTTCTGAGTCCTTATCTTAATAAAACCACGTATTTATATTTTTCTGTCTTTTGTTTTTAATATAAAATCTACTCCGTTCTTTCGATAAGATAATAGTCTGTTCTAAAAGTAGAATAATTAACACCGATCCTAGGAAGAATACGACCTTGATATTTTCTACAAAATACTATACTCTTATGTGATAGGTACTCTTGCCTTAATCCACAGGATATAAGTTAGTAAAAAAGAGATAGACTAATATACATAAAAGATTATATAACACCAAATCTATCCTCTTTAAATCAAAATGTACTTATCACCCTTCATCAGCAAGAATAGGATCAAGGTCCTGAGGAACTTCCAGCACAAGACGCAGATCATCGAAGATTGTCATTCTTGTTGCTGGGAAGCTTATAGGGCTGAGATTTACTTAGCCCAGGAAGAAATTGACTCAGAGAACAATTTCTCTTGATTCAAATAAACAACTCTTTCAAAATAAGTGGATCTGTAATAGATCTGTGTTGAGGCCTAGATTGATTAGGCTGTGTGAGAGTTCTGTGAGTTCTTATTGTAAAGCCTAAATTATAAAGGCTGTGAGAAGGATCTATGAGATCTGTGTTAGGGTCGTGGGCATGTGATTGGATCCCTGTGTGGATCGGTGTGGAGTTGTTTCTCCCAGCCTATGTAAAGGGCATTTTTGTTTGTGTTTGGTTGTCAGGAGATTATTGTGTGGAGGGCTGTAAGCAAGTTTTGTAAGTCTCAGTAGAGACTAACTGATCTAGTGGGATCATGTTGTAATCTCCGAGGATCCATAGTTTTTGGAGAATATTCTTGTCTAACATTCTGTTAGAATGGCGGAGAGGGACAGTGGATGTACCCATACATAGGGGAACCATTATAAAAATTTGGTGTGTTGTGTCTTATGTTTTGCTATGCTGAGTAATGTGTTCTTGAAAGATGAATTAAGTATACACTGTAGGACTTAAGTCATAAAAGATTTTAATGTACCTTAATAGACTGCAATAACCTATTCACCCCCCCCCCCCTCTACTTGATTAGCTACCCTTGTAATCAAAGACTTTCATCTTGGATCAGCAAGAAGCTGACTAGTGTTGCAATCTCAATAGTTGAGTCAAAATACATCTCAGTAGGTAGCTACTGTGCATAGTTGTTGTGGATCCACCATCATCTCTATGATTATAACCTCCAGATAAGTAGAACTCATTTGTACTGTGATTCTACTAGTGCAATCTCAATTGCTAGGAATCTTGTCTCTCATAGCAGGACTAAGCACATTGAGATTATGTATCATTTCATTAGGGAGTATGTGGAATATGAAGATATCAGTCTTGAGTTTGTCCCTACAGACAAGCAAGTAGATGACATCTTCACTAAGTCACTGAATGAAGCAAAGTTCAAAACCTTAAAGTTTGAGTTGAGTATGTTGAACTTGGTATAGCTTCAGTTGCTCCTTTTGTTATTTTTGTTACAGGTTGTACTACTTCTTGTAGGTAGAAAAGACCTTCAGTGGTATAGAGATTTTTCAAGTGGTATACCTTCCTTGGTACTAAGTTTTCAAGTGGTTCAAGTGTTATCCTGACTAGAATAGACTAAAGTGTCTACCAGGAAGGATTATTGAAGATGCTTCAGTTGAGGGGGATCAAGTCCAGTACTTGCAGGGATAGATTCATCCTCATGTTGAGAAAGAGCAAGCAGCTGCAATAGTTGATTATCTGAACTTAAAAATGGGGAGAAGATAATCAGAGTCCAGCACCTCCCTGGCTATTTACATAAGTCAAAATGGGGGAGGAGAAGGAAATGATTAAGGCTAGGCAGCAACAAAATAGGGAGAGTAGGAAGTGATGATGATCACCCTGTGGGGAAGGAAAGTGTGGTAACCTATCACTTGATACTCTTGTTCTCTTGTTATAAGTTTTCCAATTTAATTTGTATTACTTCATATGTTAGTGTATATCATTGACTCGGAATTTTGGTTGAGGGTTTTGAATTCTTCAAATAGGGGGAGATTATTGGGTCCATTGTTCACAATGTCCCAGATTTTTAGAAGTCAAATAATTCAATGGTATACACATGTTTGTATTTGATGTAAGTTTAAGTTCATGCATGCAGGTTGGTTCTTGTCACATTGACTAGAAAGGTATTCCAAGTGGTAGCTACAGGTGGTCCAATGGAAGAGAAGTGGAGAGATAGACATATATCTAAGTCCACAGGTGTTGAGTGAAGCCAGTTCACTCAACGCCAGATGTCAAAGAAGAATGTTGGAAAGGCTGAAAATCGCATAAGTCCACAGGCATTGAGTGAAGCCAGTTCACTCAATGCCAGATGCCAAAAAGCATTGAGTAAGGTGTGGACAGTCAAAGCCCCTCAGTCTGCAAAGCAATTCTGCAGCAAAGTCTACAAGCGTTGAGTGAAGGTTGTTCACTCAACGCTATATATCAAAAGGCGTCGAGTATAGCTGAGTCTATCAAAGCTTTAGCATTGGCAAGGAAGAAAATGCAGCTAAGTCCACAGGCATTGAGTGAAGCCAGTTGACTCAATGTTATATACATAGAAGCGTTGAGACAAGCTCAGGCAGTCAAAGCAGTTATAGATCTATTAAGAATTATTGCTAAGTCCAAAAGCATCGAGTGAAAACAACTCACTCAACACAAGAGTAGAAAGCGTCGTATGATGTCAAAGATCAAGGAAAGATGGACAGAAAAATCTGTCTAAGTCCAGAGGCGTTGAGTGAAGCCAGTTCACTCAATGCTCTCAACGCCTAGCAGATAAAGAAAGTTACAGCTAAGTCCAGGGGCATTGAATGATGAAGATTCACTCAATGCCTGACATTATAGAAGAATTGGCTAAGTACAGAGGCGTTGAGTGAAGCCAGTTCACTCAACAAACTCAACGCCTAAGCAAGGTAGAAGAATTGGCTAAGTCTTGAGGCATTGAGTGAAGGCCATTCACTCAACGCACTTGACGCTTGGATTGAATCTCAGAATTTGGCTATGTCCATAAATGCTGACGTCAGCAAAAGTCAATAAAAGTAAACATGATTCAAATTAGCGGGAAAGTTACAGAATTAGACAAATAGCATTGCAGTTCTACAGGAAGACTCTTTATAAAAGCCAAGTTGCAACCAAAAACTTCAGTGGGGCCCACGTGTCAAATAGCTGTTGGATGGCTGAAGAAAAAAGGGACAAGATCGGGTGACTGAACTTAACTTTTAGGGTTTTATTCATTTTGTAAAGTTACGACTGAACTTCATCTTCATCGCCATTGTTGCCATGCTTGAAGCAAGAAGTTGAATCAACCGATCTAAAAGTTCCTCAAGTTGAAAGTATCTAGTGTCGACTAAATCCACCTATGGGGGGGAGGGGGAATAGGTGTCGTACAGTCTTTTGCGGAATAAAATTTACCTGCACAAATAAACAAACACAGTATAGAAAACACACATGAAATTATAGTGGTTCCCCGATTTGGGTACGTCCACTTTCCCCCTTCGACATATCTCCCACCAAGGGACGACTCAGTCACTTCTCCAAACGGATTGAAATCAAATCCTCACACTACAGAAGGAACCCTTCCAACCAAAGGAGTCACAACTCCACCACCACGGGTTGCACCCAACCCTTACAACAAGGAATAAAAATTCCTTTACAACAAATCAAAATTGAATGTAAGAAAATACAAACAAGGCTTTTGGAGAATCCGATGTCCTTCTTCGTTCGTTGAAGCTTTCTTGGAAGTAACGAAGAATCCACTACAGGAGTTCTCTCTTGGAGAGGATCTTGTCAAGATCGGCGGCGGCAAGCGATTGCGGCAGCGATACTTTGTAGATCCAAACTTCTTGACGAAGCAAGCAAGGTCTACGAATGATCTCAGTCGGATCAGTCATCTCAATCGATTCGGAATGAAGAACTAACCTCGTTCAACGAATCGAGAGACAAGAGATCTCAAGAGAGATGCGTGAGACGCTCGTCTTGCCTCGGTACTGTCGTCCGAAGATCAGAGAACATCTGAGATCAGCGGCGCCAACAAGCTTGCGAGTGGCGATAGCGATCGGCGACGTTCCGCTATCTGCTAGGGCACGCGTCGGCTACTTCAGATTTTCCATGAATGGATTACTGTAGAAGTTCGAAATATGCATGTATATATAACTGAGCCAACCCTAATTACCGTTGTGGGACAAACAAGGAGTAACCCTAGCCCCGGCCGAAACAGCGCACGGTCTCTTTGTTCGGTCCAGCGAACAGACGAAAATTGCCTAAGGCAAAATCGGCGAGAATCGTTGGTGATTCCCGTCAAAGTCGGCGGGAATCACTCACGATTCCCGTCGATTCTGCCTTGGCCGAATTCTAGTTTGAAACCTTGTCAGCCGGTGGGAATCGGCGGGAATGCAAACTGATTCTCGTCGAATTGGCGGGAATCACAACGATTCCCGTCGAAGTCTGCGAGAATCACTTGGTGATTCCCGCCAATTCTGCCTTAGCAGAATTCATGTAGGAAAACAGTCATCCAGAAGAGGTCGACGGGAATGCAGATTGATTCTCGCTGAATCGGCAGGAATCACAAACGATTCTCGTCGAAGTCGGCGAAAATCACTTAGTGATTCCCGTCGATTTTGACGTAGAAGAATTTTCTCTTCCTTCCTTTGATGACTTGGTCTTTGACCCATCTTTGCTCCTTCTTCTGCTCATGATCTTCCTTAATCCTATACTTGAAAATAAGTACTCTCCAATAGAGAGAGAACACGTGAGTGAACACACTAATCTGCTCAAAAAGGGATTACGTTGAGCAGACCCGTTTATATTGACCCACTGCACCCTGACATTGGTGTGTACTTAGCAAGAAATAGCTGCAAGCACAACTTAATAGAAGATTGTCAATAACATTGTGAATCCATCTTAGCTTGACTGGAGGCTTCTTCAAATCAAGGTAATTGTTGATACAATACCCAACAATCTCCCCCTATTTAAAGAAGCCAAAATCCTACTAGCTAAGATGAATTACACCAACCAGAAAGATATACATAACAAATGTGCGAGACAATAATTCAGAATAATAAAATTTCACGCATTCAGAACAACAAATGAATCAGCATGTGATCATATATATATATGTATATATATATATATATATATATATATATATATATATATATATATATATATATATCCAAAGGTTGTTCATTTAAATACAAGAAAAGATATACACGCCTATAGAAAATAAAAACAAATCTAGATTCCAAGTCTATCCCTCCTTTGCCTGAGCATCTCTTAGTTGTTCAGCCATGTACTTCTTGCTTTGCCTTTCAAAGAATTCCTATGGCTTCGGGTAATACCGGGGTGGAGGAGCTTTATGTTCCATAGTGTTAAACCTGAAGAATATGTTTCTTTTAGCCTCATACTCTTTGTGCATCTCCCACTCATACTGACTATATACTTCATTTCTATTAAGCTCTCCCCGCTGTTGTAGAATGAACGTATCCAGTATGATGCTCCTAGACGTAGGACTCCATCGTTCATTCTTAACTTCACATTCTTTCAATCTTAATTTCCTCTTAGCTGGAGTTTCTTTGGAAGTTCCTTTTTGAAGTTTTCTTTTCCTTTTGCAATGGCCTCTTGATAAAACATAGCACTGTGAGAAGCTTTGGCAGCAGCTTTGCCATCCTTTCTGGCATCAGCTTCACTCAAAGGAAACTCCTCAGTGCTCGTAACCTCATTAGCAGTAGTAGTAACCTCATTAGTAGGAGCAACCGGAATATGTATATCTGAGGCTTGCTTAACTAGCCAATGACAGCTGTCAAAAACATACTTATTTGATTGCTTGAAGTTTTCGACCATGATTTGCTCTAACCCTGCCATCTTAGCTGTATATTCCTCCTCCCCCTTTTTGGCTTCTTGAGCAATTTAGTTTGCATAAGAATGCAGTGACTCATATATATGCTTGACGTTCTGAGTAAAATCGTCCAGCAGGGTTTTCTGATTCGTGTTGAGTGTGACCATGTTGGCATCGAACAATTTGATGTTATTGGCCACAGCATGTGCATTTTGATTTACCACTTCCAGATCAGCTGTATTTTTCTGTAGCCCTTGCATCAGAAAATTGACGGCAGTGCCGGCCTCAGCATACTTAGCGTTAAATCTTTGTTCCATCATATCTAGCTTGTGATTTTGAAAGTGAGGAAAAGATCTACCTTAACTCTAGAGGGGGGTGAATAGAGTATTTTAAAATAATTCACAATTAAAAATGTAAAGCAGTGGAAGACTTAAATTTATGTATATGTGTAAGGTCCTTGTAGTGAAGTAAAAACTAAAGAAAGAAATAAAGAATCACACAGCACACACCAAAGACAAACACACAGCAACCAGAAGACACAAGGATCTATAGTGGTTCCCCAACAACCTGGGTACATCCACTCTTCTACCACCCTTGGTAGGAATCCACTGCAGGAAGGGTTGATCTGGTGTCCTGGGCACCAATGAGCTTTTGATAAGGTGCTCAAAAACCAAACCAGATTATTTGATCAGGTGTCTTGCCACCACTGAGTTTTGATCAGGTCTCAGAAACCATGAGTTCACTTTTGAAGGGAGAGATAACCCTGTGCAGATGGTGGTAAAATAAAAAGGTGATGATGTCTTCTCTATCTCAAATCACTAAGATAAGACTAGTGGATTGTTGATGTTGTCAAGGCTCCCCCTGAGATGTAGAATGGTTCGGGAGTGAAAGCTTTGCTAGGGTGATAGGTATTCAGATGCTTTAGATATCCAGCATAAGATGATTCCAGCAGATGCTGAAATGTTTTGTGTCTGGAGTCCTTGATGTTTAAGCTTTTGAACACTTGAAGATTTGGAGGAGTTGAGTAGTAGAAGATCTCCTCTACAGCAGAGTTTTCTTGTGTTCTTGAGGATTCAGTAGATTTGAAAATCACAAAAGATGAACTGTTGATCAGAGAAGTTCTATTGTTCAATCTTTTGGGTTGTAATCTAATTCTTCTGTATCTCTTTGTATTCTCTGTGTATTATTATTATTATTGTTGTTGTCTCTATTATCTTCTGCAGGAGTATATCAAAAATCTGACTAAGATGGCCGTTATTCAGTCATAAATGACTTCCATAAATGACAACTGTCTCTGGGGAAAGTCCTAAGCAACATTCCATTTAGTCCTTCCTTGAAACTTGCATCAGATTGCTTGAAACGGCTAGAAAATCCTTTGTAATAAATGAAGAAAATAACTCTGAAGGAATTTGAATTAATTCCATATCTATTCTTCAATTTGAATTCTGAAAGCGTCGATCTCTCACAGAAATCTTCGATCTGAGCTCTATGATCGTTGAACTGAGCTCAGAGGTGGATTTTCACAGCAGACAGAAAACATCAACCTGAGCTCTACGTCGAACGGAGTTCGACGTTTCGTCAATCTGAGCTCGACGAAAATTGTCTTGACTCAGTAATTAGTCCTGATCTCTGAATGATCCTGGGGGCAGCTCCAAACCTAAGTTCTAAGCCCTAGACTCATTCTAATTTGACCTTTTCAACTATACAACTAGGTCAAACAATTTTCCTAATAATATAGTGATCCTTGCCCAAATTAGTAATAGGGTGTTCCAACAGATTTATCTCCACAACATTCTTTAGCATCAGATCCTCAGATTGCTTAATTCGTTTAAGTACCTTATTGTGAGATCGTTCAAAAGAGGTCTTCAGTTCATCCACTATACCTTGAATGATATGTATAGTGTGATTTGTCAGGCTAGGTCCTAGAGAATGAACCTGTTGCATGGCCTAGTCGTGCTCAGGGGGGATAGGACTATGTGAGTCAGGATTCTCTTCTTCAGATACACTTGTGGAGCAAGATAGAGTTACGGTCTCCAGCGGGGGGATTGGGGCAGCCTCTGTTGTTTGTCCATATATACTCATCATCCCCTGCCAGGAGGTCTCCCCCTCAATTGTTGCGCCAGATACATTAGTAACTTTTAACGGAACCTGTTCCTCAGAGGGGAGGTCAACATCAATCTCCCTCATGTCCATTTCATTTCCAGCTTTCTCATTGTTAAGGTAATCAACGGCAGCATGCTCCACATCATCATCATCAACATCAACATTCTCCATATCCTCCTCTACTTCCTCCTCGTCGGTCTGATCAGTAGCGAGGGTATCCACCGCATCCTTCGCGATGAGGGAAATATCAGTGACAACATCTACTTGATCTGATACTGTGGCCTCCATCCTAATGTCAGCAGAAAGACTGGGTAAAGACTCCCCCTCAGTTCCTACATGTACCAGATCAGGAACTTCACTGGGCTCATCCGAGGGATTTCTGAACTCCGGTGCTCTGTCTTCTTCATCAACATGTGTTCCAGACGCACCCCCTTGGTCAATTCTTCTTTCCCACCTGTCAAAGATGCTGGAGTCCATCTTCTTTAGGTAGTGAAGGGGAACTCCCTTAGTCATATAAAATCTGTCTTCATCCATCTGATTTAGGTATAGACTGATGATTCTCCCGAAGTTAGGAGTACGTAAGGTATCTTTTATCTTCTCAAATAACATGGCCCCCAGTTGAATTTCTTTCTGCACACTATAGCCATCAGGATCTTAAACCTGTCCCCTGAAATTTGATCATGGAAGTCAGGTTTGCAGATCAGAACCTTACCTATGATATCTGAGAGGAGCTTTCCTTCTTCGTTCATGTCCTTGGGTTTGATGGCCTTGGTCCCTCGAGCTAATCCACAGAATAGTAGTGTCCTCGCACGATCATTTTCATCTAGGTAGTCCTCATGTACAAAGCTAGTGAGCTGGAGATGATGTGATAGTTTTGCAGCAGTCTTCTTGATCCTTAGTCCAGCAATCTTACTCTTTATTTGGGTGTCCTCGTGACGTAGCTTGATGGTTGCGTAAAACTAAAGAAATTCCTTGTCTAGGATCTTGCACGTGTGCTCGAGAATAAAGGAGAGCCCGACTTGATCTAGCATCAAGATGATGTTCCTTAATTCATCAGAAGCATGGGCAAAGCCTGTCCTAACCAACTCACTTCCAGTGAGGAGCCCGACCGTTGTTCGAGGAGCCATTATAAACCTAAACAAGTTGCACTCAAGGAACTTAACTCAATCTAAATCTATAGTTTCTAGGAACTAAACTAGTAGGAACTAGACAAGTTACAAATGAGCTAAAGATTCAAGGAAGAACGGTCGATACCTTTTACTCGGAGGGGGAAGGTTGAAAACTCTAGGCAGGCGGTGAGCGGAGAGAAGCCCTAGTCCAATGAGAGGCTTGCGTCGAGCAGATGCTGAAGACGGGAACACAGAGCCGGCGGGGAGAGGACAGCGGGCTTTAATCGATGGGAGCCATGAGAGTCGACAACGACAGTTGCGGGAATCGACGAGCACGACGGATGGTGAGCGACGGGAGGCTGTCTCGATTCCGAGGTTCTAGAGGGAAGCTGTTTCCGTAAAGTCGACGGGAATAAAAACGGTCGGGAGGTGGAATCGAGCAGTTTCCGCTATTTATTTTCGTTATTTGTCACTGGTTGAGGAGATTTCCGATATTTCCGCCCGATAATTCTAATTGACGGGAATCCTGTTTATTTCACCTAGATTTCCTTTTTCCTCTAAACAAAGGATATCAAGTTTTCATGTTATGATAGCTAAGTTGATTTCAAGGAAGACTAACACTAGAAATAAACCTCGGCTTATCCTTGTTGGATTCAAAATGTAATGTTGTAGTTTCAACTATTGATACAAGTCCCTTGAGAGTCATAGGACCATTTGACACCCCCTTTCTCACCATATCAAAATTTTTGACAATTTATCAGTTTCCACAATATGGATACGGATATTAGCTTCCGTGTCCTTCCATCAGGTGTGTGTATATATATATTTATATTTTGAAAGGGAATCTACATATGTGTTTCGATATATATATACATCTATATAAAGCGATTCAAATTTTGAAACTAAATGCGCGTACCTGGGATAATTAGGTTGATCATTCGGATCCACAATTTGAAGTACAACGGGTATCAAGTTCAAGTAGGACACTGTAGTTAGCATTATCTCTAGTCTCATATACTTGTTCCATAGCAAGCCTGGAACATCTCTTGTCTAGGTCACATAATGTTCATGGGTACCTAGACTATCTTGCAAAAACGAATTACCGTACCTTAGGAACCCAATAGGTATTGGGTCCTAGGTTCTTGTCAGCATAAAATACAGCATGTCTTCCTACAGGATTTCTGTCATGAAGGCTATCTCTTGCCAAAGGATGTGGACATACCCTTTCCCTTGGCACAAAAGGATTGTGCCAACAATCAATGGCAAAGTGACCCACTCTGCCACAGTACCAACACTCATGAATATTGTACCTCCTTTTATAACCAGGTCTATTAACGGAGTTAGTCATGACCCATGGTCTTAAAGAGGCAAAGCTAGAACTGCTCTTAGATTTACCCTTTCCACCGAGACTCGAGGGGGGTCTGATGGTGAACATGTGGTGAGTATCATGAGGCCTGGGGGATGCTGCTTTCTTTTAAGCAAGCACACATCCGGGGGCCCCATTGATGCTTGCTACGTGTTTGCCAACTCCCTTTTCCTTTGTCCTAGGGTGGGAAGATGTTTTTTGAGAGCTGGTTCCAGCAATGTCATGAAGTGAGGGGGCTGAGGCCGTAAATACAAATGGTTCATGATGAGCCAAGTGTATTTTCTCATGGGTAGCCATCACAACACTTGCACTATGGGTGTTTCCACTTGAGGATCGATCATTCTTGCAGTGACCATAGTTGTTCTTATGGTCATACCTGAAGGAATGATGAATGCCCCTCATACTCAGTATGGGGGGTCTTAAAACAGTTTCCCCATTTCTCCACGATTTTATAATTCGTGAGATCCACCCGTTTTCCCCCTTTCTCTTAATACCATCTACCTTGGAAAAGTTAGATACTATTCTCTTCTCAGGCTCTAGAGAAAACTCTAGATCCGAGATCTTTGAGTCCTTCACCTTGATGGACTCCAATTTGAGGTCCATCATGGTCCTCAACTGAGCAATTTCCATACCTTGTTTCTCAACAAGCAAGTTGCTCTTCTGAAGGGCACTCCGAAGGGAATCAAGAGTTTCAATCTTTTGATTGAAACTGTCTATTTCCCTAGCATCAAAAGATGGACAAACCTCTGAACTTCTCCTGTCTTCAGGAGATACAAGAGGAAGGGAGCAAGAAGAGGAAGATACCTGATCCTGATTGTGCTGATCAGGGTTTGAGTTATGGTCTGCCGATACTGATGTTTCAGCTTCATCACAACTGCATTCCTCAATCTCTTCTTCAGTCTAAGATAGAGACACTGGAGCCCTGATATTGAGAAGTTGTTCTTGACTTTCATCATCAGAGACAAGGACCCCCACATATGCTTCATCTTCTTGATGGCATTCATTCAAGGCAGTCTTCTTTCCCTCCATGAGGTCAGAGATTGTTTCCAACATGGACTTTGCAGTCTTACACTTGTCCAATCTTGTAAGAGATGATCCTGACGAAATATTAGAGATGATTTGTCGTACCAGCTTGTCCATGTTGAATAGTGAGAGCTCAGTTTCAGACATCTCTGCGGTACTCTTAGGGATTCTGAGATCTTCTCCAAAGTCAAAAGCCTTCATGGGATAGAAGGGACCCTCTTCCACAATGAATAAAGAACGGGGGTCAATGGCTTCCAGATGAAACTAAACTCTCATTTTCCAGATGGGAAAATATTCTTTTGTGCATGCAGGCAGTCTCAGGGGAGAGACATCAGTGTACAGCTCCATGCTTGATTCTTGTTTTCTTCTTGACACTAGAGACGGGATCTTACTCAAGGTGTTAAACTTATTGATGAGTAAACTCCCTCTAATACCACTTGAAAGTATCTAGTGTCGACAAAATCAACCTATGGGGGGGAATAGGTGTTGTGCAGTCTTTTGCGGAATAAAATTTACCTGCACCAATAAACAAACACAGCACAGAAAACACACAAGAAATTATAGTGGTTCCCTGATTTGGGTACGTCCACTTTCCCCCTTTGACCTATCTCCCACCAAGGGACGACTCGGTCACTTCTCCAAACGGATTGAAATTCAATCCTCACACTACGGAAGGAACCCTTCCAACTAAAGAATTCACAACTCCACCACCACGGGTTGCACCCAACCCTTACAACTAGGAATAAAAATTCCTTTACAACAAATCAAAAATTGAATGTAAGAAAATACAAACAAGGCTTTTGGAGAATCTGATGTCCTTCTTCGTTTGTTGAAGCTTTCTTGGAAGAAACGAAGAATCCACGACCGGAGTTCTCTCTTGGAGAAGATCTTGTCAAGATCAGTGGCGGCAAGCGATTGCGGCGGTGATACTTTGTAGATCCAAACTTCTTGACGAAGCAAGCAAGGTCTACGAATGATCTCAGTCGGATCAGTCATCTCAATCGATTCGGAATGAAGAACTATCCTCGTTCAACGAATCGAGAGACAAGAGATCTCAAGAGAGATGTGTGAGACGCTCGTCTTGCCTTGGTACTTTCATTTGAAGATCAGAGAACCTCTGAGATCAGCGGCGATGACTAGCTTGCGAGCGGCGACAGCGATCAGCGACGTTTCGCGATCTGCTAGGGCATGCGTCGGCTACTTCAGATTTTCCGTGAATGGATTATTGTAGAAGTTTGAAATATGCATGTATATATACCCGAGACAACCCTAATGACCGTTGTGGGACACACAAGGAGAAATCCTATCCTCGGCCGAAAAGCGCACGGTCTCTTGTTTCGGTTCAGCGAACAGACGAAAATTGCCTAAGGCAAAATCGGCGAGAATCGTTGGTGATTCCCGTCGAAGTCGACGGGAATCACTCACGATTCCAGTCGATTTTTCCTTGGCTGAATTCCAGTTGGAAACCTTGTCAGCCGGTGGGAATCGGCGGGAATCCAAACTGATTCTCGTCGAATCGGCAGAAATCACAATGATTCCCGTCGAAGTTGGCGAGAATCACTTGGTGATTCCAGTCGATTCTTCCTTAGTAAAATTCCTGTAGGAAAACAGTCATCCGAAATAGGTCGGCGGGAATGCAGATTGATTCTCGCCGAATCGGCGGGAATCACTAACTAGTCTCTTCGAAGTCGGCAAGCATCACTTCTTGATTCCCGTCGATTTTGACTTAGAAGAATTTTCTCTTCCTTCCTTTGATGACTTGGTCTTTGACCCATCTTTGCTCCTTCTTCTGCTCATGATCTGCCTTAATCATGTACTTGAAAATAAGTACACTCCAATAGAGAGAGCACACGTGAGTCAACACACTGATCTGCTAAATGAGGGATTACGTTACGCAGACCCGTGTATATTGACCCACTGCACCCTGACATTGATGTGTACTTAGCATGGAATAGCTGAAAGCACAACTTAATAGAAGATTGTCAAATACATTGTGAATACATCTTAGCTTGACTGGAGGCTTCTTCAAATCTAGGTAATTGTGGATACAATACCCAACACAAGTTGCTTTAGCTATTTTAATCAGCTACAGCAAGTTCAAAAAAGTTTATTTAAGAAAGAAAAAGAAGCAGAGACTTCAATTTTTTGCATTCCAGGTTAGCTGATTAAAGTGTCATCTTTAGCAAGTTCAGGAACTTGGTTTCTGAGTTTCTTCCAATACAGGCAATTGCTTATTGAAGATCTTATTTTTGTTGCTGAGAAGAAGGTAGGGCAGAGGTAAACTCAGTCTAGGAAGACAGGCACAGAGAAATTTCTCTGGTGTCAAATCAACAACACCAACAAACTGAACATTTTTCTATAGGATCCTTTTGGATCTGAGTTGTAGGCCTGATTTATAAAGGCTGAGGTAGGATTATTTGTTGATCTGAGTTTAGGCTTGTGTGCCTGAGGTAGGGCCTTTGGCCTGAGGTAGGATCTTAGCAGATTTGAGCTATAGGAGAGTTTTACTCTCTGAGTTGTAGGGCTAACCACCATAGCCTAAGCTGTATGACTTGTGTTCAAGTCTGAGGTAGGTGATCTTTTGATCACTTAGTTTTAGGAGAAAGCTTGCTCTAAGGTAGGGCCTTGTGCCTAAGTTGTAGGTCTTGAAGGAGACTGAGAGATCCTATGGGATCTGGGTTGTAATCTCTTAGGAGCCGAGTTTTAGAGAAGGGGCCTTGTCTAACAAGTTGTTAGAAAGGTGAGGGATAGTGGACATACCCATAATCTGGGGAACCACTATAAATATTATGTGTGCTTTTTTGGATTGTCTTAAAATCAAGCTAACCTAGCTAACTCACAACACTCCAAGTTAAAGAAATTCTTAAAAGACAAAAATACCTATTCACGCCCCCCCCCCCCCCCCCCCGCCTAGGTGTTTAGCTACCTTGGAATTAAAGACTTTCACATAGGACATTGCACGATTGATGCTCTTGAATATCATTCCTTTTGTAGTTGATAAGCCACTTGATTGTCGTCGTATTTTCCGTCCTTTGGAGTTCTTCGATCACAATTTGGAGTCAGAAATATGCTTTTCCTTGAATGGAGATGAAGATTCTTCCTCTCATAGATGGCATCCAAACCCTAAAATAAATATCCTCCTTATTGTCTCTAGGAAAAGAAATGTGCACTTTTAATCTCGTTTCTAAAAAAACACTGTTGCCGACGGTAGGGGTAGTGTCCGGCGTTAGGTCCCTTCACGCGGTGCTTACAGCTGTCCAGTTATTTTTGAAAAATATCCTGAAATATTCTTTCCACTTTTTGATACTGCAGTGTAGTAAGAAGCTAGGGCCCGACGGTAGGCTTTTCTCGGCGGTTCCTTGACTTTTTCTCAGCAGTTCCTTTTCAGCGCAGTTTAATAGACATTGAGGTTAGCTAGCATCAGTGGTAGAGCTAACATTATGTTATTGGTCTCTTAGAGCTTGTGCAAAATTAATTCAAAGCTAGCGTGAGTGGTAACACTAGCGCTTAGTGGTAGGTCTCAGAGATCAATTCTCTCGTTCTTGTATACCTGTAAACCTGCACACTATACCCAACACACGTATTATCAATACAACACAGGATTTTATATTGTCAAACTAAAGAAATGTGTACCATTCGTTCAAAAAACCTCATCACCCCCTTGGGGGTGGAGCCCAACTCGAGTAAGGTCAAGTAAATCTTAGATTTGGATTCATCGCGGAATACCAAGGAAATTAAGCGTATAACGGGAAAACTAGTGGGGTTGAGCAGGTTCTTATCTCAAGAAGGGGAGAAGTGCTCATATTTCTTCAAAGTGTTGAGAGGTAACTAGCATTTTGAGTGGACCAAAGAGTGTGAGGAGTCCTTCCATGCCCTGAAGGAGTTGCTCACCAAGGCTCCACTACTCCAGGGTTTGAAGGATAGAAAGGAGTTGGCCTTATATTTCAGGGTGGTAGAAGAGGTCGTAAGATCTATCTTAGTTTGAGAGGAAGGAAGTAAGCAGCTGCCTGTATACTATGTAAGTTGGGTCTTGAGGAAAGAAGAGCTCAATTACCCCATCGTAGAGAACTTAGCCTTTGCTCTGGTCATCTCAGCCAAGAAGCTCCGACCTTACTTCAAGGCACATTCCATCAAGGTGGTGACCGATCATCCCCTCTATAACATCATGGAAGGGGTTGAAAACTCGGGAAGACTGGCAAAGTGGTCAGTGGAATTGAGTGATTTCAATATCTAATTCGCCCATCAATTGTTAGTAAAAGCGCAAGAGGTAGCGAACATTCTAATAGAGTATGTCATGGAAATGGGGGAGCCTGAATGGTATGATCAGGTAGATTAGGATGTGCTTGGGGATGGGGCATCGAAAAAACATTCCTTCAGGGTAGGGGTGGTCCTGAGAAGTTCCCAGGGAACAAGGATCGAGCAAGCCGTGAATATCCATTTACCCATTACCAACAATCTATCAAAATACGAGGTAGTAATAACGGGGCTTCATTTAGCCAGGGAATTGGGAATTAAAATGTGAAGGTCTCAAAAGACTCAATGGTAGTGTCATCAAAAATCAAATAAGAATATTAAACAAATATGCACCCCCTTCAAAAGTATCTCGCCAAGGTCAAGGGTCTCATTAGGTTGTTTCGTACTTTCTCGATCTGATACGTGCCTCGCGTGGAAAACATGCCCTTAGATCACCTCGCCAAGTTTCGCCCCTGAGCAGGAGGAATTATGATGGAGTTGTTCTTACCATCCATCGATGAGGGAGAGTAGATGGAGATTGACTAGCGGCCCTCATGGATGAAACCTTACATGCTTTTTTGGCATCAGGAGAGTTCCTGGAGGACAACCTAGATAAAAGAAAGTCCAGGTACAAGTCAGCTTATTATTTGCTACAAGAGGGAGAGCTATATCGGGATACACTCTCTGGGATCCTTGCCAGATGAATTGACGAAGAGGAGGTCCCGCATGTCTTGGAAGAAATCTATTCTAGAGAGTGTGGCAGCCACTCGGGAAGTCGGACTCTAGAGAAGAAGGTACTATGACAGTGTTACTTTTAGAAATTGGGGAGCCCATCAATTGTTAGTAAAAGCGCAAGAGGTAGCGAACATTCTAATAGAGTATGTCATGGAAATGGGGAGCATGAATGGTACGATCAGGTAGATTAGGATGTGCTTACGGATGGGGCGTCGGGAAAACATTCCTTTAGTGCAGGGGTGGTCCTGAGAAGTCCCCAGGGAACGAGGATCGAGCAAGCCGTGAATATCCATTTCCCCATTACCAACAATCTATCAAAATACGAGGTAGTGATAGCGGGGCTTCATTTAGCCAGGGAATTGGGAATTGAAATATGAAGGTCTCCAAAGACTCAATGGTAGTGTCATCAAAAATCAAATAAGAATATTAAACAAAAGAGTATACCCTTCAGAAGTATTTCGCCATTATCAAGGGTTTCATTAGGTTGTTTCGTACTTTCTTGATCTGACACGTGCCTCGGGAGGAAAACATGCCCTCAGATCACCTCGCCAAGTTTGGCCCCTGAGCAGGAGGAACTATGATGGAGTTGTTCTAACCATCCATCGATGAGGGAGAGTAGATGGAGATTGATAAGCGGCCCTCATGGATGAACACTTACATGATTTTTTGGCATCAGGAGAGTTCCTGGAGGACATCCTAGATAAAAGAAAGTTCAGGTAAAAGTCAGCTTATTATTTACTGCAAGAGGGAGAGCTATATCGCGATACCCTCTCTAGGCTCCTGGCCAGATGAATGGACGAAGAAGAGGTCCATCATGTATTTGAAGAAATCCATTCTGGGGAGTGTGGTAGCCACTCGGGAAGTCGGACTCTGGAGAAGAAGGTACTATGACAGTGTTACTTTTGGAAATGGGGAGCCCGTCAATTGTTAGTAAAAGCGCAAGATGTAGCGAACATTCTTATAGAGTATATTATGGAAATGGGGGATCCTGAACAGTACGATCAAGTAGATTAGGATGTGCTTGCAGATGGGGCATCGGGAAAACATTCCTTTAGGGCAGGGGTGGTCCTGAGAAGTCCCCAGGGAACGAGGATCGAGCAAGCCGTGAATATCCATTTCCCCATTACCAACAATCTCTCAAAATACGAGGTAGTGATAACGGGGCTTCATTTAGCCAAGGAATTGGGAATTAAAATGTTAAGGTCTCCAAAGACTCAATGGTAGTGTCATCAAAAATCAAATAATAATATTAAACAAAAGAGCATACCCTTCAGAAGTATCTCGCAAAGGTCAAGGGTCTCATTAGGTTGTTTCGTACTTTCTCGATCTGACACGTGCCTCGGAAGGAAAACATGCCCTCAGATCACCTCGCCATGTTTGGCCCCTGAGAAGGAGAAACTATGATGGAGTTGTTCTGACCATCCATCGATGAGGGAGAGTAGATGGAGATTTACCAGCGGCCCTCATGGATGAACCCATACATGCTTTTTTGGAATCAGGAGTGTTCTTGGAGGACATCCTAGATAAAAGAAAGTCCAGGTACAAGTCAGCTTATTATTTGCTGCAAGAGGGAGAGCTATATCGGGATACTCTCTCTGGGCTCCTGGCCAGATGAATGGATGAATAGGAGGTCCCGCAAGTCTTGTAAAAAATCCATTCTGGAGAGTGTGGCAGCCACTCGGGAAGTCGTACTATGGAGAAGAAGGTACTATGACAGTGTTACTTTTGGCTGACCATTAGTGAGTACATTGTGTAATAGGCGAGGAAGTGCCAGAAATGCCAACTCTATGCACCATACCAACTCCTTCTGGCGTAGAAGCTCAGGACGATCACATCGCCATGGCCCTTTGCAATCTGGGGACTGGACCTAGTTAGTTCTTTCCCTCAGGCGAGCGGCTAGAGAAAATTCCTCTTATTCGTGGTAGATTATTTCTCAAAGTGGTTAGAGGTTAAGGCATTGAAAAAGATAACGTCGCAAGTAATCTGCAACTTAATATGGGGGAGATAATCTGCCGACATAGATTGCCCTTAGCCATAGTCACAAACAATGGGCCTCAATTTTCTAGCGAGGAGTTTGCAAGTTTTTGCGAACAATTGGGCATCGATCTAAGGTTTGCGTCTGTCCATCATCCCAGGAGCAACGAGCAGGTGGAGTCCGTGAACAAGATAATTGTCAACTTGTTGAAGAAGAAAGTCAAAAATCTGAAGGGTAGCTGGGTTTAATAGCTCCCCTCAGTCTAATGGGCCCTGAGAACCACCCCAAGCATGACCACTGGAGAAACCCCTTTCAAACTAGCATATGGGTCTGAGGTTGTGCTTCCCGTAGAATTCGAGGTGAGATCCCTCTGAGTTGATGTCGTGAGGGATGGCGATGAGGAATGGAGAGTGGAGAATGCGGAAGAGCAACGACAATCACTTGATATTGTGGAATAACTTCGTGAGCTGGCAGCCCTTTTCCAAGAGGAGGTCAAGCATCGAAAGGTGAGGTACTTTGATAAGAATATCAGAATCAAATATTTTGTAAAAGGGTATTTAGTCCACAAAAAGGCCGATGCAGCAGGAAGGGTGAGCCATTGGAAAACTTCACCCTAACTGGGAAGGACCCTTGTAATCTTGAAGCACTTTCCTCAGGCAGATACCGCCTCCAAAAGGTTGAGGGAAATCCCTTAGCAACACTTAGAGCGGTAATAACCTGAAGTGCTTTCATCCATGAAATAAACAAATGAAAAGATCCACTCTCAACTAAATGCATTTTTGCCCTATCATCATGACTCATCAAATCGGCACCAGAAAACTCTCGATGGGACCCTGTTGACCGGGCTTTCACATGCTGGTAGGGAAGGCAGGTCGCTTGGGTATGAGGTTGAAATAAGATCTAGTTCAATCAAGAATACCCTAGATAGGACGCTACTGACCGGGATCTCACAAGCCGACATGCCAGGTGTAACGCCCCAAAACTCGGTAATGAGTGGGCTATGTCGACTGAGCAATACGGCATGGGACACGAGCGTGTCCAAAGCCGTGTCTTACTCTGTGTTTGCCGGGTTGTGTCGATTGAGCAACACGGCCTGGGACACGGGCCTGTCTAAAGCCGTGTCAGGCACACAACCTTTGACACGGGCATGTCACATGATAGTGTCCTGTTCGGGATTGATGGTTTCAGTGTCGATTGAGGCACACGGCCAGTGATACGGGCATGTCTAGGGTGACACGGGTGTGTCCAGTATTGACACGAGCGTGTCAGAGGCTTTGTCCTATTCTGAGATCGACGATTTCTCGTGCGATAGTGAGACACGGCCTGTGACACGGGCGCATCACAAGCCATGTGCGGGCCGAGGAAGACGATTTTAAAGGCGAATCAGGGCCTTTCGTTTTACTTAAGAATGATCCGACGACCCAGAATCTTACTTGAGGATTTATATTTGGGAATTTAGTGTTTAGGCCTGATTTCTTTTGGCCATTTCTCTTTCTAAGAGGTAGAGAGAGGGGAGATAAAAGGGTGAAGGAGGAATCCCTCCATTGTTGGAGCTTCGGAGCTCCAAATCGCCAGCCGAGTCAAGATCTGCGGAGGCAAGTCCGTTGCGGTGCTTTTCATCCAGCTAGTTTTCCATGACGCTGAAGGGAACCTCTAGGGTAATGATTCTCCACTTGAACATGTGAAGTCCTCTTCCTTTTTGCATAGGAAACTCTCTCGCGCGAGTGGGCGATGAAAGTAAGGTATTCCTTCGAGTAGATATTGTTTATCCCCATCGTTTTGCATTTAGAGTCCGGAATCGAAGTACAGACGTAGGCATGGTGTGTGAAGCCTATCCGGACAAGTTGGTCTTGATCGGTGATGTTTTCATTATGCTTGTATTGCCGGAGAAGACCCCTTGTCGTTTGTTTTGCGGGTTTTCTACGTGGTAGATTGCAAAAGGGAGCCTTGGGGACTAACTCAAAGGTGCTCCCGGAAAACTGGGCAGAAGCGCATCTCTGCCATCTTGGTGGCATGGGAGCTAACCTTGTACATAACCAGATTATGTAATATTGTTTGATCGGTACTTCGGGACTCGGGGAAGCTTGACCCGCGCCGATGACTTATGTTGACATAGAAGTGTTAGCACCAGGTTGAGTGGAACTGTACCTCCTCTATGGGGTTCGGTCAAAGAGACCTAAGGTACATGGCACTTGTGGATGGCATAGAGGGAGGGTCTTAGGCTTTAGCTGAAAAATAATTATTTGCTCACGATGTTGTCGTCCTGGGGGCGGTGGTGGATTGAGGTCACCGTGAATGTGCCCTGAGAGCACGGGGTGTGTGGCCGTGTGTGCCTACGCCTGTGGTGGAGTGTGCTTAAATTATACTTTCACCATCATGTTTGGTTATACTAACAAAATATAGGGAAGGAGCACCGCCGCCCCGATTAAGGGGTAAGGTCATTATAATTTGGTCAGCTTTAGCTGACCGTTGCTTTGTTTTACCACCATTCGGTGGTTTGTTCATATGCAGGAACAGGTGTGCCTAGTGGCAAGTAGCGGGCTGAGGCCCTTGATATTGTACTGGCCCTTGAAGGCCAAAGCCAAATGTTTACTTTATTATGTTCATGTGTGGCCGACCTGCGTGTCGAAGTATGGAAAATATGTATTGTTTATGTAAACACTTGTAAGGCCCTATGGCCAAGACTTTTGTGTATTTTGCTATCATTCCTTCCTTGGGTTAGTGTGGACATTCATACTTTTGTATTTCGGTTCTTATAACTGTGTTAAAAGCTTCTGCTAGAATGCTATGAGTTAGGATGCATGTTCCTTTGGCAGTAATTTGGTATTAACACGTAACTCCAGTCCGTGGTAAATAGTGTGGGTCCCCTGCCAGACCTTCTGTTATATTCCATGTGACGGATGGGGGTGCTACAATTTGGTATCAGACTATGGCATCAGTCTTTCTTATTGGAATTCGTGGACTAATTCTTTTAAGGGGTGGTGAGCACATGTATGTGCGTCATCGTTATAACATGAAAAGAACCCATGAATGTCCACTTAGGAATTCTTTTAGGAAGGGTTCTATAAGCTTAAGTCGCTTAATGGTGTGTTGTATGACTATAGGTGACCAGGAGTGGCACAGGGCAGGCAGAACACACGCTTTCTGAGGCAAGTAGTGCACCCAATGATGTGCCTGCAACCCCTCCTTCGGCAGAAACTATAAGGCTAGTGGCTGAGGCGGTGTTTGCGATGCGAAACTCCAAACCAAGAAGGCAAGTGCAACTTCATGCCCCTGCAGGGGAGCAAGTACAACTTTGAGAAGCAGAACCTAGAAGGGTGTAAAAAGTGGTGGTAAAGCTGTTGATACTAAGAAGAGAAATAGAGAAGCAGCTCAAACATGTAATGGGATTTTACCCTCTGGTCTTTTTGGGGCCTGGAACCCAATCCCAGGCCGAAGATCGTCTCTCTCGGGTGAAGAGAGTCTTGATGGCCACGGAAATGGAGGAATGGCAGAAGACACCATAGCCACCTTCCTGTTGGATGGAGAGGCTAGGTTGTGGTGGGAAGATTTGGAGCTACAACACTTGGTTGGAAGGCAACTCACAGATGTCTCGATGGAGGAATTCTCGAGGTTTTTCTTGTCAAGATACCTCCCCTCGGCATAGAGTATTGTTATGGATAATCAGTTCTAGAGACTGACGTAGGGAGATAATAGCGTGGATGAGTACCTCCACGAGTTTACATGGTTTGGTCATTATGCTAGCTCTACTTTGGCTGATGAGGAGCGTAAGACCAACTGGTTCTATGAGGGTCTGTGTGATGACCTAAGGCTACTACTCTCGGGGCTTATGATGTAGGGCTTCCTAACCCTGGTCAATACGGCTCGATAGTTGGAGAAAGATCTGAAGACAGTACAAGAGAAGAAGGACTCTAGTGCAAAGAATACAGAGTTCAAGGTGCCGACCTCCTCAAAATCTGTGTTCCGTAAGTGGAATAAGAAGGCTAGGATTTGGGTCCAGCCCCTTCTTCTGGTGTATCTGGGGAAACTATAAGCCGAACCTCGGGCGCATGTTATAACTGTGGGAAGCCGGGACACTCTGCCTGAGATTGTTGGAGCGGACGTCCAAAGTCCTAGAAGAATCCTGGAGCAACTTATGAGGATAAGCCCAAGGGGTTTGATTCAACCACATCACAATATGCCCCAGCCCAACCTAGAGTGTACAACCTTGGCTAGCAGGAGGCCATAAAACAGGCTGACGTGGTGTAAGACCCCTTTTTTTTCTATTTCAACACTGGGGTCTTAGGCCCAGAACCGCCGCTTTGCGGTGACACCTTCATGTCCGGGAAGGTCGCCACTACAAAACGCCGATTCTTCCATCCAAAGTCGATCACAATAGTAGACAAATAGTAATAGCAAGTCCACAAAAATCACATATATAGAAACTAGTCTCCACGAAGGAGTTTCCACAGATATAATAAAAGTACAGAAAGTTAGGGCTCATGCCCGGTACATCAAAATCCTCACTACATATATCTCTCATAGTAGAAGAAAAGCTAATAAACTACTAGAGATCTGGACTCACAGTCCCAGTAATCTGAACTCCGATACTAGACTGCCCCATCTCCAAGTGTGCCGACCTCCGGGGCTGCTCCTCCATGTTTGGCTCCACGGTCGCCTAAAATGATGTGGTTCGAAAACCGTTAGTCTAAAAGACTAAGTTCAATAATCCCTCGCCCCTTCCCCCATGGCTCCTTGGCATCGAGCGGGGAGGAAGAAAGAAGAGGAAATGATAGTGGATAATAGCAAATGCAGGTGACGGCGGAACTAATCTAGCAGTTGATGAGCATGTATAAATATAAAAATAATAGAGGTAACAAAAGCTACTCAAGAAATAAGTAACCATAGCTTATATGAAAGCACATAAGCCAAGGGATCTTTTGTAGGGCTCCTACCGTATAAAAAGTCCCATACCAATTTATACGATAGGGTGTCGGTCTTCTAGCAAGCATACATATATATATACATAATAAAAAGCTTAACTTATAAGCACGCTCGCACGAACTTCTAAACCAAGAGGTCATTTTGCAGGGCTTATCGTATAAAGCGTCCCATACCACTTTATACAATAGGTGTCAGGGTTATATGCAATGGTTATGCTATGACATGCAATTATGCCATGATGTGAACATGCAAGTGCAACACACCCACTCGACTCTGTGTATAAAGACCTTTAGTTCCCCCTTTCTAGTGCCGAACCTCCCAGGATACCTCCGTAGTTGCAAATGGAAGCAGTGGGTGGGGCCTCGCCCACCTTTAAACCGATAATTACACTACCAGTAAGACCTATCGTACGCCTCAATACTGGTGCACTAAGCGGAGCGCCTGCGTACTCTTGTCGGCTGGCGCACCGGGCTTTTATGTCAAAGTGCTAAACCACACTTGCCGAGTCAACGTATTGGTGTCGTTGTATCGACCCTCCAATACCGAAGACCCACCACCTTATATCTTATGAGCATATAATATTAATGTATTATCCACCGAGCCAAAGTTCCCCGGACCATCCCGTCATTAACAACCAACAACCGAGTTAAAGCTCCCCGGACTATACCGTCCGTCACACCAACAATCGAACCAAAGCTCGTCGGGCCAACCTGACCATCCCCAAAATCTTCGGGCCTACAGCCCGTGTCAACCAACCTAACATCCCGATACATCTAGGTGAGTGAAAGTGAACCCCTAATTATGCTAGTTACTCTTGCAATTCAGTTTTACCTATAGTTTAGGTTAGCCAAGGACTTCCCTCGGCATACCCCGTGAATGGCTCTCAAAGGGCAATAGAACTACGATGGGCTGAAGCCCAAAGCTCCCTTTCGCAAGGCACTTATTGTTATTGATTTATAACCATTACCCGTTCTCTTCTTATATTACCTTGGATCTAACCTATGGATTTAGACCCTTTCTCTCCTCGGGAAAGACGATCTTTCGACGACTCCGAGCACCTCTTAACATTTGTAAAACTAATCTCTCCTAATCTAGACTACTAAAGATACATTCATTCACATTTCCAAATCAGTATTTTTATATCCAAATTCTCTAATTTCATTCTGCACCTTATTATGATTTCTGTTGTTTTTACAAAACGCAGACCATCCTAAGCTATATGATGTATACAATAGGAGGTACTTAAAATTATCATTCAATGTCCCTATAATAATTATTGGGGGTCTACCATGCCATTATTAGCCTAAATCCATAATTTCATAATTTTCCGAATTTACTTGATAATTTATTTAATTTTTCATAAGTAATTCAAAACCCAAGTTTGAACATGAAGTACCCATTTCAGATATGAAAATTCTCTACAAAATTTATGATATTTACATGATGACTATTGAATAGGAAAATCAGAGTCTCCCAATTTTCCAGCAGTGTTTAGCCCCCTAAATCTAATTTAAAATACAACCATACATTAATCATTTTAAAGAGACAAGTATAGCCAATATACTTACAAAAATTCTAAGAAAATTCAAGGATGATCATAAAGACATATAAACACTCCAGGTCAAGTTTCATAATTTATCAATGAATAATAAACTCTAAACTTGATTTTTGCATAGTATCAAAGTTAACAAGTTAATGAACTAAGTACATCAATTATTTATCTAAAAATTGTAATAAAATCTCCAAATTAGCATATTGACCTAGAAACACTATTGATCAAGTTTCACAATTTTACAATAAATAATGAGCTCTGAATAAATTATTGAACAAGTTTTTATTTTGATGAGCTTGTGGAGTATGTACTCGTATTATACATCTAAAAATTATAACAAAATTCATGTAAGAGTATGATAGTATAAAACTTCCTCTGCCTCAATTTCATAACATTCAAGTGAACAATGAGGTTATAATAACTAAATAAGTAATAGAGGCTAATACATGTATTGCAAAGTAGATACTAAAATATGATTCCAAATCTCCCAATAACATTACCAAAAGCTCTTACTGACCTTATGACAACACCACCCAAGTTTTACACCTTTTCACAACACCTTGACTATCCAACTTACCATTTAAAGGTTTGTGACCTAAACTAGGGTTAGGGATTTGAGGAGTTTAAACCTCACTAAATCTAATAAGATTTCTACCAGAGGACTCTAACTACCCTAATGTCCTCTCCACCAAATTTAAAATCTTTTCAAGGTCATTTGACCACATGCCCTTCTCAAACCCCCAAAGCCCAAAAATAGGTTTAAACTTGGGTCCTAAGGCAATTCAATCACAAACCACCCCATATCCCATATGAGTGTGTTATATGTCATGCCAAACCAGTGGCCCAAATCCCAACCTCTGTTGAGGTGATTTGACCACTCAAACCTCAAGTGCACTTTTGACCTAATTACCCTTATTATGGCAAGGCTAAGATTTGCACAAATTCTAGCCAAATCATCTTCAAATGAGACGAAATTTTATCCAGAGCCTTATGATGACCCCAAGGACCACTCATAAAAATTTGGGAAGGTTTGGAGGAAATTTGGTCCCTTAATTAATTTAATCAAGGTTTATTAAATAATTACAAAAAATATAGGAAGATTATCCCCAAAAGTTCTCATTTTGGGCAGGTCTTGGATATTGATAAGGATGTCTCCCTGTCCAAATTTCAAGTCATTTGGACAAGGGATGAAGTGGGGGCACTCATTTTAATTTCAATCTAGCCCTAGGTATAGACCCAACAAAAATCGGTGCCCTTGTCAAACCAGTTGACCAAATTATCCTAAATCAATTTTTAAATAAATTAGACCCACAGGGATACAAATTATATGTTGACCATTTCCTCATATAGAGCCTTTAAGTATTTTTCATTAATTTTCTAAAGTGACAGATATTAGGAGACAGAAAACTCAAAATCAGGAATTAATAAAATATCACCAGCACACATCTTAAAGCACAATCGTGGGGCTCCTGGCTTTCTTCTTCCTCCAGCCAAAGGCTAGGATTTACCCGATCTGGAGCCTATCTCGAACCCATCCCCCTCTTCGGCCGGTCACTGCCACAACCACCTCCGTTGAGGTGGGGGCTATCACCGGGCGGCTGCACGGCCGTCGGAGGGGTTGTTTCTTGCGATCCCGCAAGTTTTAAAATCCATGAAAATCCATCAAAATTTCAGAAAATATCTTCTCCAATCGGGCTCAATTGATCCTGATTTCTCTCCTAAAATATCTAAGGATCTAGCCCACAAAGAGAGGAGTAGAGGAGGACCTTGCTCGCGGCCTGGAGACGTGTCGATCGCCGGGATGCCATGGTCCTCATAAGGAGCCATCCATATGCTGGACTGGTAGTTGTTATTATATGAGAACTCGATCAGTGGCAACAGCTTCTCCCAAGGCTCTCCGTAGTCCAAAATGCATAGTCGCAGTAGATCTTCCAAAGTCCGATTGGTGCGTTCCGTCTGCCCGTCGGTCTGGGATGAAAAGCTGTACTGAATGTCAACTGAGTGCCCAAGTAAGTCTGCACTCATCTCCACTCCCTAGACTTAAAATTTCCATCTAGATCCGATACAATCGTCCTGGGTACGCCATGATTATGGATGAACTGCTCTACGAATTTCTGAACCAACACACCAATTGAGTCATCCTTCCTGATCGGGATAAATCTTGCTACCTTCGTCAGTCGGTCTATGATTACCCAGATCGAATCATTCCGTGTTCGTGATCGGGGAAGCCCATGTATGAAGTCCATCGCGATGTCCTCGAACTTCCACTCTGGCACTAGGAGTGGCTGCAACAATCCTGCGGGGTTTCTGCACTCTTCCTTCACTAGCTGGCATGTCTCGCAGTGGGTCACGAAGTAGGTGATATCCTTCTTCATGCTTGGTAAGTATATGGTTTACTTCAGTTTCACAGTCATCTTCATAACTCCCGGGTGTACTGAATACCGACTATAGTGGGCCTCCGTCATGATATCCTCCCGGACCTGGCCTCCCTATGGTATATAAACCTGTCCTCTGAAGCACACCAAGTCATCTGTCGATGTGTAATCCCCAACAATACCTTCCTCCAACGCCAAAAATATCGGCTCCAACTTGGCATTCTGCCTCTGCCCATCTCTGACTCGATCTCAAATGTCATCAGTAGCACTCATCGCGGCTAAATACTCCTCATAAAGCTCGGGGTAATCAGACAACACCAACGTGAAGTACATATCCTCTAATCTATACACCTGCTCCATGAACATAATCTGGGGCTCCGCCCCGGAGGATGGAGGCTCTCCGAGTCAGCGCATCGGCTACCACGTTCTCCTTCCCTGGGTGGTAATGCATCTCAAACTGGTAATCTGCTAGAAATTCCATCCATCGCCTCTGCCTAATGTTCAGCTCCTTCTGCGTGTCCACATACTTCAAGTTTTTGTGATTGGAGTATATGTCATAGTTGACACCATATAGATAATGTCGCCAGACTTTCATAGCAAACACGAGTGCTCCTCATCTCTAGGTCATGAATAGGGTAGTTCTGCTCATGCTTATTCAGCTGGCGGAAATAATAATCAATCACGTGGCCCTTCTGCATTAGCATTGTTCCCATGCCCTGGTAGGAAGCATCGGTGTAGACCTGGAGTCCTTCTTTCCCCGAAGGAAGGGAAAGTATAGGAGCCGAGGTGAATCGATCCTTCAGCTCCTGGAAAGCCACCTCGCACTGCGGGGTCCATACAAAGGGCACATCCTTCCTTGTCAGGGATGTGAGTGGAAGGGCAATTCGAGAGAAACCCCCCCACGAACTTCTGGTAGTAACCGGCAAGTCCTTGAAAACTCCGCACGTATGTGGCCGCCTTCAGCAGCGGCCAATCCCGAACTGCCTGAATCTTTGCCGGGTCCACTGTCAACCCGGCACCACTGATGATATGCCCTAGGAAAGCCACCTCCTTCAACCAGAATTGGAATTTGCTAAACTTCGTATATAGCTGGTGCTCCCGCAGCCTCTCTAGGGTCAGCATCAGATGTCGAGTGTGCTCCTCCTCTGTCCTCGAGTAGATGAGGATGTCATCAATAAACACAATGACAAACATATCCAGATATGCCTCGAACACCCGATTCACGAGGCTCATGAACACCGACGGTGCATTCGTGAGCCCAAATTGCATCATTGTAAACTCGAACAACAAATATCTGCTAATGAAGGCAGTCTTTGTAATGTCCTCCTCCCGATTCCGCAGCTGGTAGTATCCCGACCGCAAATCTAGTTTTGAAAAGAAATGCGCCCCCTCCAGCGGATCAAACAGCTCATCTATCCTTGGGCAATGAATAGTTATTCCGGACTGTCAGCCGGTTCAGTGCTCGGTAGTCGATGCACAATCTAAGTGTCTCGTCCTTCTTCTTGACGAATAACACTAGGGCTCCCCATTGTGAAGAGCTCGACCGTACAAATCCGGTTTCCACTAGCTCCTGCAGCTAGCCTTGAAACTCAGTCAAGTCCTTCGGGGACATCGAGTATGGGGCTCTAGATGCCGGCTTAGAACCTTGGCACCAAAATCCTGCTCCTGATGCGTTGGTAGCCCTGGCAGCTTCTCTGGGAATACGTCAGCAAAATCCCGCACCACTGGAATATTAGAGATAGAATCCTTGGAATCAGCCAATTCATACAATACTTCATAGACTTCCTCCCCCTATAAGTGAGTCTTGACGACCTGTACGGATGATAGTAAGAGATGGGAATAGGTCTAATACCTTCGATGATGATGTGGGAATCCCCATGCCTCATAGTGATCCTCTTTGACAGACAGTCGATCTGGGCATGGTTCCAATGCAACCATGTCATGCCCAGGATCAAATCAAAGACTGGCATCCTTAGGATTGTTGTTGGTTCTTCAAATGCCTTCCCTCCGATCTCCACCTCCATGTTATAATGGGCAGAGGTGAACAGCTCCAATCCGTCAAGTAGTCATATCCTCATCATCAAGCCAGTGAATCGCTCCACGCCTTCTAACCCTTCCACGAAGGCTTCCGACACGAATGAGTGTGAAGCACCCATTTCGAAAAGTGTATAAGCGGGCTTGCCCCTGATGAAGACTATGCCTGGGGTAGTTAAATGTCTTAGAAATCTAGTTATGGTTTTCTTTCCTAATTTTTAAATTTTATATCCAGGAATCTAATTATTTAGGAAAGAAAACTTTAAATTTACTGGCGTACATATGATCACTTACTCTGGGTTTCGTGGTTGAGCCAGATCCAGAGCATACACTTTCTCCCTCTCCTGCCTGCGGTCTCCGCCCTGATATCCACGTCCTCGGCCACATCCTCGGCCTCCATAATACTGAGCAGGTCGGGCAGCCGGTGGTGTTGGTAGTGGTGCCCCCTTCATGGGGCAGTTCTTTCGAATATGCCCCACCTGATGACAGTTGAATCACTCTGGTGGGGGACATGTCATACCGCCAGGTCGCTGCATCTCTCGCATCTAGAGAGGATGAGGGGTAATCACCACTGGTTCCCTCTACTCCTGTCTCACCTCCTAACAAGGCTGGTCTTCTGCCCTTCTGGCTCCCCGGCCCTGATCCTCAGTTGGCCATTGCCGGCCTCGAGTAGTGTGCCAATCTGCCTAAATCCTCTTTGTCATCTCTAATATCCGAGGAATAGGTCCATCAGACACGAACAATAGAGCCTCCCTCAGATCCTTTCTCAGTCCCTTATAGAACCTCTTGGTATATCCTGCGTCATCCAACTGATAAGAATCCGTAAATCGGGCCAGATGGTTGAAATCCTAGTGGTACTCAACAACCATCTCGGTGCCTTGCCTCAACTGTAAAAATCTGTCTTCCAGCTCATCTCTGGCCGACTGTGGAACAAAATGCTCCAACAGTGCGGCCTTGAACTCACCCCAAGAAATCTCTGCAACCTCTCTATCAGCAAACGTCGTGTCCAGCGATGTCTTCCACCATCTCTTTGCATGGGACTCCAAGCAAGAGACAACCAAAGGCACCCTCTCCTCCCAAGGGCACTGTATCCCTATCAACATCTCATACATGATGTCAAACCACTCCTCCGTCTGAATGGCTGACTCTGTCCTTAAGTACGATGGGGGAGAAAGTCCTCTGAAAATGCTCAACAAGTTGGCCCCCGGGTTTGGCTGTGGAGCCGGAACCAGCTGAGCCTCGAAAGCCTCCAGTATGGCTGTCAGATTCTGCCCCATCTCAGACTATAGAATTGGAGTTGGGACCGTGGGTGGTGGTGCAACATTCAGAGTTGGTTGGACTCCTCCCTGTGGTGTAAGATGTGCTGGGGGCTACGTAATAAAATTCATTCGTAAGTAAATGACTAAAACAAAATTAAAAGGTGGACAATTTACGTGTGATCTCCCATATGGGCCCACCACTACTTTCGCTGCTTAGTTTGTCCGCAAACTAAACTCGTGCGGGGGTGACCCAGGGATTATGGACTGCTACTTTTTCCAATCGAGGTTCCCTCTGATTCCACTTGTAAGACCCTATTTTTTTTCTTTTTCAACACCGAGGTCTTAGGCCCAGAACTGCCGCTTTGTGGTGACACCTTCACGTCCGGGAAGGTCGCCACTGCAAAATGCCGATTCTGCAAGCCAAACTCGATCACAATAGTAGTAAAATAGTAATAACAAGTCCACAAAAATCACCTATAAAGAAAATAGTCTCCATGAAGAGAGTGTCCACAGATATAATAAAAGTACAGAAAGTTAGGGCTCATGCCCGGAACATCAAAATCCTCACTATATATATATATCTCTCATAGCGGAAGCAAAACTAATAAACTACTAGAGATCTGGACTCACAGTCCCAGTAATCTGAACTCCAGTAGTAGACTGCCCCATCTCCAAGCATGCCAACCTCCTGGGATGCTCCTCCATATTGGGCTCCACGGTCCCCTAAAATGATGTGGTTCGAAAACCCTTAGTCTAAAAGACTAAGTCCTATCATCCCCCGCCCCTTCCCTATGGCTCCTAGGCACCTAGTAGCAGGGAGGAAGAAAGGAGAGGACATGATAATGGAGAATAGCAAATGCAGGTGATGGCGGAACTAATCTAGCAGTTGATGAGCATGTATAAATATAACAATAACAGAGGTAAGAAAAGCTACTAAAGAAATAAGTAACCTTTGCTTATATGAAAGCACATAAGCCAAGGGATCTTTTGCAGGGCTACTACCGTATAAAAATTACCATACCAATTTATACAATAGGGTGTCGGTCTTCTATCAAGCATACATATATATTTACAGAATAAAAACCATAACTTATAAGCACGCTCGCACGAACTTATAAACCAAGGGGTCGTTTTGTAGGGCCTATTGTATAAAGCGTCCATACCACTTTATATAATAGGTGTCAGGGTTATATGCAATGGTTATGCTATGACATGCAATTATGCCATGATGTGAACATGCAAGTGCAACACACCCACTCGACTCTGTGTACACAGACCTTTAGTTCCCCCTTTCTAGTGCCGAACCTCCCAGGATACCTCCGTAGTGGCAAACCGAAGCGGTGGGTTGGGCCTTGCCCACCTCTAAATCGGTAATTGCACTACCAGTCAGACCTATCGTACGCCTATATGCTTGTGCTCTAAGCAGAGCGCCTGCGTACTCTTACCGGTAGGCACACCAAAATTTTATGAAGAAGTGCTAAACCACACTTGCCGAGTCGACGTAGTGGCGTCGGTGCATCGACCCTCCAATACCGAAGACCCACCACCTTATATCTTTTGCATATGCAATATTAATGTATTATCCACTGAGCCAAAGTTCCTCGGACCATCCCGTCTATCATAACCAACAACCGAGCCAAATCTCCCCGGACCATCCCGTCCGTCACAACCAACAACCGAGACCAAAGGTCGCCGGTCCAACCTGCCCATCCCCAAAATCCCCAGACCTATAGCCCGTGTGAACCAACCTAACATCCCGAGACATCGAGGTGAGTGAAATTGAACCCCTAATTATGCTAGTTACTCTTGCAATTCAGTTTTACCTACAGTTTTGGTTAGCCCAGGACTACCCCCGGCATACCCCGTGAAGGGCTCTCAAAGGGCACTAGGAACTACGATGGGCTTAAGCCCAAATCCCTTTCGCAAGGCACTTATTTTTGGTCCCCTAGTTTGGATTTGGGCTAGGTTCACTAATATAGGCTATGTATCAGACCCACATTGTCTAGCAAGGGTCTAGTCTAGTGTCTTAGGTGTCAGTTAGGTCAACAACTCAGTGAGACAAGATCAAGACATCAGAGACTTAGAAGACAGCAGAGACTGAACAAGGCAGAAATTGACTAAGTGAAAAGAGCTCGATGATATTCGTTCTGCATTTGACGATCTCAGAGTTAATCTCTTAATGTTGAGATCGATGAATGCTGAAATTAGTTTGATGATCTCTGATCTACTTTCAGGATTGAGATCGATGATCAACCATCTCAGTTCGACGATCTTGTAGCCCAGTTTGGAAAGCCAAATTTTAGTTCAACGATCACAGGTCTCAGCTCAAATATAGAGGATGTTTGAGTTCGACGATCACAGGACCAGATCGACGATAACTGCCAGATCAATCATTATTTTTTGCAGTTATTGTTTTCTTTTATTGACTGAATGTTTTATTGCTTATATGACTCTAAGTAATTGATGCATATATTCTCTGAATATAGTTGTTCCTTGACAAGCATTAATTACTGGTATTAAAAGAGTTATTATATAGCAATTCATGGGATAGTTAGGGAAATGAATTTAATTTCCTTATAGCCATTGCACAAGTTCCCATGATTTGGGCAGTCAATCAAGGTGTGCTAGTTTGAATTCAGATTGGGTGATTCAAAGGAATGATACACAGTGAATCAAGACACAGGAAAATACAGAGATTCACACAGAGAACACAAGACAACAAAAGAAGAATAGTTTTCGGTTCTTCATACAAGTGTTCTTCCAGGAAGCAAGAAGAGACATTATTCACAATCAGTCTAAGCTTTCTGGAAATCAAGACCTACACCCTGAGCAAGACTTTGGATTCCTTAACCATTCAAGATAATAGTAAAGTCGTGACATCATCAGGATCACTCTCAAGTCTTCTCTCATTTGTTTGAGAACAGAGAAGACAACTCAACCTTTACTTTCCCCCACTATATACAGGGTTCTTACTCCCTTCAAAATTAATTCTTGGTTGTGAGGTCTCCTGATCAAAAGACTTCAGTGGTTTTTCGGCACCTGATCAAAAGCCAGAAAGGTTGTAATATCTCCCTGGAAATATATATTATTTGGTGGCAGTCACTTGATCAAAAACATGAGAGTGATTCCTACCAGGGTGGTAGAAGAGTGGATGTACCCAGATTTGGGGAACCACTATAAATTTCTTGTGTTGTCTGGTTGCTCATTTTATTCTTGCTCTTGTTGATTTTTGTAATAATTAGAATAGCTTGCCTATTTTTTTTATTTATTTATTATTGGTATCACTTATATTTTAACTCTGATATAATAGTATAAATAGCCAAAAAGTTTTAATACTCTATTCACCCCCCCCCCCTTTAGAGTAGATCTGAATAACCTATTTATTTCAAAGTATAATAGAGGATTATCAATTGCCTTAAGTCATTTCTTTCAATCGGTATCAAAGGATTGTAGGTTTCTTTGGTTGAACAAGCTAACACTTGAACCAAGATCCTTGATTATTCAGATTTTCCTTTTCGTTAGTTATTCTTTTATCACATGGCACAGAATAAGGACTATGCAAGCACCAGACCTCCAATCTGTAACTTAAATAAGTTCAGTATTTGGAAGGCAAGAATCAGATTATACATGAACTCAATTAATGAAGACATTTTTAACTCCATTTTGACATGTCAACCTCAACCAACTGCAACCACTTCTACAATTTCTGACACCCATGCAGTTCCACCACCAGACTGGACTGATGCACAAAAGAAAGCAAAGGTTGCTAATGCCAAGGCCATGAACATACTGTCCCAGACCATGTCAGATGACATATTCCAAAAGGTTGCTGATGGAACATCAGCAAAGGCCATCTAGGACTACTTGAAATAGATGGTGGCATGCTTAGTAGAAGAAAGAAAGGATAGAAGATGCCTTCTCATCTCCAAATATGATAATTTCAGAAAAGAGGACAGTGAGTCAGTGGATGAAATGTATGGGAGACTGAGTGTCATCATTAGTGAACTGAAGACGTTGGACAAGGACATCTCATTGACTGAGATAAATGACAAGGTCTTGATGTGTCTTCCTTTCTCATAGGACACAAGGATCTGGGCAATCAAGGATGCCAGAAGCATTATAGAAATCTCCACAGAAACTCTTCTAGGGAAGCTCAAATCCTTTGAGCACCTTACAAAGACTAGAAAGGCGGAGCAGAAGGCTTCTACTCCAGTCAGAAAAGAGCAAAATATTACATTCAAGGCTACAGAAGAAACAGCAGCTCCTACTACTAATGAAGAATTCTTGAGTCTCTTAGTAGAGAGATTTTACACGATGGACAAAAGAGACTTCATGAAGAAGTCATCCAGACAAGAAGATAAGCCCAGGTATGACAAAACACAAACTAAAGAGGTTGTTTATTTTGTTGCAGGAAACCTGGACACTACATCTCTGAGTCTCCAGAGAATCAAAAGAATGAGAAAAAAAGATAAGGACTCTAGAAAACAGAAGTATAGCAAGCCTTCGTCAAGCAAACATAAGAGGAAAGAGAAAGGCTTTGTAGCAGAAACTTGGAGTGATACAGAAGAGGATTCCTCATCCTCTAGCTTCAGTGATGAAGATGAAAAGGAAGGAAAGGCAAAGGAAGTTTGTCTAATGGCAAATGGTGCTTCCAGCATTCATTCAGAAGAAGACTCATTCGATGATGAAGAACCACTCTCTGAAGTGGACCAAGTACTCTCATCTTTTGATTTCAATTCAGAAGATTTCTTACTTGAATTTAAAACTATGTGTATAGGTTTAATTAGTTCAGAAAAAGAAATCAAACAACTTAGAGAGCAATTAAATGATCAAAGTAATCTAGTTATAGAGAACAATCAACTAAAAGATGATAGTACACTTGCTAATGAACAAATAATCAAATTAAGAACTGAACTAGCTGAGGCAAGGCAACTTGAAGAATCCCTTAATGGGAGAAGCCTAAAGCTGATGGACATTACAAGCACTGTTAATGCCAGACTAACTGGCAAGCTAGGCTTGGGTGCTTCATCAAGCCAACCCCCACTAGTTAAAAAAAATACACTAAGGACTCCTGTAAATTTAAACTTTGAAAAGGGTAAAGAACTAATCTATGAAAAAACCCAACCTGCAAATAGAAACAAACCAAACAAACAGAAAAATTGAAACAGACAAAATAAAAACAAAAAACAATGTTCAGCAGTTTTCGTCGAACTCAGATCGACGAAATGTGAACAGATCGTCGAACCCCGATCGATGATCTATGAACAAAAATATTTACTATAATCAATCGTCTTACTACGATCGACGATTTATGTATGGATCATCAAGCAGAGATCTATGAACATGGGGCACAGAGAATGAATACTATCCCTCTATGAGCAGAGATCGACGATCCTAACCCATATCGTCGAACTTATATCGACGATCTCACTTTCAATCGTTGAACCCAGTAAGAAGTAATAAAACTCCTAATCCTAATAGAAATTCTAACTTTAACAAAAACTCTAATCAGAAAAGGGGAACAGTTAATCCTTTCACACATTGGGAAATTCCACCTAGGAGATATCATCCCCTAGGATATCAAACTCAGCCAGCTAGTTCTGTTATTTCAAGTTTTTCTTATCAAGAAAATAAAGGACACAAGGTAACCTAGGTCAAGAACAACTAACCTTTTAATTATTGCAGGTAAAGAGTTGTCCATCATATAACCAGTAATAGTATCTTGACAGTGGGTGCTCAAAGCATATGATAGGATGGAAGGACAACTTATCCAGCTACGAGTCAAAGCTAGGACCTAAAGTTATTTTTGATGACTCCAACTATGGCCATACTGAAGGCTATGGAGAAGTCAAAATAGGAGATATCACATTCAGGAAGGTAGCATATGTAAGTGGATTGAAAAATAACTTGATCTCCATCAGTCAACTTTGTGATGAAGGATTTCAGGTATCATTCAATCAGTCCTCTTGCATTATTTCTTCAGCTGACAGCATAGTTGTTTTAACTGGTTCTAGAGTAGGTAACATTTATATTGTTAACTTTAACTCAACCATAAATGAAATTTGTTTATTTAACTAGTCTAGTAATCAGAATGAACTATGGCATTGGAGGTTAGGACATGTAAATTTAAAATACATTGCTAGGCTATCAAAGGACAACCTTATAAGAGGATTGCCTTCTTATCCTTATAAGAAAGAAAGCCTGCGCAGGTCTTGTCAACTAGGCAAGCAAACTAAAACTAGTTTGAAATCCATTAATAAGAGTGACTCACCTAGGATTTTCTATTTGCTTCACATGGATCTCTTTTGACCCATTGCTGTACAAAGCCTAGGAGGGAAGTCTTACACCTTGGTTATTGTAGATGACTTCTCCAGGTTCACTATTGTGTTCTTCTTGAAAAACAAGTCAAATAACTTTAAGGTTCTTACAGATTTTCTCAAGTGCATACAGATTGAGTTCTCTACTCAAGTTGTATTGATCTGAAGTGATCATTGATAATACATTTTGTAGCCTAAACTATTATCGTATTTTCTATTTTATATTGTACAAATCATTTCTATTATTAGTTTATTTTTTTATCATTTTTATGTAAATTTTATTGCCACTAACATTTTCTTGACCTTTTGTAGGTTTTCAGAAAATTGGTCAAAAATGACCTGACATGCCCCCCTGTCACGCCCTCCCTGGGCGTGACCTAGGGCATGTCACCCGATCCCGAGGACTTTTGTTGGACGGGATAGGAAAACGAACAAAACTGCTGTCACGCCCCCCTGACACGCCCTCCCCGGGCGTGTCTCCAGGAGTGACCAAGGGCGTGTCGCCCTCTGCCGCAAAGCCTGCCGCCGCATTGAATGCAGGTTCTGCCACAACACGCAATAGTACTGTCACGCCCCCGTCATGGGCGTGACCTGGGGCGTGACATCAACTTTCACGACGACTGACGGATTTCCGACCAATGATTTCGACATGATGTGAGTGTCACCCCCCCCTACACAGGCGTGACTTAGGGCGTGTCAACCAACGTACAAAGGCAATGATACTTCTCGCCAGAGTCCAGAGCCTGAGGTCAACATAGTACTGTAACGCCCCCTGACACGCCCCCCATAGGGCGTGTCGGAGGGCGTGACCAACCAGTGAGAAAAAATCTATAAATTGAGACCCCCCTCTTCATTTCAACAAGTCTTGGCTGAGAGGGTAAGGTGCTTCCCCTTTGGTTCTTGGGTCCTTTTCTAGTTTTTATGCTTTTCTCTCTCTCTCTCTCTCTCTCTCCCTCTCTTTGTTATTTTTGTTAAACCCTAGTTTAATCTTAGTTTGTTTTAGCTTTTGTTGTAATCTTGCTCTTACTTAGTGCTAATTGTAGGGCTAGAATAGGATTTCATTTTCATGCACTTGTAATCTCTTTTTCCATAGTGTAACTTGCTCCTTTTCATTAATATAAGAGTTCTTTCTTTACTTATGTTCCTTTATATGCTTTACTACTCATCCCCCCCTCCTCCACTAAATCATGATTAACTAATCCTCGTTGTACTCGATCTTGATGATCCGAGGTTAGAGCGATTAAGTTATGATGTTTTAATTAATCTTTTCTTTTTAGGTTAGGGCCTTGAATTACTCTTGATTAATCATGGGTTGAGGAATATTATCGATATATACTCTCCACCTTTGCTTTCATTCTGGGCTAGCCGAGAGGCCAATAGAATGAAGTGAGCATTCATGAGTAAAAAGGGAGATGTACGCACCCCTTGAGAGAGGAAGACGTCCAAATCTCCCGATTGGAGTAAAATCCAATAGTGGGGTTCACCGCGTAAAGCGAGTTTTAGGCCTCCGATTTAGACGAGAGTCGGTCGGACCTTCCTAAACTCAGTTGGGCACGACTTCGAGAGAAGCGTGTTCAAGCTTTAGGAACCTCCACGGTCAAGGACCTTTACCCTATTAAGTTTAGATTTTTATCGCATTTTCTTAATCGTCTTTAGCCGAGGTGATTCTTGATCGAGTGCATTTACATTTAATAGTTTCAACCTTCTGTCGTAATCGTTTTACTTAATAGCACTTTACTTAATTGCAATAGCTCTCTTTCTAGCATTAGTTTTATTTCCTTAATCTCAATTAGATTCTCTAAACCCTAATTTTTCCGTCAATAAGATAATAGCATTCGTGTGAGTAAGCATAGCCAACAGTTCCCGGATTTCAATACGACACTTGTGTCCCCTAGCTATAATTCAATAGGTATACTTGCCTCATTGGGTTGCTAGTTCGGTTGCGTTTATTTTCTTCGAACCCTAGCGCGCAACAAGTTTTTTGGCGCCGTTGCCGGGGAACCAACTTCCGTTGATATATTGAAAACACGAACCAATTAATTTTATCTCTTCTCTATCTCATCCTCTTTCTTTAAAGTTTCAAAAATCAAAAAAAAATTATCACCGCTCTTAATAGTAACCAACTTCACAATTTTTCTACGCCACCTAATTCTCTCGAAAAGGGCAAAGGGCTTTAAGCGCCACTATCTTGTCTAGTACCTTGCAAACCCTTCACGGGGTAGTCCTTGGGAAGTTCGGGAGTTAATCTATAAAAAAATCTATTTCAAAAAGAAAAAAAAATTTCTAATCTAGTTTTTTTTCTAGTTTATCCTATTTCTCTTTCTTTTCTTCTTTTTTGTTCTTTTAGTGCATGACCCGCAGGAGTCTGTCGGTTATTTTGGACTTGGACCACGAAATTGAGCATGCTCTTCGGAGAAGATCGCAATTTCAAGGTCCTACCATCCAAGTGCCGGTTGAGGACTCCGAGTCATTTGCTACTTTAAGAATGGAAGAACCCAATGTAGATGAGGCCGTGCAAAGGACTATGTCCTATTATGTACGACCGAATCTCGAGGGAACAGAATCAAGTATAGTCCGCCCTGCTATAGCAAACAATAACTTCGAATTAAAGCCTAGCATAATTCAAATGGTGCAGCAATATGTGCAATTTGACGGACTGCAAGATGAAGATCCGAACGCACATATAGCTAGCTTTCTTGAAATTTGCGACACCTTCAAGATAAATGGTGTCACAAATGATGCAATCAGGCTAAGACTCTTCCCCTTCTCTCTAAGAACTAAAGCTAAGCAGTGGCTGAACACACTTCCTAAAAATAGCATAACCACTTGGAATGAATTAACTGAAAAAATTTTGGCGAAGTATTTTCCGCCAACTAAAACTGCAAAACTTAGGAACGACATCTCTGCCATCGGACAAATAGACTCTGAAACCCTATATGAAACCTAGGAGAGATTTAAAGAATTATTAAGACGAAGCCCACATCACGCGCTGCCTGTATGGTTACAAGTGCAGACGTTCTATAACGGGCTAAATCAAAGCACGAAGCAAATGATAGAAGCAGCTTCTGGCGGTACTTTAAATCATAAGACTCCGGAAGCCGCTCTTGAGCTTTTTGAGGACATGGCCATGAACACTTATCAGTGAAATGTGCCTAGGTCCCGCCCGAACAAGCCTGTAGGTATCTATGAAGTTGACAACATCTCCCTGCTCGCTCTGCAAGTAGAAATCCTAACCAAAAAGATAACGGAGATTACTGCTGCCTCCGCCCCTCAGGTATGGGAATCTGCAACCCCTACTCCAGAACATTTAGATTATGTTAATAATATGCCTAACTGCCTTTAATAATTTTTCTGCTGCGAATTTTCATCCTCCTGGTTTTAATTTTTCGAATAGTTATAACCCTGGTTTAAGAAATCATCCGAATTTTTCGTGGAGTAATCCATCGAATGCTGTGTGACCGCCACCACAAAACGATTTTTCTATACCACCACCACCACCACCTCTTCAAAATTATCCAAAACCTCCAAGCTTGGAAGAATTACTTTCTAAATATATCACCACGAATGACGCTACTATAAGAACTTTAACCGGAAGCGTAAAAAGTCTAGAAAATCAGGTAGGACAGCTCGCGAAAATAATTTCTGAGCGACCCGCAGGGTCTCTTCCTTCCAATACCGAACCCAACCTGAGAGAGCAAGCGAAAGCTATAACTCTTCGGAGTGGGAAGCAAGTCTCCGGTATGGTAAGTGAAGAGCCCGAGGCAAGCTCCGCTCCCGCCTTTAAAAATCAAAGCTCCGCTCCGCTTCCACCCTCTACTGAAGAAGTTATCACCCCTATTTTAGAAAATAATCTCACTCCACCACCATCTTCAAAAATAATTCAACTCCTCCATACCCCTCCGAACTTAATAGACAATGTCAAGATGATCAGTACTCCCGCTTCTTAGAGAGCTGATCAAAAGGTTTGGGATGGCTGATACCTCAGCTAAGAAAACACCCATGTCTACAAATGCTACGATTGATTCTGATGAGCATGGGAAACCATTTGATCAGAAATTGCATAGGGTTATTGTTGGGTCCCTTCTATATCTCACAGTAAGTAGGCTTGATATAATGTTTGCTACATGTCTTTGTGCTAGGTTCTAGGTGAACCCTAAAGAATCTCACCTAGTTTTATTAAAAAGAATTTTGAGATATATAAAGAGTTGCCCAAATCTTGGACTCTTGTATCCTACTGAGTTAGAATTTGAGTTGACTGGATACTCAGATGTTGACTTTGTTGGATGTAGAGTAGACAAGAAGAGTACCTCTGGAAAATGCCAGTTCCTGGGTGCTAGGCTTGTCTTTTTGGTTTTGTAAAAAGAAGACATCTGTGTCTACATCAACAGTAGAAGCTGAATATATAGCAGCTGGCAGTTATTGTTCCCAGATGCTATGGATACAAAATCATCTCCTGGATTATATATACAACTTAAATAATTCAACTATATTTTGTGATAGTACTAGTGCTATTTCTATAGCACAGAATCCAGTCCATCATTCTAGGACAAAGCATATAGATGTAAGACATCATTTCATTAGGGAGTTGTGGACAAAAAGAAAATTAACCTTAATCCCTACTGATTTGCAAAGGGCAGATATTTTCACCAAACCCTTGGATGAAAAGAAACACCTATCACACTAGAAAACTGACTTTTATTGCCGTGGCTAAAAGTCCAAAACTAAAGACTTTTAGCCACGGTCTGCAGAAAATGAGCAATACGAGCGTGGCTAAAAGACTAAAATCAAAATTTACTGGACTTTAGGGTTCAGTGCTAATAGTGGACTTTTAGCCACGGTTTAATTAGCGTGGTTAAAAGGAAAATTAATTATCAAACCAAAAATCTCAATTTTGGCGGTGTGGGACTACGATGCCACGACTTTTTGCCACGGTTCAGGCAAACCGTGGCTAATACTAGACTTTTAGCCACGGTTCAGGCAAACCGTGGCTAAAAGTCCAGTATTAGCCACGGAATAAAACCGTGGCTAATACTCACTATTAGCACGATTTTTCCCCGTGGAAAAGAAACCGTGGCTAAAAGCCCGTAGTGTATTCTTTATGAATCAGCTAGGTATGATTAATGGAGATGAGATTATTTGACTTTCTGTCTGAGATCGACGATTCGTTGATAAATTATCGAACGGAGATGGCCGATCTGCTAGCGTCTCGTGAAGTTGAACGTCAAACTGAGATCGACGATCACTTCTCAGTGAAACAATTGTCGTCGAATGGAGATCGACAATTTTTGGTTCAGAGAATTCATCATCGATCTGAGATCGACGATTTATTCTTTCTCTTCAATCTGCGGTTATCGAACTCATTTTATATTAAAATATTTCGCAAACCACGGATTTGAAGTCGTTTTTTATTAGTTTATTCGCACGACTAATTCTGTCTCTTCAACTTACTCCTTATAATCTAGGGCTTAGACGGAAATATTCCCGCGCTTTCTATTTCCCTTCTACACTTGATCTTTGTTTTCCTTGCAGGAACTCTCAAATGGCAATCACAGCGGCGATTCTGTCAAGCATGAAGTTCGATTCTGGCTCGACATTGATCTTGAATCATTCAAGAACTGTGACCAGATTTTTCAGGATGTGTTGAAGTTGTTTGATGAGCCAAAGTTACATAAGTTGATGACAATAAGGATAAGGTTTCCAGCGACAGAAATTAAGGAATGGGCTTATAAATCATCATCCACAGATGGACAGTCGTTGGTTGGAACCATTTCTGAATAGGCGGTAAGTCTAACCCCTGTCGTTCTTACTGAGATTTTTGGTTTCGTTGATGGTGAAGATGATATTGAAATGGATAAGGAAGAGTTTACTGCCATGCTTGTCAGAATGGGTCATGCTGATGCAAACCCTAGCAAGCTTCTGAAGAAGAACTTGTCGCCTCAATACAAGTTATTGGGAAATATTGTGGGAAAAGTGTTGCTTGGGAAGCACAATGCCCATGATAACATTTCCAGGCATCAGTTTCTTTTGATGAGTGCCTTGGTAAATCAGAAGGCAGTGAATTGGGCTGCAATTTTATTTGAGTTGATAATGAAGAAAACAAATAAGAGAGAAGTCTCTTTTGGAAGACTTCTAGGGATTTTTCTCATTGAAAAATGCCCTGAATTGTTGACATCCCCAATAGTCTTTATTAATGCTTCCAAGAGGCTGGCTGCAGTTCTTTTTGGAAAGTGGGAGAGGACCATCTCAAGGCCCTCCAGGGCTCCCTCCTCCTATAGGGCATCCGAGTACACTAGAACTGTTTCAGTCACTCCTCACCCTAGGGAAGATGAACCAGAGATTCCTCCTTTTCCACCTCCATCTCTAGCTAGACCACCTTCTCAACTGCAACATCAACCAACTCAACTGATGAGTTGGCTATCAAGGGTTGCGGGTTCGAAACCCGGCGCCAACATCGCACTGTTGCTGAGAAATAGTCATAGAGAGGTATTGGGATGTACGGGCTGTAGCCCTGTAGCGATGCTTGGCCTAAAGGACCGGGTCGTTACATAGGTAGCTATAATTTTTCAATTATAGATATAATTTTGATAGATGCAGAGCTTAAGACATCTTTGGCAGATGATCTTTTTGACTCTTGTAAAGTAGACGTTCTTTCTATTGGACATACTATCCATCCTTCAGGGGAATTGTCTGCTATCCTAGGTCTTTTTGATCTTCTTTATAGCTCTATCTTTTATTTGTTACACCTCAGTATTATACAGATATTGTGTGTCCAGTGAGCACAGATATTTTGTAATAGTTTCTCCAGATCTTTTCAGCTCCAGTGCCTCATCTTTCTAAAGCTCCAGAGGCTGAGCCTATCAGCATGGCTGAGGTTGAGATTTCAGAGACCAAGGCTTTCTCTCATCCAACATATGTCTTCTCTACTTCTCCAGTCCTAGACTTGGATGAAGTTATAGCTGCTAATATAGCTGAAGAACTTTCAATTTCAGTTCCAAAAGAAGTAATTGCAGAGATTGATGCTATGTATGATAATCCCCAAGGATCTTCTGATGATGATCAAGCTGAGGATTCAGATTCAGATTCAGATTCAGATTCAGATGATAGAAGAAAAAAAATGTCCAAGAAGATGAAAGCTCAAGTGAAGGAAGTGCCAAAGTCTAATACTCAAGATGACATCCCTTACTTTATCAGGCACAACATTACTCTCACTCCAACAACTCCTCACTGGATGAAATTTTCTAAGAATGAGTTGAAGGCTCAAAAGAAAAGGAGAAAGACGGGTTCCTCTCCTATCAAAGTTTTCAGGAAGGATCCACCTCCTCCTCCTCATCCTTCAGTATGTGCTATTGGCAATGTTGCTTCTAGAACTGCTAACTCCTCCCAGCTGCAGAGATCTTATACCTCTCAATCTCACAGTAGACCATCCAGGTCTTACTCTATGGGTTATTCAAGAGGGAGAGGTAGACAGTATGACTTGGATGACAAAGAAGACAGTTCAGATTTTAGCAGGAAATTCAGAATTCCTAGAAAGTTCAATGAAGTCAGACCTCCTCCTAACCTTCATGACAATCAGTCCCAGCAATTAACAACAAAAACAAAATTTCAAGAACAATCAAATAAGTACAGGAAACAGTATGAACCTGAGCTAGATCAAAATTTCAGAATGGCTAGGTTTCTTGAACATATTGTTCTCTCCCAGATTAATAAAGTTAGACAAGAAGGAGCTGACCCTTCTCAATTTTCAATAATGTCTAAATACAGGGAGAAAGAGCTTGAAAGATTTGTTGTAGATAATAATATTTTTGATGCTAATGTTGACATGCAGGTTCACCCTGAGGTAGTTCTTCCCAGAGCAGCATCTTTAAAGGTTCTTGGTGAAGCTGAATTAAAGATGTCAAGACAGCAAGCAGCAGAACCTAAAAGAAAAATTGAATTTTCTAAGCCAGCTCCTGACAAGTCTTAGAACTCTTTCATTTTTGTGTTTATATCTCTTTCTATAAATATCTGTTTAATTCTTTTTATATTCATGACAGATATGTTGGCTTAGATTTGTTGTTGTATTCCTTTTTTATTTGGTTTAGTGACATCACCCAAATAGGGGGAGATTGTTGGACCCCTAGTTTGGATTTGGGCTAGGTTCACTAATATAGGCTGTATCAGACCCACATTGTATAGCTAGGGTCTAGTCTAGTGTCTTAGGTGTAAGTTAGGTCAACAACTCAGTGAGACAAGATCAAGACATCAGAGACATAGAAGACAACAGAGACTGAACAAGGCATAAATTGACTAAGTGAAAATAGCTCGACGATCTTCGTTCTGCGTTCGACGATCTCAGAGTTAATCTCATAATGCTGAGATCGATGATTGCTGAACTTAGTTCGACGATCTCTGATCTACTTTCAGAGATTGAGATCGACGATCAACCATCTCAATTCGATGATCTTGAAGCCCAGTTTGGAAAGTATAATTTCAGTTCAACGATCACAGGGCTCAGCTCAACGATAGAGGATGTTTGAGTTTGACGATCACAAACCAGATCAACGATAACAGCTAGATGAATCATTATTCTTTGCAGTTATTTTTTTCCTTTATTGACTGAATATTTTATTGCTTATATGACTCTGAGTAATGAGGCATATATTCTCTGAATATAGCTGTTCCTTGGCAAGCATTAATTACTGGTATTCACAAAGTTATTATACAGTTATTCATGGGATAGTTAGGGAAAGAATTTAATTCCTTTATAGTCGTTGCACAAGTTCCCATGATTTGGGCAGTCAATCAAGGTGTGCCAGTTCAAATTCAGATTGGGTTATTCAAAGGAATGATATACAGTGAATCAAGACATAGTAAAATACAGAGATTCACACAGAGAACACAAGACAGCAAAAGAAGAATAGTTTTTCAGTTCTTCACACAAGTGTTCTTCCAGGAAGCAAGAAGAGACATTCTTCATAATCAGTCTAAGCTTTCTGAAAATCAAGACCTATACCCTGAGTAAGGCTTTGTATTCCTGAACCATTCAAGATCACAGGACAAGCCTTGACATCATCAGGATCACACTCAAGTCTTCTCTCATTTGTTTAAGAACAGAGAAGATAACTCAACTTTTACTTTCCCCCACTGTAAACAGGGTTCTTACTCCCTTCAAAAGTAATTCTTGTTTGTGAGGTCTCCTGATCAAAAGACTTCAGCGGTTTTCAGGCACCTGATCAAAAGCAAAAAGGGTTGCAATATCTCCCTAGAAATAGATATTATTTTATGGCAGTCACCTGATCAAAAACCTGAGAGTGATTCCTACCAGGGTGGAAGAAGAGTAGATGTACCCAGATTTGGGGAACCACTATAAATTTCTTGTGTCATCTGGTTGCACATTTTTTTGCTCTTGCTGATTGCTATGATAATTAGAATAGCTTTCCTATTATCTTTTATTTATTTATTATTGGTATCACTTATATTTTAACTCTGAAATGAAAGTTAAAAACAGCCAAAAAGTTTTAATACTCTATTCACCCCCCCCCCCTCTAGAGTAGATCTGAATAACCTATTTCTTTCAATTGATAATAGAGGATTATCAATTGCCTTAAGTCATTTCTTTCACTTATTGTTATTGATTGTTACTCATTACCCATTCCCTTCTCATATTACCATGAATCTAACCTAGTGTATTAAGACCCTTCCTCTCCTCGAGAAAGACGATCTTTCGTTGACCCCGAGCACCTCTTAACATTTATCAAACTAATCTCTCCTAATCTTGACTACTGAAGATGCATTCATTCACATTTCTAAATCAGTATTCTAATATTCCAAATTCTCTAAGTTCATTATGCACCTTATTATGATTTCTGCAGTTTTTACTAAACGTAGACCATTCTAAGATATATGATGTATACAATGGGAGGTACTCAAAATTATCATCCAATGTCCCTATAATAATTATTGGGGGTCTACCAGTCTATGATTAGCCTAAATCTAAAATTTCATAATTTTCCTAATTTAATTAATAATTTATTTAATTTTTCCTAAGTAATCCAAGACCCAAGTTTGAACATGAAGTACCCCTTTCAAATATGAAAATGCTCTACAAAATTTATGATAATTACATAATTACTATTGAATAATAAAATCAGAGTCTCCCAATTTTACAACAAGGTTTAGGCCCATAAATCTAATTTAAAATACAACCTACATTAATAATTTTAAAGAGACAAGTACTGCCAATATACTTCAAAAAATTCTGAGAAAATTTAAGGATGATCATAAAAACATATAAACACTCCAGGTCAAGTTTCATAATTTATCAGTGAATATGTTGGAACCTTAGGTTCTGATTTGTGTTAGGATCACTATTAGGATTATTAGTTTGACCCAAAATGTATAGTCTAAGGGTCATAGGATTCTTCAGGTATACATAAAAAGAATCCAAGAAGAAAGTGCAGAAAAATTCCAGAGAAGTTCAGTTTTGAAGTTCAGAATTCTAGCTTACAAAAATAGCTGAACGGAGTTCAACTATAGTCGAACGGAGTTCAACTATAGTCGAACGGAGTTCAACTATTTCTGTGTTCAGCTCTAAGAAAACAGAAAACTCAGATACAGGTCAACTATAGTCGAACGGAGTTCAACGATAGTCGAACGCAGATTGGAGAAGCTTTTAGATTAAATTTTTGGTGATTTCCTGTGCAGTTATTGGTGACAGCTGGCTAGAGTTATTCAAGACTTAAGTAAAGGAATTTACAGCTAATATATTTAATGCTAAATATTCTTATGAATATAGCCGTTTGGAGGCTGCATTAAATATGAATCAATTCAGAGATTTATTTTCAGTTATCTTTCCAAGACAGTTTCCTTTCTTGGAAATGTCTATGCCGTATCAGACAAGAATTCAAATGACTTTCCTCAGCCCAGTGGATACATATATATATTTTATACAGAAGATAAAAGAGAAAGAGAGAGAAAAAAGCAGGAAGACTTTTTCTCTCTACAAAAGAAGAACTCTGCAACAAGTTTTCGGACAGAGGAAATCAACTTCATCTTCTTCTTTCTGATCCAGGCTTTCAAGAGACAATATATTCAAATTTGTCTACAGAGCTTGCTGGAGATTTTCATCTAGTTGAAGGCCTACACCCTGAAGCAAAGCTTCCCAGCATTCCTGAACTAATACATATTTTCAGGGGGAACTTTGACATCATCATCAACTATTGAATCCACTAGACTTCTCTCATTTTATTTGAGAACAGAGAAGAATATCATCAACTCCTAGTTTTCTAAACTGTGTACAGGGTTATTACTCCCTTCAAAAGTAAACCCCTTTGGTGGCAGGACACCTGATCAAAAACCTGTGTTTTGTTTTTGGGCACCTAATCAAAAGCTCAAAGGGTGTTTAAATCTACCTGAATCAGATCTATTGGTGGCAGGGCACCTGATCAAAAACCTGTAGTGGATTCCTACAAGGGTGGTAGAAGAGTGGACGTACCTATTGAGAGGGAACCACTATAGTTCCTTGTGTTGTCTGGATTGCTTGCTCTGTTTTCTTCCTTATGTGCTGTGAATTTTATTTTGCCTTTTATTTTCTAAAAACTCTTAAGCATATAAGATCTATCACCTAACTTTCAATTGGTATCAGACGGAGGTTGATTGTTTGTACAGGCTAACACCTGAATAAAAAGATCCTTGATAGATCTTATTGTTTTTAAGAGTTTTCATGGCACAAAATGAAGAATGGTCAAGCACTGGACCTCCTAAGTGCAATTTGGACAAGCTTGCACTATGCAAGGCAAGGATTAGGTTTTTTATGAACTCTATTAATGAAGCCATTTATAATTCTATCTTGTCAGGTCCCTTTACACCATCTGCAGGTACAGAAGCTCAAAAATTGCTAAAGATGGCTGATGCTCAAGCAATGGATATACTGGCTAATTCTATGTCAGATGATATTTTTCAGGAAGTGGCTAAATGCACTTTAGCAAAGGACATCTGGGACTCCCTCACAGCAATGGTTGCTGAATCAGCTAAAAAAAGAAGATATGATGCTGAAAATTGGAGTGACTCTGAAGTTTCATCCTGTACAACTGAGGATGAAGAAGAAACAAGAGCAAGAGAGTTTTGCTTGATGGCAATAAATACTTCCTGCAGCAAATCTGATGATGAATCAGATTTTGAAGAATCAGAAGCAGAATCAGAAGAGGATCAGGTAATCTCTTCCTTTGATTTCTCCTCAAAACTTTTTAAAGATGATTTTAAAGATTTATGCAATGATTTAATTCAATCTGAGAAGGAAATAAAACTTCTCAGAGAAAAATTGAATAATTTATCTTCTGAAAATACAAATATTTAAGAAGATTTAAAAATTGCTCTAGAACAAATAAATTCTCTAGAATCAACTATAGGGAAAGAAAAACTAGATAAAAATAATCAACATTCTGAAATAATTCAGAAACCCAAAAGAAAGAGAAATAAACATAAAAACTTTAATAAAAATATGTTTTTACAAAAATCGTCGGACCTTGGTCAACGATCTCTGCATTTCTTGTCGAATGCCGATCAACGATCTCTTAACCCAGATCTTGAGTTTAAACACTCAGCATATGGGGATCGACGATATCATCAAGTATTGTCGACCAGAGGTCGACGATCGTGGAACACATATAATAGTCAACATTTATCTGTGAACTGAGATCGACGATATCAATGCAGGTCGTCGAACGCTGATCGACGATCTCAATATAAATCATCGAACTCAGATTTTCAAAACAGAAATTTTTATTCTTTTGAAAATAATAATCAATCTCAAAATTGTATCAATCCTTTTACCCAATGGCACATCTCTCCTAGAAAATTTCACCCATTAGGTTATAAAGATCAACCTTCATGCTCTTTTATTTCTGATTATCATGAAATAAAATAAGGACCCAATGTGAACTGGGTCCAAAATTTCTAACCTCTTATTTTCATGAAAAGACCCTTCAGTGCAGGGGTAACTATATAAGGGGAGATTGTTTAGAAGGCTACAACAATAGGGGGAGATTGAATCAGTGGTTACTGTAGTAGTAGTTTAAGTTAATAAAAAATCTGGGGAAGATATTAGAGAAATTATTGGAACCACATTTCAGTTGAAAGGAAATGAGCTCAGTTGAAGATTAACATCAGAACAGCTACCGAACATATCATTTTTTGTTCTTAGATTTATATTTCAAAATATTGTTGTTTCTCTATAAAAGCAAACATTTTATATTTGTTTTTTTTTTGTAAATAGTATCCTAACCCAAATAGGGGGAGATTGTTGGAACCTTAGGTTCTGATTTGGGTTAGGATCACTATTAGGATTATTAGTTTGACCCAAAATGTATAGTTTAAGGGTCATAGGATTCTCCAGTTATACATCAAAAGAAGCCAAGAAGAAAGTGCAGAAAAATTCTAGAGAAGTTTCAGTTTTGAAGTTCAGAATTCTAGCTTACAAAAATAGCTGAACGGAGTTCAACTATAGTCGAACGGAGTTCAACTATTTCTGTGTTCAGCTCTAAGAAAACAGAAAACTAAGATACAGGTCAACTATACTCGAATGGAGTTCAACGATAGTCAAACGGAGTTCAACTATAGTCGAACGCAGATTGGAGAAGCTTTTAGATTAAATTTTTGGTGATTTTCTGTGCAGTTATTGGTGACAGCTGGCTAGAGTTATTCAAGGTTAAGTAAAGGAATTTACAGCTAATATATTTAATGCTAAATATTCTTATGAATATAGCCGTTGGGAGGCTGCATAAATATGAATCAATTCAGATATTTATTGTCAGTTACCTTTCCAAGACAGTTTCCTTTCTTGGAAATGTCTATGTCGTATCAGACAAGAATTCAAATGACTTTCCTCAGCCCAGTGGATACATATATATATTTTATACAGAAGATAAAAGAGAAAGAGAGAGAAAAAAGCAGGAAGACTTTTTCTCTCTACAAAAGAAGAACTCTGCAACAAGTTTTCGGACAGAGAAAATCAACTTCATCTTCTTCTTTCTGATCCAGGCTTTCAAGAGACAATATATTCAAATTTGCCTACAGAGCTTGCTGGAGATTTTCATCGAGTTGAAGGCCTACACCCTGAAGCAAAGCTTCCCAGCATTCCTGAACTAATACATATTTTCAGGGGGAGCTTTGACATCATCATCAACTATTAAATCCACTAGTCTTCTCCCATTTGATTTGAGAACAGAGAAGAATATCATCAACTCCTAGTTTTCTAAACTGTGTACAGGGTTATTACACCCTTCAAAAATAAACCCCTTTGGTGGCAGGGCACCTGATCAAAAACCTGTGTTTGGTTTTTGGGCACCTTATCAAAAGCTCAAAGGGTCTTTAGATCAACCTGAATCAGATCTATTGGTGGCAGGGCACCTGATCAAAAAGTTGTAGTGGATTCCGACCAGGGTGGTAGAAGAGTGGACGTACCTATTGAGAGGGAACCACTATAGTTCCTTTTGTCGTCTGGATTGCTTGCTCTGTTTTCTTCCTTATGTGATGTGAATTTTATTTTGCCTTTTATTTTCAAAAAACTCTTAAGCATATCAGATCTATCACCTCACTTTCAGAATAATAAACTCTAAACCCAATTTTCTCATAGTATCCAAGTTAACATGTTAATGAACTAAGTACAACAATTATTCATCTAAAAATTGCAATAAAATCTCCAAATGAGCATATTGACCTAGAAACACTACTGATCAAGTTTCACAATTTTACAACAAATAATAAGCTCTGAATAAATTATTGAACAGGTTTCCATTTGATGAGCATGTGGAGTATGTACTGGTATTATACATTTAAAAATTATAACAAAATTCATGTATGAGTATAATAATCTAAAACTTCCTCTGCCTCAATTTCATAACATTCCAGTGAACAATGAGGTTATAATAACCAAATAAGTAATAGAGGCTAATACATGTATTGCAAAGGAGATACTAAAATATGCTTCCAAATCTCCCAATAACATTACCAGCTCTTACTGACCTTATGACTACACCACCCAAGTTTTACAACTTTTCACAATACCTTGACTATCCAACTTACAATTTAAAGGTTTGTGACCTAAACTAGGGTTAGGGCTTTGAGGGGTTTAACCCTCAGTAATTCCAATAAGATTTCTACCAAAGTACTATAACTACCCTTGAGTCCTCTCCAGCAAATTCCAAATCTTTTCAAGGTCATTTGACCACATGCCCTTCTCAAACCCCCAAAGCTCAAACATAGGTTTGAACATGGGTCCTAAGGCAATTCTATCCCAAACCACCCCATATCCCATACGAGGGTGTTATATGTCATGCCAAACAAGTGGCCCAAATCCCAACCTCTGTTGAGGTGATTTGACCACTCAAACCTCATGTGCACTTTTGACCTAATTACCCTTATTATGGCAAGGCTAAGGTTTGCAAAAATTCAAGCCAAATCATCTCCAAATGAGATGAAATTTTATTCAAAGCCTTATGATGACCCCAAGGACCACTCACCAAAATTTAGGAGGGTTTGGAGGTCATTTGGTCCCTTTATTAATTTAATCATGTTTATTAAATAATTACAAACACTATAGGAAGATTATCCCCAAAAATTCTTATTTTTTTGGCAGGACTTATATATAGAAAAGGGTGACTCCCTGTCCAAATTTCAAGTCATTTGAACAAGGGATGAAGTGGGGGAACTTATTTTAATTCTTGTCCATCCCTAGGTATAGACCCCACCAAAATGGGTGCCCTAGTCAAACCATTTGACCAAATTGTCCCAAATCAATTTTAAAATTAATTAGACCCATAGGGCTACAAATTATATGTTGAACATTTCCTCATATAAAGCCATAAGTATTTTTCATTAATTTTCTAAAGTGACTGATATTAGGAGAAAGAAAACTCACAATCAGGAATTAATAAAATATCACCAGCACACATCTTAAAGCACAATCGTGGGGCTCCTAGCTTTCTTCTTCCTCCCAGCCACCCATCCCCCTCCCTGGCTGGCCACTGCCACCACCACCTCAGTTGAGGTGGGGGTTATCGTCGGGTGGCGGTACGGCCGCCGGAGGGGTGGTTTCCGGCGATCCCGCATGTTTGAGAATCCATGAAAATTTCAGAAAATCTCTTCTCCAATCGGGCTCAATTTTGCTCGATTTCTCTCCTTAAATATCTAAGGATCTAGCCCACGAAGTGAGGAGTAGAGGAGGACCTTGCTCGCGGCCTGGAGACGTGTTTATCGCCGACATGCCATGTTTGGTGGTGGCGCCGGTCGATTTATGCAACTACACGGTGGGATTCCTCGGATCCTTCAGGTTTGTTTGGAAACCACTCCTCTAAGTCCAGTGAGTCTTTTAAAATGATAAAATGGGGGAGGGGAGGGGTCTAGCTGGCGGTGGCCTTTAATGCCCCTGGAAGATCTTTTCCATAACTATAATTATCCTCCCCTAGTTTTTGTTATGGCCGAAAAAGTCCTTGGCCTTCTCCTAACTGACCGGGGAGGTGATTTCAGCAAGAAGAGTGGGCCCTTGGCCTTCCAGGCCATGAATGGAATTTACTCCTCTGTTTCTCTCTCTCCAGTAACATGGAATTTCTGTTTAAACTGTCCGCCACGTGGCACCCTACCATTGGACCGTTGTTATTGTTTAAATAAGTCTTAATGAAAGAAACGAGCCAATTAACGCTCTTGCGCAATTCCTGAGAAGATCCAGTTTAGCATATTCACCCAAACCAGCAAACAGGGCCGAGAATTTCGCTAAGGAAAAAGCGTTGAGACAAGCCTCCACACTCAAAGCCAAAATAGCCAGGAATATTATAAGTACAATGGCGTTGAGTGAGCTCATTGAGCTCACTCGACGCCATTCAGTCTATGGCGTTGAGTGAGCTCAACTCACTCAACGCCATATCGCCAGGAATTTTCTATGTATAAGTGCATTGAAACTCAGCTCAATCGATGCCATTCAGTCTATGGCGTTGTGTGAGCTCAACTCACTCAATGTCATAATTCCAGAAAATCCTTTCTCAGTAAGATGTCATCGAGTGCACTCAACGCACTTAACGCCATTCAGCCCATGGCGTTGAGTGGACTCAACGAACTCAACGCCCGAACTCCAAATTCTTTCTAAGTAAGATGGCATTAAGTGCACTCAACGCACTTAACGTCATTCAGCCCATGGCATTGAGTGGACTCAACACACTCAACGCCCGAACTCCAAATTCTTTCTAAGTAAGATGGCGTTGAGTGCACTCAACGCACTCAATGCCATTCAGCCTATGGAATTGAGTGCACTCGATGCACTCAATGCCCGAGCCCAAGATTCTTCCTAAGTAAGATGGCGTTGAGTGCACTCAACGCACTCAACGCCATTTAGCCTATGCCGTTGAGTGCACTCTACGCACTCAACGCCCGAGCCCAAGATTCTTTCTAAGTAAGATGGCATTGAGTGCACTCAATGCACTCAATGCCATTCATCCCATGGCATTGAGTGCACTCCACGCACTCAACACCCGAGCCCAAAAACCTGTCTAAGTAGATACCCGATCTAATCGTCGAGTCTTGTCGACTCACATGATGCTTCCCGGACTTGAGTCATCTTGGCCTCTTTTTGGTTGACCACAATGGGTCCGTATCAACATATTTGCCTCCCTTAGGGTTAGAGGTGTCATGATGGGATCATGGAACCAATTTTAAACCCTAAGGTCATTCCTAGGACTGTAATTGGGATTCTACTACTTGCAGACCAAAGTGATTTTCACCTTGAGCCTGGTTCACTTGGTATTTTTGGGCTTTCTAGGGTTTCTTTCATGACCAAGTCATGACAAAAAAACTCTTAGGGGGTCTAGTTGTTTGAGGGATGTTACAAATCCCAATATATATACAAAAAAATTCGTCCCCAAATTTCTAGTTAGGCCTACAGGGTTTCAAGTATGAAGGTAAATTGTAACATCCCGAGAGGTTGTGAGTAATACCTGACTGAAAAGCTCTGGTTACCTCTATTGCATCAAGTCTTGTGGCTCCCATGTGTGCTCCTCTCGCCCATGATTCCTCAACAGGACCTTGACCAATGGAACCTGTTGGAACCCTTGTTTGGATTTGTGTTAGGTTCACTTTTAGGATGTTTTGGACCCCAATGTGTAGCCAGGGTCTTGGTCTACTCTAAGTTAGGTCCTTTTAGGTCAAGCTTGTACAGACCAGCATTGCAGTGGACTCATACTTCGGCAAATAAAGTTTGTGGATTTTCTATATCAGTTTGACGATAGTCGAACTCCGCTCGATGATTGTCAAACTCCCAACGACGATCTCAGAGTCTTATAATCTGAACTGAGCTCGACGATCTACGAGCTCAGGTCGATGTTTTGGTTCTCTCAGCAGTAGTCTCTATTCTACGATAGTTTTTCTCAGTTCGACGATCTCTTATCTCAGCTCGACGATCTCTGGACTAAGCTCTACGATTTCTTGCTGATTTTAGTTGTGAGTTTTTCAATATAGTCAGAAGAATTTTTTTTAAGGCATATATATTCTGTTAATTGATGCTGCTATTTCCGAAGCTATTAAACGTTTCATGAAGCATTAATTATGGTTTTCAAAGAATACTTCTTTAGCATATTTTATGAAGGCAGATATGGAAGTGCATTTATGTTGCTAGCATTTCTAGCCGTTGGGCTTCTAAAATATTGCAGAATATTATGCATTGTCCAGGGAATTCAAATTTATGCCTTTTCTTATTCTGACTGCATTTATATCTCAGAATATAATAGTGAAGTAAAAAAACATTTTTCAAAAAGAAGATTTTGATAGACAGGGATATATGTATATACACAGAAAATTTTATTAGAATAAACCAATCATTTTTAAACTCTCAAGGACTGTTGCTCTACTGTAATAAGGAAGAAGGAGAATCTTTCAAAACTGTCTCTTGAGTCTTCTTCATTCCTCAGGCCTCAAGGATTCACAAAGAGCTTAAATCTTCTTCAATCTTTAGATCTAAAAAGGCTCTACTACAGTTCTTCTTGAAGACCTACACCCAGGGCCAAGTTCTTTCTTCCTGAATAAATTTTACATCTCAGGGGGAGCTTGGATATTTTTCTTCAATCTACATTATCTTCTCACTTGATTGAGACAGAGATGATTTCTTTTTATTTCTCTTCTTAACTCCATCTGTAAGGGGTTACCTCTCCCGTAAAAAGTGAACTCTTGGTGATAGGGCACCTTAACAAAAACCTATTAGATTTTGGGCTCCTGATCAAAATCTCAAAGGGTCTCTAGATCTACCTACAACAGATCTTGTGGTTGCAGGGCACCTGATCAAAAACCTGTAGTGGATTCCTACCTGGGTGGTAGAAGAGTGGATGTACCCAGATTTGGGGAACCACTATAAAATTTCTTGTGTTGTCTGGATGCTTTGTGTTTTCTTTTTGTGTTGTGCTGTGATTGTTTGTTATTTCTTTTCTAATATATTAGTATCATAAACTTAATTCTGCACTAAATCTAAACACAATTTTTAAATACTCTATTCACCCCCCCCCCCTCTAGAGTAAAGTCTATCTATCTCTCTCTTTCAATTGGTATCAGAGGGTGTGTTTTAAGGTTGTACAGGCTAACACCTGAACCTAAAGCTCTCGGATAGATATTTTGTTTTACTCTATTTCTTTTTGTTATACCATGGCACAGCACAAGGACTTTGCAAGCACCAGACCTCTAGTTTGCAACTTGCAAAAGTTTGGAATCCGGAAGGCAAGAATCAGACTTTATATGAACTCAATTGATGAAGACATTTATGCTTCTATATTAATAGGAGTACCTCCACCACCAGCTGTCACACCAAGTACTTCCACAAATATGACTGTAGTACCCCCTCCAAACTATAATGATGCATACAAGAAAGCAAAAATTGCTGATGCAAAAGCCATGAACATACTGGCTCAAAAAATGTCTGATGACATATTTCAGAAGGTAGCTGAGTGTGAGTCAGCAAAGGCTATCTAGGATTCCTTAAACCAGATGGTTGCAGGATCAGCAAATGGAAGGAAGGACATGAGAGCTCATCTCATCTCCCAGTACGAAAATTTCAAAAATGAAGAAACTGAACAAGGTCATGAGATGTACAACAAACTCAGCATCATTGTTAATGAGCTGAAAACTCTTGACAAAGACATCTCAGTCACAGAATTGAATGACAAGATTCTCATGTGCTTCCCCAGCTCATGGGACTCTAGAATTTGGCCTATCAGAGAGACTAGAAGCACTCATGAAATGACCAAAGAATCTGTCTTAGGAAAACTAAAATCCTATGAACAATTGTTAAAGACAAGAGAAGCTGAAAAGCAGAAGACTGTTACACTAACCAGGAAGGAGCAGAATATTGTTTTCAAGGCTTCAGATAAATTTGAAACTTCTCCATCAAATGAGGAGCTGATGAGTCTCTTTGCAAAGAGATTCTTCAAAATGGGGAGAAAAGAATTCAGAAGAAAATCATCAAGAAGTGATGATAAACCAAGGTATGACAAAACCCCTTCTAAAGAGGTTATCTGTTTTAGTTTCAAGAAACCTAGACATATTCTCCTAGAATGTCCAGAAAACAAACACAAAGAAAGAAGAAAAGAAAAAGACTCCAAGAAGTACTCCAGCAAACCATCCTCTTACAAGCACAAAAAGAAGGAGAAAGGGTTTATTGCAGAAACATGGAGTGACACTGAAGAATCATCATCCTCCAGTTCTAGTGAAGATGAAGAAGAAGCAAAGGCAAAAGAAATCTGCTTGATGGCCATCAATGCTCCAGGACATGTTTCAGAAGAAGGAGAATCTGAAGAATGTTCAGATTGTGATCAGGTTTTTGAAGACTTTGATTTTACTTCTGAAGAATTTAAACATGATTTTAAATCTATGTGTAGTGATCTAATTAGATCTGAGAAGGAAATCAAACTTCTCAGAGAAAAACAATTTAACTATGATAGCTTAGCTTTAGAAAATCTTAAATTGAAAAATGAAATAAATTTGTGTAATGAACAAATCAATTTTCTTAAAATTGAACTAAGTAAAGCAAAACATCTAGAGGAATCACTGAATGGTAGAAGTAAACAACTTGTAGAAATTACCAGTACACCTAATGCTAGACTTAATGGAAGTAAGTTAGGATTAGGTGCATCATCCAGTGATCCATCTATTATTAAGAAATACCATCTCTTACAAGCTATAAAGTTTATTTCAGATAAAGGAAAGAAAAACACAGAACAAATTAAAATAGTGAACAAAGTGTTAAAACAAGTTGAGATAAATAAAGAAAAAACAAAAAGTTAAGTCTGAACAAAAATCATCGAACCAAGATTGATGATCTTAGCATTATTCGTCGAACGATGATCGACGATCTCATGAACCCAGAGCTTGAGCCTAAATACTCTGCAAACGGGGATCGACGATATCACTATGTGTCGTCGAGCAGATATCGACGATCGTGGAACCCATATAATAGCCACTGTTATTCTGAGAAACATGATCGGCGACATCAACGTTGGTCGTCGAACGCAGATCGGCGATCTCAATAAAAATCGTCGAACCAAGTACAGTTTTATCAAAATTATAATTTCAATAGAAATTTTTATAAGAACTCTAACTACAAACCTTTCCATCCCTTAACTAACTAGATAATCCCACCTAAGAAATTTCATCCCTTAGGCTATAAAAGTCAACTTGAATATTCTTATATTTCAAGCTTTAAGTATGAGAAGAAGTCAGGACCCAAGGTTACCTGGGTCCAAAATATATGAGTTGTTGTTTTGCAGATAAAGACCTATCTTATCATACAGGATAAATGGTATCTGGATAGTGGGTGCTCCAAGCACATGACAGGAAATAAGGCAAATCTGAGTAACTTCAAGGCAAAGCTAGGTCCAAAAGTCATTTTTGGAGACTCAAGCTTTGGTCAGACAATAGGATATGGAGAATTTACACTTGGAGCTGTCACATTCAAGAAAGTGACATATGTAAGTGGCCTAAAACATAACTTGATATCCATAGGTCAGCTATGTGATGCAGGTTATGAGGTATGTTTTACTGACTAAAAATGTAATATTTCCTTAAATAACAATATTGTGTTATCAGGTATCAGGTTATGCAATATTTACTTAGTTGATTTCAACTCTACCTATTCAGAAATTTGCTTATTCAACCAGGTTTGCAATAACAATACCTTGTGGAACAAAAGGCTAGGTCATGTAAATCTTAGAAACATTGCTAGGTTATCTAGGGACAACCTTGTTAGAGGATTTCTCTCTTGCCCCTACAAGAAGGAAAGCCTTTGCAAGGCTTGTCAAGAAGGCAAGCAAACTAAAAATTGTTTTAAATCAGTTAATAAGAGTGATTCACCCAGGATTTTACATCTACTTCACTTGGATCTTTTTGGACAAATTGCTGTACAAAGCTTGGGAGGGAAGTTCTATACTTTAGTTGTTGTAGATGACTTCTCTAGGTTCACTTGGGTTTTCTTCTTGAGAAACAAGTCTGATAACTTCAAGGTTCTTACAGATTTTCTGAAATGCAATAATGATTTAGTACTCTACTCCAGTTGTATTGATCAGAAGTGATCATGACACTGAGTTTGAATCTCTTCCTATGCAAGAATTCTGTGAGAAGGAAGGTATTAGGCATTGCTTCTCTGCTCCAAGAACTCCTCAAAAAAATGGGGTAGTTGAAAGGAAAAATAGAACACTCTTTAAAACTGCAGGCACATTGCTTGCTGATGCTCACATGCCTCTATCCTATTGGGCAAAAGCTGTAAGCACAGTAAATTATGTCCTGAATAGAAGTTTGATACACAAACTTAAGGGCAAGACTCCCTATGAATTACTCAAAGGGAAGAAACCAAAAATAGATTACTTTAGAATTTTTGGTTGTATCTGTTATATACGTAATAATAACAAAGATTATCTTAGAAAGTTTGAAGCCAAAGCTACAATGGGGATCTTTCTAGGATATTCCCAAGTTAGCAAGGCATATAGGGTTTTAAACAAATCATCCTTTAAAATAGAAGAATCCATATATATTACATTTGATGAAACTAATATGTTTTACAAGGAGAAGGAAGCTTCTACCAGTAACTACTTGAAGGTACCAAACATATGTAAAAAGCTGGATAATCTAAATCTCACTCAGGAAGTGATATCTCATCCATCTCCACAAATTGATGAAGATAGTGAAGAAGAATCTCTGGAAATTGCTGAAGCCCCTCTATCAGAAAACTTAATTCCACAGGAGGAATTAGTTCATAATGCTGATGGTGATGAACAAATTCCACATCCTGACAATGTTACACTAAGAGATCATCCCATATCTCAAGTGATAGGAGACATGACAGTGGGTGTGCAGACTAGGCATCAACTTAACCAAGATGTGATGCATGCCTGCTTTCTCTCTCAAATAGAGCCCTCATCCATTAAAGATGCTGAGCAAGATCCTCGCAGGATTATTATATTGCTAGAGGAGCTAAATCGGTTTGAAAGATGTAAAGTTTGGAACTTGGTTCCTAGTCCCAAAGGATCTAATTATTGGAACTAAATGGGTCTTCAGGAATAAATTGGATATTCAAGGAATAGTTGTCATAAACAAAGCAAGACTAGTGGCACAAGGTTATAGGCAAGAAGAAGGTATTGATTATGATCAAACCTTTGCACCTGTTGCAAGGCTTGAAGTTATCAAAATTTTCTTGGCTTTTGCAGCTCACAAGAAATTCAAGGTATATCAAATGGATGTCAAAAGTGCTTTTCTCAATGGGGAACTCAAGGAAGAAGTATATGTGGAACAGCCACCAGGTTTTATCTCTTCAACCCATCCCTCTTATGTTTTCAAACTGCATAAGGCTCTCTATGGTCTAAAGCAAGCTCCAAGAGCTTGGTATGAAACCCTAGCTAGCTTTCATTTAGAACATAAATTTTCAAGAGGCATTGTTGTTAGGACTTTGTTTATAAGACATCATCATGATAAAATTTTGTTAGTTCAAGTATATGTTGATGATATTATATTTGGATCTACTGATTTCAAACTTTACAAAAGGTTTTTTGACCTGATGCACTCCAAGTTTGAAATGAGTAGCATGGGTGAACTCTCTTATTTCCTTGGTCTTCAAGTGAAGCAAGCCCCTGATGGCATCTTCATATCTCAGTCCAAGTATGCTAAGGAATTAGTAAAAAGGTTTGGGATGGCTAATGCCTCTGCTATGAAGACACCCATTGCTTCCAATGCAGTAATTGATTCTGATGAAAAGGGTAAACCTGTTGATCAGAAAAATTATAGGGCCATTATTGGGTCCCTATTATATCTTACTGCAAGTAGACCTGATATAATGTTTGCAACATGTCTCTGTGCTATATTTCAAGTCAACCCTAAAGAATCTCATTTAATTCTCTGCAAGAGAATTTTAAGATATTTAAAAGGCTGCCCTAATCTAGGACTTTGGTATCCTACATAGTCAGAATTTGAATTATCTGGATATTCTGATGCTGACTATGCTGGATGCAGAGTTGACAAAAAAAGCACTTCAGGAACTTGTCAGTTCCTGGGTGATTGGTTAGTATCCTGGTTTTGCAAGAAACAATCTTCTGTGTCTACATCAACTACAGAAGCTGAATATATAGCAGCTGGTAGTTGCTGCTCACAGATCTTATGGATTCAAAATCAGCTACTGGATTATGGTTACTCTCTCAAAAATACAACCATATTTTGTGATAGTACTAGTGCCATATCAATTGCACAAAATCCAGTCATGCATTCTAGGACCAGGCATATAGAAATAAGACATCATTTTCTTAGAGATTGTGTAGACAAGAACAAGATTAATCTCAAGTTTATCCCCACTGATTTTCAAAGAGGAGATATTTTTACCAAGCCTTTGGATGTGCAAAAACATCTAATCTTTTTGAATCAGCTTGGAATGATAAATGGAATGGATTAAAATTGAATTTTGTCTTTGTAAAGATTTGATCAACGATCGTCGAACAGAGATCGACGATCTTCGAACTCATCTTGAGCTCAATCGTCGACCTGAGCTCGATGACAGCTCTGTGTGAAGACAAAAATCGTCGACCGGAGTTCGATGACTTTGCTTCATTAAATTAATCGTTGACCTAAGCTCGACTATCAATTTACGCCACTGAAATCTGAGACAAACGATACTATTTATTTTCAAATTAATCATTGACCTAAGATCGACGTCTGTGATTTTGTCGTCGGACAGAGATCGTCTTTTCATATTCCAAAACCTATATGTAGGTTTTTCTTCGATCTCAGTCCCGCGCGTTCATAATTTCCTCTTGCCCGTGATCTCTTATCTCTCCAGTCTACAGGTCTTCCATGGCGATTTCTCCAGCAGTTCTTTCAGCAATGAAGTTTGATACTGGCTTCGATGTCGACTTCGACTCCTTCAATCACTGTGATCCTATTTTTCAAGAAATGATACAGTTATGTGATGATCAGGGTTTGAAAAAGTTCATGACTACAAGGATAAATTATCTATCGTAGAAATTAAAGAATGGGTCATCTCTTCCTCAACTGATGACGGTTCAATGATCGGTTCCATCTCTGGACAACAAGTGACTCTAAACCCTACGATTCTTACTGAAATCTTTGAGTTAAAAATGGAACAGATGAGCTAGAACAGGATAGTTCAGAATATAGAAGAATGTTATTCGAGATGGGTCATGCTGAGGGTATCCCATCTAAGCTCTTAAAGAAATATTAATCTATTTCTTTTAAGTTTCTTGCGGATTTAGTGGGAAAGGTGCTGCTGGGTAAGCATTCAGCACATGATAACATAAACATGCAATAATTTGCCATCATGTCAGCTCTGGTAAATTAGAATTCCATAGACTGGGCTGGGTTGTTCTTTAATTTGATTAATAAAAAGAATAGTAAGAAGGAAGTTTGTCTAGGAAGGATTCTGGGAATCTTTCTTCAGAAGAAGGCTCCAGAGCTGTTGGTTTCTACAACAATAGCAATCAATGCCAGCAAGAGGTTGGACTCCTCTTTGTTTGGGAAGTGGGAGAGGAAAATTCAAAAGCCTTTCAAGGCTGGAACCTCCTTAAATTTATCTGAGGACACAAGGGAAGTAACAACCACTCCTAACCCTAATGAAGAAGTTCCGCCTCCTCCTCCAGCTTCCCCAGTCATCTCCAGAGTCCCTTCCATTCCTACCACTATGATTCAAACCTCTACTTCTTCCCCAGCTATCGTCTCATCTCCTACTCAGTCACCACTTCCCCTTCATCCACTTGAATCTCAAAACCTCCAAACAATAACCTTTCCAAATTTTGACCTACTCTCACCTCACTCATCCCCTTCTCGGCAGCATGGTTCACCCATCCATAGTGAAACCACTCCAGTAAGTTCTCCACTTACTTCCCCTCTCAACTCTCAAAGAAAATCACCTTTTCAGGATGAAATCATGACTGATTTACCTCCTCCTCCCTCTTTTCAATCTGTCTCAACTCAGACTCCAACTGAGTTTCTTCCTCTTGATCCCTCTTTTCTTCCTCATCTTCTGGAGCTCATCACTCCAACTCTCAAAACCTTAATAGCAAAGGCTATTTCACCTCTTGCTCTCTCTATCTCTACTCTATCTCTTCCCTTACTGCTTCCTCTATCCCTTCTTCATCTAGGGGCATGGCTCCAGTTTGCACTGAAACAAGGCAAGGGGATATGTCCAATGAAGATGCTGCAGGTTCAGTCTCAGTCTCCTCCAGAGGTGTAGGAAGAAGAAGTGTTTCAAAAATTTTGTGCAGACATAGTTCTTTACACAGATCTGCTAATGTCAGATGAAGACACTAATGTGTCAATTCCTGAGATTTCCAGTGGTTACTATTTTATTAATCTCTCTATTAGTTTACAAATTCTTTTACATTCATTCTCTCTATTTAGATCAGTTTTGTTTACAGATGAGATAAATTCTTCCAGGGCCATGGTCTGTTATACTAGACCCATGAGTCCTTCTGTTGTGGAACAAATTCTGCAAATTCAGTCAGCACCAGTTTATACAGATATTCCATCAGTTATATTGTGTACAGATATATCATCCCCTTTGGATGTTGAGCCTATGCTTTTGTTAGAAGAAAAGAATGAGTTTAATGTCATCTTAATTATTGATGAACTTATTCATCTAATGGCTGCAAGAAATTTGAGTTCAGCACTAGAGACAAGTGTAATAAAATTTGTGAGCTAAGTGCTCCTATTGCAGAAATGTCCTCTATGGACATTGATCCAGTTTCTAGTCCTATCGAACCCTCATATCCAATATATGGCTGTCCTCTTCCCTCCCTTGATGAAATTATTGCACTTGATATTAAGGAAGAAGCCCAAGAGAAGGCTGCCAAAAAGTCTGCTGACAAACAGATACAGGAAATTGATACAATGTATGACAATCCTCCTTATTCATCTAATGATGATGAGGATAATGATTCAGAGGATTTTGATCCCAAGAAAAAGAAATTATCAAAGAAAAGAAAGGCTGCTCCTAAGGAGGCACCCAATCCAGGCAATACTAATGACACTCCTTATTACATTTTGAAAGGAATCAAACTATATCCATGCATGGATATCTGGATGTGGTTATCTAAGAATGAGCAGAAAGCCAGGAAGAAGAGCAGGAGATATTCACCTCCTTCTCCTCAGAGGTTCAAAAGAGGTCATCCTCCTCCTCCTGCTGCTGCTGGTGCTTCTGGGATTGCTCCTCAAGCTTCTGATGCATCTTCCAGGCCTTCCTCCTTCACTAGGACATATCAAAGGCAGGATAGATCATCCAGATCTAAGCACAAAGGAAGCAATCAACAGCAAAGAAATCAAAACTCCTCAGAACAAGTTAAATAAGTCATTTATCAGAAACCCTCCTTCTCTCCTCCTCAACAACATAAAGTACTACCCAAAGTTCGAAGCACTGCTAACTATCAGTCCAGAAGACATGATGAGTCTCACAAGCCCAAGGGAAAGTATAGTGAGGTTGCCCCTCCAAGATCCCTTTATTCTTAAAGTTATGATCAGCATACTACTACAAGCTTTAAGGCTCAATCCACTCAATTCAAAGCAGTTTCAGTATTGCCTCCTCAAGAAGATCAGCCACCTGTTGATCAGGAACTTGAACCAAACTTTAGGATGGATAGGCTTTAGGAACTGATTGGTCTCTCTCAGATCAGAAAAGCTGTAGAAGAAGGAGAAGATCTATCTAAATTCTCTACTATGTCTTCCTGCAGAGAAAAACAACTGAATAAACTTCAAGTCAGCAAGAAAGTCTTTGATCCAGCTTATTATATGGCAATGCATCCAGAAGCTATTGTGCTGAGGACAAGCTCTCAAACATCTCTTGGTGGACAACACCTGATGATCTCTAAGAAGGATGTACCAGATCCTGATAGAAAGATAAACTTCTCTAAACCCTCCTCTGGTCCTTCTGATAAATTGTAGTTTCTATTTTGGTATGTCTCATTGATTAAACTGAGTATGTACAATGCATTACAATAACATATTTGCTGATGTTATTTCATCCCGATAGATATTTATGGTTTTTGTATTTTCCATTGTTTTTCAATTTTGTTCTTGAGTGACCTCACACAAATAGGTGGAGATTGTTGGAACCCTTGTTTGGATTTGTGCTAGGTTCACTCTTAGGATGTTTTGACCCCCAATGTACAGCCAGGGTCTTGGTCTAGTCTAAGTTAGGTTTTTTTAGGTCAAGCTTGTGAAGACCAGCATTGCAGTGGACTCAGACTTAGGCTCAAAAAGTTTGTGGATTTTCTATATCAGTTCGACGATAGTCGAACTCCGCTCGATGATCGTCGATCTCCCATCGACGATCTCAGAGTCTTGAACTCTGAACTGAGCTCGACGATCTACGAGCTCAGTTCGACGTTTTGGTTCTCTTAGCAGTAATCTCTATTCTACGATAGTTGTTCTCAGGTCGACGATCTCTTATCTCAGCTTGACGATCTCTGGACAAAGCTCTATGATTTCTTGCTGCTTTCAGTTGTGAGTTTTTCAGTACAGTTAGAAGAATTTTTTTTAAGGCATATATATTATGTTAATTGATGTTGCTATTTCCAAGGCTATTAGCCGTTTCATGAAGCATTAATTATGGCTTTCACAGAATATTTCTTTAGCATATTTTATGAAGGCAAATATGGAAGTGCATTTATGTTGCAAGCATTTCTAGCCGTTGGGCTTCTAAAATATTGTAGAATATTATGCATTGTCTAGGGATTTCAAATTTATGCCTTTTCTTATTCTGACTGCATTTATATCTCAGAATATAACAGTGAAGTAAAAAAAGATTTTACAAAAAGAAGATTCAGATAAACAGGGATATATGTATATACACAGAGAATTTTCTTAAGAACAAACCAATCATTTTCCAACTCTCAAGGACTGTTGCTCTGCTATAATAAGGAAGAAGGAGAATCTTTCATAACTATCTCTTGAGTCTTCTTCATTCCTCAGGCCTCAAGGATTCACATAGAGCTTTAATCTTCTTCAATCATCAGATCTAAAAAGGCTCTACTACAGTTCTTCTTGAAGACCTACACCCAGGGCCAAGTTCTTTCTTCCTGAATGAATTTTACATCTCAGGGGGAGCTTGGACATTTTTCTTCAATCCATATTATCTTCTCACTTGATTGAGATAGAGAAGATTTCTTTTTATTTCTCTTCTTAACTCCATCTATACAGGGTTATCTCTCCCTTCAAAAGTGAACTCTTGGTGATATGGAACCTGAACAAAAACCTATTGGATTTTGCGCTCCTGATCAAAAGCTCAAAGGGTCTCTAGATCTACCTGCAGCAGATCTTGTGGTTGCAGGGCACCTGATCAAAAACCTGTAGTGGATTCCTACCTGGGTGGTAGAAGAGTGGATGTACCCAGATTTGGGGAACCACTATAAAATTTCTTGTGTTGTCTGGATGCTTTGTGTTTTCTTTTTGTGTTGTGCTGTGACTGTTTCTAATTTCTTTTCTAATATATTAGTATCATTAACTTAATTCCGCACTAAATCTAAACAAAAATTTTAAATACTCTATTCACCCCCCCCCCTCTAGAGTAAAGTCTATCTATCTCTCTCTTTCAGAACCTTCTTGCGGCACAAGACTCGTATCCCCTTGTCGTCAATCCGGAATGCTTCTAGGTGAACTGACCGATCAGATGCTACCGGCCCATCCGTGGTCGTAATCTGCTGCTCCGGGCATAGTAGAGCTCTCCTAAGAGAGGATACGTGGAACACGTCATGCAGATCCACCAGCTCCGGTGGCAGCTCTAGCCTGTATGCAAAGGGACCAATCCATTCCAGGATCCTGTAAGGCCCCATATACCATGGGCTGAGCTACTTCTTCCAACCACGCACCCGTGAAACACCATGCATCGGTCGGATCTTAAAGAATACTCGGTCCCCCAACTAAAACTCCACCTGACGATGACGAGCAACATAATACTTTGTCTGTCTACTTTGTGCCTCTAACTTCCTGTCCCGTATCAGCCTCACCTGAGCCTCGGTATCCTCAACAAAATCTGAGCCCAGAACCATCGGATCCTCGTCATGTACCCATGAAAGCAAAGTCCTACAACTTCATCCGTATTGGTCCTCATAAGGAGCCATCCATATGCTGGACTGGTAGTTGTTATTATATGAGAACTCGATCAGTGGCAACAGCTTCTCCCAAGGCTCTCCGCAGTCCAGAATGCATAGTCGCAGTAGATCTTCCAATGTCCGATTGGTGCGTTCCGTCTGCCCGTCGGTCTGGGGATGAAAAGCTGTACTGAATTTCAACCGAGTGTCCAAGTAAGTCTACACTCATCTCCACTCCCTAGACATAAACTTTCAATCTGGATCCGATACAATTGTCCTGGGTACGCCACTATTATGGATGAACTGCTCTACGAATTTCCGAACCAACACACCAATCGAGTCATCCTTCCTGATCGGGATAAATCTTGCTACCTTCGTTAGTCGGTCTATGATTACCCAGATCGAATCATTCCTTGTCCGTGATCGGGGAAGCCCATGTATGAAGTCCATCGCGATGTCCTCGAACTTCCACTCTGGCACTGGGAGTGGCTGCAACAATCCTGCGGGGTTTCTGCACTCTTCCTTCACCAGCTGGCATATCTCGCAGTGGGTCACGAAGTAGGTGATATCCTTCTTCATGCCTGGTAAGTATATGGTCTACTTCAGTTCCCCAGTCATCTTCGTAACTCCCAGGTGTACTGAATACTGACTGTAGTGGGCCTCCGTCATGATATCCTCCCGGACCTGGCCTCCCTCTGGTATATAAACCTGTCCTCAGAAGCACACCAAGTCATCTGTCGATGTGTAATCCCCAACAATACCTTCCTCCAAGGACCAGAATATCGGCTCCAGCTTGGCATTCTGCCTCTGCCCATCTCTGACTCGATCTCAAATGTCATCAGTAGCACTCATTGCGGCTAAATACTCCTCATAAAGCAAGGGGTAATCAGACAACACCAACGTGATGTACATATCCCGTAATCTCTACACCTGCTCCATGGACATAATCTGTGGCTCCGCCCCGGAGGTGGAGGCTCTCTGACTCAGCGCATCGGCAAGCACGTTCTCCTTCCCTGGGTGTTAATGCATCTCAAACTGGTAATCTGCTAAAAATTCCATCCATCGCCTCTGCCTGATGTTCAGCTCCTTCTGCATGTCCACATACTTCAAGTTTTTGTGATTGGAGTATATGTCACAGTGGACACCATATAGATAATGTCGCCAGACTTTCAGAGCAAACACGACCGCTCCCATCTCTAGGTCATGAACAGTATAGTTCTGCGCATGCTTCTTCAGCTGGCGAAAATAATAAGCAATCACGTGGCCCTTCTGCATTAGCACTGTTCCCATGCCCTGGTAGGAAGCGTCGGTGTAGACCTGGAGTCCTTCTTTCCCCGAAGGAACGGAAAGTATAGGAGCCGAGGTGAGTCGATACTTCAGCTCCTGGAAAGCCACCTCGCACTGCGGGGTCCATACAAAGGGCTCATCCTTCCTTGTGAGGGATGTGAGTGGAAGGGCAATTTGAGAGAAACCCTCCACGAACTTCTGGTAATAACCGGCAAGTCCTTGAAAACTCCGCACGTCTGTGGCCACCTTCAGCCGCGGCCAATCCCTAACTTCCTGAATCTTTGCCGGGTCCACTGTCAACCCGGCACCACTGATGATATGCCATAGGAAAGCCACCTCCTTCAACCAGAATTGGAATTTACTGAACTTCGTATATAGCTGGTGCTCCCGCAGCCTCTCTAGGGTCAGCGTCAGATGTCGAGTGTGCTCCTCCTCTGTCCTCGAGTAGATGAGGATGTCAACAATAAACACAATGACAAACACATCAAGATATGCCTCGAACACCCGATTCATGAGGCTCATGAACACTGACGGTGCATTCGTGAGCCCAAATTGCATCATTGTAAACTCGAACAACAAATATCTGCTACTGAAGGTAGTCTTCGGAATGTCCTCCTCCTGAATCCACAGCTGGTAGTATCCCGATCGCAAATCTAGTTTTGAAAATAAATGCGCACCCTCCAGCTGATCAAACAGCACATCAATCCTTGGCAACGAATAGGTATTCCGGACTGTCAGCCGGTTCAGTGCTCGGTAGTCGATGCACAATCTAAGTGTCTCGTCCTTCTTCTTGACGAATAACACTAGGGCTCCATATTGTGAAGAGCTCGGTCGTACAAATCCGGTTTCCACTAGCTCCAACAGCTAGCTTTGAAACTTAGTCAACTCCTTCGGGGCCATCTAGTATGGGGCTCTAGATGCCGGCTTAGACCCTGGCACCAAAATCATGCTCCTGATGCGGTGGTAGCCCTGACAGCTTCTCTGGGAATAATTACGCAAAATCCCGCACCACTGGAATATCAGAGATAGAATCTTTGGAATCAGCCAATTCAAACAATACTTCATAGACATCCTCCCCCTATAAGTGAGTCTTGATGACCTGTACGGATGATAGTAAGAGATGGGGAATAGGTCTAATACCTTTGATGACGATGTGGGAATCCCCATGCCTCATAGTGATCCTCTTTGACAGGCAGTCGAACTGGGCATGGTTCCAATGCTACCATGTCATGCCCAGGATCAAATCATAGACTGTCATCCTTAGGATCGTTGTTGGTGCATCAAATGCCTTCCCTCCGATCTCCGCCTCCATGTTATAGTGAGCTGAGGTGAACAGCTCCAATCTGTTAGGTAGTCATATCCTCATCATCAAGCTAGTGAATCGCTCCACGCCTTCTAACCCTTCCACGAAGGCTTCTGACACGAATGAGTGTGAAGCACCCATTTCGAAAAGTGTATAAGCGGGCTTGCCCCTGATGAAGACTATGCCTGGGGTAGTTAAATGTCTTAGAAATCTAGTTATGGTTTTCTTTCCTAATTTTTAAATTTTATATCCAGGAATCTAATTATTTAGGAAAGAAAACTTAAAATTTATTGGCGTACATGTGATCACTTACTCCGGGTTTCGTGGTTGAGCCAGATCCAGAGCATACACTTTCTCCCTCTCCTGCCTGCGGTCTCCGCCCTGGTATCCATGTCCTCGGCCACATCCTCGGCCTCCATAATACTGAGCAGGCTGGGCAGCCGGTGGTGTTGGTAGTGGTGCCCCCTTCATGGGGCAGTTCCTTCGAATATGCCCCACCTGATGACAGTTGAATCACTCTGGCGGGTGATATGTCATACCCCCAGGTCGCTGTATCTCCCGCATCTAGAGAGGATGAGGGGCAATCACCACTTGTTCCCTCTACTCCTGTCTCACCTCCTAACGAGGCTGATCTTCTGTAAGATCCGCCTTTTCCCTTTTCGAAGGCATCCCGGATCTTATGCCCAGAACCGCCGCCTTACGGTGACACTAACTCCTGAGTTAGTCGACACCGTAAGACACTGATTCTGCCGGCTATTACGATCATTTTTCACTAGAGATGCGGAAGTAAAAGTGTTTAAACAAGTTAATACACATGTCCACAGAAGTCACAGAGCATATCATATATATATGGAAATGAAAGAGCTACTATAGTCCATAATGAGTACAAAAGAGAAAGTAGGGCTTATGCCCATATACATCAATAGAAATCAGACTCTCTCTCACAAAACGGAAAGCTGTAAACTACGCTATCTACTACATCTACTCCCACCTGAGGTCGTGCGGTAGTAGTGTCTGGTGGTGGTGGTAGCTGCTCCTCATGCCCTGCCTCCTCGTCCCGCTGGACGTGCTGGTCCACCTCCTCGAACTCCTAAAAAGGGGGAGTCAACGTATGTTAGTCAAAAAGACTAAGTCGTATCCTCAACACCTCCTCCTGTCGCTCTTAGGCACCGGATGGAAGGAGGATGCGGAGGACAACAAGGGGTAGCAAAGTGGAAGCAGGTGACATTTCTATCTAGCAGGAGTAAGTAAAATCTAGCAGTTCTATATATAATCTAGCAGTTCTATATAAAGTGCAAGTAAGTAAAGACAGTGCAGAAAGAAAAGGACTGCAGTAAGAAGATAGAACTGGAAGTAAATGCAGTACAGAAAGGAAAGTACGCTACTGCTACTCCTACTCCTATCAATATCACAGAAGTACCCCAACTTATATGAACGCCCATACGAACTTATAAGTTAGGGTTTCCAAAAGTAACTTATCATATAAACCGCCCATACAATTTATATGATAAGGATCTATGAAGCGTATGTCCTAATGAATGAATGTATGTTATGATGAGTATGTTAAACATGCAAGTGCAACACACACACATGACTCCGTGATCACAGACCTTTAGTTCCCTCTTTTTGAGAGCTTGCATCACTCTCGGGTACTACCATTGTGGCTACGGCAACAGTGGAGCGGGCTCTCCACTTCTAGGTGGGTATAAGCACTACCAGACCTAGACCCCTCTCATACGCCTCTGTACATATCCTAGGTGCACTCTAGAGTTTTGCGTACGTATTTTGCTGACTTCCCGTCAGTCTTGTAGGTCGAGTGTACGTCTTCGGGGATTCCGCAGTATTATATTTTTAGCACACTGGCCCCTCCACCCGTACTCCTCGCCCGAGTCATCGTACTGCCATCGGTGCATCGACTGGCCAGTCCCGCGTGACTCGCCACTAATTTTATGCACATGCAAGGTATTAATCTGAGCTTCCTGCTCGTACTGATATTGCTAACACATTCCCTCCAATCCAATTTGGGTGAGCAAGTGCTTGTATCCCTCCAACCTTATGAAACAGGTGAGCAAGCCACTCGTATCCCTCCAACCCGGTTAGGATGAGCTCATTACTGGTATCCCTCCAACCTTATGAAACAGGTGAGCAAGGCTTGTATGAGGTTTCCAACCTTATTAAACCGGTGAACCTATCGCGTAGAACTCCAGGCCTATTAGACTACTCTTGTCTAAGGTTTATTACACATAACCGTTTAGGGTGAATCCCAGGACTGCCCAAGGTATGCCCAATGAAGGGGTCTCGAAGGCACTAGGAACTACGATGGGATGACAAGCCCAAAGTTCCCTTTCGCAAGGATAATTAATTTTAGTTGGTGTTTACCCGTTACCCACGATTCTCCTTTAGTATTACTCCTTAGTGGCCTAATGACTTATGGTGTTAATCGGAAGTCGAGGGTTTCCCGTCGGACTCCGTTATGCCTATTGTAAAGTGATTTGCACTCTATCCCTCGTTACTATACTTATGACGCTATCAACACCACCCGGGTTTATTCCCAATTTCCACAACTATCCCATTTTATTCTATCTCCCGGTGGTCCTAGTAGGGTAAACCTACTTATGCTAAATGTAGCCCCAGACCTAATACCACCCTGCCATATTCAAATTACACTACCATCCCCATCGTTCTGTTCATTAATCTAGGGTGGTATTCTCTAGATAAGTATTTACGTACGACACATCTATCGAGACTGAGCGACTAGGGTAAGATGACCTAACTAATGATCAATTGAATGAACTTCCAAATGCGTTGTATTGTGTTTAATCACATGATATTATTATAAATATGATACATCGATTTATTCATTATTTTATCTCCACCAGAATCATTCAATTATTGTTAAGGGTAAAATTGTCATTTTCCCGTATACTTATGAATTAAATCTTCAATTTATCAAGTCGAACCTCAAGGGCTCGAATATGTCTCCCATGAGTTTAAATAATATCATTAGGGTTTTGTAAATCCTCTAGACCCTAGTTTGATTCATTTTAGAAAATTCTTAAGTGTTCACCAAATTCTCAAAAATTGTCAAATTCGCTAAGTGTGGGATTTTTGCTCCCCAAAAATCCCAACTAATTTAGGGTTTGAAATTTAGGATTTGCCTCCTCCAGTATATGCTCCTCCACCTCTTCAGATTCATGGACCGATCGGGCAGGAAGATCAAGGTCAGAGACAAGTGGTCTGTTTTGGGTGCCACCAGCCGGGGCACTATAGAGCTGATTGTCCACAGCAGTTCCGTCAGCTTCCTCCTCCTCCTCCACCCCCTCCAGTGGCCCCTCCAGCATACCAGGGCCGAGGTCGAGGACGAGGCCGAGGCCGAGGACGAGGACATCACGGCCGAGGCAGGGGTCGCGATCAGATGTACGCCTTGGATCTTGCCGTTCCAAGAAACCCAGAGGAGGTCATTACAGGTAATTTAAAACCTTAAAAGTTTTATTTCCTTCAAATTACTTGATCTTATAAGCTCATTAAGCCTCGTAGAATAACACTTGTTAAAATAATCAAAACCTCAGGCATAGTCATCGTCAATGGCAAACCCGCCCATACCTTATACGACACGGGTGCTACACACTCATTCATATCAGAAGCCTTCATCGAAGGGCTAGATGGCGTGGAAAGATTCACGGGCACGGAGAGAAGGGTGCGTCTGCCCGACGGCTCGGAGATAGTGACTACGGAGCATTGCAACCTGGAGGGCGAGATCACTGGCAAGATATTCCAGATACCGGGGACGATCCTGATGCTGCAGGACTTCAACATTATTCTGGGCATGGTGTGGTTACATTGGAACTACACCCAAATATACTGTCTGTCCAAGAGGATCACCCTCAGGCATGGCGACTCCTACGTCACCATCGAAGGTATCCGACCTATCCCATCTCTTTCATTATCTTCTGTACAGGCTGTCAAAGCCTACGAGCAGGGCGAGGAGGTGTATCTTGTATGCTTCGAGATGATAATGGCGGAGACGGCCATTTCCGATATACCCGTGGTTCGGGATTTCTCCGACGTATTCCCGGAGAAATTGCCCGGACTACCGCCGGCCAGAGACACCGACTTCCGTATCCAGTTGATACCGGATGCCAAGCCCGTATCCCGGGCACCGTACCGGATGGCTCCAAGGGAGCTGGCAGAGTTCACGACGCTGTTACAGGAGCTAGTGGAGTCCGGATTTGTCCGGCCTAGTTCATCGCCCTGGGGAGCACCAGTTTTGTTCGTAAAGAAGAAAGACGGTTCGCTCCGTTTGTGCATCGATTACCGGGAGTTGAACCGGCTTACGGTCCGGAACACTTACCCACTGCAACGGATTGATGAGCTATTCGATCAGCTTCAGGGAGCATTCTGGTTTTCGAAGCTGGACTTGAGATCTGGATACTATCAGCTGCGGATCCAAGAGGAGGACATACCGAAGACGGCATTCAGTTCTCGGTATGGCTTGTTTGAGTTTACGGTGATGCCCTTCGGGCTCATGAATGCGCCCTCAGCATTCATGAGTCTGATGAACCGTGTATTCGAGCCTTACTTGGATCGGTTCGTCATAGTCTTCATCGACGACATTTTGGTCTATTCCAAGACCAAGGAGGAACATACGCAGCATCTATCGTTGGTTTTGGGAAAGCTGAGGGAGCATAACATGTATGCTAAGTTCTCTAAGTGCCAGTTCTGGCTTGAGGAGGTAACATTCTTGGGACACACCATCAGTGGGGCTGGACTAGCCGTGGATCCAGCTAAGATCGAGGCAGTTAGAGATTGTCCGCAGCCGAAATCGGCTACGGAGATACGCAGCTTCTTGGGGCTAGCAGGCTACTACCGCAAGTTTGTGGAGGGGTTTTCCAGGATAGCTCTCCCCCTCACATCCTTGACGAAGAAAGAGGCAGAATTTCATTGGTCTGAGAAGTGCGAGGCAGCGTTCCAGGAATTGAAGAGCAGGCTCACCTCATCCCCTATCCTTGCACTTCCAGCTGGGAAGGAAGGATTCCAGATTTACACCGACGCATCATACCAGGGGATGGGTGCTGTCCTAATGCAACATGGTCATGTGATAGCATACGCTTCGAGACAGTTGAAGAAGCACGAGCACAACTACCCAGTCCATGACCTAGAACTCGGGGCAGTGGTATTCGCATTAAAGATATGGAGGCACTATCTGTACGGTATCCATTGTGATATTTTCTCCGATCACAAGAATCTCAAGTACATCGACACTCAGAAGGATCTGAATCTACGCCAGAGGAGATGGCTAGAATTCCTATGTGACTATCAGTACAAAATCCATTACCACCAGGGGAAGGCAAACACTGTGGCGGATGCCTTGAGCAGGAGAGCCGGCACTACTGGTCCGGAACATCGGGTGGGAGCTATGTCGTTGGCTCAAATGATGGAGGGCATGCACATTACTGTGGTGTCAGAGACTGAGCCAGAGCTATACCGGGAGTATGTGAACTCCCTGATTAGCGATTGTGACATTCGGGAGCGCATCTGGGCGCATCAGAGGCAGGATGCAGATTTAGAGCCGATATTCGGAGCCCTAGCTGAGGGCAAGGCAGAGGATTACACGCTACGCGACGACCTCGTTCATTTCCGTGGCCGTATATACATACCCGCAGGAGGTGGTATCCGGGAGGACATACTCAGGGAGTCGCACCAATCACAGTACTCAGTGCACCCCGGTATCACCAAGATGTCGGCTGATATACAGAAGAGCATGTACTGGCCCGGGATGAAGAGGGAGATCATACATTATGTTACACACTGCGAGGCATGTCAGCTAGTGAAAGCTGAATGCAAGAGCCCAGGAGGGTTATTACAGCCATTACCGGTGCCAGAGTGGAAGTTTGAGGATATTGCTATGGATTTTGTGCATGGGTTGCCTCGCTCCCACTCTGGGCACGATTCCATTTGGGTCATCGTCGATAGATTGACCAAGGTAGCCAGATTCATACCGATCCGGAAGGACGCCCCAGTTGCCGTATTGGTGAGATTGTTTGTGGAGCAGTTCGTTAGATACCACGGCGTCCCCAGGACGATTGTCTCGGATCGTGACGGTCGATTCACTTCTAGGGAGTGGAGGGCAGTGCATGCTTACTTAGGTTCGCAGCTCTCTTTCAGCACTGCCTTCCACCCACAGACCGACGGTCAGACAGAGCGGACCAACAGGACTATGGAGGATCTGCTGCGTCTTTGTATTTTGGATACGGGGAAGCCCTGGGAGCGACTGTTGCCCTTGATTAAGTTTTCTTATAATAATAGTCACCAGGCGAGCATTGGGATGGCTCCTTACGAGGCACTATATGGGAGGAGGTGTCGGACACCTCTATCATGGGTACAAGATGAGGATACACGAGCTCACGGTTCAGAGTATGTCGAGGATACAGAGGCTCAGATACGTCTGGTCAGAGATTGGATGTTGGAGGCCCAGAGCAGACAGGCGAAGTATTACGATGCGCGGCATCGTAAGGTGGAGTTCCAGGTGGGAGACAGGGTTTTCTTGAAGATACGTCCAGTGCACGGTGTTTCCCGGGTGCGGAGGCACAAGAAGCTCAGTCCGAGATATATGGGGCCTTACTTGATCCTGGAGCGGATCGGCCCCTTGGCTTACCGACTGCAGCTACCGATAGAGTTGAGAACTCTGCACGACGTCTTTCACGTCTCCTCCCTACGATGAGCACTCCTTCGCACTGAGCAGCATATTTCTACTACCGACGGGCCAGTAGCATCAGATCGATCAGTTCGTTTAGAGCCGGTCCGGATCGACGATACCGCGGTCCGACTATTGCGGAAAAAGAAGGTCCCTCTCGTGAAGGTGTTGTGGTCCAACCACGGACGGGAGGAGCACACCTGGGAGCCGAGGGATCTCATGATGGAGCGACACTCGGAGCTATTCTCCTCAGGTACAACTTAGTTTTATAGATTCCTTTTTTTTTACGTTTCGAATCTTTTATAAGCTTGTCGCAGAAACCCCGTAGCCCGAACTTAAATTTCGGGGACGAAATTATTTTTTTTGTTTATAGGGTTTGTAACATCCCAAATTTCAAATAACTTAGATTTGGGTTAGGCATGTGGTGGATGCTAGGGTTTAGCTAGGTTTGACCCTGGGAAGAGGATTTAGACCATGTGGGGCCCACTATGAGGCCCAAGTCAACCTAGGTCAAACTAGGCTAAATACAAACCCTAGCCACACCATGACCCCACCACATTGCCCTAACCCTAAATACAATCTAAGTGGACCCTAGGGTAGGCCATGGGGTCAACTAGTTGACCCATGTTGGGTCAAGTCAACATTTTGACCTAAATAGTGAAAATGGTGCCCTAGCCCAATCCACTAGGTTGGGTCCACCCAAACCAACCCAAAATCACTAGGTGGGTCTAAAGTGACCCTATACCCCCTATGGAAGAGAAAAATAGGGGCATGCAATGGTAATTTTGGGAATTACCTAGGAGAGAGAAAATGTGATAAATAGGAGAGAGAAAGTGTTGAGAGATTGGTTTGGGCCACTTGGGCTCATCCCACCAACTCATAATGGGTTGGCTGACCATATAGGTGTATTAGGAGGTGTGGGGGCCCACCATGCAGCCTTGGGTCAAGCCCAAGCCCAACCCGAGCCCTATCTAGCCTATTCCATTTATGTGAGCCAATTCCCCCACCTCTCCACTCACCCAATCCAACTCTACCCTTGGAACCCGACCCATTAGGGTCTAATTAACCCAGCTTGGAGCAGTAGGGCCCACTCCCACACACCCAACCAGCCCACACACCCAACCCGAGCCCCCCACCTTGGTGAAATCGCCCATCCTAGGTGAAATCGCCCATGCCTAGGTGAAATCGCCCCCCCCCCCTCTCTTATCTCAGCCCAAAACTGAGCTCACTCACTCACTCCCCCTTCATCCCTACCCCAGAGAGAGAGAGAGAGGAAAGAAGTCAGCTGCAGCCATGGCAAGCCGAGGAGATCGCCGGAGTTTTCATCCCATGGGTACTCGCCACCACCCTCAACCACAACCGCCGCCAATGGTCCGTATCCCTTCCCCTCCAAGCGTACTAGTTTCCTAGATCAACTAGGCTAGAGGTCGAGCTCAAACGAGCTCGACGTTAGGAAATCAAAAGCTCGAAAATCTGTAAAAATGGCGATTTAGGGAGCTCTCGGCTTGGTTGTGCCGCCGCCGTCCGCCGCTCTCCGCCGCCCAGTCGCCGGCCAGCTCTAGCCCCGACCACCGTGAGGCCGGGGAATGACTTGGCCGGAGGCCCCGCCGCCGGCGATGGCCGGGAATCGCCCCGCAAAAGGGCCCTGCGTCGGATTTTGGCCATGCATGCTGCATGGGGAAGAAAAGCAGCCACCGTCCGATTGGCTTTAAGAATCGTGCAGGCTTAATTTATTCATTTAAGTTATTATTAATAAATCTGTTATTATTAAATACATAAATAGTGATTAACTTTGTAACATTTTAGCAGTCGCCTTGCATGATAATATTAAGGCCCAAACAGACTCTTGATGAATTTTTGCCCAACATGAATATTGTAGATCTCTGTGTTAGCTTTGATTTGACATGTTACTCATCAAATTTGGTTAAGTATTCTGCCCTGTAGGTGCATTTTACTAGGACTACTCCTAGGGTAGGACAGAAACTAAATTAATTCCTCAGCCCAAACCCTTTGTCCAAATGGGCTAAAATTTGGGCTAGGTTACTAAATTAGGCTTATCTAGGCCCTCCCCAAAAACCAGAATTTTTGGGGAATATTTTGCTATAGTTTTTACAAAAATACCCAAAAGTAAATAAATGTGATTTTTGGAGTTTCCTAACTCCAAATGGCCCCAAATCTTGGTGGCACCCTCTCATGAGTATATTAGACCCATGGTTACAATTTGGGCTAAATTGATGCACTGCATGTTGAGGAATCCCACTTGCATGTTTGAGAAATAATATTTGGCTTGGGCTGCAAATAGCAATTTTGCAGAATTTCAAATGGCTGCCCAAGCCAAACCAGAAGCCCCCTTGACCTGAGATTTTGGTCAGAGGTATAATTAGGGCATATTTAGGCCCTGCCCAAAAATGGGCTTGATTGGGAAATAAAATGTGGGAAAATTACCAAAATACCCCTAGGGCTTAACTAGGTGATTCTTGGAGTTAGCTAACTCCAAATGGCCCCATATTTTGGTGGCTGGCCCTTAGGGACCATATAGACCAGTGGTAGAAATTTCTCTGAAATTGGAACAAGTCATGTTGGGAAAGACCCACATGCAAGAATTGAACTACTTAGGCTCGGGGTGCAAATAGCAAATGTAAAACCTGTTTATGATATTTGCCTAAAGGGGTGCATTTAGAAAGCACACCCCCTGATTAGTAGACCAGTAGGGTATAAGTTCAAACCCTAAATTAGTTGGGATTTTTGGGGAGGGCCTAGATAAGCCTAATTTAGTAACCTAGCCCAAATTTCAGCCCATTTGGACCAAGGGTTTGGGCTGAGGAATTAATTTAATTTCTGTCCTACCCTAGGAGTAGTCCTAGTAAAATGGACCTACATGGCAGAATACTTAACCAAATTTGATGAGTAACATGTCAAATCAAAGCTAACACAGAGATCTACAATATTCATGTTGGGCAAAAATTCATCAGGAGGCTGTAAGGGCCTTAATATTATCATGCAAGGCGACTGCTAAAATGTTACAAAGTTAATCACTATTTATGTATTTAATAATAATAGATTTATTAATAATAACTTAAATGAATAAATCAAGCCTGCACGATTCTTAAAGCCAATCGGACGGTGGCTGCTTTTCTTCCCCATGCAGCATGCATGGCCAAAATCCGACGCAGGGCCCTTTTGCGGGGCGATTCCCGTTCATCGCCGGCGGCGGGGCCTCCGGCCAAGTCATTCCCCGGCCCCACGGTGGTCGGGGCTAGAGCTGGCCGGTGACTGGGCGGCGGAGAGCGGCGGACGGCGGCGGCGCAACCAAGCCGAGAGCTCCCTAAATCGCCATTTTTACAGATTTTCGAGCTTTTGATTTCCTAACGTCGAGCTCGTTTAAGCTCGACCTCTAGCCTAGTTGATCTAGGAAACTAGTACGCTTGGAGGGGAAGGGATACAGACCATTGGCGGCGGTTGTGGTTGAGGGTGGTGGCGAGTACCCATGGGATGAAAACTCCGGCGATCTCCTCGGCTTGTCATGGCTGCAGCTGACTTCTTTCCTCTCTCTCTCTCTCTCTGGGGTAGGGATGAAGGGGAGTGAGTGAGTGAGCTCGGTTTTGGGCTGAGATAAGAGAGGGGGGGGGGCGATTTCACCTAGGCATGGGCGATTTCACCTAGGATGGGCGATTTCACCAAGGTGGGGGGCTCGGGTTGGGTGTGTGGGCTGGTTGGGTGTGTGGGAGTGGGCCCTACTGCTCCAAGCTGGGTTAATTAGACCCTAATGGGTCGGGTTCCAAGGGTAGAGTTGGATTGGGTGAGTAGAGAGGTGGGGGAATTGGCTCACATAAATGGAATAGGCTAGATATGGCTCGGGTTGGGCTTGGGCTTGACCCAAGGCTGCATGGTGGGCCCCCACACCTCCTAATACACCTATATGGTCAGCCAACCCATTATGAGTTGGTGGGATGAGCCCAAGTGGCCCAAACCAATCTCTCAACACTTTCTCTCTCCTATTTATCACATTTTCTCTCTCCTAGGTAATTCCCAAAATTACCATTGCCTGCCCCTATTTTTCTCTTCCATAGGGGGTATAGGGTCACTTTAGACCAACCTAGTGATTTTGGGTTGGTTTGGGTGGACCCAACCTAGTGGATTGGGCTAGGGCACCATTTTCACTATTTAGGTCAAAATGTTGACTTGACCCAACATGGGTCAACTAGTGTACCCCATGGCCTACCCTAGGGTCCACTTAGATTGTATTTAGGGTTAGGGCAATGTGGTGGGGTCATGGTGTGGCTAGGGTTTGTATTTAGCCTAGTTTGACCTAGGTTGACTTGGGCCTCATAGTGGGCCCCACATGGTCTAAATCCTCTTCCCAGGGTCAAACCTAGCTAAACCCTAGCATCCACCACATGCCTAACCCAAATCTAAGTTATTTGAAATTTGGGATGTTACATCTTCTGCCCTCTAACCATCTCTCTCATCAGTAATGCGGCCCTGCCGCTGATCATTTCTGGCTCCCAAGCCCTGATCCTCAGTTGGCCATTGCCGGCCTCGAGTAGTGTGCTAATCTGCCTCAATCCTCTTTTCCATCTCTAATATCCGAGTAATAGGTCCATATGACACGAACAATATAGCCTCCCTCAGATCCTTTCTCAGTCCCTTATAGAACCTCTTGGTATATCCTGCCTCATCCAACTGATAAGAATCCGCAAATCGGGCCAGATGGTTAAAATCACGGTGGTACTCAACCACCATCTTGTTGCCTTGCCTCAACTGTAAAAAAACTGTCTTCCAGCTCATCTCTGGCCGACTGTGGAACAAAATGCTCCAACAGTGCGGCCTTGAACTCACCCCAAGCAATCTCTGCAACCTCTCTATCAGCAAACGTCGTGTCCAGCGATGTCTTTCACCATCTCTTTGCATGGGACTCCAAGCAAGAGACAACAAAAGGCACCATCTCCTCCCAAGGGCACTGTATCCCTATCAGCATCTCATATATGATGTCCAACCACTCCTCCGTCTGAATGACCGACTCTGTTCCCAAGTACGATGGGGGAGAAAGTCCTCGAAAAATGCTCAACCAGTTGGCCCCCGGGTTTGGTTGCGGAGCCGGAACCAGCTGAGCCTCGAAAGCCTCTAGTATGGCTGTCAGAGTCTGCCCCATCTCCGATTGTAGAAACGGAGTTGGGACCGGGGGTGGTGGTGCAACATTCGGAGTTGGCTGGACTCCGCCCTGTGGTGTAAGCTGTGCTGGGGGCTACGTAACAAAATTCATTCGTAAGTAAATAACTAAAACCAAATTAAAAGGTGGACAATTTAAGTGTGATCTCCCATATGGGCCCACCACTACTTTCCCTGCTTAGTTTGTCCCCAAACTAAACTCGTGCGGGGGTGACCCAGGGATTATGGACTGGTACTTTTTCCGATCGAGGTTCCCTCTGATACCACTTGTAAGACCCTATTTTTTTCTTTTTCAACACTGGGGTCTTAGGCCCAGAACCGTCGCTTTGTGATGACACCTTCACGTTCGGGAAGGTCGCCACTGCAAAATGCCGATTCTGCAAGCCAAACTCGATCACAATAGTAGCAAAATAGTAATAACAAGTCCACAAAAATCACCTATAAAGAAAATAGTCTCCACGAAGAGAGTGTCCACAGATATAATAAAAGTACAGAAAGTTAGGGCTCATGCCCGGAACATCAAAATCCTCACTATATATATCTCTCATAGAGGAAGCAAAACTAATAAACTACTAGATATCTGGACTCACAGTCCTAGTAATCTGAACTCCAGTACTAGACTGCCCCATCTCCAAATATGCCAACCTCCGGGGCTGCTCCTCCATATTGGGCTCCACGGTCCCCTAAAATGATGTGGTTCAAAAACCCTTAGTCTAAAAGACTAAGTCCTATCATCCCCTGCCCCTTCCCCTATGGCTCCTAGGCACCGAGCAGGGAGGAAGAAAGGAGAGGACATGATAGTGGAGAATAGCAAATGCAGGTGATGGTGGAACTAATCTAGCAGTTGATGAGCATGTATAAATATAACAATAACAGAGGTAAGAAAAGCTACTACAAAAATAAGTAACCTTTGCTTATATGAAAGCACATAAGCCAAGGGATCTTTTGCATGGCTACTATCGTATAAAAATTACTATACCAATTTATATATTTACAGAATAAAAACCTTAACTTATAAGCACGCTCGCATGAACTTATAAACCAAGGGGTCGTTTTGCAGGGCCTATTGTATAAAGCGTCCCATACCACTTTATATAATAGGTCTCAGGGTTATATGCAATGGTTATGCTATGACATGCAATTATGCCATGATGTGAACATGCAAGTGCAACACACCCACTAGACTCTGTGTACACAGACCTTTAGTTCCCCCTTTCTGGAGCCAAACCTCCCAGGATACCTCTGTAGTGGAAAACGGAAGCGATAGGTTGGGCCTTGCCCACCTCTAAACCGGTAATTGCACTACCAGTCAGACCTATCGTACGCCTATATACTTGTGCTCTAAGGGGAGCGCCTGCTTACTCTTACCGGCTGGCAGACCAAATTTTTTGGAGAAGTGCTAAACCACACTTGCTGAGTCGACGTATTGGCGTCGGTGCATCGACCCTCCAATACCGAAGACCAACCACCTTATATCATTTGCATATGCAATATTAATGTATTATCCACCGAGCCAAAGTTCCTCGGACCATCCCGTCTGTCATAACCAACAACCGAGCCAAAGCTCCCCGGACCATCTCATCCGTCACAACCAACAACCGAGCCAAAGGTCGCCGGGCCAACCTGCCCATCCCCAAAATCCCCAGACCTACAGCCCGTGTGAACCAACCTAACATCCCGAGACATCGAGGTGAGTGAAATTGAACCCCTAATTATGATAGTTACTCTTGCAATTCAGTTTTACCTAAAGTTTAGGTTAGCCCAGGACTACCCCCGGCATACCCCGTGAAGGGCTCTCAAAAGGCACTAGGAACTACGATGGGCTTAAGCCCAAAGCTCCCTTTGGTAAGGCACTTATTTTTGGTCCCCTAGTTTGGATTTGGGCTAGGTTCACTAATATAGGTTGTATCAGACCCACATTGTATAGCCAGGGTCTAGTCTAGTGTCTTACGTGTCAGTTAGGTCAACAACTCAGTGAGATAAGATCAAGACATCAGAGACTTAGAAGACAGCAGAGACTGAACAAGGCAGAAATTGACTAAGTGAAAAGAGCTCGACGATATTCGTTCTGCATTTGACGATCTCAGAGTTAATCTCTTAATGTTGAGATCGATGAATGCTGAAATTAGTTCGTTGATCTCTGATCTACTTTCAGGATTGAGATCGATGATCAACCATCTCAGTTCGACGATCTTGAAGCCCAGTTTGGAAAGCAAAATTTTAGTTCAACGATCACAGGTCTCAGCTCAAAGATAGAGGATGTTTCAGTTCGACGATCACAGGACCAGATCGACGATAACTGCCAGATCAATCATTATTCTTTGCAGTTATTGTTTTCTTTTATTGACTGAATATTTTATTGCTTATATGACTCTAAGTAATTGATGTATATATTCTCTGAATATAGTTGTTCCTTGACAAGCATTAATTACTGGTATTAAAAGAGTTATTATACAGCTATTCATGGGATAGTTTGGGAAATGAATTTAATTTCCTTATAGCCATTGCACAAGTTCCCATGATTTGGGCAGTCAATCAAGGTGTGCTAGTTTGAATTCAGATTAGGTTATTCAAAGGAATGATACACAGTGAATCAATACACAGAAAAATACAGATATTCACACAGAGAACACAAGACAACAAAAGAAGAATAGTTTTCAGTTCTTCATATAAGTGTTCTTCCAGGAAGCAAGAAGAGACATTCTTCACAATCAGTCTAAGCTTTCTGGAAATCAAGACCTACACCCTGAGCAAGACTTTGGATTCCTTAACCATTCAAGATCATAGTAAAGCCGTGACATCATCAGGATCACTCTCAAGTCTTCTCTCATTTATTTTAGAACAGAGAAGACAACTCAACTTTTACTTTCCCCCACTGTAAACAGGGTTCTTACTCCCTTCAAAATTAATTCTTGGTTGTGAGGTCTCCTGATCAAAAGTCTTCAGTGGTTTTTCGGCACCTGATCAAAAGCTAGAAGGGTTGTAATATCTCCCTAAAAATAGATATTATTTGGTGGCAGTCGCCTGATCAAAAACCTGAGAGTGATTCCAACCAGGGTGGTAGAAGAGTGGATGTACCCCGATTTGGGGAACCATTATAAATTTCTTGTGTTGTCTGGTTGCTCAATTTCTTCTTGCTCTTGCTGATTTTTGTAATAATTAGAATAGCTTGCCTATTTTCTTTTATTTATTTATTATTGGTATCACTTATATTTTAACTCTGATATAATAGTATAAATAGGCAAAAGATTTAATACTCTATTCACCCCCCCCCCCCCCCCTCTAGAGTTGATCTGAATAACCTATTTATTTCAAAGTATAATAGAGGATTATAAATTGCCTTAAGTCATTTCTTTCAATCGGTATCAAAGGATTGTAGGTTTCTTTGGTTGAACAAGCTAACACTTGAACCAAGATCCTTGATTATTCAGATTTTCCTTTTCCTTGGTTATTCTTTTATCACATGGCATAGAATAAGGACTATGCAAGCACCAGACCTCCAGTCTGTAACTTAAATAAGTTAAGTATCTGGAAGGCAAGAATCAGATTATACATGAACTCAATTAATGAAGACAATTTTAACTCCATTTTGACTTGTCCACCTCAACCAACTGCATCCACTTCTACAATTTCTGACACTCATACAGTTCCACCACCAGACTGGACTGATGCACAGAAGAAAGCAAAGGTTACTGATGCCAAGGCCATGAACATACTGTCCCAGACTGAAAGTGAAGGGATAGATACTACTCTAGAGGGGGGGGGGGGTGAATAGAGTTACCAAATTTTGCACAGACAAAACTTAATATTCTACCCAACTCCCTTGGAGTGAAGTGCGGAATGAAAAGATTATAGATATTGATTTAACCTTACAGCCTAACACAAGTGATGTGTACAAACACAAGCTAACTATAATTACAGTTAAGCTTGGAAAAACCTAATCAGCAACTAGCAACCTAGTTATATCTAATCACAGCCACAATACAGGAATTAAACAGTGGAATCCAGACGACACAAGGAAATTTATAGTGGTTCCCCAAACAACTTGGGTACGTCCACTCTTCTACCCACACGGTAGGAATCCACTCAGGTTTTTGATCAGGTGCCCTGCCACCAACAGAATCTGATTCAGGTAGATTCAGAAACCCTTTAGACTTTTGATCAGGTGTCTAAAAACCAAGCACAGGTTTTTTGATCAGGTGCCCTGCCACCAAGGGATACTTTTGAAGGGAGTAATAACCCTGTACAGGAGGGGGAAGAAGGTTAAGATGTCTTCTCTATTTTACAATAGATTAGAGAAGCATAAAAGCTTGCACTGAGCTAGAATGCTCTAAAGAATCAAGGCTCCCCCTGGCTCAAGAATGTCCAGGTGAAGTCTTGCTTCAGTGCAGAGAAACTCTTCAGAAAGTTCTGAAGGAAAGAGCTACAGGAAGAAAGTAAATAATAAAATCAAAGTTCTTCAAGCAGCTATCTTCTTCTTCTTCTTCTTCAAAGGAACTCTGAGTTGAACTTCCTGAAAGCAGGAGAACTCAGGTGAAGAAGAGATGAAGATCTTAACACTTCTCAGTTAGATGTAGATTGCTGAGAGCAGGAAGCTTGAGCTTGATGAGGGCTTGAGAGCTTGAGAATGAACAACTGGTTGGCTATTAGCTTCTATTAACTAGCTTGAATCCTTCTTCAAAGGGTTCTTTATATAATCATCAGCAAGCAACGGCTCTCTTCCATTTGAATTATTTGTCTTCTTCTAAGCCTTGAGACCTGGGCTGTAAATATCAAGAAGACAGAAATATCTCTGCAGCAAAATATTCTATAAAGGGAATAAATCACTTTCTAAGAAGCTGCAGGCTTAAAACAAATAACAGAAGGACTAAATAAAGTCACATCAGAAATAATCTCTTTATAGCAAAAGAAGACTTTTCAGTCTAACGGCTATAAAGGGCTGACAATAGATAAAGTAAATTAAAAAGACAGCTAATAAGACAAACAACTTTATCTTAAAAAGATTTGACTCAGGCAAAAGAGATGGAGCAAATATTGCCTGGTTATATTATCATACAGCTTAAAATACTGTGCCAGAAAATGTATTAATTAATTAAATATAATAAATAAATACAAAATACAAAGGCAGACAGAAAACGTCGAACGACCTTCGAAGATCGTCGAACGGCGCACGGAGATCGTCGAGCTATCGGGCAGATAGTCGAACGATCCAGATAGTCGATCTATCAAACAGATAGTCGAGCTACCGCAGCAGATAGTCGAACTATCAGGACAGATAGTCGAACTATCAGATAGTCGATCTATCAAGAACAGATAGTCGAACTATCAAGCGCACAGAGATAGTCGACCTATCAAGCAGATAGTCGACCTACCTCAGAAAACAGATAGTCGATCTATCAAAAGATAGTCGAACTATCAGAACAAAACAGATAGTCGATCTATCAACAGATAGTCAAACTATCAGATAGTCGACCTATCAGGACAGATAGTCGAACTATCAAAGGCAACAGATAGTCGAACTATCAACAGATAGTCGAACTATCAAGACGAAACAGATAGTCGATCTATCAACCGATAGTCGAACTATCAAAGCGGAACAGATAGTCGACCTATCAACAGATAGTCGAACTACCAGATAGTCGATCTATCAGGACAGATAGTCGAACTATCAACGCAGACAAAGCGTCGACCAACTGATAGACGATCGTCGATCAGCCGATAGACGATAGTCGAGCGGCGTTCGACTATCGTCGAACGAAAAACCTACTTAACCAAATTCTCAATTTGGAAAAGCGAGGACTCTACAGCTAGACTTCTAAACATTGACCATAAGTATTTCTTGGGTCAAGGGGCACAAAGGAGAGGACTAAACTCAAATCAAACTAGGGTACCAACAATCTCCCCCTATTTGAGTTAAGTCTCTCAAAATCTAAAACAGCTAGCAATAAAACAACAAAAAAAATAAATTCAGCAAATAGTTAACAATAAACTGGCAGATTATCAATCAGATAGACAAATATAGCTCAGCAGTTAATTAAACTATTAAGAATCTTTAGAGTCTGGTAAAGGATCAGAAGAACTAGAAACAAAGGAAATTTTTCTTAGAGGGTCATCTGATTCTTTCTTTGACATCTTCAGGTCCTGAGCACCAATGATCTTCAGTTCTGTAGCTCTGGGGACAACAGCTTCAGGATGTTTTTCCATGTACTTTGACGGATCAAAAATCTCAGGATTTACCTGGAACTTTTCAAATTCTTTCTTTCTGTAGGCTGACATGGTAGTAAAACCAGTCGTATCTTTACCTTCGGCTCTTGCTTTTCTTATTTGGGCTGCTCCTACAAGTTCTTGAAAGCGAGCCATCCTAAAGTTAGGATCGAGCTCAGGATTTTCATATACGGGCTCAGGAGAAGCAGCATCAGCTATTATATCTAGATAAGACATTAGAGTATACTTAGCAAAAGGGACTTGCTAGAAGGTTTTAAAACACAGTAAACCATTTACCTTTTGATACAGTTTCCTCAGTCTGAACTGGAGAAGGAGAAGGAATTCTTTTCTTTGGAGAAGGAGGTGGGGAAAAGGTTGGTCTTTGAGCCACAACCTCCTTCATTTGTCTTTGAGAACCATAAAATGATTTGCCTTGAGAGCTTTGATAACCTTGCCTTGGCTGGGGCTGAACAGACGCAGATTTTCCAGAGGAGGCAGTAGGATGAGCTGAAAGGTTCCCAGAGGCTCCTGCACCTGGAGGTGGAGGAGGGGGACCTCTGGGAGTCCATCTTGAGACAGGACTGTCATACCTCTTGGTTCTTTTTCTTTCTTTTTGCTGATTCTTCGAAAACCACATCCAATGCTTAAAATCCTTGGATTTGGGGTCAATGCCCTTCAAAATGTAATAGGGAGTGTCATTATCCTTACTGGGAGGTGGAGGAGGAGCAGCTTTTCTTTTCTTTGCAGCAGATTTCTTTTTCTTTGACTTCTCAGAAATATCAGAATCATCATCATCATCAGAATGGGATGATGGAGGGTTCTCATAAGGATCATAGGCTTCTGAGACAGCCTTTTCTTTAAGTTTTGAAGCAGATTTCTCCCTTTCCTCTTCCATGGCATCCAGAGCCAGAAGGGAGTCTAAATCTAAACCTGGAGAGTCATCCCAGATGGATGACTTTTCAAATTTCAAATCTTTCTCTTTCTCTTTTAAAGATTGAACTCTTAAATTCCATGCTGCTCTTGCTTGAGCTTCTTCCAAACTCAGAACAGGAGAGTGAACTTTGACTTCCTCTTTCTCAGACTCATCTTCTTTATTATCTAAGAAGGATTCCAATTCAAGGTCTACTTGAGTATCAGAAATACTTGGGTCAGCCTCAGAAACAACTGCTATGATCTGAGCAGTTAAATCTTCTTTAATAATATCTATAAAATTATGAATACATATCTGCTAAATAAGCTTGAATCATTCCTTCAAGGTATTCACACACTATCAAATTAATCGACTCATCAACAAAACGAATGAAAGAGTTACCTTCATATTTAACCATTTCCCATGATTCATTCAGATAAGAAGTTATAATTCCTTCCAGGAATCTAGCAATCATAGGAGTGGAAAGATCTTCTAAGCAAACCTTAACTGCAATCTCAGATAGCAGGATTCCATCTGCTATTTCCTTCTCAGACAAAACTGGAGCTAAAACTTTCTCAGCAGGAGCTATCTCTTCTTCAGCTGGATCTATCTCTTTCTCAGCAGGAGCAGATTCCTCCTGGGTAGACATGACAACATCTGGAACTATTTCTTCCTGAGCAGACATGACTGAATCTTTTAAAGCTGGAGGAGAGGCAGGATGATCTGAGGCATCTTCATTGAACATCTCCCCCTGCCTGATTTCAGTAGATACTGAAACCAGGCCCCTAGAGGAAGATGGCTCAGCTGATTTTGAAATGGATTTGATGGAGGCAGATAAGAGATCAATGGAGGCAGCAAGGGGAGCGATTGCCTCTTCAATCATGGTTTTGATTGAAGGGGTAATCAGCTCCACAATACGGGAGATAAGCTCAGGAGAGATCTCAATGGAAGAAGGATGTGAGGTGGATGGAGCTGCAGCAGATATGGTAGTGGTGCTGGGATGATGGACAGGGGATCGAGCAGGAGATGGAGCAGGAGAGTTTATTGGGGAATGAATTGGAGAATGAATTGGAGATACAGGAGGAGTAAGAATTCTCTCTGATCCTAACAAATCAAAGCTAGGAGCAGATATCCTAGCCAGATGAGCAGGTAGAGGAGAGGCTGGAGGAGACAGAGGAACAACCATAGTTGTTTCAGGAGCAGCAGAGGAAGAAGGTCGTACCTCAGCAGAAGTTGATGGTACTTCAACTGAGGCAGACGGCAAAACAGAGGAGGAGGAAGGAAGAGCTGAGCCAGCTTCAACAGGTTGAGGAGCGACTGTTACAGTCCTTGTGCCCTCAGATGTTGCTGGAGCAGATTTCACAAACGTCCTCTTCCACTTAGAGAACAAGTGGGGATCCATCTTCTTGCTGGCGTTGATTGTTGTTGCAGTTGAACTTAGCAGCTGGGGGTATTTCTCTTTAAGGAAGATTCCAATGACCCTTCCCAGGGTGACTTCCTTCTTACCAGTCTTCTTCCTGATTAAATCAAACAAAACAGCTGCCCAATCTATCCTTTTTCGATTAACAATTTCACACATGAGTGCGAATTGCTGCCTTGTTATATTGTCGTGGGCAGAGTGCTTACCCAGGAGCACTTTTCCGACTACCTCAGCGAGGAACTTGATCTTGAAGGGGAAGTTTACCTTGAGCAGCTTGGTGGGAATGCCCTCAGCATGTCCCAGCTCAACCAGCATTCTTCCAAATTCCTGAGCGTCTTGCTTATAATCCTCATCACCAATAACTAATTCAAAAACATCAGATAAGACGGCCGGAGTCAGGATAACTTCTTCTTCGCCTATCGTACCAGTCATCGATTCGTCTGTGGAAGACGACGTGAAAGCCCATTCTTTGATTTCTGGAATATTGATCTTAATCCTTTCAGACATCAGGTTCTCTAAACCCTGATCCCTGCAGAGCTGGAGAACTTCCACGATTCCGGCATCGCAGCTACTGAATGCTTCAAAATCCACACTGAAACCTGCATCAAACTTTACGACGGCTAAAACTGCTGGAGAGACCGCCATGGATTCGCCGGAGAAAGCTCGAGAAAGCTGGAGAGAAAACGAGGAAGACGAAGCGCCAGAAAATCGCAAGCGGGAAAGCAGAATGCGAAAGGGCACGCTCCGTCGACGATAAGACACAAGATCTTTTAACCTAGGTCGACTATCGGCTTTATATTGGACCGGATATAGTCGATCTATTAAAAAGATACTTGACCCGATAGTCGAACGGCCGTTCGACGATCGGCTCAGAAGCAGAGTAGTCGAACCATCGTTCGGCTATTTCTGGCTTCACACGCAACAAGCTGTCGTCGTTCAGAGATCGACGATGAGCTCAACCTGTTCGACGATGGTCGAACGTCGATCGACGATCTTCAAACAGATAAGCTATCATTAACCAGAGGTCGATGATAGGCTCAATCCGTTCGACGATCTTCGATCATCGTTCGACGATCTTCAAGCAGATTTCAACAAAGGCAGATATAGTCACACTTAGTCTCGTCCATTAATCATGCCTAGTTGAACTAAAATGAACAGATGCTTCTGTTCATCTAAAGGCTTGGTGAATATATCACCTATCTGAAACTCAGTGGATATGAACTCAAGACAGATCTTGTTCTTTTCCACACAATCTCTCAGGAAATGGTGCCTAATCTCAATGTGCTTGGTTCTAGAGTGGTGCACTGGATTTTGTGCAATAGAAATGGCACTGGTACTATCACACATGATCTTGGTGTTCTTGTGTGAGTAACCATAATCCACAAGCTGGTTTTGAATCCATAGGATCTGTGAACAACAACTGGCAGCTGCTATATATTCAGCCTCTGCAGTTGAAGTTGAGACAGAAGTCTGCTTCTTACAGAACCAAGAGACCAATCTCTCTCCCAAGAACTGACAAGTTCCTGAGGTGCTCTTCCTATCAACTCTGCAACCAGCATAATCAGAATCAGAATATCCAATTAATTCAAACTCTGACTCAGCTGGGTACCAAAGTCCTAGATCTGGACATCCTTTCAGGTATCTCAAGATTCTCTTTAGGAGAATCAGATGAGATTCCTTGGGGTTGACCTGGAATCTAGCACAGAGGCATGTAGCAAACATTATATCTGGCCTACTTGCAGTTAGATATAATAGGGAACCAACAATGGCCCTATAATTCTTTTGATCAACTGGCTTGCCGTGATCATCAGAATCAATAACTACATTAGTAGCCATGGGTGTAGGCATTGCTGAAGCATCAGCCATCCCAAATTTCTTTACCAATTCCTTGGCATATTTGGATTGGGAGATGAAGATACCATCAGCATCTTGCTTAACTTGGAGACCAAGAAAGTAAGACAGCACACCCATACTACTCATCTCAAACTTAGAATGCATCAAGTTGGAAAACTTTTTGCACAGTTTGGGATCAGTGGAGCCAAAAATAATATCATCTACATACACCTGAACTAACAGGATTGTGTCCTTGTGATGCTTGACGAAAAGGGTTCTATCAACTACTCCCCTAGTAAAGTTGTGCTCTAACAGGAAACTAGCTAAGGTCTCATACCAGGCCCTAGGAGCTTGCTTTAGTCCATAAAGAGCTTTCTGCAACTTAAAAACATGAGAAGGCTGAGTTGAAGAAACAAACCCTGGTGGTTGTTCAACAAACACCTCTTCCTTAAGCTCACCATTTAGGAATGCACTTTTGACATCCATTTGGAACACCTTAAACTTCATGAAGGCTGCATAGGCCAAGAAGATCCTTATTGCTTCTAGCCTTGCAACAGGAGCAAAGGTTTGGTCATAGTCTATACCTTCCTCCTGTCTGTAGCCCTGAGCTACAAGCCTAGCTTTATTCCTTACTATGATTCCATTTGCATCTAACTTGTTTCTATACACCCACTTGGTGCCTATGATCAGTTGGCCTTTAGGTCTTGGAACCAAAGTCCAAACTTTACATCTCTCAAATTGATTGAGCTCCTCTTGCATTGCAATGATCCAGTGGGGATCTAGCTCTGCATCTTTAAAGGTGAGGGGCTCAACCTGTGAGAGGAAACAAGCATGCATCACATCCTGTCTTAATTGGTGTCTTGTTTGTACACCAGCTGATATGTCTCCAATCACTTGAGATGTGGGGTGATCTCTAAGTGTGACAATGTCAGCAGGTGGGATGTGATCTTCAGCAACAGTTGGGATTAATTCCTCAGGAGGAATTTGATCTACTGTTGGTGGTACAACAGCAGCTTCAACAGCTTCAGCAATGTCTTCATCACTGTCTGATTCAGTGATCTGAAGAGTTGATAGTTGGAGAATTTCTTGAGGGGCATCAGGTACCTACAAAGAACTGGAGGAAGGAGAATTTTCTTTCTCCTTGTAAAACATCTGAGACTCATCAAAAGTCACATGCACAGATTCTTCTATCTTATAGGTAGATTTGTTATAAACCCTATAAGCTTTGCTTACTTGGGAATATCCAAGCATGATTCCCATTGAAGCTTTTGCTTCAAATTTTCTAATATATTCTTTATTATTATTATGAATATAAACAGTACAGCCAAAAATTCTAAAGTAATTAATTTTTGGTTTCTTTCCTTTAAGCAACTCATAAGGAGTTTTACACTTAAGTTTGTGTATCAAACTTCTATTTAAGACATAATTGGCTGTACTAACAGCTTCTGCCCAATAGGATAGAGGCATGTTAGCATCTGCCAACAATGTACTAGCAGCTTCAATTAGTGTTCTATTCTTCCTTTCAACTACCCCATTTTGTTGGGGAGTTCTAGGAGCTGAGAAGCTATGTTTGATACCTTCTCTCTCACAGAATTCTTGCATGAGAAGAGAGTCAAACTCAGTACCATGATCACTTCTGATCAAGGCCACATGAGTAGAGTACTCAGTCTGCACACAAAGTAGAAAGTCTGTAAGGGCTTTGAAGTTATCAGACTTAGTTCTCAAAAAGAAAACCCAACTGAACCTAGAGAAGTCATCTACAATTACTAATGTGTAATACTTCCCTCCTAAACTCTGTACATTTATTGGGCCAAAAAGGTCCAAATGTAATAAATACAGGATTCTAGGAGAGTCACTTTTATTTACAGATTTAAATGAATTCTTGGTTTGCTTGCCTAGCTGACAAGCCTTGCATAGGCTCTCCTTCTTGTAGGGGTAAGAAGGTAAACCTCTAACAAGGTTGTGCTTAGATAACCTAGATATATTTTTAAGGTTTACATGACTAAGCCTTTTATGCCATAAAGAATTATTGTTAAGGGTTACTTCATTAAACAGGCAGATTTCAGAGTGAGATGAATTAAAATCTACTAAATATATATTGCCTATTCTAATACCTATTAAAACAACATTATTATTCAAAGTAATATTGCAAGATGAGTTGGAAAATGAAACCTGGTAGCCAGCATCACATAGCTGGCTGACTGAAATCAGATTATGCTTCAGTCCATTGACATAAGCAACTCTCTTGAATGTAACTGCTCCAATTGTGATCTTGCCATAGCCTTCTGTCTGACCACAGCTGGAGTCTCCAAAGATAACCTTTGGGCCAAGCTTAGCTTTGAATTTTGACAGTAGATCTTTATTTCCTGTCATATGCTTAGAACATCCACTATCCAAATACCACTTATTTTGAGTGATTGGATAGGCCTTCACCTGCAAAACAATTATTTAGACAGAGTGGACCCAGGTAACCTTGGGTCCCTTGTTTTTCACATAAGAAAAACTGGAAATATAAGAGAATGCAGGCTGAGGGTGATAACCTAGTGGGTGAGATCTCCTAGGTGGGATTCTCCATGCTGATGATGGGTCAACAAACCTAGGGTTTCTATTCTCATTTAGGTTTCTATGGAATGGATTATGATTTTGAAAATCATATTGAAATCGTCGATCGACGTTCGACGATGGGTGCTCAGATCGTCGAGCTTCGTTCGACCATGGAGCTTCCGATCGTCGAGCGGCGTTCGACGCTCTTTGCATTTCTTTAAAAAACTTCTTTCTCTTTTCTCTCTTAGCTTTATTTAGGGTTTTATTTACAAGGTTTACTTGCTCAGTGTTCTTCTTTCCACTAGCTGAAATGAAGTTCACTGGAGTTGAAAGATTATTTTTAAGCAGGATTGGGGGTTCACTAGGAGAAGCTCCTAAGCCTAGTTTATCATTACCTGACCTAGTGTTAGTCATGCTGGTAATTTCTAACAGCTTAAGGCTTCTACCATTAAGGGATTCTTCTAATCTCTTAGACTTAGCTAATTCTATTTTAAGAAATTTAATTTCTTCACTACAAGTAGTGAGATCTTCCTTTAACCTAATGTTTTCAGAGGCTATTGATTCTGAGTCAGCTAACCTATTTCTAAGTTCTTTTATTTCTTTTTCTGAACTAATTAAATCTAAACACAAAGATTTAAATTCTAACTTAAACTCTTCTGAAGTAAAATCATAAGATGAAAGTACCTCATCTTCAGTAGGCATCTCTTCATCAGAATCAGAACTCTCTGCAGCAGAGTGGTTGCTGCAGGCATCTATTGCCATTAGGCAAACTTCTTTTGCCTTCTTCTCTTCCTCATCTTCACTGGAGCTTGATGAGGAGGATTCTTCATCAGAATCACTCCAGGTTTCAGCAATGAAACCTCTCTCCTTCTTCTTGTTTTTGTGGGAGGATGGCTTGGAGTGCTTCCTGTGTTGTTCTTTTTCTTTTCTCTTTTCCTTGTTCTTCTCCTCTGGACATTCTGGCAAAATATGTCCAGGCTTCCTGCAACCATAACAAATGATTTCTTTAGCAGGAGATCGATCATACCTTGGTTTGTCTTCATAGCGTGAAGACTTCTTTCTGAACTCCTTTCTTCCCATCTTGAGAAATCTTTTGGCAAACAATGCCATAAGTTCCTCATTAGATTGGCTGCCTTCAGAAGCATCAGCAGCCTTAAGAGCTAGAGATTGCTCTTTTCTTATTGGAGTGGGGGTCTTTGCTTCAGCTTCTGCTTCCCTTGTCTTCAGCACTTGCTCAAAAGACTTGAGCTTGTCGAGGAGGGCTTCAGTGGAGATCTCATTTGTACTTCTGGCTTCCTTGATGGGCCAGATCCTTAGATCCCATGTGCTAGGGAAGCACATAAGAATCTTATCATTGACCTCTGTCAATGATATGTCCTTGTCCAGGGTCCTCAGCTCATTGATGATTGAGCTGAGCCTGGTGTACATGGCTTCAACTGATTCAGCATCAGTTTTCTTGAAGTTCTCATACTGTGAGATCAGGTTGGACCTTCTGTCCTTCCTTTCATCAGCTGAACCAGCTACAATCTGGTTCAGTGTGTCCCACATGGCCTTTGCTGAGGAGCAGTCAGCCACCTTCTGGAACACCTCATCAGACATTGTCTGAGCCAGTATGTTCATTGCCATGGCATCAGCAATTTTGGCCTTCTTGTATTCATCATTGTAGTCTGGAGGAGGCACTGCACTCATATCAGATGATGAGGCAGTGGCAGCAGCAGGTGCTCTTGGGGGACCTGACAAAATAGAAGCAAAAATACTCTCATCAATAGAGTTCATATATAATTTAATCCTTGCCTTCCAGATGCCAAACTTTGCTAAGTTGCATGCTGGAGGTCTAGTGCTAGAATAATCCTTAGACTGGGCCATGATAGTGAATATCTATAAGCTCTTGGTATCTATCAGGATCTTGTGACTTAGGTGTTAGCCTATACAGTCAGTTAACCTCCCTCTGATACCAATTGAAAGTGAAGGGATAGATACTACTCTAGAGGGGGGGTGAATAGAGTTATCAAATTTTGCACAGACAAAACTTAATATTCTACCCAACTCCCTTGGAGTGAAGTGCGGAATGAAAAGATTATAGATATTGATTTAACCTTACAGCCTAACACAAGTGATGTGTACAAACACAAGCTAACTGTAATTACAGTTAAGCTTGGAAAAACCTAATCAGCAACTAGCAACCTAGTTATATCTAATCACAGCCACAATGCAGGAATTAAACAGTGGAATCCAGACGACACAAGGAAATTTATAGTGGTTCCCCAAACAACTTGGGTACGTCCACTCTTCTACCCACACGGTAGGAATCCACTCAGGTTTTTGATCAGGTGCCCTGCCACCAACAGAATCTGATTCAGGTAGATTCAGAAACCCTTTAGACTTTTGATCAGGTGTCTAAAAACCAAGCACAGGTTTTTGATCAGGTGCCCTGCCACCAAGGGATACTTTTGAAGGGAGTAATAACCCTGTACAGGAGGGGGAAGAAGGTTAAGATGTCTTCTCTATTTTACAATAGATTAGAGAAGCACAAAAGCTTGCACTGAGCTAGAATGCTCTAAAGAATCAAGGCTCCCCCTGGCTCAAGAATGTCCAGGTGAAGTCTTGCTTCAGTGCAGAGAAACTCTTCAGAAAGTTCTGAAGGAAAGAGCTACAGGAAGAAAGTAAATAATAAAATCAAAGTTCTTCAAGCAGCTATCTTCTTCTTCTTCTTCTTCAAAGGAACTCTGAGTTGAACTTCCTGAAAGCAGGAGAACTCAGGTGAAGAAGAGATGAAGATCTTAACACTTCTCAGTTAGATGTAGATTGCTGAGAGCAGGAAGCTTGAGCTTGATGAGGGCTTGAGAGCTTGAGAATGAACAACTGGTTGGCTATTAGCTTCTATTAACTAGCTTGAATCCTTCTTCAAAGGGTTCTTTATATAATCATCAGCAAGCAACGGCTCTCTTCCATTTGAATTATTTGTCTTCTTCTAAGCCTTGAGACCTGGGCTGTAAATATCAAGAAGACAGAAATATCTCTGCAGCAAAACATTCTATAAAGGGAATAAATCACTTTCTAAGAAGCTGCAGGCTTAAAACAAATAACAGAAGGACTAAATAAAGTCACATCAGAAATAATCTCTTTATAGCAAAAGAAGACTTTTCAGTCTAACGGCTATAAAGGGCTGACAATAGATAAAGTAAATTAAAAAGACAGCTAATAAGACAAACAACTTTATCTTAAAAAGATTTGACTCAGGCAAAAGAGATGGAGCAAATATTGCCTGGTTATATTATCATACAGCTTAAAATACTGTGCCAGAAAATGTATTAATTAATTAAATATAATAAATAAATACAAAATACAAAGGCAGACAGAAAACGTCGAACGACCTTCGAAGATCGTCGAACGGCGCACGGAGATCGTCGAGCTATCGGGCAGATAGTCGAACGATCCAGATAGTCGAGCTATCAAACAGATAGTCGAGCTACCGCAGCAGATAGTCGAACTATCAGGACAGATAGTCGAACTATCAGATAGTCGATCTATCAAGAACAGATAGTCGAACTATCAAGCGCACAGAGATAGTCGACCTATCAAGCAGATAGTCTACCTACCTCAGAAAACAGATAGTCGATCTATCAAAAGATAGTCGAACTATCAGAACAAAACAGATAGTCGATCTATCAACAGATAGTCGAACTATCAGATAGTCGACCTATCAGGACAGATAGTCGAACTATCAAAGGCAACAGATAGTCGAACTATCAACAGATAGTCGAACTATCAAGACGAAACAGATAGTCGATCTATCAACCGATAGTCGAACTATCAAAGCGGAACAGATAGTCGACCTATCAACAGATAGTCGAACTACCAGATAGTCGATCTATCAGGACAGATAGTCGAACTATCAACGCAGACAAAGCGTCGACCAACTGATAGACGATTGTCGATCAGCCGATAGACGATAGTCGAGCGGCGTTCGACTATCGTCGAACGAAAAACCTACTTAACCAAATTCTCAATTTGGAAAAGCGAGGACTCTACAGCTAGACTTCTAAACATTGACCATAAGTATTTCTTGGGTCAAGGGGCACAAAGGAGAGGACTAAACTCAAATCAAACTAGGGTACCAATACAGACCATGTCAGATGACATATTCCAAAAGGTTGCTGATGGAACATCAGCAAAGGCCATTTGGGACTACTTGAAATAGATGGTGGCAGGCTTAGTAGAAGAAAGAAAGGATAGAAGATGCCTTCTCATCTCCAAATATGAGAATTTCAGAAAAGAGGACAGTGAGTCAGTGGAAGAAATGTATGGGAGACTGAGTGTCATCATTAGTGAACTGAAGACATTGGACAAGGACATCTCATTGACTGAGATAAATGACAAGATCTTGATCTGTCTTCCTAGCTCATGGGACACAAGGATTTGGGCAATCAAGGATGCCAGAAGCATTATAAAAATCTACACAAAAACTCTTCTAGGGAAGCTCAAATCCTTTGAGCACCTTACAAAGACTAGAAAGGCGGAGCAGAAGGCTTCTACTCCAGTCAGAAAAGAGCAAAATATTACATTCAAGGCTACAGAAGAAACAGCAACTCCTACTACTAATGAAGAATTCTTGAGTCTCTTAGCAAAGAGATTTTACACGATGGGCAAAAGAGACTTCATGAAGAAGTCATCCAGACAAGAAGATAAGCCCAGGTATGACAAAACACCAACTAAAGAGGTTTATTTTGGTTGCAGGAAACCTGGACACTACATCTCTGAGTCTCCAGAGAATCAAAAGAAGGAGAAAAAAAAGATAAGGACTCCAGAAAACAGAAGTATAGCAAGCCTTCCTCAAGCAAACATAAGAGGAAAGAGAAAGGCTTTGTAGCAGAAACTTGGAGTGATACAGAAGAGGATTCCTCATCCTCTAGCTTCAGTGATGAAGATGAAAAGGAATGAAAGGCAAAGGAAGTTTGTCTAATGGCAATTGGTGCTTCCAGCATTCATTCAGAAGAAGACTTATCAGATGATGAAGAACCACTCTCTGAAGTGGACCAAGTACTCTCATCTTTTGATTTCAATTCAGAAGTTTTCTTACTTGAATTTAAAACTATGTGTATAGGTTTAATTAGTTCAGAAAAAGAAATCAAACAACTTAGAGAGCAATTAAATGATCAAAGTAATCTAGTTACAGAGAACAATCAACTAAAAGATGATAGTACACTTGCTAATGAACAAATAATCAAATTAAGAACTGAACTAGCTGAGGCAAGGCAACTTGAAGAATCCCTTAATGGGAGAAGCCTAAAGCAGATGGACATTACAAGCACTGTTAATGCCAGACTCACTTGCAAGTTGGGCTTGGGTGCTTCATCAAGCCAACCCCCACTAGTTCAAAAAAATACACTAAGGACTCCTGTAAATTTAAACTTTGAAAAGGGTAAAGAACTAATCTATGAAAAAACCCAACCTGCAAATAGAAACAAACCAAACAAACAGAAAAATAGAAACAGACAAAATAAAAACAAAAACAATGTTCAGCCGTTTTCATCGAACTCAGATCGACGAAATGTGAACTGGTCGTCGAACCCCGATCGATGATCTATGAACAAAAATATTTACTATAATCAATCGTCTTACTGCGATCGACGATTTATGTATGGATCATCGAGCAGAGATCTACGAACATGGGGCACAGAGAATGAATACTATCCCTCTATGAGCAGAGATCGACGATCCCAACCCATATCGTCGAACTCATATCGACGATCTCACTTTCAATCGTCGAACCCAATAAGAAGTAATAAAACTCCTAGTCCTAACAGAAATTCTAACTTTAACAAAAACTCTAATCAGAAAAGGGAAACAGTTAATCATTTCATACATTGGGAAATTCCACCTAGGAGATATCATCCCCTAGGGTATCAAACTCAGCTAGCTAGTCTTGTTATTTCAAGTTTTTCTTTTCAAGAAAATAAAGGACCAAAGGTAACCTAGGTCAAGAACAACTTACCTTTTAATTATTGCAGGTAAAGAGTTGTCCATCATATAACCAGCAAAGGTATCTGGACAGTGGGTGCTCAAAGCATATGATAGGATGGAAGGACAACTTATCCAGCTACGATTCAAAGCTAGGACCTAAAGTTATTTTTGATGACTCCAACTATGGCCAGACTGATGGCTATGGAGAAGTCAAAATAGGAGATATCACATTCAGGAAGGTAGCATATGTAAGTGGATTGAAAAATAACTTGATCTCCATCAGTCAACTTTGTGATGAAGGATTTCAGGTATCATTCAATCAGTCCTCTTGCATTATTTCTTCAGCTAACAGCATAGTTGTTTTAACTAGTTTTAGAGTAGGTAACATTTATAGTGTTAACTTTAACTCAGCCATAAATGAAATTTGTTTATTTAACTAGCCTAGTATTCAGAATGAACTATGCCATTGGAGGTTAGGACATGTAAATTTAAAATACATTGCTAGGCTATCAAAGGACATCCTTATAAGAGGATTGCCTTCTTATCCTTATAAAAAGGAAAGCCTGCGCAGGTCTTGTCAACTACGCAAGCAAACTAAAACTAGTTTGAAATCCATTAATAAGAGTGACTCACCTAGGATTTTGTATTTGCTTCACATGGATCTCTTTTGACCCATTGTTGTACAAAGCCTAGGAGGGAAGTCTTACACCTTGGTTATTGTAGATGACTTCTCCAGGTTCACTATTGTATTCTTCTTGAAAAACAAGTCAAATAACTTCAAGGTTCTTACAGATTTTCTCAAGTGCATACAGATTGAGTTCTCTACTCAAGTTGTATTGATCAGAAGTGATCATTGATAATACGTTTTGTAGCCTAAACTATTATCGTATTTTCTATTTTATATTGTACAAATCATGTCTATTATTAGTTTATTTTTTATCATTTTTATGTAAATATTATTGCCACTAACATTTTCTTTACTTTTTTGCAGGTTTTCAGAAAATTGGTCAAAAATGACCTGACACGCCCCCTTGTCACGCCCTCCCTGGGCGTGACCTAGGGCGTGTCAACCGATTCCGAGGACTTTTGTTGGACGGGACAGGAAAACGAACAAAACCACTATCACGCCCCCCTAACACGCCCTCCCCGGGTGTGTCTCCAGGCATGACCAAGGGCGTGTTGCCCTCTGCCGCAAAGCCTGCCGCCGCATTGAATGCAGGTTCCGCCACAGCACGCAACAGTACTGTCACGCCCCCTGACGACTGACGGATTTCCAACCAATGATTTCGACATGACGTGAGTGTCACACCCCCCTACACGGGCGTGACTTAGGGCGTGTCAACCAACGTACAAAGGTAATGATACTTCCTGCCAGAGTCCAGAGCCCGAGGTCAATATAGTACTGTCACGCCCCCTGACACGCCCCCCTAGGGTGTGTCGGAGGGCGTGACCAACCCTTGAGAAAAAATCTATAAGTTGAGACCCCCCCTCTTCATTTCAGCAAGTCTTGGCTGAGAGGGGGAGGTGCTTCCCCTTTGGTTCTTGGGTCCTTTTCTAGTTTTTATGCTTTTCTCTCTCTCTCTCTCCCTCTCTTTGTAATTTTTGTTTAACCCTTGTTTAATCTTAGTTTGTTTTAGCTTTTGTTGTAATTTTGCTCTTGCTTAGTGCTAATTGTAAGGCTAGAATAGGATTTCATTTTCATGCACTTGTAATCTCTTTTTCCATAGTGTAACTTGCTCCTTTTCATTAATATAAGTGTTCTTTCTTTACTTGTGTTCCTTTATATGCTTTACTACTCATCCCCCCCCTCCTCCACTCCATCATGATTAACTAATCCTCCTTGTACTCGATCTTGATGATCCGAGGTTAGAGCGATTAAGTTATGATGTTTTAATTAATCTTTTCTTTTTATGTTAGGGCCTTGAATTACTCTTGATTAATCATGGGTTGGAGGTATATTATCGATATATACTCTCCACCTTTGCTTTCATTCTGGGCTAGCCGAGAGGCCGATAGAATGAAGTGAGCATTCAAGAGTAAAGGGAGTTGTACGCACCCCTTGAGAGAGGCAGACGTCCAAATCTCCCGGATTGGAGTAAAATCCAATAGTGGGGTTCATCGCGTAAAGCGAGTTTTAGGCCTCCGATTTAGACGAGAGTCGGTCGGACCTTCCTAAACTCAGTTGGGCACGACTTTGAGAGAAGCGTGTTCAAGCTTTAGGAACCTCCACGGTCAAGGACCTTTACCCTATTAAGTTTAGATTTTTATCGCATTTTCTTAATCGTCTTTAGCCGAGGTGATTCTTGATCGAGTGCATTTCCATTTAATAGTTTCAACCTTCTGTCGTAATCGTTTTACTTAATAGCACTTTACTTAATTGCAATAGCTCTCTTTCTAGCATTAGTTTTATTTCCTTAATCTCAATTAGATTCTCTAAACCCTAATTTTTCTGTCGATAAGATAATAGCGTTCGTGTGAGTAAGCATAGCCAACAGTTCCCGGATTTCAATACGACACTTGTCTCCCCTAGCTACGATTCGATCGGTATACTTGCCTCATTGGGTTGCTAGTTTGGTTGCGTTTATTTTCTTCGAACCCTAGCGTGCAACAAGTTTTTTGCGCCGTTGCTGGGGAACCAAATTCCATTGATATATTGAAAACACGAACCTATTAATTTTATCTCTTCTCTTTCTCATCCTCTTTCTTTAAAGTTTAAAAAATCAAAAAAAAAAATTATCACCGCTCTTAATAGTAACCAACTTCACAATTTTTCTACGCCACCTAATTCTCTCGAAAAGGGCAAAGGGCTTTAAGCGCCACTATCTTGTCTAGTACCTTGCAAACCCTTCACGGGGTAGTCCTTGGGAAGTTCGGGAGTTAATCTATAAAAAAATCTGTTTCAAAAAGAAAAAAAAATTTCTAATCTAGTTTTTTTTCTAGTCTATCCTATTTCTCTTTCTTTTCTTCTTTTCTATTCTTTTAGTGCATGACCCACGGGAGTCTGTCGGTTATTTTGGACATGGACCACGAAATTGAGCGTACACTTCGGAGAAGATCGCGATTTCAAGGTCCTACCATCCAAGTGCCGGTTGAGGACTCTGAGTCATTTGCTACTTTAAGAATGGAAGAACCCAATGTAGATGAGGTCGTGCAAAGGACTATGTCCTATTATGCACGACCGAATCTCGAGGGAACAGAATCATGTATAGTCCGCCCTGCTATAGCAAACAATAACTTCGAATTAAAGCCTAATATAATTCAAATGGTGCAGCAATATGTGCAATTTGACGGACTTCAAGATGAAGATCCGAACGCACATATAGCTCGCTTTCTTGAAATTTGCGACACTTTCAAGATAAATGGTGTCACAAATGATGCAATCAGGCTAAGACTCTTCCCCTTCTCTCTAAGAACTATAGCTAAGCAGTGGCTGAACACACTTCCTATAAATAGCATAACCACTTGTAATGACTTAACTGAAAAAAATTTCGCGAAGTATTTTCCGCCAGCTAAAACTACAAAACTTAGGAACGACATCTCTGCCTTCGGACAAATAGACTCTGAAACACTATATAAAACCTGGGAGAGATTTAAAGAATTATTAAGACAATGCCCACATCACGCGCTGCCTGTATGGTTACAAGTGCAGACGTTCTATAACGGGCTAAATCAAAGCACGAAGCAAATGATAGAAGCAGCTTCTGGCGGTACTTTAAATCATAAGACTCCGGAAGCCGCTCTTGAGCTTTTTGAGGACATGGCCATGAACACTTATCAGTGGAATGTGCCTAGGTCCCGCTCGAACAAGCCTGTAGGTATCTATGAAGTGGACAACGTCTCCCAGCTTGCTCTACAAGTAGAAATCCTAAGCAAAAAGATAACGGAGATGGCTGCTGCCTCCGCTCCTCATGTATGGGAATCTGCAACCCCTACTCAAGAACATTTAGATTATATTAATAATACGCCTAGAACTCCCTTTAATAATTTTTTGCTGCGAATTTTCACCCTTCTGGTTTTAATTTTTCGAATAGTTATAACCCTGGTTTAAGAAATCATCCGATTTTTTCGTGGAGTAATCCATCGAATGTTATGCGCCCGCCACCACAAAAAGATTTTTCTATACCACCACCACCACCACCTCTTAAAAATTATCCAAAACCTCCAAGCTTGGAAGAATTACTTTCTAAATATATCACCACGAATGACGCTACTATAAGAACTTTAACCGGAAGCGTAAAAAGTCTAGAAAATCAGGTAGGACAGCTCGCAAAAATAATTTCTGAGCGACCTGCAGGGTCTCTTCCTTCCAATACCAAACCCAACCCGAGAGAGCAAGCGAAAGTTATAACTCTTCGGAGTGGGAAGCAAGTCTCCGGTATGGTAAGTGAAGAGCCTGAGGCAAGCTCCGCTCCCGCCTTTAAAAATCAAAGCTCCGCTCCGCTTCCACCCTCTGCTGAAGAAGTTATCACCCCTATTTTAGAAAATAATCTCACTCCACAACCCATCTTCAAAAATAATTCAACTCCTCAATACCCCTCCGAACTTAATAGACAATGTCAAGATGATCAGTACTCCCGCTTCTTAGAGAGCTGATCAAAAGGTTTGGGATGGCTGATACCTCAGCAATGAAAACACCCATGTCTATAAATGCTATTATTGATTCTGATGAGCATGGGAAACCATTTGATCAGAAATTGCATAGGGTTATTGTTGGGTCCCTTCTATATCTCACAGCAAGTAGGCCTGATATAATGTTTGCTACATGTCTTTGTGCTAGGTTCTAGGTGAACCCTAAAGAATCTCACCTAATTTTATTAAAAAGAATTTTGAGATAAATAAAGAGTTGCCCAAATCTTGGACTCTAGTATCCTACTGAGTTAGAATTTGAGTTTACTGGATACTCAAATGTTGACTTTGTTGGATGTAGAGTAGACAAGAAAGGTACCTCTGGAAAATGCCAGTTCCTGGGTGCTAGGCTTGTCTTTTGGTTTTGTAAAATACAGACATCCGTGTCTACATCAACAGTAGAAGCTGAATATATAGTAGCTGGCAGTTATTGTTCTCAGATGCTATGGATACAAAATCATCTCCTGGATTATGTATACAACTTAAATAATTCAACTGTATTTTGTGATAGTACAAGTGCTATTTCTATAGCACAGAATCAAGTCCATCATTCTAGGACAAAGCATATAGATGTAAGACATCATTTCATTAGGGAGTGTGTGGACAAAAAGAAAATTAACCTCACCTTAATCCCTACTGATTTGCAAAGGGCAGATATTTTCACCAAACCCTTAGATGAAAAGAAACACCTATTCTTTATGAATCAGCTAGGTATGATTAATGAAGATGAGAATATTTGACTTTCTGTCTGAGATCGACGATTCATTGATAAATTGCCGAACGGAGATGGACGATTTGCTAGCGTCTCGTGAAGTTGAACGTCGAACTGAGATCGACGATAACTTCTTAGTGAAACAATTGTCGTCGAACGGAGATCGACAATTTTTGGTTCAGAGAATTCATCATCGATCTGAGATCGACGATTTATTCTTTCTCTTCAATCTGCGGTTATCGAACTCATTTTATATTAAAATATTTCGCAAACCACGGATTTAATGTCATTTTTTATTAGTTTATTCGAATGACTAATTCCGTCTCTTCGACTTACTCCTTATAATCTAGGGCTTAGACGGAAATAGTCCCGCTCTTTCTATTTCCCTTCTACACTTGATCTTTGTTTTCCTTGCAGGAACTCTCAAATGGCAATCACAGCGGCGATTCTGTCAAGCATGAAGTTCGATTCTCGCTCGACATTGATCTTGAATCATTCAAGAATTGTGACCAGATTTTTCAGGATGTGTTGAAGTTGTTTGATGAGCCAAAGTTACAGAAGTTGATGACGACAAGGATGAAGTTTCCAGTGACAGAAATTAAGGAATGGGCTTATAAATCATCATCCCCAGATGGACAGTCATTGGTTGGAACCATTTCTGAATAGGCGGTAAGTCTAACCCCTATCATTCTTACTGAGATTTTTGGTTTCGTTGATGGTGAAGATGATATTGAAATGGATGAGGAAGAGTTTACTGCCATGCTTGTAAGAATGGGTCATGCTGATGCAAACCCTAGCAAGCTTCTGAAGAAGAACTTGTCACCTCAATACAAGTTATTGGGAAATATTGTGGGAAAAGTGTTGCTTGGGAAGCACAATGCCCATGATAACATTTCAAGGCATCAATTTCTTTTGATGAGTGCCTTGGTAAATCAGAAGGCAGTGAATTGGGCTGCAATTTTATTTGAGTTGATAAAGAAGAAAACAAATAAGAGAGAAGTCTCTTTTGGCAGACTTCTAGGGATTTTTCTCATTGAAAAATGCCCTGAATTGTTGATATCCACAATAGTCTTTATTAATGCTTCCAAGAGGCTGGCCGCAGTTCTTTTTGGAAAGTGGGAGAGGACCATCTCAAGGCCCTCCAGGGCTCCCTCATCTCACAGGACATCCAAGTACACTAGGACTGTTTCAGTCACTCCTCACCCTAGGGAAGATGAACCAGAGATTCCTCCTTTTCCACCTCCATCTCCAGCTAGACCACCTTCTCCACTGCAACATCAACCAACTCAACTGATGAGTTGGCTATCAAGGGTTGCGGTTTCGAAACCCAGCGCCAACATCGCACTGTTGCTGAGAAATAGGCATAGAGAGGCATTGGGGTGTACGGGCTGCAGCCCTGTAGCGACGCTTGGCCTAAAGGACCGGGTCGTTACATAGGTAGCTACAATTTTTCAATTATAGATACAATTTTGATAGATGCAGAGCTTAAGACATCTTTGGCAGATGATCTTTTTGACTCTTGTAATGAAGACGTTCTTTCTGTTTTACATACTATCCATCCTTCAGGGGAATTGTCTGCTATCCTAGGTCTTTTTGAGCTTCTTTATAGCTCTATTCTTTTATTTGTTACACCTCAGTATTATACAAATATTGTGTGTTGTACTGCTCCAGTGAGCACAAATATTTTGTAATAGTTTCTCTAGATCTTTTCAGCTCTAGTGCCTGAGATTTCTACAGCTCCAGAGGCTGAGCCTATCAGCATGGCTGAGGTTGAGATTTCAGAGACCAAGGCTTTCTCTCATCCAACATATGTCTGCACTCCAGTCCTAGACTTGGATGAAGTTATAGCTGCTGATATAGCTGAAGAACTTTCAATTTCAATTCCAAAAGAAGTAATTGCAGAGATTGATGCTATGTATGATAATCCCCAAGGATCTTCTGATGATGATCAAGCTGAGGATTCAGATTCAGATTCAGATGATAGAAGAAAAAAATGTCCAAGAAGATGAAAGCTCCAGTGAAGGAAGTGCCAAAGTCTAATCCTCAAGATGACATCCCTTACTTTATCAGTCACAACATTACTCACACTCCAACAACTCCTCACTGGATGAAATTTTCTAAGAATGAGTTGAAGGCTCAAAAGAAAAGGAGAAAGACTGGTTCCACTCCTATCAAAATTTTCAGGAAGGATCCACCACCTCCTCCTCATCCTTCAATATGTGTTATTGGCAATGTTGCTTCTAGAACTGCTACCTCCTCCCAGCTGCAGAGATCTTATACCTCTCAATCTCACAGTAGACCATCCAGGTCTTACTCTAGTGGTTATTCAAGAGGGAGAGGTAGACAGTATAATCTGGATGACAAAGAAGACAGTTCAGATTTTAGCAGGAAATTCAGAATTCCTGGAAAGTTCAATGAAGTCAGACCTCCTCCTAACCTTCATGACAATCAGTCCCAGCAATTAACAACAAAAAAAAAGTTTCAAGAACAATCAAATAAGCACAGGAAGCATCAGAAGATTTCTCTTGATTCAGAAGAAGATACATCACAGTATGAACCTGAGCTAGATCAAAATTTCAGAATGGCTAGGTTTCATGAACATATTGTTCTCTCCCAGATTAATAAAGCTAGATAAGAAGGAGATGACCTTTCTCAATTTTCAACAATGTCTAAATACAGGGAGAAAGAGCTTGAAAGATTTGTTGTAGATAATAATATTTTTGATGCTAATGCTGACATGCAGGTTCACCCTGAGGTAGTTCTTCCCAGAGCAACATCTTTAAAGGTTCTTGGTGAAGCTGACTTAAAGATGTCAAGACAGCAAGCAGCAGATCCTAAAAGAAAAATTGAATTTTCTAAGCCAGCTCCTGACAAGTCTTAGAACTCTTTCATTTTTGTGTTTATATCTCTTTCTATAAATATCTGTTTAATTCTTTTTATATTCATGACAGATATTTTGGCTTAGATTTGTTGTTGTATCCTTTTTTATTTGGTTTAGTGACCACACCCAAATAGGGGGAGATTGTTGGACCCCTAGTTTGGATTTGGGCTAGGTTCACTAATATAGGCTATATTAGACCCACATTGTATAGCCAGGGTCTAGTCTAGTGTCTTAGGTGTAAGTTAGGTCAACAACTCAGTGAGACAAGATCAAGACATCAGAGACATAGAAGATAGCAGAGACTGAAGAAGGCATAAATTGACTAAGTGAAAATTCGACGATCTTCGTTCTGCATTCGATAATCTCAGAGTTAATCTCTTAATGCTGAGATCGATGATTGCTGAACTTAGTTCGATGATCTCTGATCTACTTTCAGGATTGAGATCGACGATCAACCATCTCAATTCGATGATCTTGAAGCCCAGTTTGGAAAGTATAATTTGAGTTCACCGATCACAGGGCTCAGCTCAACGATAGAGGATGTTAGAGTTTGCCGATCACAAACAAGATCAACGATAACAGCCAGATCAATCATTATTCTTTGCAGTTATTTTTTTCCTTTATTGACTGGATATTTAATTGCTTATATGACTCTGAGTAATTAATGCATATATTCTCTGAATATAGCTGTTCCTTGGCAAGCATTAATTACTGGTATTCACAAAGTTATTATACAGCTATTCATGGGACAGTTAGGGAAAGAATTTAATTCCTTTATAGTCGTTGCATAAGTTCCCATGATTTGGGCAGTCAATCAAGGTGTGCCAGTTCAAATTCAGATTGGGTTATTCAAAGGAATGATACACAGTGAATCAAGACATAGTAAAATACAAAGATTCACACAGAGAACACAAGACAGCAAAAGAAGAATAGTTTTTCAGTTCGTCACACAAGTGTTCTTCCAGGAAGCAAGAAGAGGCATTCTTCATAATTAGTCTAAGCTTTCTGAAAATAAGACCAACACCCTGAGCAAGGCTTTGGATTCCTGAACCATTCAAGATCACAGGACAAGCCTTGACATCATCAGGATCACTCTCAAGTCTTCTCTCATTTGTTTAAGAATAGAGAAGACAACTCAACTTTTACTTTCCCCCACTGTATACAGGGTTCTTACTCCCTTCAAAAGTAATTCTTGTTTGTGAGGTCTCCTGAAGTCTTCTGTGGTTTTCCGGTACCTAATCAAAAGACATAAGGGTTGCAATATCTCCCTAGAAATAGATATTATTTTGTGGCAGTCACCTGATCAAAAACCTGAGAGTGATTCCTACCAGGGTGGAAGAAGAGTAGATGTACCCAGATTTGGGGAACCACTATAAATTTCTTGTGTCATCTGGTTGCTCTTTTTTTTGCTCTTGCTGATTGATGTGATAATTAGAATAGCTTGCCAATTATCTTTTATTTATTTATTATTGGTATCACTTATATTTTAACACTGAAATAAAAGTAAAAAACAGCCAAAAAGTTTTAATACTCTATTCACCCCCCCCCCCCTCTAGTGTAGATCTGAATAACCTATTTCTTTCAATTGATAATAGAGGATTATCAATTGCCTTAAGTCATTTCTTTCACTTATTGTTATTGATTGTTACCCATTACCCATTCCCTTCTCATATTACCATGAATCTAACCTAGTGTATTAAGACCCTTCCTCTCCTCTGGAAAGACGATCTTTCGTTGACCCCGAGCACCTCTTAACATTTATCAAACTAATCTCTCCTCATCTTGACTACTAAAGATGCATTCATTCACATTTCCAAATCAGTATTCTAATATTCCAAATTCTCTAAGTTCATTATGCACCTTATTATGATTTCTGCAGTTTTTACTAAACGCAGACCATTCTAAGCTATATGATGTATACAATGGGAGGTACTCAAAATTATCATCCAATGTCCCTATAATAGTTATTGGGGGTCTACCAGTCTATGATTAGCCTAAATCTAGAATTTCATAATTTTCCTAATTTACTTAATAATTTATTTAATTTTTCCTAAGTAATCCAAGACCCAAGTTTGAACATGAAGTACCTCTTTAAAATATGAAAAAGCTCTACAAAATTTATGATAATTACAAGATTACTATTGAATAATAAAATCAGAGTCTCCCAATTTTACAGCAAGGTTTAGGCCCATAAATCTAATTTAAAATACAACCTACATTAATAATTTTAAAGAGACAAGTACTGCCAATATACTTCAAAAAATTATGAGAAAATTTAAGGATGATCATAAAGACATATAAACACTCCAGGTCAAGTTTCATAATTTATCAGTGAATATGTTGGAACCTTAGGTTCTGATTTGGGTTAGAATCACTATTAGGATTATTAGTTTGACCCAAAATGTATAGTCTAAGGGTCTTAGGATTCTCCAGGTATACATAAAAAGAATCCAAGAAGAAAGTGCAGAAAAATTCCAGAGAAGTTCAGTTTTGAAGTTCAAAATTCTAGCTTACAAAAATAGCTGAACGGAGTTCAACTATAGTCGAACGGAGTTCAACTATAGTCGAACGAAGTTCAACTATTTCTGTGTTCAGCTCTAAGAAAACAGAAAACTCAGATACAGGTCAAGTATAGTCGAACGGAGTTCAACGATAGTCGAACAGAGTTCAACTATAGTCGAACGCATATTGGAGAAGCTTTTAGATTAAATTTTTGGTGATTTCCTGTGCAGTTATTGGTGACAGCTGGCTAGAGTTATTCAAGGCTTAAGTAAAGGAATTTACAGCTAATATATTTAATGCTAAATATTCATATGAATATAGCCGTTTGGAGGCTGCATTAAATATGAATCAATTCAGAGATTTATTGTCAGTTACCTTTCCAAGACAGTTTCATTTCTTGGAAATGTCTATGCCGTATCAGACAAGAATTCAAATGACTTTCCTCAGCCTAGTGGATACATATATATATTTTATATAGAAGATAAAAGAGAAAGAGAGAGAAAAAAGCAGGAAGACTTTTTCTCTCTACAAAAGAAGAACTCTGCAACAAGTTTTCGGACAGAGGAAATCAACTTCATCTTCTTCTTTCTGATCCAGGCTTTCAAAAGACAATATATTCAGCTTTGTCTACAAAGCTTGCTGGAGATTTTCGTCTAGTTGAAGGCCTATACCCTGAAGCAAAGCTTCCCAGCATTCCTGAACTAATACATATTTTCAGGGGGAGCTTTGACATCATCATCAACTATTGAATCCACTAGTCTTCTCTCATTTTATTTGAGAACAGAGAAGAATATCATCAACTCCTAGTTTTCTAAACTGTGTACAGGGTTATTACTCCCTTCAAAAGTAAACCCCTTTGGTGGCAGGGCACCTGATAAAAAACCTGTGTTTGGTTTTTGGGCACCTGATCAAAATCTCAAGGGGTCTTTAGATCTACCTGAATCAGATCTATTGGTGGCAAGGCACCTGATCAAAAACCTGTGGTGGATTCCTACAAGGGTGGTAGAAGAGTGGACGTACCTATTGAGAGGGAACCACTATAGTTCCTTGTGTTGTCTGGATTGCTTGCTCTGTTTTCTTCCTTATGTGATGTTAATTTTATTTTGCCTTTTATTTTCTAAAAACTCTTAAGCATATGAAATCTATCACCTCACTTTCAATTGGTATCAGAGGGAGGTTGATTGTTTGTACATGCTAATACCTAAATCAAAAGATCCTTGATAGATCTTATTGTTTTTAAGAGTTTTCATGGCACAAAATGAAGAATGGTCAAACACTGGACCTCCTAAGTGCAATTTGGACAAGCTTGCACTATGGAAGGCAAGAATTAGGTTTTTTATGAACTCTATTGATGAAGCCATTTATAATTCTATCTTGTCAGGTCCCTTTACACCATCTACAGCTACAGAAGCTTAAAAATTGCTAAAGATGGATGATGCTCAAGCAATGGATATACTGGCTAATTCTATGTCAGATGATATTTTTCAAGAAGTGGCTGAATGTACTTTAGCAAAGGACATCTGGGACTCCCTCACAGCAATGGTTGCTGAATCAGCTAAAAAAAGAAGATATAATGCTGAAAATTGGAGTGACTCTGAAGTTTCATCCTGTACAACTGAGGATGAAGAAGAAACAAGAGCAAGAGAGTTTTGCTTGATGATAATAAATACTTCCTATAGCAAATCTGATGATGAATCAGATTTTGAAGAATCAGAAGCAGAATTAGAAGAGGATCAGGTAATCTCTTCCTTAGATTTCTCCTCAAAACTTTTTAAAGATTATTTTAAAGATTTATGCAATGATTTAATTCAATCTGAGAAGGAAATAATACTTCTCAGAGAAAAATTGAATAATTTATCTTCTGAAAATACAAGTATTTAAGAAGATTTAAAAATTGCTCTAGAACAAATAAATTCTCTAGAATCAACTATAGGGAAAGAAAAACTAGATAAAAATAATCAACATTCTGAAATAATTAGAAACCCAAAAGAAAGAGAAATAAACATAGAAACTTTAATAAAAATATGTTTTTACAAAAATCGTCGGACCTTGGTCGACGATCTCTGCATTTCTTGTTGAATGCCGATCGACGATCTCTGAACCCAGATCTTGAGTTTAAACACTCAGCATATGGGGATCGACGATATCATCAAGTATCGTCGACCAGAGGTCGACGATCGTGGAACACATATAATAGTCAACATTTATCTGTGAACTGAGATCGACGATATCAATGCAGGTCGTCGAACGCTGATCGACGATCTCAATATAAATCGTCGAACCCAGATTTTCAAAAGAAAAATTTTTATTCTTTTGAAAATAATAATCAATCTCAAAATTGTATCAATCCTTTTACCCAATGGCACATCTCTCCTAGAAAATTTCACCCATTAGGTTATAAAGATCAACCTTCATGCTCTTTTATTTCTGATTATCATGAAATAAAACCAGGACCCAAGGTGACCTGGGTCCAAAATTTCTAACCTCTTATTTTCAGGAAAAGACCCTTCCGTGCAGGGGTAACTATATAAGGGGAGATTGTTTAGAAGGCTACAATAATAGGGGGAGATTGAATCAGTGGTTACTGCAGTAGTAGTTTAAGTTATTAAAAAATATGGGGAAGATATTAGAGAAATTATTGGAACCACATTTCAGTTGAAAGGAAATGAGCTCAGTTGAAGATTAACAACAGAACAGCTACCGAACATATCATTTTTTGTTATTAGATTTATATTTCAAAACATTGTTGTTTCTCTGTAAAAGCACACATTTTATATTTGCTTTGTTTTTTTTTGTAAATAGTATCATAACCTAAATAGGGGGAGATTGTTGGAACATTAGGTTCTGATTTGGGTTAGGATCACTAATAGGATTATTAGTTTGACCCAAAATGTATAGTCTAAGGGTCATAGGATTCTCTAAGTATACATCAAAAGAAGCCAAGAAGAAAGTGCAGAAAAATTCCAGAGAAATTCAGTTTTGAAGTTCAGAATTCTAGCTTACAAAAATAGCTGAACGGAGTTCAACTATAGTCGAACGGAGTTCAACTATAATCGAACGGAGTTCAACTATTTCTGTGTTCAGCTCTAAGAAAACAGAAAACTCAGATACAGGTCAACTATAGTCGAACGGAGTTCAACGATAGTCGAACGGAGTTCAACTATAGTCGAACGCAGATTGGAGAAGCTTTTAGATTAAATTTTTGGTGATTTTCTGTGCAGTTATTGGTGACAGCTGGCTAGAGTTATTCAAGGTTTAAGTAAAGTAATTTACAGATAATATATTTAATGCTAAATATTCTTATGAATATAGCCGTTGGGAGGCTGCATTAAATATGAATCAATTCAGAGATTTATTGTCAGTTACCTTTCTAAGACAGTTTCCTTTCTTGGAAATGTCTATGCCGTATCTGACAAGAATTCAAATGACTTTCCTCAGCCCAGTGGATACATATATATATTTTATACAGAAGATAAAAGAGAAAGAGAGAGAGAAAAGCAAGAAGACTTTTTCTCTCTACAAAAGAAGAACTCTGCAATAAGTTTTCGGACAGAGGAAATCAACTTCATCTTCTTCTTTCTTATCCAGGCTTTCACGAGATAATATATTCAAATTTGTCTACAGAGCTTGCTGGATATTTTCATCTAGTTGAAGGCCTACACCCTGAAGCAAAGCTTCCCAGCATTCCTGAACTAATACATATTTTCAGGGGGAGCTTTGACATCATCATCAACTATTGAATCCACTAGTCTTCTCTCATTTGATTTGAGAACAGAGAAGAATATCATCAACTCCTAGTTTTCTAAATTGTGTATAGGGTTATTACTCCCTTCAAAAGTAATCCCCTTTGGTGGCAGGGCACCTGATCAAAAACCTGTGTTTGGTTTTTGGGCACCTGATCAAAAGCTCAAAGGGTCTTTAGATCTACCTGAATCAGATCTATTGGTGGCAGGGCACCTGATCAAAAAATTGTAGTGGATTCCTACCAGGGTGGTAGAAGAGTGGACGTACCTATTGAGAGGGAACCACTATAGTTCCTTTTGTCGTCTGGATTGCTTGCTCTGTTTTCTTCCTTATGTGCTCTGAATTTTATTTTGCCTTTTATTTTCTAAAAACTCTTAAGCATATCAGATCTATCACCTCACTTTCAGAATAATAAACTCTAAACCCAATTTTCTCATAGTATCCAAGTTAACATGTTATTGAACTAAGTACAGCAATTATTCATCTAAAAATTGTAATAAAATCTCCAAATAAGCCTATTGACCTAGGAACACTACTGATCAAGTTTCATAATTTTACAACAAATAATAAGCTCTGAATAAATTATTGAACAGGTTTCCATTTGATGAGCATGTGGAGTATGTACTGGTATTATACATTTAAAAATTATAACAAAATTCATGTATGAGTATAATAGTCTAAAACTTCCTCTGCCTCAATTTCATAACATTCTAGTGAACAATGAGGTTATAATAACCAAATAAGTAATAGAGGCTAATACATGTATTGCAAAGGAGATACTAAAATATGCTTCCAAATCTCCCAATAACATTACCAGCTCTTACTGACCTTATGACTACACCACCCAAGTTTTACAACTTTTCACAACACCTTGACTATCCAACTTACAATTTAAAGGTTTGTGACCTAAACTAGGGTTAGGGCTTTGAGGGGTTTAACCCTCTCTAATTCCAATAAGATTTCTACCAAAGTACTACAACTACCCTAGAGTCCTCTCAACCAAATTTCAAATCTTTTCAAGGTCATTTGACCACATGCCCTTCTCAAACCCCCAAAGCCCAAACATAGGTTTGAACTTGGGTCCTAATGCAATTCTATCCCAAACCACCCCATATCCCATACGAGGGTGTTATATTTCATGCCAAACAAGTGTCCCAAATCCCAACCTCTGTTGAGGTGATTTGACCACTCAAACCTCATGTGCACTTTTGACCTAATTACCCTTATTATGGCAAGGCTAAGGTTTGCAAAAATTCAAGCCAAATCATCTCCAAATGAGATGAAATTTTATTCAAAGCATTATGATGACCCCAAGGACCACTCACTAAAATTTAGGAGGGTTTGAAGGTCATTTGGTCCATTTATTAATTTAATCATGGTTTATTAAATAATTACAAACACTATAGGAAGATTATCCCCAAAAATTCTAATTTTTTGGGAAGGACTTATATATAGAAAAGGCTGACTCTCTGTCCAAATTTCAAGTCATTTGAACAAGGGATGAAGTGGGGGAACTTATTTTAATTCCTGTCCAGTCCTAGGTGTAGACCCCACCAAAATGGGTGCCCTAGTCAAACCATTTGACCAAATTGTCCCAAATCAATTTTAAAATTAATTAGACCCTTTAAGGCTACAAATTATATGTTGACCATTTCCTCATATAAAGCCATAAGTATTTTTCATTAATTTTCTAAAGTGACTGATATAAGGAGAAAGAAAACTCAAAATCAGGAATTAATAAAATATCACCAGCACACATCTTAAAGCACAATCGTGGGGCTCCTAGCTTTCTTCTTCCTCCAGGCCACCCATCCCCCTCCCCGGCGGGACACCGCCACCACCACCTCCATTGAGGTGGGGGATATCGTCGGGTGGCGGCACGGCCGCCGGAGGGGTGGTTTCCGGCGATCCCGCATGTTTGAAAATCCATGAAAATTTCAGAAAATCTCTTCTCCAATCGGGCTCAATTTAGCTCGATTTCTCTCCTAAAATATCTAAGGATCTAGCCCACGAAGTGAGGAGTAGAGGAGGACCTTGCTCGCGGCCCGGAGACGTGTTTATCGCTGACATGCCATGTTTGGTGGTGGTGCCGCTCGATTTCTGCAACTGTACGGTGGGCTTCCTCGGCTCCTTCAGGTTTGTGGGGAAATCGCTCCTCTAAGTCCAGTGAGTCTTTTAAAATGATAAAATGGGGGAGGGGAGGGGTCTAGCTGGCGGTGGCCATTAATGCCCCTGGAAGAGCTTTTCCGTAACTGTAATTCTCCTCCCCTAGTTATTGTTATGGCCGGAAAAGTCCGTGGACTTCTCCTAACTGACTGGGGGAGGTGATTTCAGCAAGAAGAGTGGGCCCTTGGCCTTGCAGGTCATGAATGGCATTTACTCCTCTCTTTCTCTCTCTCCAGTAACATAGAATTTCGGTTTAAACTATCCGTCACATGGCGCCCTACCATTGGACCGCTATTATTATTTAAATACGTATTAATGAAAGAAACGGGCCAATTAATGCTCTTGCGCAATTCTCGAGATAATGCGGTTCAGCCTATTCACCCGAACCAGCTAATAGAGCCGAGAATTTCGCTCAGGCAAAAGCATTGAGACAAGCCTCCACACTCAAATCCAAAATTGCCAGGAATTTTCTAAGTACAATGGCGTTGAGTGAGCTCAATGATCTCACTCGACGTCATTCAGTCTATGGCATTGAGTGAGCTCAACTCACTCAACGCCATATCGCTAGGAATTTTCTAAGTACAATGGCGTGGAGTGAGCTAAGCTCACTCGACGCCATTCAGTCTATGGCATTGCGTGAGCTCAACTCACTCAACGCCATAATTCCAGAAAATCCTTTCTCAGAAAGATGGCGTTGAGTGCACTCAACGCCATTCAGCCAATGGCGTTAAGTGGACTCAATGCACTCAATGCCCGAACTCCAAATTCTTTCTTAGTAATATGGCGTTGAGTGCACTCAACGCACTTAACGCCATTCAGCCCAAGGCGTTGAGTGGACTCAACGCACTCAACAGCCGAACTCAAAATTCTTTCTAATTAAGATGGCGTTGAGTGCACTCAACGCACTCAACGCCATTCATCCTATTGTGTTGAGTGCACTCGACGCACTCAACGCCCGAGCCAAAGATTCTTCCTAAGTAAGATGGCGTTGAGTGCACTCAACGCACTCAAGGCCATTCAGCCTATGGCGTTGAGTGCACTCGACACACTCAATGCCCGAGCCCAAGATTCTTTCTAAGTAAGATAACATTGAGTGCACTCAACGCACTCAACGCCTTTCAGCCCATGTCATTGAGTGCACTCCACAGACTCAACACCTGAGCCCAAAAAACTGTCTAAGTTGATACCTGATCTACTCGTCGAGTCTTGTCGACTCACTCGACGCTTCCTGGACTTGAGTCATCTTGGCCTCTTTTTGGTTGACCCCAATGGGTCCGTAGCAACATATTGGCCTCCCTTAGGGTTAGAGGTGTCATGATGGGATCTTGGAACCAAGTTAAAACCCTAAGGTCATTGCTAGGACTGTAATTGGGATTCTATTACTTGCATACCAAGGTGATTTTCACCTTGAGCCTGGTTCACTTGGTCTTCTTGGGCTTTCTAGGGTTTTGTCATGACCTAGTCATGACAAAACAACTCCTAGGGGGTCTAGTTGTTTGAGGGATGTTACACGTGGTGACAGGTATAGTTTAAATTAATAGCATTTTAGCTTTATATACTTGTTGCCTTATGTGAGTTATCTTATGACTTGTTGTGCTAGGCTTTGTATCGATCTTTGATTTTCCGGCGAGAGCAGTGTTCGATACGGGAGCTTCGCATTCCCTTTTGTTCGAAGAGTTTGTATCGCACGTCAGAGTACCTTGTTCGATGGCAAGGGACAAATGGGATGGGTTGCTGCCTAACGGGTGCTCTATTAGCGCGGATAGAGTTTGTTTCTTAAAGGTAGGAATTGGGAGTCACGATTATGACTTGTGAGCGTCGCTACTGCCGATAGTGGAATTCAATGTGATCTTTGGAATAGACTGGCTATCGGAGTAGCATGCGTACATTTATTCCAACCGTAAGGTGGTCAGATTGGGACTAGATACAAATCGTGAGACGATGTTCTCAGGCTTGAAGGGGTCAAGCAAGAATTTGATGTCTGCTCTCCAGGTGGTTAAGGTGGTTCGTAGTGGTGCGGAGCTGTTTCTCACTTTAGTGGAGGGTTTGAACCCCAAGCCTGGTGTGGACAGCATCCTGCTTGTATCGGAGTTTCCTGATGTATTCCCTGAAGATCTCCCTGGAGCTCCACCTCAGCGAGAGATCGACTTCACCACTGAGCTAGTGCCAGGTGCCAAACCTATGTCATGCTCTCCGTATCGGTTAACGCATAAGGAGATGGCAGAACTGAAAGTACAGCTTCAAGAGCTGTTGGAGCAAGGTTATGTGTGTCCAAGTTCATCGTTTTAGAGCGCGCCGGTCCTCTTTGTTAAGAAGAAGGATGGAAACTTACGACTCTGTATTGATTACCGGGAGTTGAATAAGCTAACGGAGAAGAATAAATATCCAATCCCAAGGATTGATGATCTGTTTGACCAGCTGGTTGGGTCAACTGTGTACTCGAAGCTGGATCTGAAATTCGGATACTATCAGTTGTGAATAAGGGAAAGTGATATCCCCAAGACGGCTTTTAGCACGCAATATGGGCATTATGAGTTCACCGTCATGCCGTTTGGGCTGACGAATGCGCCATCCTTGTTTATGGATTAGATGAACAGAATGTTCAGAGAATATTCAGACTTATTCGTGATAGTTTTTATCGATGATATACTTGTGTACTCGCAGTGCGAGGATGATCATTTCAAGCATCTACGCATGGTATTGGAGATCATGAGAAATAACCAACTATACACCAAGTTCTCCAAATGCGAGTTTTAGTTGTCCTCAGTAGCGTTCCTTGGTCATATAGTTAGTGGAGAAGGGGTTGCGGTGGATCCGTCTAAGATAGTTGCGATACGCGAGTGGCCTGTGTTGTCTACAGTGGCGGAAGTCCGGAGTTTTCTAGGGCTTGCCGGCTATTACAAGCGCTTCGTGGAGAACTTCTCGCGGATAGCATTGCCCCTTACTACTCTGACAAGGGAGGATCAGAAGTTTTTTGGACGCCTGAGTGCGCACAATCTCTCGAAGAACTAAAGTGTCATTTGACCACGACACCTATCTTAAGTACGCCTTGTGGTTCTGAAGGATTTGAGGTTTATAGTGACACCTGTGGGAGTGGTTTACGCTATATTCTACTTCAGCATGGGTCGGTGATAGCCTATGGATCACGCCAGTTAAAGGAGCATGAGAGGAACTACCCGGTTTATGATTTGGAGTTAGAGGCCATAGTATTCTCTCTCAAGCTTTGGAGGCATTACCTTTATGGAGTAAAGGTTGATATATATTCAGATCACAAGAGTCTGAAGTATTTGATTGATCAGAAAGACCTGAACATGCATCAACGAAGGTGGATGGAGTTCCTTGGGTACTACACATACAAAATTCATTATATTCCCGGGAAGGGGAATGTTGTGGTAGATGCTCTCAGTCGTAGAACTCCTGTATAGGCCAACTGGTTGCAGATGTATGACGAGCGGCTCATTCGTTATTTGGAGTGTTTGGAGATCTCTTGTGTTGACAAGAAATCTAGTGGTAATGCATGTTTGAGTTGGACGGAGGTTCAATACGACCCCGTGGATAGGATTCGACAGGCCTTGGAGTTGGACGTAAGCTTGAAACGTCGCTTGGCAGAGTCCGTGGATGGGTTGAATGACCAGTTTGTTGTTGATGATGGCCTTATTTTGAAGGGTGGTCGGTTGTGCATCCCCAATATTGCGAAATTACAAGAAGAGGTGATGTACGAGGCGCATTTTACATTCATCGTGGGAGCACAAAGATGTTCAAAGACATGCAGAGGCTGTCCTGGTGTCCCGATATGAAGAAAGACATAGCGCTATACTTGGCGAAGTGTCAGACTTGTGCCTTGGTGAAGGCCTTATGATAGAAGCCGGGTATATTTCTAAAGTCCTTGCCTATTCTAGGTGGAAGTTTGATGACATCTCTATGGATTTCGTGCACGGTTTGCCGAGATCATACTAGTGGAAAGACGCCATTTGGGTGGTCGTGGATCAGTTAATAAAGGTTTCGTATTTCATACCCAAAAGGAAGGATGATTCCGTGGAGAAGCTGGCGAAGCTTTATGTGCATAATATAGTCTGTTTCTATGGTGTGCCCCGGAGCATAGTAAGTGACCGAGATGGTCGGCTCACGTCTAATGATTGGAGGATTATTCATCAGTTGTTGGGCACCAAAGTTGAACTTCAGCACAGCTTTTCACCCGTAGACAGATGGGAAAACGAAAAGGTTGACTAGGACGATGGAAGACATGTTTCGTATGTTGGGTTTCTCTATTAGGATGGCACAACGCTTGTGCACGTAGTGGAAGGAATAAAACATCAAGACAACCCAAAAGAGATGGGATCGGGCCATGAAAATTGAATCAAGAAGTTAACAAACAACTGTGCAAAAATTACCTTAGCGGCGTTGAGTCACAACTCAACGGAGATGCTCCAAGCTTCGAGTCCTTGTCGGTGGCGAGTTCTACGTGGAATAATGTCCACGTCTCTGCAGAAATCCACATGAGCGGGAGAACCCCGAGCTTCGTCGAACGAAGGGTCGGGAAGAAGATCAACCGCACCTTTGCACTTCCCACGGACTGCTAGGTACGCGCAAGGGAAAGCATGACCGGCGACGGTCGCCGGAGATGAGGTCGTCGGCGGAGCGAACAGGCGGCAGCGGAACGATTCCGCCTGGCAGGGTCGGGATTCGGCGGATCGGGAGATCAGCGGAACTCTTCCGTCGGCTTTGATCCGGCTACAGGAAAATCCCGATGAATGGATGGATATATTCCGAAAACCCTAAGTCCCCTATTTATACCAATGGCATAAACAGTCCAAAGAACACCGCTATCCGCAGACCACCCAAGTTAGGTTTCAGAGTCATTCGGCGAGAATCAGCATAGGTTCAGCGAGAATCAGATCCAGATTCGGTGAGAATCAGCAGACATATTCGGCGAGAATCATCTGCTGATTCGTCGAGAATCGGGGATAGATTCGTCGAGTATCACCAATCGTCGGGAATCAAACACTTTTGATTCTCGATGAATTCGTCAAGAGTCGTCGAGTATCACTCGACGATTCTCGACGAATCATTCGCGATGAATGATTCTCGACGAACTTGTCGAGAGTCGTCGATTCATACTCGACGATTCTCGACGAATCATTCTCGACGAACTCGTCGAGAGTCGTCGAGTCATACTCGACGATTCTCGACGAATTTGCCTTAGCAACATTTGCCTGACTCCCCCATACTCTATGGTGATTCGTAACCCTTACCAACACAGTCAATCTTCCAATATCTTCACATACTCTTATGTGCGACCCTGAAGGCTCATATCGCGTTGGCAGTGAGATTACATGTTTGACCACTTCTAGATCACCATGGTAACTCCAACAGTCTCCCACTTGATCTTGAAAGTATCAAACCAAAAACCTCACAAACAATGAGCGTCATCTAGCAATGCATCATTGCTCCCCAAGCAATAAGAGTTCATAACTCATAAGCCTTTATGAACAATGTCCCACCGTTGTCTTTGTCCCTTTCTCCCTTACATCCGGAAAGAACTAGAGGCATGGACCGTGTCACCCTCATAATTGCTCAATCCAAGTTTCTTGATCTAGAACGGACTTCCAGAGAATGGTGAGTCCAATATCACATATTGACTCAACCAAGCATGGCCATGCATTTCTCAGTCCAGTTCCATCAAGGGGACGTTGGATGCAACTCCTGTCATATAGGAGGACAAATCCCATATGTGCTCACACACAAACACCCAAATGATTCGTAACGTGCCTAACAACCACCCTTATCATCAACCTTTCTCAAGGAAGACTTTAAATGGCATCAAAGCACGCTCTTCCTCACTTGATGAATGTTGTGACTTAAGGTCAAAGGACCACAACACCATTGTCAATTGAGACCTACTCATGACACGATTAGATAACAATCCACAAAGTAGTCTCAGGTTGGGTCTGTCCAGTACAACTTTTTCATTAACAAGTACCCACATGATGACTTGATATCACAATATCATGACCTGTGAGAACTGGTCATCAGTCAACGCACGTGCTAGTCTTAAGGTATAATCATCACCCTAAGCTTCTATGATGATAGAACGACCAGGGACCTTTTAAGAATGAAGCTTCAAATAAATCATAGGCTCTCACATTCAAGTCACGTACTTGATGTCCTATGGAAGCGAACATTCTAATGGTATTTATTATGTTAACATTTAACTATCGTATAGAGAAACCATAATAAAAGAACTTGCCATTAATTGTAAAAGAAAAATATTGGTACACAATTCATCATATGAATAAACAATAAACAGCCAACAGAATATATGTTTACATGCAACCCACAAGGCTCTCACCAGAGTATATCATTTTTGTATCGTATACCCATTGATCTAGTATGGCCATCATGCTTTCTCTGCGCGAGAGGCTTTGTCAGTGGATCCGCAATTTTCTCCTCAGTCGGCACTCTGCAAATGTTCACATCTCCTCGTTCGACAATCTCACGAATAAGATGGAACCGCCGAAGTATGTGCTTGGAGCGTTGATGGTATCTAGGTTCCTTAGATTGTGCAATTGCACCATTTTTATCACAGTAGAGAACTACGGGACCAACAATGCTAGGAACTACATCAAGCTCGCCGATGAATTTCCTAATCCATACAGCCTCCTTCGATGCATTAGCTGCAGTGATATACTCGGCCTCTATTGTAGAATCAATAACTGTCTCTTGCTTGGAACTCTTCAAGCTCACAGCTCCTCCATTAAGGCAAAACACAAAACCTGACTGAGACTTTGAGTCATCCCTATCTGTTTGGAAGCTAGCATCCGTGTAACCACTTACAACGATCTCTTCCTCTCAACCATACACCAAGAACACATTCTTTGTCCTTCTCAAGTACTTCAGGATATTCTTGACTGCAATCTAGTGACACTCACCGGGGTCTGACTGATACCTGCTAGTCATGCTCAAAGCAAAGGAGACATCGGGTCGAGTACATAACATTGCATACATGATTGATCCAACTACCGAAGCATATGGAATCAACTTCATGCGGTCCTTATCTTCACAAGATTTTGGACACTGGTCCTTAGAGAGATTCACACCATGAGACATGGGTAAAAATCCTTTCTTAGACACAAGCATGTTGAACCGCTTCAACACCTTCTCAATGTATGTACTCTGGGTCAAACATAGCAACTTCTTCGATCTATCTCTATAGATCTTAATACCGAGTATGTAAGTCGCTTCACCCAAGTCCTTCATAGAAAAGCAGTTCCCTAGGTTGTTCTTAACAACTTTCAGTGTAGGAATGTCATTCCAAATCAATAGTATGTCATCTACATACAATATCAGGAAGACAATAATGCTCCCACTGATTCGCTTGTAAACACAAGGCTCATCTTCATTCTTGATGAAACCAAACTCTTTGATTTTCTCATCAAAACAAAGTTTCCAACTTTGAGAGTCCTGCTTTAGTCCCCAGATGGACCTATTCAGCTTGCATATTTTAGTGGCTTCATTTGGGGATACAAAACCCTCGGGTTGTGTCATGTACACTTCCTCAAGGAGGTTTCCATTAAGGAAAGCCGTTTTGACATCCATCTGCCAGATCTCGTAGTCATAATACGCAGCAATAGCAAGCATTATCCTTATGGACTTTACCATGACAATAGGGGAAAAGGTCTCATCATAGTCAATACTCTGAATTTGCTTGAAACCCTTAGCCACCAGTCGCCCTTTGAATGTCTGTACATTCCCATCCATGTCGGTCTTCTTCTTGAAGACCCACTTGCACCCTATGGGTCGTACCCCTTCAGGTGGTTCCACCAAGTTCCAAACTTGGTTTGCATACATGGAGTCCATTTCGGATTTCATAGCCTCAAGCCATTTGTCGGAGTCCGGTCCATTCATTGCCTCTTGGTAGGTTGCTGGTTCATCATCATGATCCATAAGCAACACATTACATATTTGAGACATGAGAAATCCATATCTCTAAGGCTCAAACCTCGGTCTACCAGATCTACGTACGACTTGTGTTTCTTGAGCAGGTTCTCTAGCTACAACATCTTGTAGTCCTATCTCAGAATCCAATTCCGGTTCATTCACTATTTTTGGTTCTTGAACTTCTTCAAGTTCTACCTTTTCAGTCTTTCTTGATAAGAACTCCTTCACCAAGAAGACGCAAGTCCTTGCGACAAACACTTTGCCCTCGGACGGTAGGTAAAAGTAATTCCCTTTCGTTTTCTTAGGATATCCCACCAGATAACATTTATCCGATTTGGGTTCCAGCTTGTCAGGCATTTGACGTCACACATATGCCTCACAGCCCCAAATTTTAATGAACGACATACTAAGACGCTTCCTAGTCCATATCTCATATGGTGTCTTCAGAACTGTTTTCGTTGGAGCGCGATTCAGTGTCATTACAGCAGTCTCTAAAGCAAAACCGCAAAAGGAAACAGGCAATGTCTGCATGACTCATCATCGATCATACCATGTCTAACAGAGTACGATTTCTCCTCTCAGACACACCATTATGTTGTGGTGTTCTAGGTGGAGTGAGCTGTGATACAATACCACACTCTTTCAGATGATCACAGAACTCATGACTCAGGTATTCGCCACCTCGATCAGATCAGAGTGATTTAACACTTTTACCCAACTGGTTTTCTACTTCATTCTTGAACTCTTTGAACTTTTCAAAGGTCTCGGATTTGCACTTCATAAGATACACATATCCGAATCTACTGAAATCATCAGTAAATGTAACGAAGTAGAAATACCCACCTCTAGCCATGGAGCGCAAGGGTCCGCATACATCACTTTGTACAATACCCAAGAGATCCTCAGCGCTCTCAGTATAACCAGTGAAAGGGGCTTTAGTCATCTTGCCTAACAAACAAGATTCGCATCGCTCAAATGATTTATAATGAAATGAGTCCAAAAGTCCATCTTTATGGAGCTTGGATATGAGCTTCTCGTTTATATGGCCCAAATGACAATGCCAGAGATATGTAGGGTTTGAGTCATTTGTTCTTAGCTTTTATTATTTTCTACATTATAGATCTGATGGTCCAAGTTCAAAACATAAAGACCATTAAACAATTGGGCTACAGCATAACAAACATCATTCTTAAATATAGAATAACAGTTGTTCTTAATTATAAAAGAAAATCCAATCATGTCCAAGCATGAAATGGATATAATGTTTCTAGTTATGGCCGAAACAAAATAACAGTTATCTAGTTCTATTACAAGCCCACTGGGCAAAGAAAGACGGTAAACCCCTACGGCTACAGCAACAACTATTGCTCCATTACGGAAGCGTAGGTCCACCTCCCCTTTACTCAGCAATCTTCTCCTTCCCAGTTCCTGCACATTTGTACAAATGTGTGAACCACATCCGGTATCCAATACCCAAGATGAAGGAGCAGAAAGGTTTATCTCTATAACGTAAATACTTGAAGCGGAAGTCATACCTCCCTTCATTTTCTGTAGACCCTAAATATAAGAAGGACTGTTCCTCCTCCAATGACCAGCCTTTCCACACTGGTGGCATTTCCCCTCCTTCATCGTGCTCTTCTTTTTCATCAGTGCAGAAGACTTGGTCTCGAGATGTGACTTAGGTCCCACCTTCGTCTTCTTAGAGCCCTTAGCCTTGCCCTTGCCCTTATGTACCATCAGTATGTGGCTGGCAGGCTTGGCCTTCTTCATATTGGTCTCGACAGTTCTTAATATGCCTAGGAGCTCGGGCAGTGTCTTGTCTATTTCATTCATGTTGTTGTTCAAGACAAACTGCTCTTAACTGTCCGGCAACGATTGCAGGATCAGATCTGTGGCAACCTCTTGACCCAGAGGAAACCCAGTCTTTCAAGGTTCTCTATATACCCAATCATCTTGAGTACGTGAGTCCCTACTGAGTCTCGAACTCCCATCTTGCACTGAAACAACGCTTTTGTGACGTCAAACCTCTCTTGACGAGCTTGCCCTTGAAACATTTTCTTGAGATGCTCGTTAATCTCCTTGCACCCCATGTTCTCATGTTGCTTCTGAAGCTCAGAGTTCATGGTGGCAAGCATAAGGCATTCGACGTTTAAGGCGTTATCAGTATACTTCTTATAAGTATCTTTATCAGCACGCGAAGAATTCCCGTTCGGCACCTCGAGGGCTTCTTCTTCAAAGACATAGAGCTTTCACTCTTTCCTGAGAACAATTCTCAGGTTCCTGTACCAGTCCATGTAGCTAGTCCCACTGAGCTTATCCTTCTCAAGGATGGCTCTCAGAGATAGAGTGGAGTGTGAACCACTTGCCATGGAATTCAACAAGAATTCATGCAGAATAATATCAGTACCAAAATTTCAAATACAATTTATTTTAATTTGGACTTCAATTAAAACTCCCACTATTTTATTTAAAATAATAGCCCTCACTATCAATTCGGAGAGTTCATGCGAGCTACTCTCTTAGTGGACAAGATCCATATTTCACCAACACAATGAGTCAGCTTTGGCTTTCCTCTCACAATGCGGTTATTTTGGTAGGCAACGCTTGCCAATTGCATCCTCATGCAATTCTTGTATGGTTTCTGAATAACTCCTAATTCGCATCCATCATATGGTGCATGTCAACCCTATGCCTCTAGGCACTCAACCTTTGAGGTCACCTAGTTAAGCTAGACCCGATGTCGACAGTGGGATATCACAATTATCCGCTCGCACCCTTACCAAGATAGATTAATGCACCTTACTTTGGCAAGCCCACACTTCATCGATCGAGGCAGGAAGAGTGTCATCCATCGGAAGGCATCCGAACACTTAATATTTGATAAAGAGATTTCGTATTATGGGTTAACAATTAACCATGATCAACATTTGATCAAAGTGCACATCCACATAAAAAAAATTCTAAAATCCACATGCATCCCTTATGTGCACAACCTGACACTATCAACATTTGATAGAAAGGAAGGGCTCAATCTGAGCATCCGGACTCTTCCAAATCTTCAGATTTACATGCATTGGACAAAAGCAAAGACAACTCAACTTAAAGCAGTAGACAAGCTCGTATCTCATTGTTGGATTCAAAATTCAAAACAATACACTAGTTCACTAACCATTCGAGGGACGGTTACTGCTAAGGAGACAACAATTTCTAACAATTAGAAATTACCACGAAATCCGAGATGTTCCTGGCCGGGTTCCAAGGTGCAGAGCCCCTAACCTGTGGGTTATGAGCCCACCGATTTCCCTTGGAAAAACCATCAACAATTGATGTACCAGGAATAAATCTAGACATTTAGAACACTTCTAAATCCCTAGGTTTACACGTACTGGAATAACCTAACTTCCAAAACAACAATCATGGACGTAACCTGACTCTGATACCACTGTTGGGTATCTCTATGAGGATGGCACAACGCTTGTGCACGCAGCGGAAGGAATAAAACATCAAGACAACCCAAAAGAAATGGAATCGGGCCATGAAAATTGAATCAAGAAGTTAACAAATACCTAGGCAAAAATTACCTTAGCGGCATTGAGTCACAACTCAACGAAGATGCTCCAAGCTTCGATTCCTTGTCAGTGGCGAGTTCTATATGGAATAATGTCCACGTCTCTGCAGAAATCCACACGAGCGGGAGAACCCCGAGCTTCGTCGCACGAAGGGTCGGGAAGAAGATCAACCGCACCTTTGCACTTCCCACGGACTGCTAGGTCCGCGCTAGGGAAAGCAAGACCGGTGACGGTAGCCGGAGATGAGGTCGTCGGCGGAGCGAACAGGTGGAGGCGGAATGATTCCATCCGGCGTGGTCGGGATTCGGCGGATCGGGAGATCGGCGGAACTCTTCTGTCGGCTTTGATCCGGCTACTGGAAAATCCCGATGAATGGATGGATATATTTCCAAAACCCTAAGTCCCCTATTTATAACAAAGGCATAAACAGTCCAAAGAACACCACTATCCGCACACCACCCAAGTTAGGGTTTCAGAGTCATTCGGCGAGAATCAGCATAGGTTCGGAGAGAATCAGATCTAGATTCGGCAAGAATCAGCAGACAGATTCGGCGAGAATCATCTGCTGATTCGTCGAGAATCGGGGATATATTTGTCGAGTATCACCAATCGCCGGGAATCAAACACTTTTGATTCTCGACGAATTCGTCGAGAGTCGTCGAGTATCACTCGACGATTCTTGACGAATCATTCGCGATGAATGATTCTCGACGAACTCGTCGAGATTCGTCGAGTCATGCTTGACGATTCACGACGAATCATTCTCGACGAACTCGTCGAGAGTCGTCAAGTCATACTCGATGATTCTCGTCAAATTTGCCTTAGCAACATTTTCCTGACTCCCCCATACTGTATGGTGATTGGTAACCCTTACCAACAAAGTCAATCTTCAAATATCTCCATAAGCTCTTATGTGCGACCCTGACGGCTCATATCGCGTTGGTAGTGAGATTACATGTTTGACCACTTCTAGATCACCATGGTAACTCCAACATCGTATGTGTGCATTGGATTTTGGTAAAAGGTGGGAGGACCATCTTTATATGATTGAGTTCACATACAATAATAGCTACCAAGCCAGCATTCAGATGGCACCTTTTGAGGCTCTGTACGGAAGGAGGTATCATACGACATTGTAATGGGTAGAAACGGGAGAATCAAAGCTATATAAGCGAAGGGACGTTGAAGATGCTACTTCAACGATACGGTTGATTTGGGAACGGCTACTGATTTCTCAAGATAGACAGACCAAGAACTATAATGCTAAGCATCAGAACGTGGAGTTTGCGGTGGGTGACAGGGTATACCTCAAGATAAAGTCGTTTAAAGGCGTATCAAGGATTCGATGCTTAAAAAGGCTTAGTCTGAGGTGTGTTGGGCCTTTTGAGATCTTTGAGAGGGTTAGTGAAGCCGCTTATCGGTTGGCTCTTTCGGTAGAGCTGAGTGGTTTGCATGATGTATTTCACATTTCAGTCCTACGCAAAGCCGTGAAAGAACCAGCGCAAGTGGTTGTTGCAGATCAAGTGTCGGTCGATAGTGGGCTAACAATGAAAGTTAGACCCATTCAGATCGAGGATACGGAGGTCAAACAATTGCATAACAAAGTTATCAGGATGTTCAATGTCTGATGGGATAATTGTGGTCATGAGGAGCTTTCGTGGGAGCGAGAGCAAACCATGCTTGAAGAATATCCCGAACTTTTCCACTCAGGTACCATTTTATTCTGTGTACTTTTCCATTCTCTAATTTCGGGATGAAATTCTTTTAAGGGGAGGAGAATTATAATGCCCTAAAACTCGGTTATGAGTGGGCTGTGTCGACTGAACAACATGGCATGGGACACAGGCGTGTCCAAAGCCGTGTCCTTCTTTGTGTTTGTCGGGCTGTGTTGATTGAGCAACATGGCCTGGGACACGGGCATGTCCGAAGCCGTATAGGACATACGGCCTATGACACGGGCGTGTCACATGGCCGTGTGCTGTTCGGGATTGACGGTTTCAATGTCGATTGAGGCACACGGCCAATGACACGGGCATGTCCAGGGTGATACGGGTGTGTCCAGTATTGACACGGGCGTGTCAGAGGCCATGTCCTATTCTGAGATCGACGATTTCTCGTGCGATAGTGAGACACGGCCTATGACAAGGGCATGTCATAAGCAGTGTGCGGTCCCGGGAAGACGATTTTAAAGGTGAATCACGGCCTTTCATTTTATTTAAGAACGATCAAACGGCCCAGAATCTTACCTGAGGAGTTATATTCGGGAATTTAGGGTTTAGGCCTCATTTCTTTTGGCCATTTCTCTTTCTAAGAGGTAGAGAGAGGGGAGAGCAAAGGGAGAAGAACAAGGAGGAATCCCGCCATTGTTAGAGCTTCAGAGCTCCAAATCGCGAGCCGAGTCCAGATCTACGGAGGCAAGTCCGTTGTGGTGCTTTTCATCCGGCTAGTTTTCCATGGCGCCAAAGTGAACCTCCAAGGTAATGATTCTCTACTTGGACATGTGAAGTCCTCTTTCTTTTTTCATAGGAAACTCTCTCCCGCAAGTAGGCGGTGAGTGTGAGGTATTCCTTCAGATAGATATGGTTTATCCCCGTCATTTTGCATTTAGAGTCCGGAATCGAAGTACAGACGTAGGCATGGTGTGTGAAGCCTATTAGGACAAGTTGGTCTGGATCGGTGATGTTTTCATTATGCTTATATTGCCGGAGAAGACTCCGTGCCGTTTGTTTTGCGGGTTTTATACGTAGTAGATTGCAACAGGGAGCCTTGGGGACTAACTCCAATGTGCACACGGAAAACTGGGCAGAAGCGCATTTCTGCCATCTTGGTGTCCTGGGAGCAAACCTTGTACATAATCGGGTTATGTAATATTGTTTGATCGGTACTTCGGGACTCGGGGAAGGTTGAACCGCGCAGATGACTTAAGTTGACAAGGCGGTGTGAGCTATGTGTTGAGTGGAACAGTACCTGCTCTATGTGGTTCGGTTAAAGAGACCTAAGGTACATTTCACTTGCCGTTGGCATAGAGGGGGGTCTTAGGCTTCGGCTGAAAAAGACTTACTTGCTCACGATGTTGCCGTCCTGGGGGCGGTGGTGGATCGGGTTCACCTAGAATGTGCCCTAAGAGCCCGGGGTGTGTGGTCGTGTGTGCCTACGCCTGTGGTGGAGTGTGCTTAAATTGTACTTTCACCATCATGTTTGGTTATACTAACAAAATGCAGGGAAGGAGCATCGCCACACCGATTAAGGGGCGGGGTCGTTATAATTTCGTCAGCTTTAGCTGACCGTTGCTTTGTTTTACCACCATTCGGTGGTTTTTTCATATGCAGGAACATGTGAGCCTAGTGTCAAGTAGCGGGATGAAGCCCTTGATGTTGTGCTGGCCCTTGAAGGCCAAAGCGAAATGTTTACTTTATTATGTTAATGTGTGTCCGGCCTGCATGCCAAAGTATGGAAAACATGTATTGTTTAAGTAAACACTTGTAAGGCCCTAAGACCGAGACTTTTGTGTATTTTGATGTCATTCCTTCCTTGGGTTAGTGTGGACATTCATGCTTTTTTATTTGAGTTCTTATAACTATGTTATAAGCTTCCGCTAGAATGCTCTGAGTTAGGATGCGTGTTACTTTGGCAATAATTTGGAATTAATACGTAACTCCACTAATTGTTCATGGTATATGGCGTGGGGCGTTACACCAGGCAGGTCACCCGGGTTCGAAGTTGAGATAAGATCTAGTACGAAAAAGAATTCCCTCTATGGGACCCCGCTGACTAGGCTCTCACAAGCCGGTAGGGCAGGCAGGTCGATCGAGTAAGAGGTTGAGATAAGATCTTGTCGAAACCAAAATACCCTCGATGTGACCCCACTGATCGGGCTCTCACAAGTCGGCTGGGTAGGTCGGTCGCTCGAGTAAGAGGTTGAGATAAGATCTACTATGAACTAGAAAACCCATGATGGGACCCCGCTAACAGGTCTTTCACAAGCCGTTAGGGCAGCTAGGTCGCTCAGGTAAGAGGTTGAGATAATATTTAGTTTGAACCAGAATACCCTAGATGGGACCCTGCTGACCGGGCTCTCACAAGCCAGCAGGGTAGGCAAGTCACTCGGGTAAGAGGTTAAGCCCTAAGGGGAATGGGGTCGGGTTATGTCGGCAAGAGCTAAGTTGTGACAAGCCAACAGGGTGTTCGACCCTCTCAAGAAGAGTTAAAAAGAGAAGATTGGGGGAAATGTAGGTTAGACTCTACTCGCTCTCGCCACGAGCATCGCCCCTCTTGCGTGAGTACGAGAGAAAAGCGACGGCTGCATGAGAACTCAAACCCCGCAATAGTTGCAGGGCTCAGTTCTCGTGAGCTAAGAGAGGAGGAGTCGGGTGTCTCGGTGAGTTGGGTGAACGTAGAGATAAAGAACCTAATTTCAAATTAAAACGGAAAGTAATACAACAAATAGTCGCTCAATGTATAAGATAGGCATAAGAAGAAGGATGATTCTTTACTAATCATAACAATGTTGGGAGAGTATGCCATTATAATAACAAAAATAAGAAAACATGTCTCAGCTCGCCGACAGGTCCTTGGATGAGTGTCTTGTATCGCCATCATCCATAAGGGAGTAGCCTTGTCTCGAGGATTCCGAACTCGCGGCTTCCGGGTAAAAGTCTGGAATGAGTTCCTTCATGAGCAACTCCTTCTAGTCATCCCTTAGAGCATTGAGGCTATGTAGTATGTTAAGGTTCGACTTAATGGTCTGTGTAAACAGCAGCTTGAGGGTGTTTTTGACTTCCTGTGGCGTGAAATGAAGAAGGTTGTAGGCGCTGGAGGTGGATTTGTCGGGCATGCCGGGAATTTTCTCTATGTGGGCCTTTGTGAGCTCCACCTTGGTCACCGCGAGCTCCACCTCTAAGTCCTTAATGCACTGCCTAGGGTGCTCGGCGGTTTCGGCATCCTATAGAGAGATAATTTGAGATAAATCTGAGGATAAAGGAAAAGGAAGACGAAATGAGGCGACATACAGTGCAACTATAGTGCTTGGCGAGAAGGCACTCCATCATATCAAGGCGCATGTTAAGATCGAGGACCTTTTCCTCGGTCAAAGCTTTAACAGTATCGCTGCTGTTAAACTTCTTGTAGAAGCTTATACCCCTCCCCACGACCATATGCGAGAGCTCAGTAGCACGTAGGTTGGCCCTGCGAGCTCTCGTAGGTGAGAACTTTCAGGGTTATCTTGTTGTATTCTTTGATGTCTTGGCAGCCATACAACCCGAAGCACTTGGAGTAGACGTCTTTGCCGCCGCGCCTTGATTTGAACTAGGATAGAAAGAGCAGAGAGACTCGATGTGAGTGCTCATTTAAGACGAGCAAACATTACATGTAACTATTTTAGGGATTTTTCTCCAGCCGAAGTTGGGATGCAAGTCGGGTGTTGCCAACTCTCCCCCCCCACCCAAACTCGCCACCTCATTGCTTCTTCCTTGTCGGAGGTGTGGGCTCACTTGTAGGAGAAGATTTTGTGAGGGGAAATGGCTCTCTAATTGGAGCGATTTCATAGAAGCCAGCGACTTATGGAGCTTTTGGGGCCTGTTGGATGATGACCCAATTTCGGGCCCTCTCTAGGGTTCTCCCCTCTTCTTCATACCACTATCATAGGTAGGTGCTCTCAAGTCTTCGGCGCATGCCGTGGCAGCAGACTGAGAGAGCGCGAGGGCACGGTCAACTCTACCCTTTCCTGCACACTACGTGTTCTCAGGAACTTGACGCTCACCTACAAGAAAGTAAAGGGAAGTAATATGTTGAAATATCGCAAGAGGTGGAGGAAAGTCGCGAGAGCAGGTGCGAGCTTACTATGCCCAGGGTAACTGGTGGTAGAAATTTGAGGTTGTGCCGCATATAGGCGACCTTAAAGTTCTTCCCCGAAAGAATTTTTGCAGTATAGCATCCTCACCATCGATGTATGGCGCTCGGAAGATGATCTTGTCATTTTGAACTTGCGTGTAGGGGACATTGTCGTGATCGTCCATGGCAAAAATGAAGCGGTTGGTATAGTAGTGAGCTTTATTGATGATCTTGCAGACTTTGATCTGCTAGCTGGTGAGGAAGGCTACCCCATCGTTGGTGGCCCGATAGGTGAACAACTTCCAGAACACCGTCAAGTTGAACTCTATTCGCTCCTCGCATAGGTAACACGCAATGTCCACCAACATAGAGATCACATTAAGGGAGACCTGCGAGGGCACCAACCCAAAGTACTTAAGAAATTGTCTTACCTCTGGCCATAGCGGGAGGCGAAGTCCCATCTAAAAGTATGCATGTGGTGGACAAATATTTGCAAAGAGAATAAAATAGAACTAGCAATCCATCTAGGAAAGTATACCTATCGAATTATAGCTTGGGCGCACAAGTGTCATATTAAAATTCGGGAACTATTGAGTAATCTTACTAACATTAAGACTATTATCTTATCGAAAGAACTTTTTTAGGGGTGTTTCACTAAAAGACTAGCAGAAGAAAACTACTTGCGATTAAGTAAAGAGATATTAAAAGTGATTACAACAAGGGACTGAAACGATGATAAAGAGAAGCACTCGATTGAGAATCACCTCGGCAAAAGTTGATTAAAGACACGATAATAAACCTAAGCTAAATAGGGTAAAGTTCCTTGACCGTGGAGGTTCCCAAAGCTTTAGCACGCTTCTCTCATTGTCGAGCCCAATTGTGTTTAGGAAGGTCCGACAGAACTCTCGTCCAAATCGGAGACCTAAAGCTCGCTTTATGCTGTGAACCCCGCTATTGGATTTCACTCTAATCCGAGAGATTTAACGTCTTCCTCTCTCGAGGGGTGCGTTCAACTCTCGTTACTCTTGAGTGTTCACTTCAAACTATGAGCCTCTAGTTTATCTAAAAGTGGAAACAAAAATGGAAAATACATATCGATGATATATCTCCAAAGATCATTATTCAAGAGTAAATCTAAGGCCTAAACCCTAAAAAGAAAAAGTAAACTAAAGTGTCATAACTAAACCAACTCAAGCCTTGGATCTTCAAGATCGAGTACTAGGAGGATTAGTTACTCATGGTGAAGTGGAGGAAGAGAGATGAGTAGGAGTGCATGGAGACAAGTAAAAATAAACACAGTTTACATTAATTCAAAGAGAGCTTAGAACTTGAAATAAAAGACTATTACACTTGCATGGACTGAAAACTAGGCTAGCATTAACAGTAAACTACTAAAGAATTTACAAGAACTATTAAAAAAGAGTAGAACTAAAATAGAATTAAGAAAGGCTAAAAATGAGAAAGGGAGAGAGTAAGAACACTAAAGGAAGAGCTAAAAATGGCAGCACTTTCCCTCTCCAAATTTATCTCTCGAAAACATAACGGGTGGGGCTCAATTTATAAAAGTTTCAAAGAGCAGGACATGCCCACACCTCCTGTCATGCACGGGGGTTGACCTCGGTATGAAATCTGGCAGGAAATGATGATTGCCTCACTACCGGCAACGTGCATTAATGGAGGCAGCAGGCTTTGTGGAAGAGCGGGACTTGTTCTCTGACAATAGACCCTATGCAGGGAGGGCTCGACGAACGGCGAAGAGTTTGTCGAATGGAGAAGAGAAGGAGGAGTTCGACGAAGAAGGGTAAGTTCGATAACTGGGAAGAATTCTTTGAACGGAAAAGGGACCTCGACGAACAAGGAATGAAGGAGTCGTTCAACGAACACAGAAGAGGCATTCGACGAACGGGGGAGAGAAGGAGGAGTTCGACAAACCAGGAAGACTTTGTCGAACGGAGAATGGAGGCATTCGAAGAATGCTTGATCGACGAATTCTTAGCTCGACAAATCCTGGTTGAAAAACTGTAAACCTGCAAAGAAAAGAGAAAATATTAGTGGCATTAATATATATACAAAAGGAGTTCAAAATAAAGCTTTAAAAACATTATTTAAATACAAAAAGAACTAAAAATTTCTAATAGTTTAGACTACAAAATGCACTATCAAATTTTGCCAAGCTTAAGCTTTGCTTGTCCCCAAGCAAAGAAATAAAAACTAGCTAACATAAAAGTGACTAATCAAAGAGTTCTAATTATGCTAACACAAGTACTATGCAAAATTCTAAGTAGGGAGAAGGTGAAATATAAATCTAAAACAATTACTTAAACATGGTTTCAACTTTTATAAACTTAACTAATAAAAAAAATCATCCAAGATTTTAACAAAAAAAATTTTAAATAAATTTAAGCAAGGCAACGAAATGAAAAAGCACATTGAATTGTTACTAGATCCAAGAGACACATTATAACTATATCAATCAAATAACATAAATCTAAATTCAAATTAAAACTTAGCTAATTTAGTTTCTTTCTTTACTTAGCTAAAAATAAAATTCAAAAGAATGAATCAAAAGGACTTACTAGGACCAAAAATTTTGGTTTAGGTAAATGATTAGGAGTGGAAATTCAAAGATAAATAATCAGGCTAGAATCACACTACCAAAATAAATAGTTTTGGAAACTTCATAAATAAAATATTTTTTCTTTTCTTTTCATTTTCTTTTCTTTCTTTTGTTTTCTTTTTTAAAACAAAGGCCATGAATAATTTTTCTTTTCATTTTGAAATTGGCCAAATAAAAGCAAACATTTCCTTTTTAACATACTTTTTCAAGAAGTTCTCCAAAAATCACATAACAACATAATCACAAAATAAATTTTTTATGAAACTCAAAAAGTTAGTATGATTAGATAGGTTGAAAAAATTTGGCTTTTGTGAAAATGGAATGATTAGTAGAGCTATCAAATGAAATCATAAAAGGCTCAAAAGCGGCTAACTAGGGGAATAATTTTTAGGTTGGTGAGAAGCCTCAAACGAAAACAATAATGGCCTAAATTATTTTCATGCTCCGAAATTTATTTAAAGTGTTAGTTTTGAAAAATTTTCAAAAAACAAGTCCTAGATAATAAAAAAAACTAATGAAATTATCTTGAAAATAGAAATAATAGGCGCCTTGGATCCCACTTTGTTTGTTAAGTGGAGGAGGAACATCCAGAAGCCCTCACCAGCTGGGGTTGCTCCTGCTACATCTGAGAGCACCAGGACTGTATCAGTCATTCCCCACCTACCAGAAGAAGGCTCTTCCATTCCCCCCATTCCACCTTCATCTGTATTGCCATCCACATCTACTGCATGACTATCCACTTCACCCTGAAGTGCCATCTACATCTACTGTCTCTCTTCCACTAGATTCCTCCACTATTCTCCATACAACACCACCAGCATCTCCACCCCTTCTCATCTTGCTGTGACTTCAATTCCCAGTTTTGATTTGTTATCTTCTGAGACTCTACCCACTCCACCTATATCACCACTTACACCTCCAGATCATATTCATCTTCCCTCATGCACTCATCAGTCTCCAGTTCACAATATATCTCTTCAGGAGACCACCGTCCCTGATGATCTTCCACCTACTGTGATTCCCCCACAATCCTTTGAAATAACTCCAGCTTTCATTGTAAGCATTATGGAGCTAATTACTCCTTCAATCAAAATCATGATTGAAGAAGCAATTGCATCTCTTGTTTCTTCCATTTCTTTCATTATTCAATCCATTACAGCCCTCTACAAATCTGCTGAGCCCTCTTCATTTAGGGGCCAGAGTTCAGTTCCTACTAAAATCAGGCAGGGGGAGATGTTCCAGGAATATGTCTCAAGACTTCTCCTGATCTCTCTCTCAGCTGAAGCTCCAGAAGAGACTCCTTTAGAAGAAATCCTGAAAGCTGCAGATGCAACTTAAATTACAGTTACAGTTCCAGACCCAGCAACTATTCAGGTAGCCCAAGTCTCAGATCAGAGGGAATCTGATATTATAATGGAAGAAGAATTTGCTGTCAAAGTTTGCCTTAAAGAATCCTCCACTCCCATTGTTGCTCTGTACCTAGAGGGAGTCATCACCTCCTTTCTAGATGATTTATGGGAGTTGGGAAACCCTGCAGGTAATTCATTTACTCAATTCCTTGACATGTTAACTTACATGTTAACATGTGAATATCTTGAAGGTATGTTGCTAGCCCATTTAGAAAATCTGTGTGTTCCTGATACTACAGATCTAGTGCAAGAAGATCAAGAAGATCTAGAAGCTCCAGAACCTGCTGTTCAAGAACCTGTATCTACGCCTCCAGCTCAGATAGCTGTGCAAGATGAACTGGTCTCCAAGACAGTTACTAAAGAGCAAGAAGAGAAATTAACTCTGTGGGATGACACCCCAGGACCTGATTTGGATACCCTTTTGGCACAAGATGCCTTAGAAGAGGAAAGAGAGAAACCTGCATTGAAAGCCAAAGAACAAGCTGAGCTAGAGGATTTTGATCCCTATGATCAACCTCTATCATCTCACTCTGATGATGAGGATGATTCTGATGAGTCAGAAGGTTCTAAGAAGAAGAAAGCAGCAAAAAGAAAAAGGAAAGCTGCTGCTCCTCCTCCTCCAAATCCTGATCATGATGTTCCCTATTACATACTGAAAGGGATAGATCCCAAATCTAAAGAATATCAACATTGGATGGGACTATCCAGAAACCAACAAGAGCAGAAAAAGAAAAGCAAAAGATATGACAGTCCAGCTCCCAAGTGGACTCCTAGAGGACCTCCTCCTCCTCCTCTAAGTGCAGGAGCTTCTGGAAATGTATCTACCAATCCCTCAGCTCCTTCTGCAAGATTCACACCCTCACAGGCTTACCAAAGAGGAAGTAATCCAGGATATCAAGGCAGATCTCAATCTGGACATCAAAGACAAGAGGCTGATACAAAAGAGTAAGTGAAGGAGATAATATATCAGAAGCCAACCTTTTCTCCTCCTCCTTCACCCAAGAGAAAAGCATCACCCCCTAAAGAAAGCAAAAGCATACCATCCAAAAAGCCAGTTCAAACAAAGAAAACAGATTCAAAAGGTAAAAGAGTAGGTTATTCTGAAAAATCAAGTAAAAAATATGCAGAGTTTGCTCCTCCATCTTCTCTAGTTATTCAAGAAAACAAAGAGCCAGCTGCAAGTTTGCTAGAACTCTCTACAAAATTCAAAACTATAAAACCTCTAGATTCAACTGATGATAATGAATACGAAAGCCAAGAGCTTAATCCTGATTTCAGGATGGCCAGATTTCTTGAATTGGTTGGATCAGCTCAGATTAGACAAGCTAGAGCTGAAGGAAAAGATGTTACTGGCTTAACTACAATGTCAAAATTCAGAAAGAAGGAACTAGATAGATTCCAGGTAAGACCTGAGGTTTTTGATGCTTCAAAGTACATGGAAAAGAATCCAGAAGCTGTAGTGCCAAGAACAGGAAAATCCAATATTATTGGAGAACAAGACTTGAAGACCTCAAAGAAAGATGTTGTAGATCCTTACAGAAAAATTTCTTTTCTTCCTGGTTCTTCTGTCTCCCAATCAGACTCTGATGCTGTTTGAGTTCTCATTTATTGTAAGATTGTTTATCTGTTTGATTGATGCAATTTGATGCTTAGATGTTTCTTTTCCTGAGTCATATTCTTTATGCATAAGTCAAGTTCTTTCTAACAAAAGTCTTTTGTCTCATTAGTTGAAATATCTTTATGCTTTATCTGCCATGCGGTCCTTTATAGCCGTTAGACATAAAAGTCTTCTCTGGCTGTAAAGAGTTTGGTCTGATGTGACTTTCTCTAGTACTCTTTTATCAGATTGGATATGCAGCTTCTCAGAAAGCTTTATCCCTTAATAAGATGTCTATATGCAGGATATATTTTTGTATTATGCTATTTGCAGCCCAGATTGCAGATCTCAGAAGAAGACAAAGTTCAAATAAAGATTTGAGCCGTTACAGAGGCTAATATATAAAGAACTTCTTTTGAAAGAAGTTTTAACACACACATATACATAGATAGAGAGATATACTAAAAGACACCAAGTCTGGTTGACACAGATATTCATATACAGATTCAGTACAAGAAGAAGAGCTCTCAGATTCTTTTATATTCAACTGAGAAGATCTACTCTCTTCAGCATTCTTATTCAACCCTGAGTTCATCCTGCTTTCAGAAACATTCTCACTCAGAGCCTCTAGAAGAAGTAGAAGAAGAAAGAAAAGCTGATTAAAGAAGAACAATCATTCTACATCAAGAGTCTTCTTCATGCTGCTCCTTCAAGAACTTCAAGACAACTCTCTGTAAGGAGTTTAGAAGAGTTCCTGTACCCTGAAGCAAGACTTCTTCCTTGATATTCTTTAAGCTAGGGGGAGCCTTGATTCCTTAGAGCTTTCTAGCTCTGTGCAATCCACTTGCTTCTCTAATATTGTTTTAATAATAGAGAAGACACTCTAACTCTCTCTCAACCTCCTGTAAAAGGGTTATTACTCTCTTCAAAAGTGAACCTTGGTGGTAGGGCACCTTAGCAAAACCCTGTGTTGGATTTTGAGCTCCTGATCAAAAGCTCAAAGGGTCTACTTGATCTACCTGAACTAGATCAGTTGGTGGCAGGGCACCTTAACAAAAAACCTGTAGTGGATTCCTACCAGGGTGGTAGAAGAGTGGATGTACCTATTTAGAGGGAACCACTATAAACCTCTTGTGTTGTCTGTGTTGCTTACTTTAATTATTGCACTGTGGCTGTGAGTAGAACAAACTAGGATTGCTAGTTGCTGTGTTAGGACTAAAGCTGAAACTGTAATTACAGTTAGCTTTCTTTTATGCACCACACTTTGTGTTAGGCTCTAGAGTTTCAAATATCTATAAACTCATTCCGCAAATTAACTCTAATGGAGTTAAGTAGATAGTCAAATTTTTGAATACTCTATTCACCCCCCTCTAGAGTTGTATCTATCCTCACTTTCATCGTCTAGTGGACCCGCAGAAGGTTCAAGAAGCTAGGATGAAGCAAACGGGTTGGGCCAAAGTTTTTTTGTTAAACGAGGAGCGACGATTAGGAGTCGAGACTGGTGCCCCCCTTGTCGGTTGGCAAGCAATGAAAACCTCTTAAAAGATCAATACGTTCCCGCTTATCATCGTACCCAAATGTTTGGTTAACAAGCCACCCTTCCCCAAGGCAATAGGTCTGTTGCCGATTACATGGGGGAACTAAAAGATAAAATGGTCCGATGTGAGGTACAACAGATGTCAGAGGTTAAACTTTCTATGTTTTATAAGGGCCTTAGCTGCGAAAGCCAAAAGAAGATCTTACATTATGGTCACACCGATTTGAACACCATGTTTAACGCTACCTTGGTCATTGAAAAACACCTTGCCTCCAAGCCCAAACTCATCCTTTACAGAAGGGAAAGTCCATCTTAAGACGACCACCTCCCTCCACATTTTGGGATAAAGGTAAGTTCCGGTCCGCTGACTCGAACTCAGTTGTCATCACGGCTAGGAATATGAGAAACCCTACCGGTGAGAGAGTGCCAGTGGGTAGAATTAGCAAGACAAATGCCACATGTTTTGCTTGTGGCATTAAGGGCCACTACGTGAGTGCCCAACCTAGCCAAAACCCCTAGCACTTTTGGATGCCTCCTTGGATCCCGTCGATATTATGTATGAAGTAGGTAAAGAGTCTGAACCTGAGGGAATCCCTAGTGATCTAGAGTATGACTATAACATTATGGTCATGAGATGTATTTTGTTACCCCCATGCTTCCGAGGAGTGGAATAGGAATACCATTTTTTTCTATCATCTTTAAGAGTGGAGAAAAATTGTTTAAGCTTATTATAGATAGTGGGAGTTGCATGAATTTCATATCAGAGAATGCGGTAACCCATATGTAATTGAACCCCGAGCCTCACCAACATCCATACAAGGTTGCGTGGGTAAATAAGACTACCCTTCCGATCGCAAAGTGGTGTTTGGTTCCTCTCACCATCAAAGCTTATTCAGAATAGATCTGGTGTGACATCATCCCCATGGATGCTTACCACATCTTATTAAGACGCCAGTGGCAATATGACCATGATGTTACTCACTTTGAGTGCGCGGACACCTATGAGTTTAAGTTTAATGGCAAGAAGATTGTCTTGAAGCCCACCCCGCCTAAGGACCCTTCCATCCCCTCTAAGGACACGATTATCCCGATAGAGAAGAAAACTCTATGTGTGATAGGAAAGAAGGAGTTTGTGTGTGATTCATTTATGGAAGGGGTCATGTATGCTTTGGTTTGTTTACAAGTGAAGGAAGACGTGTCCGTTTTTTCATGATTTACCAATTGCCTTAAGGAGACTCTTAGAAGAGTTAAAGGATGTCTACCCAGATGAGCTACCGCCTATGTTACCCACCATGCGGGAAATCCAACATGCGAGGATAGATGGAGCAGATGACCCTAAATTTGTTGATGATGGTGCCAACATGCTTACGTAGGATCTCTTGCCATCTCTAACAAAGGACTTGCGGCGCCGTGGAATTATTAACAATCACCGCTACAATTTCTGCCCACGGTGCATGACATAAATGGGATGTTAAATATGATTTCTACATATTCTAACATCTTTATTGTCATGTTTAATTATTTTTTTTAAAAAAAAAACTATTTTTATTTTTGTAAAATCTGGATTGCATTTATTCCGGATTATTATCTTATATTTTGGCATGCAATTAGCCTATCTTTGTAAAGACTTATTTAATGCTAATGTTTGGAAGGATTATGATACTTTTGGCATTGAATCAAATTATGTTTCTCCAACCTTAATTTCGCTTGATCTTCCTCCTTTCTGCCACCTCCCCCCTTGCTTGGAGAATTTCAGCCTTCCTCCTCCCTCTACCTCTTGGCACCATTCAGACACCACTTCCCCTTCCTGCTCCTCTCCAAACGTGAAGGCTATTTTCCCCTCTTGCTAATAGCATTCATACGATAACTATACTAGAAGGTGGCCGATCCCCCCCCCTTGACAACACCGTGAAGGTTGTTTTGTTAAGGTTCTTCAACAATCTCTTGCGTGGAACTCCAATCGGCGTGACTCCGAAGAAGGCAACGTGCTTCACTCCATTCAACATGAATCTGGTGGAACCATGGAAGAGCGAACCTCTCCGAGGAATATTCATCCGGGTGAAGGGTAACAAAACATTTCTACCCAATCTTATGATTTCCTTCTTGATAAATCTCGTGGTGAGATAATATTACGTGGCTTGCGAAATCATCGAATTTCGTCGTTGTTTTCTTCGCAATGATTTGTTACTGTTTATCTAGACTTGTTTTAATTCGTGAGGCTTGGATGCCCTCATTTTCTTTTGTTGGGAGTGATCCACCTTTTCTATATCGTTTGTTTTCGGTGGATCCCTTTTGGTACAACCTACGCTAGATCGGATCATGTGGATCCGTTTTGCTTAAGAAGATAATTGTCCATAGACATTATTTTCTCGAGAGAGGTTTAGCGAACCTTTGTAATTGCATGTGATTAATAAAATGGAAGTATAGGTTGCTGCATTTTAATTTTGTACGGGTAAGTTGGGGCGTGTGAGAGCATCACGCGAGTCTTCATTCGTCATGATCTCGACTAAGGGTCTATCCTATATTAGTTGACTACTAGACACTTTCAAAACACTCTAATTTCGTCTAAATAAAATTATTACTTGTTCTTTATTCTGACTATAATTTTGTGGTTGTATGCTGGTAGATCTTTGAAGGGTGTGTGTATCTCTAAGGCAAAGTTTATGCAGGAAAATGAGTTCTGTAACCTACCGCAGTGCGCTAGCAAGCTAGTGCCCTGATGATTCCAAGTTATACACATGTTTTTGGACTCATCTGGGCTAGTTTTCTCGTTATTGCACTACACTTGAGAGCAATAATTGCGTATATTCGTTTTTTTGTCCATTTCATGTTAAGTGCACCGTAGGCCCGTTTTTAGTGTGATTTTGTTGTTTCTATACTTCTGGTCTTTACTTGGTGTTTCTCTGTGTCTTGAGAATGTGGTGTGCACATTCTGGTGGCCTTTCAATTTTTACTGCAGGTACATGGGTCGCATGCATGTTTCGGGATCATCTAGGAAATCACAAACGGTACTGGAATACTGCGCACGACCACTGGTCGTGCGCCACTGATCGTGCGCACTATGTTATCCATTTTCCTAGTTCTGTATCGACGACCGCACGATTACTGGACAAATTGTGCACGACCACTGGTCGTGCGCCCGTGATCGTGTGCTTTATCTTCTTAATTTTCCATGTTCTGCCTTGGTAACCACACGAGCACTGGATATAGTGCGCACGACCACTAGTTGTACACCACTGTTCGTGTGCATTTATCTATTTTTTCTGCAGTTCTGCGATTGCCAATCGCACGATTAGGGGATTTAGTGCGCACGACCGCCGGTCATGCGCCACTGATCGTGCGCATATATATTGATATTTCTGTCCAGCTACAGGTTTCTCTGGGGCATTGCGCACGATCATCAATCGACAGTGCGCATGACCACTGGTTGTGTGCCACTGATCGTGTGCCACTGATCGTGTGTAACTGATCGTGCGACACTGATCGTGTGCTCTGATTATTCTGCTTCAATACATAAAGCCCTGCTCCGCGATTTAGGTCAACATTCATCATTTTTCGGATCCACAGTTGCACGGGAAGCGCCGTTCCACTCCTCCACAGGTCCTCCACCCATCTACACCCTCTGGGAAGCATTCTCCAGCCATTCGAAGAAATCTTCAACCTTCGGAGAGCTCTGGCCACCAGCAGCGAACAACGTGTACTTTTGGTGCCATTCCTCTGGACAAAAGGAAGAAAGGATTGAAGGAAAGGAAAGAAGACGAAGAAGCAGAAGTGGATTGACGACCCACTTACATCCGGTAGCAACTACGGTCAGAGTCGTGAAGTGGATTGATAACCCACCACTCCGGCCAAGAGCCACGGCTACGCCTTCCCTATTTCGGTTTACTCTACCTCTTCTCTTTGTGGAATGTACTCTTAAGATTGTAATATAACTAAACTTACTTTTAATTTGTCTATGAATGATGTGTGTTTGGTTAGTTACTTACTCTGTTGTTAGCTATGATGCACTCGCCTTCGCTCACACCCACTCACTAGCGTACTTGAATCCACTCTAGCAAAGGCTAGAGTTGGTGTTTGAAGAGGTGATTATGACCGTTACTCTCCGCACTTTCTCTTCGTCCGACCACCTACCGAAGCACGGCATAGCGTCCTGCACTCACTCTATCCACCAAGAGAAGCAGTGCCGACCACCCGTAGTAGTTTCTTTTTGTTCTGTAGCATTAGGAACCACAAAACCAAACCCCCTTATTTTTGATTTTAACTCATAGTGACGATCTTCACACGATTCTATCCCGTACCCTTCCTGCATTCGCTCGAGATCGACATTCAGGGAAGCTATTCCCAAATTATTACTTGACAGCGACCAGTACACTTGCCGACAACGCTTCAAGTTTTTGGCGCCATTGCCGTGGAATGCAGGCGTATTGTTGATTGTGTTGTGTTAAGATAGTTACGACAGAGTTGCTTGTTTTGAATTTTGTTTTATTCCAGTTTATTTTTGTTTTTTTATGTCAGTTGGAATTGTTAGAATGTTGTTGATAATCTATGCAAGGTAGTTTATTCCTAGAAATTAGAGATCTATGCAATATGGGCTAGCTTTAATATCCATTGCTGCTAGTGTGGAGATATCTCTCATGCAAGTGATAGATGTCCTAAGGAGTATAGTAGCCATGATGCTCAATGATCTATATATGGAGCACCAACCTCATTTGGTACTCAATATGGTAGACCGGAGCCAGTTAGCTACTCATCTGTGCTTCCATTGCCACACAACTTTTTTTCGGCGTTTGTACCCATTGTACCGACAAGGCCGACTAAGAAGTGTTTATTTTTTCAGAGTTAGGATAACACTTTGAAGGAGTGTGATGCTTACTTGGCGCAACTAGAGGAGGATGATGAATCAAATGTTCAGATTGTCTCCACTCCAGCAACTTGCAGCACCCCTTCTGTATCTGGGTACGTACTAGTGCCACCTTCAGATTTTGAAGGGAGCAATACAAGTATTTGCACAGATTCATTTATCAATATAAACCCTGACACGGATGTTTTTACTCTTGATATACATATGTTATCTTGTATAGAGTATGTTAGTAGTGAGGAGCATGTACTTGACCTTTTTGTGAGCACTGATCCTCTATCCTTTACCTTGCATAGCATTTTTTCTGCTTATGATACTGTCGTGGAGGTTGATTCGAAGGGAGAAGCTGGTGTTTGTAGCATTATGCTAGATCCAGTCGAGAAGGACTTCTGCATGGCCGAGGTTGCTGCCTCAGTCCCATGTATGGAAGTCCAATGCGTGGACGTGGTGGATGCAGCTCTAGCACATTCTTGCATCAGCCTAGACAGCTGTGTAGAACCATCCATAATTCCGCTGATGGGAGAGGACACCGAAATCTTCCCCAAGATTGAGGTTACTTTTTTTCATTCTTCTAATTTATTTCTTAATCACGCTCCCGTGCCTACTTCTCTGCAGGACCACATCGTGGAACCGGTCCACTTAGTGCAAGGGCCTGTAATTTTTCCTAGCATTGAAGGAGATTCGGTGCAGTTTGAGTCAGATTCGTCGATCTTCATAACATTTATTCTACCCATGCCTGATGATGATACATTTTGTAGCCTAAACTATTAGAGTACCTTTAGGTTTTAATACATAAACCATGTCTTGTATTTTCATTTTTGACCTCTTTTTGTATATAATTTCATCACTAACATGTTTCTTTTTGTTTTTCAGGTTTTTGCCAGATTTTGCTGCGACACGCCCCCTGGTCACGCCCTCCTCGGGCGTGTACCAAGGGCGTGTAACTCAGTGGAATGAAGCCGCCGGTCCGAAGTCAATCTCCACCAGAAACTAGCTGTAACGCCCACTGACACGCCCACTGACACGCCCTGCGTGGGCGTGTCTGACAGGCGTGACCCGCCAAGTCCCGAGAAGTCAGTACCGAGCTCAATTTCAACGCGCCGAATCCGACACGGCCATATGTCACGCCCTCCAGGGGCGTGTTCGATGGGCGTGTAACTCAGCAACCGTGCCAGAATTAAATGCCAACGTTGCAGATGTCGCACCGAATCAGACACGCCCTATGGTCACGCCCTCCATGGGCGTGTCATAGGGCGTGACCCATCCCGTAAAAATTCTATAAATAGGGATCATCTTCTAGTGTTTTGGAGGCCCGATTGGGAGAGAAAGTTGCTGCTGTGCTGCTATTTAGTGTTCAAGTTTTCTCTTTACAAGCTTTTTAATTAGTTACTTTTTATGCAATTGCTTATAGCCTTTATGTATTATTCTCTTATCATATTCATAGTATTTGTGGAAGCTTTCTTAATAGTACATGTATGCCCGCCTTTTGACGCACCACTAAGAAATAAAATAGTTTGTCTTTCTCTTTCAATTCTGCTCGCTGTTATCTTTCAAAGTCTAAATATCATTTTCTTCCTCTATACCATGAGTAACTAATCCTCCTTGTACTCGATCTTGATGATCTGAGGTTCGAGCGATTAAGTTATGATGCCTTGAGATTTACCTTTTCTTTTTAGAGTCATCACCTTGGATTACTCTTGATTTATCTCAGGCAGAAGATATATCATCGATATATATATTTTTGCCTCTGCTTTCGTTCTGGGTTAGCCGAGAGGCCATTAGAACGAAGTGAGCATTCAAGAGTAAAGGGAGTTGTACGCACCCCTCGAGAGAGGCAGACGTCCAAATCTCCTGGATTGGAGTAAAATCCAATAGTGGGATTGACCGCGTAAAGCGAGTTTTAGGCCTCCGATTTAGACGAAAGTCAGTCGGACCGTCCTAAACTCAGTTGGGCACGACTTCGAGAGAAGCGTGTTTAAAATTCAGGAATCTCCACGGTCAAGGCCTTTCATTCTATTAAGTTTAGGTTTATTGTTATCGCATTTCTTAGCTAACTCTTGCCGAAGTGATTCTTGATCGAGTACTCTTCGATTTCATAGTTTCAGTCCTTAATTGCAATTAGTTTCTCAACGCGGTTTTCTTTTCGATAAAATAATAGTCTTCGTGTGAGTAAGTTTATTCAACAGCTCCCGGATTTCAATACGACACTTTTTGTCCCCTTGCTACAGTTCGATAGGTATACTTGCCTCATTGGATTGCTAGTTCGGCTGCTTTATTTTCTTCGAAGCCCCGTTTTGCACAACACCTGATGTTCAAGATTGGTACAACTACACAGGCAGGTGGGTATTTGTTCTATCACCATTTCGGTACCCACTACCGAAAAGTGAACTTGAACGACTGCCCGAGCACTTCAAATTTCATACGCCCATCAGTTAAGAGAGTGTATGGTCCTTGAATAAGTACTGTTGGGAGACAATAAACCCATCAGTTATCTAGATTATCATTTTTTTAAATGTATTTTACTTTATTTAGCAGGTTTAGATATAGAACAATTATAGTTTTGTGGGCGCCCGTCTGGGTGCTGAATGCTTTTTTTTATATATATTATTCTTAATATAGGTATTTAGTCCACCTTAAGGACGGTAAAGAAAAGGGATTCTGGGAGACAACCCATGTTAGACCACTTAGTCCTATTTTGTGCATTGTGTTTCTTTATATATATATTTCTATTTTTTTTGTTTTGCGTGGATCTCTAATTCACATGTGCGGAAATTTTTTGAGCCGCGGCAACCCAACCGCTATTGGACAATCTCGTTGCACGTCTTGTATGCTCAATTTTGAGCATAGGTACTTCTTACCCCTAGCTCTTTATCTTATTTGGATTGTTTATTTTTTCTAGTTGTCGCATTCAAGTCTAGGGGTAGAGTTGCCTGTGGTCAATACACAACACAATTTATTGCATACTAGTCTGTTATTTATTTATTTCATGTTCACTGTAGCACACACTGAATCAGCCACACGAGCGTGCTATTAACCACGCGTGTGGCTCGAGTCAAATGTATTATTTTAGTGTAAACTTTAAAATAGTGGTGCTGGCTTAGGATTTTGGGATAGAGTAGTTCGAAACTCATGCAGTGCTCCTAATTGAGTACTTATGGTTTGTGTAGAAATAGTATAGATTTACTTTTTCTTTATGCTCGTAGATTTATACTTTTTCTGCAGATGTAAATATTGTTTGTACTACTCGAATTTGTTGAATCTAGAGTAATCGAACGGTAGTGTAGGATTGTGTATAGCTGTCACTAGATTCGTATTGCTCGAGTCAGGAGGAAGGATCATCTTTCTCAGTGGCTAAGAACTTGCCCCAAGCTAGTCTCGAAGCATTGGTGCCCGGTTAGTTAAGCTTGAGCGTGATGTAGGGCATCATTTTGGCTAGTTTGATCTTTGTTTACTTAGTCCTAGCTGCTAACCGTTGCAAGCCAAATTTGTGTCTACCCTTCCTTTGATTCAGCTCCACCTTCATTCCCCAAAGCCTAAAGCCAACCCTCCTATCACAACCAAATTCTTGAGCTAGATCAAAGTTAATTTTTTGATGAGTTGTGATATGTGAAATTCGTGTGATGTGGTGATGAATTCATGAAATTTTAATTCCTAAATTTGGGGATTGCTAAAAGAAAAAAAAGGGAAGAAAAAAAGAAAAAAAAATAGAAAAGAAAATCTAAATGAATTACAATGAGAATTGGAATCCCCATCTTGTTTATCAGTTTTTGGTCGGGTTAGGCCGTGTGCACACCCATTTTTCAAGCTAAGTCTTGGGGTGCTTCACATGTGAATCTCTTAGTTGCTATATGGGTTTAGCTTTTTGTTCGCTCGCTTTGGTTGTGTGTAGCCTCCATGTTTATCATTGACTACCAAACCTTAGCCTATACCCCATTTGATCCTACAAGTCCTACTCATTCTCGTTTGAATCTACCTAGCATCATGGAGAGAGTGTGAACGGGCAAGCATATGGTACCCGACATTGATGGATTTCTTTGGAGGTGATCATGATCCCCGGTCATTGACAATGCTCATCTTAGTGGCCTGCTTACTTTCTTCTTACACATGACCGAACGATTCTCCAGAATTCTAATTTTGAGTTGATACAATATTTATTTACCCCTGTCAAATAGTTTAAATTACGTAGTATAATTAAAAAAAAAATTATTCTATTTTTTATGCACATGATGTATTTGATTTCTCATCTTACTTTATTTTGAAATTTCTGAGCCAGCTAGCTGATTTAAAGTTCACGGAGTGATGATTTGCTCGGGACGCGGAAATGGGTAAGTCTGGGGGTGTGATGAGTCCAAGTTATACATATATTTTTGGACTCATCTGGGCCAGTTTTCTCGTTATTGCACTACACTTGAGAGCCATAATTGCGTATATTCATTTTTCTGTCCATTTTAAGTTAAGTGCACCGTAGGCCCGTTTTCAGTGTGATTTTGTTGTTTCTGTACTTCTGCTCTTAACTTGGTGTTTCTCTGTGTCTAGTGAATGTGGTGTGCACATTCTGGTGGCCTTTCTCTTTTTACTGCAGGTACATGGGTCGCGTGCGTGTTCCGGGATCGTTTGGGAAATCCCAAACGGTACAGAAATACTGTGCACGATCACTAGACTTATTGCGCATGACCACTGGTCGTGCACACTATGTTCTTAAATTTTCTAGTTCTGTCTCGACGACCGCAAAATCTCTAGACCTATTACGCACGACCACTGGTCGTGCGTCAGTTATCGCGTGCTCTATCTTCTCAATTTTCCATGTTCTACCTGGGTAACCTCACGAGCACTAGACATAGTGCGCATGACCACTAGTCGTGCGCCACTGCCCGTTCACATTTACCTATTTTTTAAGCAGTTCTGCCATTGCCAATCGCATGATCAGGGGATTTATTGCGCACGACCACCAGCCGTGCGCCACTGATCGTGCACATATATACTGTTATTTATGTCCAGCTGCAGGTTTCTCAGGGGCATTACGCACGATCATCAACCAATAGTGCGCACGACCACTGGTTGTGCGCCACTGATCGTGCGCTCTGATTATTCTACTTCTATATATAAAGCGTTGCTCTGCGATTTAGGTCAACGTTCATCATTTTTCCGATCCACAGTTGTGCGGAAAGCGCCATTCCACTCCTACACATGTCCTCCACCCATCTATACCCTCTGTGAAGCATTCTCCGGCCATCCGAAGCAATCCTAAACCTTCGAAGAGCTCCTGTCCACTAGCAACAAACAACGATAACTTTTTGTGCCATTCCTCTGGACAAAAGGAAGAAAGGATTAAAGGAAAGGAAAGAACACAAAGAAGAACAAGTGGATTGATAACCCACTTGCATCCGGTAGAAACCACAGTCAGAGTCGTGAAGTGGATTGACAACCCACCACTCCGACCAAGAGCCACGACTACGCCTTACGTCTTTCGGTTTACTGTACCTCTTCTCTTTGTGGAATATACTCTAAAGCTTGTAGTAGAACTAAACTTACTTTTAATTTGTCTATGAATGATGTGTGTTTGGTTAGTTACTTGCTCTGTTGTTACCTGTGATGCACTCTCCTCCGCTCACACCCACTCACTAGCGCACTTGAATCCATTCTAGCAAAGCCTAGAGTTAGTTTATAAGAGGTGATTATGACCCTCACTCTCCATACTTGCTCTCCGTCCACCCGCCTACCGAAGCACGACATAGCGGCCTGCACTCACTACATCCACCAAGTGAAGCAGTGTTGGCGACCGGCAGTAGTTTCTTTTTGTTATATAGTATTAGGAACCAAAAAACCAAACCCCATTGCTGTTTATTTTAACTAGTAGTGATGATCTTCACACGATGCTATCACGTACCCTTCCTACATTCCCTCTAGATCAACATTCGGGGAAGCTATTCAAAAATTATTACTTGATAGCAACCGACACACTTATCAACATTGCATCATGCCCCGCGGTAGAATCCAGAACCTGTCCTCCTGCGTGAAACTCATTTTAATTTTTAATTTAATCTGAAAACCTTATTCACTCCCTCTAAGGTTGGTCACATCATCCAACATGCCTTGCCCTGACCCTTCAGCCTTCAGTGCTACATACTTCTCTCTGACTGAAGTTCTGCTACCCTCTTCTTCTGCCTTTCTGGTGTTGAGTTGCATCTCGTGAGAAAGTAGTTTCCCGAGAAGGTTCTGTGGCTCTATATTAGTCAGATTACAATACTATCTTATAGAACAAACCTTAATATCCCATTATTTAGTCAGGGATCTCAAGAATTTTTCACTAAGTTTACCGTTGCTAAATACATGACCATAATTTCTTAAGCCATTGACGATCTTGAAGAACTTTTTGTAGCCGTTAGAAATAGTGTTCCTCTTATCTTCCTTGGAAGCCTCGTATTCCTGATTGAGGAGGCATTTCCTATCATTCCTAACTTCCTTCATTCCATTCACAAGAACAATTATATATTTCCACATCTCCTTAGCAGACTTACATTAGATTAAGTTTTGTAGCATTGAATCGTCCACCGCACTAGCAATGATGTTCTTTGCCTTCTTATCCAGAGCGTTGAGAGCAATCTCATCTTTGTTCAAGTCCATCATCTTTTTGGGAACAATCAAATTTGGATCAATTGTTGACGGAGCCATAAGAATATGTGGACCTTCTTCAATAATTGTGATGATTTTAGGATCACAAGCTTCCATGAAGAATTTTACTCTTTCCTTCCACATAAAGAAATTTTCCTTGGAGCATACCGGCAGCTTCATCGAGGATAAATCCTTTCTCTTGTTCATTCCAGATATGCTTGTCTCTTTTGATAACTAGATAAGGATTTGTTCAAGGTATTATCCTTTTAACAAACAATCTCTCTTTGATACCAATTCAAAGTATCTAATTGTTGACCTAAATCACCTAGAAGGGAGGGGGTGAATATGTGAATCTTGTGGTTTTTAGAGGAATTAAACTTTTAACAAAGTAAAGCACATAGAAAAATGAGATCACTACACAACATATACATAAAGATTTATAGTGGTTCCTTGAAGATGGCTACATCCACTTTCCCGCCTCACCTATCAAGCACTTCAGGCTAGACTCGAATACTTCACCAAAACTCAGATAATATTAATCTTGCTCTCGGAGTATTCAACTCCTACAATCTCGGAGAACAATCTCTCATACACTCGATCCATCAGCAAGGATCTACAAAAACTCGTAAAAAACAACTTCCTACATAGCAATAAGAAAATTTTTGGATTGAAAACAATCTTCTTTCTCAGATCTGAAAACATCCCTTCTTCGTTGCATGAAAGCTTTTTCTGAAATCTTGAAGAAGAAGGATCTTGTTGGAACACCCTATTACTAATTTGGGTAAGGATCACTATGCTTGTCTTAGGATCCTAGTTGACCTAGTCGTATAGTTGAGAAGGTCTACATTAGAATGAGTCTAGGGCATAGAACTTAGTTTTGAAGCTGCCCCCAAGACCACTCCAAGATCAAGGATGAAGAGCTAAGTCTAAAGCAATTTTCGTCAAGCTCAGGTCGACGAATCGTCGAACTAAGTTCGACGCTCTCTGAGCTCAACTTCAACAAATCGTCGAACTCCGGTCGACGATCTTCGAGCTCAGATCGACTGTCTGCTTTTAGCTAGCTTCTGCTTAGTCGTCGAACTCCCCTCGACTATCGTCTAGCTTAGTTCGACGATGCCTCCTTCAGCTGTTTCTCAGGTCGCTGAGCTCAGTTCGACGATCTTTGAGCTCAGTTCGACGATTTCTGTCTGCTTATCTCAGTTCATCTCTGAGCTCAGTTCGACGATCGTAGAGCTCAGATCGACGATTATTTGGAGAGATCAACGTCTTCAAGATTTCAAATGCTGCTGATTCTTTGGAATGTTTTTGAATATTATCAGCATTTATGACAGAAGATCTCCCAGCCGTTTGGAGCAAGTTTCAAGGTATCATTCAGAGATTGTTTGCTGGACTTTCCTCTAAAAGACAAGACCATTTATGGAAAACATTTATGACTGACCAACGACCATCTTTGGACAAGGAGAGTATTCAGAAAATCAATTATATTACTATGGTCCTTAGATATACAGAACAACAACAACAAAAAAATAGACAGAGCTGATAGACAGAAAGAAAAAGAAAACACACAGAAGAATACTGTTAGTAGAAGAACAAGAAAACTACAACATCAAGATCTTCTAGCTGACTAAGTGTTCTTGCATCCTCATCTTAGATCTCCAGACACATCATCTTTCAGCTGTCCTGCTGAAACCATTCTTTGCTAGAGATCAAGTTCTGAAGACCTATCACCCTTCTGCAAAGCTTCTCTGCCTGAACCTCTCTACATCTCAGGGGGAGCTTTGACATCTTCAATCCACTTGTGCTTCTCTCATTTGACTGAGAACAGAGAAGACAACTTCAACTTTTACTTTTTCTTTTCCTGCTGTAAAAGGGTTCTTGAACTCCCTTCAAAAGTTCTGTCTGGTTCTGAGAGCCTTGTCAAAACTCAGTGGTGGCAAGACACCTTATCAAAAAATCTAGCTTTGGTTTTTGAGCACCTTATCAAAAGCTCATTGGTGTCAGGACACCTGATCAACTCAGTCCTGAGTGGATTCCTACCAAGGGTGGTAGAAGAGTGGATGTACCCAGTTTTGGGGAACCACTATATTCCCTTGTGTCTTCTGGTTGTGCTTGTGTGATTTGTCTGTTGTGTGCTGTGTCCTTTTCCTTTCAGTTTTTAAGTTTCTGTTAGCACTCTACACTATAGCTTAAATAGAATTTTAATTTGTGCTATTTTATTAATCTGTGAAAAATTATTTTAAGTAAACTCTATTCACCCCCCTCTAGAGTTGAGATAGATCTTACCCTCACTTTCAATTGGTATCAGAGGGAGGTTGGTTGCTCATACTGGTTAACACCTGAACCAAAAGATCCCTGATAAGATCAATCACTGTAGAGGATTACTTTCTATACATCTATCTACTCATTTAGAGACATGGCACAGAACAAAGATTATGCAAGCACCAGACCACCAGTGTGCAACCTCTCCAAGTTTGCACTCTGGAAGGCAAGGATTAGATTATATATGAATTTTATTGATGAGGATATCTTTAATTCTGTCTTGACAGTGTGTCCAACTCCACCAGCAAGCTCAAGTACAAGTGCTGTTCCACCTCCTTCTGGAACAGATGCAGATATAAAGAAGTGGAAGATTGCAGATGCTAAGGCTATGAACATCTTAGCCCAAACTATGTCTGATGATATTTTTCAAAAGGTAGCTGAATGCAACTCAGCCAAAGAAACCTGGGACAAACTCTCTGAAATTGTCTCAGGATCTGCTGATGAAAGAAAGGATAGAAGGTCTCATCTGATAAGTCAATATGAGAACTTCAAGAAAGGAGAAGCTGAATCAGTGGCTGACATGTACAATAGACTAAGTCTAATTGTCAATGAGCTAAAGACTTTGGACAAGGAAATCTCTTTAACTGAACTAAATGATAAAATCCTGATGTGCTTTCCCAGCACTTGGGATTCAAGAATCTGGCCAATCAAAGATGCCAGAAGTCTGAATGAGATTACCACTGAAGCTCTCCTGGGCAAGCTCAAATCCTATGAGCTGCTCATTAAAAATAGAGAAGAAGAACAGAAGGCTGCCTCTCCAGCCACAAGGAAAGAAAAGACCATAGCCTTCAGGGCTGCAGAAGAGGAGCCTGAAGATAAAGCCACAGGAAATGATGAGCTCATAAGTCTACTGGCTAAGAGATTCTACAAGATGGCCAGAAAAGATTTCAGAAAAAGGCCATACAAGGGTCATGATAAACCAAGGTATGATAAATCAAATAACAATACAGAAATCATATGCTTTGGTTGCAGGAAACCAGGACACATTGTGCCTGACTGTCCAGAGAACAAGAATAAGGACAAGAGAGATAGAAGAGAAAGAAGAAAAGGAAAGGATCACAAGAAGAACAACTCAGACAAAGCCTCCTCCAGCAAAAATAAACATACAAGGAAGGGCTTTGTTGCTGAGACATGGAGTGAGACTGAAGAGGAATCTGAAGCCTCATCCAGTTCCAGTGATGATGAGGATGATGCAGATGAAAAGGAGTTCTGCATGATGGCCATCAATGCATCACAACAAAACTCTGATGAAGAATCAGAATCAGATTCAGACACTCACCCAGATGAAGATCAGGTAATCAATTCTTTTGATTTTAATTCTGAAGATTTCAAAAGTGAATTTAAGACACTATGCCTAGACCTATTAAAATCTGAGAAGGAGATAATATCTCTCAGGAATCAATTGTCTGAGCATAGTATCCTAAACTCAAAGAACCTCAAGCTCTCTAAGGAGTTAGAATGTTGTAGGGAGGAGATAGCTTCACTGAAAAGTGAACTATCAAAGGCCAAAAAGTTTGAAGAATCTCTAAATGGGAGAAGTATCAGACTGATGGACATCACAAGCACAGTGAACTCTAGATTCAATAGTTCACTGGGCTTGGGTGCCTCATCCAGCCAACCTATAGTGTTAACAACTCCAATCAAATTTGTCTCTGACAAAGGAAAGGGAGTAGTAGAGGTGGCTAGGAAGAATGCAGACCTGCCAGAGAAAATTTCAGTTCAACAAAATGCGTCGAGCAGAGCTCGACGATCGTCGAACGAAGCTCGACGATCTTACCAAAGATCGTCGACCTCAGCTCGACGACACCCAAACTCCGAACTCAAGCACTATCGATCTTCGAATAGAGATCGACGATCTGACCCAAGATCGTCGACCTCAGCTCGACGATCGTCGAACAGAGTTCAGAATTGTGAACACATTTTCAATGGCTCAGTCAAATTCAATCCTAAAAGTTGCACATCCAATGGATTCAACCCCTATACTGAATGGATAGTACCTCCTAGGAGATACCATCCTGAAGGCTATAAGAGTCAACCTGGGATGTCCTTCATTTCAGAATTTAAAGGTTATCAACCTAGGCCCAAGGTTAACTGGGTCAAAAACAAATAAGCTGTTTTTGTGCAGGTGAAGACCTATCCAGCATCAAACCATCAATGGTATCTGGATAGTGGGTGCTCAAAGCACATGACAGGGGACAAGGACAATTTCACTTCCTTCAAAGCCAAGCTTGGACCCAAAGTAATTTTTGGAGACTCAAGCTTTGGAACTACAAAAGGATATGGTGCAGTCCAAATTGGCCCAGTCACCTTCAAAAAGGTGGCATATGTTGAAGGACTCAAGCACAACCTGATAAGTATCAGTCAATTGTGTGATGAAGGATATCAAGTAACCTTCAACAAAACCATATGCAAAGTCCAGTCAGTGGACAACACAACTGTGTTGACAGGTAACAGAAGAGGTAACATTTACTTAGTGAATTTTCTTTCACCTGTAGTAGATATCTGCCTGTTTAACTCCATTTCAAAACCAAACATTTTGTGGCATAAAAGACTAGGACACATTAACCTTAGAACCATTGCTAGGCTATCCAAAGACAACCTTGTTAGAGGACTACCTTCTGGTCCCTACAAGAAGGAAGAACTTTGCAAGGCATGTCAACTAGGCAAGCAAACTAAAAGTAGTTTTAACTCAATTAATAAGAGTGATTCACCTAGGATTTTGTACCTATTGCATATGGATCTTTTTGGACCCATATCAGTGCAAAGCCTAGGAGGGAAATCCTATACTTTAGTGATTGTAGATGACTTCTCAAGATTCACTTGGGTATTCTTTCTGAGGAAGAAGTCTGATAATTTCAAGTGTTTGACAGATTTTCTCAAATGCATTCAGATTGAGTTCAACACTCACATTGCCCTGATCAGAAGTGATCATGGGACAGAGTTTGATTCTCTTCTCATGCAAGAGTTCTGTCAAAGTGAAGGGATCAGGCACACTTTCTCAGCTCCTAGAACCCCTCAACAAAATGGGGTAGCTGAAAGGAAAAATAGAACCCTAATTGAATCTGCTACTACATTGTTGTCAGATGCTCACCTACCTCTATCCTTTTGGGCTGAGGCAGTGAACACCTCCAACTATGTGTTGAATAGAAGCCTGATACATAAACTGAAGGGTAAGACTCCCTATGAACTGCTCAAAGGGAAGAAACCTAAAGTAAACTATTTTAAAGTTTTTGGTTGTATTTGCTATGTTCACAATAATGACAAGAAATATCTAGCTAAATTTCAAGCCAAAGCTGATGAAGGAGTGTTTCTGGGATACTCTATGATCAGCAAGGCCTATAGGGTGTACAACAAATCTTCTTGTAAAATTGAAGAGTCTGTTCATGTTGTTTTTGATGAAGCTAACATGTCTTTCAAGGAGAAGAATGCTTCTACCATAGAACCTTTGCAGGTACATTCTTTAGCTGAAGACTTGAACAAACTGCAAGTTACTGAAAAGAATGACAGCAGTGATGATGAAGAAGAAGTTCAACATCTAAAAGAAAATCACCTTGAAGAACCAGTTGTTGTTCCACTAGAGGAAACAACAACACAGGCTGGTGAACAATCAACACCTCCTGTTGATTTAGTAACAATAAGAGATCATCCAATTTCCCAAGTTATTGGAAATATCTCAGCTGGTGTGCAAACCAGAAATCAGGTCAACCAGAACCTAATGCACACTTGCTTCCTATCTCAATTTGAGCCTCAATCCATTCAAGATGCAGAGCAAGATCCACACTGGATCATTGCAATGCAAGAGGAGCTGCATCAATTTGAAAGAAATCAGGTTTGGGAACTAGTGCCTAAGCCAAAAGATCATCCCATTGTTGGAACAAAGTGGGTCTTCAGAAATAAGCTAGATGATCAAGGAGTCATAGTCAGAAACAAGGCAAGGCTTGTTGCTCAAGGGTACTCTCAACAAGAAGGAATAGATTATGATCAGACCTTTGCACCAGTTGCAAGGTTAGAGGCCATCAGAATATTCCTAGCATATGCTGCTCACAAAGGATTCAAAGTATACCAAATGGATGTGAAAAGTGCATTTCTTAATGGGGACATCAAAGAGGAAGTCTTTGTTAGACAACCTCCATGTTTTATCTCTCTAACTCACCCTGATTATGTTTACAAACTGCATAAAGCATTGTATGGTCTCAAGCAAGCTCCCAGAGCATGGTATGAGACCCTACCATGCTTTCTTCTGGAAAATGGTTTTATTAGGGGGAGAGTAGACCAAACTCTTTTTATTAGAACCCATAAGTCCCACACCCTACTAGTACAAATCTATGTAGATGATATCATATTTGGCTCTACTGATTCAAATTTGTGCAAGAGGTTCTCCAACCTAATGCATTCCAAATTTGAAATGAGTAGCATGGGTGAGCTCTCCTTCTTCTTAGGATTGCAAGTCAAGCAACACGCTGAAGGCATCTTTATTTCTCAAGCCAAGTATGCAAAAGAATTGGTCAAGAAGTTTGGTATGTCTGAAGCATCTTGTATGAAAACACCCATGCCTACCAATGCTGTATTGGATGCTGATCAGCATGGGAAGCCAGTTGATCAGACAACATATAGAGCAATAATTGGCTCTCTACTGTACCTTACAGCTAGCAGACCAGATATAATGTTTGCTACATGCATATGTGCTAGATTCCAAGTTAACCCTAGAGAGTCACACCTAACACTAGTTAAAAGGATTCTTAGGTATGTAAAGAGTTGTCCAAATCTAGGACTCTGGTATCCAAAAGAATCAGGATTTGAATTAACTGGATTTTCAGATGCTGATTATGCTGGATGCAGAATAGACAGGAAAAGCACCAGTGGAACATGTCAGTTCCTTGGTGACAGACTTGTCTCCTGGTTTTGTAAGAAGCAAACATCTGTGTCAACTTCAACTGCTGAAGCTGAGCATATGGCTGCAGGCAGTTGTTGCTCACAAATATTGTGGATACAAAATCAGCTTCTAGACTATGGTTACAACTTAGAGCAGTCAAAAATTTTCTGTGATAATACTAGTGCTATTTCTATAGCACAAAATCCAGTCCTCCATAGTAGGACAAAACACATAGAAATCAGGCATCATTTCCTAAGGGATAATGTAGAGAAAAACAAAATTGAACTTCAATATATTCCTACTGATTTGCAAAGGGGAGATATTTTCACCAAACCCTTGGATGAAAAGAAACACAGGTTCTTCCTAAATCAGTTAGGCATGATAGATGGAGGAAGTCTTAATTAAAATCCAAGATTTTGAAAAGCTAAAACAGACCAAGACTAGGCTAAAAATTCTGTCTTTTGAATGAGTTTAGACTCTGAACTGCGCTCGACGTTTTCTCAAAAATCGTCGAACGGAGATCAACGATTTTCCAAAAATCGTCGACCAGAGATCGACGCTTTTGCTATCGTCGATCTGAGTTCAGAGCCTTCGCTAGATCTAGAATTTTTCTTCTTCTGTTCAGAGGCCGTCGAGCTGAGCTCGATGTTTTTCGACATCGTCGAACGAAGATCGCCGATTTTGAAGACTCTTCAGATTCCCTCTGTAGCCTAAATCGTCGAGCTGAGATCGACGCTTCGTCGAGCTGAGCTCAATGATTTTCTTTTTCGCCGTCGAACCCTAATATAAAATCATTTTTCAGCCGTCGTTCTCCTTTTACGCTTTCATACTCTGCAACTTTCTTCCTTTTCCCTCCAAATTTTCTACGCTTGGTCGTTTTTGGTTTTCTGTTGCAGGTACACATGGCTGATTCGAGTGCTGCTATTGCCAAGATGAAGTTCGACACCGGTTTCGACATAGACATAAACTCATTTGATGGAAGCGACCAGCGCTTCAAGGATGTTCTGAATCTATTCAGAGAACAACAGCTAACCCAGATAATGACTACCAGGATGAAGATTGCATCAGAGGAGATTAAGGAATGGTGTTATACCGCAGCAGATGAGACTGAGAATACTGTTGTCGGCACCATTAAGGGGACCCAGGTAATTCTATCCCCGGCTTTATTAACTGAAGTCTTTCAACTCAGTACTGGAGAAGACTCCATTGATCTGTCTGGAGAGGAGTATGCCTCCATGTTAGATAGGATGGGTCATAATGTACTTAACCCTAATAAGCTGCTGAAAAAGAATCTGGCTATAGAATTCCAGTTCCTGGCTGATGTAGTTGGGAAGGTGCTGTTGGCCAAGCACTCAGCTCATGACACAATTTCCAGGTATCAGTTCTGCCTGATGGGAGCCTTACTGGATAAGAAACACCTCGACTGGGGCTCCATCTTCTTCACCCTGATTAAGAAGAAGATAAGCAAGTCTGCAGTCAGTTTTGGAAGAATCTTGGGGGTCTTTCTGCACTCAAGGTGCCCTGACCTTTTGACCTCTTCTGGGATGTTCATCAATGCATCCAAGAGGCTCTCCTGTGCCATCTTCAGTAAATGGGACAGGCAGATAATCAACCCCTCCAGGGCTGCTGCAACACTTCACTCAGGCACAAGGACCAATCTGGTCACTCCTTCAGTAGAAGAGCTGCCTGCTTCTTCTTCTCCTCAAGCCATATCCACCCAAGCCACATATACCCAATCCATCACCTCCTCACCACCAGTCTCCACCATCATTATCTCATCTCCCATTACAATTTCCTCACCTATGTCATCCCCTCCACCATCCTCCTCAGAGGACTTCCATCCTCACTTTTCCTATCCAATCCACATTCAACCATCATTCTCCCTTTTAGAGGATTCCTTCATGGATGACTCTCCCTCTTCTCCTCCTGAGACATCTTCCCTCCACCAAATGCTCACTAACATCCTCTCTCAACCCTCCTTCATACCCTCCTTTACTTTCCCACTCTCAACCACAACCTTCTCTATCCCCATCATTCCATCTTCTGAACCAACAATCCCTACTCCACCTACCTCCACCTTTTCAGCTTCAGTCACCATCCCTCCATCCACCTTGACTACTACCTCTGCTCAAGCCTCACTTGGGCATGTAGATCTTTCTAGCCTGGCTGACAGGCTCTATGAGTTGCTAGCTCCCAAGCTGGTATCTCTGCTGGAGTCCTCCCTGACTCCACTCCTGAAGCAAGTCCAGGAGCTGTCCACCAAGCTTGATTCTTTTTCCTCCTCCCAGGCAATCCCTTCTACTGGGTGCCTTGGTTCACCTCTCTCTGAACCAAGGCAGGGGGAGATGCCTTATGAAGAAGTGGATGTGCCAGCTCCAGCTCCAGCTTCTACTCTCTCATCAAGCTCAGGATGTGCTTTTGCACTTAATCTGCAGAGGTTGCTATCCAGATTTGATACAGCCTATTTCAGCTATCTGCCTCCAATTACTGCTGAAGATCTGTCCAAGGCCATTGTGCCTGTACCTGTCTGTAATCCCAGCCAGATTGTTTCCTATATCAAGTCATGGAAGGCTGTGGATGTATCTGATGCTGCTACTAAGGCCACTGTGCCTCCTTTTGTTGATACTGCTGCTGCTGCTGACATAGAAATGATTCCAGCACCTAATGCTGAGGAAAATGTTGTTGAAACTGATGATGCAAAGCTTACCTCATACTTGGAAGATCCCACTCCTCCTGCTGCTGATTCTGCTATCCCTGTTGCTTCCTCTCCTTCTGCTCCTGCTCCTGCTGCTGCTGCAAAGCTCAAAGCACAAGAAGAATATCTCAGAAGAATTGATGCTTTATATGATCAACCTCAGAGTTCTGAAAGTGATCAGTACAGAACTGATTCTGATGATTCTGCCAGCACAATTGCCAAAAAGAGAAAAGCCAGAAGTAAAGCAATGATGTCAGTTCCTCCTGCCAAAGCCAAAGACTCCAATGACATTCCATATTACATTCTGCATGACTGCCCCATCACTGAACCATGGATGCAATTTTCCAAGAACCAACTAAAGGCCATGAAAAAGAGAAGAAAGCTTGACAAATATGAAAAAGGATCATCTCAACATCAGCCTCCTCCTCCTCCTCCTCCAGACTCTGGATCAGGCTCAGCTCCTCAAGCTCCAGCTCCTAGACAAAGTTCCTCTCAATCCTATTCTAAGTATTACCAAAAGGGACAACATCAAAGAGGATATCAACCCAGAAGGGGTAGTTACAGAGGAAATCAAAGAGGACAGAGACCCTATCAAAGGGAAGGACAAGGCCATTCTGACTCTACTTCAGGTCCTTTCCCTTACAAATTGAAAGACACAGTTGCTCCAAGGACCTCTCCTGCTCCTGAATCTCTCAACAAATATGAACCTGCTGTTCCATATGAGGATCCTGAGAACAATCCTGTGGCCTGGACTGCTAGGATGAAAGAGTTGGCTGCTCTTGATCAGATTAAGAAGGCTAGAGAACAAGGCAAAGAAATATCCAACTTTACAACCTTATCAGAACAAAGAAAGAAAGAACTGGAAAAGTATGCCTCAAAGAAATTTTTCAATCCAGAAGAGTACATGAAGCTGCACCCAGAGGCTGTAGTTCCAAGGCCAAGATCTCAAACCTCTCTAGGTGCAGAAGATGACAGAAGGTCCAAGAAAGAAGCCCTAAACCCTAACAGAGAAATTTTATTTAAAAAGGGAACTGAAAAGAAGTGATCTGTGTAAGCAAACATATCATCCACTTTGGATATCTGCTGCTATTTATCTGTGATATGCATTGCTGTTTCTCTGCATTTTGTATTTAACTTCTGTATTATTGAATGCTCTTTATGATTGTCTGTAAATAGTAATCCTAACCCAAATAGGGGGAGATTGTTGGAACACCCTATTACTAATTTGGGTAAGGATCACTATGCTTGTCTTAGGATCCTAGTTGACCTAGTTGTATAGTTGAGAAGGTCAACATTAGAATGAGTCTAGGGCATAGAACTTAGTTTTGAAGCTGCCCCCAAGACCACTCCAAGATCAAGGATGAAGAGCTAAGTCTAAAGCAATTTTCGTCGAGCTCAGGTCGACGAATCGTCGAACTCAGTTCGACGCTCTCTGAGCTCAACTTCAACAAATCGTCGAACTCCGGTCGACGATCTTCGAGCTCAGATCGACTATCTGCTTTTAGCTAGCTTCTGCTTAGTCGTCGAACTCCCCTCGACTATCGTCTAGCTCAGTTCGACGATGCCTCCTTCAGCTGTTTCTCAGGTCGCTGAGCTCAGTTCGACGATCTTTGAGCTCAGTTCGACGATTTCTGTCTGCTTATCTCAGTTCATCTCTGAGCTCAGTTCGACGATCGTAGAGCTCAGATCGACGATTATTTGGAGAGATCAACGTCTTCAAGATTTCAAATGCTGCTGATTCTTTGGAATGTTTTTGAATATTATCAGCATTTATGACAGAAGATCTCCCAGCCGTTTGGAGCAAGTTTCAAGGTATCATTCAGAGATTGTTTGCTGGACTTTCCTCTAAAAGACAAGACCATTTATGGAAAACATTTATGACTGACCAACGGCCATCTTTGGACAAGGAGAGTATTCAGAAAATCAATTATATTACTATGGTCCTTAGATATACAGAACAACAACAACAAAAAAATAGACAGAGCTGATAGACAAAAAGAAAAAGAAAACACACAGAAGAATACTGTTAGTAGAAGAACAAGAAAACTACAACATCAAGATCTTCTAGCTGACTAAGTGTTCTTGCATCCTCATCTTAGATCTCCAGACACATCATCTTTCAGCTGTCCTGCTGAAACCATTCTTTGCTAGAGATCAAGTTCTGAAGACCTATCACCCTTCTGCAAAGCTTCTCTGCCTGAACCTCTCTACATCTCAGGGGGAGCTTTGACATCTTCAATCCACTTGTGCTTCTCTCATTTGACTGAGAACAGAGAAGACAACTTCAACTTTTACTTTTTCTTTTCCTGCTGTAAAAGGGTTCTTGAACTCCCTTCAAAAGTTCTGTCTGGTTCTGAGAGCCTTGTCAAAACTCAGTGGTGGCAAGACACCTTATCAAAAAATCTAGCTTTGGTTTTTGAGCACCTTATCAAAAGCTCATTGGTGTCAGGACACCTGATCAACTCAGTCCTGAGTGGATTCCTACCAAGGGTGGTAGAAGAGTGGATGTACCTAGTTTTGGGGAACCACTATATTCCCTTGTGTCTTCTGGTTATGCTTGTGTGATTTGTCTGCTGTGTGCTGTGTCCTTTTCCTTTCAGTTTTTAAGTTTCTGTTAGCACTCTACACTATAGCTTAAATAGAATTTTAATTTGTGCTATTTTATTAATCTGTGAAAAATTATTTTAAGTAAACTCTATTCACCCCCCTCTAGAGTTGAGATAGATCTTACCCTCACTTTCAGATCTAAAACTTGAGAACACAAATTTGATTTTGGGAAATGACGGATCTTTGAAAGTATTTGACTCTGAAATCACAAGACCGATCGAGTCATTTCTTGCAGAAGGAATCGTGAATCAGAAGTTCTATTAGCAATGGTGTTCTTCGTAAAACCGAATTTGAATTCATGAATGTTTATGGCAATTTAAGATTAGATTTGCGATTTTGTTAGCAATTAGGGTTTTCTGAATTATTCCCTTGACTATTTATAGGTGATTCCTCACTAACCGTTAGATTTCAAACTTAGTTTTACCGTCTACGTGTACTATACATGGAGGAAGCCCTAAATCTGGAAAGCGGTCAAAATGAGAATGAAAGTTGTTTAAGTACAAATTCATTGAGACCTTACATGAACTCTCGAGACCACTCGACAAACTAGTAAAAATTGCTTGAGAAAGAGATTGCGTGAGTTATTTGGACTTCCCGACGCCTTTCGACAAATTACATGAGATCTCTCGAGAGTATTCGACAAATTCTTTGAGTATACGACGAATCGACTTAAACTGGCTAAGTCTTCAAACTATCTCTGGAACCTTAAAGTAGTTTACTTGAACTCTTCAGAGTACTCGACAAATTTCACTAGTACTCATGTAAGTACTCGACAAATTCGTTGAGTATATACGAGAGGTCTAAGCAGCTTTAACTTAGTCGATCTGGACAACAGATTTCAGTGATCTATCAAGTACACCTGGGATCACTTGACAAATTCCACGAGTGCTTCTTGGGTTCTCGACGAATTTCACAAGTCCTCACGAGACAACTCGATGAAATGAATTAGCAAAAACTAAACATATTGAACAACAACTTTCTTTTGGTTGCTAGAAATGAATTACACCACATTAGAGAGATTATAAATGGGTCAACACAATATCTTATACAATGATGAATTATATTGCATAGAACTGTATTTGGAGACCCATTGTAACCTAATAATGGTTTGTACTTTGCAATTAAGACTTGCACCACACAAAACTAAAACAAACATCAAATACAAACTCAATTAAACTTTGTTCAAGGGACACTTCTTCAAATCAAGGTATTGTGGATACAATAACAAACATCACTGTATAAGAAGCCTACAAATCCACAAGGAATTTGGGAAAATTTCCTTTAGAAGACCTAAATTCGAGGCGGTATTTGTTATAAAAAGAGTTTATATATAATTTAAGGATTTTTTTACTCATGTAGATCACAAGAGTGAACAAAAATGAATTATGAATTCAGTGCAATATAAGTAGGTATGGAGTGGATAAGAGTCAAACATGGCTATATGCCCATATGATTTCAAGAGATGAATAAGTTATTAATAATCCAATGTGAGTTGTGGTATCATAGATCCACCTCCACGACCCTGAGATGATAATCTGTAATAATACCGAGACAATTATTAAACATCATTGATCGAACAAATACTTGATCTTAGTCAAATTATTAGAAATGTAAGGGTTCCAAGTTTAGTTATTTAGGGGCACAAAATTTGCATTATGGAAATTGTGGATTGAAATTAGGTCTTGCAAACTAGAATTATGTTTGGAATTTCTTATGTTTCAGGGCATTCGAAGGTGATTAACATATGATTTGTTTTAATAAAAATCAATCCATTTCATAGTTAAATAATTTTTACAGCGATAATTATAGTTATACCTTGTGAGTTAGTTTGGCAAATAACTAGAGATCTTAGAAGTTGACTTATTGGGATTAGAATATAATTGTTAAGTTTACTATGGTTTGAGTGATTTAATCCTATCTTATTTTGATCGTACAAAAGTGACCATGTCTATCATATATTAAAATGTAGAGATTTGGAGCTCTACATGTGGGTGTATTCCAATGCATGCGACTATGGCTAATTGTGTGTGGTGTGCATTTAGCTAAAAAGTATATCTTGTGAATTTAGCAAGATTGACTTGGTCAAATCCAGTGAAATTGTGTACATACACTTATTTAGTGATAATACATAACCTTTGGAAATTTTAGGACTTTTAAAGTTAATATTCCTTGGAAAATGAATTAAATATATTATGTCACACTTATGTATTGTTAATAAATGTGACATATATAGTTGGGAAAATTATGAAATTCAGCTAATAGCTATATTTTGTCAAAATTCACCCCTAGAATTTTTTTTGATTTTTTGGATGATAGAAACTTAGTGTTACTAAAATATTTACCATTATGCGCCTTTCTGTATTCTAGAATTATTTGTGTTCAAAATAATTTAAAATGTTATGAATCTTTAGAATGAATGTTTAGATATTCAATACAATGCTTATGATTCACGTAAGTGCAATTTACCCACACAAGTTGACTCTGTAAGCACAGAACTTTTGTTCCCACTCTTTATAGGTAGCTAACCTCTCGAGTACCCCCGTCTTGGTCAAACAGTGGATGGAGATCGGGCACCTCCCCACTCCTAGGTAGGTATACACACTACCAGGCTTATGCCCTCTGTATGACTTTTGTACCCATCTCTGGTGTACTCTAGAGTCTCCGCATACTGATTACTGGAATATACTGTTCTTAATGACCAAGTGATAGGTCTTTAAGAAAGTGCCACACTCGAGACTAAGCTGGCCCTTTAGACCTTATTTACTTGCCAAGTCAACGTATTACTGTCGGTGTGATGACTAGGCTAGTACAGAGTGTTGGGTCCATTGATCGCATTGCCCCAGATGTAAAGAAGTCCCACAAGTCAATAGTATACACATGTTTGTATTTGATATATGTTCTAGTTCAATACATGGAGGTTGTCCATTGTTCATTGATTAGATAGGTTTATAAGGTTAGAAGTTTAATTAGACTCAATACATGATACTATAGAGAGGTAGAAATTTGCCTAAGTCAAGAAGCATTGAGTGAGTACACATCAATCAATTCCAAAGGGCTAAAACCATTGACAAAAGTTTAGTCACTCAATGCCTCAATGTAGCTAGTCTAAAATCTGGCTAAGTCTAGAAGCATTGAGTGAAGTCCATTCACTCAATGTCTACTCAAAGAAATCTTTCCAAGAATAGAAGCATTGAGTGAAGAAGGCTCGCTCAATGCCCTATCGAAGAAAGCAGAAAAGTTCAGAAGCATTGACTATAGAAGGATCACTCAACGCCTTCAGTCAGGATAACTGCTAAGTCTAGAAGCGTTGAGTGAAGAAGGTTCACTCAGCGCCATAAATTAGAAGAATTTTGTTAAGTGTAAATGCATTGAGTGATGAAGGATCACTGAATGCCTTATCAGTTAGGCTGTCAAAGACAACAACGTTGAGTGATGAAGGCTCACTTAACGCCTCAGAAGTTAGACAATTATTCTCTTAAGTTTTTTAGCGTTGAGTAAAGACTTACCACTCAACGCTTCAGCAGTTAACACTTAATGTTCAGTTGCGTTGAGTCTCAATACAACACTCAATGCGTATATGTGTTGTGTAACAAGACTTCACTCAACCCCTATGTAGACTGTGTGGTGAATTTTGCTAAGTCCACAAGTGCTGAGTCATGCTGAGGTCATCCCAAATTAAAATGAAGTGGATTTTGCGCGCTAAAGGACAAACGGTGTCGCATACTTTCTGCAATAACACTTAATGGTAAAGCTACTTTATAGCTTCCCATACCTCTTATCCATATGTATCAAAGAGGCATTGCAGTTAGGAAATTAAAAATAAAAACAAAGGAAGTAAAGAGTGATATTTTTTTATCATCCTTGCTGATCAAAAAGTGGTTGAAGCAAAAATCTCAAAAGACTTCAGCAAAACCTCAAATCCTAATTTCCTGCAAGGGTTAGTTAGTAGAGCACTCATCATTATTGTTGTTCTTCTTCAAGGATGCTGCATTCTACATCAGATCTAATGAAGCTTGAAGGAGCAGTGCTCTGCAATAGTTCTTCTTAGTACAAGCAAGAAAACTTTGAAGATTTATATTCTTATTGTTGCGAAGAGTTACGATTGTTTCTACACAGTCAAGGAAGCAGGCTCAAAGGTTCATTTCTCTGGAGTAAGTCATCACAGAACTTTACTTTAAATGTAGGATCACTATATGATCTGAGCTGTAAGGGCATATTATAAAGGCTGAGAGGTAGGAGTTGCTTAACTCTGAGTGTAGGGCAGCTGAGCTTGAGGTAGGAGTTGCTTAACACTGAGTGTGGGGCTGATGTGCCTAAGGTAAGACTGTATTCAGTCTGAGTTATAAGAGTTAAACACACTCTAAGTTGTAAGACCCTGAGGGATCTGAGGTGTAAGCTCATGGAGTCGAGGATATAGGAGAAGTTAACCGAATTTAGCTCACTACTAAATAGGTGTAGGGGGAAAGTGGAAGTACCCTAGATAGGGGAACCACTATAAAATTATTTGTATTGTTGTGATTCTTGAAAGCTAATAACTAACACAAACACACACCAAGCTCATAACCTTGAAAGATTCAAAAGAGCCCAAAACAAACCTATTCACCCCCTCTAGGTGTTTCACTACCCTTGGATAAAGACTTTCAAATAGTATCAGAAGCAGGTTGTTCAAAAAGGACTTAACAGTCTGAAGAAGTTCTCTAAGGATTGTAGAAGCTTATCTCCATGGCTTCAGGTGAAAACCACAAGGAGTTGGGTTTTATGAAACTTCCTATTCCTAGGAAGGATAATTTTGGGATCTAGAAGGAGAGGGTAAGGTTGTTCATGGAGGCCTTAGACCCTAGGATATACATAACTATTCAAGTGGGACCTTTCTTTCCCATGAAAATCTTTGCTATAGATACCAATGTCCAGATCCCCAAGAAATACACTAAGATGACCAAGGATGAAGTAATTCTGGCAACTATGGACAAGAGGGCCCAAAATATTATTGTAAGTAACAAAAATGATTCTACTTTCTCGAACTTGGTCCACTGCAGAACTTCCAAGGAGATGTGGGATTCTTTGATTGTGTATATGAAAGGGACAAAGGAGGTGAGGGATGATAGGAAATCCCTCCTTAACCAGCAGTATGAGGCCTTCAAGCAAGGCAAGAAAGATTCCATAGTTGATTGCTATGAAAAGGTTTTCAAGATTGTGAACAGTCTGATCACCTATGGCAGGCAGTTCATAAATTATGAGCTGAATGATAAGTTCTTGAGATCCCTCAATAAGGAATAGGATATCAAGATTTGTTCCATTAGGGAGGTTGGCAACCTTGCCAACACTCTACCCCAAAACTAGATTAGGAAGTTGCTGTCTCAGGAGATACAACTGTACTACAGAAGAGCAGAAGAAGATGTTGCTAGAACCCTCAATAAAGAGAAGACTGTGGCTACAAAGCTGAAGTCATAAGAAGATGCAAGGAAAAGACTCCATCTCCACCAAGGAGAGTTGTTGAGTAAGAGTGTCACAACCCACACTTTCTCCTAATTAAGAAGTATCAAAGTATGAGAAAACACGCGTCATGATGCCACGTCGAGCAGGGGATAACTGTAAATGCTCAGTCAAACACCAACTTACAAGACTACGAAAATTCATAAGTTTAAATGATTAGGAAATGAGTTATATTTTAAAGGCCGTATCCCTCGGCTCAGTGGATCATCTAGTCCACAGTTTAAAAACTATACTTATACACAGAAGAAAATACTTTGTTCACATTTGACATCCTATAAGAGTGCATAAGTGTCCCCAGAGGACAACTTATACTATGCATACCCTACATTTAATTTATACTATATATAAGAAAACGATCTTTTACGTTGTTTAGAAAGTAGTGTTGAGTTTTATAAAGCATGCTGATCATGAGATATACTTATTATAGTGTTTTTAGGTTTAAAAGTAACTAGCAGCCTAACATAAATCTTCCCAAGAGCAAATAGACTATCTCCAGAAAGGTAGCAGTAAAAGTAACATATATAGTATCATAAGTAAAAAACCACCAGCGGGCGTCAACAACCTGACACGAACTCACTGGTGAGCATGTATGTCTGTAAGAAAAATAGTAAACTACCTCACAAGTCAAAAGGTGGATCCCAGCAACACAAGGGATCAACAGCAAGACCAGGGAATTCCACCCGCTCAACCGGCTATTGCTCTAAACCTGAGGCATTTAAAGAAAGAATACCTCAGCAAGTAAAAACAAGAAAACTGAAGTAGTACAATAAAATCAAAAAGGAACTAGTGAAATTAAGAAGACAAGACAGAAAAATACAAACAATGTCCAAAGGTGAGCCAAAATGTACACCAAGTACATGGGAACAGTAACAAGCCCTGCTCAAATCCTGCAGAGACTACAAGGAAAAAACATGCCAACCAAATGTTGCATTCTACAAGGAAGAAACACCTAACAATCCTAATTTGTGAGTTAATGGCAGTAGTAAAAACCATATGGATCTGGGTTGGAGGCAAACACAGTCCCCCAAACAACCATTACCAAAAGAAAAGAAACCTCTATGCCAACACTAGGGTCCACACACCAAAGCTGAGGTGGCAGCCACGGCTCAAGCACAAATGATCACACTCTTTCTAGAGTATCAAAACACCACTACATGCCATAACCCACGATTCGGCTTTCAGAAAATAGCAGACAAATAACCCCAAACTCAAAGGACGAGCACTTGGGAAAACAAAAGAAACTAAGGCAAAAGCTAGGTGTCGAGTGAACTAACCTCACCCAACACTTTATACTTGGGCAAATCTAACTCCTAATCTACTCGACGCCTTCAGACAAAACCTTAGCAAAAGAAATTGAATCTAAAAGTTACTCATCTTCACTACTCTCCTCACTACCAAATTTAAATCTAAATTTACATCTTAAACTAAATCTAAAGCTAAATTTAAAACTAAATCTAAAGCTAAATTTAAAACTAAATCTAAATCTAAAGCTACTGCCACCATACAGGAAGGCCAAAACCGACACTCACTTACACAACTCCCCGTACACGAACTTAAACCTTAACAGGAAATAATTTCTGAACAGGAAATGATTGAATACAAAATAGGCTATCATTAAAAATTTTTGGATTACCATATGCACATAATCCCATAACTTTACAAGCATCATACTCTGTAAATCCTAGAATTTGGTTTCTTTTTTCCATATAAAAAAAAGGAACCTAAAGAATTAGGATAAGAAAAGATTTTAGTTTATTTAGATGATTATCTTTGTGATGATACATCACAGTATAATCTATTTCCCCAATACCATCAATTGATAGTACTGCAGCTTCTTTATAGCAAGTTACAAAAAAAATATGCTGAAGCCGTATGACAGTCATGATGATTAAGCCATACAAAATTACCAGACAAACCTTGATTATTTAAAATTTAAGGAATTTTAAGTAAATTATGAACAAAACAATTTCCTCTCTAGTTTTAGTACCCCAACTGACAGGTATAATATTTTTTTTTAAGTTTAAGTTTTTTTAAGCCTCTCATAAGGGTTAAGAAATATGCTTAACAGGTATCGGCCTACCAGCACCCTAAATTATGAACAGGAATAATCAAGCTCTAGACTCGGCTATGATAACCGAAAAACAAATAGAGCTTTTAGAAAAAGAAATCTGGAGGAAATTTCTGACCGTAAGAAGGAATGGAATTACTTGGAAAGGGAAAGAGCACACTTGCCTCGATTTCTAGCAAAACCTTGGTCGGCCTCCTTCTTTCTCACTTGCATCCGCCAGCGAAGCAACAAGCCGAGAAATCTGGACATTTTTGGGGAGGAAGAAGGTCAATTAGAGAATTCAAAACTTCCCAAAACTGCTATGAAAATCTGAAAACTCACCGTCGAAACGGAGGTCTAGGGGAGAGCAACCCAAATCCACTCTCGGAATCAAATTCCGTCAACAAACGCTCCGGGAATCGGCGGTGGAAGGCAAGGGTCCGTCGGTTTCTCCTTTCTCTCATATAGGGGCGGCGGTTTGCAATTTGGGGAAGATGAGTTGGGCTAATTTTTCTAATCCTAATTCTTAACCTAATATGCATATATATATATATATTAATATATATTATAATAAAATTTGTTACATAATTACATAAAACACCAAAACGAAGCGAAAACCAAATGACCTCGGAATCCGACGAAATTCGCACCGTAGCTAAATATCCACGCTACAAACACAACCTCAAAGTCGAAATCAACTTTTGATGAACAGAAATCGGGTTATCACCACCCGAATCCAAAACACAAGCATCTCCCGAAAGGCCTCACCGAGTCACAAAACCAGGCCCGGTTCACTAGGGAATCTTGCCAATAGGCTACAAAATAGATCACTCAATCCTAAGGAGTTAAGACCACACTCCGCCCAAATGGCACAAGCCAAGAAAACACATCAACGTAACACCAAATGAGAATTAAATAATCGCAGGAAAATCGGGGGCATTACAGTCACTCCCCTAAAAGAAAGTTTCGTCCCGAAATTTTACGCATGCTACTTCTACTATAGAAGGAAAGTAACAAAACAAAAGTTAATAGAAAGAAAACATACCCAACAAATCAGGGGAACAGGTGAAGGTGAGCCTCCCTCATAGCCGACTCTAGCTCCCAAGTCGTGCTTTCCAAATCCTGATTCTTCCATATAACCTTCACCATCGGGATAAACTTTGTCCGCAGCACCTGATCTTGAGTATCCAAGACACGGACCGACACCTTGACATATGAAAGATTAGGCTCCAACTGGGGCACAACATCCAACACTTTCCCACTGCTTCGCACACACATCCGTAATTGGCTTACATGAAATACATTATGAACACCTGGGAAGTTTGCTTGCAAATCCAACCTATATGCTGACACGCCAATCCGTTCCACAATCTTAAACGAGTCCACATACCTCGGGTCCACTTTCCGGTTCTTCCCAAACCTCTTAACACCCACCATCGGGGAAACCTTAAGAAACACAAGGTCCCTCACCATAAACTTCAAGTCAGATCTACGCCAGTTGGCATTCTTCTCATATCGCTCCTGAGCTTCCCGAAGCTTCTCTCGAATAAGCTTCACTGCGACTTCCTTTTCCTCGAGCGCATCTGGACCCAATAGAGGCCTCTCACCAGCCTCAGCCCAAAAATAGGGTGTTCTGCAGTGCCTCCCATATAATGCCTCGAAGGGAGCCATTTGCAAGCTCTCTTGGTAACTATTATTGTATGCAAACTCCATAAGTCGCAACCACTAATCCCACGCTCCACCGTGGTCTCGAATGTAGCACCTGATCATATCCTCAATTATCTGGTTCACACGCTCTGTTTGACCATTGGTCTGTGGGTAGTAAGCAGTAGGATACCTCAAATCTGTACCTAGACCCTCTTGCAGACTCCTCCAAAAGCGAGATGTAAAACGCGAGTCTCGATCAGAAATGATGCTAACAGGCAATCCGTGCAATCTTATGACCTCGTCCATGTATAGCTCTGTTATCTTCTTCATCGAGTAATCTATCTTATAGGGTACGAAGTGCGCACACTTCGTCAATCAGTCTACGATCACCCAAACTGAATAAAATCCCCTTGGAGATCTCGGTAAGCCATTAATGAAGTCCATAGAAATACTTTCCCACTTCTAAGTCGGGATCTCTAACGGAGTCAACTTGCCACCAGGCCTTCCGTGATCGGCCTTCACACGCTTGCAAGTGTGGCACTGAGCAACAAATTGGGCTATGTCCCCCTACATCCCATACCACCAGGCGATTTGCTTCAAATCATGGTACATCTTTGTAGATCCTGGATGGTAGGCAACACTGGATCCATGAGCCTCTCTGCATATAATAACCCAGATGTCTCCAACAACAAGGATGCAAAACCTTCCGCGAAACTTCAAAGTACCCGCATCGTCGATAAAAAAATCCAGCAACTCACCTCTCTCATCCCTGAGGTACAGGTGTTATAGATCCGGATCATCCTTCTAGTGCAACCTGGTAAGTGAAATCCAAGACGCTCTGCCACTGCCAAAATGCTTTGCAAGTCACAACATCCCACGGAGATATGCATCAACAAGAACTCTTCCACTAAACGTTATACAGTGAGGTTGAAGATCTTCCCCGTCTTCTGGCTCAGGGCATTGGCCACCACATTGGCTTTGCCCGGATGATACTAGATCTCCACGTCATAATCGGCCATATACATTAGCCACCACCGCTGGCGCAGATTCAACTCCTTCTGAGTGAACACGTACTTAAGACTTTTATGATCTGTGAAGATCTTGCACTGGGCACCATAAAGTAGATGCATCCACAGCTTTAGCGCAAAAAATACCTCTGCAAATTCAAGGTCCTGCATAGGGTAATTTATCTAATGAGTCTTTAATTGCCTTGACCCATACGCAATCACTTTTCCCGCCTGCATAAACACGCAACCCAGACCAACATGCGAAGCATCCACGTATCATCATACTCCGTACCCTCAGTAGGTTGGGTCAGAACGGGAGCAGTGCACAGTCTGTTATTTAGTTCCAGGAAGGCTTCTTCACACTTCTCGCTCTAAACAAAGGTCGTGTTCTTCTGAGTCAACCTTGTCAAAGGTGCATCCAGGGTAGAGACCCTCAACAAACCTCCAGTAGTAGCCAGCCAACCCTAGGAAGCTTCCAATCTCCTTGGGCGTGCCCGGCCTGCTCCAATCCATCACTGTTGCAATCTTCACCGGGTCAACCGAGATCCCATCCTTATTCACCGCATGGCACAGAAACGAGACCTGAGGCAATGAAAATTCGCACTTGCTCAGCTTGGCAAATAACTTGCGGTCCCTCAACTCTGATAGAACCCAGCCCAGATACTGCTCATGCTCCTTAGCACTGCGAGAGTAGATCAACACATCATCGATGAATACCACAACGAACTTGTCTAAAAAATCCTTGAATACCCGGTTCATCATATCCATGAAAGCTGATGGTGCGTTGGTCAAACCAAATGACATCACTAAAAACTCGAAGTGTCCATGACTCAATCTTAACGCAGTCCGTTGAATATCTGCCTCATAGATCATGAGCTGATGATAGCAAGAACGAAGATCGATCTTGGAGAACACCGTGCTACCACGCAACTGATCAAATAAGTCATCGATCCTCGCAGAGGATACCTATTCTTAATGGTGACTTTGTTCAACTCCCTATAATCAATGCACAGCCTCATCGACCCATCCTTCTTCTTCACAAATAGAATAGGAGCACCCCAAGGTGACGAACTTTGCCTGATAAAACCCTTTGCCAATAACTCGTCAAACTGGACTCGCAACTCCTCCAACTCACGAGGGGCCATCCGGTACGGCGCTTTAGCAATAGGACGCGTACCCAGTTCCAAATCAATCACAAACTCAACATCCCGATCGGGAGGAAGACCAGGAAGGTCATCAGGAAACACATCAGAGAACCCACGTACAACAGGAATCTCCTCCAAGCGCGGTACACTAACAGCAGTCCCAACCGCCGAGACTAAAAAGGCAAAACAATCAGAATGAAACAGCTTCTGAGCACATATCGCAGAAATGACAGGAAAGTCCTGGCACGGATCAGCATACACACTTCTAGGTTGACCGTTGTCCTTGATGAAGTCCAAGCGCTTCCCCTTGCACTGAATAACCGCATCATACTTAGACAACAAGTCCATGCCCAAAATAACATCGAAGTCCTCTAGATCAATCATCTTCAAGTCTACCTTCGTAAGAAAGTCCCCCAACAAAACAGGGCAATCTTGAATGCCCAAATCTTATAATACAGATTCACTAGAAGGGAACTTGACATGGAATGTATCACGAACTTGATCTAGAATCAGCCGATAACGCTCCACAAAGGCTTTAGCCACAAATGAGTGGGTAGCGCCGGAGTCGAACAGAACACCCACCGAACGGTTCTTCACCTTAAATTTCCCTATAGGAGTATATAAGCAACTAAGGAACTACCAAAACAAAATTATAACCATTCTAGTAAATAAAATTTTCGGACTAGGAAAACAACTAACCTGAGATGACCTGAGTTGAAGTTTGAGCCTCCTCGGAAGAGATTACGTTCAGCTTTCCTTTGCCCTTGTCCACCCACTGAGGCGGAGGTAAAGCCTGAAGTGGAACTGCTTGAAGAATAGGCTGGACCTGAGGACACCTTGTCTTGATATAGCCCTTCTATCCACACTGATAGCAGACCTTATCCTTAGACCAGCACTGGGCAGCATCATGCCCGGTTCGCTTGCATACAGAACAGGAAACATCCTTCTTAGGAGCACACTGACTATCATGAACTTGCTCCTTCTTCTGAGCTCCTGCCTTCTTGAAACACCTCTCAACAGAGTTGCCTGACTGGCCATAGAAGCTACACACTACCCTGCTCTTCTTTCCCGAAGCAGCACCGGGTACCTAGGGGTTATTCTCTTCAGCAGACACCCTCTTGTCCATCCTCATTTGTTGCCCCTTGCTCTTTGCGGTCTCAATTACCTCCACTTTCAGAGCAGCCTCCACTACCCCTGCATAAGTCTCTGATCCATATGCACTAGCCCACTGCTGAACCTCGCTCCTTAAGCCACCAAGGAACCGCTTGACTCGATCAGCTTCGATACTCACCAACCCAGGGTCAAATCGGCTCAACTTGCTGAACTCTATCTCATACTCACTGATCGTGAGTTGCCTCTGCTTCAGGTGGAGGAAGTCTTTCATAAGACGGTCACGCTCAACTGAAGGCATGAACTTCCTCAGCAGCATTTCCTTGAATAATCCCCAAGAGCAACCAGCTACCATGCTCCCTTTTTCTCTAAGCCACCAACTCTTAGCCAAACCTTTAAGCTGATAGGCGGCTATAATCACTCTCTGATCATCTGCAATAGCGGAGTATGTGAACATCTCCTCCATAAAGATCATCCAATCATCTATGACCATGAAATCTGCCTTCCCATCATATGAAGGAGGGCTAAGTCTCTGAAACTGGGAGATAAAGGACATCTCTGCTGGCACAACCACTAGAGGTCTCATGGGAGCAGGAGGGGGAGGAGCAGCTAACCCCCCTGCAGGGTCTTGCACTCCCTGAGTCTTTCCTGCCACAACTGCTGCCAAAGACTGGATCTGGGCCTGCATCTCCACCAACTGCCTGGTCAAGGAATCGTTGCTCTACCGCAGGCTCTCGATCACCACATCACTCTGCGCTCCAGATGACTCACCCTCAGAAAGGGAGTCGATCTAGTCGATGGATGTCTCACCATCCTAAAATCATATAAACTGAAGTCAAAACCTAGTACATCAGCTAGAATAAAACTACCAGTACAGACAATACATCCATAAATATGAACTTTAACTGCTATACTTGCTCTAGGATTTTATTTTATTTGTTTATGAAAGTGATGTTACGCTTAACCTAGGATGGTTTACCATCACCATACTAACTCTTGTGCCTAGATCAGGAATACATGATTTTGTATTCTTTTTGACTCAAACTATGTGTGTATATATGTCATCCTGCAAGTCTTTAGCTTGGCACGTTGTGCTTATGCAATGTTATGCTATGCATGATTGTGCTATGCATTTTAAAAAAGGCCCTAATGCATGTTATGAGCGACGTATGCATGAAAATATTATTCATCCCATTCTACATAACATTTCCATGCAACAAAAAAGAAAACATGCAAGTCGCATTCATGTGGTGATGTTATGCATCCCATACTACATAACCCTCACATGTTGCCCCTATAGTGGATCCATATACGAACACATATTATACATCCCATACTACATAATATGCTCTATATACTTCATGTTATGCTATGAGTGCAGTGTTTGTGCTTTTGCCAAGTCATGCTGGTGACATATCGGTGTGTGAATGACATGATGCTAAACTTCTAATGCAATCAAAAGGAATGGTTGCCCGACTAACTTATCAAGCAACCTCCCTCTGATACCAACTGTCACAACCCACATTTTCTCTGAATTAAGAAGTATCAGAGTATGAGAAAACACGCATCGTGATGCCACGTCGAGTAGGGGATAACTGTCGATGCTCAAGCAAACACCAACTTACCAGACTATGGAAATTCATAAGTTTAAATGATTAGGAAATCAGTTATATTTTAAAGGCTGTATCCCTCGGTTCAGTGGATCATCTAGTCCACAGTTTAAAAACTATACTTATACGCAACGGAAAATACTTTGTTCACATTTGACATCCTATAAGAGTGCATAAGTGTCCCCAAAGGACAACTTATACTTTGCATACCCTACATTAAATTTATACTATATATAAGAAAACTATCTTTTACGTTGTTTAGAAAGTAGTGTTGAGTTTTATAAAGCATGTTGATCATGAGATATACTTATAATAATGTTTTTAGGTTTAAAAGTAACTAGCAACCTAGCATATATCTTCCCAAGAGCAAATAGACTATCTCCAAAAAGGTAGTAGTAAAAGTAACATATCTAGTATCATAAGTAAAAAACCACCAGTGGGCGTCAACAACCTGACACGAACCCACTGGTGAGCATGTATGTCTGTAAGAAAAACAGTAAACTACCTCACAAGTCAAAAGGAGGATCCCAGCAACCCAAGGGATCAACAATAAGACCAGGGAAATCCAGCCACTCAACCGGCTACTGCTCTAGACCAGAGGCATCCAAACAAAAAATACCATAGCAAGTAAAAACAAGAAAAGTGAAGTAGTGCAATAAAATAAAAAAGGAACTAGTGAAAGTAAGAAGACAAGACAGTAAAATACAAACACTATCCAAAGGTGAGACAAAATGTACACCAAGTGCATAGGAACAGTAACAAGCCCTGCTCAAATCCTGCAGAGACTACAAGGCAAAAACCTGCCAACCAAATGTTGCATTCTACAAGGAAGAAACACCTAACAATCCTAATTTGTGAGTTAATGGCAGTAGTAAAAACCATATGGATCTGGGTTGGAGGCAAACGCAGTCCCCCAAATAACCATTACAAAAAAGAAACAAAACCTATATGCCAGCACTAGGATCCACACACAAAAGCCGAGGTGGAGGCCACGGCTCAAGCACAAATAATCACACTCTTTCTAGAGTATCAAAACACCACTACATGCCATAACCCACGATTCCGCTTTCAAAAAATAGTCGACAAATAACCCCAAACTCAAAGGACGAGCACTCAGGAAAACAAAAGAAACTAAGGACAAAGCTAGGCGTCGAGTGAACTAACCTCACCCAACACTTTATACTTGGGCAAATCTAACTCCTAATCTACTCGACGCCTCCAGACAAAACCTTAGCAAAAGAAATTGAATGTAAAAGTTACTCATCTTCACTACTCTCCTCACTACTAAATTTAAATCTAAATTTACATCTAAAACTAAATCTAAATCTAAATTTTAAACTAAATCTAAATCTAAAGCTACTGCAACCATACAGGAAGGCCAAAACCGACACTCACTTACACTACTCCCCGCACCCAAACTTAAACCTTAACAGGAAATAATTTCTGAACAGAAAATGATTGAATACAAAATAGGCTATCATTAAAAATATTTGGATTACCATATGCACATAATATCATAATATTACAAGCATCATACTCTGTAAATCCTAGAATTTGGCTTATTTTTTTTCCATATAAAAAAGGAACCTAAAGAATTAGGATAAGAAAAGATTTTAGTTTATTTAGATGATTATCTTTGCCATGATACATCACAGTAGAATCTATTTCCCCAATACCATTAATTGATAGTACTGCAGCTTCTTTATAGCAAGTTACAAAAAAAATATGGTGAAGACGCATGACAGTCATGATGATTAAGTCATACAAAATTACCAGACAATCCTTGATTATTTAAAATTTCAGGAATTTTAAGTAAATTATGAACAAAACAATTTCCTCTCTAGTTTTAGTACCCCAACTGACAGGTATAATATTTTCTTCAAAGTTTTAGTTTTTTTTAAGCCTCTTATAAGGGTTAAGAAGTAGGCTTAACAGGTATCGGCCTACCAGCACCCTAAATTCTGAACAGGAAAAGTCAATCTCTAGACTCGGCTATGATCAACGAAAAAAAAATAGAGCTTTTAGCAAAAGAAATCTGGAGGAAATTTTTGACCATAAGAAGGAATGGAACTACTTGGCAAGGGCAAGAGCACACTTGCCTCGATTTCCAGCAAAACCTTTGTCTGCCTCCTTCTTTCTCACTTTCATCCGGCAACGAAGCAACAAGCCGAGAAATCTGGACATTTTTGGGGAGGAAAAAGGTCAACCCGATAATTCAAAACTTCCCAAAATAGCTACGAAAATCTGAAAACTCACCGTCGAAACGAAGGTGTAGGGGAGAGCAACCCAAACCCACTCTCGGAATCGAATTCCGTCCACAAATGCTCGTGAATCGGGGGTGGAAGGCAAGGGTCCGTCGATTTCTCTATTACTCTCGTATAGGGGCGGCGGATTGCGATTTGGGGAAGATGAGTCGGGCTACTTTTTCTAATCCTAATTCTTAACCTAATATGCATATATATATATATACATATATTAATATATATTATAATAAAATTTATTATATAATTACATAAAACACCAAAACGACGCGAAAACCGAACGACCTCGAAATTCGACGAAATTCGCACCGTTGCTAAATATTCACGCTACGAACACAACCGCGAAGATGAAATCAACTTTCGACGAACAGAACTCGGGTTATCACTTCCCGAAGCCAAAACACAAGCATCCCCGAGAGGTCTCACCGAGTAACAAAACCAGGCCCAGTTCGCTAGGGAATCTTGCCAATAGGCTACAAAATAGATCACTCAATCCTAAGGAGTTAAGACCACACTCCACCCAAATGGAACAAGCCAAGAAAACACGTCAACATAACGCCAAACGAGAATTAAATAATGGCAGGAAAATCGTGGGTGTTACATAGAGTGCTCAAATCCCATCACTTCATGCAATGAACTGTCAAATTGAGAACTTACCTTATTCTCCAAACAGTTCAAGAAGATGTTGAGCAGGAGAAGACAATGGAAGAATAAGGGCTCTTCTAGCTCTTGCCCTAGAAAGCCATATACCAACTTGGAGAAATCCAGAAAAGACCCCTTTGGGAAAATGTATGATTCTACACAGAACAAACACTTTAGGCTTAATGTTATTTGCTATTATTACAATAGATCTGGACATATCATTGCTGAATATCCAATCAAGAGGAATGAAAACAATAAATCATATAATAAGAAGCGTCACAAGGACAAGAAGGCTGAAAAGAGATTCTTTGCCAAGAAGAAAACCTGCTTATCAAATAGTGATTTTGGGTCTTCAAAATCATCAGAAGAAGAGTCCTATATTAGTCTTATTTCTATTGAAGAGAAGGTCGATCTTCATGTTTCCATGATAGGCATCAGGGCACCCCTATCATCTGTTGATAGTGATTATGAAGATGATGAAGAATTTAGCCTCGTGGCTTTAACTGAAGATAATCAGGAAAATTCTGTTCCTAATGAGGTACTCTCTCTTCCAAAATCTCCTTCTTTTTATGAGACTGGCTCGAACTTCGAGGCATCCACTTCATCTAGTGAGGATGATGGATCAAAATTGGATGAAGATATTAATAAATTGATTGACAAGTATGGTGCTATCCTAGAAGCACTGAAAAAGAGTAAGATGCTTGTCAAGAGACAAGATGAAGAGATTGCATCTTTACAGCAAAATACTTCCTTGCGATCTGAGTCGGCTTTTATGCTAGCCCAGATGAGGAGGGAAGTCAGTTAGCTGAAGAAAATCTCTATCATTCAAATATGCACCATCAGTTAGAAGAATAAGTTCATCAAGGATCTTCAAGAGAAGATCCTCAAAGAGAGGAAGCTAGTAGCTGAGTTTTCTAAGCCCAAGACAGTGCTGCCACTAATTGACTCTTTTTCCACTCAAAATAATGAAAAGGGATTGAGGTTCAAGTGAAACACTAGAGCTACACATTTCAAAGGGAAATGCAAGGCTCTAGTTGTGCCTCAAACCACCTTTCAGAAGATTATTCTCCCTTCTAACAGGTATTACCATGACGGTATGTATGGTCACTGGAAGAATGGAAATTCTTCCTGTAAGAGCATTAATGCTACTTCAAATGGAAGAAGAAAAGGGCATGGGATTGAGTGCACTGAAGGCTCCCCATGGGAAAATCCAAATGGCCCATCATGGAACATTTGTGTTTGGTGCTCTAGCTCCCACTCTCAAGGGTAAGGTAGTGGCCAACCCCTAAGTTCCTTTTATAAAGAGTAATACTATGAGAAAGATAGTTGGTAAGCCTCACTTGGCTATTTTTGATGTAATCAACAACATGTTAGCTGTATAGAAGCCATAAGTTGGTGTAAATCAGGATAAACCTAGTGTACATACATGCAAACTTACTTTCAATCAAATTCTTGTTGAAATAAATAGGAAGAAGGTTGTTGCTCCCCTCTCTGAACATATAAAAATTGATGGCTTACACACATCACAGGCTATTCAAAAGAGGAGATATAATATCCATGAGTGTTGGTGCTGTGGCAAGGTGGGACACTTTACCATAGACTGTTGGCACAACCCAAGCATGCCAATGGAAAGGATGAGTCTTCCTATCAGGGCTACTACAGGTAGATATAGCCATTTCAATCTAACATGAACCAAGGACCTAAACCCTTTTGAGTTCCTAAGGTAATTTAACCATGTGATTGCAGGTAAGTCCAAGTATCGATCATATGCTAATATGGTACTTTGACAGTGCTTGTTACAGACACTTGACTGTAACAAGGAGCCATCTAAAGGATTATACTCAAGTGAGGAATGGACATAAAGTCATCTTTGGAGATTCAGACAGAGGAGTTACCAAAGGCTACTGTATGATTACTAATGACATAGTCTCCATTACAAAAGTAGCTTATGTTGAAGGATTGCAACACTATCTAATTAGCATAAGCCAACTCTGTGATATTGTCTATGCCATTGTCTTCAATAAGAATAAGTGTCTGATTAAAAGGTCAAGTGACCAAGAGTTCATTTTTATAAGTAGTAGAAGTGGTAATATTTACTGTTTAAATTTCAAATGTATAGATTCAAACTCTCTAGTATGTCTTGTTGCAAATGAGAAATACTCTTATTATATACAATATCACAAGGGGCTTGTTCACTTGAATTACAAGGCAATAAGCAAGCTCTTCTATGAATAGCTAGTCAAAAATGGACTTAATATGAAATGCATCAAAGAGGGAATTTGCTCTGCATGAAAAAATGGCAAAGAGAACAAGGACTCAGTTAAGAGCATTGGGGACAAGGATTCTGAGAGGTGTCTGTTTCTCCTACATATGGACTTATTTTTTCCCATGCCAGTTCATAGTCTAGGTAGGAAAGTCGACACTCTTGTGATTGTTGATGACTTTTCTAGATTCGTACCGATATTCTTTCTAAAGAAAGAGTCTGAAATCCTAAATAGCTTTGTGACCTTTGTTAGACATATTCAGAATGAAAAGAACAGTTTTGTAGTAAAAATCCGAAGTTACCATGAAATAGAATTTCAATCTGAAGGCATGATATGATTCTGTGGAGAGCAAGGTATATTTTAAGATTTTTTTCTCCAAGAACACCCCAACAAAATGGATAGATGGAGGAAAAATAGGACTCTCATAGAGGCTGGAAGGGCATTGCTCAGTGACACTTCTCTCCCAGAATACTTCTGGGCTGAGGCAGTGAACACTACTTGTCTTGTCTACTAGAGCCACTATCAACAAGTGCCATAGGAAGGCTCCCTATGAGATTATTAAAGGCAAAAACCAAATCTTGCCTATTTCAGAATCTTTAGAAGAAAATGCTTTGTGCTTAATAATGGGAAGTCCTACTTGACAAAGTTTGTTGTCAAGCTCTATGAGGGAATTTTTTTGGGGTACAATAACCACAACAAGTCCTATAGAGTCTACAACTTAAAGAACCAAGTTGTAGAAGAGTCTGTGAATGTTGTATTTGGTGAGTCTTCTATGATTCACAGTGAGCTGAAAAGATCCTCAAGATTTACAGGTTCAAATTTGATGTTAGAAAAACTGAGTATTTATGATACACCTCCTACTAACCAAGAAGAGGAGGAGGGTGTGATCACTCAAGAGGAAGGTTTGGGCTGATTGGACATAGATGAAGATCATCAGGCTCTAGAGACAGAAGCTCAAAGTGCAAAAGATAGAATGCCAGCTACTATCAGACACTTAAGAGATCATCCCAGATATTTAATTATTGGGGATGGAAGCCAAGAATTTATAATAAGGAGTAGAAGACACAACATAGCAATATATTCAAGCTTTTTGTCACAAGTTGTACCAAAGAAGTTTGAAGATTCCAACATTGATCCATTTATATTGTTGCTATGCAAGATAAAATGAACCAGTTTAAGAGATGCAATGTTTGGAAGCTAGTTCCCATACCTCATGGACATAACATCATCAGAACTAAATGGATTTATAAAAATAAGCTTGATGAGAATGGTGTTATCATCCAAAATAAAGCTAGATTGGTTGTCAAAGGATACATGCAAGAAGAAGGTGTTGATTTTGATCAAACTTTTGCACCAGTTTCTAGACTAGAGGCTATTAGACCATTCCTTGCATATGCTACAAACAAAGGATTTAAGATCTACCAAATGGATGGTAAGTCAACTTTCCTTAATGGTGACCTGAAAAAGGAGGTTTATATTGAGCAACCCTCAGGTTTTGTCAATTCTAACTTTCCTAATTATGTATTTTAGTTAAGAAATACTTTATATGGGTTGAAACACGCCCCTAGGGCATGGTATAAAAACCTATCTAACTTTCTCATTGAGAACAAATTCTTAAGGGGAAAGATAGAAAAGACATTACTCCTAAGAGAAGTCAAGGGCAAGATAATCCTTGTCCAAATTTATGTAGATGACATAATTTTCGACTCTACTAATAATATCCTTCGCAAGTAGTTTGCCAAGCTTATGCAAGGGTAGTTTGAGATGAGCAGAATGGGTGAACTCAAGTATTTCTTGGGCATCCAAGTTAGACAGTTAGAGGATGGATTATTTATTTCTCAGTCTAACTTCAACAAGGAGTTAATCAAAAAGTTTGGAATGGAGAGTGCCTCCATCATGAAAACTCCTACGGGGTCAAGTTTGTCAATAGACAAGGATGAGATTGAGAAACCTGCTGATGAAACCTTGTATAGAGGCATAATTGGCTCCCTCCTCTACTTGACTGCTAGTATGCCAGACATTATGTATGATATATGTGTTTGTTCTAGGTACCAGGCATGCCCTAAAAATTCTCATTATTCTACTACCAAAAGAATTCTTAGATATCTCAAGGTCACACATGATCTTGGTCTGTGGTACCCTAGGAATAATGATTTTGAACTAATAGGGTATTCATATGCAAATTTTGCAGGCTATAGAGAAGATAGAAAAAACATATCTTGCACCTATCAGTTTCCAAGGAGAAGTCTAGTATCTTGGAGTAGCAAGAAACAGACAGTACTGTAGCCATCTCCACTACAAAATCAGAATAAATTTTTGTTGGGAGTTACTGTGTGTAGTTATTGTGGATTCAATATCAACTCCAATATTATATTTTTTAGCTAAGTAAAACTCCAATGTATTGTGATTCATCTAGTGTTATCTCAATTGTTAAGTATCCCATCTCTCATAGTAGAACCAAGAACATTTAGATTATATATCATTTCATTAGAGAGAATGTTGAGAAGGAAGACATCAGTATTGAGTTTTTCCCCACAGACAAACAAGTGGCTGATATCTTCACTAAGCCTCTAGATGAAGCCAAGTTCAACACCTACAAATTTGAGTTGGGTATGTTGAAGTTGGTGTAGCATTATTATGTTTACATGGATATATGCATTTGCAGGATTAACCATTTGTAAGTAATTAATTAAAAAAGAAATGGACTTACTGTCCAGTCGTCAAGAGCATTGAGATAAGTCATTACATCGAGAGCGTAGAGTGCACTCAACACATTAAATTTGGTGGATCAGATTATGACAAATTCTCAGGATTAATCTCAACCATTGATCGGAATGTGTAAAGCATGACAGGTACGCACCTCTCCACATTTCTTGAATATGGGTAACTATAAATAGAAATGTGTGTCTAGGATAAATCACATAGTTCCTTGCCCTATTTGACTCACTGCATCCCTGTCGAATTATTTTAGAGCAAAGTTCTTCAACTCTCCAGCAACACAAGGATTCAATGGTACCCATAGGTGTAGATTTCATGTTCGAGGGCTCTGAACTCGTTAGGAATGGATTCAAGGTTGCTCCTGAAGAAGTACAACTAGTTCTTCATCTGCTGAATACTGCCGACCTAGAATTTGTTCTGTCAACCAAGTTCCATTTGGAAAAGAGAAGTGTTGGAACTATACACTAATGCCAAAGTTGACTCATCTTCTAATGAGATTAAGACATATATCAGTAAAAATAGAATCAAGATTCCCTCAAGGACGTTGAGTAAGGCACTAAAACTGACTATGTTTGGGCCATCAGATGATGAGGATGAAATTTTTATTAAGGATGTTAAGTCAACACTTAAATGGTGTGGCCTGCTAAGACACACCACAAGTTCTATCATGAGGAAAGAGAAGAACCTGAAAGAGAATTTCTTTGCAGATGTCATAAGCAAGGACTTAATCTTCAAGTCTCATGGTAAGATTTCAAGAAAAATGTTTGAGATGATGACCAGAGTAATTCTATCTAATAAGACTGACTGGGGAATGATTCTATTTGAGAGGATAGTGGAATGTATTCCAAAACCCAACATGGGTAGAATACTCTCCTTATTCTTATTGAGCTCTGCTCTAGGGATCCTTAATGTAAGTCTAGGAGCTAAGATACATCACATGAGGAAAGTTGAGTCATGAATGTTTGATAGGTGGGACAGAGTGTTTCTACCACACCAACTACCAGCTGACAAAATGAAAAAGAAAGTAGTTTCAATAACAGAAGAGAGCTGTGGATGCAGATCTTCTGAAAGCAGTGGTGAAGAGCCTCATGACCCACATCTATCTAAATCAACTGATGAGATCAGGAGAGATGTAAGTGCTCAGGTGTATATTTCATCAGAAACTGCTACCAGAACTCTACCAAGCAACGTTTCCCAATCTGAAGACACTCAAATAGAACCTACTGAGAAACTTATTGGTGCTATTGTGGACAAAATTTGAAAAGAGATTGAGGAGGAGACACTCAGAGTAGATGCTCCTACTGAGGGGGAGAAGGGTCAATCTTCTATTGGTCTACAAGACTAGATTGACTCTTTCCTGGATAACTTATAGGAAAGAATTTGTCAGATTCTAGTTGAATCTCAGCTGCTTCCCTCAAGTTCTCAAGTTGAGGGGAACCAAGTTCCAGAGCAAGTACAAGAAGATTCTCCTAGAGTTAATGCTGAATTGCCTATAGTTTATTTGTATGGCACACAGCCTGAGTGGGAGATTCATACAGAGCTCCATGCTCAAGGAATTGAAATTTTGTTGAGTTATCTAAAGCTGAAGAGCCTGCTGCTGATATTCGTGATCACCCCACTGAGTTTTAAGTGGTCGACTCAAAAGATATGGGAGATATAAGGAGGGATGATGCAAATGTCTACATCTAAGGGACATCTCAACAAACTGATGTAATGTATTCCTCCTTCCTGGCTCAATTGAATGGACAACTAGATGACCAGAGGAGGTAAATAGAACACTATATGGATGATTCTATCAAAGAACTGAGATAGGATCTATCCACTGAGATCAAGTTGGTGGAGACGACGAACCACAGCTTGTTGAAGACCCTCCCTCGTCTCCAACAAAGGACTCGCGTCGCCATGGTGCCCACTCGGGGCGACGTTATAATCTCCGCCCTCGGCTAAAGCCCGTTTAATCTTTTATTTATGTCATTTAATTTAGCGTATTTGTTGTGCCCCTTGTTTAGGCATTTTATTAGTCTCTTTAAGTTTAACAAAAAACATTATTAGCTTTATTTTTTATTGTGGGCTGCTAATAGCCGTATGATGGTTGTAAGCCTATATATATGCATAGGATGTTTCCTTTTGAAGTATTGAAGAAGAAAGTTGAAAACCCTAAACTTATCCCTCTCCTTCTCATCCTCTTAGCCGCCCCCCTCTCTCTCTCTCTTCCTCCTCACTACTTCGGCCGCCCCCCTCTCTCCACTCTCAAAAGCCGCCCCCCTTCCTCTTCCCTTCCTCCCTCTTCCCATCTACATCCTCCACGCCATCTCCTCCTCCCAAACCGCCCTTTACCCGACCACCTCTTCCCCCAACCGGCCGACCACCACCTCCCTTCCCTCTTGGCCGACTACCCTCCTGTTGGTGGAGGTGGAGTATTTCAAGCTCCGAGGAACTTGGAGACGGCGTGACGCGGCGACGGCGGAATCTCTTACTCCATTCGGTGCAACTCCGGCGGAACCGCGGGCGAGTGATCTTTTGGTAAAACAGTCGGAATCATCCATTCCAACTTGGGTAACGAACCTCTCCACTTCGGTGTGTTTCCCTCTTGATTTTTCTAGCGGCTGGAGTAATTTTTGCGTTGCTTGCGAATCGTTGATTTTCGTGGGTTTTGCTTTAAGTGTTGCAACATCACTACGCTTTATTTCCGAAAAGGGTTTGGCGAACCCCGCTCTTTTTGTTGGGGGAGATCTACCGTTTCTCGATCGTGTTTTCGGGTAGATCTTCTTTGGTACAATATCGCTCGTCCGGACCGGGTTGGTCCCTTTTGCTTGAAAGGATAACGGCCTCTAGCCGCTTGTCCGATCTTTCCGGCGGTGTGGCTACCGTGTTGGTTTACTTGTTTAGTTTGCATAGTAGTACGCTGCGTTTGAGCTTTGTGTGGCTAGCGTTGTGGGTGTTAGGCGTCTCGTGTGATAGAACGCTAAGGTTATCTCGTTGGCGGATAGTGGCCTGCATCAATTTGGTATCAGAGGTGGTTCGTGTCAATTTCTTAATTGACACCCTCCCCTTTCTTGCCTTCCATTTTTTTTTCTCCCACGTTAGGGTGCGTTTTGTGTCAAAAAAAAATCAAAAAAAAAATTTTCCTTGGTCTGCCAATAGCGTCCTAGATTTCTTAATTTTCTGCAAAAAAATAAAAAAAAATTATTTTAATAATCCTCTAATTTTTCCTGTAGGAATATCAAAAAAAAAAATCTTTTTCTAAAGTCTCCTATCGGGATTAAATCATAGTTCGTTTGTCTAAATCGGCTGACAACTTGTTGCATGCGCACAAGGCTAGGAACGGAGTATTTCCCATCGTCTTCCACCATGGACGACGAAGCGGGTAACGTCCGTGGCCTCAATGAGATTGAGGAGCTTCGGCAAGACTTTACGGAGCAAATGACGGCCATTAGAGAGGCCCTTCATGCCCTAGGTGTCCAACAAGGGGGACCCCGTCATCCCCCCGCTCACCAACGAGCGGATGGAGAACACCAAGCCAACCCCAATCACCCGCAGGAATACGCTCCTCGAGCCCCCTTCGAGTTTGACCTTACTCGGGCCGTCCGAGTCAAGCCACCCTCCTATGATGGGTTGGGAGATCCTCAAGTCTTCCAAGATTGGGTCTTGGAAATTGAGTGTTACTTCGAATGGTACGCTCTCAACGATGCGGACAAGGTGCGTGTGGCGAGGATGAAATTGTTAGGGCGAGCCAAGATCTTTTGGCTGAATGAAGAGAGGCGCTTGCGAGTTGAGAACGGTGCTAGGCCCATCGGTTGGGGAGATATGAAGGCTAGGTTGACCGAGCAATACATTCCCACGTACCATCGAACACAGATGTTCGATGATTTGGCTACCCTTAAGCAAGGGGCGAGGTCGGTTTCCGAGTACATGAGCTTGCTCAAGGATATGATGGTCCGCTGTGATGTGAAGGAAATGCCCGAGGTCACCCTATCTAGGTTCCGTAAGGGCCTCAACCCCGATATTCAAGGGAAGCTATTGCGATATGGCCACACGGACTTACACGTGACATTCAACGCTGCGTTAGATATCGAAAAGCACAATGCGCTTAAAGGGAAGTCACGTCCTTTCCAAAAGGGCAAGTCCATCTTAGGACCGCCCCCTGCAACCAGCTATAAGGATAAAGGAAAGTATCGGTCCTCTGATTCATCCTCCATTGTGGTGACGGCTAAAAACAATAGGAGTCCGACTGGGGAAAGAGTGCCGATAGGAAGAGTCAGCAGGACGAACGTCACCTGTTTTGCTTGCGGGGTTCAAGGACACTATGCTAGTGATTGTCCTACAAAACCCAAGCCCCTAGCCCTGTTAGATGCCGCGGGCGGGTCTGACGACCTTACTTACGAAGCAGGTGATTTTAGTGAGTCGGACGGCGTGCCGAGTGACATGGACGACGAATCTCACATGATGGTGATGCGATGTATTTTGGCCACCCCGCGGCCGTTAGACGAATGGAATAGGACAAATATCTTCATGTTAAATTTCAAGAGCGGTGAAAAATGGTGTAGGATGATCATAGATAGCGGTAGTTGCATGAATGTCGTGTCGGAAGCCGCCGTGAAACGCATGTCCCTAGTTGCTGAACCACACCCTCACCCGTATAAGGTAGCGTGGGTGAACAAGTCATCCCTCCCCGTAGCGAAGCGTTGCCTAGTTCCCCTCACCATCAAGGCCTACACCGAATCGGTTTGGTGTGATGTCATCCCCATGGATGCGTGTCACGTCTTACTCGGACGCCCTTGGTTGTTTGACCATGACGTCACCCACTATGGTCGGGCTAACACTTATGAATTCAAGTTTAATGGCCGCGTCATCGTCTTGAAGCCCTCTCCTCCGAAGGACCCTTCGATCCCGTCCAAGGACACCGTCATCCCCGTTGAGAAGAGAGCGTTGGGTCTTATTGGTAGGAAGGAACTGACCCGGGATACCTTCATGGACGGAGTCCTTTACGCTTTAGTTTGCCTCCAAGTCAAGGACGATACGACGATATGTGAAAGTTTACCCTCGGCATTGAAGTCGCTCCTAGAAGAATTTGTGGATGTGTATCCGGACGAGCTACCGTCTGAGTTACCCCCCATGCGGGAAATCCAACACGCCATCGACTTCATTCCCAGCTCCTCCCTACCCAACCTTCCCCATTACCGCCTCAATCCGTCCGCGCATTTAGAACTACAAACCCAGATCTCGGAATTATTGCGAAAGGGATTTATCCACCATAGCATGAGTCCTTGCGCCGTACCCGCCTTACTGGCCCCCAAGAAGGACGGCACGTGGAGGATGTGTGTGGATAGCCGGGCCATAAACAAAATCTCTGTCAAGTACCGATTCCCCATCCCCCGTCTCGACGATTTGTTAGATATGTTGGCCGGCGCCACGATCTTCTCCAAGTTGGACCTTAGGAGTGGTTACCACCAGATCCGAATTAGAGAAGGAGATGAGTGGAAGACCGCCTTTAAATCTAAGGAGGGCCTTTATGAGTGGTTAGTGATGCCGTTTGGGCTATCCAACGCGCCCAGCACGTTTTCTAGGATGATGACCCATATTTTCCAACCTTACATGGGGAAATTCATTGTGGTATACTTCGACGACATCCTAATCTTTAGCACCACCACGAGTGATCATGCGACGCATTTAAGAATCATCCTAACCACGTTAAGGTCGGAAAAATTATTCATGAACATTAAAAAATGTACCTTCCACGTGACTTCCGTCGAGTTCCTCGGTTATATCGTTAGTTCAAGGGGAATCCATGTAGACCCTAAGAAGGTGCAAGCCATAAAGGATTGGCCCGAGCCCGCCAACATTCGGGATGTGCGGAGTTTCCACGGACTCGCCACCTTCTACCGACGGTTTATTAAGGATTTTAGTAGCATAATGGCCCCCGTAACCGAGTGCATGAAGAAGGGTGAGTTTTCTTGGACTAAGTCGGCCGCCAAGGCTTTTCAATTAATTAAGGCGCGCATGTCCGAGGCCCCCCTCTTGCGTCTCCCGGATTTCTCCAAGGTTTTTGAATTATCTTGTGACGCCTCGGGAGTGGGGATCGGGGGCGTATTGAGCCAAGAAGGTCACCCGGTGGGATATTTCAGTGATAAACTGGCCGGCCCGAAATTGAACTATTCTAACTATGATCGGGAATTCTACGCGGTCATCCGATGCCTCCAACATTGGCGGCACTACTTGCTTCCTAAGGAGTTCGTCATCCTATCCGATCACGAGGCGCTCCAATTTATCAATTCGCAGTCAAAGGTGAGTCCGCGACATGCTAAATGGGTCTCCTATCTTCAGGAGTACACATTCATCATTAAGCATCTGAAGGGTACCCTCAATCGCGTAGCAGACGCTCTTAGTCGTGTCACGTTATTACTATCCACATTAGAAGTTAAGGTGGTTGGCTTTGACAGGATTAAGGACGAATATGCCCACTGTCCCGATTTCAAGGACATATACTTCACCACTCAGGATAACCTGCCCACAACCATTTCCGCGTTTTACATTCGTGACGGGTATCTTTTCAACCACTCGAAGCTATGTATTCCCCGCTCATCCCTACGTCACTTCATTGTGTGGGAACTGCATAGTGGCGGGTTGGGAGGCCATTTTGGCCGTGACAAGACTATCGCGTTAGTTGAGGACAAATTTTATTGGCCCGGCCTTAAGACCATGGTTAGTAAGATCGTGGGGAGTTGTTGGGCGTGCCAGTTGGCAAAGGGGAACAAGACGAACGCGGGGCTTTATACCCCTCTCCCGATCCCTTCGACGCCTTGGGAAGACGTTAGCATGGACTTCGTTCTAGGCCTTCCGATCACATTTAGGCGTCACGATTCGATCTTAGTTGTCGTTGACCGTTTCTTCAAGATGGCTTATTTTATCGCTTGCAATAAAACTAACGACGCATCCCATGTCGCGCAACTTTATTTTAAGGAGGTAGTGGGTCACCGCGGCGTACCAAAATCGATAGTTACTGATAGGGATGTCAAGTTCACGAGCTATTTTTGGAAAACTTTGTGGAGGATAATGGGCACCAAGCTCCTATTTTCTTCGGCCTACCATCCGCAAACGGATGGGCAAACGGAGGTTGTAAATAGAAGTTTGGGTAGTCTGCTACGCTGCCTTGTGGGAGACCACAAGGGTACATGGGATCTTATCCTTCCGCATGCTCAATTGGCATATAATAATTCCAAAAATAGGTCCACGGGTCTGTCCCCGAATGAAATTGTGCATGGCTATAAGGCCCCGGTGCCACTTGACTTGATTCTGTTACCCCCATCTTTTAAATCAAGCCAATTCGCACAAGATTTTGCCTCTCACATCCATGACTTGCATAAACACATTAATGAGACGCTTACCGCTCACTATGCGTCCTATCAAGTTCATGCCAACACACATAAACGAGCGTCTCCCCTAAAAGTCGGCGATTTAGTCATGGTCCGTCTCATCCCTGAACGGCTGCCTACGGGCACCTTAAAAAAGTTAGCGGACCGGCGAGCGGGTCCTTTTCGGATCTTAAAGCAGTTAGGCGAAAATGCATTTCTTTTAGAATTACCCACTGATTGGGGTATTTCCCCTATTTTTAATGTTTCGGACTTAACGCCATATATTGCTCCGCCGCTAGAATTATCGTCCTTTCCGTTTACATCTACCACAGATTCTCTTGGGCGTAAGACTGAGTGGGGTACGGGATCACTCGTTCCGTCGGTCTCCAAAGGAGGTACGCCGTATGTCGATGAATTAGATTTTCCCCCGTTACTGCCTAATGCTTTTCCCAGGTTTGCCAGGACAGCTTTCTTGCCCGACAGGATTCTACAGGATGATGTACTTCCCACTCCGGATGGCGACGTGCGGCGTTTCTTGGTTCGTTGGCGTGGCCGCCCCTCCTCGGATGACTCTTGGCTTCCGGAATCCGAGGTCGCGCTCTTGGACGATGCTCTTCTACGACGATATCTGCAGGACAACTCATCGGTGATGAGTCCTTTTAAGGGGGGGAGGATTGGTGGAGACGACGAACCACAGCTTGCTGAAGACCCTCCCTCGTCTCCAACAAAGGACTCGCGTCGCCATGGTGCCCACTCGGGGCGACGTTATAATCTCCGCCCTCGGCTCAAGCCCGTTTAATCTTTTATTTATGTCATTTTATTTAGCGTATTTGTTGTGCCACTTGTTTAGGCATTTTATTAGTCTCTTTAAGTTTAACAAAAAACATTATTAGCTTTATTTTTTATTGTGGGCTGCTAATAGCCGTATGATGGTTGTAAGCCTATATATAGGCATAGGATGTTTCCTTTTGAAGTATTGAAGAAGAAAGTTGAAAACCCTAAACTTATCCCTCTCCTTCTCATCCTCTTAGCCGCCCCCCTCTCTCTCTCTCTTCCTCCTCACTACTTCGGCCGCCCCCCTCTCTCCACTCTCAAAAGCCGCCCCCCTTCCTCTTCCCTTCCTCCCTCTTCCCATATACATCCTCCACGCCATCTCCTCCTCCCAAACCGCCCTTTACCCGACCACCTCTTCCCCCAACCGGCCGACCACTACCTCCCTTCCCTCTTGGCCGACTACCCTCCTATTGGTGGAGGTGGAGTATTTCAAGCTCCGAGGAACTTGGAGACGGCGTGACGCGGCGACGGCGAAATCTCTTACTCCATTCGGTGCAACTCCGGCGGAACCGCGGGCGAGTGATCTTTTGGTAAAACAGTCGGAATCATCCATTCCGACTTGGGTAATGAACCTCTCCACTTCGGTGTGTTTCCCTCTTGATTTTTCTAGCGGCTGGAGTAATTTTTGCGTTGCTTGCGAATCATTGATTTTCGTGGGTTTTGCTTTAAGTGTTGCAACATCACTACGCTTTATTTCCGAAAAGGGTTTGGCGAACCCCGCTCTTTTTGTTGGGGGAGATCTACCGTTTCTCGATCGTGTTTTCGGGTAGATCTTCTTTGGTACAACATCGCTCGTCCGGACCGGGTGGGTCCCTTTTGCTTTAAAGGATAACGGCCTCTAGCCGCTTGTCCGATCTTTCCGACGGTGTGGCTACCGTGTTGGTTTACTTGTTTAGTTTGCATAGTAGTACGCTGCGTTTGAGCTTTGTGTGGCTAGCGTTGTGGGTGTTAGGCGTCTCGTGCGATAGAACGCTAAGGTTATCTCGTTGGCGGATAGTGGCCTGCATCACAAGTCTATAAGATTTGAGGTGAATCTGCTCAAGGCTAACATAGTTGCATTCTTTAAAAGAGTTGTTCCAGCTGTTACATATAATGAGGAAAAGCTTGCTAAGATTAGGCAAAAGAAAAAAGTCATCTTAGAGAATTAAAACATCACCTCAGGAAACATTGAAATGGTGCATATTGTACAAAACAAATCATGGAAGCAAACAAGATCATTCTAGAGAGAAGAATGGATGTTTGCACCCATTACTTAGATGACCATTGCTGGAAGTTAAGAATCAAGTTAATAAAGGTGTTAATTATTTGGCTGACAAGATTTCCTCTACCAAGGACTCCATGACTACAGTTATCACTGAATAAGTCATAAAGGGGGAGAAATTAATGATTAAGGCTAGTACAAATAATGCAATTTGGACTTCAAATGTTATCAGAGGATCACTTGGCCTAGAGAATTTTGTATATGATTATGTTCCTGCTTCTAATGGTCAAACCGATGGTGATGGGGCTAAGAATATTGATGAAAATGTTCCAACCTTCAGCCTCACCACTCAACAACTATCTAAGAACAAAGGAAAGGATACTGCTGAGGAAGATGCTTAAATCAGGTAGAGTAAGAAGAGAAACAGAGAAGAGATGGAGACCAGGCTTGATTTTTAATTATGGAGTACTCAATGTTTGACTATTATTTTTGCTGCCTGGGATCAGATCAGAGAAAACAAAATTGATAGAAGTAAACTATACAGCTCCTTAGAATGGGCTAAAATTGAATGAAATGAAGAGATCATGAGGAATTTTATAAAGGATAAGAAAGCTGGTACTGTGCAGTCAGATGCTCCAAAGCCTAACAAATATTTTCCAAAGCCATATAGCTATTTTGAATGGCAAAGACAAAAGAAGTTAGAAGCTGAGGAGAAAGCTGCTAAAAGGCATAGCAGGGGCATAATCATTAAGGAACTTGATGCCTAATCATGACATTTGTATTCAGTTCCTTAGGGTCTTAAGAATATGAAACATTATTATGGGCACACACTTTTATTTATAATTATCAAATTTTGTGTTAATCAAATTTTGGTTGTGTGCAATTTATTGCTCTTAAATTCTATGATGTTTTTTTCTATGAGTTAGTGTATATCATTGACTAGGATTCTGACTTCTTCAAATAGGGGGAAATTGTTGGTTCCATTGATCACAATGTCCTAGATTTGAAGAAGTCCCACAAGTCAATCGTATACACATGTTTGTATTTGATATGTGTTCAAGTTCAATGTATGCAGGTTATCCACTGTTCTTTGATTAGACATGTTGATAGGGTTAGAAGTTTAATTAGACTCAATACAAGATACTATAGAGGGTAGAAATTTGCCTAAGTACAGAAGCGTTGAGTGTGTACACATCACACAATAACATATGCCTAAAAGTGTTGATAGAAGTTCAGTCACTCAAAGCCTCAATGGAGCTAGACTCAAATCTAGCTAAGTATAGAAGCATTATTGGATTGTATCCATGGTGATCTGATGTGGCTGACCGTCACCGCGAGACTTGGAGATAGTAGATACATTCTAGTGTTCATTGATGACTACATGATGTTTTTAGTTATCTACCTAAATCACCTAGAGGGGGGTGAATAGGTGCGGTCTGCGTCTTTTTGTAGAATAAAAACTTGAAACGACAGAGCGCAGAAAATAAACAAGCAAGCTACAGAAAACACAAGATTTATAGTGGTTCCCCAACCTTCGGTACATCCAATCTCCACCTCACCAATCTAGCACCACGCTATACTCGGCTACTTCACTATTAGCTCGGATTAAAAAGCAATCCTACAACTCGGAGCAACGGCCCTTCAACTCAGAGTCAAAACACTCCTACAAAAATCTCGGAGAACAAAACTCCTACAACTCAGAGAAAATTCTCCTACAAGAATAAAGTGTTTTACAGAAAATATACAAAAATAAATATTTTTGATTTGAGTCTTCAACCCTTCTTCCTTCTTAAAATTTGAAGCTTTGTCAGAAACGGATCGAAGAAGATAAAGGAAAAATCTCTGGATCTGAAAACTTACGATCAGCACGATCAAGGAATTGATCTGTCGATGTTGAAAGTCTTGATCTCTTGAAACCATCTTGTTATGAATCTCTTGGATCGGAGAAGGTCAGCGGCAAAGAAGACGATGAACAGCGGCGGCGCTTCCCGATTTAGAATGAAAAATATGCGATTAAAAATACTTAATTTTCTTCTTAGGGTTAGTCGATTATGATAAGACCATTTATAGGGCCTGCATAACGGTCATAATCATTAATGACAAAATACGTGGACCAATAAGAAATGAGATCAATTTGAAATTACTTCCGTCGAGACTTAACGAAAAATTCAAAGAATCGAACTTCATTTCTCGAGTGAAGGATTGTCTTCTCGAGAACAACTTCTATTTTTCGAGAAGAGGTATAAGGTTCTCGAGAAGAAGTACTTAAGGAAAACACTGGAAATAAGTTCTGGCTTGACTAGAAAGAAAAGACTTTTACTCAAGAAATAATTGCTGTCACTCGAGAAATAGGTAATCACTTCTTGAGAGTTGACAAGACTTCTTGAGAACAATTTAGTCTTCTCGAGAAATAACTTCGACTTCTGGAGTAAAAACTTCTGCTTTCTCGAGACAAAGCTTTGCCTTCTCGAGTAATAACTTCTGCTTTCTCGAGACAAAGCTTAGATTTCTCGAGAAATGACTTCTGCTTCTCGAGACAAGAACCTTTCTTCTTTAGTACTAGACTTAGAACCTCTCGAGAATTTTACTTTGCAAAATTTCTTAATAAGATTTTAATTCTTCTTCTTGGAGATGAGAAACCCATAATTTCTTTCATATCTTTAGTACTTGAAAAAGAAGTGTGTCCCAATAGAGATGCTACATATATGTCAACACCATGGATCACACAATGTGGGATTACATTGTATGGTCCTGTGTTTGGTGACTCGTTGTAGACTGATATTTGTCTACACTTGGCAATTATAACCTGCAAGCTCTCAACTTGAAAATAGTATCAAATACAAACTTAATTCATCTTAGTTCAAGGGTGATTTCATACAAATCTAGGTTAATGTGGATAAATACCCAACAATTTCCGTCTATTTGTAGAAGTCAGAACCCTCTACACTAAGGTGAATTACAACAAGATAAACAAATAAAATAACTAGTAAATAATGTAATAATGAGAAATGCTATGTATACAAAACTCAGATCATAAAAATTAGAAGATTTCAATTAATAGATATTGTCCAAGAAAAATCAAATTCCACAAAATCTAAAAAAGAAACTTCTGATCTTATTCTATTACTTCTTTGTCTGTTATTGTTACTCTCTCTGGTGAATTTCTTACTGTCTCTGGAAATACATGAATGGCTTTGGAAAATATTTGGCTGGCCTGGGAGGAGTAGAGGGGTCTTAACGACTGTACTTCCTATCATGAAGCCTTCTCAGAGTCATAGACTTCTCATACTATTCCCATTCTGAGTTAGAGTAGTAGTTATCCTTGTTTTTTTCTGAATTCCACAACTAATCTTAAAGTATCCAGAATGATTGGCTTAGATGTGGGGCTCCAAACATCATCATGTTCTCTTACAACATGTTCTTGCATAGGTGTGGATCTGCTTGTAGAAGCACCATCACCATACTTTCTTCTTTTTGGAATTTGAAAATCAGGAGGTAATTGAGGAGGCACATCAGCATGTTAAGAAATCCAGATTTGAGCATAAGTTTCAGGAGGTGGAGCATCATAATGTTTAGATCTAGGAGAGAATTAGGGCTGTTGGGCAGAAGGATGTTGGGCAGTAGGATTGAGATGATGAGGAACAACATTTGGATCAACTTGAAATTCAGGAAATATTTGGTTATGCATCAAAAATGATGTATCATAGGTATGAAATTTGACACCATCAATCTTGGTTTGAACATTAACATGTATCTCTGTTAGCTTTCCTTCCCAAACAGTTTTCATGGTACTATCAAATTTCTCTAGAAATTCCTTGAATAATTTCTCCCCCTTTCTAACTTCTACAGATAGGGTGCTGATGGCATCATCCTTGAACTTGCCAACTTCTTCACATGTCTATAAATTGTGCTCTTGAGCATTCTTTTCCACCTGAATCTGATTATTTTCCAAAGTAATTGATTGGTCCATAATATGACCAATGCTAGTAATTGTGTGGTCTAAGTCTTTCCCACCTATTTGGAACAGGTATTTGAGGGAATAAGTATTGTGCTGAATTTCAGCAAAGCCTCTGCTCATCTCTTTCTCTAGAGCAGTTATTTTGTCTATGACCACTTTAAGAGAGTTGTCAAAATAAATTCTGTGCTGGGCTAAGAATGATTCAATTTTACCTAGAAGGGTATCTTTAGGAATTGCTATAACTGGAGGAGGTTGGATAGGATTCGTCCAGGGAATGACTTGTTCAATGTGAAGAGTAGAAGTGGATGTCGTTTTTCTTCTAACAAGTAATTTCAGCTTCAACAACATCATCTAAGAAAGATGGAATGTTGAAATGGAGACTTAGGAGAGGTGGTTCAACTGGTTCAGGAGAAGATTCTGGTTGAGATGGTTGTTTTGGCTGAGAAAAGTTTTCTTGCTGAGATGGATGTTCTTGTTGAGATAGAGTTTCTTTAGGCAGAGGGGAGATAGTTTATATGGAGGTGGTTTCTTCTATCATCCTGTTGATGTCATCTTCTATAGATTTAACTTGATCATTGACTTGGTCATCAGTAAGCATTTCTTCAGTAGGAGCAGAAACTTCTGAAGATATTGCAGCAGGTGGAGTAACATCTGATGGAATAGCAGGCTGAATTATCTCTGGGATTATAGGAGCATGCTCCCCCTCAGCAACTGCACCTGATGTGCTAGCTACTTGATGTAAAGGGGGAAGATGGAGTCCTATACTCATCCACTTGGAGATCATGGGCTTTGGTAGCTTGTCCAGGATTCTGAATCTTCAGTTCCCATCTCTGAATAGAAGAAATAAAGTCTTTATTCATATGATGCAAAGAAATACCTTTAGAGAGATCGAAAATTAATGGCTTGAGCTCATGAAGGAGAAGAGAAACTATTCTGCCAAAATTGGGTGCCTTGATACTGTCTTTGATTATGTCAAAAATCATCATACCCCACTGAAATTTCTTCCTGCAGATTACAACAATCATCATGTCAAAGAAATCATTTGTGATGAAGCTTATCGAACTGGTGCGGCACAGAAGGACTTTTCTGAAAATGTCCACAAGAAACTTGCTATTTGCAATGAGATTAGGGCAACGAATAGTGCACACAGCAACGGATACACCACAAAATCTATAGGCGCGATCATAATCTTCGATAATTAGGTTATCTTCCTCATCGATGATAGGCAGCCAAAGAAGCTTGGAGATGATTGGGGCGGTCAACTTGATCTTGAGTCCGCGAACCTTGCTTTTGAGAATCTTCCCATATCTCTTTATTTTAGCATTCTAGAAGAATTCCTCGACTTCAGGAAGTAGAATCCTGCACAGATGTTCCAAAATGAAAGACAGTCTGTTGGCTTCTAGTAGCAACAGAACATTGCGGAAATTGTCAGAGAGTTTGACAATTCCTGTGGAAACTAGCTCACTTCCAATACCAACTTTTGACAGAGGAGCCATCGATAAAGATAGATAAACAGATATCTTGCCTTCAGAGAGAAAAACGAAAATGGCAGCAGGAGAACAGCGGCAACAGAGATGATGAAAGGTTTCTTGTTCTCGAGAAAAGATTTGAGATTCGGGATTTTGGGGTTTTCCAGACTTAATCTATTTATATAAATCTTAAATCGTGATGATTAAGGAAATAATAATAATAAAATACCTGAACATATGGCGGTAGGAGTGTCCGGGTGCCTATATCAAAAATTTGAACTTGAAATTGAAAATTATCATCATATTTCTCGAGAGACAAGTCATTTCTCATGAGGAGACACAGAAGTTCTTGAGAAGAAGAAATTATTCCCGAGTAGAGAAATTCTTTCTTGAGAAGCAAATCTGAAGTTCTCGAGAATCTAATAAGTACTCGAGAAATATTTCTCAGGAATTAACTGTGGTTCTCGAGTAGAGATCTGAGTACTCGAGTAATAAGCATCTTCTCGAGAAGTGAAGTCCAGAGATAGAATTTTCTTGATTTTTGATGTGTAGCCCGATTCTTGAACTTTGCTGTGAGACCTTTTTCTTCATTCTTCCTTATTGAGCATGCCAAGTTCTATTTTGAAAAATAAGAACTTGGCCTCGTCCAGTGGCTTCATGAAAATGTCTGCAACCTGCTTGTCAGTTGGAACATACTGGAGATTGATGTCTCCATACTCCACATGCTCCCAGATAAAATGGTACCTCAGATCTATATGCTTTGTCCTGCTGTGAGAGACTGGGTTATTGGCGATTGCAATTGCACTGAAGGAGTTACAAAACATCGGAATGTTCTTGAACTTCATATTATAGTCTTCAAATTGGTTCATTATCCATAACAGTTGTGCACAACTATAGCCTGCAGAAATATATTCTGACTTGGCTATTGAAATTGCGACACAATTCTTCTTCTTGCTGCTCCAGGAGATAAGTCTTCTTCCTAGTAATTGATAAGTCCCGGAAGTGCTTTTCATATCATCTTTACTTCCTGCAAAATATGCATCTGAAAAACCTATCAGTTCGCTATCATTACTTCTTGGGTACCCTAAGCCAAGATTTGGTGTACCTTTAAGGTATCTCAAAATCCACTTTACAGTAGCGTAGTGAGATTCCTTAGAGTTCACTTGAAATCTAGCACACATACATGTTAAAAACATTATGTCCGGTCTACTAGTAGTAAGATAGAGCAAGGATCCAATTATGCTTCTGTACTTGGTTTCATCAAAAGGTATCCCTTTCTCATCCTTGTCCAGAGATATAGCCAAACCCATTGGAGTCCTCATAGAGGTTGCGTTCTCCATTCCGAATTTTTTAATTAACTCTTTGGTGAATTTCGTCTAAGAGATGAAAATTCTATCTTCAGATTGTTTTACCTGAATTCCTAAGAAATACTTCAGCTATCTCATACTGCTCATTTCAAACTTCCCTTGCATAAGCTCGGAAAACTTTTTGCAAAGGTTGTCATCAGTAGAACCAAATATGATGTCATCGACATAGATTTGCACTAGAAAAATCTTGTGTTTTATTTCCATAAGAAATAATGTCTTATCTATCTTTCCTCTTGTAAACTTATTCTTTAGAAGAAAGTTAGACAATATATCATAACAAGCTCGAGGAGCTTGTTTCAAATCATATAAAGCTTTAAATAAAATATAAACATGCTCAGTATGGTTAGAATCAACAAAACCTGCAGGTTGTTCCACATACACTTCTTCCTCCATATCATCTTTAAGGAAGGCTGACTTCACGTCCATTTGATAGACAGTGAAGCCCTTAAGTGCTGCATATGCTAGAAACAACCTGATTGCCTCCAGCCTTGCCACTGAAGCATACAAATGATCGAAGTAGATTCCTTCTTCTTATCTGTATCCCTTGGCGATGAGTCTGGCCTTGTTCTTTATCATTGTTCCATCTTTGTCCATCTTGTTCCTGTAGACCCACTTTGTTTTGATAGCGTTCTTACCTTTGGGTCTTGGAACAAGCTTCCAAACTTGGCAATGCTTGAATTGATTCAGTTGTTCTTCCATTATCATTATCCAAGATGCATCTGAGTTTGTTTTCTCAAACTTCTTTTGTTCAACCTGCGAGAGGAAACTTAAATATAAATTTTCAGTAGTTGTACCTCTACGAGTTCTGACACAATCTCGGGGATCTCCTATAATTTGATCAATTTGGTGATCCTTCAAGTGTCTAAGCTCTAAGGTTCTTGCATCTGGAGCTTCCTCTATCACTGGGGTGACTTCATCAACTTGGATGACATCTTCATCATGGTGATCATCCTCTCCAATTGGGGTTTGAGTGGTGATCTTGATGAACTTTTGGGATTTTTCGTCAGCCGGCTCATCCAAGTTTAATTCCCTTTAGTCTTGAACCTGCATCTTCAATCAGCACACTAGAGGAACTGCTTTGCAACAAGCTCGTTTCATCAAATATAACATGAATAGATTCTTCTACAACCAGGGTTTTCTTATTGAAATCCCTTTATGCCTTACTATGGCTACTATAACCTACGAAAATACCTTTAAAGCTCTTTTCACTAAATTTAGTTGTGTGATACTTCCCATTATTAAGGACGAAGCATTTACTACCATAGATTCTAAAATATGAAATAGTCGGTTTCCTGCCCTTTAGTAGTTCGTAAGGTGTCTTATTATGGTTCTTGTTTATGAGTGCTCGATTTTGCATGTGGCAAACAGTGTTGATGACTTTAGCCCAGAAATATTCCGATAGTAAGGCATCAATCAACAAGGTTCTGCAATCCTCGATGAGTGTTCTATTATTTCTCTCAGCAACTCTGTTCTGTTGAGGAGTACGAGGAGAGGAAAAATCATGAAAGATTCCAAGACTATCACAGAATTCTGTCATGACCACAGACTTGAACTCTACTCCATTGTCACTTATGATTTTGACAATAGAGCAGCTGTATTTATTCTGAACTTGCCTAACAAAATTATCAAAGATATCAAAAGTATCTGACTTATGTTTTATAAAGAACACCCATGCAAAGGGAGAGTAATCATCGACAATAACTAATGTATAATCCTTATCTCCCAAACTTCTAATTTGCAGTGGACCGAACAAGTCAATATAAAGTAGTTGTAAACACCTATTAGAGCCACTAATGCTTTTAAAAGTAGCCATTGTTTGCTTGCCTTTTACACATTTGTGACAAGGTCTATCTTTAATGCACTTAACGTTGGGTGCATCACGTATAAAATTAAGAGAAAATAATTTATTAATAGTTTTGTAATTTATATGTGCTAATCTCTTGTGTCATTGGTCACCAAGAGACGCACTATCTTTTGCCAAAAAGCACATTGGCGTATGAGAGTCTATGCAAAAAAAATTTAAACAAAATATATTCCTACTACGAGTGCCTTATAGAATCATTTCTAAGTTATTGACCGATTTTATCAAACACTTGTCTACATGAAATTCTACTATATATCCTTTATCACGGAGCTGGCTTATGCTTATAAGATTGTGTTCCAATCCTTCAACATAAGACATATATGAGAAGGATACACTACCATTAGTAATCATACCGTAGACTTTTGTAATCCCTCTATCAGAACCTCCAATGATGACCTTTGGCACATTAATGACTGAAGAATAATTCTGGAGTAGGCTTCTAGTCCTGGTCATATACCGAGAGCATCCACTATCCAAATACCAAATAGGATTTTTGGTGGCCTTTGGACATTCCTGAAAAATTAGAATAAATTTGCCTTAGGAACCCAAACCTATTTGGGTCCTTGGTCTCTAGTTAGCATACTCCCCCTACGTGTGTTAACTGTATGAGTGGATTTTATCACATTATTAACTTGAGGAGTTACAAAATATCTGGGGTTAAACCAACAATCTATAGAAAAGTGACCAACTTTACCACAACACCAACAGTCAAACCTGTTGTATCTTTGCCTAAAGTTCTCCTGCTTGACCTTTTGAGAGTTTTGTCTAGCAGGGGCAGCTGACTTGGAGGTGGAAGCTTCGTTGTGATGGAACTCGCATGACTCCTTCTCCTTAAGAGGCTTTTCCACAACAAGTTTAACTTTTGGAGCTTTCCTTATGTTATGACCATGACTATAAGGGTTGTAGCTCTGAAGAGTGATCTCCTCATAAAGTGCCTTGAAGACACTTTCACCAAAGTTCTGGGGATTGGTCAATCCTTGGTACTGAGAATTGGGCTCTACATAAGTAGGCCTGACAAAGTTACCATAGGATGAATCAAGATCAAACTCGTTTGTTGGAAAGATAACCTTTTTAAACTAAGATTGGTCTTGAGGAGCTTTCCCCTTCTCCTTGGCTAGAGCTTTCCTTGCAGCCTTATTTCTTCTTTGGGCTTTATTTCTCCTAAAAGATTTACTAGGGGCAGCCACATGGCCTATGCCAGCTCCTTTACTCTGAGCAGAGAATTCAGCCAAAAGTGGAAGGACTATCTTGGGCTTAGAGAAACATTCAACAAGTTTTTTCAGTAGCAAGTTATTCTTCTAACTTTTGAATGATTTTCTCCTTCAGGTTCAGGTGCTCGAGAGCTTTATTATATTCTTCCATCGCTTCATGGAATTCCTTTCTCAGTGAGTCCATCATTATGACTTCCTCCCTAGAGTGATCTCCTCAGCCTTAAGAGATTCAATCTCCTTAGCTTGAGTTCTTGTGACTCTTTGACATTTGTCGTAAGCCTTGATTAACTGTTTGTATATAGTCATGATTTCAGATTCATCATCAGATGAACAGTACTCATGATCATGATTAGAAGCATCTGATTCCGAGAGAGGGGTATGAAAGTGTACCTTCCTAGTGATCTGGGGTTCTTCTTCTTCAACTGTACGTGCCAGGAGCCCAAAGTAGGCTTCCTCATCATCACTAGGCTCAGATGTGTCTGTGTTGCTGAGGGTCTTGGCCTTCTTGGCTACCAGGCTTCTTTCAGTTTTCTTCTTATTATAAGAAGATTTCTTCTCCTCTCTTCTTCCACCCTCCTTATTGTGAGGGAAATAAACTATGACGTGTCCTGGTTTATTGCAACAATAACAAACAATGTCAGAAGAAATATGTTTGTTCGGTTTTGAGTGATACCTGTCTTGGCTACTTGAGCCTTCTTGTGACGATCACTATTATGACGTGATTTTCTAGACGAGGAACCTTTGCCTCTCCGCTGTTTCTTCTTGTTCAAGAACTTCTTTAACTGCCTTGAAAGAAGAGAAAACTCTCCTTTAGATAGCTCTGAACCCAAGGTACTTGGCTCTGATGCTTATTTTTCACTCTTTTCCTATGCGGGAGCAGGAGATGCAGCTTTTGACATCCTTGAGATTTCTGTCTTTAGAGCAAAAGACTTCTCCTTGGATGAAGACCAATTTTTCTCTTCTTCAGCTTTTCTTGAGTTTATTTGGAGCTCATACGATATTAGCTTTCCAAAGAGATTCTGAGGGTCAGTCTCTGCCAGCTTACCAAACTCTTGGATTGCACAGACTTTGTAGTCCCATTCCTTAGTCAGGAATCTTAGAAATTTGTCATTCAGTTCTACATTGGTGAAGACCCGACCATAGACTTTTAGTCCATTGACAATATTAAAGAAGCTTTCAAAAGTATCAGCAAAAGAATCCTTGGGATCTTATCTGAATGCTTTATGTTTCTGATTCAGGAGGGATCTTCTGTCATCCCTTACCTCTTCAGTACCTTCCATCAGGACGATGAGAGACTGCCACATTTCCTTGGCAAATTGGCAGTGAATCAGATTCTACAACATAGAATCATTGACTACACTTGCAATCATATTCTTGGCTTTCTTGTCTAAAGAGACAAGTGCAATCCCATCTTTGTCAAGATCCATAAGCTTCTTTGGAACTTGCCTTGTTGGGTCAATGGTGGAGGCTGTCATTGGAATAAAGGGTCCTTCTTCCACTATCATAAAGATCCTTGGATCCACAACTTCCATGAAGAATTTTATTCTATCTTTCCATATGGGAAAGTTAGTCTTTGTGCATAAGGGAAGCTTAGCAAAATCCTATGCTCTGTCCATGCTTGTATCCTCTTAAGACAACTAGGAGCAGATCTGTTCAAGGTGTTAACCTTTTTAATGAATAACCTCCCTCTGATACCAATTGATGTTTTTAATTGTCAACCTAAATCACCTTGAGGTGGGTAAATAGGTGATGTCTGCGTCTTTTTGCGGAATAAAAACATGAAATGATGGAGCGCAGAAAATAAACATGCAAGCCACAGAAAACACAAGATTTATAGTGGTTCCCCAACCTTAGGTACATCTAATCTCCACCTCACCGATCTAGCACCACGCTAGACTCGACTACTTCACTATTTGCTCGGATTGGAAAATAATCCTACAACTCGGAGCAACACACCAACAACTCGGAGTCAAAACACTCCTATAAAAATCTCGGAGAATAAAGCTCCTACAACTCGGAGAAAAATCTCCTACAAGAATAAAGTGTTTTATAGAAAATATACAAACAAAAATATTTCAGATCTGAGTCTGAGAGTGAGGGATAGATCTAACTTAACTCTAGAGGGGGGGGGGGGGGGGTGAATAGAGTATTTTAAAAATTATTAACTTGTTTTTATAGTGAATTAAAAGTTATTCATATATGTAAGTATAAAGAGAAAATCACAACACACAAACCAAAAAGTAAAGGCAAATCAGACTATATAAGGAATTTATACTGGTTCCCCAATAAACCTGGGTACATCCACTATTCTACCACCCTATATAAATTCACTACAGGTTTTTTCTCAGGTTCCCTGCAACCACAAGTTTTTGCCTAAGTGCCCTGTCACCACAAGATCTATTTTCTAAGGGAGATTTAACAACCCTTTAGGCTTTTTATCAGGTGGCCAAAAACCAATCTCAAGTCTTTTGATCAGGTGACTTGTGAAGAAAAAAGGCTTACTTTTGAAGGGAGTTAAAACCCTGTACATAGTGAAAGAAGAAATGAAAATGATTTTTTCTTCTCTGTCTCAAATCTTTGAGAAGACAAGTGCATTATTGATCTCAAAGCTCCCCCTGAGTTGTATGGATCTTATAAGGAGTAGAAGCTTTGCTTCAGGGTGCATGACTTTTTTTTAAGCTTCTCCTTCTAGTAAATATCTCTTAGAGATATGAGCTTTTAGTCTCAGATTGAAGATGAGTTGTTGGAAGAAAGCTTGAAGAACAGAAAGAAAATTCTCTGAAAAGTATTTTTATAGCTTTTTGTAACTCTGAGAAAACATTGTGTGTATGTCTGTAACCCTTATGGCAGAAAACTTCTAATAATATTATATGATAAGGAATGCTGGAACTCTGAGTTTGTCGGGCTGAGCTTGACTTTCGTCAAACTGAATTGCAGAACTCTGAAATATTCTCTGGCAACTAACCCTAGAAAAACCTATGACCCAGACTATACATATTGGGTCATTCTAAGCATCCTAATAGTAGTCCTTGCCCAAATACAATCTTGGGTTCCTACAATCTCACCCTATTTGGTTGAGGATACTATTTACACAAAATATAAAGCAAGAAATATATTTGACAGAAATAAAACATTCAACAGATATAGTATAGTGCTATGAGAGTTCAAAAATAGTAATAATAAAGAAGACATAATATAGAAATTAGTTATCTTTCTTGGGAACTTCTGAAGGAGAATCATAGGATGATTTTATGAAAATCATCTTTTTGGTTAGATCTTGAGCTTCTAGCCGAGTGATTTTGAAATCTTGATCACCAAGAATCTTTTGAGATATGGCTCTAGGCACAACTGCCTCTGGATGAAGCTGCATGTATTCATTAGCATTGATTAAATTCTTTACTTGATACTTGTCTAGTTCTTTCTATCTATAAGAAGACATTGTTGTGAACTAGGAGGTGTATTTTCCTTCTACTTTTGGTTTATTAATTTGAGATAGACCAAAAAGCACATTAAATCTGGTCATCCTATAAATTGGATCTAGCTCTAGCTCATATATAGGAGAAGGAGGCCTCTCTGGACTTGATTATTATTGTTGTTGGCTAGTCTGTTATTGCTGAGAGATGCTCTGACTTGACTTCTGCTATTGGTTGCCTTGAGAATAAGACCTAGAAGATCTGCTCTGACTGACCTGAGAATATTGAGAAGGTATATGCTTTTGAGAAATATTTCTTATTGATCCTGCTGTAGGAGGAGGAGGAGGAGGTCCTCTCCTAGATCTTGGAGGTGAATTGTATCTCTTCATTTTCTTCCTTCTCTTTTGCTCATTTTTAGAAAATCTCATCCAGTAAGGAGTATCTGGAGTGATTGTAATTCCATGCAAAATATAGTTGGGAATGTCAGCTGTGAAGGAAGGTTGAGGAGCAACCTTTACAGGAGCCTTCTTTTTCTTAGCTTTTCTTTTCTTTGAACTAGAGTCTTCTGACTCATCTGTATCATCATCATCATCAGAATCATCTTCAGATGGTTGATCATATAACTCATCAATCTGCTTAATCAACTCAGACTTATCATGAACTTGTACTTCTTATTGTGTATGCACAAAATTTGTATCATCTTGCATTTGTACACTAATATCTTATTCCATATCTTCAAAAAGAATGTCATCTAAATTGGGCATTGGGGATTCAACCCAAGGATAAGTTGGAGGGGAACATGCTTGCTATATGTCAATTATTATATTCGCAACTGTTATATTCATAGAAACTGAGGAGATACTAGTAGAAGAATTATTGAAACTGGATCTAATATGTTCTATAACTGAAGAATCTATAGGTGCAGAATGACAAACAATAGCTTTATCATAAGCTGGAAAAGCAGGAAGAGAACTGGGAATAAAACTATGCAGGGAATCAGAAACTAAAAATAGAGAAGATATGTTAATTGTGGGATCAATAACATCCCCAACAATTATAATTTCAGGAACTAAAAATTTATCTACTGCTTCATCTGCACAGACTTCACGAATTTCTGTATCTGAATCTGCTGCTGCTAAAATTGTTGCTGCTTCTGCTTCTGAAATTACTGTTACTTGAGATGTTGTTGCCCCTGCTGGAGCTTCTTCAAAGGACATCTCCCCCTGCTTGGATTCAGAGAGACCTTAACCCAGACCCCCAAAAGAAGGGATAAATGAGGAAGAGGCAAGATGAGAAGATAGATCAGCAATAAAAGAATCAAGAGGAGCTACAACATCTTCTATTAGCTTCTTGAGTGTTGGAGTGATGAATTCAATAAGATTATCAGCAATATATGAAAAATCAAAAAACATAAAATCAGAAGAGTTCTAAGTAGATATAGATGGAGGTTTTTGAGAGGAAGCAGATGGTATGGAAGGTTGATGATAGGTTGGATAGATTGTGAATGACTGAGGTATATCCTAAGGATTGGAGGTAGAGGGAGTGATATGAGGGATGATCTCTTCCTGGATAGGAGATTGAGGTGGTGTTGGAAGAGGGGTAGTGAATTTATATTGAAGAGATGAATGAGATGGAGAAGAGAGAAGATTGAAAGTAGGAAAGGAGGTAGAGGGAATGTCCTCAAAATGAGGAGATGGTAGAGGTGATTGAGGAGGTGGATATGGTGAGTCCTCAGAAATGTGGATTCCTTAGTCTGGAGTAGATGATGAGGTAGGAGGGATTGAAGTAGGTGTGTCTGCAAGAACAGTGGATGGTTGTTAAAGAGGAGTAGGATAGGGAGGAGGAGCAGGAGCTTCTTTAGGGGTTGAAAGAGTAGCTGTTATAGCCCTTATGTCCTCTAAAGCTGTCCTAAAAGAGGAAGCCCTGGAGGGATTTCGGATAACCCTCTCCAATCTGCCAAAGAGGGCAAGGGTAAGCCTCTTTGAAGCATTATTGAAAATGGTCTGGGAGACCAATAGTTATTGAACATTTGCCTATAGAAAGTTCCCTAGGATCCTGCCATAACCTCCAGATTTACTAAAAAGTTTCTTCTTAATATAATCAAAGAAAATCCTTCCCAGTCCAAATACTTCTTATTTGCCAGAGCACACATCAAGTGAAATTGATTGCCTGGTTATATGGTCATGGGCAGAGTGTTTTCCCAACAACAATTTACCTACAACAACTGCTAAGAATTTGCACTCAATTAAATTTTTTTTCTTAAGTAGCTGATTTGAGTTTCCCTGGGAGTGACCAATTTTATCTAGCATTTCTTCCAATTTATCATTAGATGGTTCTAATACATCTTCACCAATAACAAATCCAAAAACTTCAGATAAAACTTCTGGTGATAAAAGAACCTAGTTACCAGTGATTGCTCCAATGAGAACTAGAGTATCCTGAAGCTTTGTTATGTTCATCCATTCTTTTATTTCTTTCACTGGAAGTTTGATCCTTGTTGTCACGAAATACTGCAGATTCGGACCCTCAAAAAATTTCAGAATGTCCTAGAATACTTGATCCCAGTGAGACAATGATTTCATATCAATATCAAAGCCAACGTCAAACTTCATCGCAGAGATTGTAGCTTGAGAAATTGCCATTAGCTTGCACAAACGAAAGATCAAGTGCAAGAGAAATCGAAATGCGTGGGATAGAGTTCGATGAAAACCTTGTTATAAGGTTTTCAAAAGTTGAAAAGGCGAACTCTGTCCGACGAAAAATAAGAAAACATCGAATCCTATTCGATAAAAAATTCTTAAAATAAATGCGTTTCGTCGATCTTTGGTAGACGAAAGTTTTGGGAAATAAATAAATTTCGTCAATCTCCGTTTGACGAAAATTATTAGAAACTAAATTCATCGGGCTCCATTCGACGAAAGTTTCACAAAGAGATTTTGTTGATCTCCGTTAACGAAAATCTCAAGAAGAGTTCATAGATTGTTGATCTCCGTTTGACGAAAGGTGACCAATTCATCGTTCTCAGACCAAAAATTAAATTTGTAAGTCTCCATTTATCATTCCCAGCTAATTTATAATTAAAAGATATTTCTTTTCATCTAAGGGTTTAGTGAAAATATCTGCCCTTTGTAAATCAGTGGAAATAAAGACAATATTAATTTTTTTTATATATACATTATCTCTAAGAAAATGATGTCTAATCTCTATATGCTTAGTTCTACTATGCAGTACTGGATTTTGTGCAATTGAAATAGAACTAGTATTATCACAAAAGATAGTTGAATTATTTAGGTTGAATCCATAATCCAGAAGCTGATTTTGAATCCACAAAATCTGTGAGCAGCAACTACCAGCTGTCATATATTCATCTTCATCAATTGATGTTGACACAGATGTTTGCTTTTTGCAAAACCAGGACACAAGCCTATCACCAAGAAACTGACAAGTTCTTGATGTGCTTTTTCTGTCAACTCTGCATCCAGCATAGTGAGCATCTGAGAATCCAGTTAAGTCAAATTATGACTCTATTGGATACCAAATTCCAAGATTTGGACAACCCTTTATATATCTCAAAATTCTTTTTACTAAAATTAGGTAAGATTCTTTAGGATTTATTTGAAACCTAACACAAATACAAATAGCAAACATGATTTTAGGCCTACTTGCTATTAAGTATAATAGAGACCCAATGATTGCTCTATATATTTTCTGATCAACAAACTTGCCCTGTTCATCATTATCAACAACAACATTGGAGAGAATGGGTTTTTTCATTGCTGAGGAGTCAGACATCCTTAATCTTTTGATAAGCTCCATAGTATATTTAGATTGGGATATGAAAGTATCATCAGGGGATTGCTTTACATGGAGACCAAGGAAGTAGGATAGTTCACCCATGCTACTCATTTCAAACTTTGAGTGTATGAGGTCTGAAAACCTTTTGTAAAGTTTGGAATCAGTAGATCCAAATATTATGTCATCTACATATATTTATACTACAAAAATTTTATATTTATGATGTCTAATAAATAAAGTCCTATCTACCAAGCCTCTAAAAAGTTTATTTTCTAACAAAAAACTAGCAAGAGTCTCATACTAAGCTCTTCGAGCTTGTTTGAGATTAAAAAGTGCTTTATTAAGTTTAAAGGCATAAGCAGAGTGAGTTGGATTAATAAAACCTAGAGGTTATTCAACATAAACTTCCTTTTTGAGTTCTCAATTTAGAAATGCACTCTTGACATCCATTTGATAAACTTTAAATTTCTTGAATGCTGCATATGCAAGAAATATTCTAATAGCCTCTAGCCTTGCAACAGGGGCAAAGGTCAAGTCATAATCAATGCCTTCCTCCTATGAATACCCTTGGGCTACCAATCTGGCTTTGTTTCTTACAATTAATCCTTGATCATCCAACTTGTTCCTAAATAACCACTTGGTTCCAATGATTGGGTAGTCTTTGGGTCTTGGAACTAAATCCCAAACTCTACATCTTTCAAATTGATTGAGTTCCTCTTGCGTAACAATGATCTAGTGGGGATCTTGTTCTGCATCTTTTATCGATTGAGGTTCAATCTGAGAAATAAAGCAAGCAAGCATCTGATCATGATTCAATTGATGCCTTATTTGCACACCAGCTGACATGTTTCCAATCACTTGAGATATAGGATGATCTCTAAGTGTGAAAAGATTAGTGGGTAGAGTTGGTTCTTCAACCACTTGTGGTGCTAATTTCTCTTGTGGAATTTCATTTGCCACAATATCAGCTTAAGCATGAATTTCCTGAATTTCTTCATCACTGTCATCAACAATAATATATTGAGAAGGATGTGATATATCCTCTTGTGTTTGGATTAAATTATCCATTTTCTCACACAGATTTGGTACCTGCAAATTTTTATGGTAGAGATGTCTCTCTCTTGTAAAACATGTTTCATCAAAAGAAACATGCATAGATTCTTCCATTTTAAGAGATGATTTATTATAAACTATATAAGCCTTGCTACCTTGAGAGTATCCAAGGAAGATTCCCTCTGCAGCTTTGGCTTCAAATTTTCTAAGGTATTTCTTATTATTATTGTGAATATAGCACAGACAACAAAAAACTTTAAAATAATTAACTTTAGGTTTCTTTGATTTATTTAATTCATAGGGGGTCTTACCCTTTAGCTTATGAATTAGACTTCTATTCAGAACATAATTTACTGTGCTTACTTCCTTTTCCCAAAAGGATAGGGGCAAGTGAGCATCTGCAAGTAATGTCCCTGCAGATTCAATCAGGGTTCTATTTTTCTTTTCATCTACCCAATTTTGTTGAGGAGTTCTAGGAGAAGAAAAATAATGCCTGATACCTTCCTTCTCACATAATTTTTGCATGAGAAGAGATTCAAACTCAGTTACATGATCACTTCTGATCAATGCAATCTGAGTAGTGTACTCAATCTGAATGCTCTTAAGAAAGTCTGTAAGAACTTTAAAGTTATCTTACTTGTTTTTCAGAAAGAAAACCCAAGTGAATCTAGAGAAATCAATAACAATCACTAAGGTATATGATTTCCCTCCCAAGCTCTGTATTACAATAGGTCCAAAAAGGTCCATATGTAGCAAGTACAAGATTCTGGGTGAATCACTTTTATTAATGGATTTGAAACTAATTTTAGTTTGCTTGCCTAATTGACAAGCCCTGTAAAGTCCTTCCTTCTTGTAGGAACCAGAAGGTAGTACCCTGATAAGGTTGTCCTTGGATAATTTAGCTATAGTCCTAAGGTTTACATGACCTAATCTGTTACGCCATAAATCATTAGGGTTACTGATTTTGTTAGATAAATAAATTTTAGATTTTGTAGAATTAAAGTTAACTAGATAAATAATTCCTTGTCTAATACTAATTAAGACAATTTTATTTAAACTAGAGGTAATAGAACATAAAGATTTATTAAATGTTACCTGATAACCTTCATCACATAATTGGCTCATGGAGATGAGATTATGCTTCAGACCATTTACATAAGCAACCTTCTTGAAGGTAATTGCTCCAACTTTGACATTTTCATATCCTTCTGTCTGTCCACAGTTGGAGTCTCCAAAAATAACCTTAGGTCCATGCTTTGCCTTGAAATTACTTAGGTTGGCCTTTGATCTTGTCGTATGTTTTGAGAAACCACTATCCAAGTACCATTATTCCTCTGTGGTAGGATAGCTTTTTACCTATATAAAAACAGATTAGTTATTCTTGACCCAGGTTACCTTGGGTCCTTATTTATTTTCATAATGATAACTGGAAATAAAGGAACACTCTGGTTGATCCTTATAATCTAGTGGATGAAATCTCTTCGGAGGAATAATCCACTGAGTAAAAGGATTAATAAATTTTTGCTTTTGTTTTTTGTATTGACAAGAGTTAAAATTTTTGTTATGAAAAACTGATTTCGACGAATTTTGTTCAGTTCGTCGATCTAAGTTCGACGAAAAGTATTAATTTCGTCGATCTCGGTTCACAGAATGATAATATTCATTTCCTACATTTCACGATCCTCAATCTCTATTTGACGAAACATGTTGATTTCGTCGAGCACCCGCTGTTGAGTAATCATACCCAAATTCCTAGTTCAGAGTTTGTCGATCGCCATTCGACTCATAATACTGATTTCGTCGATCTCAGTTCGACAAATTTTGTTGAACATTATTTTTATGAGATTTTTTATTTTTATTTGATTTAGTCTTTGGTAAAATTTAAGTATCTTTATATGTAAATTGTAATACTTCTTTCTCTTTTCCTTTATCAGATATGAATTCAATTGGTTTAGATAAAATATTTTTCTCAAAAATATAAGGCTGACTAGATGAAGCTCCGACGCCCAGTTTGCCATTTAATCTGGCATTCACTGTGCTTGTGATATACATCGATTTGATACTTCTCCCATTAAGGGATTCTTCAAATTATTTAGCCTCATTTAATATATTTTCTAAGGAAAATATTTGATCATTAGCAGTTTTAAATCTTCTTTAAGTTTTAAGTTTCCATAAGAGAAATTATCAAATTCAATTAATTTCTCTCTGAGAAGTTTGATTTACTTCTCAGATTTGATTAAATCATTGCATAATAGTTTAAATTCAGTTTTGAATTGTTCTGAAGTAAAATCAAAGGAAGAAATTTACAGATCTTGTTCTGATACAGATTCATCTTCAGAAATTTCAACTTCAGTGTGGTTGCATGATGCATTGACTTCCATCAAGAAGACCTCTCTGGCCTTAGCTTCAAAGCCTCTTTCCTTCTTCTTGTATTTGCTGGAGGAGGCTTGTGTGAATGCTTCTTAGAGTGCATCTCCTTCTTCTTTTCTTTCTTCTAGTTCTCCGGACATTCTGGTAGTATGTGTCTAGGTTTCTGGCACCCATAATAGATAATCTCTTTAGTAGGAGTCTTGTCATACCTTGGCTTATCATCATTTCTGGACGATCTTCTCCTTAAGCCCTTCCTCTCCTTCTTGTAAAATCTCTTAGCCAAGAGACTCAATAGATCTTCATTGTTTGTAATGGCTTATGTTTCTTCAATTTCTTTAAAAGCAATGCTTTGTTATTTCCTTACTAAAGAAGAGGTTTTTTGTTCAGCTTCTCTAGTCTTGATGAGCTGCTCATAGGATTTGAGCTTGCCCAATAAGGTCTCTGTAGAGATTTCATTGAGGCTTCTGGCTTCTTTGATTGGCCAAATCCGAGAGTCCCATGTGCTAGGGAAGCACATAAGGATCTTGTCATTTATCTCTGTCACTGAGATGTTCTTGTCCAATGATTTCAGCTCATGTATTATGAGGCTGAGTCTATTGTATATATCAACAACTGATTCATCTTCTTCCTTCTTCAAGTTTTTATACTGAGAGATCAGATGTGATCTCCTGTCTTTCCTTTCATCTGTATATCCTGCAACAATCCCATTTAGGGAATCCCTGATATCCTTGACTGAAGTGCATTAAACAACTTTCTGGAATAAGTCATCAGACATAGTTTGAGCCAAAATGTTCATGGTTTTGGCATCTTTAACTTTCAACATATTTTGAGCCTCTGTCCACTCAGGTGGTGGTACAGCTGAGGTGCTTGTTGATGCAGATGGAGTAGGGGGACCTGATAAAATATAATTATAAACCGTCCTCATCAATAGAATTCATATAGAGTCTAATCCTTGAATTCCATAGTGCAAACTTATTTAGATTGCACACTGGAGGTTTGGTGCTTGAAATCTCTTTGTTTTGTGCCATGAGAAAAGGAGCAAATTAGAGTAAATGAGATCTATCATGTATCTTTTGGTTCAGGTGTTAGCTTGTGAAACCAAAGAACCAACCTCTGATACCAATTGAAAGTGAGCGATAAATCTAACTTAACTCTAGAGGGGGAGGGGGGGGTGAATAGAGTATTTTAAAAATTATTAACTTGTTTTTTAGCAGATTAAAAGTTAGTGATATATGTAAGTATAAAGAGAAAATCACAACACACAAACAAAAAAGTAAAGGCAAACCAGATGACATAAGGAATTTATAGTGGTTCCCCAATAAACCAAGGTACATCCACTCTTCTTCCACCCTGGTAGGAATCCACTATAGGTTTTAGCTTAGGTGCCCTGCCACCATAGGTTTTTGCGCAGGTGCTCTGTCACCACAAGATCTATTTTCTAAGGGAGATCTAGCAACCCTTAAGGTTTTTGTTAAGGTGCCCAAAAACCATTCCCAATTCTTTTGATCAGGTAACTTATGAACCAAAAAGGCTAACTTTTGAAAGGAGTTAAAACTATGTACACAATGAAAGAAGAAATGAAAATGATTTTGTCTTCTCTGTCTAAAATCTTTGAGAAGACTAGTGGATTGTTGATGTCAAAGCTCCCCCTGAGTTGTATGGATCTGATCAGGAGTAGAAGCTTTACTTCAGGGTGTAGGCCTTCTTTTTAAGCTTCTCCTTCAAGTAAATGTCTCTGAGAGAAGTGAGCTTTTAGTCTCAGATTGAAGATGAGTTGCTGGAAGAAAGCATGAAGAATAGAAATCTAATTCTTTAAAAAGTATTTTTGTAGCTTTCTGTAACACTGAGAAAGCCTTGTGTGTCTGTCTGTAACCCTTAAGGTAGAAAAACTTCTGATAATATTATATGATCAGGAATGTTAGAGAAATTCAAATATTTGAATGCATTCTGAACAGTTGGAGCATTCCCTAGAATGGTAACTGCCTTGAAAAAAAATTAGCATTAAACTCTATGATTAAGTCCATATTTAATGATGTCTCTAAATAGCTATATTCATAAGAATATTGAGCATTAAATATTAGAGTTATAACTTCCTTTAATTAAGCTTTGATAAAAATTCTGCCTTCAGAATATAAAATATCCTGAAATTAAGCCTGGAAATAAGCTGCTTCCTGCTTGAAATAACTGCCTAAATCACTGCCTGGAAATCGTCGAACTGAGCAAGAAATTTGTCTACCTGAGCTTGGAGATCGTCGAGATGAAACTACTTATCCATCGACCTGAGCTCAGAGATCGTCGAGCTTAGCTTGGCAATCATCAAGCTGAGAGGCAGATTTCGTCGACCGGAGCTCAACTTTCGTCGAGCTCAACATAGAGTTGGAACTCTGAGTTTGTCGGGCTGAGCTTGACTTTAGTCGAGCTGAGTTCGACTTTCATCAAACTGAAGTGCAGAACTCTAAAATTTTTTAAGACAACTAACCCTAGAAAAATCTATGACCAGACTATACATATTGGGTCATTCTGAGCATCCTAATAGTTGTCCTTGACAAAATCCAAACTGGGGTTCCAACAGAGTCTTCATCCCTTCTTCCTTCTTAAAATTTAAAGCTTGTCAGAAACGGATCGAAGAAGACAAAGGCGAAATCTCTTGATCTGAAAACATAGGATCGGTACGATCAAGGAATAGATCAATCGATGTTGAAAGTCTTTATCTGTTGAAACCTTCTTGTTCTGAATCTCTTGGAGTGGAGATGGTAAACGACGAAGAAGATGATGAACAGCGGCGACGCTTCCCAATTTATAATGAAAAATACGCGTTTCAGAATACTTAATTTTCTTGTTAGGGTTAGTCAATTATGATAAGACGTTTTATAGGACTTGCATAACGATCATAATCATTAATGACAAAATATGAGGACCAATAAGAAAAGAGATCAATTTGAAATTACTTCCGTCGGGACTTAACAAAAAATTAAAAGAATTGAACTTCATTTCTCGAGTGAAGGATGGACTTCTAAAGAACAACTTCTGTTTCTCGAGAAGAGGTATAAGGTTCTCGAGAAGAAGTACTTAAAGAAAACATTGAAAATAAGTTCTAGCTTCTCGAGAATGAAAAGACTTTTACTCGAGAAATAATTTCTATTACTCGAGAAATAGGTAATGACTTCTCGAGAGCTGACTGGACTTCTTGATAATAATTTAGACTTCTCGAGAAATAACTTCGGATTCTCGAGTAATGACTTCTGCTTTCTCGAGACAAAGCTTGGCCTTCTCGAGTAATAACTTTTGATTTCTCGAGATAAAGCTTGGCCTTCTCGAGTAATGACTTCTGCTTCTCAAGACAAGAACCTTGCTTCTCGAGTACTAGACTTAGAACCTCTCGAGAATATGTCTTAGCAAAATTTCTTAGCAAGATTTTAATTCTTCTTCTTGGAGATCAGCAACCCATAGTTTCTTCCATATCTTTAGTACTTGAAAAAGAAGTGTGTCCCAATAGAGAGGATACACATGAGTCAACACCATGGATCACACAATGAGGGATTACATTGTATGGTCCTGTGTTTGTTGACTAATTATAGGCTGACATTGGTCTACACTTGGAAATTATAACCTGCAAGCACTCAACATGAAAGGACTATCAAATACAAACTTAATTCATCTTAGTTCAAGGGTTACTTCATACAAATCTAGGTTATTGTGGATACAATACCCAACATTACACAAGGTACACTTCGGTGTACTTTATGAAGGAGAAGTTAAACGTGTTCCCTTTGTTTGTTGAGTTCAACGACCTAGTGGAGGGCCGACTTGGCCTGCGGATTTATAATTTGAGAACGAACAATGGAGGTGAGTTCATTTCAAATGAGTTATCTAACTTCTACAGGAAGCACGACAGCTGGAGAGAGCTCACTTATGCTCATACTCCATAACAAAATGGAGTAGTAGAGAAGAAGATCCGTCATCTGACAAAGACCTACAAGTGTTGGCTTCATGCCAAAGGCATTCCAAGGTCCTTCTAGGCGGAAGGAATGGCCTGCACATCCTATGTCATCAATCAGATGCCTCTAAGTCCAATCAACATGAAGTCTCCACATGAGATGATGCTTAAGGAGAAGCCCAACATGGGACACCTTCGGGTTTTTTGGTCGACCTACTACATACACATCCCAGATGCTCTCAGGACAATGCTGGATGCGAAGGCGAGGATGCTTGTCTTTGTGGGCTATGATGAGCGGAAGAAGGGATGGAAGTGTATGAATCTAGTGATAAACAAGTTTCTCGTGTCTAGAGACATAGTATTTGACAAATTGACGTCATATGGAGTTGTCTCCTATGTGGAGCTGCAGGAAAGCAAGTCAGATGGCGGTCAGGAGTAGACAGCTAAGGTTCTTCTGGTGGAGCTGCCTGTGTCACTAGGAGCTCCAAGTGTTTCTAGGTCTATGGCGAAGGTTTCTAGTCAGGAAGCAGGGGAGTGATGCTTCAAGTTTGCCCCAAAATAGAGCTGGTTCAGAATAAGCAGTGGAGATGGTTAGCAAGGGTCAGACTCGTCAGAGATCGAAGAGGACCATCAAACCACCAAGCTCGTTATAGCGAAGGAAATGCGGTGAGCTTCGTATCTTGTTTCTTCGCAGGCCCTTTGGATAAGTGAGAGTCTTCTAGCTCTGAAGATGTAACTGGAATCAAGGAGTGGGATAACGCCATAGATGAGAAGATGGATGCCCTTAGGAAAAACGAGACCTGCGACCTTGTACCCAAGGTCGAAGGCGTTAAAATTACTTGCAAGTGTGTGTATAAGCTAAAAAAGAAGGAAGATAGGAGCATCGAGCGGTATAAGACTTTCCTTGTAGCTCGAGGGTTCTCTCAACAGTACAGAGAAGACTACGAAGAGATGTTTAGTCATGTTGCCAAAATAACTTAAGTACGGGAGGTGATGGCCTTGACAGCTTGCCAAGCTTGGAAGATGTGGCAGCTGGATGTAAAGAATGTTTTTCTTTACATGGAAATTGATAAGGACATCTTCATGGTTCAGCCATCGGGATAGATGTCTAAAGATCATCCAGGATACGTCTGCAAGCTTTGAAAGGCCCTTTACATTTTGAAGCCAGCTCCACAGGAAAGGTACAGGAAGATTGTAGAATACCTCCAGTTCTGTGGTTATTTTGTCTCTGATTCAGATTCGAGCCTATTCATCAAGAAGAGGGGGGAGCTTCAGGTCTTGGTTCTATTGTATGTATACGACATGATCGTAACTTGAAACACCGAGGAGGAGGTAGCTAGGCTCAGGGTAGAGCTAGCTGTTCGGTTTGAGATGAAGGACTTAGGTGAGCTCCACCACTTCCTTGGACTCGAGGTGGAAAGAAAGGAGAGAGGGATACTTGTTTCCCAAAGGGGCTATAATGAACGGATCGTTCGGTAATTCGGCATGCGGGAGGGGAATAGTAGCTCTACTACACTTGATATTGGCATCAAGCTTCGATGAGATGAGAGGAGGATACTTCCAGATCCTTTAATATTCCGAGCTCTGGTTGGGAGCCTTATTTACTTGACGATTACAAGGCCAGATATTGCTTATGCTATAGGCCGAGTAAGTCGATATATGGCGAAACCTCGGAAGCATTATCTGATGGCGGCAAAGAGCATTCAGAAGTATGTGAAGTCTACTTCTGATATGGGTCTCCTTTATAGGAAATACACGGGCTTCAACCTACACGGTTACACGGATGCTGACTATAAGGAGATTCAGATGACCGGAAGTCGACGTCCATTTATGTCTTCATATGTGGATCAACGGCTATCTTGTGGTGTAACAATAAGCAGGATTCTGTGTCTGTATCTACTATATTAGTAGAGTACAAGGCTTCAGCCATCGCAGATCGGGAAGCCATATGGCTTAGGAGGATAGTAGAGGACGCCCATAAAGAAGTCCCGGGTCCCACTCTGCTATGCGGTGACAACGAAAGTGCACTTAAACTGGTTAATGATCCAGTTTGTCATGTTTGAACCAAGCACATTGAGTTTGAGCACCATTTCATTTGGGAGAAGGTGTTGGAGGGGTCTCTTATGGTTGGACATATATAGAGCAAGGAAAACATTACAGAAATCTTCATGAAGCCATTATTGAAGGGGCCATTTACACGGTAACGGGGACTGCTGCGATTGGTTTCCACTTCTCACATCAAGGGGGAGTGTTGAATTTTTTGAAGTGAAAGTGGCGGCCTGGGCAGATTATATGTGCAGACTGTACGAATAGTAGTGGAGGATAATCAGGTCTGCAAGAGTGTTACAGTCAGCTTATTCCCAAGAGGTAACCGGGCAGATAAGATGGTGATCCGCGCAGTTTGTTAGTTTGTCCAGACTGGTTCTGGACTCCACAGATTTTTGTGCAGGCTGGAATTGTATCCACTAGTGCTATGTTCGCATGTGGGATGGATGGTGGTGTGGACTTGTTATTGTTCCGTACCAATTCCAGGTTTACTTAATACAGGAGGTCGTGCGGTTAGCACAGACTGATTTCTTTGTCCACCGAGTTCGGCAGCTATCAGCCTTGTGCTTTGGTTGTGAGCTCGGAGTGTGCAGAATGGAGTAGTGTCTACAAGAGCGTGTAGACTAGAGCTGTTTATGCTTTTTTGCAGACTGGTGGTGTATCCGCAGGGTCTACTGGTGTGGTGGGTTATTCCTGGCTTTGCCTTGTGGTGACAAGACGGTTAGGATTTCTATCCAGCCTTAGTGATGCAGCCTTGGCGTACCAACTATCTTGCTAATCACAACAACAAGACAGATTGCATGTGTCCTAGCTGTGTTAATTATCTCAGTACTCTCCGCGCGATAGGGCGGTGATCCTATTGGCTAGGCTGGTGATCACACTCTTCTCTGCGCCTATAAATAGGACCCCATGTCACATAAACAGTACACCTGAATGAATAGTAAGTGAACTCGGGTGGTTGCTGCAGACAGGTTTTTGTGTTCGCGTGGTTTGAGGAGTTGACAGGTTTTTTGTTGTGTAGATTACGTGGACAGTGCTGAGAAGCTAGGGACTTGGTTCTAAGTTTGGTATGGGATCAGTGCAGACTCTACGGTTATAATCAGCTGTTAGCAGTAGGTCGCAGTTTACAGCCAGGCAGTCTTCTTTCTTTGGTAACCTTTATCCTAATTCAATAAGTTGTCCTCTTCTGGAAACTTGTTCAGTTATATAGCAGCTGTTCGCAGTTATCTTGAGACTAGGTGAACTCGCGGTTAGGCTGCTTGCAGATCAGTGGACAGAGTTCATCATTGGACAAATTGGTTATCCGCACGGCTAGGTTGCAGTCAGGCAACTTGACGGCTTTAGCGGACTCTATAGGCAGCTCGATAGAGTTGGCGGTTACTTATTGAGACTGCATGGCTAGTTTGTATCTTCTTGTTTGCTTCCATCAGGTACATCAACGAATCATGTCTCACCATGTATGCCTATTCTTTTAAAGATTTTTGATAGTACAAGATTCTTGCTCTTCTCGTTGCATCTGGTTTATTTTGGCTAGGTTATAGTTGGAGTGTTTTTGCGTCTGGTTTCCCATTTTCTGCGATTCACAAATTTTTATAATAAGCCTGTATTATAAAGGCTGAGAGGTAGGAGTTGCTTAACTCTAAGTGTGGGGCTATTGAACCTAAGTTAGGAGTTACATAACTCTGATTCTAGGGATACTGTGCATGAGGTAAGAATGTATTCAGTATGATTTGTAGGAGTTAAACACACTCTGAGTCGTATGATCCCAAAGGATTTTAGGTGTAAGCTCAAGGAGCCAAGGATATAGGAGAAGTTAAGCGAATCTAGCTAACTGCTAGATTCGTGTAGGCACTACAACAAATTGCACTTATAGTAAGGACATAAATCGTTACAATAAGTACTAAAAATCGTTACCAAAACTCTTTGGTAACGAAAAAAACTTTATGTAACAGTCGTCCTCTAAAGCTCGACGCTAATACTTCTTGTAACGAATTTATGCGTGTCGTTATAATAAATTAGTTACAATAGTAAAAAAGATTCCGCCGCCGCCGGCCGCCGCCGCCGCCTGCCGCCGGCCGCCGCCGCCCGCCGCCCGCCACTGCCCGCCGCCGCCGCCCGCCGCCCGCCGCCGCGCCCTCCGCCGCCCGCCGCCGCCCACCGGCCGTCCGCCGCCGCCCGCCGCCGCCCGCCCGCGAGCCTGCCAGCCCAGCATATTTCAAAAATTGATTGTGGAATGGATAATATAAACCCAAAATTGATGTTTTAACTGGCGGTGTGGGACTAAAAATGATCAAACATATTGTGAGAAAAAATTACTATTCGTAACGTAACATTAGTGTTGTTACAAATACTTACATTTATAGTAACAAACTAATGTTTATTGTAACAAAATATAAAATATTCGTTACAAAAAGTAATTTTTGGTAACAACAGAAAAAATTCGTTACTAAATATACCTATTAGTAACAAACTGTGTTTTAGTTATATTTCAGTCCTTACAACAGGTGCAGTTTGTTGTAGTGAGGGGAAAGTGGATGTACCCTAGACAAGGGAACAACTATAAAATCTTGTGTGTTATTGTGATTCTTGAAAGCTAACAACTAACACTAACACACACCAAGCTCATAACCTTGAAAGATTCAAAAGAGCCAAAAAGAAACCTATTCACCCCCACTAGGTTTTTAGCTACCCTTGGGCAAAGACTTTCACCAAGCACCTACCACATCAAATATACAAGGAAATTACCGAGTACCTACCACATCACTTTCACTTATGATCATTTTTTTGTCCTCTTTTCTACTCTTTGGTATGTTTCTCCTCCTCTCCCCTTATGCTAGCATCTTAGATATATTAGGAGAGAAAACAGGCTCAATTGATACTGATCTCATGTGAGAAAATGGAGAAATTTCAGACATATTCAAGGTTCTTTGGTTTGCCATAAACCACCACCATCGACGACCAAACCACAGTCAATCGATAGCCACCACCTCAATGGAGGTTGTGGTGGCGGTGGCTGGCCGGGGAGCTGACCGGATGGCGTGGAAATTGAGGTTGAAGGAGTTGTAGGTCAGGTGAATCTCCACCCTTGGCTGGAGGTTGAAGACGACCTGGAAGCCACTGGATGTGCTTTAAGATTCATGCTGAATAGTATTCTATATAAACTATAATATATGTTATTTAAAATGTATTTTGTCACACTTATACAGTCATTTACAAACTTAAATAAAGTTCCCTTAGACGCCAAATCAGGAAAATATGCCAGGGACAACTTTTGTAGCCATTTATATGTACTTTTGGTAGGAAATAAAATCTTCCCATTTGGAGCCCTAGAGCACCCTATAGGGCAGTTTATCTGGGACTGGTCCTGGTGAAGGGAAGAAATTTCAATGTGAATATCTTTCAAATAGTAGCTTGCATGAGGCTAAAATTTTGACCATGCATGCATGAAACCTAGACACACCATGTGCCAATGAATCCAAATTTTTTTGACAGAGTTTTTTATAGTTTAAGCTCAATATTTGATTTATTAAATTATTAGGATATAAGTGAATTGATAGCTCATTTTCATCAAAATTTTGGGTGGTATGTTCTTTAGGATATAATAAACCACTGACCCAAAACCTAGGTCATTTGAAGCTCTGAATGTGGGTGTATTCCAATTCATGTGCCTACGACTTAAGGTGTGTGGTGTGCATTTAGCCAAAAAGTATATCTTGTGAATTTAGCAAGATTGGTTTGGTCAAATCCAGTAAAATTTTGTACATGCACTTATTTAGCGATAATACACCACCTCTAGAAATATTAGGACTTTTGAAGTTAATATTCCTTAAAAAATTATTTAAAGACATTATGTCACCCATTTGTATTGTTGAAATAAATGTGGCATATATAGTTGAGAAAATTATGAAATTCAGTTAATAGCCATATTTTTTAAAATACATCCCTAAAAATTTATTTAAAATTTTTGGATGAGAGAAATTTACGGTTACTTTAATAATTACCACTATGATCCATTTGTGTTTTTGAATTATTGGTAGTCATAATAGATTAAAAAGTTATGAATCTTTGGAATAATGTTTATTAAGCCATAGAAACCTCTAGAAATTTTTTTGGATTTATTGGACAAGTATTTTAATTACTTCCTTTGAAAAGTGAACTTTAGATCAATTACTGAAAAATGTGAATTAATTATTATCTCTCACTAAAAGTTTATGATATTTTTTCCATCCCTATTTTTAATCATTATGATCTTAGGATAATTTTGTTGTACTGGTTGGGTATCTAGATGTGTCACCTCATGTTCAAAACCACTAGTGGCATTTATTTATTAAAATTTTATTTGTGGCCAATTAAATTAGAAATATTATGAAACTATGGATTTACCTCATATGTGACATGAAAGACCTGGAGAAATAATTTTAGAGTATTTGGAAAAATATTTTGAAGTTTTCATCATTACTCATAATCTAGGGCATATAGTCTACATATAGGAATCCAAGGAGAGTTGAGTAAACTGGCTAGGTATTTAGAAGTTATATATAATTGGAGTGTGTTTAAGACCATGATACATTTCTGATTGGAGACATAAGGTAGCCACCAAGAGGTGATGAGAGATAGAGTTACATGAACGTTAAGGGGGAGTAGTTAGGCTTGGAGATCGACGAAAGATCGTCACTCCCCTATAAGATGCATATCACCTTAGAATAGTTAAGAGTAACAATGAGAGATGGTTTCATAAAGGGTAGTCAGTTACAAAAGTAAATACCATTAGAAAGGGAGATTTGGGATTCAACCAATCATATTCCATAGTATTGCTGCGATCCCTTCACTTGGTAGACCGCGGGAAGTTCAAGATTCACCTTAAGTCTTAGGTATATTTAACAATAGACAATAGTAGTATAAGGAGGAGAGTAAAAATACAATGAACCTCATCCCTTATTATGAGATGGAGTCGGCCAGGACTCGTTAGTCCTGTGTGCTGGAGGCTCAGTATAGTTGTGACAGTAAGACTTGTTAGTCTTATGAGATGGATGCTCGGATGGACGTGAGTGATACTTTGCTTGTGCATTTGATGTGGCAGGTCCTCGGTACTAGCCTAGTCATCACACCGATGGTAGTATGTGGACTTGGCAAGTCAATAAGGTCTAGAGGGCTAGCTTCGTCTAGAGTGTGGCACTTTCCTAAAGACTTATCAATTGGCTGTTAAGACTGTTATATTCCGACAATCGGTATGCAAAAACTCTAGAGTACACAAGAGGTGGGTACAGAGGTATACAGAGGTTAGGGCTGGTAGTGTGTATACCTGCCTAGGAGTAGGGAGGTGCCTGATCCCCAGCCTTTGTTTAACCATGACGGGGGTACCCGAAAGGTTAGCTACCTCCAAAGAGTGGGAATAAAAGTTCTGTGCGCACATAGTCAATTTGTGTGGGTGAGTTGCACTTGCTTGAATCATAAGTATTGCACTGTATATCTAAACATTCATTCCTAGCAGATCCTCATCATATAAATTAGTATGATTTTTTTTATAAACTAAGTTATTTTAATTGGAAATCTTAACTTATAAGTTTATATGGGCATTCATATAAGTTAAGGTACGATTTTGTGATGGTAGTATAATTGTTCTTGTTTACTTTACTTACTGCTTACTTTTTACTTATTTACTGCTTCCACTGTTATTACTTCTACTATTTACTGCATAATATATAAACTATTAGATAGTATCACGTCACCTGCTTTTTCATTCTGCTTTGTTGTCCTCCATTTTCTTTCTCCAGCGCGGTGCCTAGAGCATAAGGGTGAGGCGAGGATGATAATGGATTATTCTTTTGACTAACAGTCGGTGGAACATATCATTTTATGTGCACATGGTTACGTAGCTACAACACGTCCTAGAGGACCAGCAGCACAAGGAGGCAAGACTTGAAGAGCCATTATCACACACTACTACTACTAGAGGACAGGTTGATGAGTTATTTTTGATTAGATTCTGCTAGATATACTAGAGAGAGTATTTGATTTTATATTTGGACATGTATCGGGCTTAAGCCCTTATTACACTTTCACTTATTTTCTCATTAAGGACTACCATCTATCTTTTGATATATATATATATATATGATGTGATTGTGGACTTGATTTTCTTTTACTTCTTTTCTTGTTGGTAATGTAATATGATCGTACTAACCGGCAAAATTGGCGTCTTGTGGTGGCAACTAACTCGTGTGTTGGTGTCACCGCAAGGAGCCGATTCTTGGCATAAAATCTTTCCTCGGCCTTGCTCAATTACTTGGAGGGGGGATTTTATATAGGGGGACATTATTTTGAAAAACACACCTCTTGATTTTATATACAGTTTTAAGAGTGATTATTTAGGACATTACTCATGTTATATAAAAGGGTAATTATTGTCATGAGTACTTAATATCAAGGAAACAAAAATGTTCCCTAAGAAAGCAGCACAAGAACTCAGGTTCAAAGTTATGATGGAAAAAAGAATTCTCAAAGTAGCTTCAAAATATAATCGACATAACGTCAAGATTAATTGACGCAATGTCAAAAAATGCTCTTAATTATTTTTGAGCTCAGTGCTATGACTAATTCCTCTCAATATAGCATCAAAACCTTTAAGAGCGCTAAACTCATCAAAGAAGTGTTGAATTCTCCAAATAGTACTGAATAAACTAGAGCAGCGTAAAAATCATTAAAGTAAAGCTAACTTCTCCAAGAAATTTTGTTATCTCTTCTCCTCTATTTAGAGTATACGTCTGAAGGTCCATGAAAAACAATTAGAGTCAGCATTCTTAAGAAATACTCCAACGATCATCTCTCAAAATGTGTCACGATAGAAAGCATGAACAAAATACAACTGTTTAATTTATACTTTAAAAAAAAAGATATCCAAACCTATTGAAGTAATATCCTGAGCAATTAATGCTAAAGTTTTTGAAACAATTCAAATGAAGATCATATATAAAGGAAAATAGAAAATAGAAAAAAGATTAGAAGAGAACAAAAAAAATTAATAGGAAGTAACAAAATAACTGCTAATTATCAAGAAGAAAAGATCAACCCCTTACCTGCGTGGTGCTCAATCACTAAAGGAGGTTTCCACTCAAAACTCCAATTGAAGAAGAGGAATCTTTTCCTAATTCTAAGGATTCAAGTAGAGCCCCTCTTCATAAGGGTCATTATTAATTATTAGGATTCATCCTTCTCCACCAAAATTTTGGTGAACAAGAAGAAGCTTCTGTTCACTCCCGTTTGAATCCACACTATGCTACAAAGAATCAGTTCCTTCAAACATCTATTGTCGAAGGACACCTTGTAGAAAAATCAACTTAACCTGCTAAAGAAGTTTTTAAATCTTTTTTTAAAAGATTCAACCTGATTTGGAGAGACCTTATAAACAATTCCTAGTTAGTCCTCTGTCAACAACTCAGTTTGCTTTGGAGAGATCTTATCAATAACTCTTGATTCTAGGAGTCTCTTTACCAAAAGACTTAGTGGTTCTATGAGTTTCCTTACTATAAGACTCAGTGGTTTTTAAACACCTTATTAACAGTCCTCGTTCTAAGAGCCCCATTACCAAAAGCCTCAGTAGTTCTTGGACACCTTATCAACAATCCTTATCCTAAGAGTCTCCCTTTTCAAAAGACTTAAGCGCTACTAGTATGTTGGGTATTGTATCCACAATTACCTGGATTTGAAGAAGCCTCCAGTCAAGCTAAGATGGATTCACAATGTATTTTACAATCTTCTATTAAGTTGTGCTTGCAGCTATTCCATGCTAAGTACACACCAATGTCAGGGTGCAGTGGGTGAATATGCATGGGTTTGCGCAACGTAATCCCTCGTTGAGCAGATCAGTGTGTTGACACACCGTATGCTCTCTCTATTGGAGTGTACTTATTCTCAAGTACAGGGTTGAGATAGATCAAGAGCAGAAGAGGAGCAAGGATGGGTCAAAGACCTAGTTCATGGGAAGAAAGAGGAAAATCTTCTAAGTCAAAATCGACGGGAATCACTAAGTGATTCTCGCCGATTCGACGGGAATCACTAGTGATTCTCGCCGAAATCGTCGAGAATCACTCGCCGATTTCCGCCGAATTCATCTGGCTGACTGTCCTCCTTCTATAATTATGCTAAGGCAGAATCGATGGGAATCACTAACTGATTCTCGCCGATTCGTCGAGAATGACTTTGCATTCTCGCCGATTCCCTCCGGATGACTAGAGTTTCAACTGGAATCCTGCCAAGGCAAATTCGACGAGAATCATAAGTGATTCCCGCCGACTTTGACGGGAATCACAAATGATTCTCGCCAAATTTGCCTTAGGCAAATTTGCTCTGTTCACTTGACCGAACCAAGATGTTGTGCGCTGTTTTGACGGAAACTAGGGCTTCTTCTTGTGGGCCCCACAACGGTCATTTAGGGTTGTTCTACAGTATTTATACTCGTGTATTTTGAACTTACGAAGTAATCATTCACGAGAAATAAAAGCAGGCGTGCGTGACCTAGCCGATCGCGGAACTCCACCGCTCGCCGTCGCCGCTCGCAAAGTTGTCGCCGCCGTAGATCTCAGATCATCTTTGATCTTCCGGTGATAGAATCGAGGCAAGTCTAGCTTCTCACGCTTCTCTCTCGAGATCTCTTGTCTCTAGATTTGTTGAACGAGGTTAGTTCTTCATTTCAAATCGATTGAGATGACCGATCCGATTGAGATCGTTAGTAAAACTTGCTTGCTTCGTAGAGAAGTTTGGATCTACAAAGCATCGCCACCGCAATCGCTTGCCGCCACTGATCTTGGCAAGATCCTCTCTAAGAGAGTACTCCAATCGTGTACTCTTCATCTTCTTCAAGAAAGCTTCAACGAACAAAGACGGACATCGGATTCTCCACAATTGTAGTTTGTATTTCTTGTACATTCTAATATTGTTTTGTTGTAAAAGAATATTGATTCCTAGTTTTAAGGGTTGGGTGCAACCCGTGGTGGAGGAGTAGTGACTCCTTCGGTTGGAAGGGTTCCTTCCGTAGTGTGAGGATTGGATTTCAATCCATTTGGTGAAGTGACCGAGTCGTCCCTTGGTAGGAGATAGGTCGAAGGGGGAGAGTGGACGTACCCAAATCGGGGAACCACTATAATTGCTTGTGTGTTTTTCTGTGCTGTGTTTGTTTAACTGTGTAGGTAATTTTAAATTCCGCAAAAGACTACACTAAACCTATCCCCCTCATAGGTGGTATTAGTTGACACTAAAGACTTTCATAGTGGTGAATTCCTCCTACAACAAAAGAGTGGGCATAACTGTGGTCATGGAACCACAATATATTCAGTGTCATTAATGTTGTTTGCATTCTCTCTTTGCTTTTTCATTTCCACACTTTAATTTATTAATAATTGATGTGATATATAAGGGGTATTATGTGAAACTATGTAAATAATATAAAAATCTATATAAAGTCTTAATTACATTATCCCCCCCTCTAGAGTACATCTCAAGTGATTACCATCAATTTCAAATTTTTCTTTTTGTCTCTATAAATTATTCAGTAAGTACCTATCTAAACATATTAATTTAGCTCGGTTTATTGCATTAGACTTTACCTACATACACTTGCATTAATCTATCTCTATAATACATACACTTACATATTAATCTAGCTTGATTTACCAATAAGAGGGGTAGTCTAATCAGAGGTAGACCTATGTTTGGGTGAGTGTTGGTAGCCACCCATACTTGATAAATCATGAATCACACCTAAGGGCTCGACTTCCTTCCTCCTCCCATTAGGGTTTTCCTCCTTTACTCTCTTCGGTTATTTCCATCGGCTCATCCAAGTTACTAACTAGGGAGGAGGAGACTGTGCCTGACAACGATGGCTTCTCCTCCTCCACCACCCAATCCTCTTTTTATAGTGCACAACTACACATCTTAGGGCATCCACCACGTTCATCCTCCATTTGATGTGTGTCCTATTAGTGATATTGTGCCAGTACATTACCTCCAATTTGCCTCCAATGGTATGGAAATCTACAGTCATCCATAGCAAGTGCTCCCGAGTTCTAATGAAGTCGCTTCTTTATAGCACTAAAGTTAAATTTCTAGTGCTAAATATGTGTACCCTTTCTTCCACCCTAAAATTAATTTCCAAATTCTCTTCTTTCTTTATGATTACATGTAATTTTTGGATGGTTACGTTGACACCATAACGTAGCTCTTAATTCATGCTTTTACATAGAAATTCCTCCTTTCTCCAATGATATTCCATTTTTATATTTATAGGGTTATTTTATCTATTTATTAGTAGGATCTTCTATCAACATTCCTGAGAATAAATTAAGTTATTGCAGCCCTTGATATTGACCTTTTGTCATTGTTAAGTCTCCATTTCGCCTACGATTTCCTATCAAATAAACCATCTCTATATTTTTTTTACTAATGTAATTTGTTGACAATATATAAGATTGAAATTGCACATAACCAATTTTATTCATATTTGGAAATTTATTTATGTTGTCGATATTTTCAAGTTTAACATAGATTCTACAGACCTTTGAAGAAAGAAACAAAATTCTTCATTTTGCATCCTCCTAAATTCTTACAAACCTAAACAAAAAGACAACTCTTATTGTATTATTAATTTTGAATGTGATCTCATTGTCGGTTAGTTCTAATTTTGGGGTAATGTATGTACACTATGGGCTTCGGTAGACCTTAATTTCTCTGCTTCCACCTTTCCATAAAAAATAGATATTGCAACCCTTAAAACTGAACTTATTGTAATTTTTTACCCTTGAACCTATTATAAAAGAATGAATGATAATGACTCTACTTCAAAGACTTAATTCTACACAAAGTACATCCATATTCATGAACAATTTTTATGTAGGCAGCTTCCTTTCCATACAAACCTTAATCTACTCAATACAGTTGTTTTAATTTTTACCTTGTAGAAATAAATAAATAAATCTTCAAATAGTTCCCACATCTTCCCCACGCCTATTTGTCATATAAATTTTCATAGGATTCATTTGTGGCTTATTTTCACATCAACTTTGCCATAGACCTGCTTCTATCTATAATTATTTTTCTACCCTAATAATGCCTCCAGGTTTAAGATCAATAAGGTTAAGGTATGCGTAAGATAAAAAATATATGGTTTTTTGTTAATATTATTGTAAGGTTCATTTAATTAAGGCAAAATACTGAAATTAGCTTTGATTTTAATATAATTTGTATAAGATATGTTATTTGTTTTAATCCATTGATTTAATGGTTCTATCAGATTCATTCAAAATGTCTAATTTTGACAAATTATAAAAAATTATTGTTATTTTTCTTATATTTGTCAAAAATCTTATTAATATTTTATTGAAAGCCTACACAAAACAATTCTTTGTGGTCCACCACTGAGTGCAATAAATTACAACTACCTCCTTATCCATATTACAGTGTCTAATGTAAAATCCACTGATTTACTACTGGTGCCTTGCCACATGGTTAACCATTAGACATTGTTAGTGTGGTACCTTAAGGAGAATCACTAGGATTATTACAATTAACTCCCAACCAGCCACCATCGTGCAACTCTTCCTAAAATTGTATATTGATCAAAACTCTTTTGAGTTTTTGTTATTAAAAAGTATGAATTATTGAATATTGAGTTTCATGCAGATAAAGATCCTACATGAGGATGCTAGAGAAGCCTTGCTAGGTTATTTATTAGCTAGTCAATAATAGTAGTTGATGCTTTCCAAGAAACTTAATGGGCATGATTGTTGAGTATTTGCTACTTGGAGTGTAACACCTCCATCAATCACATGGAATATAACAGAGGGTCCGACCGGGGCCCCACGACATATTTCACAGATAGACGATGGAATCACGTATGAATATCAAAATCCTTTCTTCTCGCATCTTAACTAAGAGCATTCTAGCGGAAGATTTTCACTTACAAGAACTCATCACATTGAATGTCCACTAAATATATAAATAACACACTTATATATATCATCAGGAATGTATACAAGTACATAAACGCTCACAGCCTTAAGGCCTTACATGTTTCTCTTTACATGATGTGGTTTCATACATCGGCACGCAGGCCAGCAACACATGAAAATATAATTCTTCGCCCGACCATCACAGGCCTACACGAAGCAAGGGATTCAGCCTTCCCATTCCAATTCAACCTGTAACACCTGCATATGGACATCAACCCCAAGGGTGATAAACAAAGCAACGGTCAGCATTCAGCTGAATAATTAGAATGACCCTAACGCTTACCCGGGGCAGTGGTTCCTTCCCTGCATGCATTGTAATCACAACATTTATATTTATATGTCACAATAAGTGCTCTTACGTACAACATCATCACAAATACCGGCCTTTGTGCCAGACATTTCGTACACTCAGGGCACGCTTACGGTGTACCGAATCATCCTTAGTACCACCACCGAATAGAGGTTCTTAACTTGTTTGCTATGTGCATTAGTCTACTACAACACGCATGCTGGAGATATCCTCGCCCATCCCAATTAGAGGTGTTTACCTCACGACAACCATTGAGCATTTCAAATAGACCCACCACTGTGGTATAACAACCCAGGAAGGCCAGCATCCCCCCATTTTCCTTGCCACTAATCGATCTGTCACCACGCAGGCATTTGTCAGCCCTTTCCCGTTGCTCAACTCGTCAATAGCGCAGATCTTGATGCGAGTCGGCTTCCCTTTCCTATTCAATCCACAGCTCACGAAGAGCCACTTTCCGGTTCAACACATAGCTCATGCAGAGCGTATAATCCCAATGCCACAAAGGCTCCACAACCACAAAGAATGGCTCTCACGGCCACATTGCATACAACTCATGCATAACATACAGCTCACGCAGAGCATACAACACAAGGATCTCACACAGAGCTTCCAGGGTATTTTCCTGGGCATAAACCACCAGTACTTCCTGCTACTCACAATTCATAGGCACCCTCACAAACTCTGCAAATTACTCGTTTCATACACAAAGTCTTCTCCAGTTCGCAATATAAACATCACCAATCCAGACCAACCGTCCGAATGGGCTTCACACAGCATGCCTATTCCATACTACACATTTTTGGATCTAGATACAGACTCAACTGGGGATATCAACTATCAACCCGCTGGAATCACTTACTCTTTCAACCTCTTGGTGGAGGATTCCATGCACATGCATAAAGGAGCACTTCACTTGTCCAAGAAGGAGATCATTACCCTTGACGATCGCTTTGGAGCCATGGAAATCTAGCCGAGTAGAAATCACCGCAACGGCCTTGCCTAAACAAATCTGAACTCGACTCTCGATTCGGATCGCTGAAGCTCCTCCGGCAGCCGGATTCCTCCTTCCTCCTTCTTCCTTGCTCTCCTCTCTCTCTGTCTCTTTAGAAAGTGAATGGCCAAAGATAAATGAGAGTTATCCTTCAACTCTCGGACTTATAATAGCAGGAAGGTCTCTGGACCATTAGATCAAATTTGAAGGAAATGAACGGCCATAATCCGCCCTGAAAATAAATTTCCTGGGCTGAACACGGCTTGTGACACACCCGTGTCACAGGCTTTGTGCCTTAAGCGACAAAGTAACCAACTTATCCAGACTAGGACATGGCTATGGGACACACCTCTGTCCCAGGCCGTGTGCCAGACACGGCTTAGGACATGCTCGTGTCCAACCCATGTTCATCTGTCTATATAGAACTGGCAACAACACGAGAAGGACACGGCCATGGGACACGCCTGTGTCACAGGACGTGTGCCCAACTGAATTGCCTCTCGGGGATCGTCGATTGTATTTCATCGAGATCATTTCGTCGAACTCACAAGACACGGCCATGGGATACGCCCGTATCACAGGCCGTGTGCCCCACCCAAGGCCCACTCGAGACCACTCGAGACCCACTCGAGTACACAGAGCAGGACACAGCTTGGTACATGCCCGTATCCCTGGCCATGTTGCCTAGTCTATAGTCCAAGCATTTTTGGGGTATTACAACCCTCCCCCACTTACAAAAATTTCGTCTCGAAATTTAGCTCAAACATAACCACTCCTTTGTTGCACCTTTTTATAAAACGATTCGGGTTTAGAGCTCAGAGGCCGCATCTTGTCTCTCCCATAGCATCGCATAAATATGAGTCTTTAATAAATAGACATACAACAGGTACTTTATTACATCACGAAAATAGTAAAGTACACTCTTTATTTTATTTCTGCTCATCTGCATCCTTCATAATCCTCTTTATGGCATCCTGTAACTCCAGATTATACACGCGAGGCTGCTATACTTCACGATTTAAGCTTTGCGGCTCATATAATTTGAGAGTGTACACTCAAGGTTGCGCCCGGGACGTAGATGACACTGTCACTACCTTGCCCTTTTCCTCATAAGACGCACCTGTCTTTTTTCCACCCTTTGAAGGGCCACTCTAACAAGTACGGGCTATATGTCCCAGGTTCCCACAATTAAAACATGTATGTGTCTAAAAACATCCTTTCCCATATGTTGCTCCCGAATCAACATCTGAAGAAGTTTGTTCAGCAGGCCTGAACCTCTTCTTATCTCATTTCCTAAACTTTTGTTGTTCCAACTGCAGAACTTTGAACTCTGGCTTTTCCACCACCAAGTTCTTCTTGTCCTGCACCTGTTTCAAATCCTTCTCCAGCGCATGGGATGTATCTACTAATGCTTAGAAGCCTTGTCCACCAAACTCAGGAGCGCTAACCTAAGCTCATCATGAAGTCCCTCATAGAACCTATTTGTCATCCGCGCTTTCTCAGCGAAAGTAGACCCCGCATAGTGACCTAGCCCGGTAAACTCATACAAGTAAGAATAATCATTACTCTCACCCTGAGCCAGACATTGGAACACATTTTCCATTGCGATTCGTTGCGACACTGGCAAATACTTTGCCCAAAATAATCTTGATAATTCCTCCATTGATATCTTCCTTAGTCCTTCTGCCTGCCAAGTGGTTAAATTCCACTTCATCCCACCAAAGCCCCGCCTCTCCTTCAAGCAGGAAAGTGGCTAAGGTAACTTTCTTCCCCTCCTCAGTCCTGATTGCTGTGAAGATCCTCTTCACTCTTGCGAGCCAATACTCGGCCTGCATTGGGGAACCCTCCACTATAAACATAGGTGGATGAAAATCCATAAAACGTTCTAGTTGCTCGTCAGCCGCTTATTCGTCAATCGGAGCCTCAATACGCTCTTGACTTGTACCAACCCGTACTAGCTCCACTGTAGGCCTTGCCTGCTCAATAGGTTTTTTATTTATCATTATAACTAGCGCCTCTGTGACAAAGCATACGGTTTTCATAGAAGGAGGAGGTGTATGCACCTCAGCTGGTGTCGCACTCTCATCAGAACACTGGGGCTCAAACTACCCAGCTCCACTCCTTGCCACCTATAAGTGTACAAAAAACCATTCACGTCCATTCCAAAACGGCAAGCATACCTAGTACACACACTCACACTCCTCAAACAACATGTATTGCATTCCTAGTGGACATTCTTGAGTTCAATTATGTTATCCCTACAAAACCTTATCCTCTAATACCAATTTGTAACACCTCCATAAGTCACATGGAATATAATATAGGTCCGACCGGGGCCCCACGCCATATTTCACAGACAAACGACAGAATCGTGTATAAGTATCAAAATCCTTTCTACTCGCATCTTAACTCAGAGCATTCTAGTGGAATATTTTTACTTTGAAGAACTCATCAAATTGAATGTCCACTAAATATATAAATAACATATTTATATATTTCCCCATGAATGTATACAAGTATAAAAATGCTCACAGCCTTAAGGCCTTACATGTTTCCCTTTACAAGATATTGTTTCATACATTGGCACGCAGGCCGGCCACACATGAAAATATAATTCTTCGCACGACCTTCATGGGCCTACAAGCAGCAAGGGCTTCAACCCGCACAATCCAATTAAGCCCACTGCACCTGCATATGGAAATCCACCCCAATGGTGATAAACAAAGCAACGGTCATCATTCAGGTTACCAATTATAACAACCCCACCCTTACCCCGCACAGTGGTTCCTTACCTACATGCAATGCAATCATAACATATATATTTATATATTACAATAAGTGCACTCACGCACAATATCATCACAAACTCTAGCATTGGTGCCAGACGCTTCGTGCACTCATGGCACACTTACCGTGTACCGAATCATCCTTAGTACCACCACAAAATAAAGGTTCTTAAATTGTTGGCTATGGGCATTAGTCTACTATAACACGCATGCTAGAGACATCCTTGCACATCCCAATCAGAGGTATTCACCTCACGACAACCATTGAGCATTTCAGATTGACACACCACTGTGGTGTAACAACCCGGGAAGGCCCGCAGCCCCCACCCATTTGCATTGCCACCAATAAATCTCTCCCCACACATGCACAGGTCAGCCCTTTCTCGTTGCTCAACTCGTCAATAGCACAGATATTGACACGGGTTGGCTTTCAGTTTCCTATTTAATCCACAGCTCACGCAGAGCTGCTTTCCAGTTCAGCACACAGCTCATGCATATCATACAATCCAAATGTTATAAAGGCTCCAAAACCATAAAGAATGGATCTCACACCCACATCGCATACAGCTCATGTAGAATATATAGCTCACGCAGAGCATACAAGACAAGGAGCTCACACAGAGCTTCCGGGGTATTTTCCTGGGCATAAACCGCCAGTATTTACTACTACTCACAATTCACAGGCACCCTCACAAACTCCACAAATTACTCGTTTCATACATGGAGTCTTCTCCATTTTGTAATATAAACATCACCAATCAAGACCAACCATCCGAATGGGCTTTACACAGCATGACTATTCCGTACTACACATTTTTGGATCTAGATGCAAACTCAACCGGGGATATCAACTATTAACCCGCTGAAATCACTTAATCTTTCCACCTCTTGGTGGAGGATTCCATGCACATGCATAAAGGTGGACTTCACTTATCCAAGAAGGAGATCGTTACCCTTGATGATCGCTTTGGAGCCATGGAAATCTAGCCGGGTGGAATTCACCGCAACGGTCTTTCCTCCACAAATCTGAACTCAGCTCTCGATTCAGATCGCTAAAGCTCCTCCGGTAGCCAGATTCCTCCTTCCTCCTTCCTCTTTGCTCTTCCCTCTCTCTATATCTTTAGAAAGATAATGGCCAAAGATAAATGAGAGTTATCCTTCAACTCTCGGCCTTATAATAATAGGAAGGTCTCTGGACCATTGGATCCAATTTGAAGACAATGAATGGCCACGATCTGCCATGAAAATAAATTTTCTTGGCTGAACATGGCCTGTGACACGCCCGTGTCACAGGCCGTGTGCCTTTCAGTGGCAAAGGAACCGACTTATCCAGACCAGGACATGGCCATGGGACACGCGTGTGTCCCATTCCGTTTACCAGGCATGGCTTCAGACACTCCCATGTCCAACCCATATTCATATGTCTATACAGACCTAACCACAACCCAAGAAGGACACATCCATGGGACACGCCCGTGTCACATGCCGTTTTGCCCAACCGACTTGCCTCTCAAGGATAATCGACTACTTTTCGTCAAGTTCATTTCATCGAACTCACAGGACACGACCATGGGACAGACCCATATCACACGCCGTATGCCCCACTCGAGGCCCACTCGAGACCCACTTGAGTACATAGAGCAGGACACGGCTTGGGACACGCATGTGTCCATAGCCGTGTTGCCCAGTCCACAGTCCAAGGATTTTTGGGGTGTTACATGAAGTCAGTGCTATTTGTTAAAGTTATTTCTTGGGCGGATTTTATAAACTGGCAGGATGATATGCTTTGATTCTATGCTGAAATTATGGGGATATTTCTTATATATACCTTATATACAATAATTTTGGTAAAACTATTAGAATTGAAGAACATTTCATAGAATTTATTAAGTTATTTCTTGGGTATTTGCTATTTGCTATTAATTTATTAAATCTATTTGCTAAAGTTATTTCTTGGGCGGATTTTATAAACTGGAAGGATGATATGCTTTGATTCTATGCTGAAATTATGGGGATATTTCTTATATATAACTTCTATACAATAATTTTGGTAAAACTGTTAGAATTGAAGAACATTTCATAGAATTTATTACGTACACAATAAATTTTGTTTGGCTATCATCGTGGAACATTTGATTGCATTTTTAAGTGTAGTTATTGTTTGAAATGACATTAGTATTAAGATGGTTAATTTTATTTCTTATGTTGATCCAATGAGAACATTTGATCGTCCTTCCAAATGAAATTTAGATGGTTTTGTTATTTAAGAAACAATGAAGTTGTGAGATTGATCTCTTTCTCTGTTAAGTTTCAATTTTAGGAAACCAAATCAACTAGCCAGGTATTCTGAATAATCATCTATCCATATTCTTCTTATTTATCCTAACTTTTAATTTCTAAAGTTAATTAAGTTGTTTGTTTTTCTTTAGAGGGTTCAACATGCTTCTCCATGTCTAACAATTTCATTGGATGAGTTTTGAATTTATTTTCAATATAATTTTTCTATTTTCTTAATTTTTATGACAATTCTTAAATTGTTCTTTACCTATCTATAAAGGAGAACATGATTCTCTGATTTTCTTTGAATCCGTAAATTAATTGTTGCTTTTGATAAGATGGATGAATCAAATTGTTAAGTGCAATTCTTGTTTCTCTAAAGATTTAGATTTGTAATTTGATTATGTGGCATTTCTTCTACACAAGACTGGAGTTCTATTTCTTCTTGTTCTTAAGAAATGATTGATACTTTTTTTTTAATTTGAGAAGTTAGATTACATGTATGCTAGGAAAATTGATGATTATAGGGCCATTATGCATAACCATCAGTTGTAGAAGTTACAAAAGTGTTGGTACAATGAGGATATTTGCAACATTGAAATTATCTTGATATCTCAATGTTTTTAGGATAAATAATAGTAGCAGAAGTGTAATGCCTTGTATAAAAAGAATTTGTAAGAGTTGTTTTTTTATCTGCTGGAAATTCAAACCCAGTAGGAAGATGCTAACAAACAGTATTTAAAAATACTTAATGTTACGATTTGAATAAATCATGTATGCTTGAAAAATTAAATGATATATCCACATAAAAGTCCTTATTTATATTAAAATATGTTAGAGTGGCCGTTTGAGAAGACTAATGCTCATTATTTGAAACTCAGAAGAAGTTGAACTCCTTTGCTTTGGGTGAAGCTTTGTCTTCACTAACAGCCTTTTTTATCCTCAAGTCTCTTTTTTATTTTACATAAAGAAATTGAAATTAAAATTTAATCATGTATAATAAATTTATTGTATGATTTGAATAAAAAATATAATGACAACATTTGTTAGTGTTTTGCTTCCAATATTCCAAAAGTCCTTCATTCGGGAATTTGAAAGGCCTTTTGGACACTTCGTCAATGGATCCTTAACCATAGTTTTAGTTCTCTCAATCTCGTCTATCAATCTTTCTCTAGCCTCTCATCCAAATAAACAATCTTATCAATTTTCTTTGCCAAATCATTCATGACACTCAAAATATGTTCCTTTTTAGTTTTTTAGTTCTCAATTTGGCGCCCTAAGTAATAACTAAATTGCATTAAGTGGTTTCTGAAAAACAAATTTGAATCATACCTGGCCATGCTAGGTGCTGGGTAGATATCCTTCTTAGTGTTTAGACAAAATCTTTTAAACATTTATTCGGCTGTATTCTACTTTGCATTTTAAATTGTATATCCTTAAAATATGCTTGCATAATATGCCTTCACTTTCAAAACCTCGAAATGAGCAGTCAGTGTTATTGGTGATAGAGTTAAAGTTCACAAACCATCTCTTATTATATTCAACTTCATCGTAATGCGTTGTGGCATATAAAATATGACTGTTATCGTACTTTATTTTCTCTACTATACTTACACCAACAACCCTCTCCATGAAATATTTCTCAAAAAAGGCCGACAAATTCTATGTGTACACCTTCGACATATGCTTAATAAAGATACAACTTCTGAACTTTAAACTTACACTACTCTGCTTGCTTTTAAAATCTTCATCGTGCTCCCCTTTACCTTAAGATGATACTAATTTCTCCAAACCTAAGATACGCTCCACAAATGTATTGGTTTCCATTGAGAAACCATGAAAATTATTATTGGCTGATTCATTTCTTTGGTGTTGAAAAAAATACTAAGATCCATCAGATCATTATTGAATAACATATAAGTTTTTTAAAGGTCTGGCTAGAAAAGACTTTAAAGCTCTTTAAATGGTCATAACAATAAATGTTTTTTCTCCTTTGCATGCATTGTCCAACATTTAAGGATATATTAATTTAGGATACTAGTGATATTCTTATGGTTGTATAACTTAAGTACGTGGCTAACTTATAAGATGAACAATGTATCTTGGATGTTATGATGTCAAACTCAACTGTCCAATGTTTATTATTTTTTGCACAATTACAGCATCTAATAAGCATAGTACAAATATTGTCACCAACCATTTGTTCCTCCTAAATGAAAAGACAAAATTCTCCTTCTTCAAAATCATCATAAAATTTTCTTTGCATTGCTCTCTTGTACATATTTAAGGCTTTTTTTACAATTACACAATTCAATACATGAACATGTATATTACCTTGTTTGCTCTTTAAGTTCTCTTCATTCTCTTTTTCACAACATTTGCTAATCAATTATTCCATATGTTTGAAATAATCAAATAAAGTGAATCTCGCTTTTGTAATGGAATGATATATTATTTAAGGACTCACTCCTTTGAGTGGACAGTATATAATTATAAAGAAAACCCTTTTTAATATTGTGTCCAATTTTGCTTTATTTTGTATAGGTTGTTCAATCACTTATTATATTGTAGGATACCGCGAATAATCGTATCACTCTAATGTACTTAAAATTCTTCGGTCATGCCATACTTGATAAGAAATTGATAAAACAAAGATCGTGTGTCATGATTCGCATTGAATGAATGAACCTTAATTGTACTAGCTTGTTTAGCAATGTGTTATTGATATAAGTTGTTGGGAATATTGACCAAAATGTTGTAGATTTGAAGAAACACAAAAAGTCAATAATATACAGAAGTTTGTATTTTACATTTCCTCTAAGTTATCATGTGCAGGAAGTCAATATTTGATTGACTAACAGCTTGGGAGTAAGTCAAAACATTTTAGAAGTGAAGAATATCTGCTAAGTACAAATGCGTCGAGTCATCTCACATCACACGACGCTCGTGATCTGTAGGCATTGAGTTAATGCTATTCATTCAGTGCCTAAGAAGAGAAGCAAAGAATCAGCCTAAGTATAAATACATTGAGCCATCTCACATCACTCGACGCTCAAGACTCATATGCGCTGATTGGATGATACTCTCTCATCACTTCAGTAAAAAGAGCTGAATTTTATTTTAAGTACAAATACATAGAGTGAAGGTCATTCACTCAACGCTTTAGTAAAATATTTGAGTTTAATTCCAAGTTCAAATGCGTCGAGTGAAGATCATTCACTCGACGACTTAGTAGTGAAGCAGTAAAACTGTCAAAATACAAATGTGTCGAGATTTAAGTCTTGACTCAATGCCTAAGTAGAATGTGTTGAGTTAACTATAATCACTTGACGTCTCTTTAGAAAGGGTTCACTCAATGCTTCATCAAGAAGGGAAAGGTTGTCTAAGTACAAATGCATCGAGATACAAGTGATCACTCAACGCCTGAGTAGTTTTCGCTGAGTTAAGTACTATCTCTCAATGCTTCTTTAGTGTTCATGATTTTGACTAAGTCAAGTTACTTCCAGCACTCAATTCCCGTACAGAAGTTCAGAAATTATTCTAAGTCAAATGAAGTGTTGTAAGACTTTTTACGCAATCTTGGGAAGATGGAATTGACGTAGATTTCATGCTAAAAGATAGAAATCATTGTATTTCTCTGACATACAATCTTGGTAAGACTCAACCATTAAAGTCGATCATGTCGCTTACCTAAAACATGATATAGCCATTATAGTTGCTGGAATATAAAAGAAAAGTGTGTAAGACTTTTTACGCAACTTTTTGCAAAATGTTTTAACAACCTTTTGGTAAGAACTTTTGGTGGACCTTTCCTTGAAAACTGAAAGTCTTTAATTTCAATAGTAGCTAATCACTTAGAGGGGGGGGGGGTGAATAGGTTTTTAGGTCTTTTTAAACATTCTCTATTCTTTTGTTTATTGTAATTTATTTTAAGTTAGCTTCAAGATTACACAACCAGTACACATGCAATTTATAGTGGTTCCATAGATTATGGGTACATCCACATTCCCTCCCACCTCTTTAATAGATTATTAGATAAGGTAACTTCTCAAACCTTGGCTCAATGAGCTTACAACTCAGATCTCTTAGGATCTCTCAGACTCCTCCAAGTCCTACCTCAGGCCAAAGTCCCTACCACTCAAAGCAAGCAATACTCCTACAGCTCAGTGATCACAGATCACCTACCTCAGAACTTTCTCAAAGTCCTAAAGCTCAGGCTAGGAGGATAAACCTACGACAAAGAGAGAATGACTCTCCTACCTCATATCTGAACCAGATCTACAACTCAGGAAAAAAGGCCCTATAGCTTAGATCCACATAAGGATCCTACCTCAGGCACATAGGTCCTACCACTCAGCCTTTATAATTTAGGCTTATAACTCAGATCCGTTAAGATCCTACTAAATTAAATGGGTAATGTTGATGTAAGACACTAGAGAAATAAACTCCCTGTCTTTCTCTTACAAAACTGAGATGGCTCAGTCCTTCTTTCTTCACAGCTCCAGGAATGTATCTTCACGAGTAGTTCTGCTTGGGCTGTGAAGACACTACAACTAGGGTTTGCTTGTACTGCAACTTCTAACTCAGATAGAAAGCTCTCTAAACATGGTGTTGAAGATCAGAATATCATCAGCTATCTTTCCTGAACTTTTAGATTAGAAGAATGAACAACTTCTCCAAGCTTTGCAACTTAGTAGAGAGGAAGAAGATGAAGTTCTACTTATTCCAAAAGTTGATTTCTCCTTCTTTGATCTCGTCTTTTCTATCCTGCCTTACAATGGCTCTTTGAAATTGGGACCACCAAGATTTGGTAGCTGTAGGTATGTTGGATCCCTAGTTGGATTTGGGCTAGGTTCAGTAACTTAGGCTTAGTATGACCCAACATTGTATAGCTAGGGTCATGTGTAGTAGTCCTAGAGTTTAGGCTAAGTACTAATCAGTGCTACCTCCTTGGACAAGCCAGAAGTGGACTTCAGTGAATCAGATTTAGCAGCTTTTAGAAGACAGTGATCAGTTCGAAATTCTTCGAACTAAGCTCGACAATTGTCGATCTCAGATCGACAAACTCAGAGTTAATTCTCTAAGCTGAGCTCGACGTTCTCAGAGCTCAAGTCGACGCTTAGTTTTCTTCTATCAGTTTCTCAGCTCGACAAACTCATTGTGTAGATTTGGAAAATAATTTTAAGTTAGCAGATCACAGAGCTCAGGTCAACGAACTTGAATTCCCAGGTCGACTATCTTTGATCTCAGGTTGACGAATTATGTTTTGCTTTCCAAGTTTTCTGTGTAGTTCCAGAATGAGTCCTTCCCTCTTTTGTTCCTTATTAACATTATTATTCTGAGCATTTAATGCAAATATTCCTCTGAATATAGCCATTATTTGGCTGCATTAAATGTGGTATTCATCAAATAAATATTTGCTTATTCTATCAAGAACGGTTGGGAAACTCATTAATGCTAATATTCCAGTCGCTTTCTATTCCCCACAACAGCGAGCATTTATGAAAAGAATTCAAAAATTCAAAGAGAATTTTTCAACAGTAGAATAAAAGTCTTTTTCTCCTTTTCGAGTAAGATAAGCAAGACAGTCAGAGATACAAGAAAAAATAAATTGAGAAGCATTGCACAGGAAATACTGAATGAGCACTCGACGCTCTCAATGCTTTTCTTTCTCTGCCAACACTGTAGTTTAAAGAAGAACAAATCATCAAGATCAAGAGTCTTCTTTAACCTATGTTCCAAAAATCCTTAGAGACACTCTATTCAACATCTGTTAATGGATTTCCTGGACCTTGGCAGATCAGGATGAAGACCTACTCACCCTTTAGAAAAGCTCTATTCTTCCTAAATGCATTGTACTTCTCAGGGGGAGCTTTGACAACACGATAATCCACACAATCTTCTCAGTTGTATTGAGAAAAGAGAAGACTTCCATCAAAATCTTCCATCCCATTGTACAGGGTTATAGCTCCCTTCAAAAGTTAGTTTGGTTGACAAGTCTCCCTCCAAAAGACTTGAAGTTGGTTTTTGGGCACCTGATCAAAATCCTGAAGGGTTTCCTGATCTACCTGAACCAGATCTTATGGTGGAAATCACTTGATCAAAACCTGCTAGTGGATTCCTACCAAGGGTGGTAGAAGAGTGGATGTGCCTAAGTTTATGGGAACCACTATAAACTTCTTCTGTCATCTAGTTGCTCCTTTTCATTTGTTTTTGCTGTGCTTGTGATTGTTGGAATTGTTAGCTTAGTTTTCTTATTCTTTAACTAATATATGGTATTACTATATTTACTCTGATATAATCTAGAAAAAGAGCTAAGTTTTTAATACTCTTTTCACCCCCCCCCCTATAGAGTAATCTGATCTAACACCCTCCTTTCAATTAGTATCAGCGGTTTTTTTTATTTGGTTGTAGAAGTTAACACTTGAACCAAGATCTAGTAAGATCAGATTCTCTTCCTGCCTATTCTCTATCACAATGACAGAAAACAAGGATTCTGCAAGCACCAGGCCTCCACTATGCAACCTATATAAGTCTGCCATCTGGAAGGAATGAATTAAGTTGTATATGAATTCTATTGATGAGGATATATTTAACTCTATCTTGACAGGACCTCCTACAGCAGCAACTACTTCAATTTCTAATTCAAGCACTCATGCTGTTCCACCACCTGAGTGGAAAGATGCCCAGAAGAAAGGCAAGATTGCAGATGCAAGAGCCATGAACATTTTAGCTCAAACTTTGTCTGATGACATTTTTCAGAAAGTGGCTTAGTGCACTTCAGCCAAAGCCATCTAGGATTCCCTAAACCAGATGGTGGCCGGATCTGCTGATGAGAGAAAGGACAGAATATCCAATCTCATCTCCCAGTATGAGAACTTCAAGAAGGAAGAAGTTGAGTCAGTCAGTGACATGTACAGTATGCTAAGCTCAATCATCAATGAGCTAAGGACCTTAGACAAGGAAATTACTCTGACTAAATTGAATAAGAAGATCCTTATGTACTTTCCCAGCACATGGGATTCAAGGATCTGGCCTATCAAAGAAGCCAGAAGAATGACTGAAATATCAATTGAGTCTCTCCTTGGAAAGCTCAAATCATATGAGCAACTGATGAAGAATAGAGAAGCAACAACTGAAATAAAGAGTCTAACACCTAACAGGAAGGAGCATAACATTGCTATCAAGGCTGCTAGGGACTCTAAAGGGACTCCAGTCAATGAAGAACTGATGAGTTCATTTTCCAAAAGATTTATTCAAAATGGCAAAGAAGGACTTCAGAAGGAAGTCATCTAGACAAGATGACAAACAAAGATATGACAAAACACCTTCCACAGAAATTGTCTGTTCTTGTTGCAGGAAGCCACGACACTACATCTCTGAGTGTCCAGAAGCTCAGAAGAAATATAGGAGAAGAGAAAAAGAGTTAAGAAGAACTCATCACTGTAAACCCTCCTCAAGCAAGCACAAGAGGAAGGAAAAGGGTTTTGTTGCTGAGACCTGGAGTGATACAGAAGAAGAGTCATTCTCTTCCAGCTCCAGTGATGATGAAGAAGAGCAAAAGGCAAAGAATGTTTGCCTAATGGCAATTGATGCCTGAAGCGGCAAATCAGATGTTGAAGATTCAGATATTAAAGAATCAATGTCTGCTGAAGATCAGGTAATTATTTCCTATAATTTATAATAAGAAGAATTTAAATCTGAATTTAAAAATCTTTGCTTAGACTTAATAAGCTCTGAGAAGGAAATCAAACTTCTTAGAGAGAAATTAACTGATTAAGATAAATATCTTGCTGAAAATGCTAAATTGTCAATTGAACTAAATTCAGCTAATGAATAAATAGTTTTTCTGAAAATTGAACTACATAAGGTAATGGAACTAGAGTAATCTCTAATTGGCATGAGCATGAAATTACTAGATATAACTAGTAACTTAAATGCTAGGACTAATAACTGAAAACAAGGATTAGGTGCCTCATCTAGTGAACCACCTCTAATTCAGAAGAACAATCTGTCAAAACCTGTAAACTTCATTTCAGATAAAGGCAAGAAGAACACTGAACAGGTTAATAAAGTTATGAAGTTCTAAAGCAAATAGAATTAAAACAAAAATCTAAGAATAAGAAAAACAATGGATATAATAATGTTCAGCAATTTTCGTCGAACTCAGATCGACGAAAGGTGAATAGTTCGTCGACCTCAGAACGACGAACTCTGAACACAAAACATAATAATAAGAATTCTTTGATCTACGATCGACGAAACCAGTACGGTTCGTCGACCAGAGATCGACGATATTGGTGCCCTAATAATGAATACTTTCTTTCTTCGAGCAGAGATCATAGATCTCATTCCAATTAGTTGAGCTCAGGTCGACAAACTCACCAGAATTTGTCGATCCCAGATCATAATTATAGAAACTTAAATTCCAACAGAAACTGTAACATTGAACCTAACCAACATAGGGAGAACATAAACTCATTCACCCAATGAATAATTCCTCCTAGAAGATTTCACCCCTTAGGTTATAAAAGCCAACCTGAATGTTCATTTATATCTAGTTTTTCATTTGAGAAGAAATAAGGACCCATGGTTACCTGGGTCAAGAACTTTTTATTTGTTTCATTGTAGGTAAAGACCTATCCTATCACTCAAAATAAGTTGTATCTGGATATTGGGTGCTCTAAGCACATGACTGGATGAAAGGACAGACTCATTAACTTTAAGGGTAAACTTGGTCCAAGAGTCATCTTTCGAGATTCATGTTTTGGACAGACTGAAGGCTATGGAGACTTCAAAAGTAGATATGTCACTTTCAAAAAGGTGGCATATGTTAATGGTCTCAAGCATAACCTTATATCCATAAGTCAGTTATGTGATTCAGGTTATCAGGTTTGCTTTTCTGAATCTCAATGTATTTTTTTTGCAAACAATCAAACTGTTTTAACTGGAATTAGACAAGGTAACATATACTTAGTAAACTTTAAATCTGCCTGTTCAGAAATTTGTTTATTTAATCTTGTTAGCAATCAAAATGATTTTTGGCATAAAAGATTAGATCAAGTAAATTTGAGAAACATAGCTAGGCTTTCTAAAGATAATCTTGTTAGAGGATTGCCTTCTTTCCCCTATAAGAAGGAAAGTCTCTACAGGGCTTGTCAGTTCGGCAAGCAAACTAAATTGAGTTTTAAATCATTAAACAAAAGTGACTCACCTAGGATATTGTACTTACTACATATGGACCTTTTTGGCCCTATAGTAGTACAAAGCCTAAGAGGGAAATCTTATACTTTAGTGATTGTAGATGACTTTTCTAGATTAACTTGGGTATTCTTTCTGAGATCTTAGTCAGATAATTTCAAGGTTCTTACAGATTTTCTCAAGAACATACAGATTGAGTACTTCACTTCAGTTGCATTGATCAGAAGTGATCATGGTAATGAGTTTGAGTCTCTTCTTATGCAAGAGTTATGTGGGAAAGAAGGTATTAGACATTGCTTCTCAGCTCCTAGAACACCTCAACAAAATGGGGTTGCTGAAAGGAAGAATAGAACACTAATTGAATCTGCATGCACATTACTTACAAATTCTTATTTGCCCCTATCCTTTTGGGCAGAGGCTGTAAGCACAGCAGATTATGTGCTGAATAGAAGTCTTATACACAAACTTAAGAATAAGACTCCTTATGAGTTACTGAAAGGGAAGATACCTAAAGTAATCTATTTTAAAGTATTTTGTTGTATATACTATATTCATAACAATGACAAGAAATATATTAGAAAATTTGAAGCAAAGGCTGTAATGGGAATTTTTCTAGGATATTCTCAAGTCAGCAAAGCTTATAGGGTGTTTAATAAATCATCTTTAAAAATTTAGGAATCTGTCCATGTAACTTTTGATGAAGCTAATATATTTTGCAAGGTGAAAGAAATTTTTACCAATGAGCTTTTGCAGGTACCTCACTTGTGTGAGAAAATGGATGAACTAAACCTTACACTAAAGGTTATATCACATCCTCCTCCACAATATGATGAAGAAAGTGAAGAAGAAACTGTGGAAGCAGTTGAATTTCCTCCAATAGTAGATGTAATTCCACAAGAGGAATTCATTCCAAATGCTATTGCTGAACCAACTCTACCATATATCTTGTCACACTAAGGGACCACCCTAGATCTCAAGTTATTGGAGACATGTCAGTAGGTGTACATACAAGGCATTAACTAAACCATGATGTGATGCATGCCTGTTTTCTCTCTCAAGTTGAGCCTCAATCCATAACTTATGCAAAGCAAGATCCCCACTTGATTATTGCAATGTAAGAGGAGATCAATTAGTTTGAGAGATGTAGAGTTTGGGACTTTGTTCCAAGGCCTAAAGGCTATCCAGTAATTGGGACCAAGTGGGTTTTCAGGAACAAGCTTGATGCTCAAGGTGTGATTGTAAGGAACAAGGCTAGGCTTGTTGCTCAAGGCTATATGTAAGAGGAAGGGATTGATTATGATCAAACCTTTGCACATCTTGCCAGGCTAGAGGTAATAAGGATTTTCCTTGCTTATGCTACTTTCAAGAAATTCAAAGTCTACCAGATGGATGTAAAAAGTGCATTTCTGAATGGAGAACAAAAAGAAGAGGTTTATGTTGAACAACCTCCAGGTTTTATCTCTTAATATTATCCCTCTTATGTTTTTAGATTGCATAAAGCTCTCTATGGTCTAAAGTAAGCTTCAAGAGCTTTGTATGAAACCTTAGCTAGCTTTCTTTTAGAGCATAAGTTTTCTAGAGGCATGGTAGATAGGACATTGTTTTTCAAACATCATAATGATAAAATTCTTTTGGTACAAATATATGTAGATGACATAATATTTGGCTCTATAAATCCCAAACTATGTAAAAGGTTTTCTAACCTTATGCATTTCAAGTTTGAGATGAGTAGCATGAGTGAGCTTTCCTACTTCCTTGGCCTCCAAGTGAAGCAGACTCCTGATGTCATTTTCTTATCTCAATACAAATATGCTAAAGAGCTGATTAAAAGGCTTGGGATGGCTGATGCCTCAGCCAAGAAAACACCTAAGGCTACAAATATTGTGGTTCATTCTGATGAATAAGGGAAACCCGTTGATCAGAAATTGTATAGGGCCATTGTTGGGTCCCTTTTATATCTCACAGCAAGTAAGCCTGATATAATGTTTGCTACATGTCTTTGTGCTTGGTTCCAGGTGAACCCTAAAGAATCTCACCTAATTTTATTATAAAGGATTTTAAGATATATAAAGAGTTGTCCAGATCTAGGACTCTGGTATCCAACTAAATCAGAATTTGAGTTAACTGGATACTCAGATGCTGACTTTGCTGGATGTAGAGTTGACAGGAAAAGAACTTCAGGCACATGCCAGTTTCTTGGTGCTAGACTTGTCTCCTGCTTTTGTAAAAAGCAGACATCTATGTCTACATCAACTATAGAAGTTGAATATATAGCAGCTGGCAGTTGCTGCTCACAGATGCTATGGATACAAAATCAACTCCTGGATTATGGTTATAACTTAAATAATTCAACTCTATTTTGTGATAGTACCAGTGCTATATCTAAGGAACAGAATCCAGTGCATCATTCTATAACCAAGCATATAGATGTTAGCATCATTTCATTAGAGAATGTGTGGACAAGAAAAAATTAATATTACTTTCATTTCCACTGATTTGCAAAGGGCAGACATCTTCACCAAATCCTTGGATGAGAAGAAACATTTATCCTTTATGAATCAGCTAGTCATGATGAATGGTGATATTTTAATTTAATTCTTTGTCTGTGGACGAAGAACTTACAAAAATTCGTCGACCTGAGATCAACGAACTAAGGGAAGTACTTGAGATTTTTCGTCGAACTAAAATCGATGAACTCTCTGTGGAAGTCATTTTTCATCGACCTGAGATCGATGATCTGGCTTCAGAAAAGTTTTCAACGACCTGAGTATGATGAAAAGTTTTCCCCTCTTCTGACTGAGATTGACAAATACTTTTGACTATAAAACATTTCGTCGACCTCAGGTCGAAGATTTTTCTTATTTTGCAGGACGGAGTTTGTCGGTTCATATTCTGAAAAACCTTATAACTAGGTTTTCTTCGACCTCCATCCCGCGCTTTCTGTCCCCAACACTTGATCATTTTGCTTTCGTGTTACATGCAACTAATGGAGATTCCAGCAGGAGCTGTTTCTGGCATGAAGTTCGATATTGGTTTCGACATCGATTTCGATTCCTTTTAACAATCAGACCAGATCTTCAAAGATATTATGCAGTTATTCGAGGAACTCAATTTAAAGACCCTAATGTCTACCAGAATGAAGATTATTGGTTCTAAAAAAGAGAATGGGTTTATACTTCATCTACTCCAGATGCTAACACGAGGTTTGGATCTATATCGGGTAATGTTGTTTCATTAACCCTAGATACTCTTTCTGAAATTTTTGGACTAGTTAATGGTGAAGAAGATATTAAACTTGAATCTTCTGATTATGAGGAAATATTGACTTTGATAGGTTATTGTGGATACAACCCCAATAAATTGCTGAAGAAGCACCTATCTGCTGGGTATAAATTTCTTGCAGATGTAGTCGGTAAAGTGTTGTTGGGAAAGCATACAGCTCATGATCACATTATCAGGCAATAGTTCTTAGTGATGAGTGTTGTGGTAAATAAGAAGGCTGTTAATTGGGCCAAAATTTTGTTCAATCTGATTAGGAAGAAGAACAACAAGAAAGAAGTTTGCTTTGGAAGGATTCTTGGAATCTTCCTTCATACCAAGGCCGTTGAATTCCTGGTCTCCCCAATCATATTCATCAACGCCTCTAAGAGGCTGACCTGCGCGTTGTTTGGCAGGTGGGAGAGGAATATCCCAAAGCCGTCCAAAGTTTCCTCCTCTAAAACCTCTGAGAGTACTAGGGTAGTACCAGCCACTCCCCACCCTGTAGAAGAATGTTCCATTCTTCCTCTTGACTAAACCCTTTCATCATCCCTCCAACAAATTTCCTCAGCTCCAGCATCTCTACCTATACCTCCTACTTCCCCCATCCACCCTGCTTCTTCAGTTCATCAACCTACACCTCCTCAGTCCCCCATCATTTCATCCCCAGTGCAACAACAACAACTTTTAGAACAATCTCAAACTCTAGATTCTATAACTCCACCTACATCCCCCTTCCATCTCATCTTCAAAATCTCGCTTCCTTACCCTCATTAAACCTTCTTTCATCACCAAGCAATTCATGAGATGAACCAATGTTAGATTGTCATCCCTCATCCTCTTGAATCATCAATCAATCTATCTCTACCCAAAACCCTACAGAATTCTTAGGGATTCATCTTCTCCCTCCATCTCTCTCATCTTATCATCCATCTCACCCCTTCTCAAACAGCTGATAACATTGGCTATTTAACCTCTTGCTATGTCTATCTCTACCCTTGCTGCTCAGCATTCTGCCTTCCCTATCCCATCCTTATCTGTCAGGGGCCTGGCTCTAGTAGCCACTAAAACCAGGCAGGGGGAGATACTCAGTGAAGAGGTTGCTCAAGCAGCAGTAGCAGATATAGTAGCAGATATAGTAGTAGATACATCAGCAGAAACAGCAGCAGATATAGAATTTGTAGCAGAAGCTGACATTAATGATACTAAATTTATTGATGCAGATCTTGTTGAGTTTTTGGATACTGACTTTGAGAGCAATCCTTTGGGAATTCTTTATTGGAGATTGCCTCATTGCTCCAAATTTTGACCTAGATTCAGTTCTAAGATCTTTTGATCTTTTATACAGAAATTGTCTTCTTTTTGTATCTTTTCATTGGTGTACAGATATTATTTGCTACTCAGCTCCCATCAATTGAGAGACTTTGCAGTAGATACAGAAAAGTTTTGAAGCTCCTGAGCCTGAACTCATTTTAGTTCCACAGGCTGAGCATATCCATGATATGGATCTGGAAACTGAAGAAGTCCGTGCTGAAATCATTTCACCTCTAATAGTTCCTCCTCCAGTTGTACCTCCTCAAGCTAGAAAGTAAGTTCCAAAAGAAGTCATTGTTGAGATTGATGCTTTGTATGATAATCCTCAAGTATCTTTTGATGATGATCAATCTGATGACTCAGATTCTGATGACTGTAGAAAGAAAATGTTTAAGAAAAGGAAAGTCCCTCCTAAGGCAGTTCCAAAGCTAAATCCAAGCAATGACACTCCATACTATATATTGTAAAAGATTACTCCATACCCTGGTATGCCACAGTGGATGTGGTTGTCTAATAATGAGCAAAAGGCTAGGAAGAAGAGAATAAGGTAATCTCCTCCTCCTTAAAAGTACAGAAGAGGTCCTCCTCCTCCTCCCTTTTCAGGTTCCTCAGACAATTTATCTCAGAAATCTGCTTCTATGACAAAAACTTATCAGAGACAACCCAGACAAAGCTATCAACAGTCTTATTCAAGCAATCGACCTTAAAATTTTTCAAAGAAAGTTCCTACTGAAGAACTAATGCAGGATTCTAGTTCAAAAAGGCCAGAGTCTCCTCCAATTCCTTTTTTTGATCCAGAATAGGAGACTTCTTCCAAGATGGCTAGATTCCATGAGCTTATAGGACTTTCTCATATTAGCAAAGCAAAAGCTGAAGGCAAAGATATTTCTCAATTCTGAACTATGTCAACCTATAGAAAAGAGAATTATTCAGGTATGATAAGGCTAATAATTTTTTCAATGTTGATGATTATATGAAAATGCACCTAGAGGTTTTTGTACCCAGAACCTCATCTCATACTATGATTGGAGCATCTGACATATATATGTCAAATAAAGAAGCTGCCAATCCTAACAGAGTGATCAAGTTAAGACAACCTTCTGAAGATTAAGACAAAGACAAAGCCAAGAAGAAGAAATGAGTTTCCTTTCTATTATTTTTCTAGATGTCTTTTGAATTCTATTCTCTTAGTTTATCATGAAGCAAACCTCTGTAAATATTTGCTGAATATTTTTCTTCAGTTAGATATATTTTCTTCTGCTTTATGATTGTTTTGTTTTTTTGTTAGTGACCTCACCCAAATAGGGGAGATTGTTGGATCTCTAGTTGGATTTGGGCTAGGTTCACTAACTTAGGCTGAGTATGACCCAACATTGTATAGCTTGTGTCATGTGTAGTAGTCCTAGAGTTTAGGCTAAGTCCTAATCAGTGCTACCTCCTTGGATAAGCCAGAAGTGGACTTCAGAGAATCAGATTTAACAGCTTTCAAAAGACAGTGAGAAGTTCGAAATTCTTCGAACTCAGCTCGACGATCTCATATCGATGAACTCAGAGTTAATTCTTTGAGCTGAGCTCGATGTTCTCAGAGCTCAGGTCGACGCTTAGTTTTCTTCTATCAGTTTCTCAGCTTGGCGAACACAGAGTGTAGATTTGGTAAGTTATTCTCAGTTAGCAGATCGCGGAGCTCAGGTCAACAAACTTGAATTCCCTGGTCGACGATCTTTGATCTCAGTTCGACGAATCTTTTTTTGTGTTCGAAGTTTTCTATGTAGTTCCAGAATGAGTCCTTCCCTCTTTTGTTCCTTATTAGCAGTATTATTCTGAGCATTTAATGTAAATATTTCTTAGAATATAGCCGTTATTTGGCTACATTAAATGTGGTATTCATCAGAATAAATTTTTTCTTATTCTATCAAGAATAGTTGGGAAACTCATTAATGCTATTATTCCAGCCGCTTTCTATTCCCCAAAGAAGCCATCAGTTATGGAAAGAATTCAAAAATTCAAAGAGAATTTTTCAGCAGTAGAATAAAAGTGTTTCTCTCCTTTTAGAGTAAAACAAGCAAGACAGTCAGAGATACAGTAAAAAAAAGAAATCGAGAAGACCTGCTTAGGAAATAATGAACGAGCACTCGATGTTCTCAACACTTTTCTTTCTCTGCCAACGTTGTAGTTTGAAGAATAACAAATCATCAAGATCAAGAGTATTCTTCAACCTCTATTCCAGAAATCCTCAGAGACATTCTATTCAACATTTGTTACTAGATTTCCTGGACCTTGGCAGATCAAGCTGAAGACCTACTCACCCTTTAAAAAAGCTCTGTTCTTCCTGAAGCATTCTACTTCTCAGGGGGAACTTTGACAACACAAGAATCCACACAGTCTTCTCAATTGTATTGAGAAAAGAGAAGACTTCCATCAAAATCTTCCTTCCTATTGTAATGGGTTATAGCTCCCATAAAAAGTTAGTTTGGCTGACAAGTCTCCCTCTGAAAGACTTAAAGTTTATTTTTGGGCACCTGATCAAAGCCTGAAGGGTTTCCTGATCTACCTGAACCAGATCTTGTGGTGGCAGTAACTAGATCAAAACCTGCTAGTGGATTCCTACTAAGTGTGGTAGAAGAGTGGATGTACCCAAGTTTAGGGGAACCACTATAAACTTATTGTGTCGTCTAGTTGCTCCTTTTCATTTGTTTTTGCTTTGCTTGTTATTGCTGGAATTGTTAGCTTAGTTTTCTTATTCTTTAACTAATATATGGTATCACTATATTTACTCTGATATAATATAGAAAAAGTGCCAAAGGTTTAGTACTCTATTCACCCCTCCCCCCCCTCTAGAGTAATCTGATCTAACACACTCCTTTCAAGGTCTACTTTTGCAATAAATGATGTACAAAAGGCAAGCAATGCCATTTGTCGTTTACTGTTCACTTCCCATAATATTTGAAATTCTGCTAACGTTAACACCTGTGGACTTAGTCAAATTCAAACAATTCAGCATAGGCATTGAGTGAAGGCTTGTAACTCAAAGCCCAAACACTTAGTCAATTATCTGCTGACACTAGGCGTTTAGTGACCAGTCATTACACAAAGAATATAGACTTTAGTTGTCTAACAGATTAGGCATTGAGTGAACCTTCATTACTCAATACATTTGGACTTAACTGTTTTTCTCTGTATGAAGGCGTCGAGTGAAGCTTCTGCATTAAACGCTTTCTGCCTTTGCCCACCATCTTGCTAAGGTGTTGAGTGAACAGCGTTCACTCAACGCTTTTGTACTTAGTTGATTTTCGGTTGAGTTGGCATTGAGTAAACTGTCTTCACTCAATGCTTCTGGACTTAGACATATTTTTTGTCTACATCTTCTGTGTCTTTGACAGCATGAGCTCCACTCAATGCTATTGGCTCTGGGCATTGAGTGAACTGCCTTCACTCAACACTTCTGGACTTAACTAGATTTCTATCTTATCAATGCTGGGGATTTGACTATCTTGTATTTACTTAATGCTTCTAGCCATCTAGCATTGTATGAACTGCCTTCAGTCAATGCCTGTGGACTAAGATAAATTTCTGTATTGTTAGAATTCTTCCATATATCCACCTATCATAAAACTTATAGCTTGCATCAGATACAAACATGTGTATACAATTGTCCTATATGTCTTCTTCAAATTTGGGACATTGTGATCAATGAACCCAACAATCTCCCCCTATTTCAAGAAGTCAAAACCTTAGACAATGATATACACCAACATATATGCAGCAGATATAACATTGTAGAAGAAAGTACAGAAAATGTATACACAACCAAAACTATGATTTTCATTAATAGAAGTCAAGTTTTAGCAGTGTGTATAAGACATCAGCCCTTTAAGAAAGAAAAGAGACTTTTTTAAGTTTCCAGTTCTCTTATCACAATACCCCTTCTTGGCTTCTTGACTGTTTTCCTTGCTTTCTCTTCTGATTTCTTTTATTTCTGCCTCTGAAAGTAACGATATGGTTTTGGGAAATACTTGATAGGCTCCACAACATCTGGCGGTATAGTGCCTAACCAATTGTCCTTTTTGAACTATCATCTATCCTTTTCATTCTTCTCAAGATTGGCCCACTCTAGGGAGTTGTGGAGCTTTCCCCTTTCTATGTTCTTATTCTTGACAAGATCCTAGCCAGAATGAATTGTGTTCCTTGATTGAGGACTCCACTGTTCACTGTCTATCTAGATGGTCAAAACTAAGGGTGAAATGGTTCTTGACTTTGAGCAAATGATCATCTAGAACTTGAGCACAAGCATGCATCCTTCTTTTAAGAATATTTTTATGTTTTTCCATAAATTCTTTTTATGCATTATGGATAGCTAGCATATTGTTGGCAGTGATGGTCTGATTTTCTACTATCCTAATCTGGATGTTACTGATTTCATTAAGCTTTCTTTCAGTGAAGGTGACTGCAGGAGTTGCTCTCAAGAAGAATTTGACAGGCTGGGCCTTTAGTAGATTAACCTCAAATCTTTTAGATTTGGTCTCTATTGCCAGATCATTTCTGAGATTGTTTATGGAGTCATCCACAAAGTTCTCTAGTTGTCTTCTCAGTTCATCCAGTAATCCATTCAGTTGAGCAAGGAAGACTTGGGACATCTGATCACTCTAATAGGATGTACCTTCATCACAAATGTATTGTTGCTCTGGCCTGACATCTTCTATTGCATCTGAGTCAACCTTTTCAAACTCAGAAGAATGTTGATTGGCATGGTTATGACCAACAACATTCCCTTCCTCATACTCAGAGGAGTCAATTTCATAGACTGTACATTGAGCAGGGAGTTCAGTGTGAACTTCCACCTCAATCTCTATAATGTCCCTAGGGACATTCAAATCTAATGTTCTGTTAAATTCAGTATCTTTCTCTGTAGACTCACCAGGTTGATCAGTATCAAAAGAATTCTGAAAATTCCTTTGCACAATCTATAGATGCTCCCCCTCAGCAAGAACTTCTTCCATGATTTGCTCTAGAAGTTGCACCCCCTCACTTAGAGGACTGTATCTACCTTGTTGATCTTGGTCTATGGGAGCAGTTTCTTCTTCAATAGGAGCTAGAGTTTTGACAGTCTCCCCCTCAATCTATGCAGAAATCTTGGTGACAATCTCCTCAGCCACCATTTCAGCAACCTCAACTTGAGGTATATCCATGATATCCTCAACAACAAGTTCTTCAAACTGAGTTCTGCATACTTGAATCATTACTGCAGGTTTAGAGTAAAATGATACATGAGCACTTGTATCTCTCCTTGTTTCTTCAGTAGACAGAGAAAGTTGAGGATCAAGAGGCTCTTCCTCAGCCTGTTCTGATGAGCTACTGTCAGTAGTTTCCTCTGGAATTGGAACTGCTTTCTTCTTCTTCTTGGCAACAGTCTGAGAATGAGTCAATAGAACTCTGTCCCATCTGTCAATCATTTTTAAGTCCATCCTCGTCATGTGATGGATCTTTGTTCCTAGCCTTATATTAAGGATCCCTAGAAAACTCTTTAGCATAAATAGAGAAAGAATCCTTCCAATGTTTAGGTTTACTATACAGTCAACTATTCTTTGAAATAGTATCTTTCCCCAATCAATCTTCTTGGATAGGATAATCCTTGCCATTAGTTCAAACATTCTCTTGGAGATCTTGTCATGTGAGCCAGTCTTGCACAATAGAGATTTTCCAATTACATCATCCAGGAGTTTTCCCTTGAGATTCAACACCTTCCTTAGAATCAATCCAGTGGTGTGTTTAGAGAATCCACACCACTTTAGTGCAGATTTGATATCAGTCTGATTCAGTTCATCTTCTTCATCTGACTCTTTGAACTTGGGCAATTGTAGTGCCTTGCTCAGTCTCTTAGGGGTTATCTTAATCTTATTATCACTGATGAAGACCCTTATTTTACTAAATGATGAGTCAACTTTATCATTTGAGTAAAACTCAAGTCCCTCTCGCTTCCACAGCAAACTGGGCTCAGATAGAACAAATTCTAGGTCAGCGACCTGAAGTAGGTGGAGAATCAACTGTACATCCTCAGGCGCATCCTGGAATCGATTTCGCACCAGCTCTGAACCCTCGAACAAGAAATCCAACCCTTTCGGTGCCATTTCTTCTGTAAATTGCTAAAGATAATCCAAGCTTTTGTCGATTCGTCACAAGTGGCAGAGAAGGGCGAGGAACAATGTATTTTGCTTTACACACACAACATTTTATTTATAGTGATTTCTATTTTTAGAAGGTGGAGAGGCACGTACCTGTTTATGATCAAGAAATGATCAACAATTGGGATTTATTCTGTAACTTTGCCGCAAAATAGACTCATTGGGAGCTTGCTTTAACTCGACACTCTTGACTCGTGTAGTTCATTCAACGCACTCGACTCCTGAGCACTTAGACTCAGCGCACTTGACGCCTAATCTTGTCTCAGCGCACTCGACACCTGGACACTTAGTCTATTTCTCTTTTATTTATCCTGCAGGGATTAAAACTACCTACAATAAGCAAAAACTATATGGAGAGCTAGTAGAGCTGGGCTAAATTCAACATACCCAATTCAAATTTGAAGTTGTTGAAATTTTCTTCATCTAGTGGCTTAGTGAAGTTGTCAACCACTTGCTTATCCGTGGGGACAAAATAAAGACTGATGTCTTCACTTTCCACATTCTCTCTAATAAAGTGATACCTAATCTCTATATGCTTAGTCCTGCTGTGAGAGTTAAGATTCCTAGCAATAGAGATTAATCTAGTTTAATCACAATATTATGGAGTGTTACTTAGCTTTAGGTTGTAATACTGGAGCTAGTGTTGGATCCATAGTAACTGAGTATAACAACTTCCTGCTGATATATTTTCTAACTCTGCTGGTTATATTGCAATTCTAGTTTGCTTCTTGCTGCTCCAAGATATAAGTCTTACACCCAAGAACTGACAAGAGCCTGTAAAAATTTTCTTATACTCTCTACAGCCTGCAAAATCTACATCTGAATACCCAGTTAGCTCAAAATCACTATTCCTAGGGTACCAAAGGCCAATATCTAGTGTGCCTTAAGATATCTCAGAATTCTTTTAGGAGTAGAATAGTGAGACTCCTTATAGTAAGCCTAGTATCTAGCACACACACATATATCATACATAATGTCGGGCCTACTTGCAGTAAGATAGAGGAGGGAGCCAACTATGGCTCTATATATGGTTTTATTAACAGGTTTTCTTGATTCATCCTTATCTATTGACATGTTTGACCCCATGGGAGTTTTCAATATGAAGGCACTCTCCATACCAATTTTTTTTAATTAACTCCCTAGTGAACTTAGACTGAGAGATGGATAATCCATCCTCAGAATGTCTTACTTAGAGGCCCAAGAAGTACTTGAGCTCACCCATAATGCTCATCTCAAATTTCCCTTGCATAAGTTTGGCGAACTTCTTGTAAAGGTTATCATTAGTAGACCCAAAGATTATGTCATCTACATAAATTTGGATTAGTATGATCATACCCTTGGATTCCCTTAGGAATAGAGTCTTGTCTATCTTTCCCCTTGAGAATTTATTCTCATTAAGAAAGCTAGACAGGGTCTCATTCCATGCCCTAAGGGCTTATTTCAACAAATACAAAGCTTTCCTAAGTCTATAAACATAATCAAGAGAGTTAGGAATAATAAAACCGGATGGCTGCTCAACATAGACTTCTTCTCTTAAGTCACCATTTGGGAAGGTTGACTTCACATTCATCTGGTAGACTTTGAATCCTTTGTGGACAGCATATGCAAGGAATAGTCTGATGGCTTCTAGTCTAGCTACTAGGGCAAATGTTTGATAAAAATCAATAACTTCTTCTTGTCTATAACCCTTGGACACCAGTATAACTTTATTCTTAATTATAACACCATTTTCATCCAACTTGTTCCTGTAGATCCACTTGGTTCCAATGATGTTATGTCCTTATGGTTTGGGAAGTAGCTTCCAAACCTTAGATCTCTTGAACTAGTTCAGTTCCTCTTACATTATCATAATCCAATATTGGTCTATGTTTGCATCTTCAAATCTCTTGGGCTCAACTTGAGAAAAAAATCTAGAGTACATAGCTATGTTAATGCTTTTGCTCCTTGTTGTAACCACTTGGCTAGCATCTCCAATAATCTGATGTCTGTGATGATCCTTTAGACATCTAACTGCTTGAGGCAATCTCTCTTCAACATCATTGACTTCAATGGTTAGATCCTGCTGAGATTAATCCACATCATGTGTGACTTGTCCTCCTTCTGAAATGCATACTCCCTAATCTTCATAATGGGAAGTAGGAGGAGCATCATTGATGGTTAGTTTTTCCATCACCTATTTTATACTTGTAGATCTAGATGAGGAGCATGGTAGCACACTGTTAATCATAGAAGATTCATCAAAAACTACCTTTACAAACTATTCCACAACTTGATTTTTCAAGTTGTATACTTTATATGCTTTTCTCTGGTTGCTGAACCCAACAAATATTCATTCGTAGGATTTGGCAGCAAACTTAGTAAGATATGACTTCCCATTATTGAGCACATAGCATTTGCTACCAAAGATCCTGAAATAAGCAATTTTTGGTTTTCTGCCTTACATGATCTCATAGGGGGTCTTCTTGTTATATTTGTTAACAGAAGCCTTGTTCAGGACATGACATGCAGTATTTAATGTCTCAGCACAGAAGTATTCTGGGAGATATGTATCACTTAGTAGTATCCTTCCAGCTTCTATGAGAGTTCTATTTTTCCTCTCAGCTATCGCATTTTGCTAGGGTGTTCTTGGAGAAGAAAATTCTTGGATAATCCCTTGTGTTTCACAGAATTTTGTCATGCCATCAGACTGAAATTCAGTGCCATGGTAACTTCTAATTTTGACCACAGAACTATCCAATTCATTCTAAATTTTCTTGACAAAGGCCTTAAGATGTCAAGGGCTTCATATTTTCTCTTTAAGAAGAAGACCCAAGCAAACTTGGAGAAGTCATCTACTATTACAAGTGTATATACTTTCCTACCTAGACTATGAACTGGCATAGGACCAAACAAGTCCATATGCAGGAGGTATAAACACCTCATAGAGTCCTTGGCCCCAATGGTCTTAAAAGAAGCTTTGGTCTGCTTGCCCTTTTGGCATGTAGAGCAAATGTCATCCTTGGTGCATTTCATTTTTGGACCATTTCTGACTAGCTCTTCACGAATAGCTTACTAATGGTCTTATAGTTTAAGTGAGCAAGTCTCTTGTGCCATTGTAAACTGTATGAGACTTTCTCATTAGCAACTAAACATATAAGAGAGTCTTTACTTAAACATAGAAAGTTTAAACAATAAACATTTCCACTCATAGTGCCTATCAAGATGACCTTTTGGTCACTCGACCTCTTAATTTGACACTGATCCTTATGGAATACAATGATATAGACAAGATCATACAGTTGACTTATGCTAATAAGGTTGTGTTTCAACCCTTTCAGAAAATACACTTTTGAGATTGAGATTGAGATTATGCCCTTGGTAATCATATGATATCCCTTAGTGACTCCTCTGTCTGAACCTCCAAAGATAACTTTAGGTCAAATCTTCACATGAGTGTAGTCCTTTAAGTGACATCCTGTTCCAGTAATGTGCATGGAACATCCACTGTCCAAGTACTATATAAGAGTATGGGTACTTGGACTAACCTGCAAAATATATTTTAGTTAACCTTAAGACCCCAAGAGGGTTTTGGTGCTTAGTGCATGTTAGTCTTAAATTGAGCATGTCTACCTCAATCTTTTCTGACAAGAAAACTAAATCTATCCCTAGGCACATTTAGATTGTGCCAGCAATCTATAGCAAAGTGACCCACTTTACCACAACACCAACTCTCATGGATATTGTATCTCCTCTTCTAAACTGCACTTGTGGACATGCCAAAAACAATCTGTTTAGAAGGGAGAGCAGCAACCCTCTTCAAGTTTCTCTCAGCAAGGATCTGACTGAAAGTAAGTCTGTAAGTAGATGTACTTGGCTTACTTTGAATACCACTAACAACAGTTTTCTTTGCAGTAGACAAATTATTGATGGCATCCGAGATAACCAAGTCAGGCTTTCTAACTGACTTACCTATGTTTTGAGAGTTTGCTGGAAGAGCTTGACCACAGGACACTGCCTTATTCTTTAGTGATGGTGGAAGGGGTACCAAAGGTAAATGGTCCATGATGGGCCATCTAAATTTCCTCATGTGGGGCCTTAAAAGTACTCATCCCCTTGCCATACCTTCCACCATAGTTGTGAACATTTTTGTTCACAGTTTTGGATCTTCCAATCAACCAGTGACCATAGATACTTTCTTGGTCATACCTATTTGATGGTAACACTACTTTCTCAAAAGAGATGGGAGGCTGAATTGGAGCTTTGTCTTTCCCTTTGGAATGGCCAACTCTAGGGTTCTCCTTGAATCCCAAACACCTCATATCCTTTTGAGAGGTGATGGACTCTATCAGGGGAAACACGGTATTGGGCTTTGAATATTTAGCCACAATCCATTTATCCCTTTGGAGCTTCTTTCAAGATCCATAATGATTGTGTTATTATGGCTAATGGTCCTAATCTTGATGATTGTGATGGCCTTCAGTTGGCTGACTTCCCTCATCTTCTGATCCAGCAAAGATGTTGAGTCAAACTGCAGGGAGGCAGCTAGCTATAGGGAGATAATCTCCTAATCTTATTTCTTAGCCAACCTTTTGCTTCTCTTCAAAGAATCCAGAAGGGCACCATACTTGTCAATCAATTGAATGACATATTTCTCATATTCTGACCCATCTTCATCACAGGAAAAGATGCGTCAGAATTAGGACTAGTTTCATAGTCTGAACAAGAAGAGGAGCTGGATAGTGAGTATACCTTATCTGCACCAAGCTGATCCTGGATGGATCCTTCATTTGTTATGGCCATGAAACCATAGAAGCCACTGTCATCTTCATCCACCTCATCATCACTTTCTATATGTGATAAAGGGGCACCGATACCTATCCTTGAAGCAGGATAGTCTTCATATTTATCAGCAATAGTAGCAAACAGCCATATGTAGGCTTCTTCCTATTCTTTAGAATTTGAATAAGCTGAGTAACTCTGACTCCAGCTATTCTCATTTTTGGAAATGAAGGACCTTTCCTTCTTTCCCTTGTGTTGGTGGTGGTGCTTCTTCTCCATAGATTTCTTCTGCTCTTTCCTCTTGACTGGACAATCATAAATGACATGCCCATTCTTGCTATAGTAGTAACAAAAAACATTAAAGAAAACTATTTACTGGGTTTAGTGTCATACCTATCTCCCTTAGAGAACTTCTCCTCAGCCTTATTGCGGTCCTTCTTGTGATGAGCAGAGGAGGAAGACCCGTTCGTCCTCTGCTTCCTCATCATCATCTTCTGGAACTGCCTCGAGAAGGCAGCAAACTCCCCATCTTACATGTTGCTGTTAGATAAACTTGACTCAGAACTGTCTGAATTAATTGGCTTTCTTGGGGGGAGTGGCAATCCTGTCCTTGCTCTTCTTAGAGCAATCAAAATTGAAGGCCACTGTCTTCTCCTTGGCTTTATATCTGTTGGTGGTCTCCTCCTCCTTTCTAGCAGATAGCTGAATCTCATAAGAGATCATCTTCCCAAATAAAGTATGTGGAGGAGTTTTAGCTAGCTTAGATACCTATTTGATGGCACAGATCTTGGTTTCCCAGTCTCTGGTTAGAGATTTGAGGGAATTGTCATTCAGCTCATAGTTGCTGAATACCCTTCCATAGGTCCTTAGCTCATTCACCACTCTAAAGAATTTCTCATAGCATTCAGCTATGTTGTCTTTCTTGGTCTGCCTGAAGGCTTCATACTCTTGATTAATTATAGATTTCATGTCATCCCTAACTTCTGAAGTGCCTTCCATATAGATAACCAGAGTGTCCCACATTTCCTTGGAAGTTTTTCCGTATATAAGATTCTGGAATGTAGAGTCATCAATGGCACTGATAATTATGTTATGTGACTTTTTGTCCATGATAGCTAGAATGATCTCATCCTTGGTCATCTCTGAATATTTCTTAGGTGTCTGGATAGTGTCATCCATAACTGAAATATTCATGGGGATGAAGGGTCCTTCATGTATAGTGATGAAGATCCTGGGGTCAGATGCTTCCATGAATAACCTAACCCTTTCCTTCCAGATACCAAAGTTATCCTTCCTGCATATTGAAAGCTTCATGGAGCCCAACTCCTTATGGTTCTCTCCTGAACCCATAAGGATATTCATAGCAACTCTTGGAGATCATCTCAAACTGTTAAGTTCTTTTTGAGTAACCTCCCTGTGATAACACTTAAAAGTCTTTAGTTTCAAGAGTAGCTAATCACCTAGAGGGGGTGAAAAGGTTTTTAGGCCTTTTTAAACATTCTCTGTTCTTTGGTGTTGTGATTTATTTTAAGTTAGCTTTCAATATTACGCAACCTGCACACAAGTAATTTATAGTGGTTCCCCAGATTATGGGTACATACAATGTCCCTCCCTCCTCTCTTACAGATTGTTAGATAAGGTAACTTCTCCAACCTTAGCTCAATATGTTTACAACTCAAATACCTCAGGATCTCTAAGAATCCTCCAAGTCATACCTCTGACCTAAGGCTATACCACTCAGAGCAAGCAATGCTCCTACAACTCAGTGATCCACAGATCACCTACCTCAAACTTTTCTCAAAGTCTTACAGCTCAGGCTAGTAGGATAGCCCTACAACTTAGATAAAATGACTCTCCTACCTCAGATCTGAACCAGATCCATCAACTCAGGGACAAAGGCCCAACAACTCAAATCTACACAAGGATCTTACCTCAGGCACACAGGCCCTACCACTCAGCCTTTATGATTTATGCTTACAACTCAGATCCGTCAAGATCCTACTAAATGAAATGGTTATTGTTGATGTAATACACTAGATAAACAAACTCTTTGTCTTTCTCTTCATAAACTAAGATGTCTCAGTCCTTTCTTCACAGCTCCAGGAATTTATCTTCAAGAGTAGTTCTGCTTCGGCTGCGAAGACACTACAGCTAGGGTTTGCTTGTGCTGTAACTTCTAACTCAGAGAGAAAGCACTCTGAACTTGGTAATGAAAATCAGAATATCAGCAACTATCTTTCTTGAACTTTCAGATTAGTAGAATGAACTACTTCTCCAAGCTCTACAACTTAGTCGAGAGGAAGAAGATGAAGTTCTTCTTATTCCAAAAGTTGATTTCTCCTTCTTTGATCTCGTCTTTTCTATCCCACAGTCTAACGGTTCTTTGAGCATTGGGACCACCATGAGTTAGTAGTTGCAGGTCTACTTTTGCATTAAATGATGTACAATAGGGAAGCAGAGCCATTTGTCGTGTACTGTTCACTTCGCACAACATTTGAATTTCTGCTGATGTCAACACCTGTGGACTGAGACAAATTCAGAAAATTTAGCATAGGCATTGAGTGAAGGCTTGACACTCAAACCAAAACACTTAGTTAGTTTTTTGCATACACCAGGTGTTGAGTGATCAGTCATTACTCAATAAATATAGACTTTTAACTGCTTAACAAATTAAGCATTGAGTGAACCTTCATCACTCAATGCATTTAGACTTCACTGTTTTTCTCTATTTAAAGGCATTGAGTGAAGCTTCTGCACTAAATGCTTTTTGCCTTTGCCAACCATCTTGTTGAAGCATTGAGTGAACAACCTTCACTCAACTCTTCTATACTTAGTTGAATTTCTTGTTGAGTTGGCGTTGAGTGAACTGCCTTCACTCAACGCTTCTGGACTTAGAAAGATTTTCTGTCTACATCTTTTGTGGCTTTGAAAGCATGAGCTCCACTTAATGCTATTGGCTCTGGGCGTTGAGTGAACTGCATTCACTCAACGCTTCTATACTTAACCAGATTTTTTCCTTAGCAATGTTGGGGCTGTGGCTGTCTATTCTTTACTCAATGCTTCTGTCCCTCTAGCGTTGAGTGAACTTCCTTCATTCAATGCCTGTGGACTTAGATAGATTTCTGTCTTGTCAACATTCTTCCATGTGTCCACTTCTCATTGTTACTTTGATAACCTGTCTAATCAGTGTAACAAGTAACTACATGCATACATAGAACTTATAACATTCATCAGATACAAACATGTGTATACCATTGTACTATAGACCTTCTTCAAATCTTGCACATTGTGATCAATGGACCCAACAAAACCCTAAGTTGCAAAAAGTCTTTGCCAGTAGAGAGAGAAACAACCTCATTATCTTCAAGCATAATCATCTAAAGAACAATCTTTCAAAAATCTTGATAAAGAAGAAGATCTCTTCAAGTGTTCACATAATACAGCCTGCTCATAATCTTAAGAACATCTCCTGTTGTTGTACTAAAGAGAAGTTGTTTGGTGGAACAGTTAAAGAAAAAGACTCTAGAACTTTTGTTCCTGAGTCATTGTAACTCTCATTAAATCTTTATTGTAATATATCACTGAGATCTGAGTGTAGGCCTAATTTATAAAGGCTAGGTATAAGTCTTTTTCCACAAGTTTGGGGTAGGATTCCTGTAGAGGATATGAGATCGGCCTATATTATAAAGGCTGAGGTAGGGCTTACTTGTAAATAAGAGGTAGGAGACTTGCTATTATCTCTATGGTAGGACTATGAGCAGTCTGAGTTGTATGAGTGAAAGCACTCTAAGCTGTAGGATACTTGGAAGGATCTGAGTAAGATCTCTTTATTAGAGTGTTTGGTGGGTTGGTTGAATCTAGCTCACTGCTAGATATATGAAGGGGGATAGTGGGTGTACCCTAGATAAGGGAACCACTATAAATTGCTTGTGTGTCTTGTGTGACCATGAAAGCTAATAACCTAACAACAACACATCAAATAAAATCTAAAAAAGGTTCAAGAGACTTAAAAGATACCTATTTATGCCCCCCCCTCAAGGTGTTTAGATATCCTTAAAAGACTTTCAAATGGTATCAAAGTGATGTTGTTCAATAAAGGCCTAAAAGTTTGAACAAGATCTGCAATGATAGTAAGAGTTTATCATCATGACTTCTGGTGAGAACCATGAAGAGCTGGGCTCTATGAAGCTTCCAATCTTATAGAAAGGAAAACTTTGGAATATAGAGGGAAAGGGTGAGGTTTTTCATGGATGCCTAAGTCCCTAGAATCTTTATTACAGTGGAAGAGGGACCTTTCATTCCCATGATGTTCTCAGCTATAGATGCCAACTTCAAGAACCCAAAGAAATACTAAGAGATGACAAAGGATGAGGTAGTTCTGGCTACCATGGACAAGAGAGATAAGAATTTTAAAGTCATTGTTATAGATGACTCAACCTTTCAGAACCTTATACACTACAAGACTGCAAAGGAAATGTGGGACTCTCTGATTATCTACATGGAGGGGACTGAAGAAGTGAGGGATGATAGAAAATCCATCCTAAATCAACAGTATGAGTGTTTTAGACAAGATAATAAGGACTCCATTGTTGTATGCTATGAAAAGTTCTTTAGAATTATAAATGATCTAAAGACTTATGACAAATAGTTCTCCTACTATGAACTAAATGACAAATTTTTGAGGCCACTCAACAAAGAGTGGGACATCAAGATCTGTGACATAAGGGAGGTAGGCAACTTAGCCAACACACTGCCATAAAATCTATTTGGCAAGTTGTTGTCACCTTAACTTTATCTGAACTCCAGAAAGGCTGAAGAAGATTCCATGAAGTCATTAAGTAGGGAGAAGTTTGTTGCCTACAAAGCTAAAACCTCTAGAAGGAGAAGGAGAGGAATCCTTCTCCCCCCAAGAAGGGTTGTTGAGTCAGAAAGCTCTACACCCAGCTCATTATAAGCTTAGTTGTTTGATGGAGAACTAACCTTGTTCTCCAAATAGTTGAAAAAGATGCTAAGTAGAAGGAGACAATGGAAGAATAATGCCATAACTGTCTCAAGCTCAAGGAAGCCCCAAGTTAACCATGACAGATCCAAAAAATAACCCACTAGGGAAAGGTATGCATTTAAATAAAAAACCAATTTAAAACTGAAATTATTTGTTCCTATTGCAATAGGTCTTGACATGTCATTGCTGACTGTCTTGTTAAAAGAAAAGAGTGCAGGTGGTGTGATGATAAGAAATATCATAAGGACAAAAAGGTGGACAAGAGTGTTGGGTATTATTTCCACAATCAACCTGATTTGAAGAAGGGTTCCCTTAAGCTAAAATGAATTAAGATTGTATTTGATGTTGTGTGTTTAGTTATGTGCTTGTAGGACTATATTGCTAAGTACACACCAATGTCAGGATACAGTGGGTCAATAAACACATGAATATACATTGTAATCTTTCATTGTGTAGATCAATATGTTGACTCACGTATAATCTCTCTATTGGGGTGTACTTTTATCCCAAGTGTATTAGAAGAATTAAGGAAGGAAAAAGACTTGGAATCAGAAGAACAGAATTTTACCCAAGTAAAATTCATCGAGTATCGTAAGGGATATTCGTTGAATTCGTCGAGTATACTCATAGATACCCGTCGAATTCGTCGTGTATACTTACTGTCACTTGTCGAATTTTTTATTTTTACTTCAGGTAAAATCTCCGAGAGTTGGAAAATTTATTAAGTAAAAATCGTCGAGTATCATCAAGTATACTCGTCGAATTCGTCGAGTGTATCTTCCGATACCCATCGAATTCATCGAATATACATGTAGATAGACGCAGGATTCGTTGAGATTCATTGGGTATACCTTTGAGTTTCTGAATTTTTTTCTCTAGAATTTTCTAAGTCAAATTCGCCAAATATCGCTTAGCACATGCGTCAAATTTGTCGAGTCTATCAGCTGATACTCGTCAAATTCGTCGAGTATGTCAGTCGATACTCGTTGAATTCATCGAGTTGGTCTTCTGCAAAGCGTCGAAAGATAAATTCGATCAGGCTGATTTTCTCCAAGTGTTTTTTGTCGAGATTCATATGCATTTCGACGAGTATACACAGCTATACTCGACGATACTCGACGAATTATACTTAGGGTTATTTTCTTCCTAATTTCAAATTTCTTGTTCGTTCTTCTTGATCGCCATGTACAGTAATCCACGACTTTCCCGATATGGTATATCTTTTCTAGCCGCTGCAAAGGAGGATTCCTATATATATTTAGGGTGGATTTTTCATCAACCTTAATCGTGCTCAAATCAAGAATCTTCCCGAACGAAGAACGTCTGCGGCTCCCGTACACTATTTCGCAATTTTGGCTCGACTGATGACTGTGCTGCATGATTCAATCGTCTTTAACCTAATTGAAAGGATCATTGTTCTTAAAAGTCTCTAATTCTCTCAAATCTAGTCGATCCGTGATCAAAGTCTTCAAAGCATTTAGATTTTTTGTGTTCTCCAAGATATTAAAGATCAACCTATTAGAAGAATGACAGATTGAAGACTATAGATCTGAATAGGATTACTTGTAATCTTTATTGTGTAAATCTTTCTTTATATTTGTAAGAGGTTTTTCCCCCTGAGTTGTAGATATATGTTTGGATCGAGTTGTAGATCCGTATTTGGATCTAGTTATAGGAGAGTTTGTTCTCTGAGTGGTAGGAGCGTTGTCTCTGAGTTGTAGGAGTTGAGGCTCTGAGGTGTAAGATTTGTTTAAGTTTGAGAAAAGTGAAGTAGTTAAATCTAGCCCTTCGTGGTATATAGGCGAGGCGGGACAGTGGCCGTACCCAACTCGGGGAACCAATATAGATCTATGTGTTATGTGTGCTTTATTTTTAAGCTATTTTTATTCCGCGAAAAGACACAGACCTCACATATTCACCCCCTCTAGGTGATTTAGGGAGACACGACATACTTTCAATTGTTATCATAGGGGTATTGTTCGATATAATGTTAACACCTTGAACAAGATATCCCATCTAATTGTCTAGTGATCCCGCACAGTTGCTATGGACAGAAGCAAGGATATGTCTTCGATGAAGTTACCTGTGTGCACAAAATAGAACTTTCCTATATAGAAATAACGAGTCAGATTCTTCATGGAGGCGGCAGATCCCAGGATATTTCAGATTGTTGAAGAAGGACCTCACATTCCTACGCAGTCGTCTACTCCGAATCCGACTTTCATGATCCCCAAGAAGATGATGGATTTGACTAAGGATAAAATTGCCTTGGTCTCTTTGGATAAGAAGGCGAAGAATATTATAGCCAGTGCAGTGGATGATTCAATGCTTTAAAATTTATTTCACTGCAAATATGCCAAGGAGATGTGGGACTATCTAGTTATGCTCATGGAAGGAACCGAAAAAGTTAGAGACGATCGTAGATCTTTGCTGAATCAAGAATACCAAGCGTTCAAGTAAGGTACTAATGATACATTTGCCGACTGCTTCGAGAAATTATTCATGATCGTCAATGGGCTCAGAAACTACGACCACACCTTCACTAATGGTGAACTAAACGATAAATTCGTCAGATCCTTGACAAAGGACTAGTGTCACAACCCGCATTTTCTCCGAATTAAGAATTATTAGAGTAAGAGAAAACACGCGTCATGATGCCACGTCAAGCAGGGGATAACTGCTGACGCTCAGGCAAAACCACCTACCAACTTAATGAAGGAAAATCATGTGATTAATGATTAGAAAATCAGTTTTATTTTAGAGGCCGTATCCCCCGGCTTAGTGGATTACCTAGTCCACAAAAGAAAACTATATTTAAACGCTGCGGAAAGAAAATACTTTATCAGGTTTGACATCCTAAGGAGCACATAAGGGTCCCAAGAGAACCACTCATGCTATGCAAGACCCTACATTTAATTTATATAATATATAAGAAAATGGTCTTTATACGTGATTTGGAAAATAGTGATTACGTTTTATAAAACATGTTGATCATGAGCTTTATTTATAATAATAATTATAGTTTAAAAATAACTAGCAACCTAGCATAAAACCTTCTTAGGGCAAGTAGACTATCTCCAAAAAACGGTAGCAGCATAAGTAAATATATCCAGTACAAAGATAACAACTACCAGTGGGCGCCAACAACCTGACACGAACCCACTGACACACATGTATGTCTGTAAGAAAGTACTGAAAAACTACCTCACCAACACGGCAAACGGAACTCCAAAGTCCAAGAGACCACCAACACCACCACTGCAAACTAGCCACCCAACTGGCTACGGCTCAGAACCTAGGGTATTCCAAAAGAAAATAGAATACCTCAGCAAGCTAAACAAAGTAAAAACTGCATGAAAGAGTCAACCAAAGGGGAAAAGTAACCGAAAAACATGCAGTAGAAAGAGTCACCACTGTCCAAAATAGGACAACAAGAAAAGCACTACGTGCGAGGAAACAGCAACAACCCAGCCCAGGAACAACATCCTGCCGGGCCTACTAGGCTACCAAGAGCCCAAAGTGCTGCAAACTACCAAGGAAGAAACTTCTAACACCCTAAACTGTGGGAGGTGGTAGTAGCAAAAACAAACAACGAGGAACCGGATTGGAGGCAAACTCAGTCCCACCATCCACCATGTCCAAGTCAACAAGCTCGAGGGTCTACACGTGAAAGCACAAGGGACCTTCCACCCACATGCCAAGCCCATACCTGGAGCAAGAAAAACATGAGTGGCCTTGGCTAAATTACACAACTCCACCCCCATAAAGAGCTACAAACCACCACTACTACCCACGACCCACGATTTGGCCATTAGGAAAGAGAAACATGGCCGACAAGGAAATTACAAATATAAACAAGGAATTCACTCGGGACCGTAAATTGAGGAAAGAGAAAAAGAAAGTGTTGAAATGACTCAACATGACGTGGCGCTGGGTCCTCTCGACACCGCATTGAGTGAGCTTCACTCACTCAACGTGCCACGCAAAGCGAACTATCACAACAATAACTCTTACATTACTACCTTAACACTACACAAAACACTCATGCCCACCTAACCTGCGTATCGACGCCAGCTAAATACGGGTGCAAAAAAGGAAATATTCAGAGCGCACGATCAGTGTCGCACGACCAGTGGTCGTGCGCACTCATCGGCTGATGATCGTGCGAAGTGAACCTGGGAAACTTGAAACCTGACAGAAAACTTAGCATAAGCGCACGATCAGTGTCGCACGACCAGTGGTCGTGCGCACTGTTGTCAGCGCTCGTGCGATAGCCGAGACAGAACTTTGGAGAAATGAATAGGTAGCCGCGCACGGATAGTGGCACACGACCAGTGGTCGTGCGCCCTAACGTTTGATGACCGTGCGCGGGTAACCTGTACCGTTTGGGATTTCCCGAACGACACCGGAACGCGCATCACATTCTCCCGACACTGCGAACCACAACTACGACACACCGAAAATGGCCTACGGCACACCTAACATAATTTCTACCTATTCTACTCGTTCACCACCACCACACAACTATGCCAAATCGTTTGAAACGGAAACCGGAGACAGAAATGGTAGAAACGAGTAGGATGCATGAATCGAAAGAAAAAAACAACTTGGCAAGGGCGAGAACACCACTTGCCTCGATTTCCGGCGAAGCTTGGTCGGCTTTTCCTCCTCTTCACGCACGAATCCGGCAACGAAGCACAAGGCCAAAAATCTGGACATTGCCGGCGGAAAACAAGTCAAAACCCGAAATTCAAAACCACAAGCAAGGCCACGAAACTTGGAAATCTTATCGTAGGAATGAAGGTCTTGACGAGAGCAATCCGAATCCACTCTCGGAATCGAATTCGGTCCACAAACGCTCCGGGAATCGGCGGTGGAAGGCAAGGGCTCGGCGGTTTCTCCGTTTCTCTCGTACAGGGGCGGCGGTTCTTACGTGAAGAAGATGAAGCGGGGCTTTTTTTTTATTCTAACCTAATGCTTAACCTATATATATATATATTAATATATAATAATATAATTTATAAAAGAATTATATAAAGCACCAAAACAACGCGAAAACCGAACTACCTCGGAATTCGACGAAATTCGCACCGTAGCTAAATACCCACGCTACGAACACAACGGCGAAGTCGAAATTAATTTTCGACGAACCGAACTCGAGTTATACCCCAAAAAATCCAAACACCAACATCCCCCCGAGAGGCCACACCGGGTCACCCAAAACGAGTCGGCTTGCTAGGGAGATCTTGCCAACAGGCTACAGAATAGGGCACTCAGTTCTAAGGAGCTAAACCACACTCCACAAATGGCACAAGCCACAGAAACGCGTCATTGTAATGCCAAACGAGAATAAAAATAAACGCAGAAAAATTGGGGGCGTTACAGTCACTCCCCCTAAAAGAAAGTTTCGTCCCGAAACTTTACGCACAACACTCCTACTAAAGAAGGAAAAGTAACCAATAGGAGTTACACGAAGGGAAACATACCGATCAAATCAGGGAAACAGGTGAGGGTAAGCCCTCCTCATGGCCGACACTAGCTCCCAAGTCGCGCTCTCCAAATCCTGATTTTTCCACAGAACTTTCACCATCGGTATGGACTTCTTTCGCAGCACTCGCTCTTGAGTATCCAAAATACGAACTGGCACCTCAACAAAAGAGAGGTTGGGCTCCAACTGGGGCACAACGTCCAAGACCTGCCCACTACTGCGCACACACTTCCGCAATTGGCTAACATGAAAAACATTATGTACTCCTGGGAAGTTTACTGGCAAACCCAATCTATAAGCTGACACGCCAATCCGTTCCAAAATCTCGAACGGGCCCACATACCTTGGGTCCAATTTGCGATTCTTACCAAACCTCTTTACACCCACCATTGGGGAAACCTTAAGAAATACAAGGTGAAAGTGAGGGTAAGATCTATCTCAACTCTAGAGGGAGGGGGGGGGGGGGTGAATAGAGTTTACTTAAAATATTTTTGAATTATTAAAATAGCACAAATTAAAATTCTATTTAAGCTATAGTGTAAAGTGCTAACAGAAACTTAAAAACTAAAAAGAAAAGGACACAGCACACAGCAGACAAATCACACAAGCAGAACCAGAAGACACAAGGAAATATAGTGGTTCCCCAAAACTGGGTACATCCACTCTTCTACCACCCTTGGTAGGAATCCACTCAGGACTGAGTTGATCAGGTGTCCTGACACCAATGAGCTTTTGATAAGGTGCTCAAAAACCAAAGCTAGATTTTTTGATAAGGTGTCTTACCACCACTGAGTTTTGACAAGGCTCTCAGAACCAGACAGAACTTTTGAAGGGAGTTCAAGAACCCTTTTACAGCAGGAAAAGAAAAAGTAAAAGTTGAGTTTGTCTTCTCTGTTCTCAATCAAATGAGAGAAGCACAAGTGGATTGAAGATGTCAAAGCTCCCCCTGAGATGTAGAGAGGTTCAGGCAGAGAAGCTTTGCAGAAGGGTGATAGGTCTTCAGAACTTTGATCTCCAGCAAAAGATTGTGATGAGATGTCTGGAGATGATGAGATTTTGAACACTTTTCAGTCAGTAAGAAGAATTTTGAAGTTGCAGTTCTGTTATTCTTCTGCTATCAGTATTCTCTATTCTGTGTTCACTCTTTTTGTCAATCTGTGTATATGTTATCTAGACTGAGAGGCAGAAGAGATGAATAATAATTTCTAAGATTCTCTTGTCCAAAAATAACCGTTGGTCAGTCATAAATGTTTTCCATAAATGGTCTTGTCTTTTAGAGGAAAGTCCAGCAAACATTCTCTGAATAATTCCTTGAAACTTGCTCCAAACGGCTGGGAGATCTTCTGCCATAAATGCTGATAATATTCAAAAACATTCCAAAGAACAGCAGCATTTGAAATCCTGAAAGCGTCGATCTCTCCAAAGAGAACGTCGATCTGAGCTCGAAGATCGTCGAACTGAGCTCAGAGATGAACCGAGATAAGCAGACAGAAATCGTCGATCTGAGCTCGAAGATCGTCGAACCGAGCTCAGCGACCTGAGAAACAGCTGAAGGAGGCATCGTCGAACTGAGCTAGACGATAGTCGAGGAGAGCTCGACGATTAAGCAAAAGCTAGCTAAAAGCAGATAGTCGATCTGAGCTCGAAGATCGTCGACCGGAGCTCGACGATTTGTTGAAGTTGAGCTCAGAGAGCGTCTAACTGAGTTCGACGATTCGTCGACCTCAGCTCGACGATAATTGCTTTAGACTTAGCTCTTCATCCTTGATCTTGGAGAGGTCTTGGGGGCAGCTTCAAAACTAAGTTCTAGACCCTAGACTCATTCTAATGTTGACCTTCTCAACTATACAACTAGGTCAACTAGGATCCTAAGACAAGCATAGTGATCCTTATCCAAATTAGTAATAGGGTGTTCCAACAATCTCCCCCTATTTGGATTAGGATTACTATTTACAGACAATCATAAAGAGCATTTAATAATACAGAAGTTAAATACAAAAAGCAGAGAGACAGCAATGCATATCACAGATAAATAGCTGCAGATATCCAAAGGTAGATGAAATGTTTGCTTACACAGATCACTTCTTTTCAGTTCCCTTTTTAAATAAGATTTCTCTGTTAGGGTTTAGGGCTTCTTTCTTGGACCTTCTGTCATCTTCTGCACCTAGAGAGGTTTGAGATCTTGGCCTTGGAACTACAGCCTCTGGGTGCAGCTTCATGTACTCTTCTGGATTGAAAAATTTCTTTGAAGCATACTTTTCCAGTTCTTTCTTTCTTTGTTCTGATAAGGTTGTAATATTGGATATTTCTTTGCCTTGTTCTCTAGCCTTCTTAATCTGATCAAGAGCAGCCAACTCTTTCATCCTAGCAGTCCAGGCCACAGGATTGTTCTCAGGATCCTCATATGGAACAGCAGGTTCATATTTGTTGAGGGATTCAGGAGCAGGAGATGTCCTTGGAGCAACTGTGTCCTTCAATTTGTAAGGGTAAGGGCCTGAAGTAGAGTCAGAATGGCCTTGTCCTTCCCTTTGATAGGGTCTCTGTCCTCTTTGATTTCCTCTATAATTACCCCTTCTGGGTTGATATCCTCTTGGATGTTGTCCCTTTTGGTAATACTTAGAATAGGATTGAGAGGAACTTTGTCTAGGAGCTGAAGCATGAGGAGCTGAGCCTGATCCAGAGTCTGGAGGAGGAGGAGGAGGAGGCTGATGTTGAGATGATCCTTTTTCATATTTGTCAAACTTTCTTTTCTTTCTTATGGCCTTTAGTTGGTTCTTGGAAAATTGCATCCATGGTTCAGTGATGGGGCAGTTATGCAGAATGTAATATGGAATGTCATTGGAGTCTTTGGCTTTAGCAGGAGGAACTGACATCATTGCTTTGCTTCTGGCTTTCCTCTTTTTGGCAATTGTGCTGGCAGAATCATCAGAATCAGTTCTGTACTGATCACTTTCAGAACTCTGAGGTTGATCATATAAAGCATCAATTCTTCTTAGATATTCTTCTTGAGCTTTGAGCTTTGCAGCAGCAGCAGGAGCAGGAGCAGGAGCAGCAGGGATAGCAGAAACAGCATCATCAGTTTCAACAACAATTTCCTCAGCATTAGGTGCTGGAATCATTTCTATGTCAGCAGCAGCAGCAGTATCAACAAAAGGAGGCACAGTGGCCTTAGTAGCAGCAACAGATACATCCACAGCCTTCCATGACTTGATATAGGAAGCAATCTGGCTGGGATTACAGACAGGTACAGGCACAATGGCCTTGGACAGATCTTCAGCAGAAATTGGAGGCAGACATCTGAGATAGGCTGTATCAAATCTGGATAGTAACCTCTGCAGATTAAGTGCAAAAGCACATCCTGAGCTTGCTGAGAGAGTAGAAGCTGGAGCTGGAGCTGGCACAATCACTTCTTCATAAGGCATCTCCCCCTGCCTTGGTTCAGAGAGAGGTGAACCAAGGCACCCAGTAGAAGGGATTGCCTGGGAGGAGGAAAAAGAATCAAGCTTGGTGGACAGCTCCTGGACTTGCTTCAGGAGTGGAGTCAGGGAGGACTCCAGCAGAGAGACCAGCTTGGGAGCTAGCAACTTATAGAGCCTGTCAGCCAGGCTAGAAAGATCTACATGCCCAAGTGAGGCTTGAGCAGAGGTAGTAGTCAAGGTGGATGGAGGTATGGTGACTGAAGCTGAAAAGGTGGAGGTAGGTGGAGTAGGGATTGTTGGTTCAGAAGATGGAATGATGGGGATAGAGAAGGTTGAGGAGAAGAGTGGGAGAGTAAAGGAGGGTATGAAGGAGGGTTGAGAGAGGATGTCAGTGAGCATTTGATGGAGGGAAGATGTCTCAGGAGGAGAAGAGGGAGAGTCATCCATGAAGGAATCCTCTAAAAGAGAGTAGGATGGAGAGGTAAGGGTTTGGTAAGAGAAGAGAGGGAGGAATACCTCAGAGGTAGATGCTGGAGGAGATGAGGCTGGTGAAGAGATGGTAATAGGGGATGACATTGGTGAGGAAATGGTAATTGGGGATGAAAGGATTATGGTGGAGACTGGTTGAGAGGAGGTGAGGGCTTGAGTATATGAGGCTTGGGTGGATATGGCTTGGGGAGAAGAAGAAGCAGGCATCTCTTATACTAGAGGAGTGACCAAAGTGGTCCTTGTGCCTGAGTGAAGTGTTGCAGCAGCCCTGGAGGGGTTTATGATCTGCCTGTCCCATTTACTGAAGAGGGCACAGGACAGCCTCTTGGATGCATTGATGAATAATCCAGAGGAGGTTAAAAGGTCAGGGCACCTTGAGTGCAGAAAGACCCCCAAGATTCTTCCAAAGCAGACTGCAGACTTGTTGATTTTCTTCTTAATCAGGGTGAAGAAGATGGAGCCCCAGTCGAGGTGCTTCTTATCCAGTAAGGCTCCCATCAGGCAGAACTGATACCTGGAGATTGTGTCATGAGCCGAGTGCTTGGCCAACAGCACCTTCCCTACTACATCAGCCAGGAACTGGAATTCTATAGCCAGATTCTTTTTCAGCAGCTTATTAGGGTTAAGGACATTATGACCCATCCTATCTAACATGGAGGCATACTCCTCTCCAGACAGATCAATGGAGTCTTCTCCAGTACTGAGTTGAAAGACTTCAGTTAATAAAGCCGGGGATAGAATTACCTGGGTCCCCTTAATGGTGCCAACAACAGTATTTTCAGACTCATCTGCTGCGGTATAACACCATTCCTTAATCTCCTCTGCTGCTATCTTCATCCTGGTAGTCATTATCTGGGTTAGCTGTTGTTCTCTGAATAGATTCAGAACATCCTTGAAGCGCTGGTCGCTTCCATCGAATGAGTTTATGTCTATGTCGAAGCCGGCATCGAACTTCATCTTGGCAATAGCAGCACTCGAATCCGCCATGTGTACCTGCAACAGAAAACCAAAAACGACCAAGCGTAGAAAATTTGGAGGGAAAAGGAAGAGAGTTGCAGAGTATGAAAGCGTAAAAAGGAGAACGACGGCTGGAAAATGAATTTATATTAGGGTTCGACGGCGAAAAAGAAAATCGTTGAGCTCAGCTCGACGAAGCGTCGATCTCAGCTCGACGATTTAGGCTACAGAGGGAATCTGAAGAGTTTTCAACAAATCGGCGAACTTCGTTCGACGATGTTGAGAAACGTCGAGCTCAGCTCGACGGCCTCTGAACAGAAGAAGAAAGAATTCTAGATCTAGCGAAGGCTCTGAACTCAGATCGACGATAGCAAAAGCGTCGATCTCTGGTCGACGATTTTTGGAAAATCGTTGATCTCCGTTCGACGATTTTTGAGAAAACGTCGAGCGCAGTTCAGAGTCTAAACTCATTCAAAAGACAGAATTTTTTTGCCTAGTCTTGGTCTGTTTTAGCTTTTCAAAATCTTGGATTTTAATTAAGACTTCCTCCATCTATCATGCCTAACTGATTTAGGAAGAACCTGTGTTTCTTTTCATCCAAGGGCTTGGTGAAAATATCTCTCCTTTGCAAATCAGTAGGAATATATTGAAGTTCAATTTTGTTCTTCTCTACATTATCCCTTAGGAAATGATGCCTAATTTCTATGTGTTTTGTCCTACTATGGAGGACTGGATTTTGGGCTATAGAAATAGCACTAGTATTATCACAGAAAATTTTTGACTTCTCTAGGTTGTAGCCATAGTCTAGAAGCTGATTTTGTATCCACAATATTTGTGAGCAGCAACTGCCTGCAGCCATATACTCAGCTTCAGCAGTTGAAGTTGACACAGATGTTTGCTTCTTACAAAACCAGGAGACAAGTCTGTCACCAAGGAACTGGCATGTTCCACTGGTGCTTTTCCTGTCTATTCTGCATCCAGCATAGTCAGCATCTGAGAATCCAGTTAAGTCAAATGCTGAATCTTTTGGGTACCAGAGTCCTAGATTTGGACAACTTTTAACATACCTAAGAATCCTCTTAACTAAGATTAAGTGTGACTCTCTAGGGCTAACTTGGAATCTAGCACAAAGACATGTGGCAAATATTATATCAGGCCTACTGGCTGTAAGGTACAATAAAGAGCCAATGATTGCTCTATATGTTGTCTGATCAACAGGTTTCCCATGTTCATCAGCATCTATTACAGCATTTGAGGGCATGGGTGTTTTCATACTTGATGCATCAGACATACCAAATTTCTTAACCAATTCTTTTGCATACTTGGTTTGAGAAATAAATATGCCTTCAGCATGTTGCTTGACTTGCAGTCCTAAGAAGAAGGACAGCTCACCCATGCTACTCATTTCAAACTTAGAATGCATAAGCTTGGAAAACTTTTTGCACAGGTTTGAATCAGTGGAGCCAAATATAATATCATCCACATAAATTTGCACTAGTAGGGTATGGGACTTATGGGTTCTAATAAAAAGAGTTTGGTCTACTCTCCCCCTAGTAAAATCATTTTCCAGAAGAAAGCATGCTAGGGTCTCATACCATGCTCTAGGAGCTTGCTTGAGACCATATAATGCTTTATGCAATTTGAACACATAATCAGGGTGAGTTAGAGAGATAAAACCTGGAGGTTGTCTAACATAGACTTCCTCTTTGATGTCCCCATTGAGAAAAGCACTCTTCACATCCATCTGATAGACCTTGAAGCCTTTGTGAGCAGCATAAGCTAGAAATATTCTGATGGCCTCTAACCTTGCAACTGGTGCAAAGGTCTGGTCATAGTCTATTCCTTCTTGTTGAGAGTACCCTTGAGCAACTAGCCTTGCCTTATTTCTGACTATAACTCCTTGATCATCTAGCTTGTTCCTGAATACCCACTTTGTTCCAACAATGGGATGATCTTTTGGCTTAGGCACTAGTTCCCAAACCTGATTTCTTTCAAATTGATGCAGCTCCTCTTGCATTGCAATGATCCAGTGTGGATCTTGCTCTGCATCTTGAATGGATTGAGGCTCAATTTGAGATAGGAAGCAAGTGTGCATTAGGCTCTGGTTGACCTGATTTCTGGTTTGCACACCAGCTGAGATGTCTCCAATGACTTGGGAAGTTGGATGATCTCTTATTGTTACTAAATCAACAGGAGGTGTTGATTGTTCACCAGCCTGTGTTGTTGTTTCCTCTAGTGGAACAGCAACTGGTTCTTCAAGGTGATTTTCTTTTAGATGTTGAACTTCTTCTTCATCATCACTGCTGTCATTCTTTTCAGTGACTTGCAGTTTGTTCAAGTCTTCAGCTAAAGAATGTACCTGCAAAGGTTCTATGGTAGAAGCATTCTTCTCCTTGAAAGACATGTTAGTTTCATCAAAAACAACATGAACAGACTCTTCAATTTTACAAGAAGATTTGTTATAAACCCTATAAGCCTTGCTGATCATGGAGTATCCCAGAAACACTCCTTCATCAGCTTTAGCTTGGAATTTTGCTAGATATTTCTTGTCATTATTATGAATATAACAAATACAACCAAAAACTTTAAAATAGTTTACTTTAGGTTTCTTCCCTTTGAGCAATTCATAGGGAGTCTTGCCCTTCAGTTTATGTATCAGGCTTCTGTTCAACACATAGTTGGAGGTGTTCACTGCCTCAGCCCAAAAGGATAGAGGTAGGTGAGCATCTGACAACAATGTAGTAGCAGATTCAATTAGGGTTCTATTTTTCCTTTCAGCTACCCCATTTTGTTGAGGAGTTCTAGGAGCTGAGAAAGTGTGCCTGATCCCTTCACTTTGACAGAACTCTTGCATGAGAAGAGAATCAAACTCTGTCCCATGATCACTTCTGATCAGGGCAATGTGAGTGTTGAACTCAATCTGAATGCATTTGAGAAAATCTGTCAAACACTTGAAGTTATCAGACTTCTTCCTCAGAAAGAATACCCAAGTGAATCTTGAGAAGTCATCTACAACCACTAAAGTATAGGACTTCCCTCCTAGGCTTTGTACAGATGTGGGTCCAAAGAGATCCATGCGCAACAAATACAAAATCCTAGGTGAATCACTCTTATTAAGTGACTTAAAGCTATTTTTAGTTTGCTTGCCTAATTGACATGCCTTGCAAAGTTCTTCCTTCTTGTAGGGACCAGAAGGTAGTCCTCTAACAAGGTTGTCTTTGGATAGCCTAGCAATGGTTCTAAGGTTAATGTGCCCTAGTCTCTTATGCCATAAAATATTTGGTTTTGAAATGGAATTAAACAGGCAGATATCTACTACAGGTGAAAGAAAATTAACTAAGTAAATGTTACCTCTTCTATTACCTGTCAACACAGTTGTGTTGTCCACTGACTGGACTTTGCATATGGCTTTGTTGAAGGTCACTTGATATCCTTCATCACACAGTTGACTGATACTTATCAAGTTGTGCTTTAGTCCTTCAACATATGCCACTTTCTTGAATGTGACTGGGCCAATTTTGACTGCACCATATCCTTTTGTAGTTCCAAAGCTTGAGTCTCCAAAAATTACTTTGGGTCCTAGCTTGGCTTTGAAGGAAGTGAAATTGTCCTTGTCCCCTGTCATGTGCTTTGAGCACCCACTATCCAGATACCATTGATGGTTTGATGCTGGATAGGTCTTCACCTGCACAAAAACAGCTTATTTGTTTTTGACCCAGTTAACCTTGGGCCTAGGTTGATAACCTTTAAATTCTGAAATAAAGGACATCCCAGGTTGACTCTTATAGCCTTCAGGATGGTATCTCCTAGGAGTTACTATCCACTCAGTATAGGGGTTGAGTCCATGGGATGTGCAGCTTCTAGGATTGAATTTGACTGAGCCATTGAAAATGTGTTCACAATTCTGAACTCTGTTCGACGATCGTCGATCTGAGGTCGACGATCTTGGGTCAGATCGTCGATCTCTGTTCGAAGATCGATAGTGCTTGAGTTCAGAGTTTGGGTGTCGTCGAGCTGAGGTCGACGATCTGTGCTTAGATCGTCGAGCTCTGTTCGACGATCGTCGAGCTCTGCTCGACGCATTTTGTTGAACTGAAATTTTCTCTGGCAGGTCAGCATTCTTCCTAGCCACCTCTACTACTTCCTTTCCTTTGTCAGAGACAAATTTGATTGGAGTTGTTAACACTATAGGTTGGCTGGGGGAGGCACCCAAACCCAGTGTACTATTGAATCTAGAGTTCACTGTGCTTGTGATGTCCATAAGTCTGATACTCCTCCCATTTAGAGATTCTTCAAACTTTTTGGCCTTTGATAGTTCACTTTTCAGTGAAGCTATCTCCTCCCTACAGCATTCTAACTCCTCAGAGAGCTTGAGGTTCTTTGAGTTTAGGATACTATGCTCAGACAATTGATTCCTGAGAGATATTATCTCCTTCTCAGATTTTAATAGGTCTAGGCATAGTGTCTTAAATTCACTTTTGAAATCTTCAGAATGAAAATCAAAAGAATTGATTACCTGATCTTCATCTGGGTGAGTGTCTGAATCTGATTCTGATTCTTCATCAGAGTTTTGTTGTGATGCATTGATAGCCATCATGCAGAACTCCTTTTCATCTGCATCATCCTCATCATCACTGGAACTGGATGATGCTTCAGATTCCTCTTCAGTCTCACTCCAGGTCTCAGCAACAAAGCCCTTCCTTGTATGTTTGTTTTTGCTGAAGGAGGCTTTGTCTGAGTTGTTCTTCTTGTGATCCTTTCCTTTTCTTCTTTCTCTTCTATCTCTCTTGTCCTTATTCTTGTTCTCTGGACAGTCAGGCACAATATGTCCTGGTTTCCTGCAACCAAAGCATATGATTTCTGTAGTGTTGTTTGATTTATCATACCTTGGTTTATCATGATCCTTATATGGCCTTTTTCTGAAATCTTTTCTGGCCATTTTGTAGAATCTCTTAGCCAGTAGACTTATGAGCTCATCATTTCCTGTGGCTTTATCTTCAGGCTCCTCTTCTGCAGCCCTGAAGGCTATGGTCTTTTCTTTCCTTGTGGCTGGAGAGGCAGCCTTCTGTTCTTCTTCTCTATTTTTAATGAGCAGCTCATAGGATTTGAGCTTGCCCAGGAGAGCTTCAGTGGTAATCTCATTCAGACTTCTGGCATCTTTGATTGGCCAGATTCTTGAATCCCAAGTGCTGGGAAAGCACATCAGGATTTTATCATTTAGTTCAGTTAAAGAGATTTTCCTTGTCCAAAGTCTTTAGCTCATTGACAATCAGACTTAGTCTATTGTACATGTCAGCCACTGATTCACCTTCTCCTTTCTTGAAGTTCTCATATTGACTTATCAGATGAGACCTTCTATCCTTTCTTTCATCAGCAGATCCTGAGACAATTTCAGAGAGTTTGTCCCAGGTTTCTTTGGCTGAGTTGCATTCAGCTACCTTTTGAAAAATGTCATCAGACATAGTTTGGGCTAAGATGTTCATAGCCTTAGCATCTGCAATCTTCCACTTCTTTATATCTGCATCTGTTCCAGAAGGAGGTGGAACAGCACTTGTACTTGAGCTTGCTGGTGGAGTTGGACACACTGTCAAGACAGAATTAAAGATATCCTCATCAATAGAATTCATATACAATCTAATCCTTGCCTTCCAGAGTGCAAACTTGGAAAGGTTGCACACTGGTGGTCTGGTGCTTGCATAATCTTTGTTCTGTGCCATGTCTTTAAATAAATAAATAGATGTGAGAAAATAATCCTCTACAGAGATTGATCTTATCAGGGATCTTTTGGTTCAGGTGTTAGCCTGTATGAACAACCAACCTCCCTCTGATACCAATTGAAAGTGAGGGTAAGATCTATCTCAACTCTAGAGGGGGGGGGGGTGAATAGAGTTTACTTAAAATATTTTTGAATTATTAAAATAGCACAAATTAAAATTCTATTTAAGCTATAGTGTAAAGTGCTAACAGAAACTTAAAAACTAAAAAGAAAAGGACACAGCACACAGCAGACAAATCACACAAGCAGAACCAGAAGACACAAGGAAATATAGTGGTTCCCCAAAACTGGGTACATCCACTCTTCTACCACCCTTGGTAGGAATCCACTCAGGACTGAGTTGATCAGGTGTCCTGACACCAATGAGCTTTTGATAAGGTGCTCAAAAACCAAAGCTAGATTTTTTGATAAGGTGTCTTGCCACCACTGAGTTTTGACAAGGCTCTCAGAACCAGACAGAACTTTTGAAGGGAGTTCAAGAACCCTTTTACAGCAGGAAAAGAAAAAGTAAAAGTTGAGTTTGTCTTCTCTGTTCTCAGTCAAATGAGAGAAGCACAAGTGGATTGAAGATGTCAAAGCTCCCCCTGAGATGTAGAGAGGTTCAGGCAGAGAAGCTTTGCAGAAGGGTGATAGGTCTTCAGAACTTTGATCTCCAGCAAAAGATTGTGATGAGATGTCTGGAGATGATGAGATTTTGAACACTTTTCAGTCAGTAAGAAGAATTTTGAAGTTGCAGTTCTGTTATTCTTCTGCTATCAGTATTCTCTATTCTGTGTTCACTCTTTTTGTCAATCTGTGTATATGTTCTCTAGACTGAGAGGCAGAAGAGATGAATAATAATTTCTAAGATTCTCTTGTCCAAAAATAACCGTTGGTCAGTCATAAATGTTTTCCATAAATGGTCTTGTCTTTTAGAGGAAAGTCCAGCAAACATTCTCTGAATAATTCCTTGAAACTTGCTCCAAACGGCTGGGAGATCTTCTGCCATAAATGCTGATAATATTCAAAAACATTCCAAAGAACAGCAGCATTTGAAATCCTGAAAGCGTCGATCTCTCCAAAGAGAACGTCGATCTGAGCTCGAAGATCGTCGAACTGAGCTCAGAGATGAACCGAGATAAGCAGACAGAAATCGTCGATCTGAGCTCGAAGATCGTCGAACCGAGCTCAGCGACCTGAGAAACAGCTGAAGGAGGCATCGTCGAACTGAGCTAGACGATAGTCGAGGAGAGCTCGACGATTAAGCAAAAGCTAGCTAAAAGCAGATAGTCGATCTGAGCTCGAAGATCGTCGACCGGAGCTCGACGATTTGTTGAAGTTGAGCTCAGAGAGCGTCTAACTGAGTTCGACGATTCGTCGACCTCAGCTCGACGATAATTGCTTTAGACTTAGCTCTTCATCCTTGATCTTGGAGAGGTCTGGGGGGGCAGCTTCAAAACTAAGTTCTAGACCCTAGACTCATTCTAATGTTGACCTTCTCAACTATACAACTAGGTCAACTAGGATCCTAAGACAAGCATAGTGATCCTTATCCAAATTAGTAATAGGGTGTTCCAACACAAGGTCCCCTTCAGAGAACTCCAAAGCAGACCTACGCCGATTGGCGTTCTTTTCGTACCTCTCCTGAGCTATACGAAGCTTCTCCCGAATAAGCTTCACGGCCACTTCCATATCCTCCAGCGCATCAGGACCCAACAACGGCCTCTCACCAGCCTCGGCCTAAAACAACGGAGTCCTACAACGCCTCCCATACAAGGCTTCGAACGGAGCCATCTGCAAACTTTCCTGATAACTCTTGTTGTAAGCAAATTCCATAAGTCGCAGCCGCTCATCCCACGCTCCGCCGTGGTCTAAAATATAGCATCGGATCATATCCTCAACAATCTGATTCACCCGCTCCGTCTGCCCATTGGTCTGTGGGTGGTACGCAGTAGAATATCTCATATCCGTACCCAAACCCTCCTGCAGACTCTGCCAAAAACGAGAAGTAAACCGGGAGTCTCGATCAGAAATGATGCTAACCGGCACACCGTGGAGTCGGATGACTTCATTCAAGTACAACTCCGCTATCTTCTTCATCGGGTAATCAATCTTATAAGGCACGAAGTGAGCACACTTCGTCAATCTATCCACTATAACCCAAACAGAATCAAATCCCCTCGAAGATTTTGGTAAGCCCGTAATGAAGTCCATAGATATACTCTCCCACTTCCAAGTCGGGATCTCTAACGGGGTCAACTTGCCACCAGGCCTTCCATGGTCGGCCTTCACGCGCTTACATGTGTGGCACTCAGCAACAAATCGGGCTATATCACCTTTCATGCCATACCACCAGGCAATTTGCCTTAAGTCACGGTACATCTTCGTAGATCCTGGATGATAGGCAACGCTGGATCCATGAGCCTCTCTGCAAATCATACCTCTAATATCCCCAACGGCGGGGATGCAAAACCTGCCGCGGTACTTCAAAGTACCCGCATCATCGATAGCAAAATCTGGAAACTCTCCCTTCTCTGTCTGGATGAATAGGTGCAACAGATCCGGGTCGTCCTTCTGGTGCAGTCTGGTCAAAGAAATCCAGGACGGCTCTGCCACTGACAAACTACTCTGCAAACCACAGCATCCCACTGAAATATCCATAAGGAGGAACTCCTCAACTAACCGATCGGCGGAGAGGTTAAAGATCTTTCCCGTCTTTCGGCTCAGGGCGTCGGCCACCACATTGGCCTTGCCTGGATGATACTGGATCTCTACATCATAATCGGCCACATACTCTAGCCACCGTCGCTGGCGCAGATTCAACTCCTTCTGCGTGAACATGTACTTCAAGCTCTTATGGTCGGTGAAGATCTTGCACTGAGCCCCATAAAGTAAGTGTCTCCACAGCTTCAACGCATAAATAACCGCTCTGAACTCAAGGTCATGCGTAGGATAATTCTTCTCAAGAGTCTTCAGTTGCCTTGACCCATTGGCAATCACCTTCCCAACCTGCATTAATACGCATCCCAGACCTACAAGTGAAGCATCCACATATACATCATAATCCACACCCTCAATAGGCAGGGTCAGAATGGGGGCAGTGCACAATCTCTTCTTTAGCTCCAGAAAAGCCTCCTCGCACTTTTCGCTCCAAACAAATGCCATATTCTTCTGAGTCAGCTTGGTCAACGGTGCAGCTAGGGAAGAGAAACCCTCCACAAATCTTCTGTAATATACAGCCAACCCTAAGAAACTCCTGATCTCATTAGGCGTACTCGGCCTACTCCAATCCATCACTACTGCAATCTTTTCTAGATCGACCGAGATCCCTTCCTTGCTCACCACGTGGCCTAGAAAAGAAACCTGAGGCAACCAAAATTCGCACTTGCTCAACTTGGCGAATAACTTGTGGTTCCTCAACTCTGATAGGACCAAACTGTTGGAACCCTAGGTTTTGATTTGAGTTCAGTCCTCTTTTTCTGTCTCTTGACCCAAGATTTATCTATGGTCAAAGGTTAGTTGATAGGTTAGACTCCCTAGTTGTGTAGAATTGCTTTTCCAGAAGAATATTTGGTTAAGTAGTTTTTCGTTCGACTATAGTCGAACGTCGCTCGACTATCGTCTATCGGCTGATCGACGATCGTCTATCAGTTGGTCGACGTTCTGTCTGCGTTGATAGCTCGACTATCTGTTGATAGGTCGACTATCTGTTTGTCTTGATAGTTCGACTATCTGTTGATAGGTCGACTATCTGCTTGTCTTTGATAGTTCGACTATCTGTCCTGATAGTTCAACTATCTGATAGCTCGACTATCTATTGATAGATCGACTATCTGTTTTGCTTTGATAGTTCGACTATCTGTTGATAGGTCGACTATCTGTGTTTCCTTGATAGTTCGACTATCTGCTTGGATTGTTCAACTATCTGATAGTTCGACTATCTGTTGATAGATCGACTATTTGTTTTGTTTTGATAGTTCGACTATCTGTTGATAGGTCGACTATCTGTTTTCTGGGATAGGTTGACTATCTGCTTGATAGGTCGACTATCTGTGTTTGTTTGGTAGTTCGACTATCTGTCCGGATAGATCGACTATCTGATAGCTCGACTATCTGTTCTGATAGGTCGACTATCTGCCGAGGTAGTTCGACTATCTTCTTTGATAGTTCGACTATCTGTCTGATAGATCGACGATCTCCGTGCGCCATTCGACGATCTCCGAAGGTCGTTCGACATTTTGCTGTATGCTCTTATTTAGTTTGTCGTCTTCTGTGATGTGACTTATTTCATATCTATTTTGGCATATTTTATAATAGATTATCTGAATATTTTGTGACATTATTTCCATGCAATATCAGTTCTATTCTATATGCATGAGCTAATCTTTTCTGACAATGTTGTTTGTCTTATAGCTGAGATATGCAATCTGCTTTATCTGCCAGGCTGTCCTTTATAGCCGTTAGACTCAAAAAGTCTTCCTTGGCCGTAAAAAGTTCTTTTTGATGTGACTTTCTCTTATATTATTTCATCAGAAGTATTTGTAGCTTCTTAGAAAGCTTTATCCTTTTATAGGATATCTGTCTGCTGTAGTTTGTTTTTTGCTTTATGCTTTTTTCAGCCCAGCTTGCAAAGTTCAGAAAACGACAAGATTCAAACTCAATTAGAGCCGTTGCTGCTGCTGATATATAAAGACTTCTTTGAAGAAGAAATCAACTAGTTCATAGAAAAAAAGATATTCATTCAGCAAGCTTACAACAAGAACAAGTTTAACTGCTCTCAGCAATCTTCACTCAACTGAGAAGTGTTAGCTTTCTGCTCTTCTTCAACCTGAGTTCTCCTATTCCAGGAAGTTTTTAACTCAGAGATCTTTTGAAGAAGAAGAAGAAGAAGATAGCTGCTAGAAGATTTCTATTTCTTATTTTATATCTTCTTGTAGTTCTTCCTTCAGTATTTACTGAAGTGTTTCTGCACTGAAGCAAGACTTCACCTGGACGTTCTTTGAGCCAGGGGGAGCCTTGATTCTTTTAGAGCTGTCTAGCTCAGTGCAAGTTATTGTGCTTCTCTAATCTATTGTAAAATAGAGAAGACACCTTAAACCCTTTCCCACTCCTGTACAGGGTTATTACTCCCTTCAAAAGTATCCCTTGGTGGCAGGGCACCTGATCAAAAACCTGTGTTTGGTTTTTAGACACCTGATCAAAAGTCTAAAGGGTCTCTTGATCTACCTGAAGCAGATCTTGTTGGTGGCAGGGCACCTGATCAAAAACCTGAGTGGATTCCTACCTTGTTGGTAGAAGAGTGGACGTACCCAAGTTATTTGGGGAACCACTATAAATTCCTTGTGTCGTCTGGATTGCCTTGTTTAATTACTTGCATTGTGGCTGTGATTAGATATTAACTAGGTTTGCTAGTTGCTAGATAGGATCCAAAGCTAAACTGTAATTATAGTTAGCTTTAGTTTGTGCACAACACGTGTGTTAGGCTCTAAGGTTTAATCTTAAATATCTATAACTTTCATTCCGCATTTAACTCCAAGGGAGTTGAGTAGAAAGTCAACTTTGCTAAGTGCAATTTTTGATTACTCTATTCACCCCCCCTCTAGAGTAGTATCTATCCCTTCTCTTTCAATTGGAATCAGAGGGAGGTTGACTGACTGAATAGGCTAACACCTAAGTCACAAGATCTTGATAGATACCAAAGTTTATTGATATTCACTTTCACTATCATGGCCCAGTCCAAGGATTATTCTAGCACCAGACCTCCAGCATGCAACTTAGCTAAGTTTGGCATCTGGAAGGCAAGGATCAAATTATATATGAATTCTATTGATGAAAGTATTTTTGCTTCTATTTTGTCAGGACCACCAAGAGCACCTGCTGCTGCTTCTGCCTCATCATCTGATATGAGTGCAGTGCCTCCTCCAGACTACAATGATGAGTACAAAAAGGCAAAGATAGCAGATGCCAAGGCAATGAACATTCTGGCTCAGACAATGTCTGATGAAGTATTCCAGAAGGTTGCTGACTGCTCCTCAGCAAAAGCTATGTGGGATACACTGAACCAGATTGTAGCTGGTTCAGCTGATGAAAGGAAGGACAGGAGGTCCAACCTTATCTCACAATATGAGAATTTCAAGAAAACTGATGCTGAATCAGTTGAAGCCATGTACACAAGGCTCAGCTCAATCATCAATGAGCTGAGGACCCTTGACAAGGACATTTCATTGACAGAGGTCAATGATAAGATTCTTATGTGCTTCCCTAGCACATAGGATCTGAGGATCTGGCCTATCAAGGAGGCCAGAAGCACAAATGAAATCTCAATAGAATCCCTTCTCGGCAAGCTCAAGTCTTTTGAGCAAGTGCTGAAGTCCAGGGAAGCTGAAGCTGAAGCAAAGACACCAACTCCTACAAGAAAAGAGCAAACTCTTGCTCTTAAAGCTGCTGACACTTCTGAAGGCAGCCAGTCAAATGAGGAACTAATGGCATTATTTGCCAAAAGGTTTCTCAAGATGGGAAGGAAGGAATTCAGAAAGAAGTCTTCATAATATGAAGAAAAGCCAAGGTATGATCGCACCCCCTCTAAAGAAATTATCTGATATGGTTACAGGAAGCCTGGACATATCCTTACAGATTGTCCAGAGGAAAAGAATAAAGAAAAGAGGAAAGATAAAGATCAGCACAGGAAGCACTCCAAGCCATCCTCCTACAAGAATAAAAAGAAGGAGAGAGGCTTTGTCGCTGAAACCTGGAGTGATTCTGATGAGGAATCCTCTTCCTCAAGCTCCAATGAGGATGAAGAAGAAAAGAAGGCAAAGGAAGTTTGCCTAATGGCAATTGATGCCTGCAGCAATCATTCAGCTGCAGAGATTCCAGATTCAGATGAAGAAATGCCAACAGAAGATGAGGTACTATCTTCTTATGATTTTACTTCTGCAGAATTTAAATTAGAATTTAAATCCTTATGTTTAGATTTAATTAGTTCTGAAAAGGAGATTAAAGAACTTAGACATAGGCTAGTTGAATCAGAAATCATAACTATTGAAAACATTAAGTTAAAGGAAGATCTCACTAATTCTAGTGAAGAAATTAAATTTCTTAAGAATGAGTTAGCTAAATCCAAAAGGCTAGAAGAGTCTCTAAATGGTAGAAGCCTTAAGCTGCTTGAAATAACCAGCATGTCTAACACTAGGACAGGCAATAACAAATTAGGCTTAGGAGCATCTTCTAGCGAGCCCCCAATCATTCTTAAAAACCAACTTTCAACTCCAGTGAACTTTATCTCAGCTGCTGGGATAAAGAACACTGAGCAAGTCAATCAAGTAAACAGAGCTTTAAATAAAGCTAAAAGAGAGAAAAGAAAACAGAAATTTTAAGAATTACAAAGAACGTCGAACGCTGCTCGACGATCTCAGGCTCAGTGGTCGAACGAAGCTTGACGATCTGAGCATCTATCGTCGAAGGTCGATCAACGATCGCAAGCTCAGTGGTCGAACGGAGATCGACGATCTGAGTAGCCATCGTCGAACGCTGGTCGACGTTTCCAATATGAATTTCAAAACTACACCCAGAACCTTAGAAACCCAAATATGAATAGAAACCCTAGGTTCATTGACCCATCATCTGCATGGAGAATCCCACCTAGGAGATCTTACCCATTAGGTTATCACCCTCAGCCTACTTACTCTTTTATTTCCAGTTTTTCTTATGTGAAAAACAAGGGACCCAAGGTTACCTGGGTCCATAATGTTTAAATTGTTCTAATTGTCGGTGAAGACCTATCCTATCACTCAAAATAAGTGGTATTTGGATAGTGGTTACTCCAAGCACATGACAGGAAACAAAGAACATCTATCAAAGTTCAAAGCAAAGCTTGGACCAAAGGTAATCTTTGGAGATTCAAGCTGTGGTCAAACTGAAGGCTATGGTAGGATGACCATTGGAGCTGTTACATTCAAGAGAGTTGCTTATGTGACTGGACTGAAGCACAATCTAATTTCAGTAAGTCAATTATGTGATGCTGGATACCAGGTATCATTCTCTAACTCTCTCTGTAATATTACTTTAAATAATAGTGTTGTATTGGTAGGCATTAGACAAGATAACATTTATTTAGTAGATTTTAATTCAACTGATTCTGAAATCTGCTTGTTTAATGAAGTAACTAATAATAATACCTTGTGGCATAAAAGGCTTAGCCATGTTAACCTCAAGAACATATCTAGGTTATCTAAACACAACCTTGTTAGAGGTTTACCTTCTTGCCCCTTCAAGAAGGAGAGCCTATGCAAGGCTTGTCAGCTAGGCAAGCAAACCAAGAATTCTTGTAAATCAGTAAATAAAAGTGATTCTCCTAGAATCCTGTATTTATTACATTTGGACCTATTTGGCCCAATAAATGTACAGAGTTTAGGAGGGAAGTATTACACCCTAGTCATTGTAGATGACTTCACTAGATTCACTTGGGTGTTCTTTTTGAGAACTAAGGCTGATAACTTCAAAGCCCTTACAGACTTTCTATTATGTGTGCAGACTGAGTACTCTACTCATGTGGCCTTGATCAGAAGTGATCATGGTACTGAGTTTGACTCTCTTCTCATGCAAGAATTCTATGAGAGAGAAGGTATCAAACATAGCTTCTCAGCTCCTAGAACTCCCCAACAAAATGGGGTAGTTGAAAGGAAGAACAGAACACTAATTGAAGCTGATGGCACATTGTTGGCAGATGCTAATATGCCTCTTTCCTATTGGGCAGAAGCTGTTAGCACGGCCAACTATGTCTTGAATAGAAGTCTGATACACAATCTTAAGTGTAAAACTCCTTATGAGTTACTTAAAGGAAAGAAACCTAAAATAAACTATTTTAGAGTTTTTGGCTATGTTGTTTATATTCATAATAACAATAAAGAATATCTTAGAAAGTTTGAAGCAAAGGCTTCAATGGGAATTTTTCTAGGATATTCCCAAGTAAGCAAAGCTTATAGGGTATTTAATAAATCATCTTCTATAATTGAAGAGTCTGTCCATGTGTCCTTTGATGAATCTCAAATGTTTTAAAAGGAGAAGGAAACTTCCCCTTCCTCAAGTTCATTACAGGTACAAGATTCTTCCAAAGATGTCACTCAAGATATCCTCCATCTTTCAACTCTTCATATCACTGAATTAGACAGTGATGAAGACATTGCTGAAGCTGTTGTTGTTCTACCAACAGTAGATCAAATTCCTCCTGAGGAATTAATCCCAACTATTGCTGAAGATCACATCCCACCTGCTGATGTTGTCACACTTAGAGATCACCCCACATCTCAAGTGATAGGAGACATATCAGCTGGTGTTCAAACAAGACATCAGTTAAGACAGGATGTGATGCATGCTTGTTTCTTCTCACAGATTGAGCCCCTCACCATTAAAGATGCAGAGCTAGATCCCCACTGGATCATTACTATGCAAGAGGAACTCAATCAGTTTGAGAGATGTAAAGTTTGGACTTTAGTTCCAAGACCTAAAGGCCAACTGATCATAGGCACCAAGTGGGTGTATAGAAACAAGTTGGATGCAAATGGCATCATTGTAAGGAATAAAGCTAGGCTTGTAGCTCAGGGCTACAGATAGGAGAAAGGTATAGATTATGACCAAACCTTTGCTCCTGTTGCATGGCTAGAAGCAATAAGGATCTTCTTGGCCTATGCAGCCTACATGAAGTTTAAGGTTTTTCAAATGGATGTCAAAAGTGCTTTTCTTAATGGTGAGCTAAAGGAAGAGGTGTTTGTTAAACAGCCACCCGGTTTTGTTTCTTCAACTCAGCCCTCATATGTTTTCAAGTTGCAGAAAGCTCTTTATGGACTAAAGCAAGCTCCCAGAGCCTGGTATGAGACTTTAGCTAGTTTCCTGTTAGAGCACAACTTTACTAGGGGACTAGTTGATAGAACCCTCTTCGTCAAGCACCACAAGGACACAATCCTGTTAGTTCAGGTGTATGTAGATGACATTATTTTTGGTTCCACTGATCCCAAACTGTGCAAAAAGTTTTCCAACTTAATGCATTCCAAGTTTGAGATGAGTAGTATGTGTGAGCTGTCTTACTTTCTTGGTCTCCAAGTAAAGCAAGATGTTGATGGCATCTTCATATCCCAATCCAAATATGCCAAGGAATTGGTAAAGAAGTTTGGGATGACAGATGCTTCAGCAATGCATACACCTATGGCTACTAATGTAGTTATTGATTCTAATGATCAAGGAAAGCCTGCAGATCAAAAGAATTATACGGCCATTGTTGGTTCCCTATTGTATTTAACTGCAAGTAGGCCAGACATAATGTTTGCTACATGCCTTTGTGCTAGATTCCAGTTCAACCCCAAGGAATCTCATCTGATTCTTCTCAAGAGAATCTTGAGATACCTGAAGGGATGTCCAAATCTAGGACTTTGGTACCCAGCTGAGTCAGAATTTGAATTAATTGGATATTCTTATTCAGATTATGCTGGTTGTCGAGTTGACAGGAAAAGTACCTCAGGAACTTGTCAGTTCCTGGGAGAGAGATTGGTCTCTTGGTTCTGTAAGAAGCAGGCCTCTATATCAACTTCAACTGCAGAAGCTGAATATATAGCAGCTGCCAGTTGTTGTTCACAGATCCTGTGGATACAAAATCAGCTTTTGGATTATGGGTACTCACACAAGAACACTAAAATCATGTGTGACAGTATAAGTGCTATCTCCATTGCACAAAATCCAGTGCACCACTCTAGAACGAAGCACATTGAGATTAGACACCATTTCCTGAGAGATTGTGTGGAAAAGAACAAGATCAGCCTTGAGTTCATATCCACAGACCTTTAGAGAGGTGATATATTCACCAAGCCCTTAGATGAACATAAGCATCTGTTCTTTTTAGTTCAACTAGGCATGATGAATGGACGAGACTAAGTGTGACGTTTGCCTTGTTGAAACCTGCTTGAAGATCGTCGAACGATGCTCGAAGATCGTCGAACGGATCAAGCCTATCGTCGACCTATGGTTGATGATAGCTTATCTGCTTGAAGATCGTCGACCGGCGTTCGAAGATCGTCAAATAGGTCGAGCTTATCGTCGATCCATGGTTGACGACAGCTTGTTGTGTGTGAAGACAGAAATAGTCGAACGATTGATCGACTAATCTGCTTCAGGACCGATCGTCGAACGACCGTTCGACTATCGTCTCCAGTATCTTTTAAATAGATCGACGATCGTTGTTTTAATATAAAGCCGATAGTCGACATAGGTTAAAAGATAGTTGCTTTTATCATCGACGGAGAGCGTCTTTTCGCATTCCGTCTTCCCGCTTGCTCTTTGTCTTGCTCTCTGTCTTGCGCTCCGTCCTCGCCGTCTCTCTCTCGACTTCTACAGCATTTTCAATGGTGATTGCTCCAGCGCTGCTTGTAGTGGTAAAGTTTGATGCCGGGTTCAGCGTTGATTTCGATGCATTCAGCAGTTGCGAACTAGGGATAGTAGAAATCCTCAATCTGTGCAGAGAACAAGGACTAGAGAGGCTCATGTCCTACAGAGTAAAGATAAACACTCAGGAAATCAAGGAATGGGCTTTCACTTTATCGTCGACTGATGATTCGATGACCGGGAAAATCAGCGGAGAAGAGGTAATTTTGACTCCCGCTGTTCTAACTGAAGTTTTTGGTTTAATTAATGGTGAAGAAGAATATGAGCAAGATGCTCCTGAATTCGGAAGAATGTTATTAGAGCTGGGACATGCCGAAGGCATCCCCTCCAAGCTGCTCAAGGTAAATTTCCACTTGAAGATCAAGTTCCTTGCGGAAATAGTTGGAAAAGTGCTTCTAGGAAAGCACTCAGCCCATGATAATATCACCAGACAACAATTTGCACTAATGTGTGCAATTGTTAATAAGAAGCAGATAAACTGGGCTGGAGTTATGTTTGATTTAATAAGAATGAAGAATGGAAAGAAAGAGGTTACCCTAGGAAGGGTTGTTGGTATTTTTCTGAAGGTAAAATACCCCCATTTGCTTGTGTCTGCCGCCACCTCCATCAACGTGAGTAAGAAGATGGATCCCTCGCTATTCTCAAAGTGGAAAAGGACATTCCTGAAGCCCGCTCCCACAGGGGTTGCTCAAGTTATATCTGAGAGGACCAGGACTGTTGCAGTCACTCCTCCCCTTTTAGCAGCTGGCTCAGCTGATATCTCTCTTCCATCCTCTTCTGCTTTGCCGTCTACTGCAGTTGAAGTTCCTTCAACTTCAACTGAAGTATGACATTCTGCCTCTCCTCCTGCATCTTCTCTCCCGACTGATCGTGCTGGGATTTCTCAACCCAGCTTTGATTTATTGGCGTCTGAAATTTCTTCTCCTGTTCATTCTCCAATTCCAACTCCTCCTCACTCTCCAATTCTATCTTCAGAACATGTTGATCACCCTGTATCCACCCATGCATCTCCACAACATTCTCCAGCTGCATCTCCATATCATTCTCCAGCTCCATCACCAGCACATTCTCCAGCTCATATTGCACATACCACCCCTGCTGTTCTTCCACCCTCAGAAATTCCATCATCATCATCTTCTTTTGATATATCTCCAGAATTTATTACTAGCATTGTGGAGTTAATTACCCCCTCAATCAAAACCATGATTGATGTGGCAATTGCTCCCCTTATTTCTTCCATATCTGCTTTGACTGCTGCTATTCAGGCACTCTCAAAGCCTGCTGAGCCCTCTTCTTTTAGGGGCCTGGTTTCAGTTTCTACTGAAATCAGGCAGGGGGAGATGCTTGATGAAGATATCGCAGAGCAGCCTTTGGCCTCCCCTCCAGCAGCTCAACTTGCAGTAACAGAAAAAGTAGCAGAAGTTTCAGCTCCTCCTCCATCTGAAAAGGAAATATCTGATGCAATAATGTTGACTGAATTTGTTGTAAAAGTTTACCTGGAAGAATCCTCAACTCCCTTGGTTTCCCAGTACCTAGAAGGAATAATCACCTCCTTTCTAGATGATTTATGGGAGTTAGGTCACCCTGAAGAAAATCCTGAAGGTATGTCTCCTTCCCAATTTGTAGATTACTTAATTCATATGTTAGTATGGGAATATCTGGAAGGGATGACTAGATGTCATTTAGCAAGATTTTATTCCTAATCCTACAGATAAAATGGAAGAAGTAGTTGTTGTCCAAGAGCCAGAACCTGAACCTGAACCTGCTCTAGAGATTTTAGATGCTAAAGAGCCTGAACCTGTATCTGCTCCTGATGTCCAAGTGGCTGTAGAGCCAGTAAGTGAACCTGCTTCTAAAGTTCAACCTGAACCAGAAGCAGCTGTTCAAGTTCCTGAAGTTGCTGAACCTGCTCAGCAAGCAGTACAAATTGAATTGGTCCCCACGACAGTTCCTGAGCTTCAAGAAATGGATCTTGAAAGTCAAGTTGAAAAATCTACTGTATGGGATGATTCCCCAGGATTGGACTTTGATACTCTCCTGGCACAAGATGCCATGGAAGAAGAAATGGATAAAGCTGCTAAGGAAAAAGAAAAAGCTTTAAAAGAGGCTATTGATCCCTATGATTTGCCTATCTCTTCAAATTCTGAAGAAGAAAGTGATTCTGATGAATCTGCTGATTCTAAGAGAAAGAGGATTGCTAAAAAGAAAAGAAAGGCTGTAGCTCCTCCTCCAACAAATCCAGAGAATGACACTCCATATTATATTCTGAAAGGGATTGATCCCAAGTCTAAAAAATTCCAGCATTGGATGTGGTTTTCTAAAAATAAACAAAAGCAAAGGAAAAAGACTAAGAGGTATGACCCTCCTGCTCCTAGATGGAATCCCAGAGGTCCTCCTCCTCCACCTCCCGGTGCAGGAGCCTCAGGAAATATATCTTCTAAATCTGCCTCTCAATCTGAAAGATCAAATCCATCCCAGCCTGCTCAAAGGAAAAGTTCTCAAAGTTTCCAAGGTAAAAGCCAATCTGGCTATCAAAGAACTGATACAGTTAAGGAACAAGTTAAGGAGGTAGTTTACCAAAGACCAACCTTTTCCCCTCCTCCTTCTCCAAAGAAAAAGGTTCCATCTCCAATGCCAGTGCATTCTGAGAAAGTTGTTCCAAAAGGTAAGTAATTTATTTTGTTTAAAAATTCTAGCAAGAACTTTGCTAAGTCTGCTCCCCTGTCTTATCTAGTTAATCAAGATAAAGAACCAGAGATACTCCTTCTGAGATTGTTTATGAAAGTCCTGAGCTTGATCCTAACTTTGGGATGGCTCGTTTTCTCGAACTGGTTGGAGCAGCGCAGATAAGGAAAGCTAAAGAAGAAGGAAAGGACACTGCCGAATTGACTACTATGTCTAAATTCAGAACGAAGGTGCTCGAAAAGTTCCAGGTCAGACCTGAGATGTTTGATCCTTCAAAATATATGGAAAAGCATCCAGAGGTAGTGGTCCCAAGGACAACTGAATTGAAAATTATTGGAGAACAAGATTTGAAGCTATTAATGAAAGAAGCTCTAGATCCTACAAGGAAAATTACTTTTGTTTCTAGTTCTTCTAATCCTGAATATAACTCTAAAGCACCTTAATTAGTTATTGATTGTCAGTTAATTTTTATCTGATTGATTGATGATATCTGCTTAGTTATTTCCCTTTATGAATTTTATTTACTTTCTGTAATTAGTGTTGTTTGTTTTATTTGTTGAGAGACTTAACTCAAATAGGTGGAGATTGTTGGAACCCTAGGTTATGATTTGAGTTCAGTCCTCATTTTCTGTCTCTTGACCCAAGATTTATCTATGGTCAAAGGTTAGTTGATAGGTTAGACTCCCTAGTTGTGTAGAATTGCTTTTCCAGAAGAATATTTGGTTAAGTAGTTTTTCGTTCGACTATAGTCGAACGTCGCTCGACTATCGTCTATCGGCTGATCGACGATCGTCTATCAGTTGGTCGACGTTTTGTCTGCGTTGATAGCTCGACTATCTGTTGATAGGTCGACTATCTGTTTGTCTTGATAGTTCGACTATCTGTTGATAGGTCAACTATCTGCTTGTCTTTGATAGTTAGACTATCTGTCCTGATAGTTCAACTATCTAATAGCTCTACTATCTGTTGATAGATCGACTATCTGTTTTGCTTTGATAGTTCGACTATCTGTTGATAGGTCGACTATCTGTGTTGCCTTGATAGTTCGACTATCTGCTTGGATAGTTCAACTATCTGATAGTTCGACTATCTGTTGATAGATCGACTATCTGTTTTGTTTTGATAGTTCGACAATCTGTTGATAGGTCGACTATCTGTTTTCTGGGATAGGTCGACTATCTGCTTGATAGGTCGACTATCTGTGTTTGTTTGGTATTTCGACTATCTGTCCGGATAGATCGACTATCTGATAACTCGACTATCTGTTCTGATAGGTCGACTATCTGCCGAGGTAGTTCGACTATCTTCTTTGATAGTTCGACTATCTGGATCGTTCGACTATCTGTCTGATAGATCGACGATCTCCGTGCGCCGTTTGACGATCTCTGAAGGTCATTCGACGTTTGGCTGTATGCTCTTATTTAGTTTGTCGTCTTCTATGATGTGACTTATTTCATATCTATTTTGGCATATTTTATAATAGATTATCTGAATATTTTGTGACATTATTTCCATGCAATATCAGTTCTATTCTATATGCATGAGCTAATCTTTTCTGACAAAGTTGTTTGTCTTATAGCTGAGATATGCAATCTGCTTTATCTGCCAGGCTGTCCTTTATAGCCGTTAGACTCAAAAAGTCTTCCTTGGCCGTAAAGAGTTCTTTCTGATGTGACTTTCTCTTATATTATTTCATCAGAAGTATTTGCAGCTTCTTAGAAAGCTTTATCCTTTTATAGGATATCTGCCTGCTGTAGTTTGTTTTTGCTTTATGCTTTTTGCAGCCTAGCTTGCAGAGTTCAGAAAACGATAAGATTCAAACTCAATTAGAGTCGTTGCTGCTGCTGATATATAAAGACTTCTTTGAAGAAGAAATCAACTAGTTCATAGAAAAAAAGATATTCATTCAGCAAGCTTACAGCAAGAACAAGTTTAACTGCTCTCAGCAATCTTCACTCAGCTAAGAAGTGTTAGCTCTTCTGCTCTTCTTCAACCTGAGTTCTCCTGTTCCAGGAAGTTTTTAACTCAGAGATCTTTTGAAGAAGAAGAAGAAGAAGATAGCTGCTAGAAGATTTCTATTTCTTATTTTATATCTTCTTGTAGTTCTTCCTTCAGTATTTACTGAAGTGTTTCTGCACTGAAGCAAGACTTCACCAGGACGTTCTTTGAGCCAGGGGGAGCCTTGATTCTTTTAGAGCTGTCTAGCTCAGTGCAAGTTATTGTGCTTCTCTAATCTATTGTAAAATAGAGAAGACACCTTAACCCCTTTCCCCCTCCTTTACAGGGTTATTACTCCCTTCAAAAGTATCCCTTGGTGGCAGGGCACCTGATCAAAAACCTGTGTTTGGTTTTTAGACACCTGATCAAAAGTCTAAAGGGTCTCTTGATCTACATGAAGCAGATCTTGTTGGTGGCAGGGCACCTGATCAAAAACTTGAGTGGATTCCTACCTTGTTGGTAGAAGAGTGGACGTACCCAAGTTGTTTGGGGAACCACTATAAATTCCTTGTGTCGTCTGGATTGCCTTGTTTAATTACTTGCATTGTGGCTGTGATTAGATATTAACTAGGTTTGCTAGTTGCTGGATAGGATCCAAAGCTAAACAGTAATTACAGTTAGCTTTAGTTTGTGCACAATACGTGTGTTAGGCTCTAAGGTTTAATCTTAAATATCTATAACTTTCATTCCGCATTTAACTCCAAGGGAGTTGAGTAAAAAGTCAACTTTGCTAAGTGCAATTTTTGATTACTTTATTCACCCCCCTCTAGAGTAGTATCTATCCCTTCTCTTTCACAAACGCAAATGCTGCTCATGCTCCTCCGTGCTATGAGAATAAACTAACACGTCATCAATGAAAACCACAACAAACTTGTCGAGGAAATCCTTGAACACCCTGTTCATCATATCCATGAAGGCTGATGGTGCGTTGGTCAGACCAAACGACATCACCAAAAACTCAAAGTGTCCATGCCTCGATCTAAACGCAGTCCGTGGAATATCCGCCTCACGGATCCTGAGCTGATGATAACCAGAACAAAGATCGATCTTGGAGAACACCGTGCTACCGCGCAACTGGTCAAATAAATCATCGATCCTCGGCAGAGGGTACCTGTTCTTAATAGTGACCTTGTTCAATTCTCTATAGTCGATGCAAAGCCGCATCGACCCATCTTTCTTCTTTACAAACAAAACAGGAGCACCCCAAGGCGACGAACTCTGCCTGATAAAACCTTTAGCCAACAGCTCATCCAACTGACCTCGCAACTCCTCTAACTCACGAGGGGCCATCCGGTACGGCGCCTTAGCAATAGGACGCGTACCCGGCTCCAAATCGATCACACACTCAACATCCCGCTCGGGAGGAAGACCAGGAAGGTCATCAGGAAAAACATCGGCGAAACCACAAACAATAGGAATCTCCTCCAAGCGTGGTACGCTATCAGCGGTTTCAACCGTCGAGACTAAACAAGCACAACAACCAGAAAGAAACAACCTCTGAGCACATACCGTAGAGATGACAGGAGAATCCTGACACGGATCAGCATACACGCTGCCGGGCTGATCGTCGTCCCTGATGAAGTCCAAGCGCTTTCCTTTACACTAAATGACTGCATCATACCTAGAGAGCCATTCCATGCCCAGAATAACATCGAATTCCTCCAGATCAATCATCTTCAGGTCCGCCTTCGCAAGAAAGTTCCCCAACAAAACAGGGCAATCCAAAATGCCCAAATCTGACAACACAGATTCACCAGAGGGAAACTTGACACGGAAGGAATCCCGAACACGATCTAAGGTCAACCGATGTCGCTCCACAAAGGCTCTAGCCACGAACGAGTGGGTAGCGCCGGAGTCAAACAGAACCCGCGCCCAGCGGTTCTTTACCTTAAATTTCCCTATAGGAGCATAGAAAACTAAGGAACTACCACAATAATACTGCAAACATTCTAGCAAATAGAACTACCAAGCTGGAAAAACAACAAACAACTAACCTGAGATGACCTGGGTCGAAGACTGAGCCTCCTCGGAAGAGATCACGTTCAGCTTCCCCTTTCCCTTGTCCACACGCTGAGGTGGAGGTAAAGCCTGCAATGGAACTGCAGGAAGAGCTGGCTGAAACTGAGGACAACTCGACTTGATGTGACCCTTCTGCCCACACTGAAAGCAGACTTTATCCTTGGTCCAACACTGGGCCACATCATGGCCGGATCGCTTGCAAACGGAACAGGAGACATCTCTCCTAGGAGCACCCTGAATCGCATGAACCTGCTCCTTCCTTTGAGCTGCTGCCTTCTTGAAACATTTCTCGGCAGGGTGGCCTGACCGGCCACAGAAGCTGCACTCCACCTTGCCCCTCTTTCCCGGAGCCGCACCGGGTACCTGGGGTTTCTTCTCCTCCACCGACTTTCTCTTGTCCAACCTCATTTGCAGGCCTCTGCTCTTCGCGGTCTCAATAGCCTCCACCTTCAGAGCAGTCTCTACTACACCTGCATAAGTCTCTGACCCATAAGCACTGGTCAACTGCTGCACCTCGCTCCTCAAACCACCGAGAAATCACTTAACTCGATCAGCCTCAATGCTGACCAATCCAGGGGCAAAATGGCTCAACTTGCTGAACTCTATCTCATACTCACCCACCGTGAGTTGCCTTTGCTTCAGATGGAGGAAGTCATTCATGAGGCGGTCACGCTCGACCGAGGGTAAGAACTTCCTCAATAGCATCTCCTTGAACACCTCCCAAGAGCATCTGGCTACTAAGCTCTCCTTCTCTCTCAGCCACCAAATCTTAGCCAAACCTTTAAGCTGATAGGCGGCTATCATCACCCTCTGATCATCTGCAATCCCTGAGTACGAGAACATCTCCTCCATGGAGATCAGCCAGTCGTCTGTCACCATGAAATCTGCCTTCCCATCATAAGTGGGAGGGCTCAGCCTCTGAAACTGCGAGATGAAGGCCATCTCTGTTGGCACCACCACTGGAGGTCTCAAGGGTGCAGGTGGAGGAGGAACAGCTAACCCCCCCCCCCCCTCCCGCAGGGACTTGCACACCCTGAGCCTGTCCGGCCACAATTGCCACCAAAGACTGAATCTGGGCTCGCACCTCCTCCAACTATCTGCCCATGGAATCGTTACTCTGACGAACACTCTCGATCACCGCATCGTTCTGAGCCCCAGATGACTCACCCTCAGACAGGGGAGTCGATCGAGTCGCAGGACGCCTTGCCATTCTAAAATCATAACAACACAAATTAGACCCTACTATAACGTCTAGAACCAAATACAAGTACAGACAATACATATATAGATATAGACTTAAAGCTGCTAAACTTGCTCTGAGAGTTTATCTTTTTAACAAAATTTAGATGTTATGCCCTAACCTAGGATGGTTAACCACCACCTTACTAACTCTTGTTCCTAGATCGGGAATGCATGACTTTTATATTAATTTGAAAACTTATGTGTGTATATATGTCATCCTGCCAGTCTTTAGCATGGCACGTTGTGCTTATGCAATGTTATGATATGCATGTTTGTGTTATGCATTCTAAAAAGGCCCTAATGCATGTTATGAGCGGCGTACACATGAAAATGTTATGCATCCCATACTACATAACATTCTCATGCAACGAAAAAGAAAACGTGCTAGTCGCAGCTATGTGGTGAGGTTATGCATCCCATACTACATAACCCTCACATATTGCCCCTATGGTGGACCCATATACGAACACATATTATGCATCCCATACTACATAATATGCCCCGTATACTTCATGTTATGCTATGAGTGTAGTGTTCGTGCTTTTGCCAAGACGTGCTGATGATATATCGGTGTGTGAATGACATGATGCTGAACTACTAAAAAGCAAACAAAGGAAGGTTGCTCAACTAACTTGTCAAGCAACCTCCCTATGATAACAACTGTTTCAACCTGCATTTTCTCCGAATTAAGAATTATCAGAGTAAGAGAAAACACGCGTCATGATGCCACGTCAAGCAGGGGATAACTGCTGACGCTCAGGCAAAACCACCTACCAACTTAATGAAGGAAAATCATGTGATTAATGATTAGAAAATCAGTTATATTTTAGAGGCCGTATCCCCCGGCTTAGTGGATCACCTAGTCCACAAAAGAAAACTATATTTAAACGCTTCGGAAAGAAAATACTTGATCAGGTTTGACATCCTAAGGAGCGCATAAGAGTCCCAAGAGAACCACTCATGCTATGCAAGACCCTACATTTAATTTATATAATATATAAGAAAACGGTCTTTATACGTGATTTGGAAAATAGTGATTACGTTTTATAAAACATGCTGATCATGAGCTTTATTTATAATAAAAATTATAGTTTAAAAATAACTAGCAACCTAGTATAAAACCTTCTCAGGGCAAGTAGACTATCTCCAGAAAACAGTAGCAGCATAAGTAAATATATCCAGTACAAAGGTAACAACTACCAGTGGGCGCCAACAACCTGACACGAACCCACTGACACACATGTATGTCTGTAAGAAAGTACTGAAAAACTACCTCACCAACACGGCAAACAGAACTCCAAAGTCCAAGAGACCACCAACACCACCACTGCAAACTAGCCACCCAACTGGCTACGGCTCAGAACCTGGGGTATTCCAAAAGAAAACAAAATACCTCATCAAGATAAACAAAGTAAAAACTGCATGAAAGAGTCAACCAAAGGGGAAAAGTAACCGAAAAACATGCAGTAGAAAGAGTCACAACTGTCCAAAACAGGACAACAAAAAAAAGCACTACGTGCGAGGAAACAGCAACAACCCAGCCCAGGAACAACATCCTGCCGGGCCTACTAGGCTACCAAGAGCCTAAAGTGATGCAAACTACCAAGGAAGAAACTTCTAACACCCTAAACTGTGGGAGGTGGTAGTAGCAAAAACAAACAACGAGGAATCGGATTGGAGGCAAACTCAGTCCCCCCATCCACCATGTCCAAGTCAACAAGCTCGAGGGTCTACACGTGAAAGCACAAGGGACCTTCCACCCACATGCCCAGCCCATACCTAGAGCAAGAAAACATGAGTGGCCTTGGCTAAATTACACAACTCTACCCCCATAAAGAGCTACAAACCACCACTACTACCCACGACCCACGATTCGGCCATTAGGAAAGAGAAACATGGCCGATAAGGAAATTACAAATATAAACAAGGAATTCACTCGGGAACGTAAATCGAGGAAAGAGAAAAAGAAAGTGTTGAAATGACTCAACATGACGTGGCGCTGGGTCCTCTCGACACCGCATTGAGTGAGCTTCACTCACTCAACGTGCCACGCAAAGCGAACTATCACAACAATAACTCTTACATTACTACCTTAACACTACACAAAACACTCATGCCCACCTAACCCGCGTATCGACGCCAGCTAAATACGGGTGCAAAAAAGGAAATATTCAGAGCGCACGATCAGTGTCGCACGACCAGTGGTCGTGCGCACTCATCGGCTGATGATCGTGCGAAGTGAACCTGGGAAACTTGAAACCTGACAGAAAACTTAGCATAAGCGCACGATCAGTGTCGCACGACCAGTGGTCGTGCGCACTGTTGCCAGCGCTCGTGCGATAGCCGAGACAGAACCTTGGAGAAATGAACAGGTAGCCGCACACGGATAGTGGCACACGACCAGTGGTCGTGCGCCCTAATGTTTGATGACCGTGCGCGGGTAACCTGTACCGTTTGGGATTTCCCGAACGACACCGGAATGCGCATCACACTCTCCCGACACTGCGAACCACAACTACCACACACCGAAAAATGGCCTACGGCACACCTAACATAATTTCTACCTATTCTACTCGTTCACCACCACCACACAACTATGCCAAATCGTTCGAAACGGAAACCGGAGACAGAAACGGTAGAAACGAGTAGGATGCATGAATCGAAAGAAACAAACAACTTGGCAAGGGCGAGAACACCACTTGCCTCGATTTCCGGCGAAGCTTGGTCGGCTTTTCCTCCTCTTCACGCACGAATCCGGCAACGAAGCACAAGGCCAAAAATCTAGACATTGCCGGCGGAAAACAAGTCAAAACCCGAAATTCAAAACCACAAGCAAGGCCACAAAACTTGGAAATCTTACCGTAGGAATGAAGGTCTTGACGAAAGCAATCCGAATCCACTCTCGGAATCGAATTCCGTCCACAAACGCTCCGGGAATCGGCGGTGGAAGGCAAGGGCTCGGCGGTTTCTCCGTTTCTCTCATACAGGGGCGGCGGTTCTTATGTGAAGAAGATGAAGCGGGGCTTTTTTTTTATTCTAACCTAATGCTTAACCTATATATATATATATATATTAATATATAATAATATAATTTATAAAAGAATTACATAAAGCACCAAAACAATGCGAAAACCGAACTACCTCGGAATTCGACGAAATTCGCACCGTAGCTAAATACCCACGCTACGAACACAACGGCGAAGTCGAAATTAATTTTCGACAAACAGAACTCGAGTTATACCCAAATAAATCCAAACACCAACATCCCCCCGAGAGGCCATACCGGGTCACCCAAAACGACTCGGCTTGCTAGGGAGATCTTGCCAACAGGCTACAGAATAGGGCACTCAGTTCTAAGGAGCTAAACCACACTCCACAAATGCCATAAGCCACGGAAACGTGTCATCGTAACGCCAAACGAGAATAAAAATAAACGCAGAAAAATCTGGGGCGTTACAACTAGGATATAAAAGTTGTGGCCATTAGGGAGTTTGGGAAGCTGTCAGAGATTGACCCCTAAAACCACATCAGAAAGCTATTCTTTTACGAACTTCAAATGAATACTAGAAATGTACAACCCCATATCCGGTGAGTAGTAGTCGATAGGAGCCAGATCAGCCAAAGTCCAATATTCTGGGTTCTAGACTAGCCAGAGGGAGACGAGATCCCTGGAAGCCCCTTTGGCTCGCCCAAGTAGGGTGGATCGTATGAGAGGTGGGTCGAGAAGGTCGGAACAAACTCTCCCCAGGGGATCAGCGAGCAGCGGGCGAGTGGAGCAGATCGGCTAGAACTCACCCTAGGGGCTCAATGAGCAGCGAGCGAGTGGAGCAGGCTGGTACCGCACTCGCCTAGGGCTGCGAAGAGTCGGTGAGTGCCAGCTCCATCGAGCATATGCTGCTCCTGGCGAGTGGAGGTTTAAGAGGGTCACTCGCCCAGTCACTTGTGATGTGTTTTACAACTCCACCCCCACTTGTCTGTCTATAGATTTCTAGAACAGCGGAGTTAAGTTGTTGGCAAGCCAACCTGGACTACGTATAGCTACTTAGAAAAGTAGAGGTTGGCTATTTGAAGCCGTTTTTCAGAAATCTATAAATAGAACTAAGGAGGTATCTCAGAAAGCATGCTTACTTATGCCCCGGTCTTCTTGCGCTTTTTGAGGTATCCTTAGCTCGGCATTTAACTAGGGATGGGAAGTGCTCTAAGATCTTCCGGGTGTGTAGTGGGACCTCCACGCTTAGCCTTTGGGTCTGTCCCCTGTTCTTTTTCTATAATCAATTGGTTTGCGAGAGAGAAGTAAGTGTGCGATCACCTCATCCCCAAGGATGAACTCCACAGAGATCGAGTTTTCTATTTCAACAAGAAAGAATGAGGAGAAAAGCAGGAGGACTTCAAGCAGAGAGAAGTAAATTGCCCTAAAAGATGAGGGGGCAAGAAAGTTTAAGGCTGTGTCACTAGTAAGGACAAAAGCTCAAGATACTCAAGAAGACTCTGAGCCATGCACGTAAGGCTCTGAATTGTCTAACACAGAGTTCTCACTAATCTCCAAAAAATTCAAGAGATTGCTCAACAAGAGGAGACAAATGAAAAATCCGTCCTCCTCCTCTGATTTCAAAAGATCACATCGTGAACGTGATCGGTCCAAGAAGACCTACTACTTATAGGATAGGTATAAACCTCAAACGAATAAACATTCATCCTCTGACATTGTTTTCTATTATTGTAATAAGTCAGTACACATGATTGCGGAGTGTCTTTATAAGAAGAAGGAATTTTCGAAGAAGGAAGAGAAGAGATCCTTCAAAGGTAAGAGGAAGGAAGAAAAAAGCTGTATTGCAAAGAAATCCAAGACTCTAGCCGACAGTGACATGAGTGATTCAAGTTCAGAAAATGAGGAAGCTTACTTCGGGCTCATTGCCCAATCATATGTGGAAGGAGGTGACTCCAAATACAATGGCAAGGTAAACTCTCACACAATCCTCTCTAAATCGGAAACTTCCTCTAATTGTCATGAAGACTACTCTTCTGAGGAAGATGAAGCTAACTTGATGGCTCAGCATCAAGAACTCTTGAAAGCTTTCGACAAATGCCACAAGGTTGTCAAAAAGTAATTAATGGAGATTGCTTCTCTCAAGGTAATGGAATCAAGTCAGAGGGAGGAAATTGCTGAATTGACTCCTCTAAGAAGTGAAGTTCACTCCTTACAAGAGGAATTGAAAATTCTCCGCTGAACTCTTAAGTCATAACGAGAAATACTTAGATGAGCTAGAATAAAAGCTCTTGGTGGAAAGGAAGCAGGTTGAAAGCTACTCGAAGCCAAAAACCATTCTTCCCCTCATTGATGAGTTTTCCGCTCCTAAGAAGGGTAGTGGTCTTGGCCACATAGCTGGAAAAGGTAATGCTGCTAAGACAGGCAGTACCAAAGACAAAGAGAAGGCACCACAAGGTCAACCCTAGTTTAAGAAGGTAATCTTCCCGACGAATAAATTTGACCTTGAGTCATCCTTCGGTCACTTTGCTACGCCAACTTATGTGGAGCCTAAAATGTGCTATCAAGGATGGACCCATCCTAGAGACTTTTGTGTGAGTGTTTTTAAAGCATCTTATAAAGAAATTACACTCAAAAGCTATGGTCCATACGTTCATGGACCAAGTGGCAAGAAGTCTCCAAAAGGCAGCATTATTGTTCCCAAGGCCAAGGAAATGGTGAAGCCTCGTGTGTGATGCAATTACGAGGCTTCCACTTAAAATTCTGTGGCCCCTGCTAAACTTCCCATACAACAAGTAAAGCAGGAGTACAAGAGAAGGTACAACAAGTTAGACTGTTGGTATTATGGGAAGATTGGTCACTTCTACGTAGATTGCTAGTTTCATTCGGTAAAGTTTGAAGCTGTTGGTGTTACCATTGTGATCTGGAAGTGATCAAACATGTAGTCTCACTGCCAACATAATGTGAGCATATAAGGTCGCACATAAGAACGTTTGGAGAATTTTGAAGATTGGATTATGTTGGTCTTATTCATGTGATGAGTGAAGGACCAAGCACTGGCATGAGATGAGTGAAGGACTAGACTCTGCCATACGTTCAATGCATCGAGACCACTCAAAGCTTTTGTCGAGTCATATGTTAATTCAACGAGTTAGCGTTGAGAGTTTGAGACCACTCGAAGATTTGTCGAGTCAATCGTTGATTCATCTAATGATGGCATTGAATGTATCAAGTATACTCAGTCAGGCGTTGAGTGCATCGAGAGCACTCAATGCTTTCGTCGAGTCAAACATTGACTTGTCGAATTAGGCGCTCAGAGCTTCGAGGTCATTTGATACCTTCGTCGAGTTAAACGTTGACTCATCGAATGATGACGTTGAGTGTGTTTAGTTCATTCAACGATTCATCAAGTCAAGTGTTGATTCGACGAGTCTGGCATTGATGCATTGAGTATGTTGAGTGCACTCAAGGATTCGTCAAATCAAGTGTTGATTCGTCGAATATCGACGTGTATACTCAATGATTCGTCGAGTCAAGTGTTGATTCATCGAATATCAACGTGAATACTCAATGAATTCTATTTCGTCTTATTTAATTCCACTAAGTCCGGTTCGGCGCAGTCTGCTGGTATCAATTGGCTCGGTATTCAGTATATAAACGTCTTGTACAGTAAATCGAGCAAGGAAGTTACTGAGTTGCGAAAGACGTTACAGTTTTGACCTAATCGCAAGTCAGCTCTTCTTCCCTCCCAGCATAACTGTTCCACCAAGGCCGGTTATGCCGATCTCATCGCCACCTGTCCGCCATCCTTGTACTTTACCAAAAAGTGTTTCTAGGGCATTCGTACTTGTCCCCGCCGCCTCTTTTGTAGCAAACCTAGCAGTTAGTGAAGACAATGAATATTATCTTCTGACCTAGACCTTGTGCGACAAGAGTCTAAGGATTCTCCCATTCATTGTGATCACCTGCAGAGGAGTGGACATCATTCTACGCTCGGAACTCAAGCCATTGTCGTTCGTTTGAATCAATATGAGCACCTTGGTTTAGTATTGACTCAATCCCTGAAAGGTAAAATTTTATTTACCCCACTTTACTTCTTGATTAATGTTCATCGCTAGATCTGAACTATTTTTGGGTTTTCTTGTTCCATTTCCACTACAAGTGTTGTGACGTATAACAAAACCCAATAGTCGTATCAGAGGAAGGTTGATGCGATGATATTTGTTTCAGAAGTTGCTAAATCCATTACGTGTAGATGTGGAAATTTTAGAAGTGTTCTAAAATGCCCAAATCTATTCTCGGAACATCAAATGTTGATGTATTTTGTGTGGAATCGGTGTTAGTTTTTCCAAAAATTGGTCACTGATCGGTCAACGAGACCACCGCCATGGGCGCAGCCCCTTGGACCCCATTAGGGGCTCTACACCTAAGACCCCACTAGGGGCGCATCCCCTTGGAACACCGCTAGGAGCGCATGTGATTTCATTGTGATATCTTTATTACTCCTTAATTGTAACTGTCCCTCTTGTTGGTTTATGAAACCAAGTGTGTGTTAGATTTTGAATCTCACATAGAGAGACGAGCTTCTCGATTGTGTAAGTGGAGTTAGTGTTGCTCATGTCCAGTGCATATAAATCTGAAGATTTAGAAGGGTTCTAGATGTTCTGATTTAGCTCAGTTGATCAAGTGTTGATGATTTCATTGTGCACATCTGAGATGCATTTGGATTATGATTGCTGCTAGTTTTATTTTGTGGATGTGGATATTGGTTAATTGTTAACCATGATTATGTATTAATAAACAATCTAAAATACCTTATGTAATATAAAGTATTTGGATGCCTTCCGATGGATGACACACTTTCTGCCTCGATCGAAAAAGTGTGGGCTTGCCAAAGCAAGGTGCATTAATCAATCTTGGTAAGGGTGCGAGCGGATAATTGTGATATCCCACTATCGACATCGGGTCAAACTTAATTGGGTGACCTCAAAGGTTGAGTGCCTAGAGGCATAGGGTTGGCATGCACCATATGATGGATGCGAATAAGGAGTTATTCACCAACCATACAAGAGTTGCATAGTGATGCAACCGGCAAGCATTGCCTACCTAAATAACTGCATTGGGAGAGAAAAGCCAAAGCTGACTCATAGTGTTTGTAAAATACGGATCTTGTCCACTAAAAGAGTTACTCACATATACTATCTGAATTGATATCGAGGGTTATCAGTTTGATAAAAATAGTGAGATTTATTTTGATTAAAGTCCTAATTGAAATGATAAAATGTATTTTGAAATGTAGTACTAATTTTTCTCTACATGGTTCCTTGTAGAATTTCCATGGCAAGTGTGTAACACCCAAAAATCCAAAATTGGAGTTCAGGATGGGCAACACGGTCTGGGACACGGGCGTGTACCAGGGCGTGTCCTGCTCTGTTTTCTCAAGTGAGAGTTTTAGTCTTGAGAAGTGTCTCGAGTAAGGTACACGGCCTGGGACACGTGCGTATCCCAAGCTGTGTTCTTCACTGTGTCGTCTCGAGTAATCGACGAAATGCAGTCGACGTTTCTCGAGAGGCTACACGGCCTAAGACACAGGCATGTCACAAGCCGTGTCCTCCTCGGGTTTTGGCTGCGGCCTATTGAACATGGCTGGGGCGAGCGTGTTCTAGGTATATGGCCTGTGACACGGGCGTGTCACAGGGCTGTGTCCTTCTCTAGTTTTGTCCAGGGAATTGAGGCCTAGTGAACACGGGCTAGACACAGGCATGTCTAAAGCCGTGTCAGGACACACGGCCTGTGATACGGGCGTGTCACAGGGCGTATCCTGTTCTGGGTAAGTTAGTTTTGGTTCCAGTTATAGTACACGGCCTGTGACACAGGCATGTCACAAGCCGTGTCAGCCAAAAAATAGATATTTCAGGGCAATTTGTGGTCGTTCAATTCTTTCAGATGGGATCTAAGGGTCCAATCTCCTCCCTACTGAGATAATTCCAGGACTTGGGAAATATTTTTCATTCAAAGCTTGGCTATTCTCTTTTTAAAAGTATAGAGAGAAGGGAGTGCAAGGATGAAGAAGAGAAGAGATCCGGCCGCTGGTGGAGCTTCAGCATTTGGAATTGTGAGCTGAGTCCAGCTTTGTGGAGGCGAGAGCGTTGCGGTGCTCACTATCCGGCCAGAATTCCATGGCTCCCAAGAGATCGTCAATGGTAACGATCTTCCTTCTTGGACATTTGAAGTCCTCATTTTGGCATGTCTGTGGATTTTTCCCACCAAAAGGTGGCTATTGAGGGATTTCCTTGGGTTGATTCATGTAATCCCCAATCTTGTATATAGATCCGGAAGTGTGTAGTACAGAGTAGGCATGCTGTGTGAAGACCATCTAGATAGGTTGGTATGGATTGGTGATGTTGCATCTTACGCACTAGAGAAGACTCCGCGTATAAACGGGTAGTTTGTGCAGTCAATGGGATGTGCCTGTGAAGGGTAGTAGCAGGAAGTACTGGAATGAAATTCCAGGAAAATACCCGCGTGATTCTTATGCTGTATGCCATGTTTGGGTGAGTTTTGGAGCAGAAAGTGAGTTCTACTGAACCCGCCAAGCGACCGCGTCGAATGCTGAAATTATCTCCCCTTTTGAATTGTGCAGCAAGTCCTTAGAGGACAGTGTGGCTATTGTGAGATGCGAGCTCTTAAAAAGGCTTCACGCCGAATAGGAAAGGTTAAACTGACCCGCGCCTGTAAATTGGCCATGAGTACTTCGGTATTCATTGATGGCATGGTGACTTGAGCAATGGGGTGTGGCTGATCCGTACCTGCGTTATGTCCGACTGAGTAATATACCTAGTTATTGGTCTCGTTGGAGTGCATAATGAGAGTCTTAGGCCTACCACCATTAAGACTAAACGCTCAATAACTTTAGTTTTCGGAACGTGAATAGTGGTGCGACCCTGGTTCGCCGGTACACCAAGAATGTGCTGCATGCACGGATCGTCGGGCCGCGTGGCTGACGGTTGTGTTATGTTGATTGTGCGTGAGTGCACATTATATGATATATCTGCTTGTGAAAGCTATGTCGGCATGGAAGGAATACCACTGCCCCGGGAAATGTGTAGGGTTGTTATAAATTGGTCAGCTGAATGCTAACCGTTGCTTGTTTGCCACCAAAATGGTGGGCTATCCCTGTGCAGGTGCTGGAGAACAGAGCAGGAAGTAAAGGGCTGAAGCCCCTACTGCTGCTGCTGTCCCTCGAAGGATGAGCAAAGGCTTTTGTTATGTTCTTGTGTGGCCGGCCTGCGCGTCGATGTTTGTAATCCACACTTATAAAGCAAATTTGTAAGGCCTTAAGGCCAAACTCTTGAGTATATATTGTACATTCCTTCGTGTATATATATAAATGTGGTTGTTTATATATAGTGGACATTCATGTTTTGAGTTCAGATTAATATTAAAAGCTTCAACTATTATGCTTTGTGTTAGGATGCGTGCCTATTTTGGTATTAACCTGTGACCTTGCCACCTGTTTGTGGCATATAGTGTGGGTCCCCGGCCGGACCTTCTTTTATATGTTATTTAACGGATGGAAATGTTACAAAGTGGATCTCATTCCACCATGTCCCTCAAAGACATTCTTGAGAAGGAGAAACTGACTGAGACGAATTAATGGACTGATACAGAAACTTAAGAATTGTTCTCAGGCAAGAGTGTAAGCTCTATGTTTTGGAAGAGGAATCCCCAGATGGGACTGCCGGGAATGCGTCCCGATCTGATAAAGATTCTTATAAGAAGTATCAAGATGACTCACTGTATATCGAATGCCTCATGCTGGCAACCATGAACTTTGAGCTTCAGAAGTAACAAGAGAACATGGGTTGCAAAGAGATTGACGAGCATCTCAAGAAAATGTTTCAAGGGCAAGCTCGGTGAGAGAGGTTTGACGTCACCAAGGCATTTTTTATGTGTAAGATGGGAGCTCGGGACTATTGGGTCCTTTGATCCCAATGTCCTGAATTTGAAGAAGGACTAACAAAATAATGTATACAAATGTTGTGATCTAACTTATGTTTAAAGTGAATGATTATAGATTATCCTGATATGCTATGATGGGACAGGTAGCCTAAGTGGCTAAGTCATGTAAGTACTTACCTAAGTGGTAGAAAGACAGAAAACTGTCTAAGTCCACAGGCATTGAGTGAAGATCAGTCACTCAACGCCAGATGGCCTATTGCGCTGAGTGAAACCTATACAGTCAAATCCAAGGCAGTGGCAAGCTGAGAAAATGGCAGGTTCCACAGGCGTTGTGTGAAGTCAACTCACTCAATGCCATACAACAAAAGTCTGTGAGATAGGCTACAATAGATAAAGTCTGAAATTGGAATGAGCTAAAATGTGGCTAAGTCCACAGGCGTTGAGTGAAGTCACCTCACTCAACGCATGCTACTAAATACAGAAAAATGGCTAAGGCAGAAAGCGTTGAGTGAGGCATGTTCACTCAATGCTCTCAACGCTTATGTTGCTGAATAAGCAGAAAATTGACTAAGGCAGAAAGCGTTGAGTGAGGCATGTTCACTCAACGCTCTAAATGCTTATGTTGCTGAATAAGCAGAAATTTGGTTAAGGAAAAAAGCATTGAGTGGAGGTTACTGACTCAACGCTGTCAATGCCTAAGTAAAGATAGAATATTGTCCAAGGGGTTTGGCATTGAGTGATGCTTACTCACTCAAAGACAAACACCTGAAAGCTGATAAAGCAAGATTACCATTGAGTGGAGCTGAATCACTCAACGCTTAGAATTAGACTTAATATTATAGGTAGTTTGGCGTTGAGTGAAGGTGACTCACTCAATGCCAAGAGATAGTGAATCTGTCTAAGTGTTTTGGCGTTGAGTGATGCTTACTAACTCAATGCATATTCTATGATGCTTGATTTTTGGCTAAGCCCACAACTGCTGACGTTAGCAAGTCAATAAGTCAACATATTTAAAATAAGTTGCGGGATGACTACAGTACATGATAATGGTTGCCGCAGACCTACTGTATGATAGTTGGCGTTAAAGCAAATTTGCAGTCAGCATTAAATTTGTGGGAACCATTGTAAAAAAGCTGTTTAGTCTCAATACATAAAAGAAGTAACAGTTGTTCTTCTTCCCAGCAATAAGTGTGGAGATTTAGAATAGGAAGCTCAAGCTGAGAAAGAAATAGAGCAAGTCAGCTGTTGGAATCAACATCTTCTACAGCAAGATAGCTGGTTCCATTCTCATTTGCACCAGCAAGCTAGTTCATAGTATCTTCTCTGACAATAAGGTAGCAGCCAAGGGCATATCCTTGCTGCATTTTTTTCACAGTTCCAGCAACTCAAGTACCTGAAGATCTTTATCTGGAAGATGTGAAGAGAAGAAAGCTTGAAGAAGCAGAATCTTAAAAGAAGGCTCAGGGGACAACTCCTCATGAGTCAATGTTAGGGCTGAATCATCTCAGCCCAAGAAAGAGAGAAGGGCAGAACAGAGTTCTGCAAGTTTCTTCCAGCACAAGGATCATTATTATTATGAAGAAGTGAGGGTTGCGCTTCTATCTCAGTATAGGAAGAGGCAGAAAATTGCACTGCAATTAACTTCCAGCATAAGTAATTACTTGTTACTATGTAAGTAGTTAGGACTAAGTATATCTTAGTTCAGTAAAGGTAGACAAAGGAAATAATCTCTTGTAGTCATTGTTGGGCTGAGTCTATCTTAGTCAAGAATCTTGACATAGAAAAATATCTCTAGTATCAAGAATATCTATCAACCCACTTTCATCTTGTAGGATTCAATTTACCTGGATCTGAGCTGTAGGTACCTGAAAGGGTACTGAGTTGTAGGAGTACTGCAACACACTGAGAATAGGGCTATGTGCCTGAAGAAGTAGGGCTATATAGCCTGAGTTGTTGGCCTTAGAAATAAGGATGATGTAGGTGATTAGTGGATCACTGAGCTATAGGAGCTCTACAAGGCTTTGAGGTAGGAAATCTTATGGTTCTGAGCTTGGATTATATGAAGAATCTATGTGTAAGGCTGATGGCATGAGATGTAAGCTCCTTGGAGCATTTTGGAGAAGTGCCTAGTCCAATAAGATAGTCTAATAGGTGGGAGGGAAATTAGATGTACCTAGTTGGGGAACCGCTATAAATATTTGGGTGCTTTGCTGTGTTGTTTTCTTTATGAAGGGTAAATAATCATGAAAGCAGAAATTTATCAACCACTCAACCAACAAACTAAAAGAAAAGAAAAGAATTTTTAAAGAGACCAATAACCTATTCACCCCCCCCCCCCCTCTAGGTGATTTAGCTATCCTTGAAAGTAGACTCAGGAAATAATCTCATGTAGTCATTGTTGGGCTGAGTATATCTCAATAAAGAAGCTTGACACAGAGAAATATCTCTTGTGTCAAATATATCCATTAACCCACTTTCATCTTATAGGATTCAGTTTACTTGGATCTTAGTTATAGGTACCTGAAAGGGTTCTGTGTTGTAGGAGTGTTGCAATACTCTAAGAATAGGGATGTGTTCCTGAAGCTGTAGGGTTGTAGAGCCTGAGTTGTAGGCCTTAGAAAAAAGGCTGAGGTAGGTGATTAGTGGATCGCTGAGCTATAGGAGCTATGCAGGGTTCTGAGGTAAGAACCCTTGTGGTTCTGAGCTTAGATTCTATAAAAAATCTGTGTGAAAGGCTGAGGGCCTGAGGTGTAAGCTCCTTGGATCATTTTGGAGAAGTGCCTAGTCCAACAAGACAGTTGGATAGGTGGAAGTGAAAGTGGATGTACCTAGTTGGGGAACCACTATAAATATCTGGGTGCTTTGCTGTGTTATTTTCTTTTTGCAGGGTAAATCATCTTGAAAGCAAAAATTAATCAATCACTCAAGCAGCAAACTAAAAGAAAAGAAATGAATTAATAAAGAGACAAATAACATAGTCACCCCCCCCCCCTCTAGGTGATTTAGCAATCCTTGAAATTAAAGTCTTTCAAGTGGTATCAGAGGGAGGTTGCTCAAAAAGAACCTAACAGTCTTAGTTGACCTCCAAGGATAGCTAAAAGGTTAAACTTATGTGTTCAAGAATGAACCATAAGATGAGGAACTATATGGAGCAGCAAATCTGTAGAGAGGACAAGTTCAGCATTGGGCTATTGGATGCTCTTGGTGTTGACAAAGTTCTTCCAGTTGCAAGAGCAAGAATAAGGGCCCCTATATCACATTCAGAGAGTGACACAGAGGTGGATGAAGCCGAAGAAGGGGAATGCAGATTCAATGGACAAATAGCTACCCCTGAAGTAGAATCTTGTCAGGATCATTCTGGTCAAAATAAGGTACATTTCACATCTAGCTCATCCTCAGAGTCTGGATATGAATTCTGTAAAGACTTTGATGTCTCATAATCTAGTGATGATGAGGGTCCTTTGAAAGATGATGTTATCAATCAATTGATTGACAATCATGCTGCCCTTCTGAAAGCTTTTAAGGAAAGTAAGCTACTTGTTAAGAAACAAGGAGAGGAAATAGCCTCCCTATAGAAGACTGCTTCTCAGCTGGATGAAGCTTCATCCTTCCTATGTGTAAAAGAGAGGGAAGCAACTCATCTGAAAAACATGGTAGATATCCATGTTGAGTCCTAAAAATATAAGGAATCTATTATCAAGAATCTTGAGGAGAAACTTGATAGGGAGAGGAGAATTGTGGCTAACTTCTCTAAGATTGATTCTATCAAGAGAAGATCTGAATCTGAGTGGATTTCTAAAGTAATCCAATCTTAGAAAAGAGGCCAAGTTCCTATCAGGCCTCAGCCTACCTTTCACAAGGTAATTCTCCTTTCCAATAGGTATGACCAAGACCCCAGGGATGGTCACTGGAGGAATGGGAATCTTTCTTGTAAGACTATAAATGTCTCTTACCATGGAAGAAGAAAAGACATGGGTCTGAGTGCTCAGAAGGCTCCCCATGAAGAAGTGCAAAAGGCCCATCCTGGACCTTTTGTATTTAATGCACCAGCTCCATCTTTCTTGAGTAAGGTAGTGGCCTTTTCTCAAAATCTCCCTGCTCAAACTCATACCAATGGTAAATCTGCCATGATGCAAGACTTGGAATCTTCCAAGGACACCAACAACATGTCCTCTACAAGAAGAACTGTTGCTGATAGACCTTGTGAAAATCCAAGCTCTTATCATGTTAGACCTACTCTTAGTCATATTGTGGCTAAGAGAATTTGGATCAAGGAAGTTGTTTCTTCTTCTGTTCAGTCTGCTGTCAACCATGCTGTCAGACCTGCTCAGAAAAGAAGATACAATATTCATGAGTCCTGGTGCTGTGGCAAAGTGGGTGACTTTGTCATATATTGTTGGAACAACCCTAGTGTACCAAGGGCAAGAGAAAGTTTTCCTGACAGGGCTCTTGTAGGTAGACATTTGTTTTTACAAGCTAACAAGAACCTAGGACCGAAGTCAGCTTGTGTTCCTAAGGGAAGGTAATTCTTTCTTGCATGATAGTCCAAGTGGCCATAACCATTTATGGTCCTTGGACAATGTTGTACCAGACCCAAGTCTGGGTACAAGAAATGATTCAACTTATCAACATACTCTAAATGTCAATGACAAGTGCAATTATCAAGGGTGAGTTTTACAAAGAAAATCCAGATGAACATCAAAGGCTAAAGCTCAGAAGCAAGGTTATTGGTATGCTCAGAAACTGTGAATCCAACATGGACCTAAAGTCTACAGAGCAGAGATAAGTAGAATTCATCTTTCTTTTATTATAACACTTAATTTCAAAATTGATTAATTATGTATGAGAAGGGTAATTGAAACAAATGACTAAGAAGATGTAAAAACAACATCTTTTCTTAATACATGTGTTAGTGGCTTACATGTTCACCATATCACAAAATTTAACTTGTCTCAACATACCCAAAGACATATTTCATAGGAAATACTAAGCTAGGTTAGTATCAAAATTTTGTTGAGTCAATTGAGGTTGGGGGATAATACTCTCTCAGTTAAAATAAATATAAGGATATTAAAATTTTGTCTAATTGCACCCTAATAGAACACGATTTAGATTGTGTATTGCAGGTTTATATTACCCCTGTAAGTTAGGACAACACAGTTAGGGGCTAATCGAAAATTTAATTACTAAAAAAAACTGATGTAAAGCTAATTAAGCCCACTTAATAAATACTGGAGAAAAGACGGACTGCGGATATGTGTCGGGACTCAATCCTAGCCATTGATCAAGATTAAAACAACAAAGATGGATTAATGACTTTCTGCCTTCCTTTTAGCAATACCTATAAATACAAGGACTTGTGTAATATGCCAAGTCACTATTCCTTACCCTCTCCCGCCCGCATTCACTAAATCGACGGAAAGCAGCTTTCGCTTGCTTTCTCAAATTCTCCAGAGAGATGGCTCCCAAGGGACCATATTTCCTCTTCAAAGGAGCAAAACTGTTCTGAAATGGATTCGTTGATGCTCCGGAAGAAGTTCAGCAGGTGCTTAATCTTCTACAAAAATCTGACCTAGCCTTCGTCCTAACGGAACCCTGTCTTCTGTGGAAGAGAGAAGTACTGGAGTTGTTTGCAAACGCCAAAGCAGATGATATGGCTGGTAAAATTAAGACCATAGTAAGCGGAAAGAAGTTCAAGATAAACCCTAGAAGGCTAAGCACGGCTCTGCAGCTGCCAAAGCTCTCTACAATTGAGAACGAAAAAGAGATATTACTAGACATTACAAAATCGACAATGAAATGGTCTGGACTTTCCAAGCACACAACCGGATCCATTCAAAGGAAAGAACTTAACCTGAGAGTAAGTTTCTAGACAATGTCATTGGGAAAGCTCTGATATGCAAAACCGGCTCCCATGATAAAATCTCAAAAACAATGTTTGAATTAATGGCCAGAGTCATACTGACCAAGAGAACTAAAAAGGGAAGAGTGCTGTTTGAAAGAGTAATGGAATGCATGGCTGAACCTATTTTGGGGAGAATCTTGTCACTATTTCTGCAAGAAACTGCTCCAAGAATTCTGAATCTGAAACTTGGTGAAAAAATACACCATATGAGAAGGATGGACATCAGGATGCTTGAGAGATTAGACCGGGTCCTTCTGCCCTGTGGTCCAGAAGCTATGGAGAGAAAAGGGAAGAGAATTACTGCTACTGAGCCCAGCTCCTCTAGCAGCTCATCTGAGGATGAAGAGCCTCATGATCCTGATCTATCTTCATCTGTTGAAGTGTCTATGAGGGACATGAATATCTAGGTATCCGCTTCGTCTGAACTTACCCCTCTTAGTCGTGTGAGAAGACTAGGGTCAGATTTAGTTCCTAAAGTGGATGAGAATGCTGCCAAGTTAGCTGGATCTGCTGGAGAGGAAGGAGAGGATGTGTCTCCAGCCAAGGATGCATGCCAAATAATAGAGGAAATTGTTAACAAAATATCTGCAGGAAAGGGGGATGATGCCTCTAGATTGCAAGATGCAGATAGGCCAAGACCTAAGTTTGAATATGAGGAAGTACGGGATAAAGTCTTGGAAACTCCTAATACTAAGGGAAGGATTGCTCAAATCGAGGGGGAGCAACTGATGCAAGAAATAATGCATGATGCATTATATGTAGGGAGCAACTGGAGGTTCCTCCAATAAAGGATGTTACTGCTGCTGACCTGCATGCAAACAAAAGCATGACAGTGGTTGAGGGGGAGAAATCTTCTAGACTCCCTTGTCATGAGGTACACAATCTAGAGTCATCAAAATCTGAGGAAGAGGAAGACAGTGATGAGAAAGCACACTCCTCACCACATCCAGAAATAGAACAGCACAAGAGTGGCACAACTCAAGGAACAGGGAGCAAGCCTCTACAAGGAGAAACTAAAGCCTTAGATGAGGGCACCCCTGCCAGATTTGATCAGCTGCCATCTACTTTCATTGCCCAGCTAAAAGGTTTGCTAGATGAGCAAAGAATTGCATTGGAAAACTATGTGGATGAAGCCCTTAAAGATGTTAGAACTTATCTTGCAACTAAGATCAAATCTATAAGGTTTGAACTGAATCTACTGAAAGGATAAACACTAAAATTCTTTACAAGAGCTGCTCCTACTGTAGATTACACCATGGAGAAACTGGATGTGTCAAATCAGAATATTACTATTATCATTGAAAATCAAAATATTCAGGTCAAGAACTCTGTGACCATTCGTGAGAATGATAAAGTTCTGATAAAAGAACATAACACTATAATCCTCACCATGATTGATGCCTGCACCAATATGCTTGATGACCACATGTTATATATTAAAAATCAAGTAACTGCTTGAGTTAACTACCCGGAAGGGGAAAGAAACAAAGCTAGCATCTCCTAGACTACTCAAGTAATTGAAGAAGTCAAAAAGGGGGAGAGAAATATCATCAGAACAAATACTGAGAATATGCTCTGGGCCATAAATGTTGTGAGAAGCTCATTGGGAATGGAGCCACTGCAATATAATAACATTCTAATGATGTCTGACCATGTACAAGATGTTGTGAACAAGATGTATAGTAGTGAAGCCCAAGTTCAAGAAAATCAAGAATATGTTCAGTACATTGAAGAAGGTGACAGTGCTAATGCTCAGTTGGGAGAGAAGACTACTATTGCTCAGAATCCTTCCTTCAGCCCCACAGTAGACCAGTAACTACAAGTCAAAGAAAGAATCACTAATTATGCTTAAGAGGAGGACAAGCTAAGGAAAAAGAGATATAGAGAAGAAATGGAATAGAGGCCTGATTTCGGGCAGTGGAGCCCAGAGTCAAAGCCAAAAGAAAGAATTGCTTGCTTGGGACTAGGTCAAAGCCAAAAGATCTGATAGAGGTAAATGGTACAGCAATACTGAATGGGATAAGATGGAAAAGAGAGACACAGAAAGAAGGACTTTTTGGAGGAACAAAAAGGCAAATCATTTGGCTCCTGATGCTGTGGAACCATCCAAATACCTTCCCAAGCCTTTCAGCAATTTTGAGAGATAAAAGGACAAAGCTAAAGCTGAAGCTACTAAGGCTAAGGCTGCTGATGGTGCTGATAAGAAAGGGAAGAAGATAGCTGGAGATGAAGACAAGCCAACAATGAAATCCAGAGGCAGTGGAATTATGATAAGGGAACATGAAACTTTAAATATTTCAGGTTCTGCTTTCAGGGCTAGGGATGAAACACTGTGTTTATATTGCTCAAACATTTATTCCCTATATGATTAAATAGAACAACCTTTTGTTATAATCATGATCTATCTAACTCATTATTTATTATTTCTTTAACTTATCAACTACATAATTTGATATGTCTATGATTTTTCTGAATAATATTGCGATGATTATGTCTATGATTTATCTGAATTATGATGTAATGATATGTTTTAAATATTTATAACATAGGTATGTTTAGTGTATATATTGGCTTAGGTTTTGAATTCTTCAAATAGGGGGAGATTGTTGGGTCCATTGATACCAATGTCCTCAATTTGAAGAAGTACTAGCAAAATAGTATATATACATGTTTTGATCTAACTTGTGTTTAATGTTAATGATTGCAGCTTGTCCTGAAAAGCTATGATGGACAGGTAGCCTAAGTGGCTAAGTCAGGTAAGTTCTTACCTAAGTGGTGGAAAGACAGAAAACTGTCTAAGTCCACAGGCATTGAGTGAAGATCAGTCACTCAATGCCAGATGGCTTATAGCGATGAGTGAATCCTATGCAGTCAAAGCCAAGACATTGGAAACCTGAGAAAATGGCCAATTCTACAGGCGTTGAGTGAAGTCAACTCACACAATGATATACAGCAAAAGGTTGTGAGATAGGCTATAGCAGTAAAAACGTGAAGTTGGAATGAGCTAAAATATTGGTAAGTCCACAAGCATTGAGTGAAGTCAACTCACTCAACACCATGCTACTAAATACAGAAAATAGGCTAAGGGAGAAAGCGTTGAGTGAGGCGTGTTCACTCAACGCTCTTAACTCTTATGTTGCTGAATAAGCAGAAAATTGGCTAAGGAAGAAAGCGTTGAGTGAGGCATGTTCACTCAATGCTCTCAACGCTTATGTTGCTGAATAAGCAGAAAATTGGCTAAGGCAGAAAGCATTGAGTGAGGCATGTTCACTCAAAACTTATGTTGCTTAATAAGCAGAATTTTGGTAAAGGCAAAAAGAGTTGAGTGGAGGTTACTGACTCAATGCTATCAACGCCCAAGTGAAGATAGAATTTTATCCAAGGGGTTTGGCGTTGAGTGATGCTTACTCACTCAATGCCAAACAGTTAAATGCTGATAAAACAAGATTGATGTTGAGTGGAGATGAATCACTCAACGCCTAGAATAAGACTTAATATTCTAAGTAGTTTGGCGTTGAGTGAAGGTGACTCACTCAACGCCAAGAGACAATGAATCTATCAAAGTGTTTTGGCGTTGAGTGATGCTTACTCACTTAAAACATATTCTCTGATGCTTGATTTTTGGCTAACTCCATAGCTGGTGATGTCAGCAAGTAAACAAGCCAACATATTTCAAATAAGTAGGGGATAACTACAGTACGCGACAAAGGTTGTCGCAGACCTACTATAAGACAGTTGGCATTAAAGCAAATTTGCAGGCAGCATTAAATGTGTGGGTCCCATTGATAAAAGAGCTGTTGGGTCTCAATACATTAAATAAGTAACAGTTGTTCTTCTTCCCGGCCATAAGTGTGGAGCTATAGAATAGGAAGTTCAAGATAAGAAAGAAAAAGAGCAAGTTAGTTGTTGGAATCAACATCTTCTACAGCAAGATAGCTGGTGCAATTCCAATCTACACCAGTAAGCTAGTTCAGAGTATCTTCTCTAAGCATAAGATAACAGCCAAGGGATGACCATTGCTGCAGGTTCTTCATAGTTCCAGCAACTCAAGCACCGGAAGATCTTTATTTGGAAGCTGTGAAGAGAAGAAAGCTTGAAGAAGCAAAAATCTAAAAGAATGCTCAGGGGACTATTCCTCAGGAGTCAAAGTTAGGGCTAAATCACCTCAGCCTAGGAAAGAGAAAAGGGAAGAATAGGGTTTTGCATGTTGCTTCCAACATAAGGATCATTGTTGCTGTGAAGAAGAGAGGGCTGAGCTTCTGTCTCACTTCAGGGAAAGGAAGAACATTGCTCTACAAGTAACTTCTATCACAAGTAATTACTTGTTGCTGTGGAAGTAGTTAGGACTAAGTATATCTTAGTTCAGTAAAGGTAGACTCAAGAAATAATTTCATGTAGTCATTGTTGGGTTGAGTCTATCTCAGTCAAGAAGCTTGACACAGAGTAATATCTCTTGTGTCAAGAATATCCATTAACCCGCATTGATCTTGTTGGATTCAGTTTTCCTAGATCTGAGTTGTAGGTACTTGATAGGGACTTGAATTGTAGGAGTGCTACAGCACTCTGAGAGTAGGGTTGTGTGCCTAAAGCTGTTGGGTGATAGAGCCTGAGTTGTAGTCCTTAGAAATAAGGTTGAGGTAGGTGATCAGTGGATCACTGAGCTATAGGAGCTCTGAAGGACTCTGAGGTAGGGCCCCTTGTGGTTCTGATCTTGGATTCTGTGAAGAATCTATGTGTAAGGCTGAGGGCCTGAGGTGTAAGCTCCTTGGAACATTTAAGAGAAGAGCCTAGTCCAATAAGATAGTTGGATAGGTGGGGGGGGAGTGGATGTACCCAGTTGGGGAACCACTATATATATCTGGGTGCTTTGTTGTGTTATTTTCTTTGTGTAGGGTAAATCATCTTGAAAGTAATAAATTAATCAACCACACAAGCAGCAAACTATAAGAAATGAAAAGAATTAATAAAGAGACCAATAACCTATTCACCCACCTAGGTGATTTAGCTATCCTTGAAATTAAAGACTTTCAGGGACCTAGTACGGACTTACATACTGAAGATGATTAGGTATATAAAAAACCTTGAAAGGCAAGGCTTTCCTCTAGGCTAAGAGTTGGCTACAGACCTGATCCTACAATTATTGCCGGACAATTATGAGCACTTCGTCTTGAACTATAATATGAATGAAATAGACAAGACAATGCCCGAGCTCCTAGGTATATTGAGAGCTATCGAAATCAATACGAATAAGGCCAAGCCTTCTAGTCCTATACTAATTGTGCATAAATGCAAGGGAAAGGCCAAGGGCTTCAAGAAGACGAAGGTAGGACCTAAGTCATCTCTTGAGCCCAAGTCTTTAGCACTGAAGAAAAAGGCTTAGCGAAAAAAGGGAAATGGCACCACTGTGGCAAGGCGGTTTAGTGGGCTTGTAATTGAACTTGATAATTGTTATTATGTTCCTTCCATAACTAGAAACATTATATCTATTTCATGTTTGGACATGATTGGATTTTCTTTTGTTATTAAGAACAATTGTTGTTTTATATTTAAGAATGATGTTTGTTATGGTATAGATCAAATGTTTAATGGTTTATAAGGTTTGAACTTAGACCATCAAATCTATAATATAGAAAATACAAAAAATACTAAAAACGAATGACTCAAATCCAACATTGTACCTTTGGCATTATCATTTGGGACATATAAATGAGAAATGCATATCCAAGCTCCATAAAGATGGACTACTGGACTCATTTGATTATGAATCTTTTGAGATATACGAGTCTTATTTGTTAGTAAAGATGACTAAGGTCCCTTTCAATGGTTTCAATGAGAGGGTTGATGATCTCTTGGGTATAGTACATAGTGATGTATGTGGACCCATGAGTTCTTTGGCTAGAGGTGGGTACTTCTACTTTATTACATTTACTGATGATTTCAGTAGATATGGATACGTGTATATTATGAAGTGCAAATCCGAAACCTTTGAAAAGTTCAAGAGTTTAAGAACAATGTAGAGAATCAGCTGGGTAAGAAGGTTAAAACACTCCGATCTAATCGAGGTGGCGAATACATGAGTTTCATGTTCATCTGAAAGAGTGTGGTATTATATCACAGCTCACTCCACCCAGAACGCCGCATCATAATGGTGTGTCTAAAAGGAGGAATCATACACTGTTAGACATGGTACGGTCGATGATGAGTCATACAGATCTGCATGTTTCCTGTTGGGGTTTTGCTCTAGAAACCCCTACTTTTACACTAAATCGTGCTCCAACGAAAGCAGTTGATGAGTTCTAAATATTCGTATTTTACGTACTTTATTTATGTCATTTTAATTTATTTTAATTATTTTTAGTTACTTTTGTTCAATAAAATGTTTCTTTTTGTATATTCTTTTCTAACTTAGCTTTATTCTTCTTTCCTAAAAATTTTGCAGAAAAAGTCCAAAAATCAAAGTACACCCCCTTGACCTCTCTGTCATGCCCGTGTCACACCAGTCGATACTCAACGATAGCAAACTCGACACTCGATGCATCCAATCGACACTCAACGCCACTAACACGCCCGTGACCTTTCCGACATGCCTGTGTCAGTCCTGTTGTTTTCAAAACCATTCAAATAATTGCTGTCGACATCAAATTTCTTCCAGGTGTCCAATCACTCCCCACCTACATGCCCGTGACCCCCAGTCACGCCCATGACCAACACGTGGTCTTTCTCGAAGCTTCCAGAACCAAGCCAGCTCACCGAATTTTCGGCTTCACTAGCGCGCCAGCCCGACATGCCCCCCAGTCATGCCCGTGACTAGGGCGTTTAATCTAAAAATTTTGTCTATAATTTGAAATTTTCTGTATGTCTCAAGGGTTCAGTTTTTTTGGACCAATTTTGTGTTAGTGGGCTGCCTAAGTGGATTTTCTTACTATGTATGGAGATTTTCTCCCCTCTCTTTAGTGTTTGTTTTAGCTTTTTGTAACCCTCTTTTTAGCTTAATAAAATGTATTAGTTTTTGGCTCCTTTCATTGTATTGGATTTCATTTGGGTGTGTGTGTGTGTATGAGAATAATTTTAAGTTTTATATTTTCATAGTTTTTTTGTTTTAGGTTTTCATATAGTTAGTGTTATGATAGCTTTTCTTATCTTTCCCTTAGCTTTGTTTAGCTTTAGTTTTTTTTAAGTGCTTTTTATTCATCCTAATGAATTTGTAAAAGTGTTTTCAAAGTGGTTTTTATTTTTCTTTAACTTAGATTTTCTCTTTTATGATGTAAAACTTTTTGTTCCTTTTCTAATGCATGTTTAGCATATTTTAGGGGTAGAAATGTAATCTTTTTAATTTTTCGATCACTTTGTTTTTCTCCCTTTTGTGTGTGTGAGAGAGAGTGTATGAGTTATGTCTTCATTGATTTCCTTTTTTGGTAGAGTGTGTGTGTATGATATAGCTTTTATCACTTTCATTTCCCCCTACTCATTTGAGTAGGACTTGCAATTTACCGCTTTCATTTCCCACCTACCCGTTTGAGTAGGACTTGCAATTTACCGGTTTTATTTCCCGCCTACTCGTTTGAGTAGGACTTGAAATTTTCCCGCCTACTCGTTTGAGTAGGACTTGCAATTTCAATTATGTATTTTTCTTTTTTAGAACTTAGCTTTCTCCTTTATTATGGCTTTGATGAGTGCGTGCATTCTCTGTTTAGCTAGCTTTACCTTTTTCTAACGTTGTGTTATTTTTATGCCTTTTTTATAACACTTCAGCGCTTTGTTTTGAACTCATGCCTCACCAAACTCATAAGCCGTCCCCATCCCGATGAGTGGCTAATCGCTCTTTTCCCTCAGTATCGAAGATCATTGGGACATAAAAATCATTTTAAATAATTAAAGGTCCTCTTTTTATCTTTAATTAAAGCACATAAGGTTTACCCCAGGTATACGACCAATAGAACCACATATTAATATGTGGGCTCTATTTCTGATATCCATACGCTAGCTAGCCGAGAGGTCGTGCGTATGGATTGATCGCCCTTGGGTAGAATGAGTTTTCGCACTAAACCTCGAGAAAGGAGGAGCGGAATTCTTCCAGATTGGGTTCCCCCCAATAACGAGGTTCTTAGCGTAAAGCGGGCATTAAGGGGAATCCTTCGCCAAACGAGATCTCGGCCGAATAGTCTTATTGTCCAGGTGAGCGATAGCCCTGGAGATAGGTGAGCTCATGCTTGTGGAACCTCCACAGCCAAGTTTCCCCTTTAATTTATTTGAAACCTAGGATCTCTAGTTAACTAAAATTATTTTAGTCTAAATCATTTTGATACCGAGCGTTATTTCTTCATCAATTTTTCTAATTCTATTTTCAGCCTTTTCTGATAACTGTCCTAGTTAGTTAGTTAATCTGACACCTTTTTTCGGTAAGATAATAGCCCCTCATGGAGGAGTAGAAATAATCAACCCACCCCGGGAAATAAATTACCTCGATATTCCACCCGAATATCCTGATTACTCATGATATGTGCACTTGCCTTCTCGCGTTCCCTCCGCGAAACTCGACTCCCGCACTACTAATTAAAAAGAAAGGTCAGGCGGTGCGGAGGGCCATCAGTAGTTTTAAGACACCATATGAGATAAGGACTAGGAAGCATCCTAGTATGTCATTCATTATGATTTGGGGTTGTGAGGCATACGTGTGACATCAAATGTCTGACAAGATGGAACCTAAGTTAGATAAATGTTATCTTGTGGGGTATCCCATGGAAACTAAAGGGTACTCTTTCCACCCACCATATGAGGGCAAAGTGTTTGTCGCGAGGACTTGTGTCTTTCTTGAGAAAGAGTTCTTAAGTAGAAAGATTACCAGGGTAGAACATGAAGATGTTCAAGAACCACAAACTGTGAATGAACCGGAATTGGAACCTAAGCAAGGAATATAAGTTGTTGTAGCTAGAGAGCCTGCACAAGAAACACAAGTTCCACATAGATCTAGTTGTCCATGGTTTAAGCCCGAGAGATATGGATTTCTCGTGTCTCAGATAGACAATGTGTTGCTTATGTATCATGATGATGAGCCTTCAACCTATCAAGAGGCTATGAGTGGACCGGACTCCGATAAGTGGCTTGATGCCATGAAATCTAAAATTGACTCCATGTATGCAAACCAAGTTTGGACTTTGGTGGAACCACCTGAAGGGGTACGACCCATAGGGTGCAAGTGGGTCTTCAAGAAGAAGACTGATATGGATGGGAATATACATACATTCAAAGGGCGATTAGTGGCTAAAGGTTTCAAGCAAATTCATGGTGTTGACTATGATGAGACCTTTTTCCCCTATTACTATAGTTAAGTCCAACAGAATTCTACTTGCTATTACTGCATATTATGGCTACGAGATCTGGCAGATGGATGTCAAAATGCCTTTACTAAATGGAAACCTCCTTGAGGAAGTGTATATGACATAACCCGAGGGTTTTGTATCTCCAGGTTAAGCCACTAAAATATACAAGCTGCAAAGATCCATTTATGGATTAAAAAAGGCTTCTCGAAGTTGGAATCTTCATTTTGATAAAAAGAACAAAGAGTTTAGCTTTATCAAGAATGAGGATGAACCGCGTGTTTATAAAAGAATTAGTGGGAGCATTGTTATCTTCCTGATATTATATGTAGATGACATACTGCTGATCGGGAATGACAAACTGACCCTACAAGTTGTTAAGAATAAGCTAGGGAACTGCTTTTCTATGAAAGACTTGGGCGAAGCGACTAATATACTTGGTATTAAGATCTATAGAGATAGATCAAAAAAGTTGCTGGGTTTGACCCAAAGTACATACATTGATAAGGTGTTGAAACGGTTCAACATGCTTGCATCTAAGAAAGGATTCTTACCTATGTCTCATGGTTTGAGTCTCTCTAAGGACCAGTGTCCTAAATCTTATAAAGATAAGGATCACATGAAGTTGATTCTATATGCTTCGGTAATTGGATCAATCATGTATGCAATGATATGTACTCGACCCGATGTCTGTTATGCTTTGAGCATGACTAGCAGGTATTAGTCTAATCTCAGTGAAAGTCACTGGATAGCTGTTAAGAATATCCTGAAGTACCTGAGAAGGACTAGGGATTAATTCTTGGTATTTGGTGGAGAGGAAAAGCTCGTTGAAAGGGTTACACAAATGCTAGCTTCCAAATTTATAGGGGTGACTCAATGTCTCAATCAGGGTTCATATGTTTCCTAAATGGAGGAGATGTCAGCAAGAAGAGTTCCAAGCAAAAGACAGTTGCTGATTCTATAACTGAGGCCGAGTATATCATTGCAGCAAATGCGACGAAGGAGGCTGTATAGATTAAGAAATTCATCGGTGAGTTAGATGTAGTTACCATTATTATTGATCTCATAGTTCTCTACTGTAACACCAACGGTGCAATTGCACTTTCTTTGGAGCCTTGAATTCATATGTTCTACAAGAACATACTTCGGCAGTTCCATCTTATTCGAGAGATTATCGATTGAGGAGACGTGAGCATTTATAGAGTACTGACTGAAGAAAATATAGCAGATCCACTGAAAAACCTCTAGTACAAAGAAAGCATGATGGTCATGTTAGATATATGGGTATACAATACCTTAATGATTAGCCCAAGTGGGAGTCTTGTGAATTGTATACTTATCGGTTGTTGTAATAATTCATTTGATGAATATAGTACTATACATTTCAATTTTATATTTTGGAAAAAAATTTTATTGTGTAAATTTATTTCTATTGCGATTGATTTATTTAACATAGTAAATGTCTTTAGAATGTTTGCTTCCAAAGGATTAAAGTGGTGACTTGAATGTGAGAGCTTATGCTTTAGAAGCTTCATTCTTAAATGGTCCCTTGCCGGCGTATCATCTTAGAAGCTAAGGGCGATGATGATACATTAAAACTAGCATGTGCATTGACTGATGACCGATTCTCACGGGTCATGATATTGTGATATCAAGTCATCACATGGGTACTTGTTAGTGAACAAGTTCTACAGGACAGAACTATCATAAGAATACTTTTTGGATAGTTATATGAACGGCTCATAAGTATGGCTCAAGTGGCAAAGGTGTTTGTGGTCCATTCACCTGAATTCACAACATTCATCAAGTGAGGAAAAGCATGCTTTGATGCTATCAAAAGTCAAGTTTTAAGAAAGTTGAATGATAAATGTGGTTATTGGGTATGATACGAATTATTTGGGTGTTTGTGTGTGAGCAGAGATGGGATTTGTCCTCTTATATGATAGGAATTTCATCCATAGGCCCTTGATGGATTGAGGCTGATAAATGCATGGTCATGCTTGGTTGATTGAATATATGATATTGGAATCAACAATTTCTGGAAGTCTATTCTAGATCAAGAAAACTAGGATTGAATAATTATGAGGATGACACGATTTATACCTCAAGTTCTATCCAGATATAAGGGATGAAGGGACATGACAACACTGATACATTGGTCACAATGGCTTTCGAGTTTTAAACTCTTGTTACTTGGGGAGCAATGATGCATTGCTAGATGCTGCTCATTGTTTGTGAAGCTTTTTTTTAATACTTTCAAGATCAAGTTGGAGACAGTTAAGTCTACCATGGCGATCTGGAAGTGATCAAGCATGTAGTCTCACTTCCAACGCAATGTGAGCATATAGGGTCGCACATAAGAACGTTTGGAGAATTTGGAATATTGTATTATGTTAGTATTGCTCATGTGATGAGTGAAGGGCCAAGAACTGGCATTAGATGAGTGAATGACTGGACTCTGCCATGCGTTGAGTGCGTAGTGACCACTCAAATCATTCATCGAGTCATGTGTTGATCCATCAAGTTAGCGTTAAGAGTGTTGAGACCACTCGATGATTCATCGAGTCAATCATTGATTCGTTGAATGATGGTGTTGAGTGTATCAGGTCTACTCAGCCAGGCATTGAGTGCGTCGAGACCACTCAATGCCTTCGTCGAGTCAAACGATGTCTTGTCGAATTAGGCACTGAGAGCATCGAGGTCATGTGATGCCTTCATCGAGTTAAATGTTGACTCGTCGAATGATGGCATTGAGTTTGTTGAGTTCATTCAATTATTCATCGAGTCAAGTGTTGATTTGACGAGTCTGGCGCTGAGGCATTGAGTGAGTTGAGTGCACTCAACGATTTGTCAAGTCAAGTGTTGATTTGTTGAATATTGATGTGTATACTCAACGATTCGTCGAGTCAAGTGTTGATTCATCGAATATCGACATGAATACTTAACGAATTCTGTTTCGTCCGGTTCAATTCCATAAAGTCCGGCTTGGCGCGGTCTGCTGGTATCGATTGGCTCAGGATTCAGTATGTAAATATTATGTACAATAAATCGATCAAGGAAGTTACTGAGTTACGAAAGACGATACAGTTTTGACCTAATCGCGAGTCAGCTTTTCTTCCCTCCAAACGTCACTGTTCTGCCAAGTCTGATTACGATGATCTCACCGCCAACTGTCTGATGTCCTTATACTTCGTCGGAAAGTGTTTCCAGGGAATTCGTACTCATCCCCGCCGCCTCTTCTGTAGCAGACCTAGCAATCTGTGAAGACGCAGAATATTATCTCCTGACCTAAATCTTGTGTGACAAGAGTCTAAGGGTTCTCCCATTCGTGTGGATCACCTGTAGAGGCGTGGACGTCATTATACGCTAAGAACTCCAGCCGTTGCCATTCTTTGGAATTAATCGGAGCACCTTGGTTGAGTATTGACTCAATCCCTCAAAGGTAAAATTTTATTTACCGCACATTACTTCTTGATTAATGTTCATCATTAGATCCAAACTATTAATGGTTTTCTTGTTCCATTTCTGCTTCGCAAAAGTGTTATGACGTATAGAAAAACCCAATAGAAAATCCACGAGTTAATAGTGCGAGGCAAACCACTCGTAATATTAATGTTCCAAGTGGTGTTAGACTAACAAGGAACTAAGGACCCAAGTCTGTTTGAGTTCCTATGGTAAAATGATTTATGTTTTCATGTATGTGTAAAGGCCAACAAAGTGACAATTTGGTATTTGGACACTAGATTCTCCCGGCATATGACTAGTACTAGAAGCCTATTGCGAGAATTTACCCTAGTTAAAAACGGACCAAAAGTTATCTTTGGAGGGTCTGACAGGGGAATAACTAAAGGCTATGGTATGATTTCCAACGGGATAGTCTCTTTCACAGACGTGGCTTATATTGAAGGATTACATCATAATCTGATAAGCATAAGTCAATTATATGACAAAGGCAATATCGTTGAGTTCTATAAGGATAAGTGTCTGATAAAATTGTCTGTTAGTTTGGAGATAATCGTAACAGGCACTCGGAGTAGAAATATTTTCGGTTTAAATTTTCTATATGCTTAGACAATTCTACACCAATGTGATTTTTAGCAAAAGATAGTGCGTCTCTTTATGACCAATGACACAAGAGATTATCACATATTCATTTCAAAATTATAAATATGCTATTTTCTAACAACTTAGTGTGTGATTCCCCCAGTATTAAGTTCCTTAAAGAGAGTTCATGTCATGCATACCAGATGGGTAAGTAGACAAGGGCTATCTTTAAGGGTATTTCTGAAATAGATTCCTCTAGAAGTTTATACCTACTTAATAGGGACTTATTCGGTCCTATGCCAATTCACAATTTAGGAGGAAAAGTCTATATGTTATTCATTATTTATGATTACTCTCGTTTTACTTGGGTGTTTTTTCTTAAACATAAGTAAGACACCTTTGATTCTTTCACTAATTTTGTCCGCAAATTAAGAATGAATTAAACTTATGAGTGGTCAAAATCAAAAGTGATCACAGAATAGAATTTGAGTCTGGTGCCATGACATAATTTTGTGAAAGTCAAGGTATCTTTCATAATTTTTCCTCCCTACCTAGTCCACAAAAAATTGAGTTGCCGAGAGAAGGAATAAAACCCTAATTAAAGTTTGTATAACTATGTTGAATGAAGCCTCAATACCAGAGTACTTCTGGGCTAAAGCAGTAAATGCTTCGTATTGATCAAAATAGGGCATTAATCAACAAGAGCCATCGCATGACTCCTTATGAACAGTTGAAAGGCAGAAAACCATTTGTATCCTACGTTAGGATATTTGGCAGTAAATTCTTAATATAGAACAATGGGAAGTACTACCGCACGAAATTTAGTGAAAAATGTTTTGAAAGTATTTTTCTAGGTTATAGTAGATATAGTAAGGCATATAGGATTTTCAATAAGAAAACCCTGGTGATAGAAGAGTCGATAAATGTTGTATTTGATGAGACAAGCTTGCTTCATAGAAGCTGTTCTAGTTTTGTTGGTGTAAATGCAGATACGAAAATAGAAGAACTAAACTTGGAAGAAGCGGTCATGGAAGATGCTCCATGCTCAGTCAAGGTCGTCTATCTAAGTGTGCTGGATGAAGAACGACTAGACGAAGAACTATCTCAACCTGTAGGAGATGTTATAGACATGGTAGAATCTACTAGTGGGAGAGAAAGAAATATAACGTTCAGACACCTGAGAGATAACCCAGTTGATCTGATCATTGGAGAGCCAAACGACGGTGTCAGAACTAGAAGAGGTACCCCTAATGAAATTCTTCATCTTAGTTTTCTGTCTCAAGTTGAGACAAAGAAGTTTGCATAAGAAAACAAGGATGCCTCTTGGATAATGGACATGCAAGTGGAGCTCAATCAGTTTGAAAGATACAAAGTCTGGGAGTTAGTGTCCAGGCCTAAAGGACAGAATGTGATCGGTACCAAATGAGTATTCAGAAACAAGCTAGATGAAAACTGAGTAATCATAAAGAATAAATCCAAGCTTGTAGCAAAAGGATACAGAAAAGAAGATGAGATTGACTTCGATCAGACATTTGCACTAGTGGCTAGACTCGAAGCAATCAGGTTGTTCCTGGCGTATGCTACCCTAAATGGCTTCAAGGTTTATCAAATGGACGTGAACTCAACAGTCCTCAATGGGAATCTGAAAGAGGAAGTATATGTAGCACAACCCCTAGGTTTCATCAACTCTACTTTCCCTAACTATGTCTATTTTCTTAACAAAGCTCTTTTTGGTTTAAAACAAGCTCCCTGAGCTTGGTACGAGACACTATCTATCTTTCTTCTTGAGAACAAGTTCACAAGAGGAAAGATAGATAAGACATTATTTCTTAGGGAAGTAAAAGGCAAGACTTTGCTAGTGCAAATCTATGTCGACGATATTATTTTTGTCTATACTTAAGACAACCTTCGCTAGAAGTTTTCTAAACATATACAAGGGAAGTTTGAAATGAGCAGTATGGGAGAGCTGAAGTATTTCTTAGGAGTTCAGGTGAAAAAAATCTGAAGATGGAATTTTCTTCTCTCAGATGAAGTTCACCAAAGAGTTACTTAAGAAATTCGGAATGGAGAACACAACCTCAATGAGGACTCCAATGTGTTCAACTATGTCTCTGGACAAGGTGAGAAAGGAAAATCTTTTGATGAAACTAAGTATAGAAGCATAATTGGATCCTTGCTCTACCTTAAGGCCAGTAGACCAGACATAATGTTTTTAACATATGTGTGCGTTAGATTTTAGGTGAACTCTTAAGAATTGCATTACATCGCTGCAAATCAAATTTTAAGATACCTTAAGGGTACATAACCTCTTGGGTTATGGTACCCAAGAAGTAATGATGTCGAGCTAATTTGTTTTTTAGATACAGATTTTATCGGTAATAGGGATGACAGGAAAAGCACTTTGGGACATGTCAATTCCTCGGAAGAAGACGTATTTTATGGAGCAGCAAGAAGCAAAATTGTGTCGCAACTTCTACTGCTGACTAAGAGTACATCTCTGCTGGTAGTTATTGCACACAACTTATTTTGATCAGGAATCAGCTCGAGGATTACATACTGAAATTCAAGGAGATACTGATGTTTTGAGACTCCTTTAGTATAATAGTTATTGCAAATAATCCAGTTTCTCATAGCCGGATAAAGCACATCGAAGTCAGATATCACTTTATCCGGGAACATGTGGAGAATAAGGACTTAGCTCTCAGCTATGTCCCCACGGATAAGCAAGTCCCAGATATTTTCACGAAGACACTGGAAGATGCCAAGTTCTCATTTTTTAAAATGTAATTGGGCATGCAAAATAAGGACCCGTGAAGATGGATAAGAAGACAGGAATTCACTCGGGAAGTACTTCACTAAGTAGAGAAATGTGTCCAAGGAGAATTCGTCGGATATCACTCATCGGACCTCGACGATTCGTCGAAATTCGGCTAATTCTCATGATGAAACTCGACAAATTTAGCTCTGCTTCCGGTGAAGCTCGTCGAATTGGACTTAGGTCAAAACTTTTTTTATATTGGATCCGAAGAGATGCCGATTTTTAGGTACGCGCATTTACCTCGAAAAACTTCAAAAGTATATATATTAAAATGATTATTGGGGAAAATAGTACCTATTTAATCGAATGAAGCTATCCTAAGTGCATTAGAAGAATCAAGAAAGGACAAGGACTTGGAATCAAAAGAACAGAATTTTACCAAAGTAAAATTTGTCGAGTATCGTAAGGTATATTCGTCGAATTCGTCGAGTATACTCATAGATACTCGTCGAATTTGTCGTGTATACTTACTGGCACTCGTCAAATACGTTGTATTTACTTAGGGTAAAATCTCTGAGAATTGGAAATTCAGTTATGTAAAAATCGTCGAGTATCATCAAGTATACTCGTCGAATTCGTCGAGTGTATCTTCCGATACCCGTCGAATTCGTGGAATATACAAGTCGATAGACGCCGAATTCTTCGAAATTCATTGGGTATACCTTTGACTTTTTGAATTTACTTCTCTAGAATTTTCTAAGTCAGATTTGTTGAATATCGCTTAGCTCATGCGTTGAATGCGTCGAGTGTATCAGCCGATACTCATCGAATTTGTTGAGTATGTCAACTGATACTCGTTAAATTAGTCGAGTTTGTCTTCTGCAAAGCATCGAATGATAAGTTCAATCAAGCTGATTTTCTCCAAGTGTTTTTCATCGAGATTCATATGTAGTTAGACAAGTATACATGGTTATACTCGATGATACACGATGAACTATACTTAGGGTTATTTTCTTCCTAATTTCAAATTTTTGCTTCGTTCTTACTGATTGTCATGTATAGTAACCCACGACCTTCTCGGTATGGTATATATTTTCTATTTGCTGCAAAGGAGGACTCCTATATATATTTAGGGTGGATTTTTCATCAACCCTAATCGTGCTCAAATCAATAATCTTCCCAAACGAAGAACGTCTGTCGGTTCCCGTACGCTATTTCGCAACTTTTGCTCAGCCGACGACTATGCTGCATGATTCAATCGTATTCAACCTAATCAACTAGATTGTTGTTCTTAAAAGTCTCTGACTCTCTCAGATCTAGTTGATCTGTGATCAAAGTCTTCAAAGCATTCAGATTTTCTGTGTTCTCCAAAACATTCAAGATCAACCTATTCGAAGAATGACAAATTGAAGAATATAGATCTGAATAGGATTACTTATAATCTTTATTGTGTAAATCTTTATTTACATTTGTAGAAGGTTTTTCCCTCCGAGTTGTAGATCCATGTTTGGATCGAGTTGTATATCCGTGTTTGGATCGAGTTGTAGATTCGTGTTTGGATCGAGTTGTTGGATAGTTTGTTCTCTGAGTGGTAGAAGCATTGTGTCTGATTTGTAGGAGTTGAGGCTCCGAGGTGTAAGATTTTTTCAAATCTGAGAAAGATGAAGTAGTCAAATCTAGCAATTTGTGGTAGATAGGCGAGACGACACATTGGACGTACCCAACTCGGTGAACTACTATAGATCTCTGTATTTTGTGTGCTTTATTTTAAAGTTATTTTTATTCCTCAAAAAGACACAGACCTCACTTATTCACCCCCTCCCTTCTAGGTGATTTAGGTAGACACTAACTACATTCAAAGAGTTTGTTGGCTAAGAAGAAATCAAGTCTATTTGATAGTGATTCTATGACTTCAGAATCTGAAGATGAAAATGCATATATTATCCAATTCTCTTTAAAAGAGGATACTGATCACCCAGTAGCAAAGGTGGGCATAAGGGCACCATTATCCTCTACTGACAGTGACTAAGAATATGAAGAAGTCTACAGCCTCATGGCCATGATTGAAGAAAATCACGATAAATTTTATCCTTAAGAGGTAATAATTTCAACCATGTCTTCTTCAGAATCTGATAATGAAGTTGGCCCAGATTCTTAGGCATCCTCTTCATCCAGTGACGAAGATGAATTAAAACCTAAATAGGATGTCAATACATCGATTTACAAATATGTTTTTCTCCTAGAAGCACTGAAGAAGAGCAAAAAGCTTGTTAAGATGTAAGGTGAAGAGATTGCTTCTCTACAACATGCAAACTCCATGAAATCTGAGTCAGCTTTCCAGCTAGCTCTGATGAGAAAAAAGATAAGTCAGCTGAAGACAATCACCATTATCCAAGTTAGCACCATTAGCCAGAAGAGTAAGATCATTAAGGATCTTGAAGAGAAGCTCCTCAAAGAGAGGAAGCTAGTGGAGAAATTCTCCAAGCCTACGATAGTATATTCACTCATTGATACCTTCCCTTTATAAAATAATAGAAGGGGATTGGGATTCAAGTGGAATGGTAGAGCGGCTAATTCCATGAAAAGGTATAGCTCTAGTTGTGCCTTAAACCACCATTCTAAGGGTAGTGTTCCCTTCTAACAGGTATGACCATGATTGCATGTATGGTCACTGGAAGAGTAAAACTTCCTCATGTAAAGGCAATAGTGCACCTTACAATGGGAGGAAAAAGGTCATGGGTTTTAGTTCTTTGAAAGCCCTCATGAAGAAATTCAAATGTCCCATCATAAACCATTTTTATTTGGTGATACATCCTCTACACTCAAGGGTAAAAGTTGTCTCTTCCCAAAAGCATCCAGCAAAGAAGCAGGTTAATGCCAAGACTGCAATCAACTCTCACTTGACCATTTTTGATGTCATCAACACCATGTCAGCTGCAAAGTAGACATATGTTGTTTTCAAATAGATTCAGTCAAGAGAACCTCCTTGAAGGCTAAAATTCAGTCAGATTCTTGCTGAGAGAAACAGTAAGAAAGCTATTATCTTCTCTACTGGACAAAAGCATTATGATGTTCCATCTACCTCTAGGAATGTTCAGAAAAGATGATACAGCATCCATGATTGTTGGTGATGTGGCAAAGTTGGGCATTTTGCCATAGATTGTTAGTTTAATTTAATAACACCACATCCTGTGAAATGCTAACCAGCAAATTCTATCCCAGTTAGTCAGAGTGCACCAAATGCTAACAAGAACCAAGTGTTGGAACATGCATTCCACATCTCTTGATTTGAGAATAACAAATCTCAGTATGTATTTGATCTCGTTTGTTGTATGTTTATAATATGCAAGTTTACAGGTGTGAAGAATAAAAGCCTCAAGTTCTTGTACCTACCATCGAGTGCTAGTGCTAGCGCCCGTAGTAGCTTGGAATTAAATCTGCACGAGTTCTTGGTGACCAACTATGTGGCGTTAGCTATACCGCTGAGTTCTAGTTATCTCTATGAACTTCGAGTCATCTTTATCGAGAAGATACAACTACTGTAAGATGATATATTTGTACCGCGCTGCGGTAGCGCAAAAGCGGAAAAATATTTTACTATGATAGTTTTCCAAATCTACTGTACAGTTATCACCGTCGCGAGAATCGACCTACCATCGGGAGCTAGAAATATCGCTGGCGGAAGCTTAATTTAAAACAACTATAAAAGCTCACATATCTTCAATTGATTGAGGAGCAAAAAAAGGAAAGATCTCTTGCGGTATCAGGAAACTCCAATTATATCATGATTTTATTGAGAAGTCAGAAGGTGCAACATATTATTTAAAAGGAAATGATATATTTTATCTTCATGAGGAATAATGTATTTCTAAAGATGAAGGCAAAATCCCTGATATTGAAAAGAAGAAAATGAATGATGTTGATGACTGCAAGCTACCGCCGTGCGGTAACTTGCTATACAGCTTTCTCTATTTAAATCAGCCCAAAATTGAATTTCAGGTGACGGTTTTTCACGAAATTTGAAAGGTAGTTCTCCCTAGCCATCTAAATTGAAGGAAGGGGTCATCCTAACTCATTAAAGAGGAGTGTTCTTCAGAGGATATCAAAAGGAATACACGCCAAGGATTGAAGGCTACCAACATGATGATCAAGAATCCTTCATCCTAATATTCACGTGAAGGATCCTAGCTAAGAAAAACTCTCATCAATCACACACCTTCATAGATTTAAAGAACATCAAATAGGAAGACTCTCAAGCCACAAATATTGAACCTTTGCAAGCAAATTGTCATCAACATCAATGGTTCTAGTTAGAGGGGAGTTTTCTTTTATTATTGTATTTTATTTAACCTTTTTTGTAACTTGTGTGTGAGGTAAATCAATCTGTGAGGTAATCAAATTCCTGCGTGGAGTTTGCGGGAAATCGACCTGGGAGGTCATCAAATTTCTGGGAGGAATATGTAGGAAAATGTCCCTGTGAGGGACGTCTAGATCATGGGATCTAGTGGGGCTTTAATACCCTTTCGGGAAGGAAGCTAAAGAACCGGATTGAAGACCTTTCCGGGGAGATGGGAGAGACCCAACTGGTCCGGGTAGAGGGTTGGTATAGAAATAAAAAGAGAAGTGTTGGGTATTGTATCCACAATAACCTAGATTTGTATGAAGTCTCCCGTAAACTAAGATGAACTAAGTTGTATTTGATGTCTTGTTTGAGTTATGTGTTTGCAGGACTTAATGGACAAGTGTAAAACAATGTCATTCTACAATGAGTCAACAAACACAGGAACATACAATGTAATCCCACATTGTGTGATCCATGGTGTTGACTAATGTGTAGCCTCTCTATTGGGATACACTTCATTTTCAAGCACTAAACTTGTAAGAGAAAGACTAGTTGCTGATTTCCTTGAAGAAAGAATATTTTCAGAAAGCAGAATTTTTCTAAGTGTTTTACTCGAGAAATAACCTTAGTACTCGAGTAAAGTTATAGTCAATTCTCGAGTAAGCTAAGTCTAGCACTCGAGTAACTTAAGTATTTCTCAAGAAGTTATGAAGATAGTTCCGAGAAGCTGCTTAGTACTCGAGTACATCTCTGCTTGTTCTCGAGTAATCAGTTTAGTCAAGCTCAAAATTCTGCTAAATAACATTCTCGAGAAGTTAAGTTCAGTACTCGAGAAGTTAAGGCTAGCACCCGAGAAGCAAAGGCTAGCACTCGAGAAGTCTAAGTCTTAAAGCGTTGAGAGCGCTTTGTCTCGAGTAGTAGAAATATCTCTCTGGAAAAATAAGTTAATTTCTCGAGAAAGACTTGCTGCACTCGAGAAGAAGTTATTTAGTTCTCGAGTAAATTCTAAGTCAAAAAGCGTCGAGAGAGAGACTTGACTCAACGCCTTCTGGCAATCTTCACTCGAGTAGTCCTATCTGTTCTCGAGAAGTTATCTACTAGTTCTCGAGTAATATAAGCTAGTTATCGAGTAAAGTACTTTATGTCTTGACAAGCCAGACATGAAATTTCCTTAAGTACTTCTTCTCGAGAACCTTGTAGTGGCTTTCTCGAGAACCAGACATTGTTCTCGAGTAGTCTTATGTTCACTCGAGAACTGAAGTTCGATTTTTCCAAAATTTCATTAAGTCTGACGGGACAAGTTTTCAAATTAATCTCCATGACTATTGGTCCATGTGTAATATCATTTATGATTATGACCGTTTTTCTATTCCTATAAAAGGTCTAATCATATTGACTAACCCTACAGAGAATTAAGTATTCTGAATCATTTTTATTCATTCTAAATTGGGAAGAACCGTGCCCTGCTCATCTTCTTCATCGCCTCTGATCTTCTCGATCCAAATGATTCAGACAAGAAAAATCAATAGATCAAGCAATTTTGACCGCTGCAAATCTCTTTCTTGATCATGGTGATTCTAAGTTCTCAGATCCAAGCATTCTTAGATTTCTTCCTCGACTTTTCTGAAAGGGCTTTTCAATTTTTCAAGAAGGAAGAAGCCGAGATTCTGCCAGATCTGTGAAGACAAGTTTGTATATTTATTCGTAAATAATTTTATTCTTGTAGGAGATTTTGGCTCCGAGTTTGTAGGAAGTTGTTCTTCCGAGTGTAGATCTGGTTTTGTGGATCGAGTTGTAGGGGCATTGCTCCGAGTTTTAGGATTAGTTTTCAATCCGATAAAATAGTGAAGTAGTCGAGTCTAACGTATTGCTAGATCGATGAGGTGGAGAGTGGACGTACCCAAGATTGGGGAACCATTATATATCTGGTGTACTCTGTGTTGTTTGTGCTTGTTTTCTGTGCTTTGCTCGCTCAAATATTTTTTGTACAAAATAATGCATACCTCACATATTCACCCCCTCTAGGTGATTTAGGTAGACAACTAAAAATATCAATTGGTATCAGAGGGATGTTGTTCATCAAAAAGGTTAACACCTTGAACAAATCTCCTCCTAGTTGTCTTCAGAGGATTCAAGCATGGACAGAGTTAAGGATTTTGCAAAGCTTCCTCTGTGCACAAAGAACAATTTGCTATGTGGAAAGAAAGAATAAAGTTCTTTATGGATGCCATGAATCCTAGAATTTTCATGATAGTGGAAGGACCTTATGTTCCTATGACCACCTCCACCATTGACTCAACAATGCAAGTTCCTAAGAAACTGATGGATCTTGATAAGGATGGGATTGCACTTGTCTCTTTAGACAAGAAAACTAAAAATCATCGCAAGTGCAGTCGATGATTCTATGTTGCAAAATTTGATTCACTGCCAATCCGCGAAGGAAATGTGGCAGTCTCTCATCATCTTGATGGAAGACACTGAAGAAGTTAGGTATGATAGAAGATCCCTTCTAAATTATAAATATAAAGCATTTCGACAAGGTCCCAAGGACTCCATTGCAGATACCTTTGAGAATTCCTTCAAGATTGTCAACGGTCGAAGAGTCTATGGTCGGGTCTTCACAAATGGGGAACTGAATGATAAGTTCCTGAGATCCCTGGCTAAGGAATGGGATAACAAGGTTTGTGCTATCCGGGAATTTGGAAAGCTACCAGAGATAGACCCTCAAATCTCTTCGGAAAGCTTATGTCATATGAGCTACAAATAAATTCAAGAAAAGCTGAAGAAGAGAAGAATAGGTCTTCATCCAAGGATAAGTCTGTCGCTCTAAAGCCAGACACCTCAAGGAAGACTAAGGCTGCTTCTCCTGCCCCAGCACAAGAAGAAATTGAAGAGGAATCTACAGATCCAAGCACCTCAGGCTCAGAATTATCTGAAGGAGAGTTTTCTCTTCTCTCAAGGCAGTTCAAGAAATTCTTGAACAACAAGAAGCAATGGAAAGGCAAGGATGCCTCATTTAGAAGATCACGTCACGATGGTGATCGTCACAAGAAGGGCTCAAGAATCCAAGATAGGTATCACTCCAAACAAAACAAACATATTTCTACTGACATTGTTTGTTATTGTTGTAATAAGCGAGGACACGTCATAGCTGACTGCCCTCACAAGAAGAAGGAGGGTGTAAGAATAGAGGAAAAGAAAACTTCTTACAATAAGAAGAAGACCGAAAGAAGCCTGATAGCCAAGAAGGGCAAGACCCTCAGTGACACAGACTCATCTGAGTCTCGTGATGTGGAGGAAGCCTACTTTCGGCTCATGGAATAGATAGATGAAGAATAAGAACCCCAGTTAACTGGGAAGGTAAATTCTCATACCCCTCTTTCTGAATCTGATGATTCTGACCATGATCATGACGAATGTTCCTCTAACGAGGAGTCTACACTCATGACTCAATATAAAGAGTTGATCAAAGCCTTTGACAAAAGTCGTAGAGTAGCAAGAGCTAAGGCTAAGGAGAACAAATCACTCAAGGCTGAAGAGAGCAATCTGAGGGAGGAAATTATAATGATGGACTCACTCAGGAAAGACTTTCATAATGCAATGGAAGAATATAATAAGGCTCTCAAGCACCTAAATCTGAAGGAGAAAATCATCAAAGAATTGGAAGAAAAACTTGAAGCTGAAAAGAAACTTGTTGAAAGTTTCTCCAAGCCCAAAACAATCCTTCCATTTGTTGTTGAATTCTCTGCTCAGGCCAAAGGTGCTGGATTAGGCCATGTGGTTTCTCCTAGTGAATCTTCTAGGATAAATAAAGCCCAGAGAGGAAATAAGGCTGACAAGAAGGCTCTAGCCAAGGAGAAGGGGAAAGCTCCTCAAGAATAAACTTCATTCAAGAAGGTTATCTTTCCAACGAATGAGTTTGATCTTGACACATCCTATGGTCACTTTGCTAGGGCTACTCATGAAAAGCCCAAGTATCGGTGCTAAGGATGGACTCATCCCCAAAACTTTGGCGAGTGTTTCTTCAAGGCACCTTATGAGGAGATCACTCTTCAGAGCTTCAGACCTTATAATCATGGTCATATAATCAGGAAAGCACCAAAAGCTAAACCCATTGTAAGCTAAACCCATTGTATAAAAGCCTACTAAGGAGAAGAAGTCATGTGAATATCATCACCATTAAGCTTCTACTTAAAATTCTACTGCCCTTACTAGACCATAATCTAAAAAGGCCGAGCAGGAGATCATTAGGTTAAGATACAACAGATTTGATTGTTGGTGTTGTGGCAAGGTTGGTCACTTCGCCATAGATTGTTGGTTTAATCACAAAAATTATGAAACTCCTCGACTTAATAATGTGAGGAAGACCACTCATAATGTTAACACTCGTACGGGGAGTGTGCTAACTAGATACCAAGTACCCAAACAAGTTTGGGTTCCTAAGGCAACTTAATTTTATATTTGTAGGAATATCCAAAGGCTACCAAAAATCCTATTTGGTATATGGACAGTGTATGCTCTCGGCATATGACTGGGACTAGAAGCCTTCTCCATAATTATTAAACTGTCATGAACGGCCCAAAGGTCATCTTTGGAGGTTCTGATAGAGGAATTACAAAAGGCTACGGTATGATTACTAATGTTAGTGTATCCTTTTTCAATGTGGCTTATGTTGAAGGATTGGAACACAATCTTATAAGCATAAGCTAGCTCTGTGATAAAGGATATATCATAGAATTTCTTGCAGACAAGTGTTTGATAAAATCGGTTGATAATTTAGAAACAATTTTATCAGGCACTTGTAGTAGGAATATTTTTTGTTTAAATTTTATTTGCATAGACTCTTCTACACCAGTGTGCTTTTTGGCAAAACATAGTGCGTCTCTTGGTGACAAATGGCACAAGAGAAAAACACATATAAATTTCAAAACTATTAATAAATTTTTTTTCTCTTAATTTAGTACGTGATACCCCAAATGTCAAGTGCGTTAAAGATAGACCATTCCACGCATGTGTAAAAGGCAAACAAACAAGGGCTACCTTTAAAAGTATTATTAGCAAAAATTCTAATAGGTGTTTACACCACTTTATATGGACTTGTTCGGTCCACTACAAATTTGAAGTTTGGGATGTAAGGATTATACATTAGTTATTATTGATGATTAATCTCGCTTTGCGTGGGTGTTCTTTCTAAAAGACAAGTCAGATACCTTTGATATCTGTACAAAATTTGTCAAGCAAGTCTAGAATGAATACAGCTGCTCCGTTGTCAAAATCAGAAGTGATAATGAAACAGAGTTCAAGCTGGGGCCATAAAAGAATTCTGTGAAAGTCTTGGTATCTTTTAAGAGTTTTCATCTCCTCATACTCATCAACAGAATGAAGTTGTTGAGAGAATGAATAGAACACTCATATAGGCTTGCAGAACCATATTGAGTGATGCCTCACTAGCGGAATATTTCTGGGCTGAAGATGTCAACACTGCATGCCACGTGCAAAATCGAGCACTCATAAATAAAAACCATAATAAGACACCTTACAAACTACTAAAGGGCAGGAAACCGACCATTTAATACTTTAGAATCCTTGGTAGTAAATGCTTCGTCCTTAATAATGGTAAGTGTCACACCACTAAATTTAGTGAAAAGAGTTTTTAAGATATTTTCATAGGTTATAGTAGCAATAGTAAGGCATATAGGATTTTCAATAAGAAAACCCTGCTAGTAGAAGAATCTATTCGTGTTATATTTGATCAGACGAGCTTGCAGCAAAGCAGTTCTTCTAGTGTGTTCATTGAAGATGCAGGTTCACGACTGAAGGAATTGATCTTGGATGAACAAGTTAAGGAAAAAGATCAAGAGTTCATCACGATCACTACTCTAACCCTTATTGGAGAAGATGATCACCATGATGAAGACGTCATCCAAGTTAATGAAGTCACTCAAGGGATAGAAGAAGCTCCAGATGCAAGGAACCATGAGCTCAGACACTTGAAGGATCACCTAATTGATCAAATCATCGGAGATCCTTGGGATAGTGTCAGAACTCATAGAGGTACAACTAATGAAAATTTATATTTGAGCATTCTCTCACAGGTTGAACCAAAGAAGTTTGAGTAAGCAAACTCATACGCATCTTGGATAATGGCAATGGAAGAAGAATTGAACAAATTCAAGCGCTGTCAAGTCTAGAAGCTTGTTCCAAGACCCAAAGGTAAGAACATCATCGGAACCAAGTGGGTCTACAGGAATAAGATGGACGAAGATGAAACAATCATAAAGAACATGGCAAGACTCGTCGCCAAAGGATACTGACAAGAAGAAGGAATTGACTTCAATCAGACGTATGCTCCAGCGACAAGACTGCAGGCAATCAGGTTGTTCCTAGCCTATGCTACACTTAAGTGCTTCACAGTCTATCAGATGGACGTGAAGTCAGCCTTCCTTAATGGTGACATAAAGGAAGAAGTGTATGTGGAACAACCTCCAAGTTTCGTTGATTCTAACTTTCCTGATCATGTTTATCTATTATCTAAAGCTTTATATAGTTTGAAGCAAGCTCCTCGAGCTTGGTATGAGATGTTATCTAGCTTTCTTCTTGAGACAAGTTCACAATGGGAAAGATAGATAAGACATTATTTCTTAGGGAAATAAAAGGCAATATTTTGCTAGTGTAAATCTATGTCGATGATATAATTTTTGGCTCTACTGACAACCACATCTATAAGAAGTTTTCAAAACTTATGCAAGGGAAGTTTTAAATGACCAGTATGAGATAGATGAAGTATTTCTTAAGACTTCAAGTATCTGAAGATGGAATTTTCATCTCTCAGACAAAGTTCACCAAGGAGTTAATTAAGAAATTCAGAATGGAGAGCGCAACCTCTATGAGGACTCTAATGGGTTTAGCTATTTCTCTAGATGAGGATGAAAAAGGGAAACCTTTTGATGAAACCAAGTACAAAAGCATAATTGGATCCTTGCTCTATCTTATTGCGAGTAGAGCAGACATAATGTTTTCAACAAGTGTATATGCTAGATTTCAAGTGAATTGTAAGGAATCTCACTACGATGCTGTAAAGCGAATTTTGAGATACCTTAAAGGTAAACCATATCTTGGCTTATGGTACCCAAAAAGTAATGATAGCGAACTAATTGGTTTCTTAGATGCAGATTTTGTAGGAAGTAAAGATGACAGGAAGAGCTCTTTCGGGACTTGTCAATTCCTAGGAAGAAGGCTCATCTCCTAGAGTAGAAAGAAGCAGAACTGTGTCGCAATTTTAACGCCCGAGTAAGAGTATATCTCTACAGGAAGTTGTTTTGTACAGCTTTTATGGATAAAGAACCAATTTGAAGATTACAACATGAAGTTCCAAAATATTCCAATGTTTTGAGACTCTTCCAGTGCAATTACAATCGCCAATAACTCAGTCTCTCACAGTAGGACAAAGCACATATAGCTAAGGTATCACTTCATTTGGGAGCATGTGGAGCATTGGAGACATCAACCTCTAGTATGTCCCAACTGACAAGCAGGTTGCAGACATTTTCACGAAGCTGTTGGACGAGGCCAAGTTCTCGTTCTTCAAAATAGAACTTGGCATGCTCAACAAAGAAGAATAAAGAAGGAGGACTCACAACATAGCTCAAGGATAAGACAATACTTCAAAAATTCAGAATTTCTTAAGTTTGGAATTTATTTCTTGAGTAAGACCATTACTACTCGAGTACTAAATTTAACAACTTGAGAGATAAGTCTGCCTCTTGAGAACTACTTCTTGAGTAATAAGTCACTTCTCGAGAACTTCAAATTACTACTCGAGTACTATAGTCTCTTCACTCGAGTAATGACTGTCCACTCAAGAAATCTGAAGAAACTTTTCGTCTTAAACTTTAAATCTTTATATTCGCACCTAGATGTTTTTGCCGCCATATTTTCACTCAAGTATGTCACTTTTTTTAATTCCTTAATAATCATAAATTAAGACTTATATAAATAGAGAAGTCTTGAATTTCCATATTACTCGATCTCAAAACCCTTTCTCAAAAAGAAATATGAAAACCGTTCGTCTTCCGCTGCCGTCGCAGAGCTTGCCGCCGAATCTCTTCCCGCAGTCAAGTTTCGTCTTCTCAAGATCAATGGCTCCAACTTCTAAGATAGGGATTGGAAGTGAACTTGTCTCGACATGAATTGCAGAGATTTCGATTGATTTTCAAAATCTTCTTTTTTCTTCTAGAAACCACCGATTTGTCCTTTGTTTTAGAGCAACCTTGTAAGATTCTTTTTCCAAAGGTCGACGAATTCTTTTAGAATGAAAAGGTGAGGAAAAATGGAAAGATTCTTAAGACAAGAGTTAGTGGAATCAAAATCAAACTCTCTAAGATAGTTGTTTCTAAGCTTCTTCGACTAGCAGTGATTGAAGAAGAAGACGACCTAACTGCCGAGGACTATGACAGAGCCTAGAGTTTCTGTGGAATTTTTGTTGTTATAAACAACATTCGTCGACCTGACCTAAATGTAGAGGGCAAACTTCTAGTTTATATTCTTGGCAAAGTACTTCTGTGTAAGACTACTTTCCATAAGCTTCATCACTGTCGACTTCTTTTATATGAAGACAATAATTATATGTAGGAAGAAATTTCAGTTTGGAATGATTATTTTTGATAAGATAATAGAAAGCATCAAAGTACCTAAATATGCAAGGATTATTTCTCTACTCTTGCATAAGTTCAAGCCAGAGATCTTTGACTTATCCCAAGGTACAACCCTTCACCACATGAAGAAATGCTCTATTATTTCTTCTATACAAAGATAGGAACTTAAAATAAAGAATCCTGCCCAAACTGCTAAGGCACATGATCATCCAAAAGTTGAGGACGGGACTCCCCATCCCCTCCTCTAACTCAAGTAGCTAGCACATCTTGTGTAGCTGCTGAGGGGGAGCCTGTTCATTCAATTCAAGAGGAAAGAGTCTCTACCCCTCCTCCTACTGCTGCACTCCATCCTACTACCCCTGAAGTGGCACTCTCAGATGCCCAAGTACAAGAGAACATTTTATCTACAGAGGAAGACATAAATCAGATGATAGAAGAATTGTCTTCAAAAGAGTCTCTTCCTCCCATCCAACCAGAGAAATCTCTATCTCCAGAACCATCACCCTCTCATCATCACTCTGAACCAGAATCCCCTATTCACCATCCAACTATTGCTGATATAGAAGAAGATGAACCAGTTTTAATATCTGATGAGAAAGTAGTCTCCCCAGAACCAGCTGAAGCTCCTCTCAAGATCTTGGATTTTTCTTTTCCCACCATTCTTGGTGAGGAAGGTGATATTTTGATTCATACTGCAAGAGCCAAGAGCTTAGTTATAATTGAATAAATTATTCCATGGACTGCTCCTCCTCCTCCAGCTCCTCAGATTGAAACTCTCTCTCCTTCCCCTACTGCTGCTGATATATTGGGTAAGATAGAATTGATGCTCTCACAACAAAGAAAGTACTTTGATTATTCTCTCAAGGATATCACTGAAAAAGTTAATGTTTTAAAAAAAGAGATGAGCAGAGGATTTGCAGAATTCCAGCATAGTACTGATGAGCTGAAACAACTTTTCCAAATAGGTGGGAAAGCTCTGGACCACACCATAACCAGCATTAGTAGGGTGATGGACCATTCAGAAACTCTTGCAAATAATCAAATCCAGTTAGAAAAGAAAGCCAAAGAACTTAACTTCAAAACTTGGGAAGAAGTTGGTACTTTCAAAGAGGCTGCTATAGAAACCCTATTTGTAGAAGTCAGAAAGGGGGAGAGCTTAGTAAAATAATACTTAGAAAAATCAGATGCAAACATGAAAAATCTCTTGGAAGAAAAGTTTAAGGTAATTCATGCTGATGTCAAAAACCAAATAGATGGTGTAAAGTTTCATACTTATGATACAGTTGTGTGGATGCATAATCAAATTTTCCCTGATTTCAAAGCCGATCCAAATGTGATTCCCCATCATCTGAATCCTCTTGCTCAGCTTCCTCCAGTTAAACAGCCAACCTTTTATCCAAGACCTGAAGGCTCAGAAGCACCACCTCCAGACACTTATGCTCAAGTTTGGGAAACTGATCTGGCAAATATACTTCTTCAAGCACCTCCTGAAAGTCATATTACTAAGAAAAGAAAGTATGGTGATGGACCATCTTCAAGCAAGTCCATCCCTAATCCAGAAGCTGAAAAGAGGTGAGCACAAGAATTTATTGAAATTTGGAGCCCTACTTCTAAGTCTTTAATCCTTGATACTCTCAAATTAGTTATGCACTATAATGAAAGCAAGACTAATCATTATAGCTCCTCTGAATGGGAACTGTATGAGAAATCCTTAACTAAAAGAAGAATTTATGATAAAGAGTATGGAAGGAACAATCCAAATGCTCCTCCTAGACCACCAAAGTATAATCCTAATCCCTTCAGCTATCAAAGAAGATAACAAGAGAAGAAAGAAAGACAACAACAAAAACAACAGAGCAAGGAATGAAAAATGATCTACATTGCGTTTTGAGATTGTGTAGAAATGGATTTGATGGACTATTCTATATAAATATAACTCTTTAATTTTGATGATCTGATTGTCTCTTAATTCTAAGCATTTTATTCTCACTATCACTGTGTTATCTAGTCATTTTATTTGTTTATCTTGATGTACTTCACCTTAGTGTAGAGGGTTCTGACTTCTACAAATAGGGGGAGATTATTGAGTATTGTATTCACAATAACCTAGATTTGTATAAAGTCACCCTTAAACTAAGATGAATTAAATTGTATTTGATGTCTTGTTTGAGTTATGTGTTTGCAGGACATAATGGACAAGTGTAAACAAATGTCAGTCTACAATGAGTCACCGAACACATGACAATACAATGTAATCCCTCATTATATGATCCATGGTGTTGACTCATGTGTAGCCTCTCTATTAGATACACTTTATTTTCAAGCACTAAACTTGTAGGAGAAAAACTAGTTGCTGATTTCCTTGAAAAAAGAATATTTTTAGAAAGCAAGTTTTTTCTAAGAGTTTTACTCGAGAAGTAACCTTAGTACTCGAGTAAAGTTATAGTCAGTTCTCGAGTAAGCTAAGTCTTACACTCGAGTAACTAAAGTATTTCTAGAAAAGTTATAAAGATAGTTCTCGAGAAGCTTTTAAGTACTCGAGTACATCTCTACTTGTTCTCGAGTAATCAGTTTAGTCCAGCTAAAAATTCTTCTAAGTAAAATTCTCAAGAAGTTAAGTTCAGTACTCGAGAAGCTAAGGATAGCACTCGAGAAGCTAAGGCTAGCACTCGAGAAGTCTAAGGCTTAAAGCGTTGAGAGCTCTTTGTCTCGAGTAACATAAATATCTCTCAGGAAAACTAAGTTAAGTTCTCGAGAAAGACTTGTTGTACTCGAGAAAAAGTTATTTATTTCTCGAGTAAAGTCTAAGTCAAAAAGCGTCGAGAGAGAGACTTACTCAACGCCTTCTGGCAATCTTCACTCGAGTAGTCTGATCTATTCTCAAAAAGTTATCTACTAGTTCTCGAGTAAAATAAGCTAGTTCTCGAGTAAAGTACTTTATGTCTCGATAAGCCAAACCTGAAATTTCATTAAGTACTTCTTCTAAAGAACCTCGTAGTTGCATTCTCGAGAACCAGACATTGTTCTCGAGTAATCTTATCTTCACTCGAGAACTGAAATTCGATTTTTCTTAAATTTCGTTAAGTATGACAGGACACGTTTTCAAATTAATCTCCATGATAATTGGTCCATGTGTAATGTCATTTATGATTATGACCATTATTTTATTCCTATAAAAGGTCTAATCATATTCTACTTACCCTATAGAGAAATAAGTATTCTGAATCATTTTTATTCATTCTAAATCGGGAAGAACTGTGTCGCTGCTCATCGTCTTCATCACCTCTGATCTTCTCGATCCAAAAGACTCAGATAAGAAGAATCAACAGATCAAGTAATTTCGACCGCTACAAATCTTTATATTGATCGTGGTGATTCTAAGTTCTCAAATCCAAGCATTCTCAGATTTCTTCCTCGACTTTCCTAAAAGGGCCTTTCAATTTTTCAAGAAGAAAGAAGCTGAGATTCTGCCAGATCCGTGAAGACAAGTTTGTATATTTATTTGTAAATCATTTTATTCTTGTAGGAGATTTTGCCTCCGAGTTTGTAGGGAGTTTTTCTTCCGAGTGTAGATCCTATTTTGTGGATTGAGTTGTAGGGGCGTTGCTCCGAGTTGTAGGATTGTTTTTCAATCCGAGGAAATGGTGAAGTAGCCGAGTCTAGCGTGTTGCTAGATCGGTGAGGCAGAGAGTGGACTTACCCAAGATTGGGGAACCACTATATATTTGGTGTACTCTGTGTTGTGTGTACTTGTTTTCTGTGCATCGCTCGCTCAAATTTTTATTCCGTAAAAAGACGCAGACCTCACCTATTCACCCCCCTCTAGGTGATTTAGGTAGACAACTAAAAACATCAAGAAGTTTATATTTTTTCGTCTCCGATCTCCGGCGTCACGGTGATCTAGTTTTGTTATTGTAAACCACTGTTTGTATTTTAAATAAAAGTATATATTGTTTATTATATCTCAAAATTGTCGTTGATTACTGTTAGTGGTTTGAGTGCTAAGAGGGAAATCTAAACACTAGGTTTTACAAAGGGAATCAATCTCTATGACCTACCGCTGAGCGCTAGCCTTAACGCCCGCGGTAGCTTCCAGAACTTGTTTTCTTCGTAAAATTCATTTTAATTTCAAACTATCTTTAAAAACCTTATTAACCCCACCAACCTCTAAAGTTGGCCACCTGATCCAATAAGTAGTATCAGAGCAATTCGAAATATTGTAATCACCGGGAATATTAGCAAATCCTGATCTCGAATCGACTAGTGGGGATGGAACTTTGTACACTAAAAATCACTAGCACCACCTCTGTTTACAGGTGTGAACTATAATGAGTGGAAAGTCTAATGAGAAAATTTCTTATATTATTAGATATAAGAGTTTAGAACATGACTTGTATCAAACTCCCAAATAATTTAAATAAGAATGTTTAAATTCCAAAGGTGTGATAGTATATTTTGTAGGCTTGGTACAAGAAATTTTAAAGCTAATCTATACGCTTCCTACTGCTTATGATATATGGAACTTTCTTGAGATTACATATAGTTCTCCTTCTGCAGATAATGAATCTGAGCAATTTTTCATCGATCTAAGTGAAGAACCAAATGAAGATTTGCTCTTGAAGGAAGACATGACAACTACATCAAGGGAAAGGGAATATGAAATCTTAACTATATATGAGGAAACACCTAAAGAAGTCAAAGAAACTCTATACTCTAATCTTGCCTCATCCAAGAGCACTGTAAGGAAATCGAATTCCCTTTTTTCTTGTAATTCTATCTCTACATTCTGTATGCTAGAAAATGCTAAACGTAGAATAAATAAATTGAAAAATATTAATTCAGAACTGCGCTTAGAAAATAAAATTTTAAAAGTATAACTAAATGTAGAACCAAAGAATGATGTAATTTATTCTTCCTCTAGCTCTATAGTTGAAAATATTATACCTTGTTTTGATTGCAAAGAAGACAAAGATAAATTCAAGGTTTTTGAAAAGAGCTAAATATTTCCAAAGAGCGTAATGGAAAATTGATTAATGAAAATGTTGTTTTGTCTCGTAAAGTACAGTCATTAAAATTGTTTATTCAAAAATTAGCAAGTAATAAAAAATCTTGTATCTCTAGTTTATCTTCAAAACTATATGAGACATATACTAGTACGTTAAATCATATTAAACATACACCTAGTAGACTATTGACTTTTTAAAACATTATAAATCCTAATCACTATTTTGCCTCTCCAAATATAAGAAGTTCAAATATTAACAAATTTCCTATAAATAATAATTTTGAGAATCATTATGAAAATTTGAAATATAAGAATAATAAACATCCACGGTATGAATGGTGGCCAAAGATTAAAGATGGAATTCTTACTCCACTGAAAAGGGCCCATTCCTCATTATCTCCCAAAGGATTATCACGTTATATCTAGGTACCCAAAGGAACCGCAACGCTTGGCTCCTTCTAGATACCTATATATCTTATCAATTAGTATCCACCTTTTTGCATAAAGTAGAAACTAATAAAAACAAAATTACTCAATAATTTACTTCATGATGTGCATAATGCCTTTTTTGTTTTTTGTTTTTGTTTTCTTTAAGCCAACATGTCAAGGACACTTTATGTATATTTTTGCTATATGACTTTCACATATTAAGTTGATTGATAAAAAATCAATTGAATGAATTTGAAAAAAGTCATGTCCTTGCTAAGTGTCCAAAATTTACTTTTTATCTAACTTCTATCCTTTTAAATCCAATGCCCATAAATGTCTTATAATATCACTATACTAAATTAGTAATTAGGATTAAACATTTAGAATGCATCTGATCATTTACCCATCTCATGTGTAGAACCATAGCGGGGGGCGGGGGGTAGGATTGTGTGCATTAGAGACCTAACCTCAAAGTCTTTTCTTGTCCTTAATTGGGGAGGGTTCCAGTGGGGCCTTGTAAGGCACTGGGGGGAAAGAGTGCTAGGTTAAGTTTAGTGTCGTCTTTTATATGTATATGGGATTAACACCCCAACCTATGATATTTGTGCAACTCCTCATGCCCATCAGTCAATTAGTACGAGGCTAGGGTGTAGACATATTGCTATGGTAGCTTCATCTAGGAAATACTCATATACATATAATGAACATTATATTTCACTTCTCATGTTTATTATAATCATGCATAATATTCTATAATGGTATCTCTTATTTGCATCTTATATCTGAAAAGCTTTGTTTTCAAGGTAGCTAGCACCCTAGAGTGGGGGGGGGGTGAATAGGTTTCTTGGTTTCTTTTGACTTTCTTTTATTTTCTCCTTTAAGTACTTAGTGTGTTAGTAGTTAACAACTTTCAAGAACCTGTAATAAAGAAACAGCACAACAAAAAACATGCACGAAATATATAATGGTTACCCAGATTATTGGTACGTCCACTCTCCTCCCACCTTTCTAACTTCTAGTTAGATAAGGCACTTCTCCAAAACTCAGCTCAAAGATATTAAAACTCAGATCCCACAGGATCTCTCAGTCTCCTCCAAGACATACAACTTAGTACAAATCCCTACCTCAGAGTAAACTTGCTCCTTCAGCTCAGTGATCAACTGATCAACTACCTTAGGCCCAAAGGCCCTACAACTAAGGCTGGGAGGACAGCCCTGCCTCAGATACATAAAGGATCCTACCTCAGAGAGAATGACTCTCTTTCAGCTCAGGCACAAAGGCCCTACCAAAGATCCAAAGGATCCTACAACTCAGGCACAAGTTCCCTACAACTTAAATAAAATGACTCTCCTACCTCAAGCTCAAAAGCCCTTAGCTCAGTGATTAAATGTTGACCTACCTCAGATCTAAAATGGATCCTATACTCAGAGAGTATAACTCTCCTACAGCTTGAGCAAAACTGCCCTAACTCAGGCTCATGAGCCCTACAGCTCAGATCCAAAAGGATCCTACAAAAATACAATGGTATTAATTAATTTGACATTGAGAAATTTCACTGTGTCTTCTTCTAGAGCTGAGTTATCTTTGTCTAACTATATACACAGTCCCAAAAAGATGTTCTTCAATAAATAGCTGCCTCTACTAGAAGTATCCCAAAAAACTATTTTTGAACTTTGATGTAGAAGACTGAAGATCTGCTAGGTCTTGAGTTCTTAAAACAACTACTGAACCTACAGAAGACTGAAGGCTCTCCTCTCTTTCTTCATCAGAAGTGTTTTTGAACTTGCTGTAGCAGAAGAAAATGCTACAGCTAACTAAACTTTTAGTCCAGCTGATCGACTTCAAGCTTTTTCCAAGCAGTAAGAGTGAGGAAGATGAAGTCCAGCCGCTCTTTTTCTTTTGTCAATTTTGGCTGTCATCATCAGATTATGGACTTAGCCAATTCTATCAAATTCACTCCAGGTGTTGAGTGCGTTAAGTGAGAAAGCTCAACTAAAAACAAAAACCCTTAGAAAACTGACTGAATCATTTTGCATCATAGGCGTTGAGAGCGTTGAGTGCAATGGCTTTACACAATGCTTTTAGACTTAGTCATTTCTTTACCTGTCTGAAGGCATTGTGTGAGCTGGCCTCACTCAATGCTTTCTGATTTTGCCTGCCTTATTTATTGGGTGTTGAGTGAACTAGCTTCACTCAACGCTTTTGGACTTAGTCGATTTCTGTCTTCTTCTTAGGATATGACTACAGTAGCAAGACTCAACGCTTTAGCTTTGGCGTCGAGTGAGCTGTGTTCACTCGACGCTTCTTGACTTTATCGAATATTCAGCCCACTAAAACTTAAGAATTGACAGATTTAGCTATACTCGACGATGGCACAGAGAGAACTATCATCGCTCAACGCCTATGGACTTGGACGTAAAATAGCTTTGCTGACTTCATGGCTTTGACTGCCCACAACTAACTCGATGCTTTATAGCATCTAGCATTGAGTGAACTGGCTTCACTCAACGCCTGTACACTTAGGCAATTTATAGCCTATCCAGCATCTTCCCTAGTATCGTGCGTTGAGTGAACTGGCTTCACTCAACGCCTGTGGACTTAGACAGATTTCTATCTCTCCACTCCTTTACTTTGTTACCACCTGTCACATCACTTGGAATACCTATCCTATGAATGTTATAAGGACTAACATGCATGCATGAACTTAAGCATACATCAAATACAACACTGTGTATATCATTGACATTTTGACTTCTTTAAATCTTCTTCAAATCAGGGACATTGTAAGCAATGGACCCAACAATCTCCCCTATTTGAGGAAGTCACAACCCTCAATCAAATTAGTCAATGACATACACTAACATATGCAACAATAAAATATTAACTTGGAAAACAAATAATAAGAGAACAAGTTATAGTTACAACACTTCCTTGCCTGCAGGGTGAACATCATCACACCTGCTCCCCCTTAATTGCTACTGCCTAGCCTCTTGATCATTTTGGTACCACTTATATCCTTCTCACATATCCTACTTTGATATCTGATACATACATAGATTTCATACCACCACTTTCCTTAACTTATATCCTCCCCCTCCCCCTTTTGAATTCTATAAATAGTCAGGGAGGTACTAATATTTTGCTCCCCATTTTTGAGTACAGAAAAGCTACTCTTGCTCCAGTTGACCCACTTGTGAGTGCTGGAGGGAATGCTGATTCATCTCTACAGAACATCATTTGAATCTTACTCTACAAGTGCTGTACTTGCTCCCCCTCAACTGAAGCATCCTCTATCATGCTTTCTGTTAGACATTTTAGTCTATACTTGTCTGGATAGTACTTGAACATGATACCACTGAAGGTATACCACTTGAAAAGTCTTCATTCCACTAAAGAACAATTTCAACTACAAGAAATAATATTACCTGCACCAATATGAGGAGCAACTGAAGCTATACTAGGTTCAACATACCCAACTCAAATTTGAAGGTGTTGAACTTTGCTTCATTTAGGTGCTTAGTGAAGATGTCAGCCACTTGCTTGTCTGTGGGGACAAACTCAAGGTTGATATCTTCACATTCCACCTTCTCCTTAATTAAATGATATTTAATCTCAATGTGCTTACTCCTGCTGTGAGAGATAGGATTCTTAGCAATTGAGATTGCACTAGTAGAATCACAATATAAGGGACTTCTACTTATTTGAAGGTTATAATCTTGGAGCTGATGTTTGATCCAAAGCAACTGAGCAAGGTAGTTACCTATTGAGATGTACTATAACTATATAGTTGAGATTGTAACAATTATTTGCTTCTTAATTCTCCAAGACACTAGTCTTCCTCCCAAGAACTGATAGGTGCCAGAAGTGCTCTTCCTGTCCTCTTTGTAGCCTGAAAAATCTGCATTTGAATAACATGATAGTTTTAACTCCCCATTCCTAGGGTACTATATGCCAAGATCTAGTGCGCCCTTAAGATATTATAAAATCCTCTTTATAGATGATTAGTGAGATTCTTTAGGGCAAGCTTGATACCTAGTACAAACACATATATCATACATGATGTCTGGCCTACTTGCAGTTTGATATAGAAGGGAGCCAATTATCCATCTATACAAAGTTTTATCAACAGGTTTCCTTGCCACATCTTTGCCTATAGGTATACTTGACCCCATGGGAGTTTTCATGGTGGAGGAATTCTCCATACCAAACTTCTTTATTAACTCCCTGGTGATCTTTGACTGGGATATGGACAATCCATCATCAGTATGAATTACTTGGAGTCTAAAGGTTTGATCAAAATCAATACCTTCTTCTTGCATGTACCCCTTAGTTATTAGCCTTGACTTATTCTTGATTATAATGTCATTTTCATCAAGTTTATTCTTGTAAATCCACTTGACTCCAATGATATTATGCCCTTGTGGTCTGGGAATCAGCTTCCAGACCTTACATCTCTTAAAGTACTTCAGTTCTTCTTGTATAGTTACAATCCAGAACTTATCTATGTTAGACACTTCAAATTTCTTTGGCTCAACCTGTGATAGGAAGCCTTAGTATAGTGTTGTGTTGATACTTCTGCTCCAGGTCACAACTCCTTGGAGGGCATCACCAATGATCTGGTGTCTTGGATGATCACTTAGATGTCGAATTGTTGGAGGCAATCTTGCTTTAGCATTAGCTACTAGGGCTGCTTCTTGCTGATCTTCATTCACTTCAAGTGTGTATGGTTGTTCTTCAATAATATCCACTTTATCATAGATAACTGGAGCTACTTCCTTGATGGTCAGCTTGTCCATCATCTATTTTTTACCTGTAGTATTAGAAGAGGAGCTTGGCAGCTCACTGTTAATCATAGTAGACTCATCAAAGACTACATGAATAGATTCCTCTAAAACTTGGCTTTTTAAGTTGTAGACCCTATAGGCTTTATTATGATTGTTTTATCCAACAAAAATACCATCAAAGGACTTGGCATCAAACTTAGTCACATAGGAATTCCCATTATGAAGCATATAGCACTTATTACCAAAGATTCTGAGATAGCCCAGGTTTGATTGTCTGCCCTTAAAGATCTCATAGGGAGTCTTCTTTTAAAACTTGGTGATAGAGGTCCTATTGAGGACATGACATGAAGTATTCACTGCCTCAACCCAGAAATATTATCGGAGATATGTATCACTCAACCATGATCATCCATCCTCTATCAGAGTCCTATTTTTCCTCTCAACAATCCCATTTTGTTTGGGAGTTTTTGGAGAAGAAAATTCTTGATAAATCCCTTGCTCTTCACAGAACTTTGTCATTATTTAAGACTAGAATTCAGTTCCATGGTCACTTTTGATTTTGACCACTGAGCTATTAAACTTATTCTGAATTTGCTTGACAAAATTGATGAAGATATCAAGGGTTTTATTCTTTTTCTTGAGAAAGAACACCCAAGCAAACTTGGAATAGTCATAACCACCACAAGGGTGTAGACTTTCCTAACAAGACTATGAATTGGTATAGGACCAAACAAGTCCATATTTAAGAGGTTTAAACACTCACAAAGTCTTTGGTCTCAATGCCCTTGAAGGAGGATTTGGTCTGCTTGCCCTTTTTGCATGTTTAGCAAATGCCCTCCTTGGTGCACTTCACATTAGGACCATTCCTAACTAGCTCTTGAATAAAGAGCTTGCCAATAATCTTGTAATTTAAATGAGCTAGCATCTTGTCCCATTGTACACAATATGAGACTTTCTCATTTCCACTAAATAATTAGGAGAGTCTGTATCTAGACAAAGAAAGTTTAAACAATAAACATTTCAACTCCTAGTGCCTATCAAGATGACCTCTTGGTCACTTGTCCTATTAATCCGCAACACGTCCTTGTGGAAGACAATAACATAGCTAAGATCATAGAGTTGGCTTATGCTTATGAGGTTGTGTTGCAACCCTTTAACATAAGCAACTTTTGTGATGGTGACTATACAATTGGTAATCTTACCATAGCCTCTAGTCACCAATCTATCTGAACTACCAAAGATAACCTTGGGTCCATCTTTCATTGGTGTATACTCCTTTAAGTTTCTCTTTATCCTAGTCATGTGCTTGGAACAACCACTGTCCAAGTACTATATAGGAGTATGACCACTTGAACGAACCTGTATTACACAATTTACTTTACCTTAGGACCCAAATTTCTATTGGGTCCTAGGTGCATGTTAGTCTGAAAATGAACTTTTCTACCATCAACATTTCTAACTGGTGGACTAACAGCTGCTCTTGGCACACTTGGATTATGCTAGCAGTCTATAGAAAAGTGGCCCACATTGCCACAGCACCAACATTCATGAATATTTTATCTTCTCTTCTGTGCAGGTCTTGCAGTTTGGTTAACTGCTGACTGAAAAGTAGGAAGAGGAGCAGCACCCTTCTTCAGATTACTTTCAGCAAGGATTTGACCGAAGATAAGTCTTTTAGCTGGCTTGTTTGCCTGCTCTGAGTGCTAGTAGCAACAAGCTTCTTTTCAGAAAGCATGCTCTTGATATCATCATAAATATCCAAACCAGGCTTGCTAGAAGATTGACACTTAGTCTGAGTTTTTACTGAATGATCTTGAACCTTTGCTGCAGCCACATTCTTGAGATTGGAGGCTGGAGCACCAAAGACAAATGGTCCAAGATGGGCCATTAGAATTACTTCATGAGAAGCCATAAAGGGACTCACCCTACTATACCTTCCACCATGGATGTGATCATCTTTGTTCACACTAGTGGATCTGCCATTCATCCAGTGACTATAGATGCTTTCTTTGTCATACCTATTTGAAGCCAACTGAACTTTCCTAAAAGGAATGTGAGGCTGGGAAGCAAGAGGTTGAGCTGGAGCTGGAGATTTGCCCTTCCCTTTGGAAGGAGCAACTCTTGTGCTTCCCTTGAATCCCAACCCCTTATTACCCTTCTGAGAGGAGGAGTCTATCAAGGGTAACAAAATACTTAGTTTAAAATAACTAGCCACTATTCTTCTCTCCCTCTCTATCCTCTCTTCAAGATCCCTGATGAGACTATTCTTGAACTTGATGGAGCCTATCTAGATGTGATTCAAGACCCTAAGTTGGCTAAGTTCCCTATCCTTTTGGTTCAACAAAGATGATGTCTTAGTCAGCTGGGAAGCAGCTAGCTGCAAAGAGGAAATCTCCACAGCTTGCTTCTTAGACAACTTCTTGTACTTTTTGAAAGTATCCAGAAGTTCTCCATACCTGTTAATAAATTGATTGACATCTCCTTCTGATTAAGACTTATCTTCACCACTGGTTGAATAATCTTCTATACAGGGACTAGTCTCATATCCATACTCAAAAGAAGAGCTTGATAGAGAATTTACCTTGCCTTAACCAAGCTGAACATGGCTAGATTCTTCATCAGTCATTTTCATCAGCCCATATTAGTTGTAGCCTTCTTCTTCATGTTCATCATCCACGTCTGAATCACTATTTGAGTGTGATAGAGGGTCCCTAATACCTATCCTGGAAGCATGATAGTCTCCATTTATTGCTACAGCTTCTTGTTCAGTAGCAATAGAAACCAGCCCAATATAGGCTTCTTCCTCTTTAGACTCTGATAAAGATGAGTTTGTCCAGCAATTCTCCTTCTTAGCAATAAAGAAGTTATCCTTCTTCCCCTTATGCTAATGTTGTTTCTTCTCACCAGCCTCCTTTCTCTTCACTGGGCAGTCAGCTATCATATACCCTTCTTTGCTACAACAGTAGCAGACAACTTTAGAGGAATTATATTTACTAAATTTAGAATCATACTTATTAGCCTTGGAATGATTCCTCCAATGATGAGAAGAGGTGGAAGGTGTCACAACCCGCATTTTCTCCGAATTAAGAATTATCAGAGTAAGAGAAAACACGCGTCATGATGCCACGTCAAGCAGGGGATAACTGCTGACGCTCAGGCAAAACCACCTACCAACTTAATGAAAGAAAATCATGTGATTAATGATTAGAAAATCAGTTATATTTTAGAGGCCGTATCCCCCGGCTTAGTGGATCACCTAGTCCACAAAAGAAAACTATATTTAAACGCTGCGGAAAGAAAATACTTTATCAGGTTTGACATCCTAAGGAGCGCATAAGGGTCCCAAGAGAACCACTCATGCTATGCAAGACCCTACATTTAATTTATATAATATATAAGAAAACGGTCTTTATACGTGATTTGGAAAATAGTCATTACGTTTTATAAAACATGCTGATCATGAGCTTTATTTATAATAATAATTATAGTTTAAAAATAACTATCAACCTAGCATAAAACCTTCTCAGGGCAAGTAGACTATCTCTAGAAAACGGTAGCAGCATAAGTAAATATATCCAGTACAAAGGTAACAACTACCAGTGGGCGCCAACAACCTGACACGAACCCACTGACACACATGTATGTCTGTAAGAAAGTACTGAAAAACTACCTCACCAACACGGCAAACGGAACTCCAAAGTCAAAGAGACAACCAACACCACCACTGCAAACTAGCCACCCAACTGGCTACGGCTCAGAACCTGGGGTATTCCAAAAGAAAACAGAATACCTCAGCAAGCTAAACAAAGTAAAAACTGCATGAAAGAGTCAACCAAAGGGGAAAAGTAACCGAAAAACATGTAGTAGAAAGAGTCACAACTGTCCAAAACAGGACAACAAGAAAAGCACTACGTGCGAGGAAACAGCAACAACCCAGCCCAGGAACAACATCCTGCCGGGCCTACTAGGCTACCAAGAGCCCAAAGTGCTGCAAACTACCAAGGAAGAAACTTCTAACACCCTAAACTGTGGGAGGTGGTAGTAGCAAAAACAAACAATGAGGAACCGGATTGGAGGCAAACTCAGTCCCCCCATCCATCATGTCCAAGTCAACAAGCTCGAGGGTCTACACGTGAAAGCACAAGGGACCTTCCACCCACATGCCCAGCCCATACCTGGAGCAAGAAAAACATGAGTGGCCTTGGCTAAATTACACAACTCCACCCCCATAAAGAGCTACAAATCACCACTACTACCCACGACCCACGATTCGGCCATTAGGAAAGAGAAACATGGCCGACAAGGAAATTACAAATATAAACAAGGAATTCACTCGGGAACGTAAATCGAGGAAAGAGAAAAAGAAAGTGTTGAAATGACTCAACACGACGTGGCGCTGGGTCCTCTCGACACCGCATTGAGTGAGCTTCACTCACTCAACGTGCCACGCAAAGCGAACTATCATAACAATAACTCTTACATTACTACCTTAACACTACACAAAACACTCATGCCCACCTAACCCGCGTATCGACGCAAGCTAAATACGGGTGCAAAAAAGGAAATATTCAGAGCGCACGATCAGTGTCGCACGACTAGTGGTCGTGCGCACTCATCGGCTGATGATCGTGCGAAGTGAACCTGGGAAACTTGAAACCTGACAGAAAACTTAGCATAAGCGCACGATCAGTGTCGCACGAACAGTGGTCGTGCGCACTGTTGCCAGCGCTCGTGTGATAGCCGAGACAGAACTTTGGAGAAATGAACAGGTAGCCGCGCACGGACAGTGGCACACGACCAGTGGTCGTGCGCCCTAACGTTTAATGACCGTGCGCGGGTAACCTGTACCGTTTAGGATTTCCGGAACGACACCGGAACGTGTATCACATTCTCCCGACACTGCGAACCACAAATACGACACACCAAAAACGGCCTACAGCACACCTAACATAATTTCTACCTATTCTACTCGTTCACCACCACCACACAACTATGCCAAATCGTTCGAAACAGAAACCGGAGACAGAAATGGTAAAAACGAGTAGGATGCATGAATCGAAAGAAAAAAACAACTTGGCAAGGGCGAGAACACCACTTGCCTCGATTTCCGGCGAAGCTTGGTCGGCTTTTCCTCCTCTTCACGCACGAATCCGGCAACGAAGCACAAGGCCAAAAATCTGGACTTTGCCGGCGGAAAACAAGTCAAAACCCGAAATTCAAAACCACAAGCAAGGCCGCAAAACTTGGAAATCTTACCGTAGGAATGAAGTTCTTGACGGGAGCAATCCGAATCCACTCTCGGAATCGAATTCCGTCCACAAACGCTCCGAGAATCGGCGGTGGAAGGCAAGGGCTCGGCGGTTTCTCCGTTTCTCTCGTACAGGGGTGGCGGTTCTTACGTGAAGAAGATGAAGTGGGGCTTTATTTTTATTCTAACCTAATGCTTAACCTATATATATATATATATATTAATATATAATAATATAATTTATAAAAGAATTACATAAAGCACCAAAACAACGCGAAAACCGAACTACCTCGGAATTCGACGAAATTCGCACCGTAGCTAAATACCCACGCTACGAACACAACGGCGAAGTCGAAATTAATTTTCGACAAACAGAACTCGAGTTATACCCAAATAAAGCCAAACACCAACATCCCCCCGAGAGGCCACACCGGGTCACCCAAAACGACTCAGCTTGCTAGGGAGATCTTGCCAACAGGCTACAGAATAGGGCTCTCAGTTCTAAGGAGCTAAACCACACTCCACAAATGGCACAAGCCATGGAAACGCGTCATCATAACGCCAAACGGGAATAAAAATAAACGCAGAAAAATCGGGGGCGTTACAGTCACTCCCCCTAAAAGAAAGTTTCGTCCCGAAACTTTACGCACAACACTCCTACTAAAGAAGGAAGAGTAACCAATAGGAGTTACAAGAAGGGAAACATACCGATCAAATCAGGGAAACAGGTGAGGGTAAGCCCTCCTCATGGCCGACTCTAGCTCCCAAGTCGCGCTCTCCAAATCCTGATTTTTCCACAGAACTTTCACCATCGGTATGGACTTCTTTCACAGCACTCGCTCCTGAGTATCCAAAATACGAACCGGCACCTCAACAAAAGAGAGGTTGGGCTCCAACTGGGGCACAACATCCAAGACCTGCCCACTACTGCGCACACACTTCCGCAACTGGCTAACATGAAAAACATTATGAACTCCTGGGATGTTTGCTGGCAAACCCAATCTATAAGCTGACACGCCAATCCGTTCCAAAATCTCGAACGGGCCCACATACCTTGGGTCCAATTTCCGATTCTTACCAAACCTCTTTACACCCACCATTGGGGAAACCTTAAGAAATACAAGGTCCCCTACAGAGAACTCCAAAGCAGACCTACGCCGATTGGCATTCTTTTCGTACCTCTCCTGAGCTATACGAAGCTTCTCCCGAATAAGCTTCACGGCGACTTCCATATCCTCCAGCACATCAGGACCCAACAACGGCCTCTCACCAGCCTCGGCCCAAAACAACGGAGTCCTACAGCGTCTCCCATACAAGGCTTCGAACGGAGCCATCTGCAAACTTTCCTGATAACTGTTGTTGTAAGCAAATTCCATAAGCCGCAGCCGCTCATCCCACTCTCCGCCGTGGTCTAAAATATAGCATCGGATCATATCCTCAACAATCTGATTCACCCGCTCCGTCTGCCCATTGGTCTGTGGGTGGTACGCAGTAGAATATCTCATATCCGTACACAAACCCTCCTGCAGACTCTGCCAAAAACGAGAAGTAAATCGGGAGTCTCGATCAGAAATGATGCTAACCGGCACACCGTGGAGTTGGATGACTTCATTCAAGTACAACTCCGCTATCTTCTTCATCGGGTAATCAATCTTATAAGGCACGAAGTGAGCACACTTCGTCAATCTATCCACTATAACCCAAACAGAATCAAATCCCCTCGGAGATTTTGGTAAGCCCGTAATGAAGTCCATAGATATACTCTCCCACTTCCAAGTCGGGATCTCTAACGGGGTCAACTTGCCACCAGGCCTTCCATGGTCGGCCTTCACACGCTTGCAAGTGTGGCACTCAGCAACAAATCGGGCTATATCACCTTTCATGCCATACCACCAGGCAATTTCCCTTAAGTCACGGTACATCTTCGTAGATCCTTGATGATAGGCAACGCTGGATCCATGAGCCTCTCTGCAAATCATACCTCTAATATCCCCAACGGCGGGGATGCAAAACTTGCTGCGGTACTTCAAAGTACCCGCATCATCGATAGCAAAATCTGGCAACTCTACCTTCTCTGTCCGGATGAATAGGTGCAACAGATCCGGGTCGTCCTTCTAGTGCAGTCTGGTCAAAGAAATCCAGGACGGCTCTGCCACTGACAAACTACTCTGCAAACCACAGCATCCCACTGAAATATCCATAAGGAGGAACTCCTCAACTAACCGATCGGCGGAGAGGTTAAAGATCTTTCCCGTCTTTCGGCTCAGGGCATCGGCCACCACATTGGCCTTGCCCGGATGATACTGGATCTCTACATCATAATCGGCCACATACTCTAGCCACCATCGCTGGCGCAGATTCAACTCCTTCTGCGTGAACACGTACTTCAGGCTCTTGTGGTCAGTGAAGATCTTGCACTGAGCCCCATAAAGTAGGTGTCTCCACAGCTTCAACGCATAAATAACCGCTGCGAACTCAAGGTCATGCGTAGGATAATTCTTCTCATGAGTCTTCAGTTGCCTTGACCCATAGGCAATCACCTTCCCAACCTGCATTAATACGCATCCCAGACCTACAAGCGAAGCATCCACATATACATCATAATCCACACCCTCAATAGGCAGGGTCAGAACGGGGGCAGTGCACAATCTCTTCTATAGCTCCAGAAAAGCCTCCTCGCACTTTTCGCTCCAAACAAATGCCACATTCTTCTGAGTCAGCTTGGTCAATGGTGCAGCTAGGGAAGAGAAACCCTCCACAAATCTTCTGTAATATCCAGCCAACCCTAAGAAACTCCTGATCTCCTTAGGCGTACTAGGCCTACTCCAATCCATCACTACTGCAATCTTTTCTGGATTGACCGAGATCCCTTCCTTGCTCACCACGTGGCCTAGAAAAGAAACCTGAGGCAACCAAAATTCGCACCTGCTCAACTTGGCGAATAACTTGTGGTTCCTCAACTCTCATAGGACCAAACGCAAATGCTGCTCATGCTCCTCCGCGCTACGAGAATAAACTAACACATCATCAATGAAGACCACAACGAACTTCTCGAGGAAATCCTTGAACACCCTGTTCATCATATCCATGAAGGCTGATGGTGCGTTGGTCAGACCAAACGACATCACCAAAAACTCAAAGTGTCCATGCCTCGATCTAAACGCAGTCCGTGGAATATCCGCCTCACGGATCCTGAGCTGATGATAACCAGAACGAAGATCGATCTTGGAGAACACCGTGCTACCGCGCAACTGGTCAAATAAATCATTGATCCTCGGCAGAGGGTACCTGTTCTTAATAGTGACCTTGTTCAATTCTCTATAGTCGATGCAAAGCCGCATCGACCCATCTTTCTTCTTTACAAACAAAACAGGAGCACCCCAAGGCGACGAACTCTGCCTGATAAAACCTTTAGCTAACAGCTCATCCAACTGACCTTGCAACTCCTCTAACTCACGAGGGGCCATCCGGTACGGCGCCTTAGCAATAGGACGCGTACCCGGCTCCAAATCGATCACAAACTCAACATCCCGCTCGGGAGGAGGACCAGGAAGGTCATCAGGAAAAACATCGGCGAAACCACAAACAATAGGAATCTCCTCCAAGCGTGGTACGCTAACAGCGGTTTCAACCACCGAGACTAAACTAGCACAACAACCAGAAAGAAACAACCTCTGAGCACATACCGCAGAGATGACAGGAGAATCCTGACACGGATCAGCATACACGCTGCCGGGCTGACCGTCGTCCCTGATGAAGTCCAAGCGCTTTCCTTTGCACTGAATGACTGCATCATACCTAGAGAACCAGTCCATGCCCAGAATAATATCGAAGTCCTCCAGATCAATCATCTTCAGGTCCGCCTTCGCAAGAAAGTTCCCCAACAAAACAGGGCAATCCAAAATGCCCAAATCTGACAACACAGATTCACCAGAGGGAAACTTGACAAGGAAGGAATCCCGAACACGATCTAAGGTCAACCGATGTCGCTCCACAAAGGCTCTATCCACGAACGAGTGGGTAGCGCCGGAGTCAAACAGAACCCGCGCCCAGCGGTTCTTTACCTTAAATTTCCCTATAGGAACATAGAAAACTAAGGAACTACCACAACAATACTGCAAACATTCTATCAAATAGAACTACCAGGCTGGAAAAACAACAAACAACTAACCTAAGATGACCTGGGTCAAAGCCTGAGCCTCCTCGGAAGAGATCACGTTTAGCTTCCCCTTTCCCTTGTCCACACGCTAAGGTGGAGGTAAAGCCTGCAATGGAACTATAGGAAGAGCTGGCTGAAACTGAGGACACCTCGACTTAATGTGACCCTTCTGCCCACACTGAAAGCAGACTTTATCCTTGGTCCAACACTGGGCCGCATCATGGCCGGATCGCTTGCAAACGGAACAGGAGACATCTCTCCTAGGAGCACCCTGAATCGCATGAACCTGCTCCTTCCTCTGAGCTGCTGCCTTCTTGAAACATTTCTCGGCAGGGTGGCCTGACCGGCCACAGAAGCTGCACTCCACCTTGCCCCTCTTTCCCGGAGCCGCACCGGGTACCTGGGGTTTCTTCTCCTCCACCGACATTCTCTTGTCCAACCACATTTGCTGGCCTCTGCTCTTCGCGGTCTCAATAGCCTCCACCTTCAGAGCAGCCTCTACTACACCTGCATAAGTCTCTGACCCATAAGCACTGGTCAACTGCTGCACCTCGCTCCTCAAACCACCGAGAAATCGCTTAACTCGATCAGCCTCAACGCTTACCAATCCAGGGGCAAAACGACTCAACTTGCTGAACTCTATCTCATACTCACCCACCGTGAGTTGCCTTTGCTTCAGATGGATGAAGTCATTCATGAGGCGGTCACGCTCGACCGAGGGTAAGAACTTCCTCAACAGCATCTCCCTGAACACCTCCCAAGAGCATCCGACTACCAAGCTCTCCTTCTCTCTCAGCCACCAACTCTTAGCCAAACCTTTAAGCTGATAGGCGGCTATCATCACCCTCTGATCATCTGCAATCCCTGAGTACGAGAACATCTCCTCCATGGAGATCAACCAGTCATCTATCACCATGAAATCTGCCTTCCCATCATAAGTGGGAGGGCTCAGCCTCTGAAACTGCGAGATGAAGGCCATCTCTGCTGGCACCACCACTAGAGGTCTCAAGGGTGCAGGAGGAGGAGGACTAGCTAACCCCCCCCCCCCCCCCGCAGGGACTTGCACACCCTGAGCCTGTCCTGCCACAACTGCCACCAAAGACTGAATCTGGGCTCGCACCTCCTCCAACTGTCTGCCCAAGGAATCGTTACTCTGGCGCAGACTCTCGATCACCGCATTGTTCTGAGCCCCAGATGACTCTCCCTCAGACAGGGGAGTCGATCGAGTCGCAGGACGCCTTGCCATTCTAAAATCATAACAACACAAATTAGACCCTACTATAACGTCTAGAACCAAATACAAGTACAGACAATACATATATAGATATAGACTTAAAGCTGCTAAACTTGCTCTGAGAGTTTATCTTTTTTACAAAATTTAGATGTTATGCCCTAACCTAGGATGGTTAACCACCACCTTACTAACTCTTGTGCCTAGATCGGGAATGCATGACTTTATATTAATTTGAAAACTTATGTGTGTACATATGTCATCCTGCCAGTCTTTCGCATGGCACGTTGTGCTTATGCAATGTTATGATATGCATGTTTGTGTTATGCATTCTAAAAAGGCCCTAATGCATGTTATGAGCGGCATACACATGAAAATGTTATGCATACCATACTACATAACATTCTCATGCAACAAAAAAGAAAACGTGCTAGTCGCAGCTATGTGGTGAGGTTATGCATCCCATACTACATAACCCTCACATATTGCCCCTATGGTGGATCCATATACGAACACATATTATGCATCCCATACTACATAATATGCCCTGTATACTTCATGTTATGCTATGAGTGTAGTGTTCGTGCTTTTGCCAAGATGTGTTGATGACATATCGGTGTGTGAATGACATGATGCTGAACTACTAAAAAGCAAACAAAGGAAGGTTGCTCAACTAACTTGTCAAGCAACCTACCTCTGATACCAACTATCACAACCCGCATTTTCTCCGAATTAATAATTATCAGAGTAAGAGAAAACACGCGTCATGATGCCACGTCAAGCAGGGCATAACTGCTGACGCTCAGGAAAAACCACCTACCAACTTAATGAAAGAAAATCATGTGATTAGTGATTAGAAAATCAGTTATATTTTAGAGGTCGTATCCCCCGGCTTAGTGGATCACCTAGTCCACAAAAGAAAACTATATTTAAACGCTGCGGAAAGAAAATACTTTATCAGGTTTGACATCCTAAGGAGCGCATAAGGGTCCCAAGAGAACCACTCATGCTATGCAAGACCCTACATTTAATTTATATAATATATAAGAAAACGGTCTTTATACGTGATTTGGAAAATAGTGATTACGTTTTATAAAACATGCTGATCATGAGCTTTATTTATAATACTAATTATAGTTTAAAAATAACTAGCAACCTAGCATAAACCTTCTCAGGGCAAGTAGACTATCTCCAGAAAACGGTAGCAGCATAAGTAAATATATCCAGTACAAAGGTAACAACTACCAGTGGGCGCCAACAACCTGACACGAACCCACTGACACACATGTATGTCTGTAAGAAAGTACTGAAAAACTACCTCACCAATACGGCAAACGGAACTCCAAAGTCCAAGAGACCACCAACACTACCACTGCAAACTAGCCACCCAACTGGCTACGGCTCAGAACCTGGGGTATTCCAAAAGAAAACAGAATACCTCAGCAAGCTAAACAAAGTAAAAACTGCATGAAAGAGTCAACCAAAGGGGAAAAGTAACCGAAAAACATGCAGTAGAAAGAGTCACAACTGTCCAAAACAGGACAACAAGAAAAGCACTACGTGCGAGGAAACAGCAACAACCCAGCCCAGGAACAACATCCTGCCGGGCCTACTAGTCTACCAAGAGCCCAAAGTGCTGCAAACTACCAAGGAAGAAACTTCTAACACCCTAAACTGTGGGAGGTGGTAGTAGCAAAAACAAACAACGAGGAACCGGATTGGAGGCAAACTCAGTCCCATCATCCACCATGTCCAAGTCAACAAGCTCGACGGTCTACACGTGAAAGCACAAGGGACCTTCCACCCACATGCCCAGCCCATACCTGGAGCAAGAAAAACATGAGTGGCATTGGCTAAATTACACAACTCCACCCCCATAAAGAGCTACAAACCACCCCTACTACCTACGACCCACGATTCGGCCATTAGGAAAGAGAAACATGGCCGACAAGGAAATTACAAATATAAACAAGGAATTCACTCGGGAACGTAAATCGAGGAAAGAGAAAAAGAAAGTGTTAAATTGACTCAACGCGACGTGGCGCTTGCTCCTCTCGACACCGCATTGAGTGAGCTTCACTCACGCAACGTGCCACGCAAAGCGAACTATCACAACAATAACTCTTACATTACTACCTTAACACTACACAAAACACTCATGCCCACCTAACCCGCGTATCGACGCCAGCTAAATACTGGTGCAAAAAAGGAAATATTCAGAGCGCACGATCTGTGTCGCACGACCAGTGGTCGTGCGCACTCATCGGCTGATGATCGTGCGAAGTGAACCTGGGAAACTTGAAACCTGACAGAAAACTTAGCATAAGCGCACGATCAGTGTCGCACGACTAGTGGTCGTGCGCACTGTTGCCAGCGCTCGTGCGATAGCCGAGACAGAACATTGGAGAAATGAACAGGTAGCCGCGCACGGACAGTGGCACACGACCAGTGGTCGTGCGCCCTAACGTTTGATGACCATGCGCGGGTAACCTGTACCGTTTAGGATTTCCCGAACGACACCGGAACGCGTATCACATTCTCCCGACACTGCGAACCACAACTACGACACACCGAAAACGGCCTACGGCACACCTAACATAATTTCTACCTATTCTACTCGTTCACCACCACCACACAACTATGCCAAATCGTTCGAAACGGAAACCGGAGACAGAAATGGTAGAAACGAGTAGGATGCATGAATCGAAAGAAAAAAACAACTTGGCAAGGGCGAGAACACCACTTGCCTCGATTTCCAGCGAAGCTTGGTCGGCTTTTCCTCCTCTTCACGCACGAATCCGGCAACGAAGCACAAGGCCAAAAATCTGGACATTGCCGGCGGAAAACAAGTCAAAACCCAAAATTCAAAACCACAAGCAAGGCCACGAAACTTGGAAATCATACCGTAGGAATAAAGGTCTTGACGAGAGCAATCCGAATCCACTCTCGGAATCGAATTCCGTCCACAAACGCTCCGAGAATCGGCAGTGGAAGGCAAGGGCTCGTCGATTTCTCCGTTTCTCTCATACAGGGGCGGCGGTTCTTACGTGAAGAAGATGAAGCGGGGCTTTTTTTTTATTCTAACCTAATGCTTAACCTATATATATATATATTAATATATAATAATATAATTTATAAAAGAATTACATAAAGCACCAAAACAATGCGAAAACAGAACTACCTCGGAATTCGACGAAATTCGCACCGTAGCTAAATACCCACGCTACGAACACAACGGCGAAGTCTAAATTAATTTTCGATGAACAGAACTCGAGTTATACCCAAATAAAGCCAAACACCAACATCCCCCCGACAGGCCACACTGGGTCACCCAAAACGACTCGGCTTGCTAGGGAGATCTTGCCAACAGGCTACAGAATAGGGCACTCAGTTCTAAGGAGTTAAACCACACTCCACAAATGGCACAAGCCACGGAAACGCATCATCGTAACGCCAAACGAGAATAAAAATAAACGCAGAAAAATCGGGGCGTTACAGAAGGTCTGCTCTTCCACTTTTTCTTCTTCATCAGCTTCTGAAGTGCCTGGAGAAGGCAGCAAAATCCTCATCAGACATACTGCAGTTTGATGCATCTTACTCTGAGTTGTCTGAATCAACTAGTCTTCTTAGAGGAGAGGGACTCCTCTCTTTACACTTCCTGATGTTGTTTGCCTTGAATGAAATGGACTTTTCCTTGGCTTAGGATCTGCTGGTGGCCTCCTCCTCTTTTCCGGTAGCCAGGTGCATCACATAAGAGAGCAGCTTCCCAAATAATGTTTGGGGAGGAGTTTCAACAAGCTTAGCCACTTCTCTTATGGCACACTCTTAGAATCCTAGTATCTAGTGAGAGATCTAAGGAACTTGTCATTTATTTCATAATGACTGAAGACCATCCCATAGGTCATCAATTCATTTATGATCCTGAAAAATCATTCATAGTAAGTAGCTATATTCTCTTTCAGGGATTGCCTGAAAGCCTCATACTCCTACTTGAGCATGGACTTTCTATCATCTCTTACCTCTTCAGTACCCTCCATATAGACCATAAGGGTGTCCCACATCTCCTTGGAAGTCTGGTAGTAGACCAAGTTCTGAAAGGTTGAGTAATCTATGGCACTAAAAATAATGCTTTGTGCCCTCTTGTCCAATAATCTAAGATGACTTCATCCTTTATCATCTCTGAATAGTTCTTAGGTGTCTGTAAATTGGCATCCAGAACAGAGACGTTCATGTGGATGAAGGGTCCCTCCTTGACTGTCACAAAGATTCTAGGGTCATAGGCTTCCTTAAATAGCCTAATCCTCTCCTTTTAGTTTTTGCAGATGGGGAGTTTCATGGAACCTAGCTCCTTATGGCTCTCTCCAGAACCCATAAGTACAAAATTGTAGCTACCCTTGGAGATAACTCAGATTGTTAAATCCTTTTTGATCAACCTCCCTCTGATACCACTTGAAAGTCTTTGTTTTCAATGTAGCTGACAACCTGAGGTGGGGTAAATAGTTTCCTTAGTTTCTTTTGCCTTTTTTTTTATTTTCTTTGTTAAGTGCTTAGTGTGTTAGTAGTTATCAACTTTTAATAACCTGCAATAAATAAATAACACAACAAAAAACACACACAAAATATATAGTGGTTCCCCAGATTATGGGTACGTCCACTCTCCTCCCATCTTTCTAACTTCTAGTTAGACAAGGAACTTCTCCAAAACTAAGCTTAAAGAGCTTAGACCTCAGATCCCATAGGATCTCGCTGTCTCCTCTAAGACTTAATACTAAGGCCAAAGCCCTACCTCAGAGTAAACTTGCTCCTACAACTCAGTGATCAACCGATCACATACCTCAGGCCTAAATGCTCTATAACTCAGGATGGGAGGACAGCCCTACCTCAGATCCACAAAGGATCCTACCTCAGAGATTATGACTCTCCTACATCTTAGGCACAAAGGTCCTATCTCAGATCCAAAGGATCCTACAGCTCAGGCACAAGTGCCCTGCAACTTAAAGAGAATGACTCTCCTACCTCAGGCTCAAAAGCCCTACAACTTAGTTATCAAATGATGATATACCTCAGATCCCAATTGGATCCTACACTCAGAGAGTATAAATCTCCTATAGCTCAGGAAAAGCTTCCCTACCTCAGGATCAAGAGCCCTACATATATGATCAAAAAGGATCCAACAAAAAAATGGTTTTAATTAATTTGACACAGAAAAAATTCTCTATATCTGCTTCTAGAGCTAAGTTATCTTAGATCTAACAATCTTCACAACAGTAGAAAGATGTTCTTTAATAAATAGCTGCCTCTGCTGGAAGTATCTCAGAAAACTATTTTTGAACTTTGTTGTAGAATACTGGAGATCTGTTAGGTTTGAGTTCTACAAACATCTACTGAACCTGGAGAAGACTGAAGGCTCTCCTCACTTTCTATATCATAAGTGTTTCTGAACTTGCTGTAGCAGAAGAAAATGCTACAACCTACTAAACTTTTAGTTTAGCTGATCAACTTTAAGATTTTTCCAGACAGCAATGGTGAGGAAGATGAAGTCCAGCCGCTCTTTTTCTTTTTGAAACAAAACCCTAAAAAATTGAGTTCAAAATCTAGTAGCTACCCCTTTATATCTTCCACTGATTAATGGCTCCAAGAAGTAGTGGGGACCACCTACAGCAAACAGCTGCACCTTGCTTTAACAGAAGAAGATGTACAGTAGCTCTCTGGCAGTATTTGTCGTGTTCTATAGCTTCCTCGCACTTTATTTTAACTCTTTTGACTTTGTAAATTTTTGTTGTAATCATCAGATTATGGACTTAGCCAATTCTATCAAATTCACTCCAGGCATTGAGTGCGTTAAGTGAGCAAGCTCCACTCAACACCAAAACCCTTAGACAACTGACTGAATCATTCTACATCATAGGCGTTGAGAGCGTTGAGTGCAACTGCTTTACACACTGCTTTTACACTTAGTCATTTCTTCACCTGTCTAAAGGCATTGTATGAGCTGGCCTCACTCAATGCTTTCTGATTTTGCATGCCTTCTTTATTTGGTGTTGAGTGAACTGGCTTCACTCAATGCTTTTAGACTTAGTCGATTTCTGTCTTCTTCTTAGGATATGACTGCAGTAGCAAGACTCAATGCTTTAGCTTTGACGTCGAGTGAGCTGTGTTCACTTCACGCTTCTGGACATTGTCGAATATTCAGCCCGCTAATACTTATGCATTGGTAGATTTAGCTATACTAGACGATGGGATTGAGTGAACTATGATCGCTCAACGCCCGTGGACTTGGCCACAAAATATCTTTGCGACTTTATGGCTTTGACTCCCCACAACCAACTCAATGCTTTATGACATCTGGCGTTGAGTGAACTGGCTTCACTCAATTCCTGTAGACTTAGGCGATTTCCAGCAGATCTAGCATCTTCCCTAGTATCTGGCATTGAGTGAACTGGCTTCACTTAACACCTGTGGACTTAGACAGATTTCTGTCTCTCCACTCCTTTACTTTGTGACCACCTATCACATCACTTGGAATACCTATCCTATAAATGTTACAAGGACTAACATGCATGCATGAACTTAGGCATACATCAAATACAACACTATGTATATCATTGACATATTTGACTTCTTATAAACTTCTTCAAATCTGGGACATTGTAGGCAATGGACCCAACAATATTTCTTTGAGCATTCATGTTTTTAGAAAAAAAAAACACAAGTATTTTTGAAAATCAAACATAAAATTATAAAATGACTTAAAAGAACAAAAATATGTTTTTCCTATATCTCTTTGTGTGTTTATTCTTTGACATTTTAAATAAAAAAATCAAATTAAATTTTTTTTTAATTTATTATTATTCATTGCCCTTGATAAGGATGATTAATTATATCAATTTATGATTAATTATAATGTGTAATTTAAGTTTCAAGAATCTTAAAACATTGTTTTTTTTATGTCATGTCATGTAAATTATCTTGTTATTTACAATAAATTTATTGTAGAAAATATGTGTAGGTTTGCTTAGCATGCCTCTAAGTATGAGTAATGTTTTATGTTTAATAATAATTCACACACTCACATATTTTTGATAACTTACATGTGTTCTTAATCATATACTTGCATGATTGTGTAGTGTAATGACATAATAATGTAAAATATATAAATAAATTACCTACACTATATTGAATTGATTATTTCTATTCTTTTTTTTTCATGCACTTATTCATTGGATAAAGGTGTCTATTAAAAAAATTTGTTATTGTTTGCGCAACAAGTGAATTCGAAGTCCTTTGTCGCTACAAAAAATCAATAAAAATTGATAAGGAAAACTCCACCAAGCATTACTCACCCTCCTGATAAGTCTTAATGAGCATTTTGAGGTTGAGCACTTGGAAAAGGAATTCTAAAGTGTCTTGTAGCAAACAAAATATTCACCACTTTTATTTGTACACCAGATCACACAAATAAAAATAGTACTAATAAAGGCATAAATGTGATCCCCCAAGCTCAACTCTACTCCATGATAAGTCTTTATAAGCATTGTGTATGTAGGGCACCTTGGTAGTTGTACTTCTTACTCCTGTGCATTGAAAAAATAGTGGAAGTAATATTATTTTTGTATTTTAATGTTATGTTTATTCATTATATATGTCGTGTATTTTGATTAATTCACTTGTACACTTTTTCAAAACATTATTTGTACACATCATTATTTCTCATAAAACTTCTACTCATGAGAATTGGATCCTAATACATATTTATACTATTCTCTAAAATCATAAGCAAATGCACTAGATTGAAAAATAAGACTGCTACAATGTTTATTTTTATTTGAAATGCAAATTAACTTACATTGTAGTTCATCTCTTTTTTTGATATTTTAAAATCATGCTTGCAAAAATTTCAATGAAATTGCATCTCTTGAAATGAATTGACTTGAAAACATTTTCTTATTAGGCTTAAAATTCTCTATACTTTATATGTTCATATTTTCTAAAAAGATGTTTATTTTAAGAATGCTTATCATGTTCGTATATGTTTACTACTTGTGCCTAATCATGAATATTAACTCTCTCAATAAGTGGTAGAGAATGTTTACTAAGTGGTATTATATGCTTAATAAGTCATACTTGTCTATGTTTATCATTATAATACTTTGTTTTATTTTGCTTACATTTTTCTCAATAAGCGGTAGAGAGATATCAAAGATCTTGCACATTGCATCACATTTTTCTTCTCCAACATAGCTCGTTTTAATTCTTATTGCATACACACACCTCTATCCTCGTTTTATTCGACCAAAAAAAGGGGAGAACTTTGTGCATAAATTTTTTAGTTCAGGGGGGTACATTAAAATCTTTTATAGAAAGCGTCTATGTAGGGGAAGTATTCATAGGACATTGATACTCTATGTTCGATAAGGGTAATTACCTTTACAAGTGGTAACATATATGAATCAACCAGTGGTATCATGATAATATTTTTACTACTATATGGAAAAAAACTAAGTGCTAATATACTCTGTCCTACTCACTTTTGATAATACCAAAAGAGGGAGAATGAATTTGAAGAAATAAATATCTCTCTTACGAAGTGTACAAATTAGAAAGAGTTTATGTAGGATTAGTGTCCATCTAGGAGGAGTACGTATTGAATGCTTATCATTTACTATAAACACAAATACTATTATGTAGTATTTCTTTATAGTAGATTTGTTATTATCAAAAGGGGGAGATTGTTGGAACATGTGCTCTGCATCTCTTTGTTAGAGAATAACAAATCTCAGTGTGTATTTGATCACGTTTGTTGTGTGTTTATAGTGTGAAAGTTTATATGTCTGAAGAATGAAAGCCTCAAGTTCTGGTACTTACTGTCGAGCGCTAGCTCTACCGTCCGTGCTAGCTTGGAATAAAATCTGCACGAGTTCTTGGTGACCTACCGCGTGATGTTAGCCATACTACAGGGCGCTAGCTATCTCGATGAACATCTAGTCATCTTCGTCGAGAAGATACTGCTACCACTAGGCGATAGCTTCGTACCATGCCACGGTAGTGCAAAAGCAGAAAAATATTTTACTTTGATATTTTTCCAAATCTACTTGATAGCTTTCACCTTCGCACACATCGATCTACCGCCTCCCGCTAGCACTTTCAATGGTGGTAGATTAATTTAAAATGACTATAAAAGCCCACTATCTTTAATTGATTGAGGAGCAGAAAAGGAAAGAACTCTCGCTGTATCAGGAAACTCCAATATATCATAATTTGATTAAGAAGTCAGAAGGTGCATCAAATATCATTTTGAAGGCAAGGATATATTTTATCTTCATGAGGAATAATTTATTTCTAAGGATGAACGCAAAATTAAAGAAATTGAAAAGAAGAAAAGGAAGGATGTTGATGATTGCGAGCTACAACAAAAGCTACCGCCGCACGGTAACTTCCTGCACAACTTTCCATATTTAAATCAGCCTAAAATTGAGTTTCAGGCGATGGTTTTTACGAAATTTGAAAGAGGAGTCCGCCATAGCCGTCTAAAGGGAAGGAAGGGTTCATCCGAACTCATTGAGGAGGAAAGTTCTTCAGAGGAGATCAAAAGGAATTCATGTGCAAGGATTGAAGGCTACAAACATGATTATTAAGAAGCCTTCATCCTAATATTCATGTGAAGAATCCTCATTATGAAAAACTCTCATCTAGCGCACACCTTCATAGATCTGAAGAACATCGAAGAGGAAGACTCAAGTCACAAAGATCAAACTTTTGCAAGCAAATCATTATCAACATCAAGGGTTCTAGTTAGAGGGGAGTTTTCTCATATTCTTGTATTTTATTTAACCTTTTTTTTGTATTCTGTGTGTGAGGGAAATCAACCTAAGAGGTCATCATATTTTTGGGCGGAGTTTGTGAGAAATCGACCTGGGTGGCTGTTAGATTTCTTGGAGGAATATGCAGGAAATCGTCCTAGTGAGAGAAGTCTAGATCGGGGGATCTAGTGGGGCTTTAAGTCCCTTTCGGGAAGGAAGGTGAAGAGCCGGCTCGAAGAACTTTTCGGAGGGAAAGGGACCCATTTAAAATGCACCAAAGAGGGCATTTGTTCTACATGCCAAAATGGCAAGCAAACAAAGTCCTTCTTCAAAAGCATTGGGTCCAAGTATTCTGAGAGGTGTCTCTACCTCCTTCATATGGACTTATTTGGTCCAATGCCAATTCATATTCTAGGAAGGAAAGTCAATACCTTTGTGATAGTTGATGACTATTCCAGATTTTCCTGGGTGTCCTTTCTTAAGAAAAAGTTTGATACCTTAGATAGTTTTGTGACTTTTGTCGAGCAAATTTAGAATGAAAAGGGTTGCACTGTAGTCAAAATCAGAAGTGACCATGGCACAAAATTTCAGTCTGAAAGCATGACAAACTTCCATAAAGAGCAAGGTACCTTTCAAGAATTCTCCTCTCCAAAAACACCCCAGCAAAAAGGTATTTGTGAGAGTAAAAATAGAACTCTCATTGAGGCTAGATAAAACATGCTGAGTGACACTTCTCTCCCATAGAATTTCTATGTTGAGGCAGTGAACACAACATGCCATGTCCAAATTAGGGTCTCTATCAACAAGTTTCACAAGAAGACTCCCTATGAGCTAATGAAGGACAGAAAACAAAATCAAGCCTATTTCATAATTTTGGAAGCAAATGTTTTATGTTGAACAATGGGAAGTCCTACTTGATCAAATTTGCTGAAAAATTCTATGAGGGTATTTTTGTTGGGTATAGCAGCCACAACAAAGTCTATTGGATCTATAACTTGGAGAATCATGTTGTAGATGAGTCTATAAATATTGTTTTTGACGAAACTTCCATTATTCACAATAAGCTATCAAACTCTTTTAAAATTTCATGTGCAGAATTAAGAATGGACAAAGTGTGCATTAATGCTCACCTCTAGTTGAAAAAGAAAAGGATGATAGTGCGCTCATCCCAAAAGAAGGACCGGCTAGAATGTAGATAGAAGAAGAACCCCAGCCTACTGAAGCTGAAACTCAAGGAGTTGGAGATTAGCTACCAGTAGCTTTCAGAAACTTAGGAGACCATCCCAAAGATCTGATAAGGAGCAGAAATCACAACATTGCTTTTTTACTCAAGTTTCCTATCTTAGATAGAACTCATAAAGTCTGAAGAAGCCAACATAGATACATTCTAAATAGTGGCTATGTAAGAAGAATTGAACCAATTCAAGAGGTGTAATGTCTGGAAGCTAGTTCTCAGACCTCAAGAACATATTATCATAGGAACTAAATGGATATATAGAAACAAGCTAGATGGAGATGGTGTTATTATAAGAGCAAAGCTAGACTAGTTGCCAAAGGGTACAAGAAAGAAGAAGAAATTGTCTTTGATCAAACCTTTGTACCAGTAGCTAGACTTGAACTATAAGACTATTCCTTGCATATGATGCTTTTAAAGGATTTTAGGTCTACCAAATGGATGTGAAGTCAACTTTCCTAAATGGTGACCTAAAAGAAGCGGCCAATGCTAAACAACAATTAGGTTTTTATTAATCCTTCTTTTCTTGATTATATTTTTCATTTAAGAAAGGCTTTGTATGGGTTAAAATAAGCCCCCAGGGCTTAGTATAAAACTCTGTCTATCTTGCTCATTGATAAAAAAATTTCAAGTGGAAAGATTGACAAGACATTATTCCTAAGGGATGTCAAGGGTAAGATTATCCCAGTCCAAATTTATATTGATGACATATTTTTTGGTCTACCGATGATGACCTATGCAAAAAGTTTGCTAAACGTATACGAGGGCAATTTGAGATGTATAGTATGGGTAAACTCAAGTATTTCTTGGGTCTCTAAGTTAATATATCTGAGGATGGTTTATTTATCTCCCAGTCTAAGTTCACCAAGAAGTTAATAAAGAAATTTGGAATGGAGAATGCCTCCACCATGAAAACTTCTATGGGGTTAAGTATGTCACTATATAAGGATGAGAATGGCAAGCCAGTTGATGAAACCTTGTGCAGAGGCACAATTGGCTCCCTTCTATACTTGATTGCTAATAGACCAGACATTATGGCTGCTACATAAATTCGTGTTAGGTGTCAGGCTTGCCCTAAAAAATCTCATTACTCAGCTACAAAGAGGATTCTGGGATATCTTAATGGCATGTCAGATCTTGGCCTTTGGTACTGATGCATGGTAATCGACAAGCGCACCGATCACAAAAGTAATAATATGTGGGAATAAATCCTCGAGTGTAGGTCTTTTGAGGAATGCAATAAGCATAGAGCTGTCTAACTCAGAAAATATTGTTATAATGGTTATACTTAGAAAAGATTAAAAAGAGGGCTTGAGAGATTGTGTTTTCTTGATCTAATAAACTAATTAGGACTCTGCGGTTCGAAGGCACCGCTTCGCAAGGTGAGATGAGTGTATCGGCCGCGATGCCGAACTTCAGTTGGACGAGTGGACCGAAAGTTAATGGATGGAGATGTTCGTGCGTGGAGTGTAATGGGAAAAGCACATATATGGTGTGGATGTGGAGTGGGCGATGCGCATTCACAACACACAACTCGACAGCAAAAGACAACTATAACAGTTGAATACGAAATCATATAATATTATAGTTCATTACAATTTCTGTTATCCCATACAATGAAGAAAAAGAAGGAGGAGTAAACCAATAGAGGTTGAAGGTCCACCGCAGGTCATGGCCGGAATAGCAAGTTGTCAATTCGCTTTCGGGCTCAGTCCGAGGAGGCTTCCAGTACCAACGAGATGTCACCTCGAAGGCCTTTGAGTCCATTCTCTAGGTCGTCTTCTTCTTATCCACTTCTAGTGGAATGCTTGGAGTTGAGGTCATCAATGGACGGGATCTTCGCCAGAAGGTTCAGAAAGCTTCGGAATCGCAGGCGATTGACTCCTGATGGAAGGGATGAAGATGGAGATGGATTGAGTAGCTGGAAGGTGGAACGGTAGAGTGGAGACAAGTCCCGATTGCAAATTCATACCCTAATTCGCGGAATGATCCAATTTATAGAAGCAGATTTTAAATACCGCGCACGGTCATCGGCGCACGACCAGTGGTCGTGTGCCCTGATGTCGGGGCCCGTGCGGCAGCAACGTGTAAAACCTAGAATAAAAATAAAAGCTTGCGCACGAGAAAAGGCGCACGATCGGTGATCGTGCGAGGCATGGTCAGTGCTCGTGCGATAGCGGAGATAGGGATGGCATAGAAAGGGTCGTGAACGCGCACGATCGGTAGCGCATGATCGATGATCGTGCGAGGCAAAGCTGGTAATTGTGCGATATCCTGAGACAGGGATGGTGAATATCTGGCATGACCACGCACGATCGATGATCGTGCGCCAAAGGGGTTTCTGGTCGTGCGTGGGTTAAAACACACGACCATTGACTCCTTTGCATAAAAAGATGCCAAGCACTCTCCCGGTTGCCCATGCAATCCCCGAACCTGCAGGAAAACCAATTGCGCATTCAAAGATGGCATTCAACGAAACAATGAAACTACAACCACCACAACACATGCGGAATGAGCTATGAAATAAGTAAATGCATGGAAATGGGCTTAAACAGTGCACTAAGCATAGAATGATGTAGTGAACAAAAAGAGGTGATAATGGCACTAAAAGGAAGTGCAATGATATGAAAATGAGCCCAGATGAGTCCGGAATCAGGTATAGAATATGGACTCATCACACCCCCAGACTTAACTGTTTGCGCGTCCCGAGCAAACCCAAGCTACGCAGGTAGGGAAAATTATCTAGCTGACATGGAAATTGAAATACGGACTACCATGCGAAGTCGCATGCTCGCGTGCATAAAAATGCAATAGAAAAAAATTTCTAAGTATGCGAAAATAGTTTCTATCTTTCACAATGTGTATCAAAATTTTATTACTACTCAAAAACGGAATAACGGTGAATCATCCGGTCACGCATAAGAAGAAAGTAGACTTTCCACTAAGGTGAGCTTTGCCAAAGATCGGGGTTCAGGATCACCTCCAAAGGAATCCACCAATGTCGGGGACCATATGCTTGCCCGTTCACACTTTCTCCACGACACTAGTTTGACTCGAGCGTGAATCCATAGGACTTTAGGATAAGCATGAGGCTTGGGTTACGGTGAGGTACACAATGATAAACAGAATGGCTAAACACCTAACCCTAATGAGCTTAACGAAAAGATATCCTCCGCTATCAAAAATATAAACAAGTACACCACACCCCCAAACTTAATTTTTACAACATGGTTATGTGCACCGCCTACTCCAAATCAAAATCATCTCAAATAGATAATTTAATTAAACTTTTTTTTTCTTATCAACTTTTCTTTTCCATAAATATGTTTCATTTTTTTACATATTCTTTATTTTTACATGTTTCAGCACAAATAAAAGTGAGAGCACGACCACCTTTTCATAAGAATAGCACCACATCAACACCCCAACATGAAAATATAAACTCTAAAGCTCGACTTGGGTGTGCGAATAAGATTGGCTTTGAGGCTTCGGTGAGAAATAGTGGAGCTGAATCAAAAGAAGTGGGTAGACACAACGGGGCTTTGCGAGGGCGACGTTAGGAATGGTACAAACCTAAACCGGGCCAAAATGATGGCCTACATCACACTCATTATAGACTAACCATGCACCAATGCTTCGAGAGTAGCTTGGGGCAAGTTCTTAGCCACTGAGAAAGATAATCCTTCCTCCTGACTCGAGCAAAACGAGTCTAGTGATGGCTACACAAATCCCTACACTACCGTTTGACTCACACCGAATTCACAACTTTTGAGTAGAATAAAAAGATCTTTACGCAAAGAGAAAAAAATAAAAAGCTATAAGCATAAAGAAAAATTAATTCTACACGTATTTCTACACGAGACGAGAGCAGTTGACTAGAAACACAGCAAGGTCAACATTTTACTTTGTCTCACAATTCTAAGTCAGCACAATAATTTTCCCAAATCTCACAAAGTTATGGGTATAACTCGCAGCACGCAAAAAGCTAAGCACGTGCTCAAGTGGGTGCAGTGGTGTGCTACAGGATTCTACAATAATAAAGTACATAATAAAAGAATACTGGCATGCAACTAAGGTGCTCGTGGAGTGCATAGCCGGTTCTTCCCCCCCAGACTTGAATGAAAACGCAGACAAGAATGATAATTGGACATTTAAAATTGACATAAGAGCCGAAAGGAAAGAGTACTTATGCTCAATAAATGAGCAAACCAGCAGAAACGCGGAAAATCCGGTGGCGGTTGCTGCATCGTACAAATGTTGGACCTACAAATCAGGTCAACCACAACTAGAGAAAGACATGGGACATAGCCAAACAAATTATAAAGAAGTAAAATAGAAACACATAAGCATGACCAGATGGTCCAAATATGGGTTGTCTCCCGAAAAGCCCTTTTGTTTACCGTCCTTAAGGTGGACCAAATACCTGTATTAGCAGTTATAATAAGTGTTCTTTGCAGTTTTAAGAAAGAAATAAAAATAAAAGCTCCAACAAAATCTTAAGATACAAAAGCGAGGGAAAAACATGCAGTGGTAGCTGCGGAGTGGCAGGTAGGTCCTCAGTCATCGTTGTTGTCGCTGTGGATCTCGATAGGTGGCAAGCGGCGAGCGGGAGTGTTGGGAACGAATCATGCTGGCAGTTGAGAGATGTTCAGGCCACCACGTACAGCCTACTGGTTGACCAGGTCTTGCATCCAATATTGGGAGGCCTCAAGGCCTGCGAGGCGCTCATTCAGAAATGGGATGTTCTGCACCTGCGCAGTGCTGAAGTAAGGACTGGGCTGCCCCTCGGATCCGGATGGTGGTGGCTGGTGTTGTGGCTGTGGTGACTGTGGATGGCGTGGTTGTGAGGGTTCGTTGCACTCCTCCTGCCCATGGCGGATGACTCTGGCTCTTCTCTAGCTTCTTCTTCCTGTCTCGCTATTTGGGCGTCACCCGACATAACTATCTCGAATCGTCTACCTGCTCCTCGCCCAATCACACGCAGCAAGTGGAAACTCACCATGTCCGCACTGGTGATCACGGAGGGGGCGGTGAACTGCTCAATCGGGGGTAAGTGGTCCCAAACTCCCAACTCCTTCGCGATGCGGGTAACCACCGATCGCGCCGGCGAGGCTATAAGTAGCCTCATGGTGGAAGAATGATGCCAACATGAATCCGAGATGGATGGGGTACCGACTGTTCATGCTATAAAGAGAAATTAAATCTTGCCACCCGATCACATTTTGACTAAGAGACCGTGCAGTGAGTGAGTGGCTGAGGAGATGCTGCAAGTACCGCAAAGTAGGGGAGTCGATTTTTGTCGACTTTGCTTTCCGAGCCACGTAAACCTTGTCAGAACTAGTAATTTCACACCAGGAAGACTGCGTGGAGACTCCTTCTGGGAAGCAGGTGCCTAAACTACGCGGTTCTTTAATATCAGCGTAGAATCCGGCTCAGACGCCAAGCTCATGGATGGTCATAGTCATCACCCTTCCCCTGATCTGAAATGAGCATTCGACGGGTCGGAAGCCGTCCGAGTTTAGTTCCCACTCGAACATAGAGAGAAACTCCAAAGTAAGTTCTTTGTATCCGGGTTCACGGCACTCGAAAACATGGCTCCACTTGTCAAAAGAGTTGAGGAGGAGGGTCGCCTCGGCAAGGAAGCCGACGTTTCCAATGGAACGAAACTCATCTCAATCTGCGAGGCATTGAGAGAGGAAGGGTTTTTTCCTTCAATGCGTTATACTGGTGTTGGTGGTCAGCCTTCGGGAACATGGCCATCCTCTCTAGCATTTGAGCGGGTGTAGAACGGCGATAGGCTTTGGTGATCTTTCGGCTTGAGGAAGAAGCCATAGCTTGAGGGAGACGGATCCGAAGTATAAGGGAAGGATGAAGCTCACCGGAGTGTTGCCAAAGCAAAGGAGGGAAGAGGGAGGACACAGGAGCGGCGCACGAACAGGTCTGCGGGTCGATGCGAATCAGGAAATTTGGGCGCACGCGCAGTGTCGTCCGAGGGGTCTTAATAAAAAAACTGCCCCGACTGCATGATCAGTGACCGTGCAGTGATAAATAGCGCGCACGATCAATGATCGTGCAAGAAATAAGAATTTGCGCGCGCATGGGAAATCGCCATGCGAAGCGGAGCTACCAAAACATGCTGAAACTCTTTTGTCAAGAAAATAAAAATATAGGGGGTTAGAAACGAGTAGATAAGAAATTCAAATACTCATAAAGGAAGAGAAAAATTTTTACCTAGATAACTATTGGGTTTTCTGTCTCCCAACAGGACTTATTCAGAATCTAAGAATTTCCTAACTGATTGGCGTATGAAACTTGAAATGCTCAGGCAGAGGTTCATGTTCGCGTTTCGGTAGCGGGTACCAGAACGGAGACAGAACAGAAGCCCCAATGCCTGTATTTGTATACCTATCGTGTGTGTCATGCATGGGTAGAAAGCAACTTGGGAAGCTTGTCGGCTACAACTCCACCTGCATCTGGTCACAATAAGTCCTAAGCCGCATTACAAGCCCTTGCACTGATTGGACCGGTTCCACGATGTGGTCCTGCAGGTAAATAGACATGAGAGTGGGGTCAAGGAATAAACTAGAAGAATAACATATAAGAACCTTAATCTTGGGAATGGTCCCGGAATCATCCACCGTCGGTGGAATTATTGAGGAATGAAAGACACTGTTTAGGATGGTGCAAGAAGGTCCTAGTGCAGCATCCGCCTCGTTCATGCATCGGGTATCCTCACATTAGGTAAAGGTCGGAACCTCGGCAACGGAGTCGTCCTCCTCGACTAGATCTAACAGAACGTTGGAAATGCTAGTTTCCACCTCCGAATCAACCTCAACAGAACTGTCAGAAAAAAAAGAATGATATGCAAAGAAGAAGGTGAAGGCACAGAGCTCGATAAGAAGTCGAGTGTTGGCTCTTCGCAACTAATAGACTCTATGCTAGGTGATGTATGAACATCGGGGGTATAAATATCCATGTCAGAGTTAATATCAACAAATGTATCTATGCAAATAATAGTATTGCTCCCTTCAACATCTGACGGTAGCACTAGCACATACCCAGATACGGAAGGGGTGGGTCAAGTTGACGGAGTGGAGACAATCCGAATGTTAGGTTCATCATCCTCCTCCAACTGCGCCAAATAAACAACACACTCCTTCAAAGAGTGATCCCAACTCTGACAGAATAAACATTTCTTAGCAGGCCTTGTCGGTACAACGGGTGCTGATACCGAATAGAAGTAGTGCGGCAATGGCTCCGCGGGTTGGTAGCTAACAGGCTTATATCTACGATATGTAGACTCCTGAATTTCCTGTCTACTATACTTCTGAGGGCATCTATCACTAGCATTAGAGATGTCTCCATAATGATGGCAACGAATAATGAAACTAGCCCACATTGCAGAGATTTCAAATATAAATGATACATCTACTTTGCATAGATTCTGAGAATAAAACTAACAATTCCAACTGATGGAATAAAAGCAAAAGAGAAAAGGGGTCAAAACAAAACAAAACAATAACTCTTATAACGAAATTTTCAGTCATCCAGAATCGCTCTATAGTTGCATTCCCCGGTAACGGCACCAAAAACTTGATGCTAAAGATCACGGCAGTGAACCGGTCGCACAAGTAATATAAAATGGGCGAGTTTTCCCAAGTATCGATCTCTCAAAGAACACAGTAAGGTGGAGTTAATTTTGAGGAGGACTTGAGATTGAAGTTCTTAAGTCGGCGTTAATTAAGGGGGGGTTTGATGGTTGCGATAAAAGAAAGTAAAACTCTAACAACTACTCCTATACAATGCCGCTATGCGATGCTTCGCTAGGCGGGATGGAAGACTAGTCGGGCCGCTATGCACTGAATCGCTCGGCGAATGGGCAAGTAGGCTAGCAGATGAGGTGGAGAGAATGGCGAAAATCCTACTATGCAGGCCGCTATGCCCTGCTTCACAAAGCACGCCACTAGAAATTGCTAGCGCAGAAAAAAACACATCCACCCTACAAAAGCACACATCAAATATATAAGCAGGAATACTAAATCACATAGACATGATTAACTAAACATGCTAACAGTCAAAATACACTTAATCAATACAAAGAAATCTACTATGCTATCAATACAAGAGGAGGTGAGTGTGCGAAATCAACCGGCACTGAAGTCTTATTGAGGATTCACGGAAGGAATCACCGGGTTGTCAATCCGATTCCAAGCTCGGTCCTCAACTGTGTCCGGGGTAGAGAAGGCTGTAACTACCTTCCAATGGACCCATCTTCTTTGTGTCACAACCTTGTGGAGAATGGCGCAAACTGCTCCAAGCTTGGAGAAAGCTAGGTCGAGATCTTCTTGAAGCTCGTGGATGAAGGAGGAGGCTGAGAGGATGCTCTGGTGTTGATTTTGCATTGTAAGCTTGCCCGGAGACCCTCCCTATAGTGGGCGGTGGAGAAGGAGGCGAGCCCTGCTGAAAATCCCCAGCAACGACGCCAAAAACTTGATGTGTGGTAATCGATAAGCGCACCGGTCGCACAAGTAATAATATGTGGCAATGAATCATCGAGTGTCGGTCTCTTAAGGAATGCAATTTGCATAGAGCGGTCTAAGTAAGAAAATATTGTAATAATGGTTATACTTACAAAAGATTAAAAAGAGGGATTGAGAGATTGTGTTTTCTTGATCTAATAAACTAATTAGGACTATGCGGGTCGAAGGCACCGCTTCGTAAGATGAGATGAGTGTATCGGCCGTGATGTCTAAATTCGGTTGGGCGAGTGGACGGAATGTTAATGGATGGAGATGTTCGTGCGTGGAGTGTAATGGGAAAAGCACATATATGGTGTGGATGTTGAGTGGGTGAGGCGCATTCATAACACACAACTCGATAGGAAAAGGCAACTATAACAGTTGAATACTAAATCGTACAACATTATAGTTCATTACAATTACTGTTATCCCATACAATGAAGAAAGAGAAGGAGGAGTAAACCAATAGAGGTTGAAGGTCCACCGTAGGTCATGGCCGGAATAGCAAGTTGCAATCCGCTTCCGGGCTCAGTCCGAGGAGGCTTCCGGTACCAACGAGCTGTCACCTCGAAGGCTTTTGAGTTCGTTCTCTAGGTCGTCTTCTTTTTCTCCACTTCCAGTGGAATGCTTGGAGTTGAGGTCATCAATGGCCGGGAGCTTCGCCAGAAGGTTCAGAAAGCTTCAGAATCGCCGGCGATGGAATCCCGATGGAAGGGATGAAGATGGAGATGGATGGAGCAGCTGGAAGGTGGAATGGCGAAGTGGCGGCAAGTCCTGATTGCAAAGTCGTGCCCTAATTCATGGAATGATTAAATTTATTGAAGCTGATTTTAAATACCGCGCACGGTCATCGGCGCACGACCAGTAGTCGTGCGCCCTAATGTCGGTGCCCGTGCGGCAGCAACCTGTATAACCTGCAATAAAAATAAAATCTTGCGCACGAGCAAAGGCGCACGATCGGTGATCGTGCGAGGCATGGTCAGTGCTCGTGCGATAGCAGAGATAGGAATGGCATAAAAAGGGTCGTGAACGCGCACGATCGGCAGCGCACGATCGATGATCGTGCGAGGCAAAGCTGGTGATCGTGTGATAGCCCGAGACAGGGATGGTGAAAATTTGGCATGACCACGCACGATTGATGATCGTGCGCCAAAGGAATTTCTGGTCGTACGTGGGTTAAAACGCACGACCATTGACTCCTTTGCATTAAAAGATGCCAAGCACTATCCCGGACGCCCACGCGATCCCCGAACCTGCAGGAAAACCAATTGCGCTGTCGAAAATGGCGTTCAACGAAACAATGAAACTACAAACATCACAATGCATGCGGAATGAGCTATGAAATAAGTAAATGCATGGAAATTGGCTAAAACAGTGCACTAAGCTTAGAATGATGTAGTGAACCAAAAGAGGTGATAATGGAACTAAAAGGAAGTGCAATGACATAAAAATGAGCCCAGATGAGTCCGGAATCAGGTATAGAATATGGACTCATCAGGTACCTGGTTGGAATATTTCCCTTCAATGTTCCTTGGATTTAAAGATGCATCACCTATAATGTTAAGTGCATATTGTATCTGATAAACCTTTTATTCTTTCATATTATTATAGGTTCAAGTTGTTCTAAAATATGTCTAGAAAATCTCTAGTTAATGTTTCCATGTCTCAGCAGTTTAAGGAATAATCTGCTGAGAAGGCAGTTTGGTCTCAAGGGAAGTGCTGAGATGTAGCTGATTTGTAGTTACGATAGAAGCCAGTCTTAGCTCCACTGAGAAGGCAGTCTAGTCTCAGCGGAACTATTGAGAAGGCAATCTGGTCTCAGCGGAACCACTGAGAAGTAGCTGACTTGCCACTGAGATAGAAGCCAGTCTCAGCCCCGCTGAGTAGGCAATCTAGTCTCAATGGAACCACTGAGACTGAAGCCAGTCTCAGCTAAACCGCTGAGATGTTTTCAAAAAGAGCCGTTAAGTAGGCGCGATCTATTTTTAGCGAAAAGGAGATAAAGCAAGATAACTTTATTTATTCCTGGTCATGATGTGTCAGTACAAATTCAAAAGAGTCGTTGTTATGCTAAAGGATATAAAAGCAATACTTAGATCAATGGAAAACAAGTTCGTCCAAAAAGTGCTAAGTTCTGAAAAACTGAAATCGAACCTACTAGAAAGTTCTTCCCAGTCATGAATTTGGAGAAGTCAATCTTCTTGTTAGTTGTGCACTTCAATTTCAGGAAGATAATTTGTTCTTACTGATCAGGTTTAGGAGAACTTGTTGAGTGACTCTAGATTCAAGTGGTAGATCTTCTTCCTTCTATTAAAGACATGAGATCAAGGTGGAGCAAGGGCTTAAGCTGCAGAACCATTTTCCAGTCCTGCTCTAAGAGAACTAATTGCTGTGCAAGTTCAACAAAAGACAAAGGTTGAAGGTTTATTATATAAAGTCTTTTGTTGTAATCATTTACATATAATCTCTATAAGAACATTGGTGTTCTGATTGTAAGGTCTTAGACCTAAGTGTCGAGCTATTGAGCTTGAGTGTAGGGCTGTCCTCCTAGCCTGAGTTGTAGGGCTTCATGATAGTCCTGTGGTAAGTGATTAGGAGGGATACTAAGCTATAGAAATAGAGTGTACTTTGAGTTTGTAGGGTTGTGGTCTGAGGTAGGGTCTTGGAGGAGACCTGAGAGATCCTGAGGGAACTGTGTTGTAAGCTTCTTAAACTGTGTTGGAGGAATTTCCCTTGTCTAACACACTATTAGAAAGGTAGAGAGAGAGAGTGGATGTACCCATACCTTGAGGAACCACTATAAATCATAGTGTGCTTTCTGTGTGTGTTTTTATTTAGCAAAAAAACCCAAATGTCTAAGTATAAAAAGAAGAAACCAAATAACATATTTACCCCCCTCTAGGTGATTTAGGCTACTAAAAAGTTACTTATCAAGTGGTATCAGAGGGAGGTTTGTCAAAAAAGGACTAAACAGGTCTGACTAGATCCTATAAGCGTAGTCTACTATTCTAAATATGTCTACTATAGAGGCTCATAATGAGATGAGCTCTATAAAGTTGCCCATATGCAAGAAAGAGTCCTTTAGCATATAAAAGCAAAGGTGTTATTCATGGAAACCTCAAACCCTATGATCTATATAATAATTAAGGAGGGACCTTTTATCTCCCAAAAGGCCTCCTGTATTGATCCAACAATGTGAGTGCCCAAGTCATATGCTGAGATGAGTAGGGATAAAGTTGTACTTGCTACTTGAAAGTCTCTAGTGTCGACTAAATCCACCTATTGGGGGGGGGGAATAGGTGTCGTGCAGTCTTTTGCGGAATAAATTTACCTTCAAAAATTAACAAACATAGTACAAAAAACACATAAAGAGTTATAGTGGTTCTCTGATTTGGGTACGTCCACTTTCCCCATTCGACCTATCTCCCACCAAGGGACGACTCGGTCACATCTCCAAACGGATTGAAATCCAATCCTCACACTACGGAAGGAAACCTTCAAACAAAGGAGTCACAACTCTACCACCATGGGTTGCACCCAACCCTTACAACTAGGAATTAAAATTCCTTTACAACAAACCAAAATTGAATGTAAAAGAATATAAAAACCAAGCTTTTGGAGATTCCGATGTCCTTCTTCGTTCGATGAAGCTTTCTTGAAAGTTACGAAGAGTCCACAACCCGATTTCTCTTTTGGAGAGGATCTTGTCAAGATCGGCAGCGGAAAGTGATTGCGGCGGCGATACTTTGTAGATCCAAACTTCTTGATGAAGCAAGCAAGGTCTACGAACGATCTCAGTCGAATCAATCGTATCCACCGATTCTGAATGAAGAACTAGTCTTGTTCAACAAATCAAGAGACAAGAGATCTCAAGAGAGATATGTGAGATGCTCTGCTCGCCTTGGTACTGTCGTCGGAAGATCAGAGAAGCACTGAGATCAATGACAGCGACGAACTTGCGAGCAGCTACAGGCGATCCACGGTTTCCGCGATCGGCTAGGGCACGGCGTCGGCTGCTTTCAATTTCCGAGAATATCTCTCTGTATATGTTCAAAATATGCATATATATACCAGAGGCCAACCCTAAAGACCGTTGTGGGACCCACAAGGAGAAGCCCTAGCCCCAGCCGAAATAGCGCAAGGCATCTTGGTTCGGTCTAGCGAACGAGGAAAATTGCCTAAGGCAAAATCGGAGGGAATCGTTGCTGATTCCCGTCGAAGTCGGCGGGAATCACTCACGATTCCCGTCGATTCTTCCTTGGCAGAATTCTTGTTGGAGAACTGTCAGCTAGAAGAAATCGGCGGGAATGCAGACTGATTCTCGTCGAAGTCGGCGGGAATCACTCACGATTCCCGTCGATTCTGCCTTGGCAGAATTCCTGTTGGAAAACTGTCACCCGGAGGAATTCGGCGGGAGAGGCTAACTGATTCTCTACGAATCGGCAGGAATCACTAACGATTCCCATCGAAGTCGGCTGGAATCACAAGTTACTCTTGTCAAAGTCGGCGGGAATGACTTAGTGATTCCCGTCGATTTTGACTTAGAAGATTTGTCTCTTCCTTTCTTTGAAGACTTGGTCTTTGACCCATCTTTGCTACTTCTTCTGCTCTTCATCTACCTTAACCTTGTACTTGAAAATAAGAACACTCCAATAGAGAGAGCACACGTGAGTCAACACACTGATCTACTAAACGAGGGATTACGTTGCGCAGACCCGTGTATATTGACCCACTGCACCCTAACATTGGTGTGTACTTTGCATGGAGAAGCTTCAAGCACAACTTGATAGAAGATCATCAAATACATTGTGAATCCATCTTAGCTTGACTGGAGTCTTCTTCAAATCCAGGTAATTGTGGATACAATACCCAACAATCTTCCCCTATTTGAAGAAGCCAAAATCCTACTAGCTAAGATGAATTACACCAACCAAAAAGATATATAAAAAAGTATGTGAGACAAAAAATCACAATAATAAAATTTCACGCATTCATAACAAAAATTGAATCAGCATATGATCATATAAATATATATATCCAAAGTGTTGTTCATTTATAATTACAAGAATAAACGTACACGCATATAAAAAATAAAAAGTTTAGATTTCAAGTCTATCCCTCCTTTGCCTCAGCATCTCTTAGTTGTTTAGCCAGGAACTTCTTGCTTTGCCTTTCAAAATATTCCTTAGGCTTTGGATAGTACCTGGGGGGAGGGGCTTTGTTCTCAACTGTGTTTGACCTGAAGAATATGTTTCTTTTTGCCTCATATTCTTTATACCTTTCCCATTCATACTGACTATATACTTCATTTCTATTCAGCTCTCCCCGCTGTTGTTGCATGAATGTATCAAGTATAATTCTCCTAGGCACGTGACTCCACCGTTCGTTCTTGACTTCACTTTCCTTCCTTCTAGACTTCCTCTTAGTTGGATTGTCTTTAGAAGTTTCTTCTTGAAGCTTTCTTTTCCCTTTCGCAATCGCTTCTTGATCAAACATTGCACTGTGAACAGCTTTGGAAGCGGCTTTAGCAGCCTTTCTTGCATCAGCTTCACTTACGGGAAATTCCTCAGCAATAGCCACCTCATCAGCAACAGCAGTAACATCATCAGTAGGAATAACAGGAATATGTATACCTGAAGCTTGCTGAGCTAGCCAATGACAGCTTTCAAATACATATTCGTTTGATTGTTTAAAGTTGTCGACCATGATTTGCTCTAACCCTGCCATCTTAGCTGCATATTCCTTCTCCCCCTTTTTGGCTTCTAGGGCAATTTAGTTTGCATAAGAGTGTATTGACTCATCTATATGCTTTACATTCTGAGTGAAATCAGCCAGCAAGGTATTCTGATTCGTGTTGAGGGTGACCATGTTGGCATCGAACAATTTGATGTTATTGTCCACAACATGAGCATTTTGATTTACTACGGGTAGGTCAGCTGTATTTTTCTTTAGCACTTGCATCAGAAGATTTACGGTAGTGCCGGCCTCAGCATACTTAGCTTCAAATCTTTGTTCCATCTTATCCAGCTTGTGATTTATCTCCACAATATTCTTTAGCATCAGATCCTCTGATTGCTTACTTCATTTGAGTATTCGGTTGTGAGATTGTTTAAAGGAGATCTTCAGTTCATCTACTATACCTTGAATGATATTTACAGTGTGATTTGCCAGACTAGGTCCTAATGGATGATCCTGATGTATAGCCTGGTCATGCTCTGGGGGGATAGGACTCTGTGAGTCAGGATTCTCCTCTTCATATTCATTTGTGGAGCTCGATAAATTTACAATCTCCTGTGGATGGATAGAGGCAACATCTGCCAAGTTTACATGTATACTCATCACCCCCTTCAGCATAGTATCAAGTTTTTCCTGAGGCCGGGAGGTCTCCCCCTCAACTGTTGCATCATTCACATCAGGAACCCTTGCCTCAATTTGTTCCTCAGAAGGGAGTTAAACATCAATCTACCTCATGGCCATATACTTTCAATCTTGCTCATCATCAAGTTCCTCAGCAACATGCTGTTCAGGGGAATCCACATCATTCTCACTAGCAGCAACATTCTCCACATCATCCTCTTCTTCCTCCTCGTCAGTCTGATCAGTAGAGAGAGTTTCCACTGCCTCCTTAGTGATGAGGGAAATATCAGTAACAACATCTACTTGATCTGAGACTGAGCCTTCAATCCTGATAGCAGCAGAAGGACTGGGTAATGACTCCCCCTCAGTTCCTGCATTCAGCAGATCAGGAACTTCACTGGGCTCATCTGAAGGATTTGTGAACTCCAGTGCTCTGTCTTCTTCATCAACACGTGTTCTAGATGCACCCCCTTGGACAATTCTTCTTTCCCACCTATCAAAGACGTTGGAGTCAATCTTCTTTAGGTAGTGAAGGGGAACTCCCTTAGTCATATCAAATCTATCTCCATCCATCTGATTCAGGTAGAGACTGATGATTCTCCCGAAGTTAGGAGTACGTAGAGTATCTTTTATTTTCTCAAATAACATTGCCCCCTAGTTCAATTTCTTTCTACACACTATGGAGATCAGGATCTTAAACATGTCCCCTGAGATGTGATCATGCGACCCAGGCTTGCAGATCAGAACCTTCCCTATGATATCTGAGAGAAGCTTTCCTTCTTCGTTCATGTCCTTGCGTTTAATAGCCCTGGTCCCTCGAGCCAACCCATAGAAAAGCAGTGTCCTCGTACGATCATCTTCATCTAGATAGTCCTCTTGTTCAAAGCAGGAGAGCTGGAGATGATGTGATAGTTTTGCAGCCATCATCTTTATCCTTATACCCTCTACCTTACTCTTTATCAGTGTGTCCTCGTGACACATCTTGGAGTTTGCAAAAAACTCAAGAACTTCCTTGTCTAGAACCTTGCACGGGTCCTCGAGAATGAATGAGAGCCCGGCTTGTTCCATCATCAAGATGATGTTTCTGAATTCGTCTGAAGCTTGGGCAAAGCAATTCCTAACCAACTCACTTCCAGTGAGGAGCCCGACCGTTGTTCGAGGAGCCATTAAGGACCTAAACGAGTTTAACCCAAGGAGTCAACTCTATCAAAATCTAGAGTTTGTAGGAACGTAACTAGAGGGAGGGATGATCCTTGAAAATGGAGAATCTCAAGGAAGCAACTGAAGTTACCTTTCACAAGGAGGGTGCAAGGAAGGAGACGCGAAGCAGGCGGTGGGTAGCCCTAGGCCGATGAGAAGCTTTCTTCGGGGCTGAAGGGCAGGCGGTGGATCGGAGAGACACCCACGTTGAGCTGATGCCGATGACGGGACACGAAGGTAGGTTATTGCGGGAGTCGACGGGAGACGACGGTCGATAAGATACGACCGGAGAAGGTTGCGACGGGAGTCTCGTGAGAAGCTTATGACGGGAGGCTCGTTTCCGCATGATTCGCAGGGAAGCCTAAGGGTTTCGACTAGGGTCGACGGGAATGTGAAAGGTTGGGAGATTTTTGCTCTTTCCGATCGATTAAAACGATCAACGAGAATTCCTGTACATTTAAACCTTTAAGGCGACAGGAATTCCTGCTAATTTGAAACTTTGCCCTTTTTTAAATAATGGATAAAAAATTTTCAGGTAAGAATAGCTAAGCCGAGTCGATGGAAGGTTAACACTAGAAAGAATCACTGGCAATTTCTTGGTGAGTCAAAATGTAAAAATTTTAGTTGCAACTACTGGTACAAGTCCCTTGAGATTCATCAGACCAATTGACACCCACTTTCACACATTATCAAGATATAGAAAATTTATCAGATTCTAAAATAAGGATCATACGGTCATTAGCTTGCGTGTCCTTCCATTTCAGGTGTGTATATATATATCTTGAAAGAAAATCTGCATATATGTCTATATATATATTTATATGTATATCTATGTAATGCGATTCAATTTTCGAAACTGAATGCGCGTACCTGGGATTACTAGGTTGATCATTCGTATCCACTATTTGAAGTACTACAGGTATCATGTACAAGTAGGACACTGTAGTTAGCATTATCTCTTATCCCATTTTCTTGTTCCATAGCAGCATGGAACATCTCTTGTCTAGGTCCCATCATGTCTATAGATACCTAGACTATCTTGCAAAAAAAAAGAATTACCTTACCTTAGGAACCCAATAGGTATTGGGTCCTAGGTTATTGTCAGCATAAAATATAGCATGCCTTCCTACAGGATTTCTGTCAGGAAGGCTGTCTCTTGCCAAAGGATGTGGACATACCCTTGCCCTTGGCACAGAAGGATTGTGCCAACAATCTATGGAAAAGTGACCCACTCTGCCACAGCACCAACACTCATGAATATTCTACCTCCTTTTCTAACCAGGTCTATTAACGTAGTAAGTCATGACCCTAGGTCTGAAAGAGGCAAATCTGGAACTGCTCTCAAATTTACCCTTTCCATCGAGACTCGAGGGGGGTCTGATGGTGAACATGTGGTAGGTATCATGGGGCCTGGGGGATGGTGCTTTCTTTTCAGCCAGCACATATCCGGGGGCCCTAGTGATGCTTGCTATATGTTTGCCAACTCCCTTTTCCTTGTCCTAGGGTGGGAAGAAGTTCTGCGAGAGCTGGTTCCATCAATGTCATGAAGTGAGGGGGATGAGGCCGTAAATACAAACGGTTCATGATGAGCCATGTGTATTTTCTCATGGGTAGCCATAACAGCACTTGCACTATGGGTGTTTCCACTTGAGGGTCAATCATTCTTGCAGTGACCATAGTTGTTCTTATGGTCATACCTGAAGGAATGATGAATGCCCCTCCTACTCAGTGTGGGGGGTCTGTAAAAAGTTTCCCCATTTCTCCACGATTTTATAATTCGCGGGATCCACCCGTTTTCTCCCTTTCTCTTAATAGCATCTATCTTGGAAAAATTTGATAATATCCTCTTCTCGGTCTCTAGATGAAACTCTAGATCCGAGATCTTTGAGTCCTTCACCTTGATGGATTCCAATTGGAGGTCCATCATGGTCCTCAGCTGAGCAATTTCTTTAGCTTGTTCCTCAACAAGCAAGTCGCTCTTCTGAAGGGCTCTACGAAGGGAATCAAGAGTTTCAATCTATTGATTGAAGCTGTCAATTTCCCTTGAATCAAAAGATTGACAAACCTCTGAACTTCTCCTGTCTTCAGGAGATACAAGAGGAAGGGAGAAAGAAGAGGAAGATACCTGATCCTGATTGTGCTGATCAGGGTTAGAGTTATGGTCTGCAGAGACTGATGTTTCAGCTTCATCACAACTGCATTCCTCAATCTCTTCTTCAGTCTCAGATAGAGACACTGGAGCCCTGATATTGAGAAGTTGTTCTTGACTTTCATCTTCAGAGATGAGGACCCCCACATATGCTTCATCCTCTTATGGGCATTCAGTCCCGGCAGTCTTCGTTCCCTCCATGAGGTTAGAGATAGTTTGCCACATGGACTTTGTAGTCATAAACTTATCCAATCTCGTAAGAGATGATCCAGACCAAATATCAGAAATTATCTGTCGAACCAGCTTATAAGTTGAATAGTGAGCGCTCTGTTTCAGACATCTCTGTAGGACTCTTGGGGATTTGGAGATCTTTTTTAGAACCAGAAGCCTTCATGGGAATGAAAGGACGATCTTCCACAATGAATAAAGCACGAGGGTCAATGGCTTCCAGATGAAACTGAACTCTCGTTTTCTAGATGGGATAATATTCTTTGGTGCAGGCAGTCAGTCTCATGGGAGAGACATCAGTATATAGCTCCATGCTTGAGTCTTGTTTTCTTCTTGACACTAGATACAGGATCTTACTCAATGTGTTAACCTTATTGATGAGTAACCTCCCTCTGATACCACTTGAAAGTCTCTAGTATCGACTAAATCAACCAATCGGGGGGGGGGGGGAATAGGTGTCGTGCAGTCTTTTGTGTAATTAAATTTACTTGCACAAATTAACAAACACAGCACAAAAAACACACAAAGAGTTATAGTGGTTCCCCGATTTGGGTACGTCCACTTTCCCCCTTCGACCTATCTCCCACCAATGGATGACTCGGTCACTTCTCCAAATAGATTGAAATCCAATCCTCACACTACGGAAGGAACCCTTCCAACAAAGGAGTCACAACTCCACCACCATGGGTTGCACCCAACCCTTACAACTAGGAATTAAAATTCCTTTATAATAAACCAAAATTGAATGTAAAAGAAAATACAAACAAAGCTTTTGGAGATTTCGATGTCCATCTTCGTTCGATGAAGCTTTCTTGAAAGTTACAAAGAGTCCACAACCGAATTTCTCTCTTGGAGAGGATCATGTCAAGATCGGCGGCGGCAAGTGATTGCGGCGGCGATACTTTGTAGATCCAAACTTCTTGACAAAGCAAGAAAGTTCTACGAAGGATCTCAGTCGGATCATTCGTCTCCACCGATTCTTAATGAAGAACTAGTCTTGTTTAACGAATCGAGAGACAAGAGATCTCAAGAGAGATATATGAGATGCTCTACTCGCCTCGGTACTGTCGTCGGAAGATCAGAGAAGCACTGAGATCTACGGCGACAACGAACTTGCGAGCGGCTACAGGCGATTGGCGGTTTCCGTGATCGGCTGGGGCACAACGTCTGCTGCTTTCGATTTCCGAGAACATCTCTCTGTAGAGGTTCAAAATATGCATATATATATATATATACCAGAGGCCAACCCTAAAGACCGTTGTGGGACCCACATGTAGAAGCCCTAGCCCCGGCAAAAACAACGCAAGGCATCTTGGTTCGGTCCAGCGAACGAGGAAAATTGCTAAAGGCAAAATCGGCGGGAATCATTCGTGATTCCCATCGAAGTCGGCAGGAATCACTCACGATTCCCGTCGATTCTACCTTGGCAGAATTCCTGTTGGAAAACTGTCAGCCAGAAGAAATCGGCTGGAATGTAGACTGATTCTCGTCGAAGTCGGCGGGAATCCCTCACGATTCCCATCGATTCTGCCTTGGCAGAATTCCTGTTGGAAAACGGTCACCTGGAGGAAGTCGGCGGGAGAGGCTAATTGATTATCGACGAATCGGCGGGAATCACTAACGATTCCTGTCGAAGTCGGCGGGAATCACAAGTGACTCCAGTCAAAGTCGGCGGGAATGACTTAGTGATTCCCGTCGATTTTGACTTAGAAGATTTTTCTCTTCCTTCCTTTGAAGACTTGGTCTTTGACCCATCTTTGCTCCTTCTTCTGCTCTTTATCTACCTTAACCCTGTACTTGAAAATAAGTACACTCCAATTGAGACAGCACACGTGAGACAACACACTGATCTACACAACGAGGGATTACGTTGCGTAGACCCGTGTATATTGACCCACTGCACCCTTACATTAGTGTGTACTTAGCATGGAATAGCTGCAAGCACAGCTTGATAGAAGATCATCAAATATATTGTGAATCCATCTTTGCTTGACTGGAGTCTTCTTCAAATCTAGGTAATTGTGGATACAATACCCAACACTACTATGGATAAAAGAGCTAAAAATATCATAGTAAGTGCAATTGATGACTCCATCTTTCAAAATTTGGTGCACTATGAAACTGCTAAAGAAATGTGGGATACAAAGATTTTGTATATAGAAGGCATTGAAGAAGTAAGGGATGATAGGAAACCCCTGCTAAATCAGGAATATGAAGCCTTCAGGCATAATAACAAGGATAACATAGCTGAATGCTATGCAAGATACTTAAGGTTGGTCAAAGTGCTGAGGACCTATTGAAGGTTCTTCAGCAACAATGAGCTAAATGATAAGTTTTTGAGGTCTTTAACTAGGGACTAGGACACAAAAATTGGTGTCATAAGGGATGAAGCAAAGCTAGCTGATACTCTTCCACATACTCTATTTAGAAAGCTACTCTCTTATGAGATGTAGATAACTGAAGGGAAGGAGGAGGAGATAACCATTAGGTAATATGCCAAGGATAGGTATGTGGATTTCAAAGTTGAGAGATCTAAGAAAAGCAAGAAGAGAATTTCCTCACCTCCAAGAAGGCCAGCTGACTCAGAGAGTTCTGAGTCCAACAAATCTGACAGAAATATGTTTGATGGGGAATTTGCTGCCTTCTCAAGGTAATTCAAGAAGATGATGAAGAGAAAGCAATGGAACGGCAAACCTTTCTCCTCTTACAATTACAATAAGGACAACAATAGAGCTAGAAGAAGTAATCCAAATGAGACAGGTATGAAGCAAAACCTAGTAAACATATTTCTACTAATGTTAATATTTTATTGCTGCAGCAAGCCTGGGAATATCATCATTGCTGACTGCCCAGTCAAAAGGAAAAAAATGGGTGAGAAGAAGCATTATCATTACAAGGAAAAGAATGTTGAAAAGATTTTCCTTGCCTAGAAGAACTTCAATGTAGGAGAGAAGAAGCTTTATCAATCTGACTCAGCATCTTCAGATTTTGAAGAAGAAGATGAGCCTATATTGGGTTATTTGCTGCTGCTGAAGATGATGATGACTATCTAGCTATAAGGATAGGCATCAGATCCCCTCTATCACATTCAGACAGTGACAATGAGGATGATGAAGAAGTCAATGGTTGTTGTGGATTGATGGCCATGACTAAAGGAGAATCAACTATGACAATTTCGATCTAGATAAGGTATTAATACACTCTATCTCCTCCTCTGCATCTTAATTTGAATATGAAACTAGTCAAGATTTTGAAGCACCTTCATTTTATGGTAAATGTGGCTAAGAATCTGAGGAAGATCTCAATCAACTGATTGATAATTATGGTTTGATCTTGGAAGCTCTAAAGAAGAACAAGCTGCTTATCAAAAGACAAGCTTAGGAGATTGATTCTCTAAGGAAAGATGTTTCTTTGCACTCTGAGTCTGCTTCATAGCTAAATCAACTAAGTAAGGAAATATCCAAACTTAAAGCAATCAGAGTGATCAAAATCACAATCATAAGTAATAAAAATATTCTAATTAAAGATCTAGAAGAAAAGCTCCTCAAAGAGAGGAAGGTAGTGTCCCAATAGTCCAAACCAAAATTTGTATTCCCACTCATTGACACTTCACCTCCCAAACTAGTAAGAAGGGATTTGGGTTCAATAAGAGGAATGTGAGAAGAAGGAATAAGAGTAAGGGCAAGGCTCTAATAAAGCCTATGATTTCTTTTGAAAAGGTATTACTGCCATCCAACAAGTATGATCTAGAGAGCATGTATGGTCATTTGTTGAATGATAGATCCAATAGCATGAGCAAAAATGCTCACAGCTATAATGGGAGAAAGGGGATGGGCTTGAGCGCCTTAAAGGACCCATATGAGGAAATACAGATGGCCCATCCTTAACCATTTATGTTTGGTGCCTCAGGCCCCTCACTCAAGGAGAAGGAAGCTGCTTAAGCATAATCCCCTCCCGTAAAATTGATGGATGTTGTCAAGCCTATAGATTACTCTTATAGGGCAATATCTGATACAATCAACTCATGCTCAACCTCCAAACTGAGACTTGCTGATATAAATTAGATAATGAATGCTAAGACAAACTATAGGCAAGCAAAATGCCAAGTTATTGCTGATAGGAACTTGAATATTGTTGTTGTCTTATTTAATGAACAAAAAGGTGAAGCTTCCACTTCTAAATCTATTCAGAAAAGAAGATACAAAATTCATGAGGGTTAGTGTTGTGGCAATGTGGGACACTTTGCCTAAGACTGTTTGTACAACCCCAATGTGCCTAATGAAAAGAAAGGCATTCCTACCATGCAAAATTTTAAAAGAACTTCATCTTATGCTGCTAACAAGTACCTAGGACCTAAGATAAATTGGGTACCTAAGGATAAGTGAATTATATTTTGCAGGTTAGTTCAAGTACCCTTATAAATCAGATATGTTATTTGGACAGTGGTTATTCTAAACATATGAATAGAACAAGGAGCTTATTAAAAGACTGTTCTCCTAAAAAGAATGGACCAAAAGTCATCTTTGGTAGATCTGATAGGGGTATCACCAGAGGCTATGGTATGTTTACCAATGGCATAGTTTCAATAACAAGTGTAGCTTATGTTGAAGGATTACAATACAACCTTGTAAGCATAAGTAAACTATGAGACTTGGGCTATGTTACTGAATTCCATAATGACAAGTGTTTGATTAAAAAGTAAGTTGACGTAGAGGTCATCCTCTCAGGCACTAGGAGTGGGAATGTATATTGCTTAGATTTTATTTGTAATAGTTCTTTAACTATAGTGTGTCTTGTAGCTAAAGAGAAAGAGTCTCTTTGTGTTCAATGGCACACGAGACTTGCCCATATTAACTATAAGACAATAAACAAACTATTTTCTGATAATCTAATTAGAAATAGTCTAATTATAAAATGTGTTAAAAGAGGTCCCTGTCATGCATGCCAAATGGGCAAGCAAACTAGGGCCACCTTTAAGAGTATTATCTCCAAAGATACTAAAAGATGTCTTTATCTATTACATATGGACTTATTTGGTCCTTTTCCCATTCAGAGTTTGGGTGGGAAGTTGTATACCCTTGTGATTGTTGATGATCACTCAAGGTATATATGGGTATTCTTCCATAAGAAAAAGTTAGATATCCTAGATATCTTTATGAACTATGTCAAGGCAATTCAGAATGAGCTACAATGTATTGTGGTCAAAACAAGAACTGACCATGAGACAGAGTTTTAATCTGCGTCCATGACAAAGTTCTGTCAATAATTTGGTATCACCCAAGAATTTTCCTTCCCTAGAACTCCTCAATAAAAAAGAGTGGCTGAGAGAAGTACTAGGATCTTGATAGAGGCTGGCGGAAAACTGCTTAGTGACTCCTCACTCCCAGAATATTTCTGGGCTAAGGCAGTCAATACTGCATGTTATGTTTTGAATGGAGCCTCCATTAACAAGGCCCAAGGGAAACCCCCTATGAAATTTCGAAGGGAAAACAACCAATAATTTCATATTTTAAAATCTTTGGTTGCAAATGCTACATTTTAAATAATAGAAAAGCTCAACTTATTGAGGTTGCTGAAAAATGCAATGTAGGTGTTCTTGTTGGGTATATCTCACATAGTAGAGCCTACAAGATTTTCAATAAGTGAACCCTCTTAGTTGAAAAATCTATGCATGTTGTATTTGATAAGACTAGCCTGCTTTATAAGGGCTAGTCTAGCACTCCTATTCTTGCAGGTAATGATAAGAAAATGCAAGAGCTATCTATTCAAGACATACCCTGCTCAAGAAGGATTACTTCTGGAATTGAAGCACTCAATAAGTAAGCAAATCCAGCTGAAGGTGATCAGATTACTGAAGAAGCAGATGTTGTAGAGGAAATCCAGCAAGGAGCTGATAGATTTCCTGCTGCAACCAGGCTTCTAAGAGATCACCCAAGGAATCTCATCATTGTGAATGAAATTCAAGGTGTTAACATAAGAAGCAGGGTTCACAATGAGGCCTTATTCCTCAGTTTCCTGTCTCAGGTTGAGCCCAAGAGGTTTGAAGAAGCAAATAAATACACCTTCTGGATTAGTGTCATGCAAGAGGAATTACAATAATTCAAGAGATGCAAGGTATTGAAGTTGTTACCAAAACCACGAGGACACAACATCATTGGCACTAAGTGGATTTACATAAACAAGATAGATGAGAATGGTGTAATCATCAAGAACACGAGAAAGTTGGTAACCAAAGGTTATAAGCAAGAAGAAGGAAAAGACTTTGACCAAAATTTTGCCCCACTTGAAAGGTTAGAGGCCATTAGGATGTTCCTTGCATATGCTGCACACAAGAGATTCAAAGTCTAGCAGATGGATGTTAAGGTAGCATTCTTAAATGGTAATATCAAGGAAGAGGTATATGTGGAGCAGCCCTGAGATGTTGTACATCCAACCCTAATTAATCATATTTATGAACTAAAAAAAGCTTTATATGGTTTAAAACAAGCCCCAAGGGCTTGGTATTAAACCGTATCTACATATCTCTTCAAGAACAAGTTCATGAGGCGAAAGATAGATAGTGCATTTTTTTGAGGGAAACAAAGGGCAGATGTCTCCTTGTCTAAATTTATATGAATAACATAAAATTTGGGTTTACTGATGACAACAAAAGGTTTGATAACTTTATGCAAGGGGAGTTTGAGATAAGCAGTATGAGAGAGCTCAAGTACTTTTTAGGCCTCCAAGTGAAACAAACTGATGACGCGATTTTTATCTCTCAAACTAAGTATACTATGGAGCTTATTCAGAAGTTTGGAATGGAATCAGCTTCCAACATGAAAAATTCCATAGGGTCTTACACTTCCCTGGACAAGGATGAGAAGGGAAAACCCTTTGATGAATCCATGTAAAAATGCATCAGTGGATACTTATTGTATCGTACTACTAGTAGGCTAGATATCATGTATGCAATATGTTGGGTTTTGCTAATCATCACAACAATTGTGCGCAACGAAATAAAGAAACAAGGAAAACTCAAAAGTTTATTTGCAGATCTTGCGATGACCATTAATCAAGAAGTAATGTGTAATAAATAAATTATACCTTTACGGGATTGAGTCAATACTCAACCTAGGTGCGCCGATTGATTCCAACGAACGGCAATGGTCGGAGTTCCGAGCGTAGAATAATGTCCACGCCTCTAGGAGTATCCACGTGAGCACGGAGAACCCTTGACTCTTGTCGCACAAGATCTAGGTCCGAAAGAGGCTTGCCCTCAACGTCTCCACAGAGTACTAGATCCGTTCATGGAGAGGCGCCAACGATGAAGAAAATTCCTAGGAAACACCTTCCGGCGGCGGTCGGCGGGATCAACGACGATAGTCGCGGGGCTGAACAGTTCCGTCGAGAGGAATCGGCGCTGTCGGCTTTGCGATTTAGGTTAGAATGAATAGTTACTTTCTCGGTTAAACAGTAAAAGGATATTTACACTCTGAACCGAACTGATCAAAGAAAGTAAAGACCAACCGAACTGGACTAAGAAGGAATAAACCAGTCAAAGAAGAATTTGGTGAGTATCAACTTGATAATCGATGAATTGGCAAGTGATCTACTTGACACTTGATGAATCGGAAATAGCTCACAACGATACTTGACGAATTGATAAGAGGACATGACGATACACAATGAATCAGAGAGTTTTCCTTTAATACTCAACGAGTCATTGAATGGCCAAGACAACACTCGTCGAATCCAGCCCATTCGTTGAAACCACTTACCCATACTCAACGAATTTCCCTTAGCACGTGCCGACTTCATTCCGGTCAATCCACATTCACAATGCAGGTCCCGAAATGACATTCCACCATGTCCGGATTGTCATAGGATTTGTCCTTCACTCATATCACATATGAGCAAGGCCAACACAAACCTATCAAACTTATCCAGCGCTCTTATGTGTGACCCCACAGGATCATATTTCATTGGCAGTGAGGCTACATGCTTGATCACTTCCAGATCACCATGGTACAACCCACTGTCTCACACTTGATGTTGAAAGTATCAAACAAAAGCTTCACAAACAATGAGTAGCATCTAGCAAAGCATCATTTCTCCCCAAGCAATAAGAGTTTAAAACTCGAAAGCCATTATGACCAATGTATCAGTGTTGTCATGTCCCTTCGTCCCTTATATCCGGATAGAACAAGAGGTATAGATCGTGTCACCCTCATAATTGTTCAATCCTAGTTTTCTTGATGTAGAATGGACTTCCAGAAATTGTTGAGTCCAATATCTTATATTGACTCAAACAAGCATGGCCATGCATTTCTCAGCCTCATTCCATCAAGGGGCCCATGGATGCAACTCCTGTCATATAGGAGGAGAAATTCCATCTCTGCTACAATGCAAACACCTAAATTATTCGTAACATACCCAATAATCACATTTATCATCCAACATTCTCAAGACTGGACTTTTGATAGCATCAAAGCATGCTCTTCCTCACTAAGTTAGTGCTCTGACTTCTGGTCAAAGGACCATAAACACCATTACCACTTGAGCCAAACCTGTGACGCATTCATATAACAATCCACAAAGTATCCTCACGGTGGGTCTGTCCAATACAACCTGTTCATAACAAGTACCCATGTGATGACTTGATATCATAATATCATGACCTGTGAGGACGGGTCATCAGTCAACGCACATGCTAGTCTTAAAGGTATTGAAATAATTGGTTTCAAGAATGTCTAAACACCTAGAGGGGGGTGAATAGGTTCAATTCTTTTTACTTAGGCAGATAATAGATTTTTCACAGTATAGCTAAATTCTAAAATAATCACAGCATACAACACATCTAACACAGCAGACACATAGGTTTATAGTGGTTCCATAAGAGATGGGTACATCCACTTTCCCCCTTCGCCTAGCTAACAATACACTAGATTCAGCCAAACTTCCTTCCACCTTCTCAGATCCTCAGATCTTATAACTCAAAATCCAAACGGGTTCCTACAACTCAGACTTCAACAAGTCCTACACCTCAGGCTCTTCCCAAGAACCCTACCTTAGAGTGAATCCACACTCCTACCACTCAGGCTATCAATCCCTACCTCCACCTTTATCAACAAACCTATAGCTTAGAGAACTTAATCTCCCACCTCAAGCAAACAGCCCTACCTCAGCCTTTATAATTACAGGCTTACAACTCATATATTGAAATCTCTTACACTCAGATCAAAAAATAGATCTTACAAAAAAATGTATAAAGAATTACTATTATTCCTTCACCCAGATAGAGAGAAAAGAGGGGTGAGGGAATCTTGATCAGATCTTAATAATCTGCTTCCTTCAGATCATTGCTGCAATGAATAAGATTCAACCTGAATTAGCTTTTTCAAAGCTTCTTGAAAGAGAGAACTTAGGTTGAATCTTCTTGAGAAGTTGATGTAGACTCAACTTCTTCCTTCTTGCTGACTTGATTTAGCAAACATTGACAGATCCAAAGAGATTTTGTCTCCTTCTCTGATTTAGAATCAGAACCTTCTTGCTGTATTGAATTTTGTGAATTTTTCTTGGAATATTCCTCCTTCTTTTTGGCTTCCCTCTAAATTTTCTCTTTTTCTTACTGTGTGTCCTCTCCTTTTCTTCTTATTGCTCGGCTCTATTTATAGATCACATCAGAGGCAACCGGTTGATCCGGTAGATGACTGACATCTGACAGTTTTGACATGTCTAACAGGTCTTGAAAATTCTGGCAGTTGACAAGTCTTTGTCTGGAGATCTGGCACTTAGAGTTATTTAACTCAGCTGAATGTGTCAAGACACAAGGATAGTATGTGTCGAGACAGATGAAGTATGTGTTGACACAATTACCCGGGTATTGAGACACTTCCTCTGGTGTTGTCGACAAACTTCAGAAACAATCGACACAGCTTTTATACAATGTGTCGACACAACTCCTTTGATGTTGTCGACACTCTTCAGAAACTATCGACACAACTCTTCATCCAGTCTATACAATCCCTTAATAGAATGTGTCGATAAACTTTGAAACTTATCAACATAGCTGATGTAGACCAAAACTCTGTATGTCGACACAAGTCCTGTGTGTCGAGGAATCCCTTCTACTCATGACAGAACTTTAAATATAAGTGTGTCGACACTAGTCCTATATATCACCACAATTGTTGTCGATTCAAATTTCATGTGTTGACACAAGTCCAGTGTGTCGACACAACTTTGCTTCTAATTTCGACACTGCTCCTTCAAAGATGTCGGCACATTATAAATGTCTCGACACTTTTGTACTTAGAATATTTTCTTCATTCTTCTGTCTGCACAAACAAACTCAATACACCATCAAATACAACCTAATGAATATTTTTGAGTCAGTTGAGGCTTCTCAAAATCAGGTACACAATTTCCAATATACCCAACAATCTCCCCTATTTGGAGAAGTCATAACCCATAGTCAATGATATACACCAATATATAAAGAAGAAATAAGCATGATGTATTTAGCAATCTAAAATTTACTCAAGAGTAGATCACACAAATATTCAACATGAAATATCATAAGAAAACCATGCAAATCAGAGACATAGATATATAAACTGTTGGCAATCAATAATGTCTTTATCATATAAGTAAAAATAGGATTACAATGTCTATGTTTTTCAAAGGAACAAAAAAAGATCTACATAGTTCTTCTTGAACCTAGTCAGTCTAAAATTAGGGTCGATCTTGTTCCCTGATTACAATCCCTTTTCCTGACTTAATAGTAGATCTGACGTCAGCTTTAGTATCACCAACATGCTTCTTCACCTTTATGTCTTTGGCCTTAAGTTGAGCTGCTTTCAGCTTTTGCCTCTCAAAATAATGGAGTGGTTTAGGGAAATACTTGCAAGGCTCTATTGAGTTTGCAGGAATTCTACTAGCCTTCAAGTCCTTCTTGAATTTGTAGATTATGTCTAGTTGTGCAAGATACTTATCCCATTCCGGTTTGGAGTACCACTTGCCCATATCATACTGACTTTCAGCCACTGCATTCCATGCAGTTAGGATGATGCTTCTGGAGGTTGGACTCCATTTCTAAAAGTCAGGCCTAGCCTCAGCCTGTCCTCTGAATCTCTTCTCGGATATTAGAGCCTCTTGCTCTTTAATTAAAATTGGAACAGCCATTTCTACTTCTTCAAAAATTAAAGGCACTTTATCCAATGGAGGGCTGTACATATCCTGGACTGCCTGATTAATTTCTTTATACTCAGAAGGGGGATATATGACTTAAGCCACTTCAGGTTATATCCCCTCTAAGATTGCAGGTTGGCATCTAGATTCAGCGGTGTTATTTTCATCACATAAGGGTGGATATCCCAAGGTAGCTCTGATAGTATTGGATACCCATTTGGCATGATCAGAGCTAGCTTTGACAAGCACTCTCTCCCCCTTTATGACTTCTCGGGCAATATGATCTCTGAGGTCATTTTTCGGAAATCTGACATGATCTACTACATGATAGTTTTCAGTTGTATAGTAGGCTTTAAATTTCTTTATTTGAGCTGAAATAGCAGACTCAAAAGTTTAAATTGCAGTATCAACTCCTTCCAAATCCAGTTTCATCTGTACTTCTATAGCAAATACTTTGATGTCCATATGAGTTTCTATGGTCGTGGTCTGTTCAGTCAATTTGGTCAAATTGATGGAATGTGTGTCAAGCAAGTTTTCGTTCAGTCTTTTCTGATTTTCTCGCACACATCCTTGCTGAACAGCCAGTTCAGCTACCTGAGTTTTTATTCCCTCCTACTGCTTTGCAATAAATACCACATCATTAACTCCCTTAGGGAAGTAGTCTGTCATCTCCTTCTTGAGCAAATTTACTTCAAATCATATAGATTTTATTTCTTGAGCCAGATTAAGTTGGAGGTCCTTGTGGATTTCATCCACATATTTTTAAAATGCACGCCTTTGGTCATCAAGTTTTTCTTGCAGTTTCACCAGTAATGAACTGAAGTCTACTTCTGGAGCAAGAGATGTCTTCCTAGCCTGTAATGCCTTCTTGTATCCAGAACACTTCTTCCTTAGCTCCATTATCTTCCTTTTCTTCAGTACTGAGGCTTCTTGCTCACTTACAGAATCAGATGATATCTCTAGTTCCATTATTGTGCCTGGAACATCTATATTTAGTCTTGGGGGTAGGTATGGCACCTCCCCCTCAACCCTTGCAGTAGTGTGTTTATCAGCAGAAATATCTTCCTTGTGTACCTCATCTTCATCCCCATGGAATTCAGTCTCTAATCCATGGATTACTTCAGTCTCAGGATCCTGAGGTTTCTTTGGTAGATCTGGAATATGCATATCTTATGCCTCTTTTTCAAAAGTTTATGCAGCTGTGTTGATGTCCTGAACCACTTCTATAATAGTGAGGTTTGCAGTCTCACTATCTAGCTCAGCTACAGTAATATCTCCCCCTAGGTTTCATATCTCCTGATTATCTGTCATATGGGGAGTCTTCCCTTGGATATGAGCTTCAGTTTCAGGTGTGTGAGTTGGAGACTTCCTGGGTAGTTCAGTGTTGTCTTCATCAGAGCTGAATTTAACCCTTTCTTCTGAGTCACTAGAGGACTCCTCAGCTTGCACTGTATCTTTCTTAGATTTTCTTACCTGTCTGGGCTTTTGTTTTGGTGCAGGGTCTTCTTTGGACAATACTCTGTCCCATCTATATAGGATTCTTATATCCATTCTCCTAATATGATTAATTTTTGAGCCAGCAATTTGGTTTAGTACCTCAGGTATGTTGCCAGCCAAATACAAACTAAGTATTCTGCCTATGTTAGGCTTCTTAATTATTTTCTTAGTCTTATTGAAGAAAATAGTACTCCAGTCAGTCTTTACCTTGAAGATGATTCTGGTCATTAGGCTGAACATGTAGGAGGAAATCCTATCATGCGCCCCAATTTTGCAAAGGAAAACTTTCCCTACCACTTCAGACAGAAACTTCCCCTTCGAGTTCATCCCTTTCCTGGTCATGGATGATCTAATGTTTGTGGTTGAGGTTAGCCCACGCCATTTGAGAGCTTCTACAGTTAGTGTAGAATCAATCTCCATTTCTTCTTTAACCCTTGGTAGTAGAAGGAATTTGCTCAGAATTTTGGAAGTTATTTTTACTATTTCTCCATGAATAGTTTATTTAATCTTATTCCCCTTCGAATTCATTGTAGCGTTGGAATAGAATACTAAAACTTCTTTCTTCCATATCCTTATTGGTTCTGAAACTAAATAATCCATACCGGCTTCCAGGATTAGATCGACCACTGATTTGATATCTTTTTCTACATCATCGAATGCTCCCCGAACAAGCTCATAACCCTCGTTAATGTTGTTATCAATCTTAGGCGCCATTGGAGATGAGAGAAGTAGATGTTGAAGAAAGAGAAGAAGAATTTCTTTTTGACACTGATGATTTAGTCTCGAGATTTCTAAGATTGTAGTCGACAAGGTGTCATTTCCTTCTATTTATACTTTTCTAAATAGGGAAGGTCAAAAGGGGGGCTGAAATGAGAGTTTCGTATGTCGACACAATTTCTATTGTGTTGACACAGACTGCTAAAATCACAACAGGGAGTTTAGAGTCAAGAACACCCTATGTGTCAACACTAATTCCTGTGTGTCGACACCGACGACTTTATGTGTCGACTCCAACGTCTGAATGTCAACAACACTATGTGTCGACACCCACTACTGAGTGTCGACATAGACTACTTTATGTGTCGATACCAAATACTGTGTGTCGACCAACTATTATCGACACATAACTTATGGCGACACAAAACCACTTATTACTATTTTCTTAATCTACCATCCTATTCCAGGTTCAACATGCCTAATTCAATTTTAAAATAATTGAATTTACTTTCATCTAGAGGTTTAGTGAATATGTCTGCTACTTGTTTATTAGTAGAAACAAATTCTAGACTTATGTCCTCTTTCTCACCATGTTCTCTAATAAAATGGTATCTAATTTCAATGTGCTTTCTTCTGCTGTGTGAAACAGGATTTTTAACAATTGATATAACACTAGTTGAATCACAATACAAAGGTTTTTTACTTTTCTTGATGTCATAATCTTTAAGTTGATGTTGTATCCAATGCAACTGAGCACAGCAACTTCCAGCTGCTATGTATTTTGACTCTGCTTAGGATATTGCAATACTTGTCTGCTTTTTGCTGCTCCATGACACCAATCGTCCACCTAAAAATGGGCATATACCTGTGGTACTTTTCCTGTCTTCCTTGCAGCCTACAAAGTCTGTATCTGAAAAACATATTAGCGAAAAATCTCTATTCCTAGGGTACCATAGACCAAGATCTGGTGTTCCCTTAAGATATCTTAAAATTATCTTTGCAATAGAATAATGAAACTCTTTAGGGCATGCATGGTATCTAGCACAGACACATGTGTCATGCATGATGTCAGGCCTACTTGCAGCCAAGTACAGTAAGGAGCCAATTATCCCTCTATACAAAGACTCATCAACAGGTTTCCCTGCCTCATCTTTGATTATAAGCATACTTGATCCTATTGGAGTTTTCATGGAGGAGGCAGTCTCCATGCCATATTTTTTAATCAACTCCCTGGTGAACTTACACTGGGATATGGACAGTCCATCATCAGTCTATCTTACTTGGAGTCCCAAGAAGAATTTTAGCTCCCCTAAGATGCTCATCTCAAAATTCCCTTACATAAGTTTGGCAAACTTCCTACAAAGGTTATTTTCAGTAGATCCAAAGATTATGTCATCAACATATATCTGAACTAGGATGATCTTGCCCTTTGATTCCCTTAGTAATAGGGTCTTGTCTATTTTCCCCCTTGAGAACTTGTTCTCAATGAGGAAAGTAGACAATGTCTCATACCATGCTCTAGGCTCTTGTTTCAACCCATATAGAGCTTTCCTAAGACTGTAAACATGTTCAGGAAAGTGTGGATATACAAAATCTGATGGCTGATCCACATATACTTCCTTTTTTAGATCTCCATTCAGGAATGCTGACTTGACATCCATCTGGAAGACCTTGAATCCTTTATGGGCTGCATAGGTAATGAATAGTCTTATTGCTTCCAGCCTTGCTACTAGGCCAAAGGTCTGATCAAAGTCTATTCTTTTTTCCTGTCTGTAGCCTTTTTCCACCAATCTGGATTTTTTATTGACAATAATGCCATTTTCATTTAACTTATTCCTTTAGATCCATTTAGTCCCTATGGCATTATGTCCCTTAGGTCTGGGAACCAGTTTCCAGACTTTGTATCTCTTGAATTGGTTCAGCTCTTCCTGCATAGAACCAATCCAGTATGAGTCTTGGATAGCCTCTTCAAACTTCTTTAGTTCCATTTTAGACAGGAAGCTTGAGCATAGTGCCAAATTCAAGCTCTTTCTTCTAGTCATCACACCATGACTTGCTTCACCAATAATTTGGTGAGGTGGAAGATCTCTTAAATGTCTTATAGTTAGTGGCATTCTTTGTTCAGCTTAGTGTTCTTCATTTCCTTAAGCTTGCTGATCCTCAATGTCTTCAGCTAGTTGTTCTTCATTCTCAGTTTGTTAGTATTGAGCTCCCCCTGGACAACATCCATCATCTTCAATCTCTTGGACTATTGGTTTATCTTCCTTGATGGTCATATTTTTCATCTTATCTTTTAAACCTGCAGAACTTGAAGAAGTACTTGGCAGCTCACAGTTAATCAACTTAGACTCATCAAAGATAACATAGACTAATTCTTCTACAACTTGTGTAGTCAAGTTATAGATTCTATATGCTCTACTATTGTTGTTGTACCCAACAAATATCCCTTCTTGGGACTTGGCAACAAACTTTGTCAAATGAGACTTACCATTGTTTAGTACATAACATTTGCTACCAAAAATCATAAAATAGGATAAATTTTGTTTTCTGCCATTCAGAATCTCATAGGGAGTCTTTTTGTGGCATTTGGTGAAGGAAGCTCTGTTGAGAACATGACAAGCAGTATTTACTTCCTCTGCCTAGAAATATTCTGGGAGGGAAGTGTCATTTAACAATGTCCTACCTTCCTCAATTAGAGTTCAATTCTTCCTTTAACCAATTCTATTTTGTTGTGGAGTTCTAGGTGAGGAGAATTCTTGATGAATCCCAAGCCCTTCACAGAACTTTGTCATGCATTCAGACTAAAACTCAGTTCCATGGTCACTTTTGATTTTGACCATAGAACTATTAAGTTCATTCGGAATATGCTTGACAAAAGTCTGGAAGATATCTGGGGTTTTATATTTTCTCCTTAGGAAGAATACCCAAGCAAATATGGAAAAATCATCAACCACCACAAGAGTATAGAGTATCCTACCTAGACTATGAACGTGTATAGGACCAAATAGATCCATATGCAGGAGGTATAATCACTTCACTTAGTCTTTGGTATTATGACTATGGAAGGAAGACGTGGTCTGCTTGCCCTTTTGACAAGCTGCGCAAATTCCCAACTTAATGCACTTAACTTCAGGACAATTTCTTACTAACTCTTCAATAAAGAGTCTACCTATGGTCTTATAGTTCAGGTGAGCTAGCCTCTTATGCTATTTGACACATTAAGAAACTTTCTCATCTGCAACTAGGCATATTGGAGTGTACTCACTCTTACACTCAAAGTCTAGACAATAAATATTTCCTCTCCTAGTGCCTGTCAAGATGACCACTTGGTCAATTAACCTTCTAATTTGATACTCATCCTTGAGGAAAGAAATGTAATAGCCCAGATCACAAAGTTCACTTATGCTTATAAGGTTATGTATCAAACCTTTCACATAATCTACTTGTGAGATAGTTACTATGTCATTTATTATCTTACCTAAACCTTTAGTTACCCCTTTTTCTGAGCCCCCAAAGATAACTTTGGGACCATTCTCAATAGGAGTGAATTCCTTTAGCATGCTTCTTGTTCCTGTCATGTTTCTGGAACATCCACTTTCCAAGTACCATGTAGGGGCATGGCCACTTGGACTAACCTACAACAAATATATTATCTAACCTTAGGACCCAAAATTTTATTGGGTCCTAGGTGCAAGTTATATCTAAACTGAACATGTCTACCTTCAGATCATCTGATAGATAGGCTACCATTACTTATCTAGACAATCTTATTGTGTCAGCAATCAATGGAATAGTGGCCCACTTTGCCACAATACTAGCACTCATGCACATTGTACCTTCTTTTAAGAACTGGCTAAATAGCAATGTTGTTTGCAGCTCTTAAATCAGCTTGTACATCAACTCCTTTCTTAAGTCTTTTAGACAGGGCATGCTTAGGGACTTGTCTGGCAGCAGAAGTACTTGGGATATCTTGAACCCTATTTGCAGCTGTCTTCTTTTCAGAATGCATACTTCTGATAGCTTCAGATATTCCTAAGTCTGCTTTTCTAACTGATTTTCCCTTAGCTTGATGATAAACTGGAAAACTTTTTGAGTCAGCTGATACCTTGTCCTTGAGTGTTGGGGCTGGTACACCAAACACAAATGGTCCATTATGGGCCATTTGGGTTTTCTCATTGACTGCCCAATGGGCACTAGCACCCTTGCCATTTCTACTTCGTTGCTAATAGTGACCATAAATATTATTATGGTCATATCTGTTAGAAGGTTGATCCACCATTTTAAAAGAAATTAGATGCTTGGAAGCAAGTGATTGAGCTTGAACTTTTCCTTTCCTGTTGGAATTTGTAGCTCTTGTTCTTCCTTTGAAACCTAAACCCTTCTTACCCTTTTGGAAAGAGAAGGAATCTATCAAAGGTAACACTGAACTAGGTTTTTAGAACTTTGCCACTAGCTCCCTCTCCTTTTGGAGTCTACTTTCAAGATTTCTAATATGGTTATTCTTGAAAGTAATGGTATCCATCTGAATAAAAGTTATATTCTTTAATTTACTAATCTCTTTTAACTTTAGATCTATCACTTTTGCTTAATCTAAGGCAGCCAACTTCAATGTGGCATTTTCCTTTGCCAATTTTTTGGCAAGGAGCCTGCTTTCCTTAAAGGCATGCAGGAGCTCTCCATAATCATCGATTAGTTGATTGATGTCTCCTTCAGATTCAGAGCCACCTTCATCTCTTGATGAAACTGCTTCTAACTCTAGGCTAGTAACATAATCTAATACTGAAGGTGATGACTGTACCTTACTAGGACAAGACTGCTCCTGGTTCTGTCCATCCTCAGCTATGGACATCATCCATATGCATTGGCTGTCTTTTTCTTTATTGATATCATTCAGCAACTACAAGAATTCTATTTCTACAGAATCTTCCTCAATTGAGAACAGCCCAATGTAGGCCTCAACATCCTCTTCATTTTCTTACTCTGATGAAGAAGAGTCAGTCTAGCTTTTCTTCTTCTTGGCAACAAAGGATTTCTCTTTCTTTCCTTTATGCTCGTGTTTCTTTTTCTAAACAGACTCCTTTCTTTTGACAGGATAGTCTGCTATAATATGTCCTGGCTTGCTGCAACAATAACAAACAATTTTAGTAGAAGTTTGTTTACCAGGTTTAGAACCATACCTTTCCTCTTTAGAGGTTTTCTTCTTTCCCTTGTAGTAATCATCCTTGGAGTAAGATGAATAGGATGGCCTGCTCCTCCAATTCTTTTTCTTCAGGAACCTTTGGAATTGCCTAGAAATGGCAGCAAAATCCTCATCATAATTATGGCAATCTGATGTACTTGAGTCTGAACTTTCTAAATCAGTATCAGTAACTTTTCTAGGAGGAGAAGTCTTTCTCCTGCCCTTCTTTGTAGCTTCAACTTGGAAAGCCACAGACTTATCTTTGCCATAAGACATGCTACTCTTTTCCTCTTCCTTTCTAGCAATCAACTGCATTTCATAGGACATCAATTTTCCAAACAAGGTTGGTGGAGGAGTATCTGCAAGTCTTGTAACTTCTCCGATGGCACAAACCTTGTTATCCCAGTCCATGTTAATGACCTAAGAAATTTTTCATTCAGTTCATAAGTGCTGAAGAACCTTCCATAAGTCATATGCTCATTGACAATTCTGAAGTTTTCATAGCACATAGCTATGTTATCTGTCTTGGCTTGTTTGAATCTTTCATACTCTTGATTGAGCATGAAATTCCTATCCTCTCTTACTTCTGTTGTCCCCTTCATGAATAAAATTAAAGTGTCCCACATTTCCTTTGAAGTTTTGCAGTGAACTAAATTCTGAAATGTAGAATCATTTATGACACTTACAATTATGTTTTATGTCCTCTTGTCCAAAGTTGCTAAGATGATCTCATCTTTTGTCATATAAGAATAATTCTTTAGAGTTTGTAAATTTGCATCAAGAACTGATGTATTCATTGGGATGAATGGACCTTCAAGAACTGTGAAGTAAATTCTTGGATCAAATGCCTCCATGAATAATCTGACTCTTTCTTTCCATATGCCAAAAGTTTCCTTTCTATATATTGGAAGATTCACGGATCCAACTTCCTTATGATTTTCACCTGAACCCATCTTGGCTATCTTATTACTTCCTTGGAGATATACTCAAACTGTTAAGTCTAATTTTGAACAACCTCCCTCTAATACCACTCGAAAGAATTTGTTTTAAGAATGTCTAAACACCTAGAGGGGGTGAATAGGTTCAATTCTTTTTACTTAGGCAGATAATAGATTTTTAACAGTATAGCTAAATTCTAAAGCAATCACAACATAAAATGCATCAAACACACCAGACACACAGGTTTATAGTGGTTCCCTAAGAGATGGGTACATCCACTTTCCCCTTCGCCTATCTAGCAATACACTAGATTCGGCGAAACTTCCTTCCACCTTCTCAGATCCTCAGATCTTACAACTCAGAACTCAAACGGGTTCCTACAACTCAAACTTCAACAAGTCCTACACCTCAGGCACTTCCCAAGAACCCTACCATAGAGTTAATCCACACTCCTACCACTCAGGCTATCAAGCCCTACCTCAGCCCTTATCACCAGACCTACAACTCAGAGAACTTAATCTCCTACCTCAGGCAAATTGCCCTACCTCAGCCTTTATAATTGCAGGCTTACAACTCAGAGAATTAAATATCTTACACTCAGATCTAAAAATAGATCAAACAAAAAATTGTATAAAGAATTATTGTTCTTCCTTCACCCAGATAGAGAGAAAAGAGGGGTGAGGGAATCTTGATCAGATCTTCATTAATTTGCTTCGTTCAGATCATTGCTACAATGAATCAGTTTCAACCTGACTTAGATTATTCAAAGCTTCTTGAAAGAGAGAACTTAGGTTGAATCTTCTTAATAAGTTGATGTAGACTCAGCTTCTTCCTTCTTGCTGACTTGATTAAGCAAACATTGACAGATCCAAAGAGATGTTGTCTGCTTCTATGATTTAGAATCAGAACAATCTTGCTGTATAGAATTCTGTGAATTCTTCTTGGAGTATTCCTCCTTCTTTTTGGCTTCCCTCTAAATTTTCTCTTTTTCTTACTGTGTGTCCTCTCCTTTTCTTCTTATTACTCGGCTCTATTTATAGATCACATCAGAGGCAACTGGCTGATCCGATGGATGACTGACATCTGATAGTTCTGATATGTCTAACTGGTCTTGACAATTCTGGCAGCTATCAAGTCTTTTGTTTGGAGATCTGGCACTTAGATTTATTTGAATCAGCTGAATGTGTCGAGACACAAGGTTAGTATGTGTCGACACAGATGAAGTATGTGTCGACACAATTACCTGGGTGTTGACACACTTCCTCTAGTGTTGTCGACAAACTTCAGAAACTATCGACACAACTTTTATACAATGTGTCGACCCACCTCTTTTGATGTTGTCGAAACTCTTCAGAAACTGTCGACACAGCTCTTCATCCCGTCTCTACACTCCCATTGTAGAATGTGTCAACAAACTTCAGAAACTTGTCAACATAACTGATGTAGACCCAAACTATTTATATCGACACAAGTCATGTGTATCGACAAAGCCCTTCTACTCATGTCAGCACTTCAAATCTAAGTGTGTCAACACTATTCCTAAGTGTCGACACAACTGTTGTCGACTCAAATTTCATGTGTCGACACAAGTCCAGTATGTCGACACAACTTTGCTTCTGATCTCGACACTGCTCCTTCAAAGAAGTCGGCACATTATAAATGTCTCGACACTTTTGTACTTAGAATATTTACTTCATTCTTCTGCCAGCACAAACAAACTCAATACACCATCAAATACAACCTGATGTATATTATTGAGTCAGGTGAGGCTTCTCCAAATTTGGTACACAATTTCCAATGTACCCAATAGGTATCATCATCGCCCTCAACTTCTAAGACGATACAATGACTAGGGACCTTAAAGAATGTAGCCTTTAATATTATAGGTTCTCACTTCAAGTCCTTACTTGACCTATGGAAGCAAACATTCAAAGGGCATTTATTAAATTGAACTACTCTATCAAAATAGAAATAATTGCATAATAAAAGAACAACAATTGTTCTTAATAGTAAAAGAAAATACAATCATGTCTAAACATGAAATAGAAATAATGTTTCTAGTTATTGCAGGAACATAATAAAAGTTATCAAGTTCCAAAACAAGCCCACTGGTCGAAGAAAGACGGTAAACCCCAACGATGACAACATAAACTCTTGCTCCATTGTTAACGCGCTTGTCCACCTCTCATTTCCTCGGGATTCTTCTCCTTCCCAGTTCCTACACATTTATACAAATGTGAGAATCACATCCGGTATCTAATACCCAGGAAGAAGGAGCAGTAAGGTTTATCTCTATAACATAAATATCTGAAGCAAAAGTCATACCTCCCCTCATCTTTTACAGACCCTCAATATAAGAAGGACAATTCCTCCTCCAATGACAAGCCTTGCCACAGTGGTGGCTCTTTCCTTCTTTCCCTAAACCTTTCTTTTTTAGTGAAGAAGACTTGGGCTCCAGAGCTGACTTGGGTCCTACCTTCATCTTCTTGAAGCTCTTGGCCTTGCCCTTGCCTTTATGCACCATCAGTATGGAGCTAGTAGGCTTAGCCTTCTTCATGTTTATCTCGGTAGTTTGCAACATGCCTAGGAGCTCGGGCGGTGTCTTATCTATTTCATTCATGTTATAGTTAAAGACGAACTGCTCATAACTGTCTGGCATTAATTACAGGATCAGGTCGGTGGACAACTCTTGGCCAAGAGGGAACCCTAGTCTTTCAAGGTTATCAAAATACCCAATCATCTTGAGTACGCGAGTCCCTACTAAGTCCTGAGCTCCCATCTTGCACTGGAATAATGCCTTAGTGACATCGAATCTCCCTTGACGAGCTTTCCCTTGAAACATTTTTTTGAGATGCTCGTCAATTTCCTTACAACCCATGCTCTCATGTTGCTTTTGAAACTCAGAGTTCATGGTCGCAAGCATATGACATTCGAATTCTAAGGAGTCATCAAGATACTTCTTGTAAGCATCTTTATCAGCACGGGACACATTCCCAGTAGGCTCATTAGGGGATAACTCGAGCTTGCGCTCTTACCTGAGAATAATTCTCAGGTTCCTGTACCAGTTCAAATAATTTGTTACACTCCGCTTTTCCTTCTCAAGGATCGCTCTGAGGGATAGGGTGGAGTGTGAACCACTTACCATAGATATTCTACAAGGATACAAGCAAAGCAAATTAGTAGTACATTTCAAAATATAATTGTTTGTTTCGATTAGGACTTTAATCAAAATAACTCCCACTTTTTTTATCAAATCAAAAACCCTTGATATAAATTCGAAGAGTTCATGCGAGTAACTCTCTTAGTGGACAAGATCCTTATTTCACTAACACTATGAGTCAGATTTGGCTTTTCTCTCATAATGCAGCTATTTAGGTATGCAATTCTTGCCAATTGCATCATTATGCAACTCCTATATGCCTGGTGAATAACTCTTTTTTTTGCATACATCATATGGTGCATGTCAACCCTATTCCTTTGGGCACTCAACCTTTGAGATCACCCAGTTAATCTTGACCCGATGTCGATAATGGGATATCATAATTATCTGCTCGCACCCTTACCATGATAGATTAATGCACTTTGCTTTGGCAAGCCCACACTTCATCGATCGAGAAAGGAAGAGTGGCATCCCTTGGAAGGCATCTGAATACTTAATATTGCTTAAGGGATTTTGATATTCGATTAACTCCTTAATCATGGTTAACATTTAACCAATGTGCACATCCGCAAACATTTAACAGTAAACATAATCCAAATGCATCCCAGATGTGCACAAGAAGATCATCAACACTTGATGAATTAGGCTAAATCTTAGCATCTTAAACACTTCTAAATCTTCATATTTACATGCACTAGACATGAGCAAAACTAACTCCACTTACACAGTAGAAAAGCTCGCCTTTCTATGTGAGATTCAAAATCTAGCACAGTTAGTTTCACAAACCAACTAGAGGGACAGTTACTGTTAAGGAGTAACAAAGATATCATAATAAATCACATGCGCTCCTCACGGGGTTCCAAGGGGTAGCGCCCCTGGCGGTGGTCTCACTGATCGATCTGTGAGCGGGGTCAAGGGGCAGAGCCCCTACAGGATGTGCTGCCAATTTTGAAAAACTACCACTGAAACCACACAAAATCCATCAACACTTGATGAAAACAGAAATAGATCTGGCATTTAGAATGCTTCTAAAATTTCAAGATGTACACGCAATGGATTTTGCAACTTCTGAAATAATGATCATCGCACAACCTCGCTCTGATACCACTATTGGGTTTTGCTAATCGTCACAACAATTGTGAGCAGTAGAATAAAGAAACAAGGAGAACCAAAAATATTGTTTGTGGATCTTGTGATGACCATTAATCAAGAAGTAATGTGCATTAAATAAATTATACCTTTACGGGATTGAGTCAATACTCAACCTAGGTACTCTGATTGATTCCAACGAACGGCAATGGCCGGAGTTCTGAGCATAGAATAGTGTCCATGCCTCTAGGAGTATCCACATGAGAACAGAGAACCCTTGACACTTGTGGCACAAGATCTAGGTCGGAAAGAGGCTTGCACTCAACGTCTCCACGATGTACTAGATTCATTCAAGGAGAGGTAGCAACGACGAAGACGATGCCTATTAAACACTTTCCGGCGGCTGCTAGGGACGGCAAATGGTCGGTGGCGACAAGCGGCGGTCGGCGGGATCAGCGGTGGCAGTCGCGGGGCTGAACAATTTCATCGTGAGGAATCAGCGTTATCGGCTTTGCGATTTAGGTTAGAATGAATAGTTACTTGCTCGGTTCAATAGTAAAAGGATATTTATACTCTAACCCGAACCGGTCAAAGCCAGCAAAGACCCAGCGAACTGAACTAATAAGGAATAAACCAATCGAAGAAGAATTCGATGAGTATCAACTTGATAATTGACGAATCGATGAGTAATCAACTTGACACTCGACGAATCGAAAATAGCTCACAACGATACTCGACGAATCGGTAAGAGGACACGACGATACTCAACGAATTGATGAGTACTACTTTAATACTCGGCGAGTCGTTGAATGGTCACGACGACACTCGTCAAATCCCGCCCATTCGTCGAAACCACTTACCCATACTCGACGAATTTCCCTTAGCACTTGCCGACTTCATTCTGGTCAATCAACATTAAAAGGAGGGTGTTAGGTCAAATTACTCAAGGGGGGTGAATAGATTATTAAAACTTTTGCTTTTTTTCTAGATTATATCATAGTAAATATAGTGATACCATGTAGTAGTTAAGGAATAAGAAAAACTAAGCTAAACAATTCAGCAATCACAAGCACAGCAAAAACAAATGAAAAGGAGCAACCAGACGACACAAAAAGTTTACAGTGGTTCCCCTAAACCTGGGTACATCCACTCTTTTACAACCCATGGTAGGAATCCACTAGTAAGTTTTGATCAGGTGACTGCCACCACAAGATCTAGTTCAGGTAGATCAGGAAACCCTTCAGGCTTTTTATCAGGTGCCCAAAAACCAACTTCAAGTCTTTTGGAGGGAGATTTGTCAACCAAACTAACTTTTGAAGGGAGTTATAACACTGTATAATGGGATGGAAAATGTTGATGGAAGTCTTCTCTTTTCTCAAATACAACTGAGAAGACTGTGTGGATTCTTGTGATGTCAAAGCTCCTTATGAGAGGTAGAATGTTTCTGAAATAATAGAGCTTTGCTAAAGGGTGAGTAGGTCTTCAGCTTGATCTGCCAAGATCTAGGAAATCCAATAATAGATGTTGAAAGGAATGTCTCTGAGGATTTCTTGAACAGAGGTTGAACAAGACTCTTGATTTTGATGATTTGTTCTTCTTCAAACTACAGTGATGGCAAAGAATGTGAAAGCGTTGAGAGCGTTGAGTGCTTGTTCAGAATTTTCAGTTCAGTATTTCTCGATTTCTCTTCCTATTTTTGTAACTGTCTTTCTTGTCTGTTCCATTTCTCAAAGAAGAGAGGAATACTTTTATTCCATAGCTAACAAATTCTCTTTGAATTTTTGAATTTTTTCCATAAATGTTGGCTACTGGGGGAATAGAAAACGGCTGGAATAATAGCATTGATGGGTTTCCCATCTATTCTGTATAGAATAAGCAAATATTTATTCTGAATAATACCACATTTAATACAGCCAAATAATGGCTATATTCAGAAGAATATTTGCATTAAATGCTTAGAATAATACTGCAAATAAGGAATAGAAGAGGGAAGGACTCATTTTGGAACTACACATAAAACTTCGAACGCAAAACAGAATTCATCAACCTGAGATCAAAGATCGTCGACCAGGGAATTCAAGTTCGTTGACTTGTGCTCTTCGATCTATTAACTGGAAATAACTTACCAAATCTGCACTCTGAGATCGTCGAGCTGAGAAACTGACAGAAAAAACTAAGCGTCGACCTGAGCTCTGAGAACGTCGAGCTCGGCTCAGAGAATTAACTCTGAGTTCGTCGATCGGAGATAAACGATCGTCGGGCTGAGTTCGAAGAATTTTTAACTAATCACTGTCTTCTGAAAGCTGCTAAAACTGATTCTCTGAAGTCCACTTCTAGCTTGTCCAAGGAGGTAGCACAAATAAAGACTTAGCCTAAACTCTTGGACTACTATTCATTACCCTAGCTATACAATGTTGGGTCACACTTAGCTTAAGTTAGTGAACCTAGACCAAATCCAACTAGGTATCCAACAATCTCCCCTTATTTTGGTGAGGTCACTAACACAGAAACAACACCATCATAAAGCAGAAGATAATAGATTTGACAGAAGAAAAAAATATTCAGCAGATATTTACAGAGTTATGCTTCATGATAAACTATTAGAATAGAGTTCAAAAACAACTAGAAAAATAAAAGAAAGGAAACTCATTTCTTCTTCTAGGCTTTGTCTTCGTCTGAATCTTCAGAAGGTTGTCTGAATTGATTACTCTATTAGGGTTGGCAGCTTCTTTCTTTAACATATACATGTCAGATGCTCCAATTATAGTTTGAGAAGAGGTTCTGGGAACAACAGCCTTTGGGTGCAGCTTCATATAATCATCAATATTGAAAAATTTATTAGCCTTAGCATACCTGAACAATACTTCTTTTTGTAGGAAGACATATTTGAGAATTTAGAGATATCTTTGCCTTCAGCTTTACTTTGTTAATCTGAGAAAGTCCTATAAGCTCATGGAATCTGACCATCCTGGCAAAAGTCTCCTATTGTGGATCAAAAAAAGGAATTGGAAGAGACTCTGGCCTTTTTGGACTAGAATCCTGCATTGGTTCTTCAGTAGGAACTTTCTTTGAAGAATCTGAAGGTCTATTGCTTGAAGAGGACTTTTGATAGTTTTGTCTGGGTTGTCTCTGATAAGTCTTTATCATGGAAGCAGGCTTCTGAGATAAATTACCTGAGGAACCTGAAGAGGGAGGAGGAGGACCTCTCCCGAACTTTTTAGGAGGAGGAGAGTACCTTCTTCTCTTCTTCCTAACCTTTTGCACAATCTTAGACAACCACATCCACTAGGGCATACCAGGGTAGGGAGCACTCTTTTGCAAAATATAGTATGGAGTATGATTACTTGGATTTGTGATGACTAGTTTTAGTCATCCCTTTTGGGGGTAGTTTAGTATTCATAATTCTTAGATTTTATTGTAGTTTTATGTATTATTATGCTTGTTATGTTTTTATTTCATGTTTTAATGTTTTTTATAATATATTAATTCCTAGTTTTAATATGTGTTTTATGCATTTGTGTAACGCCCCGAAAATTGTAAACGAGCCAGTCGCGTCCTAAGGAATTTTTGGTGCCTTTATAGGGCTATACGGCCAGGGACACGGGCGTTTCTATAGTCGTGTCCTTCTGTGTTGGCTTGGCTGTTTCCAGGAAAGGACACGGCAGGAAACACGGTTTAAACTATAGTGACACGGGCGTGTCAGGGGTGATACGGGCATGTCCTCACCCGTGTCACCACCCGTGTTCTTCTCAGGTTGAAACCCTGGGTGTGTTGTCAAGAGTGAACGACCGGGTTACACGGGCATATACTAGTCGACACGGGCGTGTTTCGTTTTACACGGGCGTGTCATTAACTGTGTCCACCAAGGGACGTGGCGGTTGGCGTGGCGGTTCTCTGTGACACGCCCATAGGTCACGGGCGTGTCGGGACCCGACACGGGCATGTTAGGTTGAGACACGGGAGTGTTAGGTTGAGACACGGGCGTGTCTCGACCCGTGTCCTGCTCTGGATCGACGACTTCTTGTGCAAGCAGGGCACAGGGCCAGGCACACGGCCATGTGCAAAGCCGTGTTCGGCTTATTTTAGTGGCTTTTTGGCTGGATCTGAGCCGTTAATTTTCTTTAAATCAGATCTGGCAGCTTAGGATTAATCCTCCCTCCTTAAGGCCGGGAGTTGGGGTTAAACTCCTTATTTTCTTTTGGCCTTTCTCTTTCTTAAGTCTTAAAGAGAGGAGAAAGCAAGGAAGAAGGAGGAGGAGGATCCCAGCCACCGGCGGAGCATTGGAGCACCGAATCGAAAACCGAGACTGGATCCGCAGAGGCATTCTCGTTACGAAGCTTTCCATCCGGCTAGCTTTCATGGCGCCAAAACGGACTTCAAGGGTAACGATTCTAAACTTGGACATGTGAAGTCCTCTTCCTCTCTGCATAGGAAACCCACTCCCGCCAGTGTACGGTGAGTGCGCGGTGTTCCTTGGGGTAAATATATGAAGTCCCCCTTGTTTAGAGTCCAGAATCGAAGTACGGGCATAGGCATTGTGTGTGAAGCCTACCTAGACGTGTTTGTCTGGATCGGTGATGTTGCATTGTGCATTGATTGTCGGAGAAGACTCCATATTGTGTTATTCTTCGGGTTTTTTTCACGGTAGATTACAACAGGGAGCCTTGGGGATTAACTCTAAGGTGCACCCAGAAAACTGGGCAGAAATGCATTCCTGCCAACTAGGTGGCCTGGGGCCAACCATGTATAATTGGGATTGTATGTGTGAGGCCTGTCTCCAGGAGACATGTAGGGTCTTTCTTTGGAAAACGGTGAGCCCATGGGGTTCGGAATTATTAGGCCAGGGAGCTCAACAAGAAAGGTAAAACCGACCCGCGCCCTGCAGGTTTAGCCATGAGTACTACGGTATTCGGAGACGGTAGGAAAACTTGAGCAACGGGAAATAATGGATCTGTACTTGCGTTATATGGACTATGATATGAGAGTAGCGGAAAATGGCTCTCGTTGGTGGCATAATGAGAGTCTCAGGCCAGGGGCCGTAAAGACTGAAATGCTCAAAGTAATCCATCAAGTTAAGGACCTCTGAATGAAGGTGGTATCCTAGAAGTCCGGTACACCGTCAATGTTCCCTGAGTACACGGGGTGGGCCTCCGTGTGAGCCTCCACCTATGGTGAACTATGTTAGGTTGTACTTTCACTAGGATTTTTGGATGGTAGTGAAGCCACGGAATTGACCGGATTCACTGAGAATGTGCCCTGAGTGCACAGGGTGTTGGGCCGAGCGAGCCTACACCTGTGGAGAAATATACTTATGCACTTAATTGTTTAATTGGGCTAATGAAATGCAGGGAAGGAGCATCGCCGCCAGCTATATCTGACCATTGCTTTGTTTGCCACCGTATGGTGGAATGTTGCTTACAGGTGCGGTGGAACCAAGTACCAAATAGCGGGCTGATGCCCAAGCTGCTGTGCTGGCCCTCGAAGGCCAAAGTGAACTGTTGTTTTATTTCTGTCATGTGTGGCCGGCCTGCGAGCCGAAGTTTGTAAAACACTATGGTTTTAAGTTAACATTTGTAAGGCAATAAGTCCAAGTACTTTTGTGTATTTTGGTATTTCATTCCTATCATGGTTGGTGGACATTCATGATAAATGTTATGATATTGGGTTCTTTCAACTAATTAAAAACTTTCGCTAGTTGCTCTGTGTATGACGTTTATATTTGGGAGAATGGTTTCATTCTGTAACACTTCAGTATGTCTGTAGTATATGGCATCGGGCCCGGGCCGGACCTACTGCTATATACCATGCGACGGATAGGGGTGTTAAAATTTGGCATCATACTACCGATTTCGGTCTTGCTTATTGGAATTTGTGGGCGAATTCTTTTAAGAGGCGGTGAGCACATGTATGTGTGTCATCGTTATAACATAAAAAGAACCCATGAATGTCGACTTAGGAATGAAAATACATTTGTTTTTGAGGAACCAGAGTGTTCCAATGATTGCTTTTAGCAATTTGTATGTCGCCTCATCGATAGTTATGCTTTATAGGGGACTACGAGTGGTGCAGGGCAGTCTTAAGGTCAGCACTCCACGGAGAGTAGTGCACTTAACAGCGTGCCTCAGACCCTACTTTCTGTTGAAACAATAAGAAGGATAGTTGAAGTGGTGTTCGCGGTGAGTAAAGAACAACTTGGAGGGCAAGTGCAGCCCCCTATCCCTTGGGTGACTTCAACACCGAGTGTTGTGATGGAACAACTAGCATGTATAAGACCTTTGTATTAGCAGTTGAACATGCTTTTATTGTAGGGTACGCACTCAGTTGAGGAGTATTTGCAGGCATTTCTTAACATATGGCGCTACCCTGGGTTTGATTTGGAGAATGAGCAGACAATAGTTAATAGATACTACAACAGTCTGCATGATGAATTACGACTGCTACTCGTAGGACCAAAGTTACTTGGATTCTGAGCATTAGTGGAGTCGGCTAGAGCTTTTAAAGCAGATCTAGCCAGAACCAACAAGACATCAGTGCACAATTTACCAAACTCCCCAGGTCCCGCAAAGCCTGTACACCGAAAGAGGAGTAAAGTGAGGCCTTCGTATCTACTAGTCAAACTCCATATTACTGTTATAAATGTGGAAGTTTTGGTCACTTTGCCCGAGATTGTCGTAAAGATGATCAGGGGACAGAGAAAGCTATGAAGGGAGTCCAAGAGAAGAAAAACTCTAGTGCTGAGAAGATAGAGTTCAAGGCACTACCCACCTCGAAGTCTGGTTTCTGTAGATGGTGTATGAAGGCAAGGACGGTGGGTCTATTTCCTTCTTTTATTGCGTCTGGAACAATTATTGGTCGAGACCCGGACGCATGCTTTTGTTGTGGAAAGTTGGGACACTTTTCCCGAGAGTGTCGAAGCGGACATCTAGAGTCCGAGAAGAAGCCAAGAGCGACTAACGAAGAGAAGGGTATGGGGTTGGAGACTGCTACACCTCAGTATGCTCCATCCCAACCTAGAGGATACAACTTTGGCCATTAGGAGGTTATGAAATATGCTGACATGGTGACAGGTATGGTTTAATTTTTGGTATGTCAGTTTTAGATACTTGTTTCCTTACTCATATTAGCCTATGTTTGGTTATGATAGGATTTGTATTGATTTTCTGAGTGTCCGACAAAAACACTATTAGTTATGGGAACTTCCTATTCCTTTTTGCCCAAAGTACGTGTATCGTGCACCGGAGTTCCTTCTTCGATGGCAAGAGTCAAATCGAGAGTACTGCTGCCTAACGGGTACTCTTTACACCTGAATAGAGGCTGTTGTTTGAAGTTATGGTTAGGGAGTCAGGAGTTTTGACTTGCAAATGTTGCTACTGCTGTCTGTAGAGTTCGATGTAATCTTTTGAATGATTGGCTCTCGAAGCAATGTGCGCACATCAATTTCAAACATAAGGTGGTCAGTTTTGTACTAGCTATGGTTATGAGATGCCGTAACTAAATTATTACTTCAAGAGTTGGTAGAATAGGGCTTTGTGCGTCCAAGTTTATTGCCTTGGAGTACATCGGTCCTCTTGTTAAAAGAGTATGGAAGCTTACAACTATGTAATGGTTGCTAGAAGTTGATTAAGTAAACGGGAAAAGATTAAGTATCCAACCCAAGGAGTGATTATCTGCTCGATAAACTCAATGGGTCAAGTGTGTACTCAAGTAGAATCTGAAATCCGGATTGTATTATTCGTCGCTAAGGGAAAGTGATATTCCCAAAACGGAATTCATCACACGATATTGGCATTATGAGTTCATCGTTATGCTGCTTGTGCTGAAAAATGTGTCGTCTTTGTTATGGATTTGAGGTATAGGGTGTTCAGTAAGTACCTGAACCAGTTCGTGATAACTTTTATCGATGACTTACTGGTATACTTTCAGTTTGAGGGTGATCATTCCAAGTATCTGGATTCGGTATTGGAGACGTTAAGGAGAAATCAGTTGTATGCCAAATTCTCCAAGTGCGAGCTTTGATTACCCTTAGTAGTGTTTCTTGGTCTTCTTGAGTGGAGAGAGTGTCGTGGTGGACCCGTCAAAGATATTTGCGATACATGAGTTGCTTGTGTTATCTACGTTGGTGAAAAGTCCGAAGTTTATAAGACTGGTCAGCTAGTACAGACGCTTCATAGAGAACCTTTAGCGAATAACGTTACCCCTCACAACTTTGGCGAAGAAAGATCAAAAGTTTGTGTGGTCGCTGGAGTGCGCGCAAGCTTTCAAAGAGCTGAAAAGTCGGTTTACCTCGGTAACTATTCCATGTTCACCGAGTAGGACCGAAGAAGTTGAGATTTACAGCGATGTTTGGGGTTGTGACTTGTATGGTGTTCTGCTCCAGCGTGGGAGTGTAATAACATATTGATCGTGTTAATTGGAGGTATGCGAGAGGATTTATCCGGTCCATGACTTGGAGTTAGCGGCCGTGATATTCGCCCTAAAGCTATAAAGGCGCTACCTAAATGGTGGGAAGGTCGGTATTGAAAGAGAGGGAGAGATAGGTTTTACTCTAGAGGGGGTGAATAGAGTATTTAAAAAATTGTTTAGATTTATTGCGGAATTAAAATACTGATAACTATAACTAGTGAAATAAAATAGGCTAGACTACCACAGCATAATACAGCACACAAAGAAATCACATAGCAACCAGACAACACAAGAAAATTTACAGAGGTTCCCGAAATATGTGTACATCCACTCTTCTACCACCCAGGTAGGAATCCACTTAGGTTTTTTATCAGGTGCCCTATTACCACAAGATCTGTTGTAGGTAGATCTTGAGACCCTTTGAGCTTTTGATCAGAAGCTCAAAATCCAATAAGTTTTTGATCAGGTGACCTATCACCACAAGTGTTCACTTTTGAAGGGAGAGATAACCCTGTACAGAAGGTGGTAAAAGAAACAAGAATAATTGGAAATCTTCTCTTTCTCAGGCAAATGAGAAGACTGTGTGGATTAAAGTTGAGTGTCCAAGCTCCCCCTGAGATGGTGTATATATTCAGGAAGAGGAAAACTTGGCCCTGTGTGTATGTCTTCAAAATATGTTGCAGAGAATTTTGAGTCTTTGAACTATTATAGATTTTTTGCTCTCTGTAAATCTTTTAAGACTGAAGAAGGAAGAAGACTAGAGAGAGTTGTGTTTGAAAAGGTTCTTGTTCTTCTTTTCAGCAAAACATTCAAGATCCTTTGAGAGCAATATTCTTCTCTGACTACTGATTGATTACTACTGTCTTTTTCTTGTAGTCTTTCTAAGATATATATTTTGTCAGAATGAAGAAAAATGACATCAATTTGAATTCCCAAGATAAAACATAATTGTCTGCAATAATTGAGGAGTCCTAACGGCTAGATATTGCTGGCAATCATAAATGCATTACCATAACTGTCTTGATAAAATATTCTGTGAATACCATAATTAATGCTTCAAGAATACGGCTATCAGCCTTGAGAGAATCAGCAATAATTATCAGAATATATCTGTCTTGAAAGACTTTATCATAATCAAAATAAATAACTATGACCGTTCTAAAGAACTGATAACTGAAAGCAGTATAAAATCGTAGAGCTCCGTTCAGAGATCGTCGAACTGAGTTAAGAGATCGTCAACCAGAGAACGGCTATTGTAGAACTGAGATTACTGATGAAAAAAATCAAAATTGTCGACCTGAGCTCATAGATCATCGAGCTCAATTCAAAGTAGAATACTCTGAGTTTGTCAATGGGAGATCGACGATCGTCGAGCCGATTTCGACTATATTCGAACTGATATAGATGGTCCAAACCATTTATCTGAATCTAAGTCTGAGTCCACTGCAATGCTGGTCTGCACAAAACCTGACCTAGAGGGGACCTAACTAAGACTTAGATAGAGACCCTGGCTATATAAGGGGGTCAAGACATCCTAAGAGTGAACCTATAACAAATCCAAACAAGGGTTCCAACAATCTCCCCCTATTTGTGTGAGGTCACTCAAAAAATAAAAACTGAAAAGAAATGAAATACAAAGAACATAAATATCTGAAGGGATGAAATAACATCAGCAAATATGTTATAGAAGTGCATTTTACATAATCAGTTAAATAATAGACAAAGAGTACTAACTATAATCTATCAGATGGAGAACCATATGAGCGTTTAGGGAAAATTATCTTCCTGTTTGGGTCTGGTACATTCATCTTAGATGTCATCAAGTCTTGTCCACCAAGAGATGTCTGAGTGCTGGTCTTGGGCACAATTGCTTCAGGATGCAATACCATATATTCAGCTGGATCAAAGACTTTCTTACTGACTTGAAGTTTATTCAGCTCTTTTTCTCTGTAGGAAGACATAGTAGAGAATTTAGATGGATCTTCTCCTTCTTCTACAGCTTTTTTGATCTGAGAGAGAATAATTAGTTCCTGAAGCCTGGCCATCCTAAAGTTTGGATCAAGTTCCTGATCAACAGGTGGCTGATCTTCTATAGGAGGCATCATTGTAACTGCTTTGAATTGAGTGGATTGAGCTTGAAACTTTGTTGAGTTGTGTTGATTATCACTTTGAGAATATATAGATCTTGGAGGAGAATCCTCACTACACTTTCTTTTATAAGATAAAACAGGTCTTCTTGACTGATAAGCAGCTGTCTTTTGTTCCTTGGGAGGAACTTGTTGTTAAGGAGGAGAGAAGGAGGGGTTTTGATAAATCACTTCTTTAACTTGTTCTGAGGAACTTTGACTTCTATGTTGCTGGCTGTCTCCTTGGGAATGACTCCTAGAAGATCTATCTTGCCTTTGATATGATCTTGAGAAAGAGAAAGGCTGGGAAGATGCACTAGATGCTTGAGAAACAACACCTGAAGCACCAGCAATAGGAGGAGGAGGAGGAGGAGGACCTCTTCTGAATTTCTGAGGAGGAGGAGAATATCTCCTTCTTGTCTTCCTGGCTTTCTGCTCATTTTTGGATAACCACATCCAACTCTCTAGCCCAGGGTATGGAGTAATCCCTTCCAAGATGTAATAAGGGGTATCATTTGTATTTCCTAGCTTGGGAGCAGTCTGGGGAGCAACTTTCCTTTTCCTTGAAACTTTCTTTTTCTTAGAAATACCATCCTCTGAATCATAATCATCATCATTAGAAGAACCATGAGGATTGTCATACAACTCATAAATTTCCTTCACCTATTTGTTAGTACTCTTTTTGGCAGCCTTTTCTTTGGCTTCTTCCTGAATATCAATAGCAATGAAATCATCTAAAGAGGGAATAGTGCTGTAAGACTCACAGAGATTAACTAAACTTGTTTCTAGGGCTAAAGTCAGATTTTCTAAGGCCACTAGATCAAGTAGTTCATCAGTAATTAAGATGGCATCAAACTCATTCTTTTCTTCTTACAAAAGCATAGGCTCAACATTTAAAGGGGATGACATATCGGTACACAATTTAACTGATGGAATATCTGTATAAACTGGAGCTGACTGAATCTGCAGAAGTTGTTTTACAACAGAAGGACTCATGGGTATGGTATAACAGACCATGGCCCTGGAAGAGTTTATCTCATCTGAAAAAAAAACTAATCTAAACAGAGAGAATGAATGTAAAAGAATTTGTAAATTAATGGAGGGATTAATAAAACAGTAACCACTGGAAATCTAAGGAATTGACACATCAGTGTCTTCATCTGACATTAGCAAATCTGAATAAAGAACTATGTCTATACAAAATTTCTGAAGCACTTCTTCTTCCTGCACAGCTAGAGGAGACTGAGCCTGAATCTCTTCCAAGACTGAACCTGCAGCATCTTCATGCACTGCTGGAGGAGACTGTGCCTGAAGTTCTGTTGAGACTGAACCTGAAGCATCTTCATTGGACATCTCCCCCTGCCTGGTTTCAGTTAGAACTAGAACCAGGCCCCCAGATGAAGAAGGGGCGGTGGAAGCAGAAATAGTGGCAGAAAGAGAGGAAATAAGGAGAGAAAGAGGTGAAATAGCCTCTGCTATAAAGGATTTTAGAGTAGAAGTGAGGAGTTCAAAAAGATGAGAGATGGAGTAGGTTTTATCAATTTTAAGAAATTCAGGTGGAGTCTGAGTCGAGAAAAAATTTTGCGAGAAGGAGGTGTGAAATCAGTTATGATCTCATCCTTAATAGGGGAGTTTCTGGAAGAATTAATAGGGGAAATATGTGGTGAGGTTTCAGTATTGAGGGGTGAATCGGGTTGGTGAGAAGGAGATGAGAGAGATGAGAGGAGGTAAAAATTTGGAAGGGACAAGGTGTGAAGGTTTTGAGGTTCAGCTGTGTGAATGGAAGATGATGGCTGAATAGGAGTGGAGATTGTTTGGACAACATTGGGGGGAGAGAAGGAACACTGGGAGTAATTGGAGGAGGAGGAGGAAGAGAAGTAACTTCTTCATTAGGTTGGGAAGTGGATGTGACAGCCCTTGTGTCCTCAGATATAAGGGAGGAGGTTCCAGCCCTGGAGGGCTTTTGAATCATCCTCTCCCACGTCCCGAACAGAGAGGAATCCAACCTCTTGCTAGCATTAATAGCTATGGTTGGAGAAACTAATAGCTCTGGAGCTGTTTTCTGAAGGAAGATTCCAAGAACCCTTCCTAAGTAGACATCCTTCTTGTTGTTCTTCCTCTTCAACAAATCAAGGAACAAGCTGGCCCAATCAATGGCCTTTTTATTTACCAGAGCAGACATGATGGCAAACTATTGCCTGTTGATGTTGTCATGGGCCGAAGTCTTGCCCAGCAGAACCTTTCCCACGATATCCGCAAGGAACTTAAAACCTACAAATAAATTTTTCTTTAATAACTTAGATGGGATGCCCTCGGCATCACCCATCTCCAATAGCATCCTGCTATATTCTGAACTATCTTGTTCCAGGTCATCTGATCTATTCTTTAACTCAAAAATCAATATAAGAGTTGTAGGGTTTAGAGTAACCTGCTGTCCAGAGATGAAACCGATCATTGAAGAGTCATTTGTAGAGGAAGTGTAAACCCATTCTTTAATTTCAGCAACAAATAGTTTTATCCTTGTATTCCTGAATTTCTTCAATCCCTGATCATCGCATAACTGTAACATTTCCTGAAAATGGGATCACAATGACAGAACAAGTCAAAGTCGACGTCGAATCCTGTGTCGAATTTCATCACTGCGAGAACTGTTGCAGAAATCGCCATGGAAAACCTATAGACTCAAGAGAGAAAGAGAGATCAAGAGCAAAGAGAAAGAGAAAGCGAGGGACAGAGATCAACAAGAAACCTACATATAGGGTTTCTTTTTGGAATATGAAGAGACGATCTCTATCCAATGATAAAACAAGAAACATCGATTTTAGGTCAAAGATTTAATTTATAAACAAATAATATCTTTGGTCTCTGATCTCGGAAAAAAAAATCAATAGTCGAGCTTAGGTCGACGATTGATTTACTGAAGCAAAGTCATCGATCTCTGGTCGACGATTTTTGTCTTCACACAGAGCTGTCGTCAATCTCAGGTCAACGATTTGGCTCAAGATGAGTTCGAAGATCGTCAATCTCTGTTCGACGATCGTTGACCACATCTTCACAGAGAGAAAAGTCACAGTTAATCCATGCCATTTATCATTCCAATGATTCAAAAAGAATAGATGTTTTTGCACATCCAGAGGCTTGATAAAAATATCTCCTCTTTGAAAATTAGTGGAGATAAACTTGAGGTTAATCTTGTTTTTATCAACACAATCTCTTAGAAAATGATGCCTTATTTCTATATGCTTGGTCCTAGAATTCATAACTGGATTTTGTGCATTAGATATGGGACTGGTACTGTCACAAAATATGGTGGAACTTTTGAGAGAGTACCTATAATCTAGTTGCTGATTTTGAATCCACAAGATCTGTGAACAGCAACTTCCAGCTGCTATATATTCAACTTCTACAGTTTATGTAGACACAGATGATTGTTTCTTGCAAAACCAGGATACTAATCTAAAACCCAGGAATTGACAAGTTCCTGAAGTGCTTTTTTTGTCAACTCTGCATCCCGTATAGTCAGCATCAGAATATCCAGTTAATTCAAATTCTGACTCTGTGGGATACCAAAGTCCTAGATTAGGAACAGCCCTTTTAATATCTTAAAATTCTCTTGAGAAGAATTAAATGAGATTCTTTAGGGTTGACTTGAAATCTAGCACCAAGATATGTTGCAAACATTATATCATGTCTACTTGCAGTAAGATATAGTAGGGACCAACAATGGCCAAAAAAATATTTCTGATCAACAGGTTTACCCTTTTCATCAGAATCAATTACTACATTAGAAGCCATGGGTGTCTTCATTGCTGAGGCATCAGCCATCCCAAACCTTTTTACTATTCCTTATCATATTTCGACTGGGATATGAAGATTCTATTAGGAGCTTGCTTTACTTTAAGACCAAGAAAGTAAGAAAGTTCACCCATGCTACTCATTTCAAACTTTGGGTGCATAAGGTCAGAAAACCTTTTGCAAAGTTTAGAATCAATAGAACCAAATATAATATCATCAACATATACTTGAACTAACAAAATCCTATCATGATGATGTCTAACAAACAAAGTCCTATCTACAGTGCCTCTAGAAAATTTATGCTCTAAAAGAAAGCTAGCTAGGGTTTCATACCAAGCTCTTGGAGCTTGCTTTAGACCATAGAGAGCCTTATGCAATTTGAAAACATAAGAGGGGTGAGTTGAAGAGATAAAACCTGATGGCTGTTGCACATATACTTCTTCCTTAAGTTCCCCATTGAGAAAAGCACTTTTGACATCCATTTGATATACCTTGAATTTCTTGTGAGTAGCATAAGCCAAGAAAATTCCTATAGCTTTCAAGTCTTGCAACAGGTGCAAAGGTCTAATCATAGTCAAAACCTTCTTCTTGCTTGTAGCCTTGTGCCACTAGTCTTGCTTTGTTTCTGACAACTATACCTTGAGCATCCAATTTGTTTCTGAAGACCCATTTAGTTCCAATAACTAGCTGTCCTTTGGGTCTGGGAACCAAGTTCAAAACTGTGCATCTTTCAAACTGATTTAGCTCCTCTTGCATTGCTATAATCCAGTGTGGATCTTGCTCAGCATCTTTAATTGATGAGGGCTCACTTTGAGATAAGAAGCAGGCATGCATCACATCCTCATTGAGTTGGTGCCTTTTTTGCACACCCACTAACATGTATCCTATCACTTGAGATATGGGATGATCTCTAAGTTTAACATAGTACGGAGGTGGAGTTTGTTCAACAACAGCAGCATCATGAACTAATTCCTCTTGTGGAATTTAATTTGCTGTTGGAGAAGTATCAGTAATTTCCAAAGATTCTTCTTCACTATCTTCATCAATCTGTGAAGAGGGATGAGATGTCACTTTTTGGGTGAGATTTAAGTCATCCAATTTCTCACATAGATTGGGTACCTGCAAATAATCACTGGTAGAAGCTTCCTTCTCCTTATAAAACATATTAGCTTCATCAAAAGTAACATGAACAGATTCTTCAATTTTCAAGGATGATTTATTGAAAACCCTATATGCCTTGCTAACTTGGGAATATCCTAGAAAGATTCTCATTGTAGCTTTGGCTTCAAACTTTCTAAGATAATCTTTGTTGTTGTTGTGAATAAAACAGATACAACCAAAAATTCTAAAGTAATCTATTTTAGGTTTCTTCCCTTTGAGTAATTCATAGGGAGTCTTACCCTTAAGTTTGTGTATCAAACTTCTATTTAGGACATAATTTGTTGTGCTTACAGTTTCTGCCCAATAGGATAGAGGCATGTGAGCATCAGCAAGCAGTGTGCCTGCAGCTTCAATGAGTGTTCTATTTTTCCTTTCAACTATCCCATTCTGTTGAGGAGTTCTGGGAGCAGAGAAGCAGTGTCTGATACCTTCCTTCTCACATAATTCTTCCATAAGAAGAGATTCAAACTCAGTGCCATGATCACTTCTGATCAATGAAACTTGAGTAGAGTACTCAATCTTTATGCATTTTAGAAAGTCTGTAAGAACTTTGAAATTATCAGACTTGTTTCTCAAGAAGAAAACCCAAGTGAACCTAGAGAAGTCATCTACAATAACTAAAGTATAGAACTTCCCTCCCAGGATTTGTACAACAATTGGTCAAAAAAGGTCTAATTGAAGCAGATACAAGATCCTAGGTGAATCACTCTTATTAAATAATTTAAAGCTATTTTTAGTTTGTTTGCCTACCTGACAAGTCGTGCAAAGGCTTTCCTTCTTTTAGGGGTAAGTTGGCAATCCTCTAACAAGGTTATCCCTAGATAACCTAGCAATGTTTCTAAGATTTACATGTCCTAGCCTTTTATGCCACAATGTATTATTATTGCTAACTTGATTAAACAAATAGATTTCTGAACAAGCAGAATTAAAATAACCTAAATAGACATTTTCTAACCTAATACCTTATAACATAATGCATTTATTTAAAGAAATGTTGCATTTTGTTCCAGTAAAACATACCTCATAACCTGTATCACATAGCTTACCTATGGATATCAAGTTATGTTTCAGGCCACTTACATATGCCACTTTCCTTAACGTGACAGCTCTAAGTGAGAATTCTCCATAGCCTTCTGTCCAACCAAAGCTTGAGTCTCCAAATATAACCTTTGGACCTAGCTTTGCCTTATAGTTATTTAGGTTGGCCTTGCTTCCTGTCATGTGCTTTGAGCACCCACTGTCCAGATACCATTTATCCTGTATGGTAGGATAGATCTTCACCTGCAAAATAGCATCTTATATATTCTGGACCAGGGTAACCTTAGGTCCTGGCTTCTTTTCATACTTAAAACTTGAAATATAAGAGTATTCAGGTTGACTTTTATAACCTAAGGGATGAAATCTCCTAGGTGGGATTATCCAGTTAGTTAAGGGATGAAAAGTTTTAGAGTTAGAGTTCTTATTAAAGTTTATGTTGAAATTATAGTTTTGAAGATAATGATTTGGGTTCGACGATTTAGGTTGAGATCGTCGATTTGCATTCTACAACCAGCATTGATATCGTCGATCTCGGTTCTCAGAGTAATAGTAGTTATTATCTGGGTTCCATGATCGTCGATCTCTGTTCGACGATACATAATGATATTGTCGATCCTCATTTGCAGAGAGTTTAGGCTCAAACTCTGGGTTCTGCGATCGTCGATCGTCGTTTGATGCATAATCCTGAGATCGTCGATCTTGGTTCGACGATTTTTGTTGAGACATAGTTTTTTGTTTTTTTTGTTTTCCTCAACTTCTTTAAAAACTTTATTAACCTTTTTTATTTGTTCTGTATTTTTCTTACCTTTCTCTGAAATAAACTTTATAGGTTCTGAGAGATGGTTTTTTTGAATAACTGGAGGTTCACTAGATGATGCACCTAATCCTAACTTACTTTTGTTAAGTCTAGCATTAAGTGTGCTGGTAATTTCTACTAGTTGTTTGCCTCTTCCATTTAGTGATTCATCTAGCTGTTTTGTTTTACTTAATTCCTTTTTCAGAAAAATGATTTGTTCACTATACATGTCTATTTCATTTTTCAATTTGTTGTTTTCTGATACTAAACTATCATAGTTAAATTGTCTATCTCTGAGAAGTTTGATTTCCTTCTCAAATCTAATCAGATCACTACACATAGATTAAAACTTTGATTTAAAATCTTCAGAGGTAAAGTCAAAGTCTTCCAATACCATATCACAATCTGAACATTCTCCAGATTCTTCTTCTTCTGAGGCATATCCTGAAGCATTGATGGCCATTAAGCAAATTTCTTTGGCCTTTGCTTCTTCTTCATCCTCACTGGAACTAGAGGAAGATGATTCTTCAGTGTCACTCCATATTTCTGCAACAAACCCTTTCTCCTTCTTTTTGTGTTTGTAGGAGGATGGTTTGCTTGATTTCTTCTTGGAGTCTTTCTCCTTTCTCCTTTCCTTGTGCTTATTTTCTGGACATTCTGGAAGAATGTGTCTAGCTTTCCTGCAACCAAAATAGATAATCTCTTTAGAGGGGGTTTTATCATACCTTGATTTATCATCACTCCTTGATGATTTCCTTCTGAATTTTTTTCTCCCCATCTTGAAGAATCTCTTTGCAAAGAGACTCATCAACTCTTCATTTGATGGAGAGGTTTCTGATTCTTTTGAAGCTTTGAAAGCTATATTCTGTTCCTTTCTTGTTGGTATAGCAATCTTTTGTTGCTAAGCTTCTCTTGTCTTTAGCAACTATTCATAGGATTTCAGCTTTCCTAAGACTAATTCAGTAGTCATCTCATGCGTGCTTTTGGTCTCTCTAATAGGCCATATTCTAGAGTCCCATGAGCTGGGGAAGCAAGTGAGAATCTTGTCATTTATTTTTGTGACTGAGATGTCCTTGTCAAGGGTTTTCAGTTCATTAAAAATGATACTGAGTCTGTTGTGCATCTCAAAAACTTCCTCAGTTTCTTCCTTTTTAAAGTTCTCATACTGGGAGATTAGATGAGCTCTCCTGTCCTTCCTTTCATCTGCTGATCCTGCAACCATCTGGTTTAAGGAGTCCTAGATGGCCTTAGCTGATTCACATTCAGCTACTTTCTAAAATATGTCATCAGACATTGTTTGTGCCAGTATATTCATGGCTTTTTGATATGTAGTTTTTAGTCATAATATTTAGGTTATTTTTGCATAAATTCCCTAGGTTTAGTTTTGTATTTTATGAATTTTATGTTGTTATGATGTTATGTTATATCTTAATGTTTTAATTTTAATATTTTAATGTTTTTGATATTGTGTTTTAAAATCTTGTTTTAACTTTGTTATTCTATGTTGATTTGTAACATAACTAATCCATGATTTTATTTATTTATTTTGTAAGTACATGACGGCCGACCCCTCCCTTTGGTGCAGCCCACTTGCATTTGATACAGCCCATGCAGTCCATAACATCAAATCCCACTCCTTGTAGCAACCCATTGAAGCCAAAGAATCCCCCTCATGTCAAACCCGACCACATGCATGCAATTCTTCATGCATGTGGCCGACCTCCTCTCTCTCTCTCCTCCTTTATTATTTTTACCTTTCTATTTCACATTCACCCTTCTTTCCCTCTCTCTCATGCTCATTTAAGACTCATCCATCCCACCTCTCTTATGTTTAATTTTCTTTTCATTTTCCTAAAATAAAATGAATGAATCTAGCCTTATCTCTCCCCCTCATTTATGTAATTAACGCATCGCTTCAATCATGTATGGATAGCCACCCCATTGTGCCACTTCATCTCCATCTCAATCTAGAACTTTCCCCTCCTCTATAAAAGGAGCCTTGACCTCATGCATTTGGAAGTAAGATTTTGTAGAGAGCAAGTGAGAGTTCTTTTCTTACTTTCTTGTTTTATTTCTTTTCTTTGTTGTAATGTCCTTTTGTTTAGTCGTGTAATCTTGTCTTTTTATTATTATTATTGTGTACCCCTTCTTTTATCATCAATAAAAATGAATTTGCTTTTTCTTATTGTTGTTATTTCCTTCTCAATCATGCTTTGCTAGTTCTTTTTGTGCCCGCTCGCGATAATCATTGTGATGGGATAACGTATCTTTTATTTTATGGTTTACATTCATATTTTTATTTTCGATCCAACCTTGATTTATTTCTTATCGACTCCGTATTTCTAGTATACGATAGTAGATTCCGATCTCATATTCGAGTTAGCCGAGAGGATCGTGAATGAGAAAGGTCACTCAAGGAAGGAAGGAGTTGCACGTAACCCTAAAGATAGGATGACATAAATCCTCCGGATTGGAGTCAAATCCAATAGTACGGGTCACTTCGGTAATGTGACTTTAGGCCATTTTGACTTGTAAAGAGATTTCGGTCAAAATGTCTATAAGTTAGGGGATTTAATGCTCTAGCGAGATTAATTCCTAATATCGGATCCATCACGGTCTTAATAAAATTACAAATGTTAAACTAATTTATTCTGTTATTTTATTTCAAAGTGAATCGTCGATCGATCACCCTTTTGCAATAGTTTATTTCCCTTTTAATTAAGTTTAATTTATTTTATTTTTAAAACCCATCAATCATTCGGTAGGATAATAGAGTCGTTGTGAGTAATAGTACTTGCCTGCCCCGAGTTTTTATACGACCTCGATATATTTTTATCACTATACTATAAAATGATAGGTACACTTGCCTATTCGGATTGTAGTCTATGAGATTATTTTTATCCATCAAGTTTTTGGTGCCGTTGCCGGGGACATTTTTGGCAATATTACGAAAGCACCGAGTTTATTACTTCTACTAAAATTCAAAAAAAAATCTCTTTCTTTTTGGTAACAGTTTTTTTTATTGAATCATCATCTTTTTGCGCTTTTTGCGGGTTGCTCGACCATTTTAATTTTGCATGTCCTTCGGGAACCCCTCCCTCTTTTGATTTCAATTTTTCTGGAGCTGGTCAAAGTGGACAATTTGACTCTTACTCCAATTTTTATCCTACTTGGGAGATGGGGAACCCGTCTTATTTTTCTTATGATTTTGCCCTGCAAAGCGCCACATCTCTAAATTTTAATTCAGTCGATAATGGGTATTTCTAATTGCAAACTTCTCTTGATAATATTAATTCGCATTTCAAAACCATTCTCAATTATTTTTCTCATGAGGCCACTTCGTTTTCTTCGTCTTCTTCTCTGTCTCCTCCAAATTCATCGTATAATGAGTCATCGGATATCCCGACTTGTCTTTTTCCTTTCGTGGAGGATAACTATTCAGATATTCCGGATTGTTTCCTTCCTCCTATGGATGACACCCCTATGGATATTTTGGCGTACTTCTTACCTTTTGAGGATGATGCGATGTCTCATCATGCTCTTCCTTTTTCTAAAAACGTTTGTGATTCCATTTCGCTTAAAAATATAACTGTTAAAATTTTTTCTAGTTTTAGCTAGTCTTTTTCTTCTTCTTCTTTTATTTTAGATAACTCTTCTTTAGTCCTCTCTACCCCTTCTTCTCCCGAAATTTCACAAGTCTCTCCTTCTCCTTGTTAAATTTCCGTTGATTAAATTTCTTTTTCTACTTCTTTTAATCCTCTTTCTATTTCTTCTTCTTTTTTTTCTTCTTCTTTTGACGACCCCTTTTTTCCCATTTTACATACGGCGGAGTTCTTCTATAACTCCGTCCGTTCATTTTCGGGCATCATTCCCTTGAAGATTCCACCGCATGTCGGTGCGATTCTTCAATTTTTCCTTTTTTGATTTACTCCCCTAAGCGCATACTTAGGGAGTTACCTCGTCATTTCAGTTTTTATTTTCCATTTAGCTAACCAACAACGTCTGGCTCAGACGACGTTAAATAAAGAGAGCTCTTGGGAGGCACCCCTTACTTATCACTTTTTTTTGTTTTTTCTTTTTGTTTGCTTATTTTGTTTTGCAGTAATAAAACCTCCGGCGGTTTGTTTTGGCTCCATCATTTTTTTTCTCTTCCTTAGGCCTGAGCCGGTGTCCAGCTTAAGCATGGGGGAGCGAAATCAGCATTCGGCCTCACGACTCCGGGGAAGTCATGTTTTTTTTAAGTATTTACTTTATTGCACCCCCCCCCTTCATTTTTTTCTTTTCATTCTCTTTCCTCATACTTACTATTCAACATTGGGGTCAATGTTGAACTTTAAGCATGGGGGAGTGTTTTCCCTCTCGGCTAATTGAAAATTTCTTAAAAAAATTTATTATTATAGTACTATCTTTTTTACTTTAGCTTTATCAAAAAAAAACTAGAAAATGCAAAACCCAAAAAAATTAGAAAAATCAAAAATTCCAAAAAAAAGATCATATTTCCAAACCCCAAAAAAATGAAAAATGTCAGAAAAATAAAAAAAATATAATAAACCTCATGCTTAGCTTTTTGTTATTTTCAGGAATTTAGTTTGAGTTTGTTTATAAGCATTTTTTTTATTTTCTAATCTTTTATTTCATCATATTTAGTTAAATCTTATATTTAGTGATTTAGTTTTGAGGATAATCTTATGATTTTAATTTGCTTAGAGTAATTTATTTAGCACTTTTTCTCTTTTATTTTATTTAGTTTCAATTTTGTAGTAATTTTGCTTAATAATTTTGGATTCTAATTATTTTTACTACATGCTTTTTGATTCTTAGGAAATCTCAATCTACTAGTAGTTGTTCTATAGTATTTTAGTTTATTTTCTAAAATCTTGTTTAACCCCTTATCCTTACCCAATTCTCTTTTTCTTTCTTATTTGTTAGATCATATGTCATGGGAATAAGGAGATGTTAATTCCTTATTCTCTGGTACACATACCCTAATGAAGTGAGGAATTAAAAGTTCATATATGTCATGGGAAGTGATAGGATGTTAGTCTATCATTTTCTGGTATTACATATATATTTTATTTTAAAAAAAAAATTGTGTGGGGTGTGAAGAAAAAAATAATGATGCTCACCTACAATCAAAGACCTCTTCATGCTGATTTCCGCCCTAAACCCCTTAGCCAATATTATTGTCTTAGTTTTTAAATTAAAATATTGGGAGAGCATAAGTAGTAGGTTGCAATTTTTCCTTAAGTTTTTTTTTAAGTTATGGTTTTTATAAATTCAATCCAACCTTGTTTGCAATTTACTCAATTTTGAGTGCTAGTTAATTTATTAGAGAATTTTTGGCTAAATATTTCTCTCTTTTCACTTTAATTTCATAATTTAGTACTTAATTCGTAAATCCCTAAATTTTATTTTTGGCTAGATTTTGGTGTAAATAAATTTTTAAGTTTAATTGAAAATTTTATAATTGTCTTATAAATATTTCTCATACTTTTGCTCTGGAATAGCAAAAGCATAAGCATGGGGGGTTTTGATAAGTAGTTTTTAGTCATAATATTTAGTTTATTTTAGCATAAATTCCCTAGGTTTAGTTTTGATTTTTTTGAATTTTATGTTGTTATGATGATATGTTATATCTTAATGTTTTAATTTTAATGTTTTAATATTTTTGATATTGTGTTTTAAAATCTTTTTTTAACTTTGTTATTCTATGTTGATTTATAACATAACTAATTCATGATTTTATTTATTTATTTTGTAGGTACATGATGGTCGGCTCCTCCCTTTGGTGCAGCCCACTTGCATTTGATGCAGCCCATGCAGCCCACAACATCAAATCCCACTCCATGTAGCAGCCCATTGAAGCCCAAGAAGCCCCGTTCATGTCAAACCCGACCACATGCATGCAATTCTTCATGCATATGGCCGGCTCCCCCTCTCTCTCTCCTCCTTTATTTTTTTTCCTTTTTATTTCACATTCACCCCTTCTTTCCCTCTCTCTCATGCTCATTTAAGACTCATCCATCCCCCTCTCTTATGTTTAATTTTCTTTTCATTTTCCTAAAATAAAATGCATGAATTTAGCCTTCTCTCTCCCCCTCATTTATGTCATTCATGCATCTCTTCAATCATGTATGGATATCCACCCCCTTGTGACCCTTCATCTCCATCCCCATCTAGAACCTTCCCCCTCCTCTATAAAAGGAGGCTTGACCTCATGCATTTGGAAGTTAGATTTTGTAGAGAGCAAGTGAGAGTTCTTTTCTTACTTTCTTTTTTTTAGTTCTTTTCTTTATTGTAATTTCCTTTTGTTTAGTAGTATAATCTTGTCTTTTTATTATTTTTATTGTGTACCCCTTCTTTTATCATCAATAAAAATGAATTTGCTTTTTCTTATTATTATTATTATTTCCTTCTCAATAATGCTTAGCAAATTCTTTTTGTGTTCGCTTGCGATAATCTTTACGATGAGATAACATATATTTTATTTTATGGTTTACATTCGTATTTTTATTTTCGATACAACCTTGATTTATTTCTTATCGACTCCGTATTTTTAGTATATGATAGTAGATTCCGATCTCATATTCGAGTTAGCCGAGAGGCTCGTGAATGTGAAAGATCACTCAAGGAAGGAAGGAGTTGCACGCAACCCTAGAGATAGGATGACGTAAATCCTCTGGATTGGAGTCAAATCCAATAGTACGGGTCACTTCGGTAATGCGACTTTAGGCCATTTTGACTTGTAAAGAGATTTCTTTCAAAATGTTTATATGTTAGGGGATTTAATGCTCTTGCGAGATTACTTCCTAATATCGAATCTGTCACGGTCTTAATAGAATTGCAAATGTTAAACTAATTTATTCTGTTATTTTATTTCAAAGTGAATCGTCGATCGAGCACCCTTTTACAATAGTTTATTTCTCTTTTAATTAAGTTTAGTTTATTTTATTTTCAAAACCCATCAATCGTTCGGTAGGATAATAGAGTCGTTGTGAGTAATAGTACTTGCCTGCCTCAATTTTGTATATGACCTTGATATATTTTTATCACTATACTATAAAATGATAGGTAAACTTGCCTATTCGGATTGTAGTCCATGACACGATTTTTACGCATCACTTTTGCATCAGCAATCTTTTCTTTCATTTATGCATCATTGTAGTCTTGAGGAGGTACTGCAGCCATATTTGTGGAAGTACTTGGAGTGGCCGCTGGTGGTGGAGGTACTCCTGTTAAGATAGAAGCATAAATGTCTTCATCAATTGAATTCATATAAAGTCTGATTCTTGCCTTCTAGATTCCAAACTTTTGCAAGTTGCAAACTAGAGGTCTGGTGCTTGCAAAGTCCTTGTACTGTGCCATGGTATAACAAAAAGAAATAGAGAAAAAAATATCTATCAGAGATCTTAGGTTCAGGTGTTAGCCTGTACAACCTTAAAACACACCCTCTGATACCAATTGAAAGAGAGGGATGGATAGGTTTTACTCTAGAGGGGGGTGAATAGAGTATTTAAAAAAAATAGATTTATTGTAGAATTAAAATACTGATAACTATAACTAGTGAAATAAAATATGCTAGACTACCACAGCATAACATAGCACACAAAGAAATCACACAGCAACCAGACGACATAAGAAAATTTATAGTGGTTCCCCAAATCTGGGTACATCAACTCTTCTACCACCTAGGTAGGAATCCACTTAGGTTTTTGATCAGGTGCCCTATCACCATAAGATCTGCTGTAGATAGATCTAGAGACCCTTTGAGCTTTTGATCAGGAGCTCAAAATCCAATAGGTTTTTGATCAGGTGCCCTAGCACCACAAGTGTTCACTTTTGAAGGGAGAGATAACCTTGTACCGATGGAGGTAAAAGAAACAAGAATGATTGGAAATCTTCTCTTTTTCAGGAAAATGAGAAGACTATGTGGATTAAAGTTGAGTGTCCAAGCTCCCCCTGAGATGGTATATATATTCAGGAAGAGGAAAACTTGGCCCTTGGTATAGGTCTTCAAAATATTGCAGAGCCTTTTGAGTCTTTGAAATGTCATAGATTTTTGGCTCTGTGTAAATCTTTGAGGACTGAAGAAGGAAGAAGACTGGAGAGAGTTGTGTTTGAAAAGGTTCTTCTTCTTCTTCTTTTCAGCAAAACATGTAAGATCCTTTGAGAGCAATATTCTTCTCTGACTATTGACTGATTACTACTGTCTTTTTCTTATAGTCTTTCAAAGATATATATTTTGTTAGAATGAAGAAAACCGGCATCAATTTAAATTCCCAATACAAAACATAATTGTCTGCAAGAATTGAGGAGTCCTAACGGCTAGATATTGCTGGCAATCATAAATGGATTACCATAACTGTCTTGATAAAATATTCTGTGAATACCATAATTAATGCTTCAAGAATACGGCTATCAGCCTTGAGAGAATCAACATTAATTATCAGAATATATCTGCCTTGAAAAACTTTATCATAATCAAAATAAATAACTTTGACCGTCCTGAAGAAATGATAACTGAAAGCAGTATATAATCGTAGAGCTCCGTTCAGAGATCATCGAACTGAGTTAAGAGATCGTCGACTAGAGAACGGCTATCAAAGAATTGAGATAACTACGGAAAAAAATGAAATCATCGTCCTGAGCTCGTAAATCATCGAGCTCAGTTCAGAGTAGAAAACTCTGAGATCGTCGATAGGAGATCGACGATCGTCGAGCTAAGTTCGACTATAGTCGAACTGATATAGATAGTCCACAACATTTATCTTAATTTAAGTCTGAGTCCACTACAATGCTGGTCTGCACAAAACCTGACCTAGAGGGGACCTAACTAAGATTTCGACAGAGACCTTGGCTATACAAGGGGGTCATGACATCCTAAGAGTGAACCTAGCAAATTCAAACAAGGGTTCCAACAGGTATCTAAATCGATCTCAGGAGCCCGAAGTACTTATTAAAAAAAGGATTTAAACTTGTGGCAACGGAGGTGGATGGATTTATTGGGGGAAAACACCTTCGACATACATTTTGGCGCAAGTTTTGGAGATATTGGAAATCTCTTGCGTGGATAAGCAGATCACGGATGATGCTTTTGATAGGTCAAATCCCCAATATGGTTTTGAAGACGGACTGTTGTGGAAGGATAGTCGTCTGTGCGCCCCAAGTGTGGAGAGTTAGCGGCAGGACTTGATGTACGAGGCTCATTATACCAAGTACTCAATTCACCCGAAGTGCACAAAATGTTTAGAGGTTTGAAGAAGTTGTTCTGATGGCCCTGACTGAAAAAGGATGATCTGGTGGAAAAGTTAGCCAAACTTTACATGGATAACATTGTTCGGTTATATGGTGCACCCCGTAGTATTGTAAGTGACTGAGATGAACGCTTTACGTCCAACGATACCAGGCTGGTGCATAAATTTTTGGAAACTAAGCTAAGCTCAAGTACGGTCTTCCATTCACATATGGATGTTCAGACAAAATGGGCCAGCAAACGATGGAGGATATACTTTACATGTGCGTCTTGGATTATTGAAGACATTGGAAAGATCACATGTATATAGTGTAGTTTGCGAATAACAATCGCTACCAGGCTAGTAAACAAATGGCGCTTGTCGAGACCTTGTATGGGAGAAAAAGGTCGCACGTCGTCGTCTTTGTTGGAGACGGGTGAGTCGATTTTGTACAAACGACAGACAGTGGAAGATGCCACTTCAATGGTACATACAGTTCAGGAATGGTTGTAGATCGATCACGACAGACAGGCAGAATATTTTAACGCCAAAGCATAGGAATGTGGAGTTCGCTATTCACGATTGAGCATAGTTGAAAATCAAGCCGTTGAATGGTGTCTCGCGAGCTCGACGCCTGAGGAGGCTGAGTCTGAGGTACCTTGGACCGTTTGAGCTCCTGGAGCAGAGTGGTGAAGCAGGGTATTGACTGAAGTTGTTAGTGAACTTGAGTGGGCTACATGATGTGTTCCACATATCGAGGTTACGGAAGGCGGTGCTAGAGCCTTCGCATGTGGTTGCGGTCAGTCAGGTGCCGTTTGATTGTGGGATGACGACGAAGGTCAAGCCCGTATGTATTGAAGACTTTAAAGTCACACAACGCCGCAATAAAAAGTTTTTGTATGTTTAAAGTCCGTTGAAATAATTGCAGTCATGAAGATCTTTCATGGGATCGAGAGCAGATTATGTTAGAGGAATACCTCGAGTTATTTCGTTTGCGTAAATCTTAGGTTGTATATCTTTACATAATTTTGTGGACAAAATTCTTTAAGGAGGTTAGATTTGTAATGCCCGAAAATTGGAAACGAGCCGATCGCGTCCTAAGGAATTTTTGGTGCCTTTATAGGGATACACGTCCTGGGACACGGGCGTGTCTATGGCCATGTCCTTCTATGTTGGTTGGGCTGTGTCCAGGAAAGGACCAGCAGGAAAATGGTTTGAACAGTAGTGACACGGGCGTGTCAAGGGTGACACGGGCGTGTCTTTAACCTTGTCACCACCCGTGTTCTTCTCGAGTTGAAACCTTGGTGTGTTGTCAAGAGTGCACGACCGGGTTATACGGGTGTGTACTAGTCGACACGGGCGTGTTCCATTTTACACGGGTGTGTCGTTACCCGTGTTCACCAAGGGACATGGCGATTGGCCTGGCAGTTATCTATGACATGCCCATAGGTCACGGGCGTGTCGGGACCTGACACGGGCGTGTCGGGACCTGACACGGGCGTGTCAGGTTGAGACACGTGCGTGTCTCGACCCATATCCTGCTCTAGATTGACGACTTCGTGTGCAAGCAGGGTACGCAGACAGGCACACGGCCGTGTTCAAATCCGTGTTCGGCTTATTTTAGTGACTCTTTGGCTGGATCCGGGCCGTTCATTTTCTTTAAATCAGATCTGACGGCTTAGTATTAATCCTCCTTCCTTAAGATCGAGAGTGGGGGTTAAACTCCTCATTTTCATTTGGCCTTTCTCTTTCTTATGTCTTAGAGAGAAGAGAAAGTAAGGAAGAAGGAGGAGGAGGATCCCAGCCGCCGGCGGAGCATCGGAGCACCGAATCGAAACTTGAGACCGGATCCGCGAACGGCATTCTCGTTACGAAGCTTTTCATCCGGCTAGTTTTCATGGAGCCAAAACAGACTTCAAGGGTAATGATTCTCAAGTTGGACATGTGAAGTCCTCTTCCTTCCTACATGGGAAACCCCCTCCCGCGAGTGTACGGTGAGTGTGCGGCATTCCTTGGGTTAGATATGTGAAGTCCCCCTTGTTTAGAGTCCGGAATCGAAGTACGGGCATAGGCATTGTGCGTGAAGCCTACTCGGACGTGTTTGTCTGGATCAGTGATGTTACATTGTGCATTGATTGTCGGAGAAGACTCTGTATTGTGTTGTTCTTTGATTTTTCTACACGGTAGATTGCAACAGGGAGCCTTGGGTGATTAACTCTAAGGTGCACCCGAAAAACTGGGCGGAAACGCACTCCTGCCAACTAGGTGGCCTGGGGCTAACCTTGTATAATTGAGATTGTATGTGTGAGGCCTGTCTCCAGGAGACATGTAGGGTCTTTCTTTTGAAAATGGTTAGCCCATAGGGTTCGGAATTATTAGTCCAGGGAGCCGAATAAGGAAAGGCAAAACCGACCCATGCCCTAGAGGTTTGTCCATGAGTACTACGGTATTCAGAGACGGTAGGGTGACTTGAGCAACGGGAAATGGTGGAGTTGTACCTGCGTTATGTGGACTATGACATGAGAGTAGCGAAAATTGGATCTCATCTGTAGCATAACGAGAGTCTCAGGCCAGGGGTCCTAAAGACTGAAATGCTCAAAGTAATCTGTCAAGTCAAGGACCTTTGAACGGAGGTGGTATCTGGGAAGACCGGTACACCGTCAATGTGCCCTAAGTGCGCGGGGTGGGCGGCTGTGTGATCCTCCACCTATGGTGAACTGTGTTAGGTTGTACTTTCACTAGGATTTTTGGATGGTAGTGAAGCCTCGGAATTGACCGGATTCACTAAGAATGTGCCTTGAGTGCACAGGGTGTTTGGCCGAGCGAGCCTACACCTATGGCAAAATATACTTATGCACTTAATTGTTTAGCTGGGTTAATGAAATGCAGGGAAGGAGCACCGTCGTCCCGAATAAGGGGCGGGGTCGTTATAATTTTGTCAGCTTTAACTGACCGTTGCTTTGTTTGCCACCGTACGATGGAATGTTGCTTGCAGGTGCGGCGGAACAAAGTACCAAATAGCGGGCTGAAGCCCAAGCTGCTGTGCTGGCCCTCGAAGGCCAAAGTGAAATGTTGTTTATTTCTGTCATGTGTGGCCGGCCTGCGAGCCAATGTCTGTAAAACACTATGTTGTTAAGTGAAAATTTATATAGCCATAAGGCCATGTACGTTTGTGTATTTTGGTATTTTATTCCTATCGTGGTTGGTGGACATTCATGATAAATGTTATGATATTGGGTTCTTTCAACTAATTAAAAACTTCTGCTAGTTGCTCTGTGTAGGACGTTTATGTTTGGGTGAATGGTTTCATTCTGTAACCCTTCGGTCTGTCTGTAGTATATGGCGTCGGGCCCCGGCCGAACCTACTGCTATATACCATACGACGGATAGGGGTATTACAATTTGTATGATAAATTTTATGTTCTATGTTTTGTTATGAATATAACTATTATTAGGTTATGTTATGTTTGTTAAGTTTAGTTTAGATTTAATAACTAAAGTTATGCTACTTATTTGTGTTATTTTGTGATATATAACTAATGTTATTTTATTCTATTTTCATGTAGGTTCAGGTCCAAGTGCAGCCCACTATGATGCTACCCGAGCCCCACTATGATGCTACCCGAGCCTCCATGCAAGCAAACCCGAGCCCATGATGGTGCATCCCTTCTCTATGGAGCTGCCCGGCCTATCCAAGAGCAGCCCAACATGTCAAACCTGAGATCAACATGCATGGTTTTCCCCCATAGTTCGATACACCTAGCAGCCCACATGATTGGGCGGCCACCTCATGCTCTCCACCACACTTAATTCCAAGCATGCACCTTCCCATTCATGCATTTTCCCCCTTATATGGTCGGCCTCCCCTCTCTCTCTCCCCTTTATTATTTTTTCCCCACTTTATTCCTCTTTCATCTCCCCCTCTCCATTTTATATTTTCTATTTTATTCCCCTTTAATACATACATTGAACCTTCTATTTTCTCTCTCCGTCATTTAATGGCATGCATGAACCCTCTCGACATGCATGGCCAACCACCCACCTTGTCCCTTCCTCTTAATTTCATTCTAGATTCTTCCTCTTCATCTATAAAAGGAACCCATGTCACATGCTTTGGAAGGTTGGATTGGAGAGAGAGCCAGAGAGTTCAAGTGCAATTTTCTTCTTTGCTTTGTAGATTTCTTTCTCATTATTATAATAGTTCTTTTTTTAGTGTAATCTTGACTTATTTACTATTGTGTACTCTTCTCTTTTTATAAATCAATGCAAATGAATTCTCTTCATCTATTGTGGTTTTCCTTTCAATCATGCGTAACTAATTTTTCTTTTAGCATTTCATCGTGAGGATCCATGAAGTGAGATGAGGGTTATTTTTATTTCTTAGTTTTAATTTTTTCTAAATTATTATCGGTCCTTCTTTGATTTTTTTCTCCTCGACTCCGTATTTCCGGTATACGGTAGTAGGCATTTGATCTCATTTCATAGAAGTCGAGAGACTCATTGATTTGAATGATCACTCAAAGAATGAAGGAGTTGAACGCAACCCTAGATATAGGATGACATAAATCCTCCGGATTGGAGTCAAATCCAATAGTACGGGCCACTTCGGTAATACAACTTTAGGCCATTTTGACTTGTAAAGAGATTTCGATCAAAACTTCTATAAGTTAGGGGATTTAATGCTCTAGCAAGATAACTTCCTAATATCGGATCCGTCACGGCCGAGTTTAATTTGCAAATTTAAATCTATATTTTTTATCCCTCTTGTCTCATTTCATGGTGAATCATTGATCAAATGCTAGTTTTTTTATCATAAATTTTCATCTTAATTATCCTTAGTTTTAATTTAAAAATTCTTAAAACCGAACAATCTTTCGGTAGGATAATAGTAGAAGCGTGAGTAGTAGTACTTGACAACCCCGAGTTTAAATACGACCTTGGTACTACAACTCGATAGGTACACTTGCCTTTTCGGGTTGATAACAATTTTCACACCAAGTTTTTGGCGCCGTTGCAGGGGACCTTCTTCGTCAATATTTTGAAAACGCTTTCGCTATTGCTTCTGAAAAAAATTTTTTAAAAAATATTTATTATAATAATTATAATCAACCCATTTCAACATTTTCTACCCCAGTTAAATTATCTCGAAGAAAATTCAAGCAAGGCTAGGGTGGGCTTGATTTTCGATCATTTGGTCTACTACCGTTGCGAACCCGTCACTGGGTAGCCTGCGGGAAGTTCGGGAGCCAATCCATTAAAAAAAATTCAAAAAAAGTTTCATTATCTTCTTTTTATCTTTCTTCAAGTTTCTATTTCCATTCTCCTTCGTTTTTTTAGTGCAAGACCCGCGCGAATTCGTCACTACTTGTTGATTTGTACCCAGAAATCGAATGCTCCTTTCAGAGACAATAGCGATTCGGGGCTTCCACTTCCCAAACAGCGGTTTAGGATTCCAATGGTGATTGTAATTTTAATTCTGAAATGGGAGATCCCAACCAAAGAATAGCTCAGCAAAGGACCATGTCCGATTATGCTCGACCCAACCTGGAGGGTACAGAAACCAGTATTGTTCAACCTACGATTGCGAACAATAATTTTGAGCTTAAGACTAGCATCATACAAATGGGGCAGCAATATGTACAGTTCGACAGATTACAAGATAAAGATCTGAACTTACATATTGCTAGTTTTCTCGAGTTTTGTGACACCTTTAAAATTAATGGTGTCTCTGAAGACGCTATTAGGCTAAGACTCTTCCCGTTCTCCTTAAGGACAAAAGCCAAATAGTGGTTGAGTTCTCTTCCAAGAGGATCAATTACTACTTGGAACATTTTAGTCGATAAATTTCTTGCTAGATATTTCCCTCCCGGTAAACTGCTAAATTAAGAAATGATATAACTTTCTATTCTTAAATTGCTTTTGAGACCCTCTATGATACTTGGGAGACGTTCAAAGAACATTTGAGAAGATGCCCTCATCATGCTCTGCCTGTATGGTTACATGTTCAGACATTTTATAATGGGCTAAATAAAGAGACTAAGCAGATGATAGATGTCGCTTCCGCTTGTTCTTTGGACCGCAAAACTCCGGAAGCCGCTCTTGAGCTTATAGAGGACATGGCGATGAACACTTATAAGTGGAATTCGTCGAGGACACTCCCAAATAAACTTGCAGGTGTCTATGAAGTGGACTCTATATCCCAACTAGAGCTGCAAGTGGGAGATGCTGAACAAGAAGATTTCGGAGATGACTGATGCCTCCACCCCTCAGGTACATGAAATTATAAATGCTACTGCTGCCGAGCAGGTGGATTATCTAGGGAACATATCCAGGCCTGCTCAAACCAATTCTGCGAATTTTTCTAATTTTTTTGCTCCTCCTGGTTTTAATGCTGCTACAAATTCTTATCACCCTGGATGGCGTAACCATCCTAATTTTTCTTGCAGTAATAATGCTAATGTCGTACGTCCACCACACGATTTTACACTACCACCACCTCAAAACCAAAATTTTCAAAACCCTCCATCTTTAGATGAAATACTTTCTAGATATATAAGCTCGAATGATGCTACCATTAGAAATCTAATAGGGTCGATGAAAAATCTAGAAAATTCGGTCGGCCAACTCGCTAAGGTTATCTCCGAGAGGACACCTGGCTCTCTTCCTTCAAATACTGAACCCAACCCAAGGGAGCACGCGAAAGTGATCACCCTTCGGAGCGGTAAAGTTATTCACGAGCCCACCACAAGGGAAGAGCCAGAGGTGATTTCCTCTCCTACTGCTGAAAAAATTATAATTACGGAAATGAATGATGAAATTCTTGAAAAAGAAAAAGAAAAAGTTGTTTTTGAAAAAGATAAATCTGTTTTTGAAATGATACTGTTAAAAATGATGCTCCAACAATTATAAAAGAATTTCCACCACCTCCTTATCCCGCTAGGCTTAGAAAGGAAAAACTAGATGATCAATATCAACGCTTTCTTGAAATGTTTAAACAAATTCATATTAATTTGCCGTTTCATGAAGCGATTAGCCAAATGCCTAAGTATGCAAAATATATTAAGGATTTGTTAACAAACAAAAAGAAATTGGAACATCTTTCTCACATAACGTTAAATGAAGAATGCTCGGCGGTCATTAAAAACTCTAATCTTCCTAAAAAAATAAACGATCCGGGTAGTTTTTCAATTCCTTGTGTTTTTGGTGACCTCTTTGTAAAACATGCGTTAGCGGACCTAGGTGCGAGCATCAACTTGATGCCATTCTCATTATTTAAAAAGTTAGGATTGGGCACTCTCTGCCCTATGCGCATGAGTATCCAATTAGCCGATCGATCAATTAAGTATCCATTAGGTGTTGTTGAGGACGTACTAGTGAAGGTCGACAAATTCATCTTCCCGGTGGATTTTGTCATTCTTGATATTGAAGAGGACGTCGATGTACCTCGTATCCTTGGTCGTCCCTTCCTAGCCACAGCTCGAGCGATCATTGATGTGAGTAATGAAAGCTTTTCTTCGTGTGGGAGATGATGAGGTCACGTTTTCTATTAATGAATCAATGAAGAATTCTTTAAAAAATGATGGCTCTTGCTTTTTTCTTGATGATTTAAATGATGACTCTTCTATTTATCTTTCCAACGTTTCTTCAAATGATTTTTCATCTTCTTTTTCTGGATCTTTTTCAAATTATTTCGAAGGCACGGTTATGTCCGTGCAAACCATTTTTTAAAATGAACCTGGTTTTAAACAAAAGAACCTTGAGAATTTTACTTCTAAAAAAGACAAAAATTTGAAAAACTATTTTGATAAACAACCCGACCTTGAAACGAAAATCTATCACGATAAGAACTTGCGCCACTCTAAAACGTTTAAACCTGGCGATCAAGTTCTTCTTTTTAATTCTCGCTTACGTATTTTTCCTTGCAAACTTAAATCTAGATGGTCTGGACCGTTTACCGTCAAACAGGTTTTTTCTGATGGAACTGTGTTACTCTCGCACCCGGATAAGGGTGACTTTAAAGTAAATGTGCATAGACTTGAGTTATATTTTTCTAATGAATTTGCTTCTCCTGAAAAGGAGAATCTTGTCTTGGAATCTTGAATATTTATTTTCATGTGGACTTTTATTTTATTTTATTTTGGACTTCTTAATTATTATGAAACTTTTATTATTATTCAGACTTTTTATTGTAAAATAGAGAACATTCTTGGGAGCCTGCCCAAGTATTTTCTACTTTATTTTTATTTTGCTCTTCCTCCTGGAGGCCCAACAATACAAATTTGTGATTGCCGCTCCAACGTTACTGATTTCAAGATGGATCAACTCAAACCTGTTGATGATCAAGTACATTAAAAAGCTAGCATGGGGAGCGACACCCGCCTTCGCTCACAAACCCGGGGAAGTCCTGTTTTTTTTATTTATTTACTTTACTGCATTTTTTCTTTTCTTTCTCCTTCTCCTTCTCTTTCTCATTTTCTTTCATTGAGGGCAATGAAAAATCCAAGCATGGAGGAGGGTTTAGTTGATTTCTTTCTTTCTTTCAAAAAAAAATATTAGTATAGTTATATTAAGCCTTTTAGGAGTATTGTTTTTATTTTACTATATAAAAAATAAAAAAAATAGAAAATAAAAACCCAAAAAAATCAAAAAATCAAATAAAATGCTAAAATCTATTTGAAAATCAAAATCAAAAATTATTTTCTATCTTTATTTTTATGTTTCTTCTAGTGATGTGTAGGCCCGTGCAGTTTTGTAGTTCTATGTAGATTTCTTTGAAACAGTTTTCTAAATTTATCATTTTAACATAGCTTAATTTTACTAATTTTTTGTTCTTAAATATAGGAATCTGTCTTTTACGTTGTAAGTTAGCAATTTGTTGTTTTTTCTTTTTATTCGGTTAGTTTCTTGCGAATGGTTGCTAGGTAATGTTATCTATTTTTCATTTATGTGGTAATACTTTCTTGGTGTCTAGAACTTATCCCTAGCTACTCTCGAAACATTTGCGTCGTTTTTACGTACTTTAGAAATGATTTAGGATACCATTTGACTCGTTTGAGCCTTTTTGCCCTCGAAACAATTTCACCGTTGCAAAAACAATTTTGTGCCTTTTTCCATGTTTCTTTGTTTTTAGCTCCACCTTTCATTTTATTATTTCAGCAAAGCCAAAATGCCCTTCCTAATTCCACACTAGACTATGAGCTTAAAATATTATTGTGTTGGGTTATCTTTTAAAATGAAAAGGAAAATTATTAGTTTGCATTTGGAGCCCTCTTTTATGAATGAAAAAAAAAGTTATTATCAAAATGTAATCAAAAAAAAGAAAACAAAAAAGAGAGAAAAAGTTTATTTATGGCCAAAATTTGAAAAGAAAAAAATTTCATGGCCTTGTTTTGTAGTTTGAATTGTAGAAATGACATACTTGTCATTTCTCATTTTTATGTTTATTTAGAGCTCACCCTTGGTTTAGTGTGTTTTAACCATCGTGTTTATCCTTGATTTTCAATTCCTAATTATTTACCTAAGCCAAGTCTTAACGCATATTTTAAGTCCTTTTGATTTTTAGACGTAAATTCGCATAGTGGAGAGTGTGAATGGACAAGCCTATGGCCACCATCATTGATGGATTTCTTTGGAGGTTATCTTGAGGTGATTTAGGGTTAATTGTTATTCTAGAAACCTAGTAGTTTGTCAATGCGCCGTTTATTTAGAATTTCTACTCTTGTCGTTCTTATTTTAATTTATTTTGGATGCCTTGTTTTAGGGATTTAGAAATATGTAATTCTTCCTTATATTCTAATGAAATTTTTAGGTTTCTATTATTCAAGTTTTCTATTGTGCACTTCTCACCCCACTAGTTGTTAACATAGAAATTAGGATAGTTTAATTTTTCATGTTTTGTTTTTCTTAATTATGAAATCTAAATTGCTTACTTTTATTTCCATCCCCTAGTTTTCGTTTTCATTTGCTTGAGAGCAAGCAAATACTCTAGCATGGGGGATTTGATGACTAGTTTTATTCATCCCTTTTGGTGGTAATTTAGTATTCATAATTCTTAGGTTTTATAATAGTTTGTATGTATTATTATGCTTGTTATGTTTTTATTTCATGTTTTAATGTTTTTTATAATATATTAACTCCTCGTTTAAATATGTGTTTTATGCATTTGTATGTTTAATTTTATGTTCTATGTTTTGTTATGAATATAACTATTATTAGGTTATGTTATGTTTGTTAAGTTTAGTTTAGATTTAATAACTAAAGTTATGCTTCTTATTTGTGTTATTATGTGATATATAACTAATGTTATTTTATTCTATTTTCATGTAGGTTCAGGTCCAAGTGCAGCCCACTATGATGCTACCCGAGCCCCACTATGATGCTACCCGAGCCTCCATGCAAGCAAACTCGAGCCCATGATGGTGCATCCCTTCTCCATGGAGCAGCCCGGCCCCTCCAAGAGCAGCCCACCATGTCAAACCCGAGCCCAACATGCATGGTTTTCCTCCATAGTTTGGCCCACCTAGCAACCCACATGATTGGTCGGCCACCTTATGCTCTCCAACTCACTTAATTCCATGCATGCACCTTCCCATTCATGCATTTTTCCCCTTACATGGCCGATCTCCCCTCTCTCTCTCCCCTTTTTTATTTTCTCCTCACTTTATTCCTCATTCATCTCCCCCTCTCCATTTTATATTCTCTATTTTATTCCCCTTTAATACAATACATTGAACCTTCAATTTTCTCTCTCCCTCATTTAATGGCATGCATGAACCCTCTCCACATACATGGTAGGCCACCCTTCTTGTCCCCTCCTCTTCATTTCATTCTAGATTCTTCCTCTTCATCTATAAAAGGAACCCATGTCACATTTTTTGGAAGGTTGGATTGGAGAGAGAGCAAGAGAGTTCATGTGCAATTTTCTTCTTTGCTAAGTAGATTTCTTTCTCATTATTGTAATAGTTCTTTTTTTGTGTAATCTTGACTTATTTACTATTGTGTACTCTTCTCTTTTTATAAATCAATGCAAATGAAGTCTCTTCATCTATTGTGGTTTTCCTTTCAATCATGCGTAACTAATTTTTCTTTTAGCATTTCATCGTGAGGATCCATGAAGTGAGATGAGGGTTATTTTTATTTCTTAGTTTTATTTTTTTCTAAATTATTATCGGTCCTTCTTTATTTTTTTCTCGTCGACTCCGTATTTCCGGTATACGGTAGTAGGCATTTGATCTCATTTCATAGAAGTCGAGAGACTCATTGATTTGAAAGATCACTCAAAGAATGAAGGAGTTGAATGCAACCCTAGATATAGGATGACATAAATCCTCCAGATTGAAGTCAAATCCAATAGTACGGGCCACTTCAGTAATGCAACTTTAGGCCATTTTGACTTGTAAAGAGATTTCGATCAAAACTTCTATAAGTTAGGCGATTTAATGCTCTAGCGAGATTACTTCCTAATATCGGATCCGTCACGGCCGAGTTTAATTTGCAAATTTAAATCTATATTTTTTTTATCCCTCTCGTCTCATTTCATAGTGAATCATTGATCGAATGCTAGTTTTTTTATCATAAGTTTTTGTCTTAATTATCCTTAGTTTTAATTTAAAAATTCTTAAAACCACACAATCTTTTGGTAGGACAATAGTAGAAGCGTGAGTAGCAGTACTTGACAGCCCCTCGTTTAAATATGACTTTGGTACTACAATTCGATAGGTACACTTGCCTTTTCGGGTTGATAGCAATCCTCATACCAATTTGGCTTTGGAATAGCCTTGGAAGGGGCTTTCCTTTTCTAAGACATTTTCTTTCTACTGTTATTAGAATCTGAGTCATCAGAGTGATCATCATCAGAAGATCCTTGAGGATTATCATACAAAGCATCAATCTCAGCAATGAATTGATTTGGAACTAGCTTTCTAGCTAAAGGAGGGACAACTAGAGGAGGAACTGCTGGAGGTGGGATGATTTCAGCAGGGTCTTCTACAATTTCCAGATCCATGTCATTTGAAAAAATCTCATCCATGTCAGGCAATGGAGGGGTAGAGAAGACAAAGTTAGGAGGAGAAAAGGCCTTGGCCTTAGAAGATTCATCCTCAGCCACTTGAATAAGCTCACCCTCTGGAACTAAGATGAGTTCAGGCTTAGGAGCTTCAAAACTTTTTCTGTATCTGCTGCAAATTCTCCTAACTGATGGGAGCTGAGTAGCAAACAATATCTGTACACCCATGAAAGGATACAAAAAGAAGGCAATTGCTATACAAAAGATCAAAGGATCTTAGAACTAAATCTAGGTCTAAATCTGGAGCAATGAGGCAATCTCAATAAAGAATTTCCAACGAATTACTCTCAAATTCAGTATCCAAAAACTCAATAAGATCTGCATCAGTAAATTCAGTATCAATAAAGTCAGCTTCTGCTACAAGTTTTGTATCTATTTCTGTATCTACTGTAGCTACTGCTAGTGCTACTGCTGATGTATCTGCTACTGCTGCTGCTACTGCTGCTTGAGCAGCCTCTTCACTGAGTATCTCCCCATGCCTGGTTTCAGTGGCTACTAGAGCCAAGCTCCTGACAGAAGAGGATGGGATAGAGAAGGTAAAAAGCTGAGCAGCAAGGGTAGAGATAGACATAGCTAGAGGTGAAATAGTCTCTGTTATCAGCTATTTGAGAAGGGGTGTGAGGGATGCTAAGATAAGAGATATGGAGGGAGAAGATGAATCTAAGAATTCTGGAGGGGTTTGAGTAGAGATAGATTGATTGATTATTGAAGATGATTAGGGATTACAATCTAACATTGGTTCATCTGAAGAATTGCTTGGAGATGAAGAAGGTTGAAAGAGGGTAGAGAAGTGAGATTTTGAAGATTAGATGGATGGGGGGATAGAGGTGGTGTTGTAGAATCTTGAGATAGAGATTGATCTAGAAGTTTTTGTTGTTGATGCACTAGGGATGAAATGATAGGGACTGAGGAGGTGTAGGTTGATGAACTGAAGAAGCAGGGAGGATGGGGGAAGAAGGAGGTATAGATAGACATGCTGGAGCTAAGGAAGTTTGGTTGAGGGATGATGAAACGGTTTGGTCAAGATGGGGAATGGAACTTTCTTCTGTAGCGTGGGGAGTGGATGGTACTGCCCTAATACTCTTAGAGGTTTTAGAGGAGGAAGCCCATGATGGCTTTGAGATAGTCCTCTCCCACCTGCTAAATAAGGCGCAGGTCAGCCTCTTGGAGGCATTGATGAATATGGTCGGGGCGACAAGGGATTCAGCGACCTTGGTATTAAGGAAGATTCCAAGAATCCTTCCAAAGCAAACTTATTTCTTATTATTCTTCTTCTTAATCAGATTGAACAAAATTTTGGCCCAATTAGCAGCCTTCTTATTTACTACAGCACTCATCACTATGAACGGCTTCTTGGTAATGTGATCATGGCTTTATGCTTGCCCTAGCAACACTTTACCGACTACATCTACAAGAAATTTATATTCAGCAGATAGATGCTTCTTTAGCAATTTATTTGGGGTGTCTCCATAGTAACCCATCAAAGTCAACATTTCCTCATATTCAGAAGATTCAAGTTCAATATCTTCTTCACCGTTAACTAGTCCAAAGATTTCAGAAAGAGTATCTGGGGTTAAGGAAACAACGTTACCCGATATAGATCCAACCATCGTGTTAGCATCTGGGGTAGATGAAGTATAAACCCACTCTCTTATTTCATAACTAGCAATCTTCATTCTGGTAGACATTAGGGTCTTCAAACTGAGTTCCTCAAATAACTGTAGAATATCTTTGAAGATCTGGTCTGATTGCTGAAAAGAATCAAAATCAATATCGAAACCTCATATTTAACTTCATGCTGGAAAGAGCTCCTGATGGAATTGCCATTAGTGTCCTGCAACACGAAAGCAAAAAAGATCAAGTGTTGGGGAACAGAAAGCGTGGGATGAAGGCCGAAGAAAACCTAGTTATATGGTTTTTCAAAATATGAACCGACAAACTCCGTCCTGTGAAAAAAAGAGAAATCTTCGATCTGAGGTTGACGAAATGTTTTATAGTCAAAAGAATTCGTCATTCTCAGTCAGAAGAGGGGAAAAATTTTCATCGTACTCAGGTCAATGAAAACTTTTCTAAAGCCAGATCGTCGATCTCAGGTCGACGACAAATGACTTCCAAAGAGAGTTTATAGATCTCAGGTCGACAAAATATCTCAAGAACTTCCCTTGGTTCGTCGATCTCAGGTCGACGAATTTTGGCAAGTTCTTCGACCACAGACACAGAATTAAATTAAAGTATCACAATTCATCATGCCTAGCTGATTCATAAAGGATTTATTGAAGATGTCTGCCCTTTGCAAATCAGTGGGAATGAAAGTAATATTAATTTTCTTCTTGTCCACACATTCTCTAATGAAATTATTACTAACATCTATATGCTTGATTCTACAATGATGCACTGGATTCTGTGATATAGATATAGCACTGGTACTGTCACAAAATAGAGTTTAATTATTTAAGTTGTAACCATAATCCAGGAGTTGATTTTGTATTCATAGCATCTGTGAGCAGCAACTGCCAGCTGCTATATATTAAGCTTCTGTAGTTGATGTAGACACTTATATCTACTTTTTACAAAACCAGGAGACAAGTCTAGCACTAAGAAACTGGCATGTGCCTGATGTGATTTTCCTGTCCACTCTACATCCAGCAAAGTCAGCATCTGAGTGTCAAGTTAACTCAAATTCTGATTCAGTTGGATACCAGAGTCCTAGATCTGGGCAACTCTTTATATATCTTAAAATCCTTTTTAATAAATTAGGTGAGATTCTTTAGGGTTCATCTGGAACCTGGCATAAAGATATGTAGCAAATATTACATCATGCTTACTTTCTGTGAGATATAGAAGGGACCCAACAATGTCCCTATACAATTTCTGATCAACAGATTTCCCTTGTTTATAAGAATCAACCACAATATTTGTAGCCATAGGTGTTTTCTTATCTGAGGCATGAGCCATCCCAAACTTTTTAATCAGCTCTTTAGCATATTTGGATTGAAATAAGAAAATGTCATCAGGAGTCTGCTTTACTTGGAGGCCAAGGAAGTAGGAGAGCTCACCCATGCTACTCATCTCAAACTTGGAATGCATAAGGTTAGAAAACCATGTACATAGTTTGGGACCTATAGAGCCAAATATTATGTCATCCACATATATTTGTACCAAAAGTATTTTATAATTATGATGCTTGAAAAACAAAGTCCTATCTACCATACCTCTAGAAAACTTATGCTCTAAAAGAAAGCTAGCTAAGGTTTCATACAAAGCTCTTGGAGCTTGCTTTAGACCATAGAGAGCTTTATGCAATCTAAAAACATAAGAGGGATGAGATGAAGATATAAAACCATGAGGTTGTTCAACATAAACCTCTTCTTTTAATTCTCCATTCAGAAATGCACTTTTTACATCCATCTGGTAGACTTTGAATTTCTTGAATGCAGCATAAGCAAGGAAAATCCTTATTGCCTCTAGCCTGGCCAACAGGTGCGAAAGTTTGATCATAATCAATCCCTTCCTCTTGCCTATAGCCTTGAGCATCAAGCCTTGTCTTGTTACTTACAATCACACCTTGAGCATTAAGCTTTTTCCTGAAAACCCACTTGGTACCAATTACTGGATAGACTTTAGGCCTTGGAACCAAGTCCCAAACTCTACATCTCTTAAACTGTTTGAGCTCCACTTGCATTGCAATAATCCAGTGGGGATTTGCTCTGCATCAGTTATGGATTGAGGCTCAACTTGAGAGAGAAAACGAGCAAGCATCACATCATGGTTGAGTTGATGTCTTGTCTGTACACATACTAATATGTCTACAATCACTTGAGATCTAGGGTGATCCCTTAGTATGATAAGATCAGATGGTGGAGTTGGTTCAGCAACAGCATTTGGAATAAATTCCTCTTGTGGAAGTACATCTGCTGTTGGAGGAAGTTCAACTACTTCCACAGTTTCTTCTTCACTTTCTTCATCACATTGTGGAGGAGGTTGTGATATAACCTTTGGTGTAAGGTTTAGTTCATCCATTTTCTCACACAAGTAAGGTACCTGCAATAACTCATTGGTAGAAATTTCATTCTCCTTGCAATACATATTAGCTTCATCAAAAGATACATGCACAGATTCCTCAATTTTTAAAGATGATTTATTGAACACCCTTTAAGCTTTGCTGACTTGGGAATATCTTAGAAAAATTCCCATTGCATCCTTTGCTTCAAATTTTCTAATATATTTCTTGTCATTGTTATGAATATAGCATATACAACCAAATATTTTAAAATAAGTGACTTTAGGTTTCTTCCCTTGTAGTAACTCATAAGGAGTCTTATTCTTAAGCTTGTGTATAAGACTTTTATTCAACAGATAATTTGTTGTGCTTACAGCCTCTGCCCAAAGGGATAGGGCCAAATATACATCTACAAGTAATGTGTCTGCAGATTCAATTAGTGTTCTATTCTTCCTTTCAGCAACCCGATTTTGCTGAGGTGTTCTAGGAGCTGAGAAGCAATGTCTGATACCTTCTTTCCTACAGAACTCTTGCATGAGAAGATGAAAGTGAGGAAAAGATCTACCTTAACTCTAGAGGGGGGGTGAATAGAGTATTTTTAAAATAATATACAATTAAAACTATAAAGCAGTGGATGACTGAATTTATGTATATGTGTAAGATGCTTGTGATGAAATAAAAACTAAAGCAAGAACTATGAAATCACACAGCACACAGCAAAGTCAAACACACAGCAACCAAATGACACAAGGATCTATAGTGGTTCCCCAACAACCTGGGTACATCCACTCTTCTACCACCCTAGGTAGGAATCCACTGCAGGAATAGTTGATCAGGTGTACTGGGCACCAATGAGCTTTTGATAAGGTGCTCAAAAACCAAAACTAGATTTTTTGATAAGGTGTCTTTCCACCACTGAGTTTTGACAAGGTCTCAGAAACCAGTCTCAGAACTTTTGAAGGGAGTTTTAAAATATCCTTTTACAGGAGGGAAAGGAAAAAGAAAGAAAGAGTTGAGTTGTTCTTCTCTGTAAACAGTCTGAGAGAAGACAAGTGGAAGATGAAGCTAAAGCTCCCCCCTGAGATCTGTAAGGTTCAGGAAGGTGAGCTTTGCTAGGGTGATAGGTCTTCAGGTTCTTCAGATCTCCAGCAAAAGATGATTTCAGCAGATGCTGAAATGTGTGATGTCTGGAGTCCTTGATGTTGAAGCTTTTGAACACTTGAGGATTTGGAGGAGCAGATGATTTCCTCCAAAGAAAACTTTCTTGTGTTCTTGAAGATTTTGATTCAATGAATCTGTATGTTCTAGAAGATGAATTCTTGATCAGAGTATATTTTGATCTCTCTTCTGTAACTCTTTTCCTTAATCCAATGATCCTGTATATCTCACTTTTCTATCTTATTGTATTGATCTATTATCTTGCCAAAAACATATTCTGTAGGAGTATATCAGATTCTGACTTAGATGGTTGTTACTCAGTCATAAATGACTTCCATAAATGAAAACTGTCTATGGGGAATGTCCTAAGTAACATTCCTTTTAGCCTTCCTTGAAACTTGCTTCAGATTGCTTGAAACGGCTACATAATCCTTTGCAATAAATGCAAGAGATAACTTTGAAAGAATTCAAAAACTATTCTTGAATTTGAATTCTGAAAGCGTCGATCTCTCACAAAAATCATCGACCTGAGCTCAGCTATCGTCGACCTGAGCTCAGAGATTGGATTTATACTAGAGACAGAAAATGTCGACCTGAGCTCTACGATCGTCAAACTGAGCTCAGCGACTTGGAAAATAGATGAAGACAAAACGTCGATCTGAGCTTGAAGATCGTCGACCGGAGTTCGACGACTTGTAGAATTGAGCTTAGAGAACGTCGAACTGAGTACGACGTTTCATCGACCTTAGCTCGACGAAAATTGCCTTAGTCTCAGCACTGAATCCGCATCTTTGAAAGGTCTTGGGGGCAGCTTCAAACCTAAGTTCTAACCCTTAGACTCATTCTAATTTGACCTTTTCAACTATACAACTAGGTCAAACCAATTTCCTAAAAACATAGTTATCCTTGCCCAAATTAGTAATAGGGTGTTCCAACAATCTCCCCCTATTTGGGTTAGGATTACTATTTACAAGACAAAATAGAAAATAAGTAAGCATACAGACAAAGAAAAAGCTAAACTAACAAGGCATAGCAGCATTGCAGATCATAGATAGAATTTCAGCAAATATTCAGAGATAGGTGTTTGTTCAGCTTACAGAAATCATTTCTTCTCATTTCCCTTTCTAAACAGAATTTCCCTGTTAGGATTGAGGGCTTCTTTCTTTGATCTTCTGTAATCTTCTGCACCTAAGGAGGTTTTGGATCTGGGCCTTGGAACTATAGCCTCAGGGTGCAGCATCATGTAACTTTCTGGATCAAAGAATTTTCTTGAAGAATATCTCTCTTACTCTGTCTTTCTTTGATCTGATAGGGTTGTAATGTTGGAAATGTCTTTGCCTTCCTCTTTGGCCTTTTTAATTTGTTCTAGTGCAACAAGCTCTTTCATTCTGGCAGTCCATGACACTGGGTTATTTTCAGGATCTTCAAAAGGGACTGGAGGTTTATATCTATTGATAGATTCTGAATCAGTAGGAGTCCTGGTGACAACTGAATCTCTAAGCTTATAAGGGAAAGGACCTTCAGTAGAATCAATAGGACCTTGTCCTTCCCTTTATTGTCTGGAAGAAGTTCTGTACTCTCTCTGATTTCCTCTATACTGACGTCTTCTAGAATGATGGCCTCTTTAATGTTGACCTCTGGGTTGATATCTTTGAGAAGATTGAGAAGAACTGTGCTTTGAAGAAGATGATTGAAAAGCTGAGCCTCCACCAGATTCTGAGTCTGGAGGAGGAGGAGGAGGAAACTGGGAAGATCCTTTCTCATATTGGTCAAGCTTCCTTCTTTTCTTCATAGCCTTTAGCTGATTCATAGAGTATTGCATCCAAGGCTCTGTTATTTGACAATCATGCAAAATGTAATATGGTATATCATTGACATCTTTGGCTTGAGCAGGAGGGACTCTCATCATTGCTTTTCTTCTGGCTTTCCTTTTCTTGGCAATGATGCAAGCAGAATCATCAGAGTCAGTGTTGAATTGATCACTTTCTTAACTCTAAGGTCTGTCATATAGATCATCAATGCTTTTGATATACTCTTCTCTTTGTTAAGACTTCTCAGCAGACAGAACAGGAGCAGAAATAATTGTAGTAGCAGCAGGAGCAGAAGGAACTTCTGGAGAAGCAGGAGCAGCGGGAACCTCAGAAACAACAGGTTCTTCTAGAAAAATAGCAAGTTCAACAGCAGCAGCAGCATCAACAGGATCAGCAGGCAATATATCAATATTAGTAGATTCAGCAACTTCAGCAGCAGCAACACAAGATGAAACTTCCACAGCCTTAAGAGAATTAATATAAGAGATAATCAGGCTGGGATCACAGACAGTAATAGGCATAATTGCCATAGTAAAGTATTCAACTCCCTCAATTGATAAGCAGCTTCTGGGAAGAGAATCAAATTCAGACAACAGTGACCTGAAGTCCACTGTGAGTACTGGTACTGGGGCTGGAGTAGAAATCTCTGCAGACAATAGTTCCACAGGAGCAGCAGGCACTACCTCAGCTTTATAGGGCATCTCCCGCTGCCTTGATTAAGTGATAACTAGATTTAGGCACCCCATAGAAGGGACTGCCTGACGAGAGGAGAGAGAGTTTAGCCTATCATATAGCTCCTTTATTGAGTTCAGGAGTGGAGCCATGGAGGTCTCCAGCAGGCTTGCTAGCTTGGGGGCCAATATCCCATATAGCTTATCTTCCAAAGCTGATAGATCCACTTGCTCAAGTGTGACTTTAGTAGAGGTGGAGGAGGGAATATTTTGGGCTGGTAATGGATGGACTGTGGTAGATTGTATTGTGGATGGTAGGATGGTTGGTTGAGAGATTGGGATGGTAGAGATAGATGATATGGGTGTGGAGATGGATGGTGTGAAGGATGGTTGAGTAAGAATATCATGCAGAAGTTGTTGATATGAAGAGGTAGAGGGAAGCTCAGCAGGTTAGGAAGTGAAAGCATCCATGAAGGAGTCTTCCAAGATGTTGAAGGATGGCATGTCAAGAGGTGGATAGTAGTGGAGTGGATGGAATTATTCTGAGGTGGCTGGAGGTGAGATTGGTCATGAAATGGTAATGGGGGAAGAGATGGATGTGGAAGATGGTTTATATGGAGGAGGAGGTATAAACAACAGGAGGTGGAGAAGGAGGAGAGGAGGTGGAGGCAGGAAATTCCTCAATGAGGGCAGGAGCCTGAGGGGAAGAGACTGCAATAGTCCTTGTGCCTGAAGCATTGGTAGTCCTGGTAGGCTTGATAATCTGCCTGTCCCATTTCCCAAATAGGGCACAGGATAGCCTTTTTGATGCATTGATGTGCATCCCATTAAAGACTAGCAGTTCAGGGCACCTGGAGTGCAGGAATACCCCTAAGATTCTCCCAAAGTTCACAAAAATTTTGTTTATTTTCTTCTTTATCAAATCAAAGAAAATTTCTCCCCAATTCAGGTGTTTCTTATCTACCATGGCTCCCATCAAACAGAACTGATACCTGGATATGGTATCATGAGCTGAGTGCTTTGCTAGAAGCACTTTCCCCACAACATCAGCCAAAAATCTAAACTCAATAGATAAGTTCTTTTTCAATAACTTGCTAGGGTTAGCGGCAGAGTGTCCCATTATATATAACATATTCGCAGATTCTTCTCCCGACATTTCAATAGATTCATCTCCAGTACTCAGATGAAATACTTCACTTAGAAGATTAGGTGATAATAATACCTGAGTCCCGCCGATAGTACCAACGAGGGTATTCTCATCCAGATTATGTGCTGTAAACACCCATTCCTTAATCTCATCTGCAGCAATCTTAATCCTGGTGGACATTATGTGCACTAACTGTTGTTCTCGGAAGAGTTCTAGAATGTCTTTTAAAACCTTATCGCTGTCATCAAACGAGTCCATATCCATATCAAATCCTGTATCAAATTTCATCTTGGCGAGAGAGGCAACATTCACGGCCATTCTATACATGCAAAAAGTAACAAACACAACCAAGTGCAGTAGATTTTGGAGGGAACGAAAATTTTTTCAGAGAATATGAAAGCATAAAAGAAAAACGACGACCAAAAGAATGATTTTATATTAGGGTTCGACGCCGAAAAGGAAGGATCGTTGAACTCCGTTTGACGATCTGGGCTTCTAGTGGAATCTGAAGAGTCTTCAATATCATCGATCTCCGTTCGACGACATTGGAGAGCATCGATCTCCGTTCGGCGATCACTGACCAGAAGAAGATAGCCTAGCACTGCCTGAAAAATGTTGAACTCCGGTCGATGCTTATTGGAAAGCGTCGATCTCCGTTCGACGCTTTCTGGGAAAAACGTCGAGCGCAGTTCAGAGATAAAACAGAACCTACAGACACTAGAAAATACAAGTTTTTAGCCTAGTCTTGGTCTGTTTTTAGATTTAAAAATCTTGGGATTTATTTTAAACTTCCTCCATCTAACATTCCTAACTGATTTAGGAAGAAGGTGTGTTTCTTTTCATCCAAAGGTTTGGTGAAAATATCTCCCCTTTGAAAATCAGTTGGGATATATTGAATTTCAATTTTATTTTTCTCCACATTATCTCTTAGGAAGTGATTCCTAATATCTATATGTTTTGTCCTACTATGGAGGACTGGATTTTGTGCTATAGAGATAGCACTAGTATTATCACAAAATATTTTTTATCCTTCTAAGTTGTAGCCATAGTCTAGGAGCTGGTTTTGAATCCACAAAATCTGTGAGCAACAACTGCCTGCTACCATGTATTCAGCTTCAGCAGTTGAAGTTGACAAAGATGTTTGTTTCTTACAGAACCAAGAGACAAGTCTATCACCAAGGAACTGGCAAGTTCCACTGGTGCTTTTCCTGTCTACTCTACATCCAGCATAATCAGCATCTGAAAATCCAGTTAATTCAAATCCTGAGTCATTTGGATACCAGAGTCCTAGATTTGGAAAACTTTTCACATACCTAAGAATCCTCTTAACTAATGTTAGGTGTGACTCTCTAGGGCTTACTTGGAACCTAGCACATATACATGTAGCAAACATTATATCAGGTCTACTAGCTATACGGTACAATAGAGAGCCAATCATTGCTCTATATGTTGTCTGATCAACATGTTTACCATGTTCATCAGTATCTAATACAGCATTGGTAGGCATAGGTGTCTTCATACAAGATGCTTCAGACATACCAAATTTCTTAACCAATTCTTTTGCATACTTAGTTTGAGAAATAAATATGCCTTCAGCATGTTGTTTGACTTGCAATCTTAGAAAGAAGGAAAGCTCACCCATGCTACTCATTTAAAATTTAGAATGCATTAAGTTAGAGAACTTTCTTCACAAATTTGAATCAGTAGAACCAAATATGATATCCTCTACATATATTTGTACTAGTAGGGTATGGGACTTATGGGTTCTAATAAAGAGAGTTTGGTCTACTCTACCCCTTATAAAATCATTTTTCAGAAGAAAGCATGCTAAGGTCTCATACCATGCTCGAGGAGCTTGCTTGAGACCATATAAAGCTTTATGCAATTTGAAAACATGGTCAGGACAAGTTGGAGAGATAAAACCTGGAGGTTGTCTAACATAAACTTCCTCTTTGATGTCTCCATTGAGAAATGCACTCTTCACATCCATTTGGTAAAACTTGAATCCTTTGTGAGCTTCATAAGCAAGGAATATTCTTATGGCCTCTAGCCTTGCCACTGGTGCAAAGGTCTGGTAATAGTCTATCCCTTCTTCTTGAGAATAACCTTGAGCAACTAGCCTTGCCTTGTTCCTTACAATAACTCCTTGATCATCCAACTTGTTTCTGAACACCCACTTTGTTCCAACAATTGAGTGATCCTTAGGCCTTGGTTCTAGCTCCCAAACTTTGTTCCTCTCAAATTGATGTAGTTCCTCTTGCATAGCAATGATCCAATGTGGATCTTGTTCTGCATCTTGTATGGATTGAGGCTCAACTGTAGATAATAAGCAGATGTGCATTAGGTTCTAATTGACCTGATTTCTTGTTTGCACACAAGCTGAGATTTTTCCAATCACTTGGGAGATTGGGTGATCTCTTGTTGTTACTAAATCAATAAGGATGTTGATTGTTCACCAACCTGTGTTGTTGTTTCCTCTTATGGAACAACAACTGGCTCTTCAAAATGGTTTTCTCCAAGATGTTGAACATCAAGATGTTGAGTATCCTCTTCATCTTCACTGATTTCAGCTCTTTGTTGGATATGTGAATGTACTGAATCCTTTACTACAATGTGTAACCTGTCCAAATTTTCTGAAAGAGAGTGTACCTGCAAAGGTTCTATGGTAGAAGTAGACTTCTCCTTGTAACACATGTTAGTCTCATCAAAAGATACATGAACAGATTCTTCAATTTTAAGAGAAGTTTTATTATAAACCCTATAAGCTTTACTGATCATAGAGTATCCCAGAAACACTCCTTCATCAGCTTTAGCTTGGAATTTTGCTAAATACTTCTTGTCATTATTGTGAATATAACAAATGCAGCCAAAAATTTTGAAGTAGTCTACTTTAGGTTTCTTCCCTTTGAGCAATTCATAGGGAGTCTTGCCCTTCAGTTTATGTATCAAACTTCTGTTCAACACATGGTTGGAGGTGTTCACTGCCTCTGCCCAAAAAGATAGAGGAAGGTGAGCATCTGTCAATAATGTAGTAGCAGATTCAATTAGGGTTATATTTTTCCTTTCAGCTACCCCATTTTGTTGAGGAGTTCTAGGAGCTGAAAAAGTATGCCTGATCCCTTCACTCTGACAGAACTCTTGCATGAGAAGAGAATCAAACTCTGTCCCATGATCACTTCTGATCAGGGCAATGTGAGTATTGAACTCAATCTGTATGCATTTGAGAAAATCTGTCAAACATTTAAAGTTATCAGACTTCCCTCCTAAGCTTTGTATAAGATTTCCCTCCTAAGCTTTGTACTGTAATGGGTCAAAAAAGATCCATGTGTAACAGATACAAAATCCTAGGTGAATCACTCTTATTAAGTGACTTAAAACTTTTTTTAGTTATCTTGCCTAATTGACAAGTGCTGCAGAGTCCTTCCTTCTTGTAGGGGCCAGAAGGTAGTCCTCTAACAAGGTTGTCCTTGGACAGACTAGCAATGGTTCTAAGGTTTAAGTGTCCTAGTCTCTTATGCCATAAATCATTTGGTTTGCAGACTGAATTAAATAAGCAGATATTTATGTTGGTTGAAAGGAAATCTACAAGATAAATGTTACCATTCCTTTTACCTCTTAACACTGTTGTGTTATCCTCTGACTTGATCTGGCATAAGGATTTGTTAAATGTCACTTGATATCCTTCATCACAGAGTTGACTGATGCTGATTAGGTTGTGCTTCAGTCCTTCCACATAAGCCACCTTATTGAATGTGACTGAGACAATCTGAACAGCATTATATCCTTTTGTTTGATCAAAGTTTGAATTTTCAAAGATCACTTTGGGTCCAAGTTTGGCTTTGAAGGATGTGAGATTGTCCTTACTCCCTGTCATGTGCTTTGAGCACCCACTATCCAGATACCATTATTGGTTCATTGCTGGATAGGTCTTCACCTCCACATAAACAATTTATATGTTTTTGACCCAGTTTACCTTGGGTCTAGGTTGACAACCTTTAAATTCAGAAATGAAAGACATCCCTAGCTGACTCTTATATCCTTCAGGATGGTATCTCCTAGGAGGTACTATCCATTTAGTATAAAGGTTGAAGCTTTGGGATGAGGGACTTCTAGTATTGACTTGAAATTTAACTCTGAAAGAGGGTTCAAAGAACTGAGCTCCGTTCGACGATTGTCGACCTGAGTTCGACGATCTTGGGTCAGATCGTCGAGCACCGTTCGAAGATCAACTATACCAGAGTTCTGAGTTCAAAAGTCGTTGATCTAAGTTCAACGATCCAGCCTTGGATCGCCGAGCTTTGTTCGACGATCGTCAAGCTCTGTTCGACGTTTTTTGTTGAACTTGATTTTCCTTAGGGAAATCTGGATTCTTCCAAGCTACCTCTACAATACCCTTTCCTTTATCAGAAATAAATTTAATTGGGGTTGTTAATACTATAGGTTGGCTGGATGAAGCACCCAAGCCCAGTGTACTGTTGAATCTTGAGTTCACTATGCTTGTGATGTCCATCAGTCTGATGCTTCTCCCATTAAGGGATTCTTCAAACTTATTTGCCTGGGATAACTCACTTTTCAGTGAATCTATCTCCTCCCTACAGCATTCTAACTCTTCAAAGAGTTTGAGGTTGTCTGATTTTAAGGTGCTATGTTCAGACAATTGATTTCTGAGAGAGATAATCTCTTTCTCAGATTTTAACAAGTCTAAACAAATTGACTTAAATTCAGACCTAAAGTCCTCTGAGTCAAAGTCAAAGGAGTCTATTACCTGGTCTTCTTCAGTTTGAGTTTCAGATTCTGAATCTGATCCTTGTTCTGCATCAGAATTTTGCTGAGAGGCATTAATAGCCATCATGAAGAATTCCTTTTCTTTAGCATCATCCTCATCATCACTTGAGCTTGATGAGGCTTCTGATTCCTCTTCAGTATCACTCCAGCTTTCAGCTACAAACCCCTTCCTTGTATATTTATTTTTATTGGAGGAGGATTTGTTGATGTTGTTTCCTCTGGAGTCCTTGTCTTTTCTCCTATCTTTCCTGTCCTTCTTGTCCTTATTCTGATTTTCTTGACAGTCAGGCGCAATATGGCCATGTTTCTTGCATCCAAAATAGATTATTTCTTTATTATTTGATTTGTCATACATTGGCTTCTCATGCCCTCTTGATGACCTCTTTCTGAAATCTTTCCTGGCCATCTTATAGAATCTTTTGGCCAGCAAACTAATCAATTCTTCATTGCCTATGACCTTATCTTCAGGCAGATCTTTCTATAGCTTTGAATGCAATGGTCTTCTCCTTTCTGATGGCTGGAGAAGCAGTCTTTTGTTCTTCCTCTCTTTTCTTCATGAGCAGCTCATAAGACTTGAGCTTGCCCAACAAAGCTTCAGTAGTAATCTCAGTTAGGCTTCTGGCATCCTTGATTGGCCAGATCCCTGAGTCCCAAGTGCTAGGGAAGCACATTAAGATCTTGTCATTTAGTTCAGTTACAGAGATCTCCTTATCCAGTGTTTTTAGTTCACTGACTATTAGGCTGAGTCTGTTGTACATGTCAGCCACTGATTCAGTTTCTCCTTTCTTGAAGTTCTCATATTGGCTTATGAGATGGGATCTCCTGTGCTTCCTTTCATCAGCATATCCTGAGACAATTTCAGATAACTTGTCCCATATCTCTTTTGCTGAACTGCATTCAGCCACCTTTTGGAATATCTCATCAGACATGGTCTGAGCAAGGATATTTATAGCCTTTGCATCTGTAACTTTCCATTTCTTTATTTCTGCATCTGTTCCTAAAGGAGGTGGAACAGCACTTGTACTTGTGATCACTGGGTGTCTTGGACAAACTGTCAAAATAGAATTAAAAATGTCCTCATCAATAGAATTCATGTAAAGCTTAATCCTTGTCTTTCCAAAGTGCAAACTTAGAGAGGTTTCACACTAGAGGTCTGGTGCTAGCTTAATCTTTGTTCTGTGTCATGGTTTTGTATGAAAATAAATATAATACAAAAAGTAATAACTATCCTCTATAGAATGTTTATCATATCAAGAATCTTTTGGTTCAGGTGTTAGCATGTTCAACCAATCTGTTAAAAATTTAGATGTTGAATAACCAACCTCCCTCTGATACCAATTGAAAGTGAGGAAAAGATCTACCTTAACTCTAGAGGGGGGTGAATAAAGTATTTTTAAAATAATTTACAATTAAAACTATAAAGCAGTGGAAGACTTAATTTATGTATATGTATAAGATGCTTGTGATGAAATAAAAACTAAAGCAAGAACTAAGAAATCACACAGCACACAGCAAAGTCAAACACACAGCAACTAGACGACACAAGAGTCTATAGTGGTTCCCTAACAACCTTGGTACATCCACTCTTCTACCACCCTAGGTAGGAATCCACTGTAGGAATAGTTGATCAGGAGTCCTGGGCACCAATGAGCTTTTGATAATGTAATCAAAAACCAAAACTAGATTTTTTGATAAGGTGTCTTGCCACCACTTAGTTTTGATAAGGTCTCAGAAACCAGTCTCAGAACTTTTGAAGGGAGTTTTTAAAAATCCTTTTACAGGAGGGAAAGGAAAAAGAATGAAAGAGTTGAGTTGTTCTTCTCTGTCAACAGTCTGAGAGAAGATAAGTGGAAGATGAAGCTAAAGCTCCCCCTGAGATCTGTAAGGTTCAGGAAGTTGAGCTTTGTTAGGGTGATAGGTCTTTAGGTGCTTCAGATCTCCAGCAAAATATGATTTCAGCAGATGCTGAAATGTGTGATGTCTGGAGTCCTTGATGTTGAAGCTTTTGAATATTTGAGGATTTGGAGGAGCAGATGATTTCCTCCACAGAAAACTTTCTTGTGTTCTTGAAGATTTTTATTCAGTGAATCTGTATGTTCCAGAAGATGAGTTCTTGATCAGAGTATATTTTGATCTCTCTTCTATAACTCTTTTTCTTAATCCAATGATCATGTATATCTCACTTTTCTATCTTATTGTATTGATCTGTTATCTTGTCAAAAACATATTCTGTAGGAGTATATCAGATTCTGATTTAGATGGCCGTTACTCAGTCATAAATGACTGCCATAAATGAAAACTATCTCTAGGGAAAGTCTTAAGTAACATTCCTTTTAGCCTTCCTTGAAACTTGCTTCAGATTGCTTGAAACGGCTACATAATCCTTTGCAATAAATGTAAGAGATAACTCTGAAAGAATTTAAAAACTATTCTTGAATTTGAATTCTGAAAGCGTCATCTCTCACAAAAATCGCCGACCTGAGCTCAGCTATCGTCGACCTGAGCTCAGAGATTGGATTTATACTAGAGACAAGAAACGTCGACCTGAGCTCTACGATCGTCGAACTGAGCTCAGCGACTTTGAAAATAGCTGAAGACAAAATGTCGATCTTAGCTCGAAGATCGTCGACCGGAGTTCGACGACTTGCAGAATTAAGCTCAGAGAACGTCGAACTGAGTTCGACGTTTCGTCGACCTGAGCTCGACGAAAATTTCCTTCGTCTCAGCACTGAATCCAGATCTTTGAAAGGTCTTTGGGGCAGCTTCAAACCTAAGTTATAACCCTTAGACTCATTCTAATTTGACCTTTTCAACTATACAACTAGGTCAAACCAATATCCTATAAACATAGTGAACCTTGCCCAAATTAGTAATAGGGTGTTCCAACAGAAGATACTCAAACTCAGTACCATGATCACTTCTAATCAATGCAACTGGAGTAGAGTACTCAATCTGTATGTTCTTGAGAAAATCGGAATGAACCATTAATGTATCTGACTTAGATCTCAGAAAGAATACCCATGTGAATCTAGAAAAGTCATATACAATCACTAAAGTATAAGATTTCCCTCCGAGGCTTTGTACAGCTATAGGGCCAAAAAGGTCTATATATACTCAGTACAATATCCTAGGTGAGTCACTTTTGTTTAATGATTTAAAACTAAATTTAGTTTGCTTGCCTAACTGACAAGCCCTGCAGAGACTTTCTTTCTTATAGGGGTAAGAAGGAAATCCTCTAACAAGGTTGTCCTTAGAAAGCCTAGCTATGTTTCTAAAATTTACATGACCTAATCTTTTATGCCACAAATCGTTTTGATTGCTAACAAGATTAAATAGACAGATTTCTGAACTATAGGATTTAAAGTTTACTAAGTATATGTTACCTTGTCTAATTCCAATTAAAATAGATTGATTGTTTGCAGAAATAATACATTGAGATTCAAAAAAACAAACCGGATAACCTGAATCACATAACTGACTTATGGATATGAGGTTATGCATGAGACCATTAACATATGCCACCTTTTTGAAAGTGACATCTCCACTTTTGAAGTCTCCATATCCTTCAGTCTGTCCAAAACTTGAATCTCCAAAGATGACTCTTGGACCAAGTTTAGCCTTGAAGTTGACGAGGATGTCCTTGCATCGAGTCGTGTGCTTAGAGCACCCACTATCAAGATACCACTTATTTTGAGTGATAGGATAGGTCTTTACCTATAATGAAACTAATTAAAAGTTCTTGACCCAGGTAACCTTGGGTCCTTGTTTCTTCTCAAATGAAAAACGAGATATAAATGAACATTCAGGTTGGCTCTTATAACCTAAGGGGTGAAATCTTCTAGGAGGAATTATCCATTAGGTGAATGGGTTGATATTCTCCCTATATTGGTTAGGTTTAATGTTACAGTTTCTATTAGAACTTAAGTTTCTGTAATTATGATCTGGGATCGACGAATTTTGGTGAGTTTGTCGACCTGAGCTCGATGAATTGGAATGAGATCTAGATCTCTACTCGAAGAAGGAAAGTATTCATTCTCAGGGCACCAATATCGTCGATCTATGGTCGACAAAGCATACTGGTTTCATTGATCGTAGATCGAAGAATTTTTATTAATATGGTTTGTGTTCAGAGTTCGTCGTTCTGAGGTCGACAAACTGTTCACGTTTCGTCGATCTGAGTTCGACAAAAACCGTTAAACATTGTTATATCTAGTGTTTTTCTTGTTCTTAGATTTTTGTTTTAATTCCATTTGTTTTAGTACTTCATTAACCTTTTTAACCAGTTCAGTGTTCTTCTTGCCTTTATCAAAAATGAAATTTACATGTTTTGATAGATTGTTCTTCTGGATTAGAGGTGGTTCACTAGATGAGGCACCTAGTCCTAATTTATAGTTATTTGTCCTAGCATTTAAGGTACATGTTATATCTAGTAATTTCATGCTCCTGCCATTTAGATATTCCTCTATTTTCTTGGCCTTAGTTCAATTCTTAGAAATACTATTTGTTCATTAGATGAATCTAGTTCAAGTTACAATTTTGTATTTTCAGTAATATATTTATCTTGATCAGTTAATTTCTCTCTAAGAAGTTTGATTTCCTTCTCAGAGCTTATTAAGTCTAAGCAAAGATTTTTAAATTCAAATTTAAATTCTTCTTATTCAAAATCATAGGAAGCAATTACCTGATCTCCAGCAAACATTGATTCTTCATTACTTGACTATTCAGCATCTGAATTGTTGATGCAGGCATCAATTTCCATAAGGCAAATTTCCTTTGCCTTTTGCTCTTCTTCATCATCACTAGAGCTGGAAGAGGATGACTCTGTATTACTCTAGGTCTATGCAACAAAACCCTTTTCCTTCCTCTTGTGCTTGCTTGAGGAGGGTTTGCTTTGATGAGTTCTTCTTGACTCTTTTTCTCTTCTCCTATCTTTCTTCTGAGCTTCTGGACACTCAGAGATGTAGTGTCCTGGATTCCTGCAACCAAAAAATACAACTTCTTTAGAAGGAGTTTTATCATACCTTGGTTTGTCATCTTGTCTAGATGACTTCCTTCTGATGTCCTTCTTTGCTATTTTGAAAAATCTTTTGGCAAATAGACTCATCAGTTCTTCATTGACTTGAGTCCCTTCAGAGTCCTCAGTAGCCTTGAAAGCAATGTTATGCTCCTTAATAGTAGGTGTTGGAGTCTTTATTTCAGCTGCTGCTTCTCTGGTCTTCATCAGTTACTCATATGATTTGAGCTTTCCAAGGAGAGACTCAGTTGATATCTCAGTCATGCTTCTGGCTTCTTTGATAGGCCAGATCCTTGAATCCCATGTGCTGGGGAAGCACATAAGGATCTTATCTTTCACTTCAATCAGGTTAATTTCCTTGTCTAAGGTCTGTTGGAGCATGCGTTACGCGCTTCTTAGTTTGAGAATAACAAATCCAAGATGTATTTGATCTTGGTATGTATTTTAAATGTGCAGGGATAATAGGTTTTTTATGTACTAAGGAATGGCTCAACACAGCTTTGAAGAAAAGGAAAATCATGATATCACAAGCGATAACACTAACTGGCGATAATGCTACTGCGGGAGATAGCGTAGTCTATTACTGGTGACGTCAGCCTTGATCCACACGTTGCTGCGCACGAAGTTATAGTTCAGCGATATCGCAGGGCGATACCGATGTCGTCGAGCGATATCCCATGATCGTCACGTTCCTCACTCAGATCTGAAAGTCCGCGCGACGTGTGCCACGTGTCAAGCAACGGAGAGTTATCACTATCGCGAGGCGTTAACTCTACCGCAGGCGATAGCATGAAATGATATATACGGCCAAAAAATTTCACGGATGGAGTTGAACGTGTAGAGCCTTGTTTCCCAGAGAATTTTGAGAGCCTTCATCTCCGTTTCCAGAGAAACTCCCTTGGTCCATTGAAATCTCAAGAGCGAAGGAGATATGACCGCGCGTTCAAGATTGGAGATCTTCTCAACGGTCCACCATCATCTTCGGAGCTCGTGATTTTGAGGGAGTTTTTTAAGTTTTAATATTGTACTTTCATTTTCACTTTTTAACTTTGTAATTGGGAAGGTAAAATCACCACCCTATGTGTGGTGTCTAAGTCCGTGTGTGGCTTAGGGGCAAATCACCGCCTTATGTGTGGTGTCTAGGTCCTTGTGGGGCTTAGGAGTAAATCGCCGCTTTTTGTGCAGCGTCTAGATCATAGGTTTGATTTAGGGGGAGGCTAGTAGCCATATCTAGGGAGATATTGACTATAGCCTACCAGTCCTTGCGAGAAGGACCGGTGAAAAAGCTAAAAACTGTTATTATTGTAAGCCTTGATTTCAAGCTTTATTGGAATCATTTTACATATATATTTTGGAGAAATAAAATCTTGATTTTAATTTCATTGATGTGTCTCAAACTTTGCTTTTAATTTCATATTTTATAAAAGTTTGTAATATTTTAAAGAGCCCTTATTAACCCCCCCCCCCCCTCTAAGGGCGCCACAAGATCCTACAAGGTCCTTAGTTCACTGATGATTGAGCTTCGCATATTATACATGCACTGACTGACTCAACTTCTTTCTTCTTGAAGTTCTCATACTAGGAGATGAGATTGGATCTTCTGTCCTTTCTCTCATCAACAGATCCAACTACTATCTGGTTTAGGGAATCCCAGATGTCTTTGGCCGAAGTGCACTCAGCCACTTTCTGAAAAATGTCATCAGACATAGTCTGAGCTAAAATGTTCATGGCTCTTGCATCTGCAATCTTGGCTTTCTTCTGGGCATCTGTCCACTTAGGTGGTGGAACAGCATGAGTGCTTAAAGTAGAAGTTGAAGTACTTGTTGTAGTAGGTGGTCCTATCAAGATAGAGTTAAATATATCCTCATCAATAGAATTCATGTACAACTTAATTCTTGCCTTCTAGATGGCAAACTTATTCAGGTTGCATACTGGAGGTATGATGCTTGCATAATCCTTATTTTGTGCCATTGTGATAGAGAATAGTTGGGAAGAGGAAAATCTGGTCTAATTAGATCTTGGTTCAAGTGTTAACTTGTACAACCAAACAAACACAACCTCTGATACCAATTGAAAGGAGGGTGTTAGGTCAGATTACTCTAGAGGGGGGGGGTGAATAGAGAATTAAAACATTGGCTCTTTTTCAAACTATATCAGAGTAAATATAGTGATACCATATATTAGTTAAGGAATAAGAAAAACTAAGCTAAACAATTTAACAATCACAAGCACAGCATAAACAAATGAAAAGGAGCAACCAGACGACACAAGAAGTTTATAGTGGTTCCCCTAAACCTGGGTACATCCACTCTTCTACCACCCTTAGTTGGAATCCACTAGCAAGTTTTGATCAGGTGACTGCCACCACAAGATCTGGTTCAGGTAGATAAGGAAACCCTTCAGGCTTTTGATCAGGTGCCCAAAAACCAACTTCAAGTATTTTGGAGGGAGACTTGTCAACCAAACTAACTTTTGAAGGGAGCTATAACCTTGTACAATGGGATGGAAATTGTTGAATGAAGTCTTCTTTTTCTCAAATACAACTGAGAGGACTGTGTGAATTCTTGTGATATCAAAGCTCCTTCTTAGAGGTAGAATGTTTTTAAAAGAATATAGCTTTGCTAAAAGGTTAGTAGGACTTCAGCTTGATATGCCAAAATCCAGGAAATCCAATAACAGATGTTGAAAGGAATGTCTCTGAGGATTTCTGGAATAGAGGTTGAAGAAGACTCTTGATTTTGTTGATTTGTTCTTCTTCAAACTACAATGATGGCAGAGAATGAAAAAGCGTTTAAAGCGTCGAGTGCTTGTTCAGAATTTCCTATTCAGTGCTTCTCGATTTCTCTTCTTATTTTTGTAACTGTCTTTCATGTCTGCTCCATTTCTCGAATAAGAGAGAATTACTTTTATTCCATAGCTGAAAATTTCTGTTTTAATTTTTGAATTCTTTCCATAAATGCTGGCTGCTAGGGGGAATAGAAAATGGCTGGAATGATAGCATTGATGAGTTTCCCAACTGTTCTTGATAGAATAAGCAAATATTTATTCTGAAGATTACCACATTTAATGCAGCCAAATAACTACTATATTCAGAAGAATATTTGCATTAAATTCTCAGAATAATACTGCTAATAAGGAACAGAAGAGGGAAGGACTCATTTTGGAACTACATTGACAACTTCGAACAAAAAACAAAATTCGTCGACCTGAGATCAAAGATCATCGACCAGGGAATTCAAGTTCGTTGACTTGTGCTCTGCGATCTGTTAACTGGGAATAACTTACCAAATCTTCACTCTGAGATCGTCGAGCTGAGAAACTGACAGAAGAAAACTAAGCATCGACCTGAGCTCTGAGAACGTCTAGCTCAGCTCAGAGAATTAACTCTGAGTTTGTCGATCGGATATCGACAATAATCGAGCTGAGTTTGAAGAATTTCGAACTGATCACTGTCTTCTAAAAGCTGCTAAAACTAATTCTCTGAAGTCCACTTCTGGCTTGTCCAAGGAGGTAGCATTAATCAAGACTTAGCCTAAACTCTAGGACTACTACTCATGACCCTATCTATACAATGTTGGGTCACACTCAGCCTAAGAGGTGGCAGTCGCGGGGCAGAACAATTTCTTCACGAGGAATCAGCGTTGTCGGCTTTCTGATTTAGGTTAGAATGAATTGTTTCTTGCTCGTTTCAACAGTAAAAGGATATTTATACTCTGACCCGAACCAGTCAAAGCCAGCAAAGACCCGTCGAACTGGACTAAGAAGGAATAAACTAGTCGAAGCAGAATTCGGCGAGTATCAACTTGATTATCGACGAATCGACGAGTGATCAACTTGAAACTCGACAAATCAGCAATAGCTCACAACGATACTCGGCGATCAGTAAGAGGACATGACTATACTCAATGAATTGACGAGTATTACTTTTATACTCGACGAGTCGTTGAATGGTCACGACAACACTCATCGAATCCATCCCATTCATCGAAATCACTTACCCATACTCGACAAATTTCCCTTAGCACATGCCGACTTCATTCCGGTCAATCAACATTTACAATGCAGGTCTCGTAATGACATTCCACCATGTCCAGATCATCATAGGCTTGGTCCTTCACTCATATCACATATAAGCAAGGCCAACACAAACCTATCCAACTTCTCTAGAGCTCTTATGTGTGACCCTATAGGCTCATATTGCATTGGCAGTGAGACTATATGCTTGATCACTTCCAGATTACCATGGTAGAACTAACACAATATATGTTTATGGTAAGTATCAAGCATGCACTAAGAAATCTCACTACTCAGCTGTAAAGAGAATTTTAGGATATCTTAAGGGCAGCCAACATTCTTTATTTGGTACCCTAGAAAAAAATTATTTTGAATTAATTAGTTATTCAGATGCAGATTTTATTGGTTGCAAGGAAGATAGGAAGAGTACAAGTTGTACTTGTAAATCCTTAGGAAGGATACTGATGTAACGGTCCAGCCGCCAACCCTGCTGGACCCACCTGGCACCGCGGCCCACCAGAAGTCCAGACCGGCCCACTACTGGCAGTAAGCCTATCACATTCAAGCCTGCAGGCCGTACAACCCCAACCCCTCTCCCTCCACAAGCGGGTTGTTGGTGGCCGTAGCCCCCTTAGATGAGTCAAACTCGATAGTCCAAGCCCGCACTACGGGGACTTCCCAGGAGGTCCCCATCCCAGTACTACTCCCCACCCGAGCACGCTTAACTATGAATTTTTCAACTCTCATCGGGAACAGCCCTGTGATAAGCACTTCTCACGGGTTCTGGTTCAGGCCATTTGGAGAAGATGAAGTACAGCTCCCCGTCGGATCCGCTTTAAGATCCTGCAACCCTAGATTATGATTTAATGATTATTTTATTCAAATTCTGTATTTAATTTAAACAGTTTCACTGTAAATAAATTTAGGCCCTTATGGGCACCACATGAAAAAGAGTACAACATGAAAGTTGTAGGTCTTTTGAATACCTACAAATTGATATGTAGTGGTGAAAAATTGGATGAGGGGACTGCCCTGTAGAGCTTTTTTAGTAAGGGTATGTCCTACAACTAGGGTAGTTTTCTTCTAAAATTATTTAGGCCCTTTAAAGGCTTGTCCATCAAATTTAGATCAACATGAATGTTGTAGGATTTTTAATTATCTACAGTTTGAATGTATGGAAAATTTTCGGACAAGTATTTTGACCTATAGGGCCATTATTCTATGGTAGGTCCTACAAATAGGGCAGATCTTTGAAAATTCCCACACCTAATCCTTGGTCCAAATGCTTTGAAATTTGGACAGGGACTCAATATCACCTAGACCTAACTCCTGTAAAATCGGAGACCAATTGGGATAGGTAACTTAGGGTTCTGCCCTAAACCTAGAAAGCTAGGGTAAGGTAGTTGAAGGTCAAATGACCTCCAAACCCTCCAAATTTGGTGAGGTGTCCCTGTATAGGTATATAGGTCTGGTTCAAATTTCAACTCATTTGGTTGAGTTTTGATTTTGAATCCTCTAACACTAGTTTTTGACCTAGTAGAAGGAAGGTTAGTGAGAAGGTTCCTTGCACTCTGGTATGATCATCTCACCTCAACAGAGGTTGAGATTTTTACCATGGTTTATTTTGGTCATAAGATTATCCTTAGGGAATATGGGATGATTTAGTGTAAGTTTACCCTAGGCCCAGGTTAAAACCCTAAAGGTGGACTTTGGGGGTTTGTGAAGGACATAGGGGCAAATGCCTTGTATGGCCTTGAGGATTTGGTGGAAAGGTTGGTAATGAGTTTGTAACTCTCTGGTTGTAATGTCAGAATAATTTTGATGTAGGTAGCTACCTCAAAACTTAAACCCTAGTTTTAGGGTAGAAGGGATTTTAGGTCAAAACAGTATCTTAAACTCTTTTAAAAGCCATGAAATTGGGGTTGTGTGTTCTAGGGTAGTTAGGACCCTTGGATAATTTTGCTAGAATTTTTTGGATAGGTATTTCTAGTACTTCATTCATGAATGTGGGTATAGCCTTTTTGATGTTTTATTTATTAAAGATTTTTAATCCAAATAAGGCCCCCTTGAAACTCTGGAATTAGATGTTTTTGACCAAGGTAGCCCGATTTATCCCAATGAAGAAGGAGGCGCAAGTGGGCGTCTTAGTGCGTCTCTTTCTGGAACAATTTGTACGGTACCTGGTGTGCCAAAGACGATCGTCTCCGACCGGGATGGTCGGTTTACTTCAAGAGAATGGAGGGCTGTACAGGCTTATTTGGGCTCGCGCCTCGCCTTTAGCACAGCCTTTCACCCACAAACGGACGGGCAATCTGAACGAACCATCCGAACATTGGAGGACCTATTGAGGTTGTGTGTGCTAGATAAAGGAGAACCATGGGAGAGGCTCTTACCTCTCGTGGAGTTCTCTTATAATAACAGTCATCAAGCCAGTATTGGAATGGCACCTCATGAAGCTTTGTATGGAAGGAGGTGTAGAACACCCTTGTCCTGGGTGCAAGACGAAGATCCGAAGACATTGGGAAATGAGTATATTGATGACACGGACGCGGTGGTTAGGTTGATCCGGGATCGAATGCTAGAGGCTCAAAGCCGACAGGCGAAATATTACAACGCAAGGCACCGTATGGTGGAGTTTCAAGTGGGTGATAAGGTGTTCCTGAAGATTCGACCGATGCACGGAGTGTCGCGGGTACGTGGAGTCAAGAAGCTCAGCCCAAGGTATGTCGGGCCCTATGTCGTAGTGGAAAGGATTGGCCCTCTGGCCTATCGATTGGAGTTACCACCGGAGCTGGAGAACCTTCACGACGTGTTCCATGTATCGTCGCTTCAGAAGGCTTTGTTGCGACCTGAACAGTATATCCCCACGGCGGATGGTGTCGTGGCGTCTGATAGGTCTGTGCGACTGGAGCCGGTGCGGATCGTTGATAACGAGACAAGAACCTTGCGCCATAAAAGTGTTCCCTTGGTGAAAGTGCTATGGTCTAATCATGGGAAGGAGGAGTTCACATGGGAGCCAAGGGATTGATGCAAGGGCGCTACCCGGAATTATTTACTCCAGGTAAAATTTTTTATTTGAAAGCATAGTCCCCTTTTATGTGTTTCACTCCCATCGCCTTACCCTGATTTCGGGGACGAAATCTTTTATTTTGTTTATAGGATTTGTAACGTCCCAATTCGCGCTAGGCCCCTTGATTGCGTATTTGAGTCAAGGGGGCTGTGGTGAGCCCAATGGGGGTGTGGGTGAACAGGTGCGAACGTACGGGAAATGAGGAAAACAAGGCAAAATGACATTTCTGGCTGACACGGGTATGGACACGGCCGTGTCCATACCCGTGTGCCTCATAAAAATACGCTTACCAGTCAGAGAGGTACACGGGTATTGGGACACGGGCGTGTCCCTAGCCGTGTGCCAAGGACACGGGTCGGAACACGGCCGTGTCTCAACCCGTGTGCCGCAACCCTGACCCGACAGAAAGTTGTTCTGGGATGAACACGGCCCTGAACACGGCAGGCAACACGGCCGTGTCACCTGAACACGGGTAGGAACACGGCCGTGTGCCTACCCGTGTCTGCGATGTATAAAAAGGAAAAAGTTGGAAACCCTAGCATTCATCCCCTTTCTTCTGCCCCGAAATTTCTGAGAGGGTTCTTGGCTGGAGGAGGAGGAAGAGCTTGCCGGAGCCATCCTTGGAGGAATCAAAACGCCGCCACCGTCAAGGGAAAAACAATGCCGCCGCGAAGGAGTGCGAGGCTCATGGCCGGCCATGGTGGTACCGCTGGACTTGAGGTGAGCTTCCTCCCCTCTCCCTTGGTGCTAGATCTATAGTTATTTTAGGAGAGACATCGACTCCATAGAGTCTTGATGGTGAGGAGGAGAGTTCTTAGGATAAGCCATGCCTAGGTTTTAGGCTTAGTCTCCCTCAACCTTCTCATCATTCAAAGTGGAGATGAGAGGGGTTTTCGTTAGGGGTTTGGCTTTGAAAGGAGAAATAAGGTTGGGTGTGATTTCTGGAGAAGTTTATGCGAGGTCGTTGCAAGGAAGAAGATGAACGGATGCCGTTCATCTCGCCTTAAGATGCGTGCAGAAATCTGATTTCTGCGCGCGGCGACCTTCGTGGCCAATTTCGGTGGTGTTCTGGCCAGATCTGGGTGAAGGACTCAACACGAAAGTCGTAGCCCTTGAAATTACCTTTCCAACGAGTGGTTGCTCGTTTCCATGCGATACCTGTAGCCACGGGAAAGCTGGTTCGAGTCCGCTGCGTTCGGGAAAATTCCTGTACAGGAAACTGTTTCCTGTACGTATTCGAGTTGAATTTCTGGTATGCTGCGACCAGATCTGGGCGATCAACTCAACACAAAAGTCGTAGCCCTCGCGAATACCTTTCCAACGAGGGGTTGTGCATTGTGATTGGATTCCTGTAGCTCCGGGAATCCCAGTTTTAGTATTGGACTATCCTATGTTAATGCACTTGTTAATTTATAATGTTAGCACTCTTGCAATGATTGTGATTTGCTCATGTGATATCTTGCTCCCATATATCTATAATGTCGTTGTTACTATAATTTATTATGGTTACTCATTTGGTTGTGTAATAAAGGATAACCATGCAATGGTAGAGAAATGGATTGGATGGGAAGGCTAGATATTAGGAGTTGATATTGGTAAAGGATATATTTATACAATTTGGTGTTGAACATATCTATTATGCGTAGTGTTGAGGTGAATTCATTGAATAGGTGGGCGTGAACATGATGAACACTATGCGAAGAGTATTTTGTAACTGTAATCCGAGCTCAAGGGGTTTATTAACAACCGATGCTTAGAGTTGAAGTCTCCCTACGGGTAGCATCGAGTGAGTTGTTTTGGGGCATGTGATGTGCGACGATTCATCGTGTCGCGATATTGGGAGAATGATTGTGGCAGGTCTACGGGTTCGCCAGTCGTCACACCGATGGGAGCCAATGGGTAGACCTTGGGCGGTAGGGTTAGATACTTGGTGTCCATAACCCGAGATCTCCTCCGTGCCATGAGAACGGTTGGGCTTGCACCTCGTGCGTTTCCGAGGTTCCATCCGGTTCGAAATCAAAGGCCAGGTTGGGCTGTGTTCTTGGTGCACATTTACCCAAGACCCCTTCTGAGCCGTAGTACGCATGTGAGCTCCGCTGTTGTGTTCTTAGCATTGAGGCGTACGGGGGCCTAGGATAGGTAGTGTGATACCACCTAGTAGTGGAGACGCCCGCTCCACTGTCGCCGTCTGGCCACGACGGATGACGCCTGAGAGGTTAGCTACCTGCTCGAAAAGTGGGAACTTCTAGTCTGTGTCGACATAGCAACTTGCATGTGCGTGCGCATGATTCGGTCATACCATAACATTCATAACATGTCATTCATTGCATACACAAGATCCTCATCGTATAAGTTTGTATGGGCACTCTTATACGATGAGTTACTATACTGTTAAGCCGATCCTTAACTTATAAGTTTGTATGGGCACTCTTATAAGTTAAGTTACTATTCTGATTAATTATACCTGCTGTCATTTATATATCATTGATATTCGTAGAACTGCTAGTTGTGTAGCGTAGTTTATACTTCACCATACTTACTGTCACCTGCCTTTTTACTTGCTTATGTATATATATTGTACCTGTGTTCCTTTCTCCGCCCGGTGCCGAGGAGTCGCCGGGGGAGCGGATGTGAAGCCACTTAGTCTTATGACTAACGGTTGCTACGTCTTCCTTTTTAGGAGGAAACCCCGCAGGTAGAGCGGCAACGGACTATGCAGCAGGACAGCCAGGCCCGGATGATAGGACCTGAGGTGGTGGTGCCATCGGCACCGTCAGTGACAGTAGTGAGTGTTTTCATGTAGCCGTTTGGCAAAGCATTTCTAGACTCTTGTTTCTTTTGTACAAGCCAGTTGTGCTTGTTATCTTCCGCTATTTTTGGACTTTAACTTAGCTGTGAAATGAACTGCTTTTAGCTTTACTTTTCTGTTATGGTTGGGTTGGCATAATTGTTGTGATATGGATTGTAGCCGGCGGAATAGGCGTCTTGTGGTAAAGGCTAACCCGTGTGTTAGTACTACCGCAAGGCGGCTATTTCGGGCATAAGACTCCCCTCGTGCCGTGTGTTGTGTTCCGGGAGGGGGGGTCTTACAACTGATCTCATGGAGAGGTAAGAAGCATACTAGTGTGGCAATATCCACTAATGAGTTTACATACATTTCTGCAGAGAGCTGTTATGCACAACTCTTGTGGATACAGCATCAGCTAGAGGATTATAACCTCAATGTTAACCCAAAAACTGGCAATCCTCTATAAGATGGCTAGCTTGCAAGTCGCGGACTGCTCTGTCCCATCTGAAGGGTTCACGGCCTATTTTCAGGCTAACCGTGCGGATAGACTTCTCTGTCTGCGAGGCTAGGCAAACCACCCGATAGTATTCAACCCAGAGATGGCGCGGGCTGCTTCCCAGTCCGCACCATTAGGTCGCGCGGTTAGCCGGGCAGGTATCAGTCTCCTCTCCAGCCCACCATCAGTTCGCAGACTCTCCGTCAGATTGCCCCGAGCAAGAACTGTCCTAGACTCTTCTTCAGTCCACCTGAGAAAGGCGGCCTCGCATCCAAGTCTGCAAAAACCTTGACCTCTTTGAAGTGGATCGCCTAAGCATGGGGCGGACTCTACCTCAGTCTGCAAGCAGTTAGCGATTTGCCTCTAGGTCGCCCTGTAGTTGGTTACTTGACTCCAGGCCGCCCGGCTTTTGGCGACCTACCTCAAGGTTTCCCGGCAGTTGCCAACCTGCCTCTAGGTCGCCCAGCTGGTATCCAACCTCCAGGTCGCTCAGCGGTAGGCGACCTGCCTCTTCAGCCCGCCTAACAGGTGCGACCTGCTCCATCTATTAGGCAGAAGGTGGGGGACTCAGTCTCAGTCTGCCTAAGAGATGTGGACTTTCTCCTCCATCCAGCTCTATGTCAACCTGCACAGCATCCGGCGGACTCCATCTCAGTCCACCAAAAGGTGGCGAACTCACTCCACCAGCAGGGGCAACCTACTCCTACCCGCCAGAAGCATCGGCTTTTACCAGCAGTCCGCGGCAAGTCACAGACTTGATCGTAGCTCGCCAATACCATTGGGGTGGCGTCATCAAGCCCAATTCTTCAAGATTCCTCCTTAATCCTATAAATAGCCCCCCATACCCCTTATTTTTGGGAGGGAGGAGGAGGATGACAGTCGAAGACTAGCTAGCGCAACAGACCCTGCGAATACCAACATTTTGTCCGCGAGCACTGTTCGCAGACAGATCCCCAGTCCGCGCAGCCTCCGCGACTAATACTTGTGGTCTTTCCCATTTAGCTCCAACAACCTTAGTGGTCATTCAGGCCTGATCGTGCAGTCCACCTGGCCTTGTTACGAGCTACGAGATCAGTAGTCCGCACAGTCTGCCGACCAGTTTGGTCAAACCGCTCGGCCTCTGGCATCTTCTTTCCTCTAGCCGCCAGCTTCCTCTTGTACCCTTTATATTCTCATGTAATGGACTCAACTCAGGCTATAAAACAGATTCATAATCAAAAGAAAGCATGTCGGAGGAGTGGAATTTTAGCCGCGACGGGCAAAGTCTTTTGTTGTCGCTGCAAGCGGCCCCCTCTCTTCTTCCTTTCACCCTTCTCTCGGCCTCAACCGCCAATCCCTATCTGTTAAAGTAACAGTCTGCTCGACAGTTCCTCATCAACCTTCTGTATTATCCCCCGCATCCTCATCAACCTCTCAACCTCAGAGGTGCTGAAAGTGAGGGTAAGATCTACCTTTACTCAAGAGAGGGGGGGGGGTGAATAGAGTATTTTAAAATAATTTTGCAAATTAAAAATTAATTGGCAGTGGAAGACTTGATATATTTATAGGTGTATTATGCTTGCAGTAAACAAAATAAAGTAAGCAAGAAACAAAATCACAGCACACAACAAATAAAACACAGACAACCAGAAGACACAAGGATCTATAGTGGTTCCCCAATAAACCTGGGTACATCCACTCTTCTACCACCCTAGGTAGGAATCCACTGCAGGAATAGTTGATCAGGTGTCCTAGGCACCAATGAGCTTTTGATAAGGTGCTCAAAAACCAAACCAGATTTTTTGATCAGGTGTCTTGCCACCACTGAGTTTTGACAAGGTCTCATAAACCAACCACAAAACTTTTGAAGGGAGTTTTGAGTAACCCTTTTACAGCAGAATAAAAGAAAATGAAAGAGTTCATGTTCTTCTCTATCAACAGTCAAAGAGAAGACTAGTGGATTGTTGTTGTCAAAGCTCCTCCTGAGATTTGCGGTTGTTCAGGAAGAGAAGCATTGCACAGTGTGATAGGCCTTCAGAATGAGACTCCAGCAAATGATGATTTCAGCAAAGACTGAAATGTGATGTGTCTGGAGTCTTGATTGATGAAGCATTGAACACTTGAAATCAGAGATGAGAAACAATAATCCTGAAGTTCTTATGTGTCTCTCAGATCTCAGATATTGTTCTTAGTTTTTCTCTTGTTTTCTATTATTCTGTATATTGTCTCTTGTCTGTCTCTATTGTCTGAAAAAGATATATTGAAATACAATCTTCTAGATAGCCATTAGCCAGTCATAAATGACTTCCTTAATTGATATCTGTCTCTGGGGAAAGTCCTAAGTGACATTCTCCTTTAGTCTCCTTGAAACTTGCTCAAGATTAATCATAATGGCTACAAAATCCTTTGCATTAACTGCTGGATATGAATCAATTTGAATTCCAACTGACTGAATTTGAAAACCTGAAATCGTCGATCTATCAAAGAAAAATCGTATATCTGAGCTCGACTACCATCGACCTCAGCTCAGAGACTGGAACATGGCAAGAGATAGAAACGTTGATCTGAGCTCGAAGATCATCGAACCGAGTTCGACGACTCGTTGAACTGAGCTCAGAGATAGTCGAAGTGAGTTCGACGCCACGTCGATCTGAGCTTGACGATAATTCCCTTAGTCTCACTGCACTTGAAGTCTGAACTAGGAGGTCTTGGGGGTAGCTTTCAAACCCAAGTTCTAAGCCTTAGACCTATTCTAGTTGACCTTTAAAACTATACAATGAGGTAAAGACATATTCCTAAGGACATAGTGATCCTTACCCAAATCAGTAATAGGATGTTCCAACAATCTCCCCCTATTTGGGTTAGGATTACTATTTACATGACATATAGGAAATAACAAGCATACAAGCAGAAATAAAAGCAAATAGAACATTGCAGAATAATGAAGTGCAGCATTGCAGAAGCAAATATAATCACAGCAGATTGTCAGAGAGAAATATATATTGTTCAGCTTACACAATCAGTCCTTCTCTTCTCTCTTTTTGAAAAAGATTTCTCTGTTTGGATTTTGAGCTTCCTTTTTAGATCTTCTGTCATCAGAAGCACCTAGAGAGGTTTGAGATTTGGGTCTGGGAACAACAACCTCTGGGTGCAACTTCAAGTAACTCTCTGGATCAAAGAATTTTCTGGAGGAGTATCTCTCAAATTTTTTCTTTCTTTGCTCAGATAAAGTAGTGATGTTTGAGGTATCTCTCCCTTGTTCTCTTGCCTTCTTTATTTGATCTAAAGCAGCTAATTCTTTCATCCTTGCTATCCAAGAAAGAGGATTGTTCTCTGGATCTTCAAAGGGAACATGAGGTTCATATCTATTTATTGTATCAGCAGGAGGAGCTCTTGAAGTTACAATTTCTTTAAGCTTATAAGGGAAAGGACCAGAAGTTTAATCAATGGGGCCTTGTCCTTCCCTGAGATAAGGATGTTGTCTTGATTGTACTCTGGAATAAACTTTGTATCCTCTTTGATTTCCTCTAGATTGGCCTCTCTTTGATTGGTAGCCTCTTTGTTGATATCCTCTGGATTGAGATCAATCTTGAGTTTGAGAGGAACTTTGAGTTTTAGCATGAGAGGATTGTGAAGCAGAACTTCCACAAGTTCTTGAATCTGGAGAGGGAGGAGGAGGAGGAGGATTATGGTGAGATGTGCCTTTGTCATACTTCTTCCTCTTCTTCATGGACTTTAATTAGTTCTTTGAGAATTGCATCCATGGTTCAGTTATTTGGCAGTCTTGTAGAATATAATAAGGAATATCATTATCATTTGTGACTTTCTATGGAGGAACTCTCATCAAGTCTTTGCTTCTTGCTTTCCTCTTCCTTGTAATGGTTGTAAAGGAGTCATCAGAACCAGTCCTATTCTCATCACTGTCTGAGCTTTGTGGATTGTCATACAGCTAATCAATCCTTTTAATATATTCTAGCTATTGTTTAGATTGTTCAGTTGAAGCAGCAGCAGTAGTAACAGAAGCAGTGACAGAAATAATAGCAGGAGCAGAACTAACAGCAGAAGTAGAAGCACTAACAACTGGAGCAGCAGGAACATCAGAAATAGTAATAACAGCAGCAGCAGATTCTGAAACAAAAGCAGCAGTAACAGTAGGCTCATCAACAAGAATAGCAGTCTCGGAATCATTTGCTTCTGTCATCATCATATCATTAGCAATATCAAGACTAACTTCATCAGCAGCAGAATCAACATACACAGCATCAGAAGAAGTGACAATTTCCACATCCTTGATAGATTTGATATAAGAAGATATCAGGCTGGGATCACAACTGGAAATAGGCACATTGGCCTTAGTAAGGTCTTTAGCTTCTTGAGTTATAGGATATCGGTAATGCAGTACATCAAACACTGACAGCAATGACCTTAGGTCAACTGTACTGAATGCTAGAACTAGAGCTGGGGCATCTCTTCTATTGGAGCAGACAGCATATCTTCTTCATGTGGCATCTCCCCCTGCCTGGATTCAGTTGAAACAGGAGCAAGGCACCCCAGAGAATGGATTGCCTGAGGAGGATAGAAGGAGGAGAGCCTGGCAGATAATTCATTGATAGATTGAAGAAGTGGAGCCATTGTGGTCTCCAGCAAGAGTGTTAGCCTGGGAGCTAACAACTCATACAGCTTATCTGCAAGGACTGGAAGATCTACTTGCTCAAGGGATACTTGAGTAGAGGTAGAGGATAAAGGTGCAGAGGTAGATGGTGTTGGAGGAGCTGCAGTAATGTTGAGAGATGATGTGGATGGCAGTGAAATTGATGGTTGAGAAATGGGAATGGTGGTGAGGGATGTCACTGGAATGGAAATGGATGGGGTGAAGGATGGTTGAGCTAGAATGTCTTGAAGCAATTATTGGTAAGAGGTGGAAGTTGATGTGGGTTCAAGAGGTGAGGAATGAGAATCATCCATGAAGGAATCATCTAAGAGGTTGAAGGATGGAATGTGGATGGATGAATCAATGTCAAGAGGGGGATAATAGTGTAGAGGATGGGATTGTACTTGATGAGTTGCTGGAGGTGGTGAAGAAATAGTTGGAGATGGAGTTGAGATAGGAGAGGAGATTGTGATGGGGTATGAAATTGAAACGGTGATGGTGGATGTAGGGATGGATGAAGAAACAATAGGTGGAGATGAGGAGGAGGAAGACAATTCTTCTAAGGGGGCAGTTGCCTGAGGGGAAGTGATTTGTATAGTCCTTGTGCCTGAAGTTGAGGTAACTGCTGGACCCCTGCTGCGTTTGGTAATTTGCCTGTCCCACTTTCCAAAGAGAGCACAGGAGAGTCTCTTGGAGGCATTGATGTGCATACCACTGGAAACAAGCAGTTGGGGGCATCTGTTATGCAGAAACATGCCTAATATCCTCCTAAAATTAACAAGATTCTTGTTAATCTTCTTCTTAATTAAATCAAAGAATATTTCTCCCCAATTCAAAAGTTTCTTATCAACTAAGGCACCCATCAAAGAGAATTAATACCTAAATATAGTGTCATGAGCAGAATGCTTTGCTAACAGTACCTTTCCCACAACATCAGCTAAAAATTTGTACTCCACTGAGAAATTTTTCTTAAACAACTTATTAGGGTTTGCTGCTGAGTGACCCATTCTATCCAACATACTAGAAAATTCCTCTCCAGACAATTCTACCGAATCATGCCCAGTACTCAATTTGAAAACTTCTGTTATAAGTGCAGGAGTTAGGGATACCTGTGTTCCTGATATAATTCCAATCACTGTGTTTTGATCCAAGTTGTGTGTTGTATACACCCATTCCTTAATCTCATCTATAACCAATTTCATCCTTGTAGACATGATAGGAACTAATTGTTATTCCTTGAATAGTTCCAGAATATCCTTAAAGATTTGATCACTGCCTTCGAATGAATCCATGTCGATGTTGAAGCCGGTGTAAAACTTCATTGCAGCTAAGACTGCAATAGAGATGGCCATGTTTACCTGCAAAAATGAACAAACAAGACCGAGTGCAGAGAGGTTTGGAGGGAAAGAAAGCTCTGCAGAAAGTATGAATGCGCAAAAGAGAACGGCAGCCAAAAAATGAATTTTATATTAGGGTTCGACGTAGAGAAGGAAAGATCGTTGAACTCAGTTCGACGATCTGGGCTCCTAAAGGAATCTGAAAGGTTTTCAACATCGTCGATCTCCGTTTGATGATATTGGAGAGCATCGAGCTCCGTTCGACGATCTTTGACCGGAAAGAAATAGCCTAACACTATCTGGAAAACGCTAAACTCCGGTCAACGCTTTCTTAGAACGTCGATCTCCGTTCGACGATCTTTGGGAAAAACGTCGAGCGTAGTTCAGAGATAGGAAATAACCTATAGACACTAGAAAAAAAAACAAGTTTTTAGCCTAGTCTTGGTCAATTTTAAGGTTTTAAAATCTTGGATCTTAATTTAAACTTCCTCCATCAAACATTCCTAACTGATTCAGGAAGAAGGTGTGTTTCTTTTCATCCAAGGGTTTGGTGAAAATATCTCCCCTTTGCAAATTAGTTGGGATATATTGAAGTTCAATTTTATTTTTCTCAACATTGTCTCTTAAAAAGTGATGCCTAATCTCTATATGTTTTGTCCTACTATGGAGGACTGGATTTTGTTCTATAGAAATAGCACCGGTGTTATCACAAAATATTTTTGACTTATCTAAGTTGTAACCATTGTCTAGGAGCTGATTTTGAATCCACAATATCTGTGAGCAACAACTACCTGCTGCCATGTATTCACCTTCAATAGTTGATGTGAACACAGATGTTTGTTTCTTACAAAACCAGGAGACAAGTCTGTCACCACGAAACTGACAAGTTCCACTGGTAATTTTCCTTCCTACTCTACATCAAGCATAATCAGCATCTGAAAATCCAGTTAATTCAAATCTTGAATCTTTTGAATAACAGAGACCTAGATTTGGATAACTTTTCACATACCTAAGAATCCTTTTTACTAATGTTAGGTGTGACTCTCTAGGGCTTACTTGGAATCTAGCACAGATGCATGTAGCAAACATTATGTAAGGTCTACTAGCTGTAAGGTACAATAAAGAGCCAATCATTTCTCAATATGTTGTCTGATCAACAAGTTTCCCATGTTCATCAGTATCTAATACAGCATTAGTAGGCATAGGTGTTTTCATATCTGATGCTTCAGACATACCAAATTTCTTGACAAATTCTTTTGCATACTTGGTTTGAGAAATGAATATGTCATCAGCATGCTATTTGACTTGCAATCATAGAAAGAAGGAGAGCTCACTCATGCAACTCATTTCAAATTTAGAATGCATTAGGTTGGAAAACCTCTTACACAAATTTGAATCAGTAGATCCAAAGATAATGGCATCTATATAAATTTGTACTAGTAGGATATTGGTCTTATGGGTTCTAATGAAAAGAGTTTAGTCTACTCTACCCCTTATAAAATCATTTTCCAAAAGAAAGCATGCTAAGGTCTCAAACCATGCTCTAGGAGCTTGCTTGAGACCATATAATGCTTTATGCAATTTAAAAACATAATCAGGATGAGTTGGAGAGATAAAACCAGGGGGTTCTCTAACATAGACATCTTTCTTAATATCTCCATTGAGAAATGCACTCTTTACATCCATTTGATAGACCTTGAATCCCTTGTGTGCTGCATAAGCTAGAAATATTCTTATGGCCTCCAACCTTGCAACTAGTGCATAGGTCTAGTCATAATCTATTCCTTCTTCTTGTGAGTATCCTTGGGAAACTAGCCTTGCCTTATTCCTTACAATAATTCCTTGATCATCCAGTTTGTTCCTGAACACCAATTTTGTTCCAACAATGGAGTGATCCTTTGGTCTTGGCACTAGCTCCCAAACTTTGTTCCTTTCAAATTGATGTAAATCCTCTTGCATTGACATGATCCAGTGTGGATCTTGTTCTACATCTTGTATGGATTGAGGCTCAATTTAAGAAAGAAAGAAGGTGTGCATCAGATTTTGGTTGACCTGATTTCTGGTTTGCACACCAGTTGAGATGTTTCCAATCACTTGGGAGATTGGATGATCTCTTGATGTTACTAAATCAACAGGGGGTGTTGATTGTTCACCAACCTGTGTTGTTGTTTCCTTTTGTGGAACAACAACTGGCTCTTCAATGTGGTTCTCACTAAGATATTGAGTGTCCTCTTCATCTTCACTGCTTTCACTTTTTTGTTGAATAGGTGAAGGTGTGGTATCCTCTTCAATGATGTTCAACCTGTCCAAATTCTCTGAGAGAGAATGTACCTGCAAAGGTTCTATGGTAGAAGTATTCTTCTCCTTATAAGACATGTTAGTTTCATCAAAAGATACATGTACAGATTCTTCAATTTTAAGAGATGATTTGTTATACACCCTATAAGCTTTACTAATCATGGAGTATCCCAAAAACACTCCTTCATTAGCTTTGGCTTGAAATTTTGCTATGTATTTCTTGTCATTATTGTGTATGTAACAAATATAACCAAAAATCTTGAGATAATCTACTTTAGGTTTCTTCCCTTTGAGTAATTGATAGGGAGTCTTGCCCTTCAGCTTATGTATCAAACTTCTATTCAACACATAATTTGAGGTGTTCACTGCCTCTGCCCAAAATGATAGAGGAAGGTGAGCATCTGTCAACAATGTGGTGGCAGATTCAATAAGGGTTCTATTTTTCCTTTCAACTACCCCATTTTGTTGAGGAGTTCTAGGAGCTGAGAAAGTGTGCCTGATCCCTTAGCTCTGACAGAACTCTTGCATCAGAAGAGAATCAATCTCTGTCCCATGATCACTTCTGATCAGGGCATTGTGAGTATTGAACTCAATCTGTATGCTTTTTAGATACTCTGTCAAACACTTAAAGTTATCAGACTTTTTCCTCAGAAAGAACACCCATGTGAATCTAGAGAAGTCATCTACAACTAATAAAGTGTAAAATTTCCCTCCTAGTATTTGTACTGTAATGGGTCCAAAAAGATCAATGTGTAACAGATACAAGATCCTAGGTGAATCACTCTTATTAAGTGACTTAAAACAATTTTTAGTCTGCTTGCCTAATTGACAAGCCCTGCAGAGTCCTTCCTTCTTGTAGGGGCCAGAAGGTAGTCCTCTAACAAGGTTGTCTTTGGATTGCCTAGCAATGGTTCTAAGGTTTATATGTCCTAATATTTTATGATATAGTTCATTTGGTTTACTAACAGAGTTGAACAAGCAGATATCTACCTTAGTTGAAAGAAAATCTACAAGATCCTTTCCTTTTACCTATCAACACAGTTGTGTTTTCCTCTGATTTGATTTTGCATGAGGATTTGTTGAATGTCACTTGGTAGCCTTCATCACACAATTGACTGATGCTGATTAAATTGTGCTTCAGTCCTTCCACATAGGCAACCTTCTTGAATGTGACTGACCCTATTTGGACTGCACCATATCGCTTGGTCTGTCCAAAGTTTGAGTCTCTAAATATGACTTTTGGTCCAAGCTTGGCTTTTAAGGATGTAAGATTATCCTTGTTTCCTATCATGTGCTTTGAGAACCCACTATCCAGATACCATTGCTAGTTTATTGTTGGATAGGTCTTCACCTGCACATAAAACAATTTTTTTTGTTTTTGACCCAGTTTACCTTGGGTCTAGGTTGATAGCCTTTAAAGTCTTAAATAAAAGACATCCCTGGTTGACTCTTATAGCCATCAGGATGATATCTCCTAGGAGGTATTATCCATTCAGTGTAAGGGTTAAAGATTTGGGATGTGGGACCCCTAGGATTGAATTATGATTTACCCTTAAAACCATGTTCAAATCTCTGATCTCTGTTCGACGATATCTGAGCTGAGTTCGACAATCTTGGGTCAGATCGTCGAGCTCCATTCGAAGATCGACTTTGCCAGAGTTCAGAGTTCAGCGATCGTCGACTTGAGTTCGATGATTCATCTTGAGATCGCTGAGCTCCGTTCCGCGATCGTCGAGCTCTGTTCAACGTTTTCCGTTGAACCTTGTTTTTCTCAGGAAAATCAGAATTCTTCCTAGCTATCTCTATAACACCCTTTCCTTTATCTGAGATAAATTTAATTGGGGTTGTTAATACTATAGGTTAGCTGGATGAAGCACCCAAGCCCAGTGTACTGGTAAGTCTTGAGTTCACTGTGCTTGTGATGTCCATCAGTCTGATGCTTCTCCCATTAAGGGATTCTTTAAACTTCTTTGCCTGAGATAGTTCACTTTTCAGTGAAGCTATCTCCTCCCTACAACATTCTAACTCCTCAGAGAGTTTGAGGTTATTTGATTTTAAAGTGCTATATTCAGATAGTTGATTTCTGAGAGAGATAATCTCCTTCTCAGACTTGAGTAGGTCAAAACATAGTGTCTTAAATTCAAATTTGAAGTCCTCTGAATTGAAATCAAAAGAATCTATTACCTGATCCTCTTCAACTTCATGTTCAGATTCAGATTCTGACTCTTGTCCTGCATCAGAATTATGTTGAGAGGCATTGATAGCCATCATGCAGAACTCCTTCTCTTCAGCATCATCTTCATCATCACTTGAGCTTGATGAAGCCTCTGATTCCTCTTCAGTCTCACTCCAGGTTTTAGCTACAAATCCTTTCCTGGTGTGTTTGTTCTTGCTGGAGGAGGATTTGTCATTGTTGTTTCTCCTGAAATCTTTTTCTCTTCTCCTATCTTTCTTATCTTTCTTGTCCTTATTTTGATTTTCTGGACAGTCAGGCTCAATGTGGCCTTGTTTCCAGCATCCAAAACAAATAATTTCTTTATTATTGGACTTGTCATACCTTGGCTTTTCATGGCCTCTGGATGACCTTTTCCTGAAGTCTTTTCTAGCCATCTTGTAAAATCTTTTGGCTAGTAGACTCATTAACTCTTCATTGCCTGTGACCTTGTCTTCAGGCTGTTCTTCTGTAGCTTTGAAAGCAATTGTCTTCTCCTTCCTTGTTGCTGGAGAAGCTATCTTTTGCTCTTCCTCTCTATTTTTATGAGCAACTCATAAGACTTGAGTTTGCCCAATAGAGCTTCAGTGGTGATCTCATTTATGCTTCTGACATACTTGATTGACCAGATCCTTGAGTCCCAAGTGCTGGGGAAGCACATTAGGATCTTGTCATTGAGTTCATTCAATGAGAACTCCTTGTCCAAAGTCTTTAGTTCACTGACAATTAGACTGAGTCTGTTGTACATGTCAGCAATTGACTCAGTTTCTCCCTTCTTGAAATTCTCATACTGGGTTATGAGATGGGATCTTCTGTTCTTTCTTTCATCAGCAGATCCTGACACAAGCTCAGATAGCTTGTCCCATATTTCTTTTGCTGAGTTGCATTCAGCCACTTTTTGAAATATGTCATCAGACATAGTCTGAGCCAATATGTTCATTGCCTTAGCAACAATAACTTTCCACTTTTTGATTTCTGCATCTGTTCCTGAAGGGGGTGGAACAGCACTTGTACTTGTATTTTCTGGGGGTCTTGGACACACTGTCAAAAAAGAATTGAAGATATCCTCATCAATAGAATTCATGTATAATTTAATCCTTGCCTTCCGAAGTGCAAACTTAGAAAGATTTCACACTGGAGGTCTGGTGCTTGCATAGTATTTGTTCTGTGCCATGATTTATATGGAAATAAAAATAATAGAAATAATAACCCTCTATTAAAGATTGATCTTATCAGGGATCTTTTGGTTCAGGTGTTCGCCTGTAGGAACAACCAATCTGGTGAAGATCTAGTTATTAAATACCCAACCTCCCTCTGATACAAATTAAAAGTGAGGGGAAGATCTACCTTTACTCTAGAGGGGGGGTAAATAGAGTATTTTAAAATAATTTTGCAAATCAAAAATTAATTGGCAGTGGAAGACTTGATATATTTATAGGTCTATTGTGCTTGCAGTAAACAAAATAAAGTAAGCAAGAAACAAAATCACAGCACACAGCAAATAAAACACAGACAACCACAAGACACAAGGATCTATAGTGGTTCCCCAATCAACCTGGGTACATCCACTCTTTTACCACCCTAGGTAGGAATCCACTACAGGAATAGTTTATCAGGTGTCCTGGGCACCAATGAGCTTTTGATAAGGTGCTCAAAAACCAAACCAGATTTTTTGACCAGGTGTCTTTCCACCACTGAGTTTTGACAAGGTCTTAGAAACCAACCACAAAACTTTTGAAGGGAGTTTTGAGTAACCCTTTTACAGCAGAATAAAAGAAAAAGAAAGAGTTGATGTTCTTCTCTGTCAACAGTCAAAGAGAAGACTAGTGGATTGTTGTTGTCAAAGCTCCCCCAGAGAATTGCAGTTATTCAGGAAGAGAAGCTTTGCACAGGGTGATAGGCTTTCAGAATGAGATCTCCAGCAAATGATGATTTCAGCAAAGACTGAAATGTGATGTGTATGGAGTCTTAATTGATGAAGCCTTGAACACTTGAAATCATAAATGAGAAACTATAATCCTGTAGATCTTGTGTGTCTCTCAGATCTCAGATATTGTTCTTAGTTTTTCTCTGATTTTCTGTTATTCTGTATATTGTCTCTTGTCTGTCTCTATTGTCTAAAAAAGATATATTGAAATCCAATCTCCTAGATAGTTGTTAGCCAGTCATAAATGACTTCCTTAATTGATATCTGTCTCTGGAGGAAAGTCCTAAGTTACATTCTCCTTTAGTCTCCTTGAAACTTGCTCCAGATTAATCAAAACGGCTACAAAATCCTTTGCATTAACTGCTGGATATAAATCAATTTGAATTCCAACTAATTGAATTTGAAAACCTGAAATCGTCGATCTCTCAAAGAAAAATCGTCGATCTGAGCTCGACTACCGTCGACCTGAGCTCAGAGACTGGAACTTTGCAAGAGACAGAAACGTCGATCTGAGCTCGAAGATCGTCGAACCGAGTTCGACGACTCGTTGAACTGAGCTCAAGGATAGTCGAACTGAGTTCGACGCCTCGTCGATCTAAGCTCGACGATAATTCCTTTAGTCTCACTACACTTGAATTCTGAACTAGGAGGTCTTGGTGGCAGCTTTCAAACCTAAGTTCTAAGCCTTAGAACTATTCTAGTTGACCTTTTAAACTATATAATGAGGTTAAGACATATTCCTAAGAACATAGTGATCCTTACCCAAATCAGTAATAGGATGTTCCAACAGGTGCCATTCTCCGCATCAGGTGCTCAACAGCCTCTCCTCTATCCCTGCAATCTCTCCACCTCACTCGCCAGATCGAACACCCGTTATCTGCTGGTGCGCCCATTTCCCACATCAATACTTAAGGTAAGTCATTATCCTTTATATTGTGACTCATCCAGTGTAATTTACATTGCTAACAATCCTGTCTCTCATAGAAGGACTTAGCATATAGAAATTTGATATCATTTTATTAGAGAATATGTAGAGAGTGAAGATATCTATCTTGAATTTGTCTCCATTGAAAATCAAGTTGCTGATATCTTCATTAAACCATTGGATGAGGCTAAGTTCAATCACTTTAAAATTGAGTTAGGAATGCATAACGTAGAATAATTCATTTACATTCCAATTATTTTTCATCATGTGCTATTTAAGTTGTAGAATAATTCTCTACATTTCAGATGTCATCTCATCATAGTTTGCAATTATGTTAGAAAATTGTTAAGATGTTAGAATAACTTTAATTAGTCATATTATCTAGCTGGAAATGAGCAGTAACATTATTAGGATTTGATAGCTACTAGAAAATACTCAGTGGCATGTTAGGTTAACAACATTAAATAAAATTCATGAGTCAAAAATGACCCCTTTTAATTATAGTTATCTACCAAATTGGTTTGGCATATGTGCACTATTACATAGTGAGGTCAACTGGATCAGTTGAGAAAGTCTCAGCTAAACCGCTAGGACTACTGAGATAGTCTCAGCGGTATATACATATTACCATGTCCCAGCAGATTATCAATCTGTCTCAGCATAACTACTGAGACAGGCTGATTAATTTAAATCAATTAATTTTAAGTTGTCAAAATGAGTCAAAATAATCATCTAGGCTGACCCCTCATTTCCAAAACCCTTCATATAAATAAAGCTAAAGTTAATTGGAATCCATTAAACCCTTAATCATTTCAAATCGTCGAGACTTACACTTCCTTTCCACCGTCTCAGCGTCAATTATTTCAGAGGAAATGGCGCAAAAATCTAACAAAGATCTGCAGGAAGGATATGAGATTGTTAGGCATGGTTTCCTTCATGTGTCAGAAGAGATTAAAGAAGGCATTAGGATGCTTGATTCCCTAGGGTAAGAATAACTTCTCTCTGAACCATCTCCCATTCTTAAGACAGAAGTTCTAGAGTTTTATATCAATGTTAAGCCCTCTCTCCAAAATTTCACTAAAATCCAAAGTTGGATGTACAAGGATTGAGATTAAACCAAATAGGTTAGCCAAAGCTATTCAGTTACCTTCATCTGACATTGATGAACAGGATGAGATCTCTAACAAGAACAGGGACCATGCCCTAGAAGGGTGTAAGTATAGTGATGTCAAGACTGGATCACTAAGGAGAAAGAACTTCAACCAAAGAGGAAATCTACTTACTGATATTAAAGGAAAAGCAATATAATTCAAACCTTAATCTCATGACACTATCTCCAAGCCGATGTTTGAGTTAATCACAAGGATTATTCTGCAAAAGAAGAATTACTAGGAAAATATCATATTCCAGAGAATTATTGAATATTTGTAGGCTCCCAGCTTGGGTAGAATTTTGTCTCTTTATATCATCAATTCCTATCTAGACAAATTTAACAAGAGGCAATGTGCTAAGATTCACAACCTGAAGAGGATGTATATAAAATCCTTGGAAAGGTTTACAAGGGTTCTTCTTATGAGTCAATCTACTAAGATGAAAGAGAAGTCCATGGACACATAAAAGTGGATATTGGATATGATATTTTTGATTTTGATTCTAAGTCTGCAACCCCAATAGATGTTGGTGTTCAGGTTAGTGTAGAACAAAGTTTGTCCTCTAATAATGTTCAAGTTAATATTAAATCTGACATAAGTCAAGTTGGAGGAGAGCATGTTGAAGAATTCCATGTTGCTCTTAATTCTAAAGATGTATCAGCATGATATGCTGCACTCGATGTGCCTAAAGCATTAGGTGAATCTGCTGAGAAGGAACAAAGGGAACTAGCTGATGATCTTCAAGGGAATTGGGAGTCATCTCTTCCAAAAATGGTGATTGTACCTTCTAAGGGCGAGCATGTGTAGATAGAAGAGCAATCTTTTTATAATACTGATGATGATGTTGATATTGAGGTGGAGCCTCCAAGGGTCCTTACTTAGGATAAGATAATTCTATCCTCCCTAGTGGCTGAGACATCCACTCAAAGCCTACATAGGCTTGGTGTTCAATAGGACCAGAGGAGATGTTCATTAGTTGTGCAACACCATTATCCACACATAACTTTAACAGACAACTTCATTCTAACCTCAATAATGTCTCAACTGGATGAGACCGCCTCTTCACTCAAATGATACATCGATTAATTTATCTCAGGAGTGAAAGCTGAATTATTATCTGAAATAAACCTACTAAAAGGTGAGAATGATCACTTAAACAATCATATGACCAAATAGTTTGATCAGGCATCAAGCACAGTCAAGGCTCAATCTGATATCCTAAGATCATTGGATAAAAGTCTTAAATTCTCAGCTACAATTATTAGATATGCCAAGAATTTTGTGAGTCAGACTTATGTGGTCATAGCATAAGTTACTGATCACATAAACACTCATATTACCTCTATAGCCTTTACATCCATGAAAGAAGCTTATCTGCTTAAAGAGAAGCATAAAGTAGACTCTTAAATTGTCTTTCAAACTCTATCAAGAAGGTTTGAAGCTACTACCAAACTATTAGAAATATGGATATTTGAAGAAGCCAAAAAGGGGGAGGAGAACAAAGCTAAGAACATTGTTGAGCAAGCTCTCAAAGTACTTTAAGGAATAAGGATAGCTCCAAAATTCCTCTACTAGATAATTTTAGGCCAGAAGATTTTAACTTCCATGCTCAAGAAAGGGTTGCATAGGATGCACAACTTATAGTCAGAAGGAGGAGAGAAGGGATAATGTTGGCAGAGGAATTCATGAAAAAGTGAAGGGCTGATAAATCTCAAGACCCTGATTATGAATACTTGAGTGATGATTCAGATAAGATTATCATCAATGTATGGTTAAGTCATGGTCAGCTTTTAAAGAACATAGACAGCTTGTATCCCAGTGAAGAATGGATAAAGCACCTAGAGAGGAATTCCCTAAAGGAAAGGATATTCAAAGAAAACTTGGTTAGGAGAAACAATCCTAGAAGGATGCCCTCCAAGTACTTACCCAAACCATTTCTGTATTTCAAGAGACAGAAGAACAAAGCCCAATGTGCAAAGCTTGCTAGTGCTGCCCAAGATGAAGGTTCAAGCTCAACATTAAAGAAGAGGAGGGCTGGACCTTAGATTTTATTTTTTTTGTTGTTGGTTTGGCTGTAATAGAATTTTAAAGTGCTTATATTTGTTAACTATCTTGTTTTTATGATGTCATGACTATGATTAATCAAAATTTCAAATTTATCTTGATATGTTTTATTTGTTAATGCATCTTAACATTATTATGTGTTCAGCCTTTTTCAAATAGGGTGAAGTTGTTGGGAATATTTTCCTTCAATGTTCCTTTGATTTGAACATGCATCGCCTACAATGCTAAGTGCATATTGTATTTGATAAACCTTTTTTCTTTCATATTATAATAGTTTAAAGTTGTTCTAAAACATGACTAGAACATCTCTGGTTATTGCTATCATGTCTCAGCAGTTTATCGGACAATCCGCTGAGAAGGCGGTCTGGTCTCAGTGGAAGCGCTAAGATGCGGTTGATTTGCCACAGAGATAGAAGCCAGTCCCAGCTCCACTGAGAAGGCAGTCTGGTCTCAGCAAAACCATTGAGAATCAGTTGACTTTCCTCTGAGATAGAAGATAGTCTCAGCCCCACTGAGTAGGCAGTCTGGTCTTAGCATAACTGTTGAGACAGAAGCCAGTCTCAGCTAAACCGCTGGGTTGTTTTCAAAAAGGGTCGTTAAGTAGGCGTGATCTACTTTTGGCAAAAAGGAGATACTACAAGATAACTTTATCTATTCCTGGCCATGTTGTGTCAGTACAAATTCAAAAGAGTTATTGGTGTGTTGAAGGATATAAAAGCAACACTTATATCAATAGAACACAAGTTTGGCCAAGAAGTGCTAAGTTTTGAAAAACTAAAATCTGACCTAGCATAAAATTCTTCCCGGACGTGAACTTGGAGAAGTCAATCTTCCTAATAGTTGTGCACTTCAATTTAAGGAAGATGATTTGTTCTTGCTGATCAGGTTCTGGAGAACATGTTGAGTCACTCTGAACTCAAGTGGTAGATCTTCTTCCTTCTGCTGAAGACAGGAGATCAAGGTGGAGCAAAGTCTAAAGATGCATAACCATTTTCCAGTCCTAATCTAAGACAGCTAACTGATGTGCATGTTCAACAAAAGATAAAGGCTGAAGGTTTATTATATAAAGTCTTCTGTTACAACCATTTACATATATTCTTTGTAAGAACATTTTTGTTCTAAGAGTAAGGTCTTGGCCCTAAGTGTGGGGATATTGTGCCTAAGTGTAGGGCTATCCTCCTAGCCTGAGTGGTAGGGCTTCATGATAGGCCTGAGGTAAGTGACCAGGAGGGTCACTGAGCTGTAGGTGTAGAGTATACTCTGATTTTATAGGGTTATGGCTTGAGGTAGGGTCTTAGATGAGACTTGAGAGATCTTAAGGGATCTGTGTTATAAGCTCCTTGAGCTGGGTTTTGGAAGAGGTTGACTTGTCTAACATACTGTTAGAAAGGTGGAGAGGGAGAGCGGATATACTGATACCTTAGGGAACCATTACAAATTATAATGTGCTTTATGTGTGTGTGTTTTTATTGAGCAATATAACCAAAATAGGTAAGTATAAAAAGAAGAAACAAGACAACCTATTCACCCCCCCCCCCCTCTAAGTGAATTAGCTCACTACAAAGTTAACTATCAGTACACTTGTAATGATGATTTCAAACTAACACGCTATTCAGATATAGATTTTGTAGGTTGCAAAGTGGATAGGAAGAGTACTTCTGGTGCTTGCCAATTTCTAGGGAGAAGCCTGGTATCCAGGAGTAGTAAAAAGTAAAACAGTGTAGCTATATCCACTGTAAAATCTGAATATATCTAAGAAGGGAGTTGTTGTGCACAACTTCAGTGGATACAACATCAAATTCAGGACTACAACATCCAGTTAAGTAAAACCACTATGTTTTATGATTCTACATGTGTTATTTCAATATCTAAGAATCATGTATCACACAGTAAGACCAAGAATATTAAAATTAGATATCACTTCATAAGAGAGCATGTTGAGAAAAAAGATATCATCCTTGAGTTTGTCCCCACAGCTAGACAGGTTGTTGATATCTTCACTAAGCCTATTGATGAAGCCAAGTTTAACATTTTCAAGTTTGGATTGGCAATGTTAAATTTGAAGTAGCTTTAAAGTTTTGACTATAAGCATTCTGTCATATATGTTCATTTGGAGTCTAACCCTTTACAGGAAAACATAAAGAAGATAAAGGCAAATTAACTTGGCATTGAATGAAGTGTCAAGCATTGAGTTAACACCAGGCGTCGAGTTAGATGTTTAGGCATTGAATGAACATCTCAGGCGTCGAATGGAATCGATGCAAACACTCTGACGAGTCGGAAAGCAACAGATCTATTAGGGTAAATCACAACTATCCATCTAAATTGTAAATCACGACATGGTGCGCGCCTCTCCACCTTATCGAATTAAAAAGGATATAAATATAAATTGTGCCTAAAATAAATGTTATCATTCTATTTTCCTTCCAAATTTCTGTGTCGCATACCCTAGATTTCTCACACCATCTTCTCCTCCTCGCCCAATCAGTCAGATATAATGCCTCCAAAGGGTGTAGAATTCTTGTTCAAGTGCTGGGAAGTTGTTTGAAATTGATTCAAAGATGCTCTAGAAGAATTTCTATCAGTCATTCATCTCCTATCAATCGCTATACTGGGATTTGTGTTGTCAAATCCATATGCTATTTGGAAAAGGGAAGTATTAGAACTATATGCTAATGCTGAGGTGCACTATTCCTCCACAAATATTAAGACAACCATCAATGGAGAAAAGGTTAAAATCACAGTTAAGAAGATTTGCAAGGCATTGGAACTCCCCAAGGTCAACCCTAGTGAAGAATATGATGAGCTATATCAAGAATATATAAAATCTACCTTGAAATGTTGTGGTATATCCAAGCATACTAGTGGATCTGTACTCATAAAAGACATGAATCTGAAGAGTAAATTCTTGGCAGAAATCATTGGAAAAGCCTTAATCTACAAAACTGGATCTCAAGATAGGATTCAAGAAATATGTTTGACCTAATGGCTAGAGTAATTCTCTCCAAGAAAACTGATAAGGGCAAGGTGATCTTTGATAAGATAATTGAGTGCATATTTGAGCCCAATATGTGAAGAACTTTGTCTTTAATTCTTCTCAATACTGTACCAATATTTTGTATATGTGGCTAGGTGTAAAGATCCATCACTTGAAAAGGATGGAAATCGAGATGTTTGATAGATGGGACAGGGTGCTGGTCAATTACCCTCAGCAAACAAAAAGGAAGATGAAAAAGTTACCTGAAATAATTGCTAAAGATACTCTAGCAGTAGCTCTTCAGATAGCAGTAGTACTGAACCCCACAACCCTCACTTGTCTAGTTCAAATGAATTTGAGAGAAGGGATGTATGTGCACAAATCTCGATTATATTAGAGCTTGCTGCCAAGAATGTTCTCAGGAGAGTGTCACCTACTGATGTTGAAGGAGAAACATTTATGGAGGATGTTGAAGATATAGTAACATCTGTTGTGGAAAAGATCTGTGTTGATACTGAGGGGGGTCCCAATAAAGGATTATCATGTTGAGGGAAAGAACATCATAGTAGATACTATTGTTGAGGGGGAGATCAACACAGTTATTGCTGCAGTTGAGGGGGAGACTCACCCTAGGCTTCCTGCTCAAGAAGATTTAGCTGAGGTTGGAGCATTTATAAGAGATAACCGAGAAGATGTAGTATTCTCCCTTGTTGAGGAGCATGAGAAAGAGAAGCCTATCAAGACCACTCTTCTGAATTCCAAAAGTTTATTCTGATGTGGGAAGAGATGTAAGGGAGAGATGAGCAAGTTAACTATCCAGCAACTACTTAGCTAAATAAGGAGATTTCCACTTTCTTTATGTCACAAATCAGACTACACCTTGATGAACAAAGAAGGAAGATTGAGATGTATGTGGATGATTCAGTCAAAGAATTGAGGAAGTATCTTTCCACTGAAATTTCTTCCATTAGATTTGAGATCAACCAGCTGAGAGAGAACACAGTCAAATTCTTCTTGAGAGATGCTCCAGTTATTGATTATACTGCACTTCAACTACAACAAATTAAGCAGAACCAAAGTGATATAATCCAAAATCAGTGTTCTATTTCTAAAAAAATGCAAATGGTGAATAATATGACAAAATTCTACATAGAAGAGGACAGAAAAATTTTTGAAAGAAGAATGGAAGCATGCACCCAAATCCTTGATGTTCACATGTTAAAAGTTAAGAATCATGCCACAGCTGGTGTAAATCACTTGGCTAACAAAATATCTGTAACGTCCCGATTCGCCCTAGACGCCTCGCATGTATTTTTGAGTAAAGAGAGTTGAATCAGGCTCGGGGTGCACTGGTGGGCAGGCATGCACCAAAGCCGGGGGAAGTGCAGACTCGACACTGAGTGTCAGGATGTTACTAGGTGGCAATAGTATGTACCACATGGCAATAGCGATCGTCGAGTTTACACGACAAATGTCAAGATAAGTCGAGAGTGATGAGGGACTCAATGATCGTCGAGTGCTACCACGCGGTGGTAGAACATTCCGTGGAGCGGTAGAGTTTGTCAAGTATACACAAAGAATGTTAAGTGGAGCCAACAAGCACCAAGTGGATCAACGATCGTTGAGTACTACCGTGAGGCTGTAGCAGGATATCGAGCGATGGAAGCCCGATAGAGTATTGCATATTGCTCAATTAGCAACCATGCGGCATTAGTTATACCGTTGGTAGTAGACCTGTTAAGTTATTGGTATATTGCTCGGTGAGATACCACATGACAGTAGAAGAATACCGCACGGCTGTAGAAGTACAGGCGGTGGTGCCTGAGTGGCGGGTTTCGACGGTGGCTTGTGGAATAAGGAACTTTTGGAGGTACCGCGTGGCCGTAGCTTGCTACCATGCGGCGGTACCCCTCAGATAAGAAAAACCCTAGGTCTATTTGGTCGCTCCTTTATATATGTTGTCCAAGTATTGCCCGCCAGTCTTCTTCTCCGGTGATGAACTTTATCACAAGAGACAAGGTTGACGTCGTCATGCTGCCAAGGAGAAGGACGCGATCCATGGTCGGAAATGAGGTGAGCTTCTTACCCTCTCCCTTGGTGCAAGATCTTTAGATCTAAAATGTAGGAGAGATATCGGCTCAAGAGAGGTTGATTTGGGAATTTAATGGATATTTCCTAGGAAGGGACCACGCTAAAACTTCATTCTAGGGCGCCTATCTCCACATGATAATCTTCAATCATCTCCTCTCTTCATTACGAGGATGGTTGAGTTGATCTCGTGAAGAACCATGGTCAAATGAGGGAGAAAAGGGTAAAGAGATGTTGGTTGTGTTTTATGCGAAGGTTGGAGGAATAAGAAGAACCGATGTCATTCATCCTTCTTTATGATGCGTGTAAAGTGCGGTGCAGAAATCTATTCTCTATGCACAGCAGGCTTCCAGGCTACTTTTGGGTATGGTCTGGTCTAACATAGGTCTTGGGCTCAACACAAAAGTGTTAGACCTCAGAAAGACCTTTCTAATGGAAGGTTACTCATTTTCATAAGAGCTTTGTAGCTCCGGGATTGTTAAGTCAAAGTTGTTGCACTGTATAATATATGTGCAAGATGCATTTTATCTAAGTGTGTATGGCTGGATGTGATGGATTTGAATTTAGACCTCAGGCTCAAAGTAGAAGTTGTATCCCTCAAAGATACCTTTCCGATTTGGGGTTACTCGTAATTATTGGTGGATTGTAGATTCTTGAAATCCAGTTTAAGTAATTGTGGTGCGTAGTCGTGATGTCTTAATAATTGATGATTATTTTATTTTTATGAATTGATTAACCGAGAGATCGGATGACAAATAACTGATTATATTGTGACCATATCTTTGCATGATTAATAAATTTGGGATTAGTATATATCGTGATGAATTGCAGGATTATGAAATGAGCTTTGTTGGAGATGACTGAAATGGTATTATTAATGTGCACATGTTTAATTCTAGAGAAAGAGTTGGACGAGGTATACCTCATGGCCATGAGATGTGTTGAACCTTGTTGGGAATATTGCCCTCAATATTCCCTAAATTTGAAGAGGCATCATCATCAACACTAAGAGCATATTTGTATTTGATGTTGTTCAAGTTCATCATGTGCAGGATGTTCCTTGGAACAAATTTAGACAGGTTTTCTAAGTTATTGTGATAGGTGGTCATATGGTTGAAATATGGAGAGACAAACAACAATTTAAGCCTACATGCATCGAGTGAAGCCAGTTCACTCAAATTAGATGTCAAGGAAGGATGCTGGAAAGACTTAAAATTTTCTAAGTCCACAGGCGTCGAGTGAAGCCTGTTCACTCGACGCCAGATGCCAAAAAGCACTGAGTAAAGGATGGATTGTCAAAGCCCAACAGTTTGTAAAGCAGATTTGCAGCTAGGTCCACAGGCGCTGAGTGAAGGTATTTCACTCAACTCCATATTACAAGAGGCATCGAGTAAAGCTCATTCTTTCAAAGCTTCTGCATTTGCAAGGGTGAAAATCTTGCTATGTCTAGAAGCATTGAGTGAGGATAGCTCACTCAACTCCTAAAGAAGAAGGTGTCGATAGACTAGTGTTCAGTCAATGCTTAAGAAGAGATAGACAGAAAAATATATCTAATTCCAAATGCGTTGAGGATAGCTCACTCAGTGCAAGCTCACTAAGAAAATCGACTAAGTACAGAAGAATTCAGTGAAGGTAGTTCACTCAATGCCTCATCAAAGAAAATAGGATAAGGCATAAGCGTTGAGTGATGAAGGCTCACTCAAAGCATTAATAAAAGGAGATACGGCTAAGTACAAAAGCATTGAGTGAAGCCAATTCACTTAACGCATCAGCATGAAGGTAGGCAGTCAGTAAAGCGGCTAAGTCCATAAGAGTTGAGTGATGATGGTTCACTCAACGCCTGAAATAGCAGGAAGATTTTCCAAGGACAAAAGCATTGAGTGAAGTCCATTTACTCAATGCACTCAATGCCTAACATTGCAGAAGTATTGGCTAAGTCCAAATTCATTAAGTGAAGCCAGTTCACTCATAGCACTCAACACCTGGAAGTACAGTAAATCTGGCTAAAGGTTTATGTGCTGAGTGAGGGGTTTTCACTCAACGCACTCAACACCTGGGATGAAACTATGAAAATGACTAAGTCCACTGATGCTGACGTCGGCATGATTTAGCAAAGTTTCAAATTGTTGCGGGAAAGCTACAGTACCCCACAAATGATGTCGCAGTCCTACTGTATGACTTTTTCTATAAAAGCAAAGTTGCAGCCAACAACTTAAGGTGGGCCAACAGGTCAAATAGTCATTGGATGGCGGAAGATAACAGACTTAAGATTGGCAGAAGAAAAGACAACTTTTAGGGTTTATCATTTCATAAAGAGGCGGAACTTCATCATCTTCTTCCTCGCCATTGTTGTAGAGCTTGAAGCTGAAGTTCAAACCCACTGAACCAAAAAGTTCTCCTAGTTAGCTGCAACTATCTTCACCCGCTACAACAGTTCAGAAGTTATATCTGAGAAAGAAAATGAAGCAGAGTTCTAATTTCTGCAGTCAAGGTTAGCTGATTGAAGAACAATGAGAACTGTCAACTCATCTGTCTTTATCAAGAAGACAAGAAACTTGTGTTTCTGAGTTTCTTCTAGCACAAGCAGCAGTTACTTGAAGATTATCTTTCTTATTTCTGAGAAGAAGTTAGGGCTGAGATTTTCTCAGCTTAGAAGCAGTTGACTCAGAGAAATTTCTTCGGAGTAAAATCAACTCAAACACCTTCTTTTCTATAGGATCATTTGGATCTGAGTAGTAAGCCTATTTTATAAAGGCTGAGGTAGGATCACTTGTTTATCTTAGTGTAGGGCCTGTGTGCCAAAGGTAGGGTTGTTTGCCTGAGGTAGGAGAGTATTTCTCTCTTAGTGGTGGGCCTTTTTGCCTGAGTTGTAGGATCCATCTTTGGATATGAGGTAGGGCTTGTAGGATCTTGTGGCACCCTTAGAGATGGGGGGGGGTGAATATGGGCTCTTTAAAATTTTACAAACTTTTTATAAAATATAAAATTAAAAGCAAAGTTTGAGACAAATCAATGAAATGAAAATCAAGATTTTATTTCTCCAAAAATATATATGTAAAATGATTCCAATAAAGCTTGAAATCAAGGCTTACAATGATAATAGTTTTTTGCTTTTTCACCGGTCCTTCTCCCAAGGACCGGTATGCTATAGCTAATATCTCCCTAGATATGGCTACTAGCCTCCCCATAGATCAAACCTTGATCTAGACGCCACACATAAGGTGGCGATTTTCTTCAAAGCCACACACGAACCTAGACACCGCACACAAGGCGATGATTTACCCTTAAGCTACACACGGACTTAGACACCACACACAAGGCGATGATTTTCCCTTCCCAATTACAAAATAAAAAGTGAAAATGAAAGTACAATAGTAAAACTTAATAACTCCCTCAAAAACACGAGCTCTGAAGATGTTAGTGGACCGATGAAAAGATCTCCAATCTTGAATGCACGGTCGTATCTTCTTCGCTCTTGAGATTGCAACGTACCAAGGGAGTTCGTCTGGAAACGGAGATGGAAGGCTCATAAAATTCTCTGGGAAAACAAAGCTCTTCACGATCAACTTCTTCCCTAAAATTCTTGGTCGTATATATCATTTCATGCTATCGCCTGTGGTAGAGTTAACGCCCCGGGATAGCGAAAAACTTTGTGGCTTGACACGTTGCAAACATCGCGCATTTTTTAAGATCTGAGTGGAGAATGTGATGATCGTGGGCTATCGCGCGACAACAGCGATATCGCTCCGCGATAAGGCTGAGACGTGACTTCATGCGCAACAACATGCGGATCATGGCCGACGTCAACAAAAACTATCTATGTTATCGCCCTCGATAGCGTTATCGCAAGTGATAGCAAGATTTTCCTTTTCTTCAATGTTCTGCTCAACCCATCCTTAGTACTTGTAAACTTATTATCCCTGCACATTATACCACACATACCAAGATCAAATACATCCTGGGATTTGTTATTTTCAAACCAAGAAGTGCGGAACGCATGCTCCAACAATCTCCCCTTTTGATAATAACAAATCCACTAAGAAAGAAAGATAAACATGAATCAAAGTGCATAAGTATAGATAGATACTAGACTCCCCCTATATAAAGTCTTTCCTTCCAAGGATTACTAAGAACGATTACTCCCCCTACGATTACTCCCCCTAGTGTACTAATCAATTAAGCACTTGATTCTTGATTTCTTACTTAATTCTCCCCCTTTTGGTATTAGCAAAAGAAGGTTAAAATAGTATTAAAGAAGTGAGTTGCAAAGGCGAAAGCTTAAAGAAGTGTGAGATTAGTAACAGAAATTGGAACCAAGAGGAGTGGGATATCAACATTAATAACCATGAAATAGTATTACAATAAAATTTGGAATTTAATCATGAAAAAAAATGTATCACGTGGAAAAAGGTAATTTAAAAGTGGAATTTAAACATTAAAGGCAATCATGTCAAGATATCTAAAGTATTAGAATTAATGAAATAGAAGAGAAGAACTATTTCCGGTCCAATTCTCATGAGAAGAAATTTTATAAAAGATAATGATGTGTACATGTGAAGAGTGATAAAGTATACATATTCCTTAAAAAATAATTTTACATGAAGGTTTGCAATATATTAATACAAGAAACATGCATAACTAATATATTTCCATAAATAATTTCATGTCATAATGATTTAAAAAAATGGCCAAGATTGTTTGCACAAGACTCTTTACAATTCTTTTCAAGGTGCTCAGCCTCACAATGCTCATTAAGACTTATCAGGAGGGTGAGTAGAGCTTGATGGAGTATCCTAGCCATATTTATTTGATTTTGTTTTTTTTTCAATTCATTTTTTTCATAAACTTTGACTTAGGACTCCGAATTCACTTGTAATTCAAACATGATAATAACCCCCCCCCCCTTTTTAATAGAAAAATGGCCATAAATTTTGAAAATCAATTTGAATGAAGCATAAATGAAAACTTTACCAATGCATTCCAAGCTTTGAAACAAACCAATACCATGTAATAAGACACTTAAGTATATGTTAATTATCAACCTGTGTAAGTGTTAGCACATGATCAAATAGAAAATGTTACTCATACTTAGAGGCATGCGGAAACAATTCCACTCAATTTCTAGTCACCATAGATATAGGTATATATCGATATTATGACAAATTTAGAACAATGTTTAAAGAACTTATAAACTAACAATTACATATGTACCAGGTATTTTATCCTGATAATCATCCAAAAATGTAGTGTAACACTCGAAATAAGTTTGTAAATAGGTATCATAGAAATTGTTTAAAGAATTGCTGAAAAATTCACTATCGCCAGCGGTAGCGATACTGCGCGACGATAGCGGTTTTTGATATAAAAGGCGAAAAATCAGATAGGGCTTTCACATATTCTCATTTGACCGACCCTGGACCAGTGTGCTTCCTCTCTTTTCGCCGAAACCCTCAAGAACACCAAAAGGTATGTTTAGATCTCTCATTAAGTTTTTGTTTTTCTCAAAAAAAATAATAGATCTAGACTCTAGATGATGAAAGAAGATAGATCTATAAAAAAATTTTTAATTTTGGTCATACATTTTATAATAAAAATATTTTGAAGAAAATGTATGATGTTCATGCAAATTTTCCACAAATGAGGAATAATAGGAGGTAGATCTTAGAAATTTGTTTAATTTTAGAAATTATAATGCAATGTCAAGAGTAGATCTACAAGAAATTTCGAATGTCAAGCCTAAATCTAAAAGAAGGTTTTTGATTTTTAAAGTAAATTGAAAAAATAAGGAAAAATAACTAAAATTTTGAGAAATTGTTAATTTTTGGATTATTATAGATAGAACATGAAGTAATCGTGGAACTTACAATTTATTGTGAGAGTCATGCAAAAAGGATAAATTTTGCATTATCTCCTGGCGACAGTATTATCGCCGGCGATAGTGAAAAAAAATGTATAAATCAAATTTTTGACTTAACATGATTTTATAATATATTTTTTTCAAGAAATGGAATCATCATCCCGTGGAAGAAAAAGCACCAGCCGCAACCCACACGCATCATATCAAATGTATCCGAGAATTGAGAATGCGTCTGTTGGGGTTGCTAAACTTTTGGATGAATCATTGCCACCGCATATCTATGAATTACTTGTGGAGGCAAGTATAATGTCTCTCATTATACCGAACCTTTTTTCCTCTATGTTTGTAAGGGATTTTTATAACAACTTGGAAGACCCTAAATATACTGGTTTGAAGGGAGGAGTAAGGTCAAAAATCCAAGGAGTTAAAATAGACATTACACATGCTGATTTAAGACAGGAGTATAACCTTACCACTTATGAAGACAATGTTATGGACATTGTAGAGAATTACCGAAAAGATCGTGATTGGAAAATATTGAATCAAGTCCTTCATGGGAAGGAAAATAGGAGTTTGATTCAAGATATCTCATCACTGACTCGCGATGCATTTGTAGTGCAAGATATATTAAGAAACACGATTATGTTGAAATCCGGTGATACAAGGAAGATCACGGCTCAATTGAGCTTAGTGACGTACTATATATTAGAACTAGTCAAGTTTGATGTTGCTGACTTTGTGTTATCCATCATAAGATATACGTACAAAATGAAGCATCCTCTTAGGAGGAAACTGAATACACTTCCATTAGGAAGTGTTATACAAAAAATCGTATATCACAAATATGATTGGATAGATCAAGGATTCTACATTGATGACTGTATCCTGGCGACACATATCGTAGAACCAACTAGAGGTCCATCTCCAAGTGCTGCCTCTTCATCAAGACAATCACTCTGAAGGTGAGGTTCTTTGCGTGAATCTATTGATGACCTACGAGAGACTGTGGAAGAGATGAAAGAGGAACAAAGGCGAAGTCATTCAGGATTTCGCAAATTTATGAATTTTCTGGTAAAGGGGCTGAAACTGAAGCCAACTCCAGAAGAAGAATGAGAATGGGGAAGTCCATTCGAGGATCCTCCACGACATTCAATAAGACATGCTCGAAGACCTAGAGAACCAACACCGACTTCCAGTGAAGATATGAATGCGTCTACTGAAGAGAATATGGATGAATGACTTTTTATTAGCAGTGATGTAATATTTTGTTGTTGACACAATCTGTGATATCGCCGGCGACAGTACTGTTGTCTGGCGATAGTGAAAACTCTATGAATTTGTTATTTTGTTGTTTTTATTGACTTTTTCAGTTTTATCCTATGTATTTTTCAGTTTCATGTTATGTTATGGTGGTTATTGCGAAAGAATTGTTAATAATGTAATTAACTAAATGATATATATATATATATATTTGAGTAATTTTCGTAGGCATATTTTATAAAAAAAAAATCTTGAAATTTTTTAAAAAAATAACTATTTTTAATTTATAATTCTAAGACTCCAAGTTCTAATCTTAACTTTCACTACAAGAAAATAGCGTTTTAGTGACAAAATTTTTGGTCACTATATATTGTGGGTTGGTCACTAAAACCATTTAGTGACTAAAATAAATCTGTCACAAGGTTGTTGCAAAATGTTTGTTACTAAATGTATTTAGTAACCAAATTATTTTTAGTCACTAAATGTATTCTTTTAGTGACAAAATGAGTCATCTTTTCTAATTGTTTTAGTGACTATACTATTTGTCACTAAAAGTGCACTTTCTGTGACCAAATTAATTTAGTTACTAATTATTTAATGCAATAGTGACCAGAGTTTATGTCACTAAAAACAGCTTTTGTGACGAAATTAATTTAGTCACTCATTGTTCATTATAATAGTGACTGTTTGTTTAGTCACTAATATTTTATAATTGTTCACATAATAGATTTGAAATAAATTTATTTATTTGATATTAAATAGAATACAAATATATAAGATAAAATACAATAATAATAATATCTATTTTGTAAGAGAATCTCAACGAAAAAATATTTTTATTAATAATAAAAAGAAGGTGGGAGATAGCCCAAGGCCCTCAATACAAATTAATAAAACACTTAACTTTATTACACTTATTACATTAAAAAAAATATATAATAAACAATTTGTTCATGAAAATTATTCTTTTTCTTCTTCATGGGCTCGTCTCTCTTGCCTTCTTCCATCTTTGGTGCCTCTTTCTTGGGCTCTTCCTTTTTTCCGGCCACTTGGGTGTAAGCCCGCATATATCTGATTCACCTTCAATATAATATCTTGCATGAAATACCGCCAGATATGGTCGATGACTTGTTCCCTGCACCATGAGTTTTAATTTAATGAGCTCCATGAACTAAAATATACCACTTTTTTGAAATAAGAATAAGATATTAATAATGTACTAAACTTAGAATTGTATGGTGGGGTTGAGCATGGTTTAAAAACTTCATCTATTAAGCATATCGATATCCTCAATGGCAGAACTAGGATTTGAATATTGCTCGGGCACAAAAAATTTTAACATACATTTCATTGAATAAATATTTATGCAAATGTAAAGGGTACCTAAAATTATGTTGATCATGACGGAATACCTGAACCGGACCACGCAGCTTGGCAAAGACCGGAACGATACTTATATTGCCATAAATTCGTGTACAAATGAATTATTGTAAAGTTAATTGGATGCATCAGGTCACATGCTTAACAACATTAAAATATCAATGTGTGAAAATACAAACATGAGAAAATTAAGAATCAAAATAATTATAAAAATCTGCCAAGATAGACAATTAAGAATATTAGTCAAGGACAATGAACAATCAACATTGTTGATAACAGTTTGGTACAAAAAAGTTTTATGTAAATAATATGAATGATTTATGGCACCAAACTATTAATTAGCTAGGAAAGCAACTAAAATATCAGATATGCTAGGAAAGTAACTGGTTGCTAAGAGAGAATATATAAGGGGAAAGAGGATTAGATACATTAATGAAAAGCAATTCAAACATCACGCCATTCCTCCGGATTTCATCCTCCTGTGTAGAAGTAAATTAAGGTTTATCATCCTCATAAATGCATTATGTAGCTGCCAACATGTGTACGAGAATTAAGGTACATACCGTTAAGGTATGCCGCACATTCTCAATTTAAGCAAGTAAGCGATGTTCATCGATAAAAGGAAGCTTAGCAACACCCTTCACAACATAGAAGGGCAAACTCAAGAAATTAATATAGTGGATTGGACAATTCTTTAATAAGTATAACCAAACTGGAAATTAAACTGACCCGGCACGAATATCTCTTCATATTCATGTCAACCTCAAAATCTAGTTGATGAAAGTAAAAAAAATGTGAATCTTATTTGCAGCAAAAAAAGGAGAGTGGTGGGGTTACACTTAAAAAATATGGAAGAGAACATATGTTGATGAGGTCGCCTAAAACTGATACTTCAAATCCCACATTTGAACCCATGAGACCAGAAATGTATTCTTCCATTTCATGAAGTAGAGGCTTGCAAATATGTCGGGGAATACAGAAAATAGGCTAAGAGAAAAAAACATAAAATAAAAAAAATAAACTAAACAAATTATATACTAATAAAAAGAATAAACCTGCATGTTATTATGTTTATGCAGCATGCTTAAAATATCGACAGAATAATCGAGCATTTCAGCATTTAAGATAAGCTGATCGGGATTTTCTGATGGCAGCAATTGGTTATATCAGGTAAACAGTAAGTACAAGAGTGAAAAATCAAATGAATGAGAAAGAGTTGTAGAATTTACCATGGATTTTCCAACTCGAGGATTTGCAAATATGGATTTCTCCTTATAAAAAGGTAAGAGATGACAACAACCAATAGTAAGAGAATAGGAAACCGCTGGATTCAACAAAATAGTTTGCTCATTTAAAGAGTTAGGTACCTGAAATAAATCAAAGTTCGCAGAAAAGTTGAGTTTAGTACAGAGACAAATAAGAAATATCTATCCCAAATTAGTGCAAAATGATGAACAAACAGAGAAAAACTAAAAGAAGAACTGACTGTTAAAGTAAGAACAAACACATATTCAAGTTGAAAGATATATAATACTGAACTTAATATTTAAATTACCTCAATGAAACAGAGGATGGTTGCCCCTTCTAAAGAACAACTTTTTGTTTTTTTAGGAGACTCTTGAAGAACGTTGATTTCCGTGGAGTTTTCTAGCTACATTGCGAACAAACTGTTAACCCTAAATCCAAATTAGATTACAAATTATTAATGGCAAGTTAAAATGGATTTAAAAATGGAAATCGGAGACAAAAGATTAGAAAAAAAGTTTGATCAGGTTGGATGAAAAAAACATGAATTTTGACTATGAAATTAAACCCAGTCTCTCTCACTCTCTTTCTCCCCCTCTATCTTTGAGTCTCTTTCTCTCTATATCTCTGTATATGATTCTTTCACTCTCTCTAGCTCATTCCCCATATATCCGTCTTATTTAGACTCTCTAACACTCTCTCTCATTAATTAGAAAAATATATCTTCACATATACACACAGAAACCCAAAGAAATGCCAAAAAAATCATATCAAATTAATATACAGAGTAACCTGTAATGTTATCCTCAACATCACCAAAAAAGCAATTAACAGTAACCAAAGAATACTGTGCAACAGAACACACTTAACTCCACTTTTATTTCTGTGATTGTTTTCTATCATAGATTCATGTGTTACACCCAATATCGTTTCTCTTACCATAGTAATTCTTATGTAGCCTGTGTGAAGAGTTGAAAAAAATCTTTAAATCAAGCATGATTTTGTTTCGTTTTAGCACAGTAAAAGTAAGTATTAATGCCCTATAATGAAAACAATGATAAAGATGGGCAAGTAACAGTGGAGTAGTATCCTTTGTAAAGATTCATATCCTAGATAAACACCAATTCTTGGAAGGCATTCAAAACATTTTAAACCTGCAATTGATTTAAACTATGTAATGTTTAACCTGACTATGTATACCCTTCACCATCGATTCATTTTTAAGAAAATTCAGGCTGGAGGAGAAGAGAATTGGATAGAAGAACTTATTTACCTTAGGGCTTAGAAGCCGTCGAGGGCTTGTTCTGGGAAGCAGGGTGAGAAATAGGAATCCCAGAACTAAAAGCAAGGAAGTTCGCTCGCCGCCTCGCCCTCGCCGCCTTGCCCTCGCCGCCTTGCCCTCGCTGCCTCGCCCTCTTCGCCCTGCCCTTGCCAGTCGCACCTGCTTTCACCATCAAGAAGGATTGCGAGAAGTTCCTCTGATGATGATCTTCTTCTTTCTCGCGTGGAGGCCAAGTCGCAGTTAGTGCAGAAAAAGCAATTCGTGAAATACAGCGGCGTGTGGAGGAAGTTAGAAAAGTTTAACCTAATTTACCGGGATGAGATGTCTTCTGATTTTATGTTAACGGAGGGATTTGAAATATCACCCTATTTGTAAATGGAGCGATGCAAAATTTTATGGTGGGAATTTAATTTTTTAGTATGGATATATAAAATTTGATATATTTAAGGGCTAAAAGATTTATTAAAGTTATCTTTTCATTTGTGACCATTATATTTTCATCACTAAACTGATTTTTTTAGTGACCAAATTTAATTTTGTTACTAAAAAATAATTTTTAGTGACTTGGCATTATTTTGATCGCAAATAAAAATTTTTTAGTGACAAAATATTTATTTTTGTCACTAATTAATTGAAGATCATCATTTAGTGACCAACCTCAAATTTTGTCACAAAAAATATATTTTTAGTGACGAAAAATATTTCATCACATAATTTTCGTCACTAAAAGCCTATTTTCTTGTAGTGCTTGAAAAGCGTGAATCATTAAGTGGCTTAGTGAAAATATCCGCAACTTGAGAATCTGATCCAATAAAATATATTTTAACATGTCCTTTCTTTATATGATCCCTAATAAAATGATGACGAATATCTGTATGTTTTGATCTAGAATGTAATACGGGATTATTTGTTAAATCGATAGAACTTTTACTATCACATTTTAATTCAACACTATTTTGACGTATGCCAAAATCTTCTAGTGTTTGTGTCATCAAAGTGCTTGAGCACAACAACTACCTAGTGCAATATATTCGGCCTCGGTAGTAGAGAGGGCAAAAGATTTCTATTTCCTACTCGACCAAGAAATAAGTGATGGGCCGATAAAGTGACAAGTGCCACTAGTGCTCTTTCGATCTAATGAACATCCCGCATAATCAGAATCAGAATAGTCATGCATAATAAAAGAAACATTTTGGGGATACCATAACCCTAATTTTGAAGATCTGATAAGATATCTAAAAATACGTTTCACCGCTTTTAAATGTGATCCTTTTGGATTAGCTTGAAATCTAGCACATAAACAAACAGCAAACATAATATCGGGCCTAGAAGAAGTTAAATATAATAACGACCCAATCATACTTCTATAAAGGGTTTGGTCAATTGAAATACCACTTTCATCTTTTCCCAATTTCAATAAAGCACTCATAGGAGTATTTGCATGTTTAAGGTTTTCAAATCCAAATCTTTTTAACATATCATGAATATACTTGGATTGATAAATAAAAATACCATCATGTTTTTCTGTAATTTGAAACCTAGAAAATATGAAAGTTCTCCTACCATGCTCATTTCAAATTCATTTGTCATAATTTTAACTACTTCATTACACAACTCTTCATTAGTAGCTCCAAAAATAATATCATCAACATAAATTTGCAAAATAACTAAATCATGATCTATTTGCTTAATGAAGAGTATAGAATCGGCACTTCCCATTCTATAATCGTGCTTTAATAAATATTGAGTTAAACGATCATACCAAGCACAAGGTGCTTGTTTTAATCCATAAAGCGCTTTATCTAATTTATAAACATAATTTGGATATTTTTCATTTATAAAGCCAGGGGTTGTTCTACATAAACCTCTTCTTTTATATACCCGTTTAAAAATGCGGTTTTGACATCCATTTGATATAATTTAAATCTTTAAAAACAAGCAAATGCAAGAAATATCCTAACCGCTTCTGATCTTGCTACGGGTGCAAAAGTTTCATCAAAATCTACCCCTTCAATTTGTGCATAACCTTTTGCAACTAATCTGGCTTTATTTCTAACAATTTAAGATTCACTATCCAATTTATTTTTAAAAATCCACTTTACTCCAACTACAGGATGATTTTTGGGTCGTTCTACAAGATTCCAAACCTTATTATGTTCAAATTGATTAAGTTCTTCATTCATAGCTAAAAACCAAAATTCATCATTTAAAGCAGTGGAAACATCTTTTGGTTCTATTTCAGAGACAAAGAAAAGGTTTGAAAACAAAACATATAAAGAAGAACGAGTACTAACCCCTTTTTGCGGATCTCCAATAATAAGCTCCTTCGGATGATCCTTTGAAAATATCAATTCACTTGGAGGCACATATTCTTCTCTTTCTTCTTCTTCTCTTTCTTCTTCTCTTTCTTCTCTTTCTCCTTCTCTTTCTTCTTCTTTTCCTTCTTCATTCCCTCCATGTTCTTCATCATCATTTTCTTTCAAAGGAAGGGGTTCATCTTCTTTTCCTGTAGTTTTCTTATCTATACGTGGAACAAACTCATCAAACTTAACATGAATAGATTATTCAACTATTTTCGTTCGTTTATTAAAAATTCTATAAGCTTTACTAGTTGAAGAATACCCAATAAAAACTCCTTCATCACATTTTTCATCAAATTTTCTAAGGAATCTTTAGAATTTAAAATAAAACATTTACAACCAAAAACTTTGAAATAAAAAACATTTGGTTTTTTATTAAAAATTAATTCATAAGGAGTTAATTTTAAAATAGGGCGAAGCATTATTCTATTAATTACATAACATGTTGTACTCATCGCTTCAGCCCAAAAAGATTTTGGTAATTTAAATTCAGATAACATCGTACGGGCTAGCTCTTGAAGAGTCCTATTTTTCCTCTCCACTACACCATTTTGCTGTAGTGTGCGTGGAGCGGAAAATTCATGTTTAATTCCTAACTCTGTACAAAAATAAATAAACTTTTCATTTTCAAATTTCCCTCCATGATCCGAACGTATGCATTTAATTTTTAACTCAAATTCATTTTGAATACGCAAACAAAATTTAGAAAATTCTGAAAATGCATCAGATTTGGAGGTTAGAAATAAAGTCCAACAAAAACGTGAATAATCATCAATCAATACAAATATATTTTTTCTACCTCCTAAGCTAGAAATATAAATTGGCCCAAATAAATCCATATGAATTAATTGGAGTGGCCTAGTGGTAGAAATAATATTTTTACTTTTGAAAGATGATTTTGAAAATTTTCCTTTTTGGCAAGGCTCACATAATGAAGACAAATTCTCATTTAGCAATGGTAAACCTTTAATTAATTTATCTTTTGAAAGTTTTTTAATTAACTTGGCACTAGTATGTCCAAGTCGCCTATGCCATAATTCTAACTCATCATTTTTTGATTAGAAACATTTTAAAGTAGAATTTGAAAAATCATGAAATTTAATCATATATACGTTATGACATCTAGGTGCGGTAAAAATAATTTCATTTGTTTTAGAATCAATAATTTTGCACAAATTTGTAGAAGATTCAAACAAAACATTTAAACCCTTATCACATAATTGGCTAATAGAAATCAAATTATGTTTTAAACTTTCTACAAACAAAACATTTGAAATTGAAAAACTTTTGTTACCCACAACACCGATGTCGATGATTTTTCTTTTTCCATTATCTCCAAATGTAACAACTCCTCCTTTCTTCATCTCCAGGCTAAGGAACTTCTCTTTATTTCCCGTCATGTGCTTTGAACAACCCGAGTCCAAGTACCACACGTCTTCTTTGTCCTTAGCCTTCTAACACACCTAGAAAGAGGAAGTGAGTAAAGATCTGGCTACCCAAGTGGTTCCACCCATAGTATAGGTAAGAACCTTAGGCATCCAGATTTGCTTAATTTTACTTTTTTCCTTTCTTCCAGCACGAGTCTGTGGTGTGACCAAATCTATTGCATTTGGCACAAGTAATGTACTGAGAAGAATATAACTTCTCTGGACTTTTACTGTAAGAAAAGGCAGTATCAATTAATTTATTATAACAGAATTTTTAAAATTAGATTTTCTGGATTTCTCGCTATCGCCAGCGGTACTGGTTATTGCCGGGCTATAGCTTCCAGTCGTGTATCCGAGTCCAAACCTTCCAGATCCATGGCATTTGGTATCCTAAGATCATATCAAGTGATCTTTGGCCCATTCCAAAATTTTTCATGGCTAATGTTAAGTCATGAATCTTGTTTCTCATTTTCGTATTCTCGGATACAAGATTTACACATCTTCATTCAAAAGATTTCTTACCCTCTTGTAGTTTTGAAATAGAAGATTTTGGATTTCTCTCGAAAATCTAATTCTTTTTAGTAAGAGTTTTTATTGTAGAACGAGATTTAGAGAGAGATTCTTCAAGTTCTTTTATTCTTCCCAAAGAGTGATCACACTCTTGGCAAGAAATTTTTTCTTTTCCAAAAGTCTTAATTTCATTTAACAACTTTTTATTTTCTTTAATTAAAACTTTATTTTCAGATTTAAGAAGATCATTATCTTTTAAACTTTTTTAAAAACATTTGAAAGTCTTTAAAAACTCAGAAAATAATTCATCATAAGTTGGAGGAGTTAGCTTAGTGTCGCTTTGGACACTACACTTGTCATCAGATATGATGCTCTTCCCCATTAGGCACATATTGGCCTCCTCCTCCTCGCTTGAGCTCGAACTGCTAGCATCCTCAGAAGTAGTATCATACCATGTTTCAGCTTTCAGGACCTTCTTCTTCCCTTTGTACTTCTTTTCTTTAAGTTCTTTCAAGTACTTTGGACACTTGCTTCAGATGTGTCCTAACTTATTGCAGTGATAGTACTCCGGTTGGGGTATCTCTTCCTCCTCATTGTCATCCTTTCCTTTTTTTCTTTCTAAACATCTCCTTCTTAAAATATTTTTTAAAAGTATTTCTTCTCTCCGGATTTCTCATAAATTTTTTAAATTTTCTAACAAAAAGACTTTCCCCATCTTCTTCTTCCTCCTCAGAATCACTACCTTCCTCTTTCTTAGATCATAGAGCCAACCCCTTCTTCTTTGGCTCCATATACTCTTGTTGTTGAATTTTCAATTAAACTTCATGAGTTTTCAAGTTCCCAATCAGGCTTTCAATATTAAGAGATTTAAGATCATGAGATTCAGAAATAGCCGTCACTTTGGGATTGAATTTAGGGGTGAGAGATTTAAGAAGTTTTCTCACCAAATCACCATTTGAAAATATTTTACCTAGCACTTTTGAGTCATTCACTATCTTGGTGAATCTGGTGTACATTGAGTCTATGTCCTCATCCACTTCCATCCAAAACTTGTCAAATTCTGACTCCAGTTGAAATAGCTTCGAGTCCTTCACCAGCGAGGTACCTTCATGAGTTACTTCAAGTAAATTCCAAATCTCATAAGCATTATTGCAAGCACAAGTTATATTAAATTCAGTCCTATCTAATGCACAAAATAATGCATTCATGGCTTTTGCATTATTTTTGCACCTTAGCTTATCCTGATCATCCCATTTATCTTTTGGTTTTTTCATTACTATATCTCCTACTGTATAAGTGGGATGAGCATAATTAGTCTCTACCATATTCCAAACTTCAATGTCAAGAGAAATAAGAAAACACCTCATCCTAGTTTTCCAGTAATTATAATCAGATCCAGTGAATAATGGAGGTCTACTAATCCCTTGCCCCTCAGAGAAAGCATGGTCATGCTGCGCCATAATTTCGGGTGGTGAAACCATTTTAGGAATAACCTGCCTCTGATACCACTTGTAGGATCTTCTGGCGCCCTTAGAGGGGGGGGGGGGGTGAATAAGGGCTCTTTAAAGTTTTACAAACTTTTTATAAAATATGAAATTAGAAGCAAAGTTTGAGACAAATCAATGAAATGAAAATCAAGATTTTATTTCTCCAAAAATATAAATGTAAAATGATTCCAATAAAGCTTGAAATCAAGGCTTACAATGATAATTGTTTTTAGCTTTTTCACCGGTCCTTCTCCAAAGGACCGGTAGGCTATAGGCAATATCTCCCTAGATATGGCTACTAGCCCCCCCTTGATCAAACCATGATCTAGATGCCACACACAAGGTGGAGATTTTCTTCAAAGCCATACACAGACCTAGACACCGCACACAAGGCGATGATTTACCATTAAGCCACACACAGACTTAGACACCACACACAAGGCGGTGATTTTCCCTTCCCAATTACAAAATAAAAAATTAAAATGAAAGTACAATAGTAATACTTAAAAACTCCCTCAAAAACACGAGCTCTGAAGATGATGGTGGACCGATGAAAAGATCTCCAATCTTGAACGCACGGTCGTATCTCCTTCGCTCTTGAGATTGCAACGGACCAAGGGAGTTCGTCTGGAAACGGAGATGGAAGGCTCACAAAATTCTCTGGGAAAACAAAGCTCTCCACGATCAACTTCTTCCCTGAAATTCTTGGTCGTATATATCATTTCATGTTATCGCCTGCGGTAGAGTTAACGCCCCGCGATAGCGAAAAACTCCGTGGCTTGACATGTGGCACACGTCGCGCATTTTTTAAGATCTAAGTGGAGAACGTGACGATCGTGGGCTATCGCGCGGAGACAGCAATATCGCTCCGCGATAGCGCTGAGACGTGACTTCATGTGTGGCAATATGCGGATCGTGGCCGATGTCAGCAGTAACTGTCTACGTTATCGCCCGCCATAGCGTTATCGCCAGTGATAGCGAGATTTTCCTTTTCTTCAATGTTCTGCTCAACCCATCCTTAGTACTTGTAAATCTGTTATCCCTGCACATTATACCACACATACCAAGATCAAATACATCCAGGATTTGTTATTTTCAAACCAAGAAGTGCGGAACACATGCTCCAACAAGGCTTTGTGCCTGAGATGTAGGAGAGTCATTCTCTCCAAGTGGAAGGTTATCTTTGGATCATTGAGTTGTAGGAGTAAGCTTACTCTAAGGTAGGGCCTTGTGCCTGAGGTAGGTCTTGAAGAAGACTGAGAGATCTTGAGGGATCTGCGTTGTAAGCTCTTAGGAGATGAGTTTTGGAGAAGTACCTTATCTAACACTATTATAAAAGAGGGAGGGATAGTGGATGTACCCATAATCTTGGGAACCACTATAAATCTGGTGTGTGCTTTGTGATTTCTTGAAAACTAACATATAAATAACACACAACACACCTGAAGAGGATAAAGGTTTCTAAAGAGACCAAAATCCTATTCACCCCCCCCCCCTCTAGGTGTTTAGATATCCTTGAAACTAAAGACTTTCAATTGATATTAGAGGGAGGTTTCTAAAGAAGGACTTAACTGTTTGTGTAGATCTCAAAGGGTAGCCAAAAGAAGTATACTCATGGGTTTAGGGAAGAACCATATGGAGCTAGGTTCCATGAAGTTTTCTATCTGCGGGAAGGAGAGATTTGGAATCTAGAAGGAGAGGGTCAGACGGTTCATGGAAGCATCTAGCCCAAGGATCTTTATTAAATTCAAAGAGGGACCTTTCATCTCTATGAAGGTCTTAGTTCTGGGTACAACAGTCCAAACACCAAAGAAATATTCAGAGATGACTATGGATTAAGTTATCTTGGTAACCATGTATAAGAGGGAACAAAACATCATTATCACTGTAATTCCCCGAAATTCAAAAGGGCGATGGGCGGCGTTTTGAGCCAAATCTTGGATTTAGTAGAGGTGACACGGCCTGGGACACGGGCGTGTCCTAGGGCGTATCGTGCTCGGGTTCGGCATTGGTCACGTGCTCGACGATTTTGGAGTCAGTAGTTGTAAGGGGGTGAATACGGCCTGGGACACGGTCATGTCCTAGGGCGTGTTTGCCACTCAAATCTTTCCACTCAACAATCGTTGAGTGAGGGCGTACGGTCTGAGCCCAAGTGTGTTCGGGTCCGACATGGGCGTGTGGAATTCTACACGGGAGTGTCGAATACCCGTGTACTGCTCGGGTTTTTTAGCAAGTTGTGCTAAGGCAGCAACACGGCTTGGGACACGGGCGTGTCCCAGGGCGTGTCTAGTACACAGCATGTGACACGGGCGTGTCACGTGGACGTGTCCTGCTCTAGTTATTTTGGACCTGTGTCGTTGGAGGAACACGCCCAGTTACACTGGCATGTACTGTATGACACGGGCATGCCAAGCTTGATATGGGCGTGTCGAGTGCCCGTGTTCTTTTTATGGCGCGACGGTTTCTACGGCGAATGAGTGACACGGCCTTAGACACAGGCGTGTCGCAAGCCGTGTTCGGCCTAGGAGGTTTAATTTCGGGCTGAATCACAGCCGTTCATTTCCTTATTTTGGGATCTAACGGCCCAGGGCTCTCCATGCTAAGATTAAGGTCGGGATTGGGGGTTTAAACCTTCACTTTTACTTAGCCATTCTCTTTCTAAAACCTAGAGAGAAGGGAGAGCAAGGAGCTTGGAGGAAGAGGAAGATCCGGACGCTGGAGGAGATTCGGAATGTCAAATTGCAAACCGAGCCCAGATCTGCGGAGGCAAGATCATCGCGGTGCTTTTCATCTGCTTAGTTTTCCATGGCGCCGAGGAAGAATGCTAGTGTAACGATTTTCATCTTGAGCATGTGCAGCTCTTCTTCCTTTGCATGGGAAAACCCACTCCCGCGAGTGTGCAGTGAGTTTGCTGTGTTCCTTGGGGTAGATATGTAAAGTCCCCCTTGTTAGAGTCTGAAATCATAGTACGGACATAGGCATGGTGTGTGAAGCCTACCCGGACAAGTTGGTCTGGATCGGTGATGTTGCATTGTATAGTAGCCGGAGAAGACTTCGTGCCATTAATTGTTTTCGGGTTTCTACAAGGTAGATTACAGTAGGGATCCTTGGGGATTAACCCTAAGGCGCACCCAGAAAACTGGGAGGAAACGCATTTCTGCAATCTTGGTGTCCTGGGATCCAACCATGAACATAACTTGGTTATCTGCTTCAGGGATCGAATTTTGGGATCAAGGAGAAGCTTGGCCCGCGCAAACATCTTAAAGTGACGAGGTGGTGTGAGTCTTAGGTGTCAGATACCTGAAAAAGGGACTAGCCATTGGCATTGTCGTGCGAGTCTTAAGCTTAGACCGGAAAGACTAAAAATGCACACGAGATTTGCCGTCCAAGGGATGGTGGTGAGACCACGGTTATGATCGGGTTCACCGAGTTAGTGCCCTGAGAGCACGAGGTGTATGGCCATGTGAGCCTGCACCTGTGATGTTGTGCTTATTCTCTATTTAACTTGCTATGCTAACAAGTATAGGGAAGAAGCTTTGCCTCCCCGCATTTGGGGGCTGACTCGTTATAATTTGGTCAGCTTTAGCTGACCGTTATTCTTGTTTGCCACCGTTGCGGTGATTTGTGCTTGCAGGTGCTGCAGAGCCGAGCGGCAAATAGCGGGCAAAATCCCAAGTTGTTGACCTGCCCTTGAAGGCCTTGTGTGTTTACTTTATTAGTTCATGTGTGGCCGGCCTGCGAACCGAAGTTTGTCAAACACATTTTTATTCAAGAGAACTGTTTTAAGGCCATAAGTCAAGTACTCTTTGGTACTTTGTATTTCATTCCTGTTTGGTTTGCTAGTGGACATTCATGCTTGTTGGATGGGTTCTTATTGTTGCAACTTAACAAATTGCTTCCGCTAGATGCTCTATGTAGGACGTGTGTATTGATTGAATGGTTTCATTGAGTAACCATCTGGTCTGTCCGTGGTATATGGCATCGGGCCCCGGCCAGACCTATTGTTATATGCTATGTGACAGAAAGGGGTGTTACAATTTGGTATCAGACTACCGGTTTCGGTCAGGCTTAATTGAATTCGTGGATAAATTCACTTTAAGGGGTGGTGAGCACATGTGTGCCCGTCATCATTATAACATGAAAAGAACCATGAATGTCCACTTAGGAATTAAAATACACTTATTTGAGGAACCTGCGTGTTCCTATAATTGCGTTTTGCAATGTTGTTTGGTCACTTAACGGTGTTTTGTACGATTATAGGTGACCAGGAGTGGTGCTGGGCCGTCAGAACGGCCAGTTTCTGAGCCAAGCAGCGCACCATATGATGCGCCTGCAACACCTCCTTCAGCTGAGACCATTCGATTGGTAGCGGAGGCTTTGTTTGTGATGATCAATGCGCGGCCTGTGAGGCAGGTACAGCAGTCTGCTCCTGTGGTGGAGCAAGTACCGCTCCAAGCGGCGGAGCCAGGGAGAGTGGAACAGGTGGTTGTGGAGCAAGTGCTGCCTAGGAGGGCAATAGAGAAGTATCTTAAGCACGTGATAGGCTTCAATCCTCCTGTGTTCTCGGGGACGGGAACCCCAACTCAAGCAGAGGATTGGCTCTCTAGAATTAAGAGAGTGCTGATAGCTACTGAGACTGAAGAGTGGCAGAAGACCACAATTGCCACGTTCATGCTGGATGGTGTTGCAAGACTATGGTGGGAGGGAATGGAGCTATACCATCTGTGGGGTAGGAAGTTGACTGACGTCTCGATGGATGAATTTTCGAGACTGTTCTTAGCTCGCAACCTCCCATCAGCTCATATGATAGCAATGGAAAATGAGTTCTAGAAGCTATTGCAAGATGAGAGCAGCGTGGATGACTATCTCTATGAGTTTACTCGATAAGGTCGGTATGCAAGCGCTACCTTTGCTGATGAGGAGCGCAAGACAATCCGATTCTAAGAATGTCTAAGGGATGACTTGAGACTGCTACTATCGGGGCTAATGACATAGGGTTTCCTAAACTTGGTCAACACGGCCCGGTCTTTAGAAAAATACATGAAGAATGTTCAGGCAAAGAACGACTCCAGTGGTAGGAAGTCAGAGTTCAAGGTGCCGACTTCAAAGTCTAGTTTTCGAAGGTGGAATAAGTAGGCTAGGATGTCGGGTACAGCCCCTTCTTCGGGTGCCTCGGGGGCAACTACCAATCGAACCCCGTGCGCTTTTTTTACTTGTGGTAAGAGGGTACATTTCGCCCATGACTATTGGAGCGGACGTCCAAAGTCCGAGAGAAATCAAGGAGCAACTTATGAAGAAAAAGGCAGGGCGGTGGAGTCAACCGTGTCCCATTATGCTCCGACTCAACCGAGAGTCTATAATCTGGGCCAGCAGGAGGCCATCAAGAAAGCAGATGTGGTGACAGGTACGGTTTAATTTATAGTAAGTTAGCTTTAAATACTGTTACCTAGTGCTTGTTAGTTTATTACTGTTTGTATATGATTTGTTTTGATTTGTGATAGTCCGGTAAGGGCACTATTCGATACGGGAGCTTCGCACTCCTTTTTGTCCGAAGTTTTCATATCACGCATCGGAGTCCCTTCTTCGATGGCGAAGGACAAATTGGACGTGTTGCTGTCGAATCGGTGTTCTATGTGTGCGGATAGAGTTTGTGTCGTAAGGGTTCATATTAGGAGTCAAGAGTTCGACTTACTAGCATCGTTTCTGCCGCTAGTAGAGTTCGACATTATCTTCGGTATGGACTGGCTTTCGTAGCAGAAGTATTTTATTGATTGCAATCGTTAAGAGTTCAAGCTGGGTGTTGGGCAGGAGACAACATTTGTGGGATTGAAGGGGTCGAGCAAGACATTGATGTCTGCTCTTCAGGTGGTGAAGACGGTTCGTGCTAGAGCAGAGCTATTCTTCACGTTAGTGGAGGCTATAAAGCCTAAGACCACTTTGGATGGTATCCCAGTGGTATGCGAGTACCCCGATGTGTTCCCGGACTATCTTCATGGAGCCCCACCACAGCGAGAGATCGATTTCACCATCGATTTAGTGCCAGGTGCCAAACCTGTGTCACGCTCTCCTTATAGGTTGGCTCCTAAGGAGTTGGCGGGGCTAAAGGTTCAACTGGAGGAGTTGATGGAGCAAGGTTATATGTGTCCAAGTTCGTCGCCTTGGAGCTCACCGGTCCTCTTTGTTAAGAAGAAGGATGGAAGTTTGCGGCTGTGTATCGACTACAGAGAACTGAACAAGTTAACAGAAAAGAACAAATACCCGATCCCACAGATTGATGATCTTTTCGATCAGTTAGTCGGGTCGTCGGTATATTCAAAATTATATCTGAAGTCTGATTACTATCAGCTGAGGATAAGGGAGAGTGATATCCCAAAGACAACGTTCAGCACAATGTATGGGCATTTAGAGTTTACGGTCATGACATTCGGGCTCACTAATGGGCCATCCGTATTCATGGATCTGATGAACAGAACAGTCAGGGAGTACCTAGACCATTTTTTTATCATCTTTATTGACGACATATTGGTGTACTCATAGTGCGAAGAAGATCACATCAAACATTTGCATCTTGTTTTGGATACTCTGAGGAGGAACAAACTATACGCAAAGTTCTCTAAGTGCAAGTTTTGGTAATCCTCAGTGGCGTTCCTTGCTCACATAGTCAGTGGAGAAGGGATTGTGGTAGATCAGGCGAAGATTGTTGCGATACGAGAGTGGCCCGTGTTGTCTTCAGTAGAGGAAGTCCAGAGTTTTCTGGGGCTTGCCGGCTATTACAGGCGCTTCATGGAGAACTTCTCGCGGATAGCGTTATCTCTCACGACGTTGACAAGGAAAGATCAGATGTTTGTATGGACGCAGAAGTGCGTGCAAGCGTTCAAAGAGCTGAAGAGTCGGTTGACCACGGAGAAAGTACTAAGTTCGCCGAGTAGGACCGAAGGTTTTGAGATATACAACGATGCCTCATGTAGTGGTTTGGGCTGCGTGCTGCTGCAGCATGGTAGTGTTATTGCGTATGGCTCGCGTCAGCTGAAAGTGCACGAAAGGAATTATCCGGTCCATGACTTGGAGTTGGCGGCCATGATTTTTGCGCTAAAGCTGTGGAGGCACTACTTGTACGACGTAAAGGTCCATATTTATACCGACCACAAGAGCCTGAAATACCTGTTGGATCAGAAAGATTTGAACATGAGGCATCAGAGATGGATGGAGTTCCTGGGGGATTATATGTTCAAACTTCATTATGTACCCGGGAAAGGCAATGCAGTTGCGGATGCGTTGAGTGGCAGGGATCCCGCCCAAGCCAACTGGTTGTTGGTTCTTGATTAGAGGTTAATTCGGGAGTTGGAGGCATTATAGATCTTTTGTGTGGACAAGCATACTAGTGCCAAAGCAGTGTTGAACTGTACGGAAGTTCAGTATGACTTGACCGATCGCATTCGGCAGGCTATGGATTTTGATAGCAGCATGAAGGAGCTCATAGATGCAGCATTGGATGGGTCAAATTCCCAGTTTTCAGTTGTAGATGGGCTACTAAGGAAGGACAATCGTTTGTGCATCCCAAACGTGCGAAATCTACGGGCGAAGTTGATGTACGAGGCTCATCATACTAAGTACTCAATCCACCCAGGGAGCACGAAGATGTACCGGGACCTAAAGAAGTTATTCTAGTGGTCAGGACTAAATAAGGATGTGGAAATATATGTGGCTAAGTACAAGACTTGCGCCTTAGTGAAGGCAGAGTGCCATAAGCCAGGGGGTTTCTTGAAATCCTTGCCTATTCCGGAGTGGAAGTTCGACGACATTTCGATGGACTTTGTGCATGGCTTGCCAAGGTCGCAGAAGGGAAACGATTCCATCTGGGTGATCGTAAATCGGTTAATAAAAGTGTCGCACTTCATTCCGTATAGGGGGGATGATTCTGTGGAGAAACTGGCGAAGTTATATGTGGATTATATTGTGCGGCTTCATGGTGTGCCCCGCAGCATCGTGAGTGACCGAGATGGGCGGTTCACGTCCAATGATTGGAGGTTGGTGCAATAGATGCTCGGAACTAAGTTGAAGTTCAGCACAGCCTTCCATCCGCAGACGGATGGGAAGACCGAGAGGGTCGTCAGAACCATGGAGGACATGCTCCGTATGTGTGTTCTAGACTTCAGAAAGCATTGGAAAGACCACCTGTATCTGGTGGAATTTGTGTACAATAATAGCTACCAGACGAGTATACAAATGGAGCCCTTCGAGGCCCTATATGGTAGGAAGTGTCGCACGCCGTTGTCGTGGCTAGAAACGGTGAGGCAAGGTTGTACAAAAAGCAAGAGGTGGAAAGCGCTACTTCTGTGGTACAAATCATTCAGGAGCGTTTGTCAATCGCTCAGGATAGAGAAGCTAAATACTACAATGCCAAGCACCAGAACGTGGAGTTCGCGGTTGGCAATTGGGTGTATCTAAAGATAAAGCCGTTCAAGGGTTTTTCACGGGTGCGATGCTTGAAGAAGCTGAGCCCGAGATACCTTGGACCGTTTGAGATTCTGGAGCAGATCGGTGAAGCGGCTTACCGTCTGAAGCTATCGGTGGAGTTGAGTGGTCTACACGACGTATTCCAAATATCAGTGTTGTGGAAGGCGGTGCAAGAGCCTTTGCAGGTGATCGTAGTTGATCAAGTACCGGTGGAAGAAGGGTTGACAACTAAGGTCAAGTCCATTTGTATTGAGGACTCTAAAGTCAAGCTACTTCGTAACAAAAAGATCAGAATAGTAAAGGTCTGTTGGGACAATTGCGGTCGTGAGGAGCTCTCTTGGGAACGGGAGCAGACCATGCTTGAGGAGTACCCAGAGTTATTTCACTCAGGTACCGCTTTTGGTTTTTTGTTTTCTTTTCCTTTGGTAATTTTGTGGACGAAATTCTTTTAAGAGGGAGAGAGTTGTAACGCCCCGAAACTCAAAAGGGTGACGAGTGGCATTTTGAGCCAAATATGGGATTTGGTAGAGGTGACACATCCTGGGACACGGGCGTGTCCCAGGGCGTATTGTGCTTGGGTTCGGCGTTGGTCGCGTGGTCGACGATTTTAGAGTCAACTATCGTCGGGGGGGTGAATACGGCCTGGGACACGGGTGTATCCCAGGGCGTGTCAGCCACTCAAAGCTTTCCACTCAACGATCGTTGAGTGAGGGCGCATGGACAGAGACCAGGCGTGTTCGGGTCTGACACGGGCATGTATAATTCGACATGGGCGTGTCGAATACTCATGTCCTGCTCGGGTCGTTTGGCGAGTTGTGCTAAGGCAGCAACACGGTCTGGGACACGGGCGTGTCCTAGGGCGTGTCTAGCACACATCATGTGACACGGGCGTGTCACATGGCTGTGTCGTGCTCTGGTTGTTTTGGACTTGTGTCATTGGAGTAACACGCCAAGTTACACGGGCGTGTACTGGATGACACGGGTGTGTCAAGCCTGACACGGGCGTGTCGAGTGCCCGTGTTCTTTTTGGGGCGCGACGGTTTCGACGGCGAATGAGTGACATGGCCTTGGACACGGGCGTGTCGCAAGCCATTTTCGACACAAGAAGTTTAATTTCGGGCTGAATCGCAGCCGTTCATTTCCTTATTTTGGGATCTGACGGCCTCGGGCTCTCCATGCTAGGGTTAAGGCCGTGATTGGGTGTTTAAACCTTCACTTTCACTTATTCATTCTCTTTCTAAAACCTAGAGAGAAGGGAGAGCAAGGAGCTTAGAGGAAGAGGAAGATTCGGCCACCGGAGGAGATTCGGAGCGCCAAATCGCAAACCGAGCCCAGATCTGCGGAGGCAAGATCATCGCGTTGCTTTTCATCTGCGTAGTTTTCCATGGCGCCGAGGAAGAATGCTAGGGTAATGATTTTCATCTTGAGCATGTGAAGCTCTTCTTCCTTTGCATGGGAAAACCCGCTCCCGCGAGTGTGCGGTGAGTCTGCGGTGTTCCTGCGGGTAAATATATAAAGTCCCCCTTGTTAAAGTCAAGAATCGTAATACGGACATATGCATGGTGTGTGAAGCCTACCCAGACAAGTTGGTCTAGATCGGTGATGTTGCATTGCATAATAGCCAGAGAAGACTCTATGCCATTGATTGTTTTTGGGTTTCTATGGGGTAGATTGCAGTAGGGATCCTTGGGGATTAACCCCAAGGCGCATCCGAAAAACTATACGGAAATGCATTTCTGCCATCTTGGTGGCCTGGGAGCCAACTATGAACATAATTGGGTTATCTGCTTGGGTGATCGAATTTTGGGATCTGGGAGAAGCTAGGCCCGTGCATACGTCTGAAAGTGACTAGGCGGTGTGAGCAACAGGCAAGTGGATGCGGACCTGAGCTTTGTGGTTTGTTGTCAGATACCTGAAAAAGGGACTGGCCATTGGCATGGTCATGCGAGTCTTAGGCTTAGACCGGAAAGACTAAAAATGCTCATGAGATTTCCATTCAAGGGATGATGGTGAGACCATAGTTATGACCTGGTTCACCGAGTTAGTTCCCTAAGAGCACGGGGTGTGTTGCTGTGTGAGCCTGCACCTGTGATGTTGTGCTTATTCTCTATTTTACTTGCTTTGCTAACAAGTGCAGGGAAGAAGCCTTGTTGCCGCAAGTTTGGGGGCGGAATCGTTATAATTTGGTCATCTTTAGCTGACCGTTATTCTTATTTGCCACCATTGCGGTGATTTGTTCTTGCAGGTGCTGTGGAGCCGAGGGGAAAATAGTGAGCCAAAGCCCAAGTTACTGAGCCGGCCCTTGAAGGCCTTGTGAGTTTACTTTATTAGTTCATGTGTGGCCGGCCTGCGAGCCGAAGTTTATAAAACACATTTTTATTCAAGTGAACTGTTGTAAGGCCATAAGGCCAGTACTCTTTGGTACTTTGTATTTCATTCCTGTTTGGTTTGCTAGTGGACATTCATGCTTGTTGGCTGGGATCTTATTATCACAACTTAACAAATTGCTTCCTCTAGATGCTCTGTATAGGACGTGTGTATTGGTTGAATGGTTTCATTGAGTAACCCACCGGTCTGTCCATGGTATATGGCGTCGGGCCCCGACCGGACCTACTGTTATATGCTATGTGACGGATAGGGGTATTCCAATCAGTGTCATAGATGACTCAATCTTCCAGAACTTGGTTCACTACCAGACCTCTAAGGAGCTGTGGAACACTTTGGTGGTCTACATGGAGGGAACAGAGGAGGTTAGAGATAACAAGAAGTCCATGCTCAACCAAGAGTATGAGGCTTTCAGGAAGTCCCAGAAAGAGAGCATAGCTAGATGCTATGAAAGATTTTTCAGAATAGTAAATGAGCTGAGGACTTATGGGAGAGTCTTCATCCATTATGAGCTTAATGACAAGTTCCTTAGATCTCTAACTAGAGATTGGGAAACCAAGATTTGTGCTATCAGAGAGGTGGCAAAGTTGGATGATACTCCCCCTCACACTCTATTTAGAATGCTTCCCTCCTATGAGATGTAGCTATCTTCAAGGAAGGAGGAGGAGACTATCAGCAAATCCCAAGCCAAAGAAAATTCATTTACCTTCAGAGCTGACAGTACCAAGGGGATCAATGAGAGGATTGTCTCTCCTCCGAGGAGGCCTGTTGATTCAGACAACATAGGGCCAAGCTCATCAGACTATAACAGCTCTGATGAAGAATTTACTGCCTTCTCTAGGGAGTTTAAGAAGTTGATGAAGTGGAAGCAGTGGAGGAGAAGACCTTCCTCCTCCTCTCATCATAGGAAGAACCACTCCAAGGGAGACTGATATGATTCTAAAACATGTAAGCATATTTCCTTTAAAGTTGTCTACTATTGTTGCAGCAAGCCAGTGCATGTGATAGCTGACTGCCCAGTCAAAAGAAGAGAGGTTGTTGAGAAAAAGGTGCACCAACACAAGGGAACGATGGAAAATTCCTTCATTGCAAAGAAGGAGAAGAGCATGAGTTAGTCTGACTCAGCATCTTCAGAGTCTGAAGAGGAAGAGGACTATATTGGGCTCTTTGCTGTTGAAGAAGAAGTTCGAGAAAAAGCTGAAGACTATCCTGCTTCCAGGATAGGGATCCGGACCCCTTGTTGGTACCCTAGATGTGATTTGGCTTATGTAATCCCTTTCCAGCCCCTCTTGATCCATATAACTATATATGATCATGTTTAGACTTTGTTTAGTCTCCCTAGGGTAGTTTATATCTAACCTAGAGTTTAGATTAGAAGTTGTAGAATGAATTTTTGGTTAAGGTTTCTTTTCCGTTCGACCATCGTCGAACGAGGCCTCGCGATCGTCGATCAGTGGTCGACGACAGCAGGGCTATAGAATCGTTGAAGTCAAGACAATTATCGTCGACCGATGGTCGACGATCTCAGAGCAAGCTTATTATGCTCTGAAGGTTGGTCGACGATCTGCTATCAGCAGTTCGACGATCGTGGTCTTGCTTCACGATATCTGTCTCGACAGATCTCTGCCTTAGTCGTCGACATCATGAGATGTTCGACGATTTCTGTGTTAACAGATTTTCTGCTTTAGTCGACGATATTTTGAGCAGGTTGACGATTGCCGTTCGACGATTTCTGCTTCGATAGATTTCTGCTTTTAGTCGACGATCTGTTAGCTAGGTCGACGATCATCGAACCCCTGTTCGATGATTTCTGTCTGCCTTTATCATTTGCACTTATTTTATTCCTTGGTTTATTTCCAAGTGTTTTAGCGTGTGGTTAGAAAGATTTTCTGAAGAATGTTTTTGCTAATTTATGGCTTAAATTCAAATGAATTACTTACCAAATATGTTAAGCATAAATTACGGGATTTCGTATTTTGATAAAGCATTTTTGTCTTATTATACAAAATATATTGCCAGGCTGTATTATAGCCGTTGGCGGTGTATGCTATTTCCAAGAACGATAAGTCTTTATGCTGAGATTTTTTTTTATTCATGTATTTCCTTATTGGGACTGACAGAGAGCTAATAGGTCATTCTATTCCTATTGCTATATTCTATTTTTGAGATAATCTGTTGCAGGGCTCGAGAATTCAAATCAATAGAGCCGTTCCAAAAGATAAATGAGAAGACATATTTAAGAGAGATTTTTTTCTCAGAAAAATAAGAAGTTAAAAAGATAAAGAGATTTTTTTTTTATGTGACGGATTCTCTCAAGCATCTTCAGAGCAACTCTTCACAATCTCACAATCAGAAGAAGAAAAGTTTTCCTGAAGCATAAGCCCAGAGCAATCTCTTTCGTTCTCAAGTCTCCTGAGCATCTGCTTAGAGTTTTCAAGACTTCAGAAAGAGCTCCAGATCTGCTTCACGTGCTCCAGAATCTGAAGACCTGATAAAAATCAGTCTACAGATCTCTGAGGATTTAGTTTCAGTATATCTGAAACTCCTTCATCCTGAAGCAAAGGCTTTCCCTGGACTTCCACTAAGCCAAGGGGAGACTTTGATTCTTTAGAGAATCCACAAGTCTTCTCTAATCTGTATTAACAACAGAGAAGATAATCTAACCCTCTCAACCCCTTTGTAAAAGAGTTTTCACACCTCTTCAAAAGTGAACATTGGTGACAGGGCACCTTATCAACAACCTGTGGTTGAGCATCCTTATTAAAAGCTCAAAGGGTCTGTTTGATCTACCTGAATAGAATCATTGGTGGCAGGGCACCTTAGCAAAAACCTGTAGTGGATTCCTACCAGGGTGGTAGAAGAGTGGAGTACCTATTAAGAGGGAACCACTATATATCCTGTGTCTCTGGCTGTTTTGTTTAAATTACTTATTCTGTGGCTGTGATAGAACTACCTAGGATTGCTAGTTGCTGTGATAGGCTTATAGTTAATCTGAAATTTCAGTTAACTCTCTCACTTGTGCACTTCACTGTGTTAGGCTCTTAGGGTTCAAGTATCAGATTATTTATTCCGCAAATAAACTCCAAGGGAGTTGACTAGTTATTCATAAAATTTGAATACTCTATTCACCCCCCCTCTAGAGTAGTTTACAACTTATCCCCTCACTTTCAATTGGTATCAGAGGGAGGTTAGCTGTTCAGACAGGCTAACACCTGAGTTAAAAGATCCTGTGATAAGTTGTTTCCTGATACCATTCACAAACACTTTCACACATGGCCCAGTCTAAGGATTATTCAAGCACCAGACCTCCTGTATGCAACTTGTCCAAGTTTGGCATATGGAAGGCCAGGATAAGACTATACATGAATTCTATTGATGAAGATATCTTTTCTTCTATTTTGACAGGACCACCTGTTAGGCCTGCTGCTGCTTCCACTTCTGCTGATCTCAGTGCTGTGCCACCACCTGACTACAATGAAACTTACAAGAAGGCAAAAGCAGCTGATGCAAAAACAATGAATATCCTAGCTCAGACAATGTCTGATGAAATATTCCAGAAGCTTGCTGAATGTACCTCAGCCAAAGCTATGTGGGATTCCCTCAACCACATAGTTGCTGGCTCAGCTGACGAGAGGAAGGACAGGAGATCCAATCTCACTTCTCAGTATGAAAATTTCAAGAAGGATGATGCTGAAGACATTGACACAATGTACACAAGACTCAGTTCAATAATAAGTGAACTGAGGTCCCTGGACAAGGAGATAACTTTGTCAGAAGTCAATGATAAGATCCTGATGTGCCTTCCCATCTTTTGGGACTCAAGGATATGGCCCATCAAGGATGGAAGAAACACTGTGGAACTCTCCACAGAAGCTCTGTTGGGAAAGCTCAAGTCATATGAGCAAACTTTAAAGAGCAGAGCTGCTGCAATTGAAGCAAAAACTCCTACACCTACAAAGAAAGAGCATTCTCTAGCTCTTAAGGCTGCTGAGACTTCTGAAGGAAGTCAATCAAATGAGGAGTTACTGGCACTCATTGCCAAAAGGTTCTTCAACATGGGAAGAAGAGACCTCAGAAAGAAGTTCTCCAAGTATGAGGACAAACCAAGGTATGACAAAACTCCATCTAAAGAAATTATCTGTTATGTTTGCAGCAAGCCTGGACATATTGCTCCAGATTGTCCAGAGAAGAAACACAAGGAGAAGAAACATGAGAAAGAGTACAGGAAGCACCACTCCAAGTCCTCCTCACACAAATACAAGAAGAAGGACAAGGGATTTGTGGCTGCTACCTGGAGTGAAACAGAAGAGGACACCTACTCCTCTAGCTCCAGTGATTCAGAAGTAGAAGAAGAGAAGAAAGCCAAAGAGGTCTGCCTCATGGCTATTGATGCCTGCAGCTCTCTGTCAGCTGCAGAGAATTCTGAAGAAGAAGGAGACAATGAAGAAGATTCCCTTATGGAAGACCAGGTAATCGACTCATTTGATTTCTCATCTCCTGAGTTCAAATTAAAATTTAAGACTCTTTGTTTAGATTTACTTTTATCTGAAAAAGAAATTAAGTCACTTAGATTAAAGATAATGGAACTAGACATAGAAAGTACTGAAATAATTAGATTAGAAACGGAATTAGAAAGCTCAAAAGAAGAAGTAACATTCCTAAAATTAGAACTAGCTAAATCTAAGAGATTAGAAGAACAATTAAATGGCAGAAGCCTTAAATTATCTGAAATAACCAGTATAGCAAACACTAGGGTTGGTAATGATAAACTAGGCTTAGGTGCTACATCTAGTGAACCCATCCTCCTCACAAAGGAGAGATTTAGCACTCCAGTAAAATTTATTTCTGAATCAGGAGTAAAGAATACTGAGGAAATTGAAAAATGCAAGAAAATTCAGAATAAGATTAAGAAAGAGAACAGGAAGAAAAAATTTCTAGCTTTACAGAAATCGTCGAACATTAATCGACGATCGTCAAACCAATCGTCGAACGTCTATCGACGATCGCTGAACACCTTTACCATGTATGATATCTTCGGTGCAGGAGATCGACGATCTCATCTTGAGTCGTCGACCAGTGATCGACGATCGTGGAATCCAGAACAAAGCACTACTACAAATGATCGACGATATGACTTGCGATCGTCGACCGTGGATCGACGATCTGCACTTAAGCTGGAAAATAAATTTCAAACTTCCAGAATTGCAAATCCCAATCACTACCCTAGGTCGTTTAATCCTTTAACTGAATGGATTATCCCACCTAGGAGATCACACCCTTTAGGATATAAATCTAAGCCTGCAAAATCTTTTATATCTTATTTTTCCTTTGTGAAGAATACTGGACCCAAGGTAACCTGGGTCCACAATGTATAATTGATATCTTTGCAGGTGAAGACCTATCCAGTCATACATGACAAATGGTATCTGGATAGTGGATGCTCAAAGCATATGACAGGAAAGAAGAAGAATCTGTCAGGGTTCAAAGCCAAGCTGGGACCAAAAGTTGTATTTGGGGATTCCAGCTGTGGACAGACTGAAGGGTATGGCAGCTACACCATAGGAGCTGTAACATTCAAGAAGGTTGCTTATGTCTCAAGACTAAAGCATAACCTAATCTCTGTAAGCCAAATGTGTGATGCTGGGTACAAGGTATGGTTTACTGACACTGCTTGTAATATTGCTTTAAATAATACTGTTGTGTTAGTAGGTATTAGAATTGGTAATGTTTATGTTGTAGATTTTAACTCATCCAAATCTGAAATATGCTTATTTAATGAAGTAACCAGTAATAATACCCTTTGGCATAAGAGACTTAGTCATGTAAATTTGAAAAACATTTCTAGGTTGGCTAAATACAATCTTGTAAGAGGCTTACCTTCTTGCCCCTACAAGAAGGAAGGCCTTTGCAAAGCTTGTCAATTAGGTAAGCAAACAAGAAATAGCTTTAAATCAGTTAATAAAAGTGATTCTCCCAGGATTCTGTACTTGCTACATTTGGATCTATTTGGTCCTATTGCTGTACAGAGTCTTGGAGGAAAGTCTTACACTTTAGTAATTGTAGATGACTTCTCTAGGTTCACTTGGGTATTCTTCTTGAGAACTAAGGCTGATAACTTCAAGGTTCTTACAGATTTTCTAAAGTGTATACAGAGTGAGTATTCTACTCAGATTGCTTTGATCAGAAGTGATCATGGTACTGAGTTTGAGTCTCTTCTTATGCAAGAATTCTGTGAGAAGGAAGGTATCAAACATAGCTTCTCTGCTCCTAGAACTCCTCAACAAAATGGGGTAGTTGAAAGGAAAAACCGAACCCTAATTGAAGCTGCAAGTACATTGTTGGCAGATGCTAACATGCCTCTGTCCTTTTGGGCTGAAGCAGTTAGCATAGCTAACTATGTATTGAACAAAAGCCTGATACATAAACTTAAGGATAAGACTCCCTATGAGTTACTTAAGCAAGTGAAACCTAAAATAGACTATTTTAGAGTATTTGGCTGTGTTGCTTTTGTTCATAATAATAACAAAGAATACCTTAGAAAATTTGAGGCAAAAGCTTCAATGGGAGTTTTTCTAGGATACTCTCAAGTAAGCAAAGCCTATAGGGTCCTCAATAAATCCTCTCTTAAGATAGAAGAGTCTGCACATGTCTCTTTTGATGAGACAGTCATGTATTATAAGGAGAAGGACTCTTCCTCTAATAGTACAGTGCAAGTCCTAGGAGTTAGTAAGGATTTGGAAGGTTTGAGACTCACACAGGAGAATCATCCCCAACAAACTCCTCAGGTTGCTTCCTCAGATTCTGAATCTGATGTAGAACTTCTTGAAGTTAAAGCACCTGCTCCAACAGTTGATCAAATTCCACATGAGGAATTAAATCCTGAAACTGTTGAAGATCAGATCATTGTTGAACCTACTAATCTTGTCACACTTAGAGATCACCCTGTATCTCAAGTGATTGGAGACATTTCAGTAGGAGTCCAGACAAGACATCAACTCAACAAAGATGTGATGTTTGCTTGTTTCCTTTCTCAGGTTGAGCCCCTAACCATTAAAGATGCTGAGCTTGATCCACACTGGATTATAGCCATGCAAGAGGAACTTAACCAGTTTGAAAGATGTAAAGTTTGGACTTTGGTTCCAAGACCAAGAGGCCAACGGATCATAGGCACCAAGTGGGTGTTTAGAAACAAGCTTGATGCCCAAGGCATAGTAGTTAGGAATAAGGCTAGGCTAGTAGCTCAAGGCTATAGACAGGAGGAAGGCATAGATTATGATCAGACCTTTGCCCCTGTAGCTAGACTAGAAGCCATTAGGATTTTCCTAGCATATGCTGCCTATAATAAATTTAAGGTCTTCCAAATGGATGTGAAGAGTGCCTTCCTCAATGGAGATTTAAAGGAAGAAGTGTTTGTTGAACAACCACCAGGGTTTGTTTCATCAACCTTACCAACTCATGTGTTCAAACTCCAAAAGGCTCTATATGGACTTAAGCAAGCTCCTAGAGCTTGGTATGAGACCTTAGCAAATTTCCTTCTAGAACACAAGTTTGTGAGAGGTGTAGTAGATAGAACCCTATTTATTAGACATCATAAGGACTCACAACTGTTAGTTCAAATCTATGTAGATGACATTATATTTGGCTCCACTGATCCCAAACTATGGAAGAGATTCTCTGAACTAATGCACTCCAAGTTTGAGATGAGCAGCATGGGTGAGCTATCCTATTTCCTTGGTCTCCAAGTGAAACAGTGTGTTGATGGTATCTTCATTTCTCAATCAAAATATGCCAGAGAGCTGGTTAAAAGATTTGGAATGTCTGATGCTTCATCAATGAGCACACCTATGGCCTCAAATGTAGTTATTGATTCTGATGTCAATGGCAAGTCTGTTGATCAAAAGAACTATAGAGCCATTGTTGGTTCCCTGCTGTATTTGACTACAAGTAGGCCTGACATAATGTTTGCTACATGCCTATGTGCTAGGTTTCAGGTCAACCCAAAGGAATCTCACTTAACTCTCCTCAAGAGGATCTTGAGATACCTTAAGGGATGCCCTAACTTAGGACTGTGGTACCCAGCTGAGTCAGGATTTGAATTAATTGGATATTCAGATGCTGATTATGCTGGTTGTAGAGTTGACAGGAAAAGCACCTCAGGGACCTGTCAGTTCCTGGGAGAGAGACTTGTCTCTTGGTTTTGTAAGAAACAGGCATCTGTGTCTACTTCAACTGCTGAGGCTGAATATATTGCAGCAGCTAGTTGTTGTTCACAGATCCTGTGGATTCAAAATCAGCTAGTGGATTATGGGTATACACACTTAAAAACAAAAATTCTGTGTGACAGTACCAGTGCAATATCAATTGCTCAAAATCCTGTGCACCATTCCAGGACCAAGCACATTGAGATTAGACATCATTTTCTGAGAGATAATGTGGAAAAGAACAAGATAGCAATGGAATTTATATCCACAGACCTGTAGAGAGGAGATATTTTCACTAAGCCCCTTGATGAACAAAGGCATTTGTTCTTCCTGAACCAGCTTGGTATGATTAATGGTTCAGAGTAGTGAAAATTTGGTTAGTTTTGTTTTCTGTCTAAAATCGTCGAACGACTGCTCGACGATCTTCGACCAGGTCAGAACTATCGTCGACCAACGGTCGACGACAGCTCGTTCGGTAGTAAGGCAGAAATCGTCGAACAACTGGTCAACGATCTCTCCTTAGGTATCTATCGTCGACCAGTGGTCGACGACAGATTTTCTGTGCTATGTGGAAAATCGTCGACCAACATATATTGATCAACGATCGTGGTGACTGCTTGTAGTCGGTCGATGTTTTTCGTTTAGTCAAAAATTGACTATCGTCGGTCATTGTTTGACGACCGATTTTATTCCGGGATCGACGATCGCAGATTCATATCTGATAGTCGATTTAGGTCTGGAGATCGTCGTCCTTCCGCTCCGTCTTTTCATATTCCATCTTCTGGCTTAGAATTCGCTCTCGAACTCTAATCCCGCGCGATTCTCTTCTCCCCTGCCTTGCATCTCGATTCGTCATTCTCTCTTCAATCTAATGGCGATTCCTTCTGCAGTTCTCTTCGGAATGAAGTTTGACACTGGCTTCTGTGTCGACTTCGATTCTTTCAGCCGATGTGATCAACCCATCCAAGACATTCTGCAGCTGTGTGAAGCTCAAGGGCTAAAGAAATTTATGTCATTCTCACCAAAGATTCATATACCAGAGATTCGAGAATGGGTTTATACGTCGTCCTCCAGCGACGAAGCCATGACTGGAAAGATAAATGGAGAGGAGGTCATTCTGACTCCTGAAGTTTTGACTGAGCTGTTTGGACTGCCAACCGGTGCTGAGGACTATGAGCAAACTGCAGAAGAATATGGCCGCATGCTAACTATGATGGGCCATGCTGAGGGTATTCTAGCCAAGCTGCTGAAAATAAACCTGTCTCCAGAGTACAAGTTTCTGGCAGACCTGGTAGGCAAGGTCGTTTTGGGAAAGCATTCTGCTCACGACAACATCAACAGGCAACAATTTGCCTTAATGTCAGTTCTGGTGAATAAGACGCAGATTGCCTGGGGAAAAGTTCTGTTTGAACTAATAAGGAGAAAGAACAATCAGAAAGAAGTAAACCTTGCAAGGGTGTTGGGTGTGTTTCTATATGTGAAAGCACCCCTGCTGCTTGTTTCTGCACCCTCCGCAGTCAACGCTAGCAAGAGGTTGGACCCCTCTCTGTTCAAGAAATCTCAGAGAGTTATCAAGAAGTCAGCCAGGGTTGATCCTAACCCTCCATCAGACACAAGGGCTGATTCAGCCACTCTCCAGCTTGCTGGGGAAGGCTCAGCAATCCCTTCATCCTCCCTCTTTACCCCTGCATCCTCATCTCCTGCATTACCCTCCACACAATCTGCAGTGCCACCACAACATGCATCTTCCATCTTACATGCATCTCCACCCCAGTCACCCATACCACAACATCTGGCAGCCGCAGCCAATGTTGACATGGTCACTGCTACCATCCTCACACACTTATCTCAACATGAATCCCACACTCATGCTGATGTTCACCCATCTCCACATGATTCATTTGATCATGTGGTAGATCATACTGCTTCCATTCCATCTACCTCTACATCCTCAGCATTTCAGATAACTCCTGAATTGCTTGCACAAATTGTAGAGCTCATCACTCCATCCATACAAAAAATGATTGAGGCTGCCAATGCCCCTCTCATTGCATCCATCAAAGCCCTTACTGAAGCCATCAAATCATTTCCACCCTCTGCTGAGCCCTCTTCAGTAAGATGCATGACTCCAGTCCCCACTGAAGTCATGCAGGGGGAGATGTCTGTTGAAGTGGTCTCAGGTAATGCCTTGGCCCTTCAGGACAACTCTTCTCTTCCCCTTACAGCAATTGTAGAAGAACATCAAGAGCTTCCAGAGCAACCAGAAGGTAAATCACTTCCTCTAAAGGTTATAATCAGGACTTTAAATTGATATCTTTATCTAACAAGGACATTCACTCCCTAGTGAATCAAGCTTCTGATGAAGAAATCTCTGAGAAAGATAATGAAGAAGTTCCCATGGACATTGGTGAAAAATCTCCATTGAACACTACTGATTCAGAAGTAGTGGTTCAACAATTTGAGAATGTTGCTGCTCAATCTGATGGTATAGTTTTATTTAAGTTTTTTATTAATTCACTCCAACTTGGAGTTAATTTCTTATTCCTTCCTATCCCATCTCAGCTGCTGATGATCCTGCATCAGTATTGCAAGATGATGCTGCAAATTCCATTGAAGATTTGGAATCCTATCTTAACCTAGACTGTGAGTCCTCACTCACATCTACTCCTCTTGTTCCTTCTTTTCAAGAGAAAATGGTCTCTTATAGACCTGAGTACCTTGATGACCCCTTGATCAAGGACTCTCTCTTCTTTTCTTGTATAGCATTCCTCGTGTGCCTTGCAGAGGTGTCTATCCCTGATGTCGCTAAACATCTAGAAGGAATTATAACCTCCATCCTAGATGCAAAGTGGTATCCTGTGTAGATCTTCAGGTAACTCTATCAATTACCTGCTGTTGTTCACCTTGGGGGGAATATTTTATTCCCACTTGGTTGTTAACCTATCTTTCTTTATATGCAGGCACAATCAACACTGCTGCTGCTGCTGCTGCTGAAGAAGCTGAGGCTGTGCTAGATTTACCAGAAAAAGCCTCCAAGATGACTGAAAAGGAATCAAGCTCAAGTACTCTAAACCTAGAACAATTTATAGCCTTTGTGGCTGAGAATATTGCCTCTGAGTACATTGAAGGGTTGGCTAATTATCATCTGGATTCCCTAGCCATCTCTCTAGAAAAAGCATCTGCCCCTGCAGATATTGTCATCTTTTCTCCTCCTATCCTTACCTATCCTCTATCCATTCCTTCTACTGCAGAACTGGTCCCCAGGATAGTTCCTGACTTGTATCCTAAATCAGAACTCTGGAAGAGCACTCCAAATGTTGATCTTGATGCCCTCCTTGAGCAAGATGCCATTGAGGAAGCAAGAGAAAGAGAAGATAGAGAGAAGCAGAAGGCTGAACATGCTATAACTGCCAAGGATATCTCAAACCTAGACTTTGATGATTATGCTGGCAGAACCTCATCTCACTCCTCTGATGATGATGACTCTGAGGATTCTGATAGCTCCCAGAAAAAGAAAAAGGTTGTATCCAAGAAAAGGAAAGCATCTGCTCCTCCTACTGCCAATCCAGACAAGGATGTTCCCTATTTCATTCTGAAGGGAATTGATCCCAAGAGCAAAGAATTTCGACCCTGGATGAGGCTCTTAAAGAATCAGACAAGAGAGAAGAAGAGATCAAAAAGATATGACACTCCTATTCAGAAATTCCCCCCCAGAGGTCCTCCTCCACCTCCTGGTGCTGGAGCCTCTGGAAGTCTCTCTTCTGCCCCATCTGCAAAATCAGCAAGTTCCAACACCTTTCAGTCCTACCAGAGAAGGAGTAACCAAAGCCAGGGAGGCCAAGATGTATCAGGACAACGAAGAAAAAGAAATGAAAATGTTCTCATGGAACAAATAAAGGAGATGACTTTTCAGCAACCTACTTTCTCTCCTCCTCCTTCTCCTAAAAAGAAAGTTCCAGAATGGAAACCTTCTCCTCCCAGGAGAGGTCCATCCTCCTCATCAAGGAAACCTGCTGCCTCTGAGACAATCGAAACAAAAGGAAAAAGAGTGGTCTATTCAGAGAAATCCCACAAGAAGTTCATTGAACTTGCTCCTCCAAGATCTCTATATGCTGAAACTAATCCTAAGAAGGCTGCACAAATTCCTTCTGACTCAAGCAAAATAGCCACAGCTCTTCAAAGGAACATGGAGATTGCAGCTCAAGCTGATACTGACAGACCATCCTCTCCATCAGATATGACTGAATCTGAAAGAATGGCCTCTATGGCAAGATTTAAGGAATCTATTGCACTAAGCATGATGGAGAGAGCCAAAGCTCAAGGACTAGACCCTACAGCATATACAACTATGTCTGAATTCAGAGAAAAGGAACTCAGCAAAATTCAAGTAAACTCTGAAATTTTCAATACTGAAGAATACATGAGGTTGCACCCTGCTGCAGTTTTGCCAAGCTATGCTGAAAAGAAAATTATTGGTGAACACGATCTAATGCTATCCAAAAGACAAGCAGCAAATCCAAACAGAGAAATTATCTTCAAACCGGCTGTAATCCCTAAGAAATCATCTGATGCTAAAACCTCTGATAAATCTTCTTGATACTTTAGTTCTGCTGATTTATGGTTTTATGTTTTCCTGTGGATTGCCTGTGATTTAAATTTTTGGTTAATTTCTGCTTTTGATATTGTGTGCTTTAATTTTAGATCGGATTAAATAACATAACCCAAATAGGGGGAGATTGTTGGTACCCTAGATGTGATTTGGCTTATGTAATCCCTTTCCAGCCCCTCTTGATCCATATAACTATATATGATCATGTTTAGACTTTGTTTAGTCTCCCTAGGGTAGTTTATATCTAACCTAGAGTTTAGATTAGAAGTTGTAGAATGAATTTTTGGTTAAGGTTTCTTTTCCGTTCGACCATCGTCGAACGAGGCCTCGCGATCGTCGATCAGTGGTCGACGACAGCAGGGCTATAGAATCGTTGAAGTCAAGACAATTATCGTCGACCGATGGTCGACGATCTCAGAGCAAGCTTATTATGCTCTGAAGGTTGGTCGACGATCTGCTATCAGCAGTTCGACGATCGTGGTCTTGCTTCACGATATCTGTCTCGACAGATCTCTGCCTTAGTCGTCGACATCATGAGATGTTCGATGATTTCTGTGTTAACAGATTTTCTGCTTTAGTCGACGATATCTTGAGCAGGTCGACGATTGCCGTTCGACGATTTCTGCTTCGACAGATTTCTGCTTTTAGTCGACGATCTGTTAGCTAGGTCGACGATCATCGAACCCCTGTTCGACGATTTCTGTCTGCCTTTATCATTTGCACTTATTTTATTCCTTGGTTTATTTCCAAGTGTTTTAGCGTGTGGTTAGAAAGATTTTTTGAAGAATGTTTTTGCTAATTTATGGCTTAAATTCAAATGAATTACTTACCAAATATGTTAAGCATAAATTACGGGATTTCGTATTTTGATAAAGCATTTTTGTCTTATTATACAAAATATATTGCCAGGCTGTATTCTAGCCGTTGGCGGTGTATGCTATTTCCAAGAACGATAAGTCTTTATGCTGAGATTTTTTTTTATTCATTTATTTCCTTATTGGGACTGACAGAGAGCTAATAGGTCATTCTATTCCTATTGCTATATTCTATTTTTGAGATAATCTGTTGCAGGGCTCGAGAATTCAAATCAATAGAGCCGTTCCAAAAGATAAATGAGAAGACATATTTAAGAGAGATTTTTTTCTCAGAAAAATAAGAAGTTAAAAAGATAAAGAGATTTTTTTTTTGTGTGTGACGGATTCTCTCAAGCATCTCCAGAGCAACTCTTCACAATCTCACAATCAGAAGAAGAAAAGTTTTCCTGAAGCATAAGCCCAGAGCAATCTCTTTCGTTCTCAAGTCTCCTGATCATCTACTTAGAGTTTTCAAGACTTCAGAAAGAGCTCCAGATCTGCTTCACGTGCTCCAGAATCTGAAGACCTGATAAAAATCAGTCTACAGATCTCTGAGGATTTAGTTTCAGTATATCTGAAACTCCTTCATCCTGAAGCAAAGGCTTTCCCTGGACTTCCACTAAGCCAGGGGGAGACTTTGATTCTTTAGAGAATCCACAAGTCTTCTCTAATCTGTATTAACAACAGAGAAGACAATCTAACCCTCTCAACCCCTTTGTAAAAGAGTTTTCACACCTCTTCAAAAGTGAACATTGGTGACAGGGCACCTTATCAACAACCTGTGGTTGAGCATCCTTATCAAAAGCTCAAAGGGTCTGTTTGATCTACCTGAATCAGATCATTGGTGGCAGGGCACCTTAGCAAAAACCTGTAGTGGATTCCTACCAGGGTGGTAGAAGAGTGGAGTACCTATTAAGAGGGAACCACTATATATCCTGTGTCTCTGGCTGTTTTGTTTAAATTACTTATTCTGTGGCTGTGATAGAACTACCTAGGATTGCTAGTTGCTGTGATAGGCTTATAGTTAATCTGAAATTTCAGTTAACTCTCTCACTTGTGCACTTCACTGTGTTAGGCTCTTAGGGTTCAAGTATCAGATTATTTATTCCGCAAATAAACTCCAAGGGAGCTGACTAGTTATTCATAAAATTTGAATACTCTATTCACCCCCCCTCTAGAGTAGTTTACAACTTATCCCCTCACTTTCACCCCTCTATCACATTTTTATAATGACTCAGAGGAGGATGAAGATAAAGAAGATGCCAACAGCTGTTATGGGCTGATTTCCATGCCTGATGAAGAATCCAGCTAGGAATAGCCTGGTCCATAAAAGGTAAATTTTCTATTTAGTTCCTCAATTGAGTCTGGCTATGAGACTAGTCCAGAATTAGAAAAATCATAATCATGTGATAAAGATGAATCTGAGTCTGAGGAAGATGTCAATCTATTGATTGACAAGTATGGTGCCCTTCTGGATGCCTTTAGAAGAAGTAAGAAGCTGGCTAAGAAGCAAGCTGAGTAGATTATCTCCCTTCAGCTAGCTGCTTCCTAGTAGGTTGAGACAACATCATTGCTGGATCAGAAGGATAGGGAAGTCAACCAACTAAAAACCATTTCACTCCTTCAGATTGGCACCATCAAGTTCAAGAATAGTCTCATTAGGGATCTTGAAGAGAATCTCCGAAGGGAGAAAAGGATAGTGGCTAGTTACTCTAAGCCAAGTACTATGCTACCCCTTATAGAATCCTTCTCCTCTCAAAAGGGTAAGAAGGGGTTGGGATTCAAGGGAAACACAAGAGTTGCCTATTACAAAGGGAAAGGCACTCCAGTTCAGCCTCTGGCATCCAAGCCTCCCATTCCTTTTAGGAAAGTTTAGTTGCCTTCAAATAGTTATGACTAAGAAAGCATTTATGGTCACTAGATGAATGGCAAATACACTAGTGTAAACAAAGATGTTCATAGTCATGGTGGAAGATATAGTAGGGGAATGAGTTCCTTTAAGGCTCCCCTTGAGGAACTTCAAATGGCCCATCATGGAACATTTGTCTTTGGTGCTCTAGCCCCTATTCTCAAGAATGTGGCAGTGGCCAACTTTTAAGGCCACTCAACAAAGACTCGGACCAAGGGTAAGTCTATCAGAAAGCCTGATTTGGCTATCTCTAAGGCTATTAAGAGTCAGTTCTCTGCAAAGAAAACTGCTGCTAATGGCAGTCAGAGCAAGCCAATTAAGTCCGCTAAAAGACCTACCTTCAATCAGTTCCTTGCTAAAATGAACGTGAAGAAGGTTGCTACTCCTCTTCCTTCTATAGAGTCAGCAGTAAACCAAACTACAGGACCTGCTCAAAAAAGAAGATATAACATTCATGAGTGCTAGTGTTGTGGTAAGGTGCGCCATTTTGCCCTAGATTGCTAGCACAATCCAAGTGTACCCAGAGCAAACGTGAGTCTTCCTGTCAGAAAATCTATAGAAAGATAGTTTCTATTTCAGACTAATCATAATATAGAACCCAAAAAATATTGGGATCCTAAGGTTATATAATTTATATGTTGTCTGTTAGTCCAAGTGCACATACCCCTATATGATACTTAAACAGTGTTTGTTCAAGGCACATGATTGGAACAAGGAGCAACTTAAAGGAGTACACTCCAGTGAAGGATGGACCCAAAGTTATCTCTGGTGGTTCAGATAAAGGAGTGACAAGAGGCTATGGTAAGATTACCAATGGCATAGTCACCATCTCAAAAGTGGCTTATGTTGAAGGGTTGCAACACAACCTCATAAGCATAAGCCAACTCTATGATGTTGGCTTTGACATTGCATTCCACAAGGATGAGTGGAAAATTAAGAGGTCAAGTGACCAAGAGGTCATCTTGCCAGGTACTAGGAGTGGAAATATTTATTGCTGAAACTTTCTATGTCTTAATAAGGACTCTCCTATATGTCTACTTGCAAATGAGAAAGCCTCATATTGTGTACAATAGCACAAGAGACTAGCTCATTTGAATTATTAGACAATTGATAAGCTTTTTAGTGAAGAGCTAGTTACGAATATTCCCAAGATGAAATGCACCAAGGAAGACATTTGCTCAGCATGCCAAAAGGGCAAGCATACCAAAGCTTCCTTCAAGGGCATTGGGACCAATGATTCTGTGAGGTGTTTATACCTCCTTCATACGGACTTGTTTGGCCCTATGCCAGTTCATAGTCTAGGTTGGAAAGTCTACACCCTTGTGGTGGTTGATGATTATTCTATCTTTGCTTGGGTTTTCTTTCTTAAGAAAAAGTCTGAAACCCCTGATGTCTTCAAGACTTTTGTCAAGCAGGTTCAGAATGAGTTAAATAGTACTGTGGTCAAAATTAGAAGTAACCATGGTGTTGGGTCCATTGCCCACAATGTTCCCTAGATTGGATTTGAAGAGGCATCACTGAAAGTGAGGGGATAGATCTGACTAACTCTAGAGGGGGGTGAATAAAGTATTTTAAAAACTTAATCAGTTTTTATAGCGGAATTAAAATAAGTGATAGTAGTAAATGTATAAAGAGAAGTAAGAGAAAGAAACTATCACAACATAGTAGAAATAAAGAAAAGAACAACCAAATAACACAAGAAAATTATAGTGGTTCCCCAAACTGGGTACATCCACTCTTCTACCACCCTAGTAGGAATCCACTAACAGGTATTTGATCAGGTTCCCTACCACCATAGGTTTTTTCTCAGGTGCCCTGTCACCACAATATCTATTTTCTAAGAGATATATAACAACCCTTTGAGCTTTTGATCAGGTGCCCAAAAAACAAATCAAGTCTTTTGAAAAGGAGACTTGTCAACCAGGTGATAACTTTTGAAGGGAGTTAGAAACCCTTTTATAGTGGGAAATGAAAAGTGTTGTTATCTTCTCTTTCTCAAACAACTGAGAAGACTTTAGTGGATGTTGTTTTCAAAGCTCCCCCTGAGATGTTGAATGGTTCAGGAAGAAGAGAGCTTTGCTCAGGGTGTAGGCCTTGATGAAGGTTTTCAGAAATCTTCTTGGACTGGTGTTGATTAGTTGTCCCTTTAAAGCCTGAAGACGAAACAGAGGAAGACTAAAGATCTGTGTATTGATGTTCTTCTTCAATTTCCTATAAGAATGCTAGCAGTTCTTTTCTCTGTATCAGTTATTATATATCTGTAAAACAATTACTGTCTTTTTTTTTGAAAAAGATATATATATATATATTTTATGAGAGAATTTAAGCCATTGGATTTGAAAATAATATCCTGGATTGCTGCTGAGATTCTGGGTGTTAAAACGGCTAGAATATGTCTTTAATGTATTTCCTCAACTGTCCTAGTAAATAAGTCAAGTAATTAACTCTATGAAACCCATAATAAATGTTGCCTACAAACTGCTATGTTTTTTAGAATATATGCATTAATTATCAAAGAATTATAGCCTTAAATAATACGAATTCAAAATAAATGACAAAGAAATCGTCAATTTGAAACTGACAGAAATCGTTGACCTAAGAACAGATTTCGTCGACCTGAACTCAAAGTTCGTCGAGCTGAGAAATCGTCTTCATCGACCTGAACTCAGAGAAAAAATAATCTGGAAAGAAACTGTCAATTCTGAGCTCCAAGTTCGTCGGACTGAGGTAGAATATCGTCGACCAGTGAAACTGAGATAGAAGGAAGTTCATCGACCTGAGGTCGAATATCGTCGAGCTCAACTCAGAGAAGGAGCTCTGAGTTCGTCTATCTGCGATCAACGATTGTCGAGCTGAGTTCGAAGAACATCGAACTGATTTCTAAACTCTCTTAAAAACTGCAATTCTTCTAAGTCTGGATCTCTGAAGTCTTCTCAAGGATTGATCATAAGATGTCTAACCTAGTCAAACTGTCCTAACCTTAGAACTAACAAATTGACCCTAGGCTATACATGATGGGTCAAAACCTAATAGTGAAACTTAGCCCAAATCTATACTAGGGATCCAACAATCTCCCCCTATTTGGGTGAGGTCACTAAACAGAAAATAGAAAAGCATAAAAACACAAAGCAATATTAATATCTGACAGAATTTTGAACTAATCAGCATATATGATATAGCTAAGTGCAATACACATATATATCTTGGAGAAATAAATGTTCAAGGATTGTTAGAGGGAGGAGCAGATGATGATTTATAAAACACAATTTTTCTGAGAGGATCTGCAGCTTCCTTCTGAGACATTTTTATATCTTGAACTCCAAGAACTGTAATAGATGAGGCTCTGGGAATAACAGCTTCTGGATGTACCTGCATATACACATTTGGATCAAATAAATTTTTGTCTACCTGAAATTTGTCAAGTTCTTTTTGCCTGTACGTAGACATTATAGTGAATTTTGATAGGTCTGATCCTTCTTCTTATTTTGTTCATCTGAGACAAGCCAATCAATTCTTGGAATGTAGCCTTTTTGAAGTTGGGATCTAACTCAGGTTCATAAACTGGAGAGGGAGGCCTCTCTAGATAAAATTTATAAGCATCCTGAGCAGACTTTTGAGAGTTTCTGAAAATAATCGATTTTTGTTGAAAATTTGTTGGAGGCAGAGACTGTTGAGATTTGCTTTGATAATATGACTTTAGAGGGTTGTAATGACTGTATCTTCTAGATGTATAGAGGACTTGTAGGAGAATGGTCTCTAAGATTGAGAAGTACTTGAAGCAGGCTTATGAGTCTTTGCAACACTTCCTGAAGATTGATAGATATTTCCTGTAGCACCTATAGTAGGAGGAGGAGGAGGAGGAGGTCCTCTCTAGTTCCTTTGAGGAGGAGGAGAGTATCTCCTACTCTTCTTCCTAGCCTTTTTCTCATTTTTAGAAAGCCACATCCACTTAGGCATACCTGGATAAGGAGTAATATTATTCAGGATGTAGTAGGGTGTGTCAGTAGTTGGGTTAGGCTTAGGAACAGCCTTGGCATGAACTTTTCTCTTCTTAGATTTTATCTTCTTAGGTCCAGAATCATCAGAATTCTCATCATCATCATCATCATCAAATGATCCAGGAGGATTGTCATATAAATCATCAATTTCCTTTAGAGTTTCTTTGGAGATCTGCTTCTTAGTCTGAGGTTATACTTGAGATTTTGGTTCTGCAAAACATTCAATAACACTCTGATTTCCTTTCTCTTCTACCATATCTGCAAACATGATATGTTCAAGATCTGGCATTGGGGACTAATCCCACATGCAAGGAGGAGGACTGCAAACATCTTTAGCAAAAAGTATTTCTGAAATCACAGGAGCTGCAAAACTTTCTCTTAGTTGATCTACAACTTCAGGACTTATTGGAGAAGATAAACAAACAATTTCCATGGAGTAATCAACATCAAAACTAGCCAAAATATTTCTATATATTCTTTAAATTGGATTGAAAGGATTGAGCAAAGAATTCAGATCAACTATGGGATTTATAATAAAATCACCAGCAGTGCTTATATCTTCAACTATATCATAAGCTATATCCATATCAGGGGAATCTTCTGCTGCTTCTAGAAGAGGAACTAGAAATGCTGCTGCTGCTGCTGGTGGTGGTAGGGGAGGAACTTGAACTTCTTCACAGGACATCTCCCTCTGCCTGGTTTCAAAGGTTCCTAAAGACAAGCCCCTAGAAGAAGGGACAGAATGGAGAGCAGCAATTCTAGTAGAGAGGGAATTGATAGAGGCAGAGAGAGGAGCAATAACATTTGCTATTAATTGCTCTAGAGTAGGAGAGATGAATTTAAAAAGATCCTTGGCAATGTCAGAGAAATTTGGATATAGAGGTTCTGGATCAGAGAGAGTATTGGGAGTATGATGGCCACAATTTGAACAAATAGAAAAATACTAAGGGAGATCTGGATGAATGTGTTCTGGGAATGTGAAGGTAGGATTAGAAGGAATGTCAGATGGAATGGTAGTAGATGTAGTTGCAATTGATATAGAGGGAATTGTTGTGGTAGGAACTGATATAGTGGGGATGTCCTGGATGGGTGATTAAATTGGGGATTGATTAGGAGATGGTGGAGGTGGAGATAGAAGATTGAAGTTGGGTTGAGGGAAGGTAGATGGAATGTCATCCAGATGATTTAGAGGTGGAGATAGAGGAGGAATGAGATCAATCATAATTTCATCCTCATGAATGATGATAGTTGACTGAGGAGGTGATGGTGGTGGAAGAGGTGAAGTTGGAGGGGTAGAAGTGAAAACAGCAATTGAAAAGGAAGATGATTGTTGTTGAGAAGGGGTGAAGGAATTTTGGTGGAGGTAAGAACATCTTCTGGAGGTGGGGGAGTAGCTGTAACTGCCCATGTGTCCTCAAAAGTCATTGAAGAGGAGGATGCCCTGGATAGCATAGTGATGGTCCCCTCCCATCTGCCAAATAAGCCACAAGTCAGACTCTTGGATGCATTAATGAATATGGTCTGAGAGACCAGTGATTCAGATGCCTTGTCCTGGAGTAAAATGCTTAAAATCCTCCCAAAACATACTTCCTTCTTAGTATTCTTCTTTTTGATGAAATCAGACAGTAACTTTCCCCAGTATACTGCCTTCTTGTTCACCACAACACACATCACTAAGAACTGGTGCCTGGTAATGTAATCATGGGTTGTGTGTTTGCCCAGCAATACTTTACCCAGAACATCAAAAAGAAACTTATACTCAGCAAATAAGTTCTTTTTAAGATGTTTGTTAGGGTTTCCATCGGAATGACCCATTTTGATCAACATATTATCATAATCAGTACTATCTATCTCAATATCCTCATCTCCATTAACCAAAGAAAAAATCTCTATTAAAACGGTAAGGGTTAGGGTAACCTGATTTCCTGAGATGGTTCTTGTCATCAAATCTGCATCTGGAGTAGATGATGTATAAACCCATTCTCTTATCTCTATTGTTGCTAACTTGATTCTTGTGGTCATGAAAGTCTTCAGATGCTAATCTTCAAATAACCGCAAAATGTCCATGAAGATTTGATCGGAGTGACGGAAGGAATCGAAATCGATGTTGTACCCGGTGTCAAACTTCATGCTGGAAAGGGAGATCTCTGGAATCACCATTGGTTTTCCTACAAAAAGAAAGAGAGATCAAGTGCAAGAGAACAGAAAGCACGGGATGGAGCTCGAAGAAAACTTAGTTATAAGGTTTTTAGAATATGAAACATCAGAATCCATCCTGCGAAAATAAAAGAAAATCTTCGTTCTCAAGTCGACGAAAAATTTCATGAAGAAATAATATCGTCGATCTCAATTGGAAGAGGGGAAACTTTTCGTCGTTCTCAGGTCGACGAATAATTTTCTGAAGCATGATCGTCGATCTCAGGTCGATGAAAATAACTTCACACAGAGAGTTCAGCGATCTCAAGTTGACAAATTTTCTCAAGAACTGTTCTCAGATCGTCGATCTCCGTTCGACGAACTATGACCAATTCTTCGACCTCAGACAGAAAATTAAATTAATGTTTCTCCATTAATCATACCTAGCTGATTCAGAAAGAACAGATGTTTCTTCTCATCCAAAGGTTTGGTGAAGATTTCTTCTCTTTGTAAATCAGTAGAGACAGAGGCATGATTAATTTTATTTTTGTCCACACAATCTCTAATAAAATGATGCCTTACATCTATATGCTTTGTCCTACTATGATGCACTGGATTTTGTGCAATGGAAATTGCACTGGTACTCATAAAATACAATTGAATTATTTAGATTGTATCCATAATCCAGGAGTTGGTTTTGAATCCAAAATATTTGTGAACAACAACTACCAGCTACAATATATTCAGCTTCTGTAGTTGAAGTGGACACAGATGTTTGTTTCATACAAAACCAAGACACAAGCCTATCACTAAGGAATTGGCATGTTCCTGATGTGCTTTTCCAGTCAACTCTACATCCAACAAATTCAGCATCTGAGAATCCAGTTAATTCAAATTATGACTCAGTTGGATAAAAGAGTCCTAGATTTGGGCAACCCTTTATATATCTCAAAATTCTTTTTAGGAAAATAAGGTGAAATTCTTTAGGGTTCACTTGGAACCTAGCACAAAGACATGTAGCAAACATTATGTCTGGCCTACAAGCTGTGAGATATAATAAGGACCCAACAATAGTCATATATGTCTTCTGATCAACTGGCTTGCCAGTTTCATTAGAATCAATCAGAGCATTGGAAGTCATGGGTCTTTTCTTTGCTGAAGCATCAGTCATCCCAAATCTTTTAACTAATTCCTTAGCATATTTGGATTGGGAGATGAAAATTCCATCAGGGGATTGCTTCACTTAGAGACCAAGGAAGTAAGAAAGCTCACCCATACTACTCATTTCATACTTGGAATGCATTAGGTCAGAAAACCTTTTGCATAGCTTGGAATCAGTAGACCCAAAAGTGATGTCATCACATATATTTGTACTAATAATATGTTATTATTATGATGCCTAGTAAACAAAGTCCTATCTATAGTGCCCCTAGTGAACTTATGCCCTAAAAGAAAGCTAGTTAGGGTCTCATACCAAGCTCTTGGAGCTTGCTTTAAACCATGAAGAGCTTTATGCAATTTGAAAAAAAAAGAGGGATGAGTTGGAGAAATAAAACCTGGTGGTTGTTCAACATATTCTTCCTCTTTGAGTTCTCCATTCAAAAAGGCACTCTTGACATCCATTTGGTAGTCCTTGAAGTTTTTGTAAGCTACATATGCAAGAAAAATTCTGATAGGTTCCAGTCTTCTAACAGTTACAAAGATTTTATCATAGTCAATCCCTTCTTCCTATCTGTATCCTTGCGCTACCATCCTTACTTTGTTCCTGATGATGGCTCCTTGTGCATCCAATTTATTTCTAAAAATCCTCATAGTTCCAATAACTTGTGAGTTTTTGGTTCTAGGAACTAAGTCCCAAACTCTACATCTCACAAATCGATTGAGCTCCTCTTGCATTAAAATAATCCAGTGTGGATCCTGCTATACATCTTGTACTGATTGGGGTTCAAGTTGAGATATGAAGCAAGCATGCATCAAGTATTAGTTGAGTTGATGTATTGATTGCACACCAACTGATAGGTCTCCAATCACTTGAGATACATGATGATCTCTAAGTGTGACAAGATAAGTTGGAGGAGTTGGTTCAGCAACAGCATTGGGAATTAATTCCTCTTGTGGAATTATTTTAGCTATTGGAGGAAGTTCAGCAACTTCCAAACTTTCTTCTTTACTTTTTTATTCAACTTGCGGAGAAGGATGTGTTGAACCTCTTGTGTGAGATTTAGATCATCCAATTTCTCACACAAGTGAGGTACCTGCAAAATGTTATTGGTAGAAACTTCTTTCTCCTTATAAAACATATTAGCCTCATCAAATGTAACATGAACTGATTCCTCAATTTTTAAAGGGTATTTGTTAAACACCCTATAGGTCTTGCTAACTTGGGAATATCCAAGAAAAATTCTCATTGCAGCTTTAGCTTCAAATTTTCTAAGAAGTTCCTTGTTTTTATTATGAATGTAACAAACACAACCAAAGATTCTAAAATATTCTATTTTAGGTTGCTTCCCATTGAGTAGTTCATAGGGAGTATTGCCCTTAAGTTTGTGTATCAAACTTCTATTCAGGACATAATTTACTGTGCTTACAGCCTCTGCCCAAAAGGATAGGGGCATGTGAGCATCTGCAAGCAATGTTCTTACATCTTCAATCAAGGTTTTGTTTTTTCCTTTCTACTACCCCATTTTGTTGAGGTGTTCTAGGAGCACAGAAATAATGCCTGATACCTTCCATCTCACTGAATTCTTATATATGAAGAGATTCAAACTCAGTACCATGATCACTTCTAATCAAAGCAACTGGATTAGAATACTCAATCTTTATGATCTTAAGAAAATCTGTAAGAACTTTAAAGTTATCTGACTTGTGTCTCAAGAAGAACACCCAAGTGAACCTAGAGAAGTCATCTACTATAACTAAGGTATAAGATTTCCCTCCCAAGATCTGTACAGTAATGGGTCCAAATATATCCATGTGAAGCAAATATAGAATCCTGGGTGAATCACTCTTATTAATGGATTTAAAACTATTTTTAGTTTGCATGCCTAATTAATAAGCCTTGCAAAGGCTTTCCTTCTTATTGGGGTAAGAAGGTAATCCTCTAACAAGGTTGTCCCTAGAGAGTTTAGTAATATTTCTAAGATTAACATGTCCTAATCTTTTATGTCATAGTTCATTATTGTTACTAATTTGATTAAAAAAATAGATTTCTTACCTAGCAGATTTGAAATTAACTATATAGATGTTTCCTTGCCTAAGGCCAGTTAATACAGTTTTATTATCTATAGAAGATATAACGCAAGAGGTTTAATTAAAAAATACCTGATAACCTTCATCACATAATTGGCTTATGGATATCAAGTTATGTTTGAGACCACTCACATATGCTACTTTTCTGAAAGTGACAGCTCCAATCTTGAAAATCCCATAGCCTTCAGTTTGGCCATAGTTGGAGTCACATAATATCACTTTTGGACCAAGCTTGGACTTGTAGTTTGTTAAGTTGTCCTTGCTTCCTGTCATATGCTTTGAGAATCCACTATCTAGGTACCACTCTTCCTCTGTGGTAGGATAGTCTTTAACCTGCAAAATGAAAAGTTATGTGTTCTTGACCTAGGTAACCTTGGGTCCTTGATTATTTTCAAATTTAAAGCTAGAAATGTAAGAGTATTCAGGTTGGTTCTTATATCCTAAGGGGTGAAATTTCCTAGGTGGAATAATCTATTGGGTAAATGGATTAACAAAATCTTTTGGTTGATTAAATGTTTTGGAATAATTAATGTTTTTGTTAGGCTGAACTGGGATCGACCAATTTTGCTAAGTTCGTCGAATTGAGGTCGACGAATAGGGATGAGTTCGTCGAATTCCGTTCAAATGATGGAGATATTCATTATCTGAGCCCCAAAATCGTCGATCTCAGCTCGAAGAACCGTATTGATTTTGTCGATCACAGTTCGAAGAATAATTATTATAGAAATCTGCATTCGGAGTTAGTTGACTTGAGTTCGACGAACTGTACATATTTCATTGATCGGAGTTCGACGAAATCTGTTGAACATTGCTATAATTAAGATTTTTCTTATTCTTTCTCTTTTTTTTAGGTTTCTGTTTTAATTCAGTTGGTTTATTATTTTCATAAACCTTTTCTTTACCTTTTTCTGATATAAATTTAATTGGGGTAGAAAGTATATTTTTCTGAATTAGATGAGGTTGGCTTGATGAAGCACCTAAGCCCAGCTTTCCATTGAGCCTGGAAATTACTGTGCTTATGGTGTTCATTAATTTGATACTTCTCCCATTAAGGGATTCTTCAAATTGCTTAGCCTCATTTAGATTAGTTTTTAATGAAATAATTTCTTCTGAAGCTATAACTAGTTAATCTTTTAGTTTAGTGTTTTTAGATAACAGGTTTTCATGTTCAGTTTTCATTTCTCTGAGAAGTTTGATTTCCTTCTCAGATTTGATAAGGTCATTACATAATAATTTAAACTCAAATTTAAAATGTTCTGAATTAAAATAAAATGAGGATATTACCTGATCCTCTTCTAATTCAGAATCTTCATGTTCTGAATTTTCAGCTTCTGAAAGGCTGCCTGATGCATTGATAGTCATCAAGAAAACTTCTTTTGCCTTAGATTCTTCCTCATCTTCACTGGAGCTAGAAGATGAAGATTCTTCTTCTGTTTCACTCCAGGTTTCTACAATAATACCTTTCTTCTTCCTCTTATGCTTGCTTCAGGATGGCTTGCTGTACTTCTTTCTAGAGCATTTTTCTCTTCTTTTCTCCTTGATCTGATTCTCTGGACACTCAGGAAGAATGTGTCCAGGTTTTCTACAACCATAGAAGACAATCTCCTTTGTAGGAGTTTTGTCATATCTTGGTCTGTCATCTTGTCTGGATGACTTCCTTCTAAAATCTATTCTAGTCATCTTGTAGAATCTTTTGGCCAGTAAGCTTATGAGTTCATCATTTGTTGATGGATCTTCTGCTCCATCTGATTCTTTGAAATCAATGTTTTGCTCTTTCCTTCCTAATGAGGATGTCTTCTGCTCATCTGCTTCTCTTGTCTTTATCAGCTGCTCATAGGACTTAAGCTTGCCTAGAAGAGACTCAGTGGATATTTCATTCATGCTTCTGGCCTCCTTGATTGGCCAGATCCTGGAATCCCATGTGCTTGGGAAGGACATAAGAATCTTGTTATTTATCTCAGTTAGTGAGATGTTTTTATCCAGGTTCTTCAACTCATTGACAATTAAGCTGAGTCTGTTGTACATGTCAGCTACTAACTCAGATTCATCTTTCTGGAAATTTTCATACTAAGAGATGAGATGGGATCTCTTGTCCTTTCTCTCATCAGCTGATCCAATAAACATTTGGTTTAGAGATTCCCAATGGCTTTAGCTGAAGTGCATTCAGCCACCTTCTGAAATATGTCATCTGACATGGTTTGTGCCAGAATGTTCATGGCCCTTGCATCAACAATCTTGGCCTTCTTCTGTGCATCAGTCCACTCAGGTGGTTGAACTACATTTGTGCTTGTTGAAGTAGTAGCTTCTTGACTTGGAGGTCCTGTCAAAACAAAATTGTAGATATCTTCATCAATGGAGTTCATATATAATCATATTCCTGCCTTCCAGATTGCAAACCTATTCAGATTGCAGACTGGAGGTCTGGTGCTTTAATATTCTTTATTCTATATCATGGTAAAGGAGAGACTCTAGAGATATTAAGATCTATCAAAGGAACTTTTGATTTAGGTATTAGCCTATGAAATCAAAAAAACACACCCTCTGATACCAATTGAAAGTGAGGGGATAGATATGACAAACTCTAGAGGGGGTGAATAGAGTATTTTAAAAACTTAATTAGTTTTTATAACAGAATTAAAATAAGTGATAATAGTATATGTATAAAGAGAAGTAAGAGAAAAAAACTATCACAGCATAGCAGAAATAAAGAAAATAATAACCAACCGACACAAGAAAATTATAATGGTTCCCCAAAACTGCGTACATCCACTCTTCTACCACCCTGGTAGGAATCCACTAACAGGTTTTTGATCAGGTGCCCTGCCACCACAGGTTTTTGCTCAGGTGTCCTGTCACCAAAATATCTATTTTCTAAGGGAGATATAAGAACCCTTTGAGCTTTTGATCAGGTGCCCAAAAACCAAATCAAATCTTTTGAATAGGAGACTTGTCAACCAGGTGATAACATTTGAAGGGATTTGGAAACCCTTTTACAGTGGGAAATGAAAAGTGTTGTTGTCTTCTCTTTCTAAAAAAACTGAGAAGACTTTAGTGGATGTTGTTGTCAAAGCTCCCTCTGAGATGTCGAATGGTTCAGGAAGAAGAGAGCTTTGCTCAGGGTGTAAAACTTGATGAAGGTCTTCAGAAAACTTCTTGGACTGGTGTTGATTAGTTGTCCCTTTGAAGCCTGAAGCAGAAACTGAGGAAGACTAAAGATTTGTGTATTGATGTTATTCTTCAATTTCCCATAAGAATGATAGCAGTGCTTTTCTATGCATCAGTTATTATATATATGTAAAACAGCTACTGTCTTTGTTTTTTTTAAAAGATATATATATATTTTCTAAGAGAATTTCGACCTTTGAATTTGAAAATAATATCCTTGATTGCTGCTGAGATTCTTGGAGTTGAAACTGCTAGAATATGTCTTTAATGTATTTACTCAACTGTCCAATTAAATAAGCCAAGTAATTAACTCTGTGAAATCTATAATCAATTCTGCCTACCAACGATTATTCTTGAGAATATAAGCATTAGTTATCAGAGAATTACTGCCTTAAAATAATACCAATTAAAAACAAAATGACAAAGAAATCGCCAAACTAAAACTGACAGAAATAATCTACCTCAGAATAGTTTTCGTCGACCTTAACTCAAAGTTCATCGAGCTGAGAAATCTACTTCGTCGAACTGCGCTCAGAGAAAAAATAATCTGGAAAGAAACTGTCAAAGCTGAGCTCCAAGTTTGTTGAACTGACGTAGAATATCGTCGACTAGTGAAACTGAGAGGGAAGGGATTTCATCGACCTGAGCTCGAATATCGTCAAGCTCAACTCAGAGAAGGAACTCTAAGTTCGTCGATCTACGATCGACGATTGTCGAGCTACGATAGACGATCGTTGAGCTGAGTTCGAATAACTTCGAACTGATTTCTGAACTCTCTTAAAAACTGCAATTCTTCTAAGTCTGGATCTCTGAAGTCTTCTCAAGGCTGGATCATAAGACGTCTAACCAAGTCAGACTGTCCTAAACTAAGAACTAACAAATTGACCATAGGCTATATATGATTGGTCAAAACCTAATAGTGAACATTACCCCAAATCCAAAATAGGGATCCAACAATCTCCATCAACACTAAGAGCATAATTGTATTTGATGCTGTTTAAGCTCATCATGTGCAGGATGTTCCATGGAACAAGTCTAGATAGATTGTTTAAGTGATGTGACAGGAGGTCACAAAGTGAAGATGCTAGAAACGCAGGAATTTGCCTAAGTCCACAGGCGTTGTGTGAGGTAACCTCACTCAATGCCAGAAGTAAGGGAGCTTTTGAAAATGCAGCCAAGTCTATAGTCGTTGAGTGGAGCAAGCTCACTCAATGCCAGAGGTAAGGAAGAATGTTGGCAAGCTGGAAATGTGGCTATGTCCACGGGCATTGAGTGGAGTCTACTCACTCAACGTCATACAACTATAGACAGAAATATGGCTAAGTAGTATGTCTTTGAGTGATGAAGACGCACTCAACGCCATACAACAAAAAGGCTGTGAGTTGAACTGGATTCTGAATTCGTCGAACTAAGTTCAGAGTTCGTCGAGCTGAGCTCACCATTCGTTGAACTCAATTCAGCATTCATCGAACTCAGTTCAGAGTTGAGTGAGGCAAGCTAAGGCAGTCAAAGCGTAAGGTTTAAGAGGCATAAATGTGGCTAAGTACATAGGCGTTGAGTGAAGATCATTCACTCAACGCCATAGCTTCATAAGTGTTGAGTTAAACTCAGTCAATCAAAGCCAGTGTTTTCAGACACAGAAATTAGCTAAGGCAAAATGCGTTGAGTGAGGCATACTCACTATACGCTCTCAATGCCTAAGATACATAAAGCTTTCTCTAAGGCAAAAACCGTTGAGTGATGAAGACACACTCAAAACTCTCAACGCCAAAGAAGCAGGAAGATTTTGGCTAAGGCAAATAACGTTGAGTGAGGCTTGTTCACCCAACGCTCTCAACGCCTAAGATGCAGAAAACTTTTTCTAAGGCAAAAAGTGTTGAGTGATAATGACACACTCAACGCTCTCAATGTGAGGCAGGCAGAAACGGCTGCATAATTTGTTAAGGCTAAAATCATTGAGTGGAGCTTGCTCACTCAACGCTGTCAATGCCTATATAGACAGATAGCTATTTAAGTGTTTTGGCATTGAGTGAAGCTCATTCACTCAACTCCTATTCTTCTGATGCTTGATTTTTGACTAAGTCCACAGATGGTGACTTCAGCAAGTCAACAGTATTCAAATTGTTAGCGGGAAAGCTATAATACAAGCTAAAAGGTGACGTTAAGCTACTGTACGACAGTTGGCATTAAAGAAAGGTTGCAACTAGCATTAAATTTGTGGGGCCCATTGCTCAAAGATCCATTGGGTCATAATCAATAAAAGGGAAAGGCTTTATAGAGAAAGATAGCTTTTGAGAGGAGCCATCAGGTCGTTCTTCTTCACCTCCATTGTTGTTGTGTTGAAGAAGACGAAGCTCAAGTCAACAAGATGAAGAGCAAGTTAGCTGTTGTCATCTTCATCAACCTCAGCAGTTAAGAGTATTTCTCCGAGGAGAGAGGAAGCAGCCTAGGGTCGACCCTTGCTGCAAGTTCTTCACAGTTCTAGCTGGACAAGCAACATCCTGAAGATCTTAATCTCGAAGTTATGAAGAGAAGAAGCTTGAAGAAGCAGAGATCTGAAAGAAGGCTCAAGGGACTATTCCTCAGGAGTGAAAGTTAGGGCTGAATCACCTCAGCCCAGGAAAGGAATAAAAGGTAGAGCTATCTTAGTCTGCAAAGTTAGAGCTTAGATTTTCTCAGCTCAGGTAGCAGAAATTAGCTGCAGTAACTTCACAGTTCAAGCAGGAAAAATCCCGGGTGCTATGAAGTAGTAGTTAGGGCTGAGCTTCAGGCTCAGTTCTGAAAGAGGAAGAACATTGGTCTGCAAGTCACTTCCAGCTCAAGTAAATATATACTTGGTTCTGTGGAAGTTGTTAGGGCTAAGAACTTCTTAGTTTAGTAAAGGTAAGCTCAGGAAACAAATTCCTGTAGTTATAGTTGGGCTGAGTTTATCTCAGTCAAGAAGCTTGATATAGAGAAACATATCTTGTGTCAAGAATAACCACCAAGCCACCTTCATCCTATAGGATCCAAGTGTGGATCTGAGCTGTAGGGCTTAACAGCCTGAGGTAGGAGACTGTTGCTCTCTGAGTGTAGGATCCTTTGTGGATCTGAGGTAGGGTTGTCCTCCCATCCTGAGTGTAGGGCTTAACAGCCTGAGGTAGGTGATCTTAGGATCACTGAGTTGTAGGGTCTTGGGCTTGAGAAGTAATTCTTAGGGGAGACTTAGAGATCCTGAGGGATGTGAGGTATAAGCTCCATGGAGCAAGTTTTGGAGAAGTGCCTAGTCCAACAAGATATTTGGATAGGTGGGAGGGAAAGTGGATGTACCCTTATTAGAGGAACCACTATAAATCTGTGTGTGCTTTTTGTGTTGTTTCTTTGTGCAGGTTGTGTACATCTTGAAAGCATAAAATAACTAACAGCCAAATCTCTTAAAGAAGAAATATATAAGAAACTCAAAAAGAGACCAATAACCTATTCACCCCTCCCCCCTCTAGGTTATTTAGATATCCTTGAAATAAAGACTTTCAAGTGGTATCAGAGGAAGGTTACTCAAAAAGGACTTAACAGTCTGAGTAGACCTCAAAGGATAGCTTAAAGTTTTGCATTGGTGGGTTCAAAAGAGAACCATATGGAGTGGAGATCAATGAAGTTTCATGTCTGTAGTGAGAGCAAGGACCACACTGGGCTGTTGGTAACTCTTGTAGATGATGATGTCTATACAGATGCAAGAATAGAGATCAGGGCCCCTTTATGACCCTCAGATAGTGATTTAGAGGTGGATGAAGTTGAGGAATGTGAATGTAGATGCAATGGGATGATTCCTACACCAAAGGAAGAAGAATCCTATCAGGATCAGCCTGGTCCAGATCAGGTACAATCTCTGTCTAGTTCTTCTTATTGATAAGGTCATGAGTCCAACTTAGACTCAAAAGCTTCCTCATCAAGTGATGATGAGAGTCCTCTATCAGAAGATGATATCAATCAATTAATTGAGAATCATGTTGCACTTCTGAAAGCTTTCAAGGAAAGCAAGTTGCTTGTTAAGAAGCAAGCAGAGGAAATTGCCTCCCTACAGCTGACTTCTTCCCAGCAAGATGAGACTTCATCTTTATTATATCTGAAGATAAGGGAAGTTGGTCATCTGAAGACCATGGTAGATATCAATGTTGACTCCATTAAATATAAGGACTCTATTATCAATGTTCTTGGAGAAAAACTTGAAAGGGAGAAGAGGATAGTGGCCAATTTCTCTAAGATAGATGTTATCAAGAGAAAATATGAATCTGAGTGGATTTCTAAAGTTATCCAATCTCAAAGGAGAGGCCAAGCTCAAGTTGTGCAACAGTCAACCTTTCATAAGGTAATCCTCCCTTCTATTAGTATGACTAGGACTACATGTATGGTCACTATAAGAATGGGAATTCTTCTTATAAAAATATAAGTGTATCTTATAATGGGAGAAGAAAGGGTAGGGGAGTGAGTGTCTTTAAGGCTCCCCATTAAGAAGTACAAATGGCCCATTCTGGACCATTTATATTTGGTGCCTCGGCCCTAACTCTCAAGGATAATGCAGTGGCTTTCACTCAAGCCCATCCAGCAAGGACTCAGACCAAGGGTTAGTCTACCAAAAAGCCTAACTTGGCTAGTTCTCATGATATAAATAACATGTCATCTACAAAGAAGACAGCTGTAAATACCATTCAGGGCAAGCAAAGGAAGTATGTTGGAAGAGTAACCTTCAGTCAGATCCTTGCTGAAAGAAACCTAAAGAAAGTTGTTGCTCCTCTTCCTTTTGTTCAGTCGGCAGTTAACCACACTTTAAGACCTGCTAAGAAAAGAAGATATAATATCCATGAGTGTTGGTGTTGTGGTAAGGTGGGGCATTTTGCCCTAGATTACTGGAACAATCCTTCTGTGTCTAGCGCAAGAGTTAGCCTACCTGTCAAAAATGCAACAGGTAGGCAAGTCAAATTTCAGACTAATCAGAACCTAGGACCCAATACCTATTAGGGTCCTAAGGTAAGATAAAATTTGTTTTGCAGGTTAGTCCAAATGACCATACCCATTTAAGGTCCTTGGAAAGAAGATGTACCAGAACTTGGACTAGAACAAAAAAGTAATCTTATAATTCATACTCCAGTGAGGTAAAGACCTAAGATCAACAATTGGTAATGGATATTGACCATCTAGGATACTCCTCTTACTGCCCAAGAAGAAGAGAATGTTGAGTGAAATCCTGAAGAAGGACAAGTAGGCTGTACTAATCTCTAAGGAAAGCACAGGTAACTCTTCAGAGAGCAGTAAGGAAGGAGTACATAATGCTCAGCTGAAAAGTCTCTCAAGTGGTATCAACAGCTATTAGACTCTTTAGAGGATACTTGAAGAGAAATGTATGCTCAGGATTCAATATCATCTGAACCTATAGCAAGGTATTTCCAAGTCAGTGGGCTTTATGGACAGGCTTTGTGCAAATTCTAAGGGGAAGACTGAAAGGCTAGATGCTCCTATTTGGGGAGCATGTCCAGTCAGGGTTGTTGGACAGGCTTGAGTCTTACCTAGAGTACCTCCAGCACTAAAAAGATCAGCACTACTACTGAAATTCAGCAATGTGTTTTTAAACAATGTTTAGGATTAGAGGGAGACTATCCAAATGATTGCAACTACTGTGAATGAGGAAGTTCACAAGAATAGCTAGTTTGATCCAGCTAGTGCTGATATAAGTCAACACATTCCTATGGGAATAACATTATAAAGAAAGACTTGGTATCAAAATGAAAGGATGGTTCATGGAAAGATCATTCAAGGTTCAAGTGGTCAGAAAGTCCAGCAGCTGTAGGAGAAAATTCAGCCACATGAGAAGAGAAAGATGGTAGATGCACCAATAGTATCATCTGCAATCAGCTAGGGGGAGAAGAGAATCATAGTAGACCAGCTCCTCCCTATCTATTCAGAAACCAAGAAGCCAATGATCAAGGGGGAGTAGGATATCTGGGTTGCCAATGGAGTCAGAACAATAATGGGACTAGAACAGCATACATACAATATTCCTCCTGTTCAAGAAGGACTGTGTGGTATCCAGTGTGGTGATCAAGAGGGCAAAAAAATGTGATGATCAAGATAGTGCTAAGTGGTCTGACCACTCTTGTGCTGCAGATCAGAAAGCTGAAGCCAAAGGTAAGCCTGGTGATAAAGAAAAGGAGAAGATCTGGCTCAGTAAGAAGAGACTGTGCAAGGTGCAAGGGATTTGTTGTGCACAGTTACTGTAAATCCAGCATCAGCTCCATGGCACCAGAACCATAACCTCCAAATAAGTAGAACTTCTTTATATTGATATTCTACTAATGTAATCTAAGTTGCTAGGAATCCTGTTTGTCATAGCAGGACTATGCATATGTAGATTAAGTATCAATAAGTTTGGGAGCATAAGGAAGAACTCAATCCTGAGTTTGTCCTCACTGACAAGTGGCTGACATGTTTATCATGCCACTAGATGAAGTCAAGTTCAACACCCTCTTGGTTGAGTTGGGTATGCGGAACTTAAGATAGCTTTAGCTACTCCAAATTCTAGTTTGTGTTACAGGATTTACTTTTCTTACAGGTAGATAAGTCCTTGATGTGATATCAAGACTATAAAGATCATTAGGTGGTATCAAGACTTAAATAGACTCACATGTCTATTAGAGATGATGATAGTGATGTTCCTGTTGACTAAGAAATGCAATGACTGACCACATGTTAAGCCATGATTGTGTTACAATGGAGAGTGTATATTAATTGAGCAATTGTTCAAGTAGTATAAGGATGCATTGACTTGACTTATTGAGTCAATGCAGTTAAATTGAGTACAGTAAATTGATATGTTAAAACCTTCATAGCATAACCTAGCAATGGTAGCAGACTATAATCTACAGCTGCATGAAATTATTCTGCTTATTATGTTAATGCCTCTTAGTATTGGTGGGTCTTCTGCCTTCTACAAATAGGGGGAGATTGTTGGGTCCATTGCCCATAATGTTCCCTAGATTGGATTTGAAGAGGCATCTCCATCAACACTAAGAGCATAGTTATATTTGATGTTGTTTTAGCTCATCATGTGAAGGATGTTCCATGGAACAAGTCTAGACATATTGTCTAAGTGATGTGACAGGTGGTCACAAAGTGAAGATGCTGTGAAGGCAAGAATTTGCCTAAGTCCATGGGCATTGAGTGAGGTAAGCTCACTCAACGCCTGAACATAAGGAGCAATTGAAAATGTCGCCAAGTCCACAGGTATTGATTGGAGTAAACTCACTCAATGCTAGAGGTAAGGAAGAATGTTGGCAAGGTGGAAATGTGGCTATGTCCACAGGCGTTGAGTGGAGTTGACTCACTCAACGCCATACAACTATAGTCAGAAATATGGCTAAGTAGTTTGGCGTTGATTCATTAAGACACACTCAACTCCATACAACAAAAAGGCAGTGAGTTGAATTGGATTCTGAATTTGTCGAACTATGTTCAGAGTTCGTCAAGCTAAGCTCACCGCTCATCAAACTCAGTTCAACAGTCATCGAACTCAGTTCATAGTTGAGTGAGGTAGGCTGAAACATTCAAAGCCTAAGGTTTAAGAGGCAGAAATGTGGCTAAGTCCACAGACATTGAGTGAAGGTCATTCACTCAATGCCATAGCCACATAAGTGTTGAGTAACACTCAGTCAGCCAAAGGCAGTGTTTTTAAACACAGAAATTTGGCTAGGAAAAAAGCATTGAGTGAGGCATGCTCACTAAATACCTATGATACAGAAAGCTTTTTCTAAGGCAAAAAGAGTTGAGTGATGAAGACACACTCAACGCTCTCAATGCCAGAGAAGCAAGAATATTTTGGCTAAGGCAAATAATATTGAGTGAGTCTTGTTCACTCAACGCTCTCAATACCTAAGATGCGGAAACCTTTTCAAAGGCAAAACGAGTTGAGTGATGAAGACACACTCAACGCTCTCAATGCGAGGCAGGCAGAAAAGGCTGCAAAATTGGTTAAGGCTAAAAGCGTTGAGTGAAGCTTGCTCACTCAACACTGTCAACGCCTAGATAGACAGAATTCTGTCTAAGTGTTTTTGCATTGAGTGAAGCTCATTCACTCAACGCTTATTCTATTGATGCTTGATTTTGACTAAGTCCACAAATGTTGACGTCAACAAGTCAAATGGTCAACAGTATTCAAATTGTTAGCGGGAAAGCTACAGTACAAGCCAAAAGGTGTCGCTAAGCTACTGTATGATTGTTGGTGTTAATGCAAGGTTGCAACTGGCATTAAATTTGTGGGGCCCAATGCTCAAAGAGTCGTTGGGTCATAATCGAAAAAAGGGAAAGGCTTTACAGAGAAAGATAGCATTTGAGAGGAGCCATCAGGTCGTTCTTCTTCACTGCCATTGTTGATGTGCTGAAGAACATGAAGCTCAAGTCAAAAAGACGAAGAGAAAGTTAGTTGTTTTCATCTTCATCGACCTCAGCAGTTCAGAGTATTTCTCTTAGGAAAGAGGAAGCAGCCTAGGGCCGACCCTTGCTGAAAGTTCTCCACAATTCCAGATGGACAAGCAACATCCTGAAGATCTTAATCTAGAAGCTATGAAGAAGCAGAGATCTGAAAGAAGGCTCAGGGGACTATTTCTAAGGAGTCAAAGTTAAGGCTAAATCACCTCAGCCCAGGAAAGGAAGAAAAGGCAGAGCTATCTAAGTCTGCATAGTTAGAGCTGAGATTTTCTCAACTCAGGTAGCAAAAATTTGCTGCAGTAACTTCACAGTTCGAACAGGAAAAATCCCTGGTGCTATGAAGTGGCAGTTAGGGCTAAGCTTCAGGCTCAGTTTAGAAAGAGGCAGAATATTGTTCTGCAAGTCACTTCCATCTCAAGTAAATATATACTTATTGCTGTGGAAGTAGTTAGGACTAAGAAATTCTAAGTTCAGTAAAGGTAGAGTCCGAAAATAAATTCATGTAGTCATAGTTGGGCTGAGTTTATCTCAGTCAAGAAGCTTGACACAGAGAAACATCTCTTGTGTAAAGAGTAACCACCAACCCACCTTCATCCTGTAGGATCCAAGTGTGGATCTGAGTAGTAGGGCTTAACAGCTTGAGGTAGGATAGCGCTTCTCTCAGAGTGTAGGATCTTTTGTGGATCTGAGGTATGGCTGTGTAACATCCCATTTCCGGCTAGACCCCCAGGAGTCGGTTGGTCGTGACAGAACCCTAGGAAGCCCAAAAACTGAAATAAATCAATCGAGATTTTGGGTCACGGGTTGGTCACGCCCGTGACCGACCCGTCATGCCCGTGACTTTGGGCGTGACTACTTCGACGATCGTCGATCTCCGTGAGACGATCATCGAACTTACTGCCCGGGCATGTCATGCCCGTGACCAAGGTGTCACGCCCGTGACCTAGGGCGTGACTCCTTCGACAATCGTCGATCTTCGTTAGACGATCATCGAACGTGCAGCCCGGACATGTCATGCCCGTGACCAAAGTGTCATGCCCGTGACCAGGGGCGTGACTCCTTCAACGATCGCTGATCTCCGTAAAACGATCGTCAAAATTGAACTCGGGCCTGTAACGCCAGTGACCAAGGTGTCAAGCCCGTGACCTAGGGCGTGAACACCCTTCGACGACCGTCGATTCCAGTTCGACGATCATCGACCTCAGAATTGCCACCCGGGCCTGTCACGCCCGTGACCTATGTGTCATGCCCGTGACATTGGCCGAAACGACGGTTCAGGCCCGAAATTATTCTAACACGCGTGGTAATAAATGCTGGTGTGGGAAGTTACACCAGGAGTAATTACAGGCCGTTTTTCCTTCTGTAATTATATAATAAAGGAGGAAGATGTGATCCGATAGGAAACCGCCAACTGGACACACCTGTTCATCTTCCACCATTTCTTATCCCTTCACTGTAACCGAAATGTTATTAGGAAGAGCCTTCATGACCATTAAGGCTTTACCCTTTCACCTCCCCACATGCTGACTTATAAAAGCCCACTTGGAGCAAGAGGAGAAGGTTACACGCTCAATCAAACGGACCAGATCTTTGTTCTTGCTATAGAAGGAGTTCGGCTACGCCACCACTGCGCCATGGCACCCCGTCGTTCATCTCGCCTCCAAACCGCGAACAAGGTCCTCCTCTGCTTTTTCTCTTTCATGGGTAGATCTTAGGATTCTTAGAAAGGAACTTCGCGCTCAACGGAGCCGGACCCATCTCTCGTTTTCATGGAAAACCATGAAAAAAATGTATTCTTGAGTTCGCCGGAAACCGCCACCTCCGGCGGCCAAACCACCGCCGACCGATAGCCATCGCCTCAACGGAGGTGGTGGTGGTGGTGGCCGGCCAGGGAAGTGACCGGACGACCGGTGATGGAGCGCGAAAGAGCTACAGGAAATATGAGTTTCTGTGTCTGGTTTTCGGGTTCTGTAGAAGATGAACAGTAAAAACTGTTTTAAATATATAAGTTATGTAAATAATTTTGTAAGGAAATTATACTTGGATGGGCACTTTTTGATGCTGCAAAACGAGGCCCTTAGAGGCCGTTTTAGGAAAAGTGACCAGACACGAAAGTCGTAGCCCTTCGAGTCTAGATTAATCTAAAATTGGTTTCAACTCGTTTGGGTAAGCGGTTCGGCCGCAGCATCCGTTTTAGTGGGGGTTGTACCTAGAGTTGGGCAGAAATTAAAACGGATGCCCACTCTTCGTCCCTTGTCCAAATAACCTGAAATTTGGGCAGGGGGTTAGCCTTAACAATACCTAAAGGCAGAACAAAAATGGAAATTTTTGGAGAGACTTTGCCTAAAGTTTTTGTTTCAATTTAATAAATTTAGGGGAATTTATTTAAGTGGTCAAACGACCTCCAAACCCTCCCAAAGTTTGGTGAGTGGTCCCTGGCTATAAAACCTAGGTCTGTACAAAATTCCAACTGATTTGGAGTAGTTTTGGGTAGGAAACCTTCTACCCTTAACTAGGCATTAGTGAGACACCTTTTAGTAAAAAGTGCTCTAAGAGTTTGGAAAGGTCAAATCACCTCAACAGAGGCTGATTTTCTGATCTCTGACTTAGAAGGGTGTTATAACCTGCTTGGAGAAAAATGGTGAGGTTTAGGGTTGATTTACCCTAGGATCCAAGCTCAAACCCTAAATAAAGGGTTTTGAGGGTTGTGAAGGACATGGGGGCAATTGCTCTTGTATTGCCTTGAAACTCTGTAGAGTTGACAAAAGCTTGATAAGAATCGTCTGGATGTAATCTTGGAGAATTTGGAGACAAGAAGATACCTTAAAACCCTAACATTAGTTTTATGGTAAAATATCAAATAGGTAAAATCAGTCACTGAACCTTACTTAAAAACTGTGAAATTTGGGTAGAGTGAGTTTTGGATCAGGTAGAACTTATAGCAATTTTTCTGGAATTTTATGTTGATGATTGCTAGCACTTCATTTGTAAAGCTTGTTATGGCCTTAGATGATGATTTAATTATTTAGGAATCTCTGTTCATTGAAATCTCATGAAATTTTGGAGATATAGATTTTAGAACAGAATGATTACCCTTGAATTTTTATATAATTTTTAGTTTAGTACATCCAGTACTTCCTTCACAAAAGTTAAAAAGGGGTTCTATGCTTGAAAAATTATTTAGGGATGATTTTATTACTGAAAAATTATGAAACTGGGCCAGTGCTAATTTTAGTCCTTTATCTGCATGTCATAAATTATTTGTAATTTTTGGAAGAATATTTTCTGTACTTGATTCATAAATAACAAAAGATAGAGATTATTTCTAAAATAGTTTTAATGCCCTTTTGATGATAGAAAAATTATGATACTTTGGATTTAACGTAATGAGATAACCTACTATTTGTCATAAATTTGCTGGACATCTTGCATGAGAACTTAGGGTAGTTCATGTTCAAACCGATAGCCCTTGGGATTTTCGAGGAATTTAATTAAATGCCAAATAAATTAGGAAAATTTCCACTTTCTAGATTTAGGTCATTTATATCATGGTAAGTCTCCAGTAAATAATTTAGGGCATTAGGATGAGTATTGGATCATTGCAAAACCGGTTCGACACGTAGTCTAGGTCGGTCTGCATATAACAATTGTGAAATGCAATAGGACATGATCTGAGGAAGTCATTGGAGTTAATCATTTTTATCTGGGTGGGGAATTGTGGGTGAAATCATGATAGGATGATATGAAGAGTAGAGAGAAGTGGTGATAGCTAGAGTTAAGAGGTGCTCGGGTCCGGCGAAAGATCGCCTTTCCCGAAGAGAGGAAGGTTAAAAATCACCCTAGGATAGTCTATCGTAATATGAGAAGGGAATGGGTTAAGGGTGTTCAACCAATAACAATAAGTGCCTTGCGAAAGGGAACTTCGGGCCGTAATGCCGCCGTCTTGGTTCCTAGTGCCCCTTGAGAGCCCTTCACGGGGAATACCGGGGGCAGTCCTGGGCTAACGTAAACTGTAATAACAAACCGACAAGAGTAACTTAGTAACTAGGGCTGCACTTTTCACAAACACTGTTGGCACAGGAAGATTGATGAGAGCTTCGGCTCGGTTGGTTAAGAGATGGACGGGATGGTCCGGGGAGCTTCGGCTCGGTAGGTTTGGAGACGGACGTTTGGGTCCAGGGAGCTTCGGCTCGGTTGGTTCGGAGACGGACGTTTTGGTCCGGGGAGCTTCGGCTCGGTTTTGTGTGTTTACGAATAAACTTGCATGTGCATAAGATAGGAAAAGTTAAGGTGGTGGGTTTTTCGATATCGGAGAGTTCGATTGCACCGACACCGATATCGTTGACTCGGCGGGGTGATTAGCACTTCACCAACAGAAGTCCAGTGCGCCAGCCAGCAAGAGTACGCAGGCGTCCGCTTAGTGCACCAAGCGTTGAGGCGTACGATAGGTCAGACCAGTGGTGCTTTTACTGGTTTTGAGGTGGGCGAGGCCCAACCCACCGCTTCCGTCCGCCACTACGGAGGTATCCTGGGAGGTAACGGCTCCGAAAGGGGGAACTAAAGGTCTGTGTGCACAGAGTCGGGTGTGTGAGTTGCACTTGCATGTTTCATCATACCCACTTGCATGTCATAGCATAATCGATTCATTTAACCCTGACACCTAAAGTATAAGTGGTATGGGACGCTTATACATTAGGACCTGCAAAACGACCCCTTGGTCTATAAGCTTGTGTGCGCAGGTTTATAAATCAATGGTTAATTTCAATATATAAACATATGCTGTTGTTTGATAACCGACACCCCAACGTATAGGTGGTATGGGACACTCTATACGATGGGAGCCTTGCAGAAGATCCCTTGGCTTATGCGCTTTCGCACATAAGTTAAGGTTACTTTTCTTACTTTCTATTTCTGTCATACTATTATAGAATTGCTAGATTAGTTCCGCTGCCATCTGTTTCTTGATTAATCTCTACCTTCGTGTCCTTCCCTTTCTTCCTCTCCGCTCGGTACCTAGGAGCCATGGGGGAAGGGGTAGGGGATGATAGGGCTTAGTGTTTAGGACTAACGGTTTTCGAACCGCATCATTTAGGGGATCGTGGAGCCCAGCATGGAGGAGCAGCCCCAGAGATCGGTGCGCCTGGAGATGGGGCAGTCTAGCTCCGGAGTTCATACACCCGGGACTGTGAGTCTCGACTCTGAGTAGTTTCTGTTTTCGCTTCCGCATGAGTGATATTGTAGTGAGGACATGATATATCGGGCATAAGCCCGCATTTATAGTACTCTGATGTTTTCTGTGGACACTCCCTTCGTGGAGATTTTATTCTATATATGTGATTTATTATTGTGGACTGCATTGCTCTTACTTCTATCGTTGTGCTACCTTTCTGTGATCGAATTGGCCGGCAGAATCGGCGCCTTGTGGTGATGACCCTTCAGGACGCGAAGGTGTCACCGCAAAGCGCCGATTCTGGGCCTAAGACCCCGGTGGTTGAAAAAGAAAAAAAATGGGGGTCTTACAGGCTTTCCTTGGACAATGCTTCTATTAGTATGAGAAATGCAATGACTGACCACATGTTAAGCCATGATTGTGTTACAATGGAGAGTGTATATTAATTGAGCAATTGTTCAAGTAGTATAAGGATGCATTGACTTGACTTATTGAGTCAATGCAGTTAAATTGAGTACAGTAAATTGATATGTTGAAACCTTCATAGCATAACCTAGCAATGGTAGCAGACTATAATCTACAGCTGTATGAAATTATTCTGCTTATTATGTTAATGCCTCTTAGTATTGGTGGGTCTTCTGCCTTCTATAAATAGGGGGAGATTGTTGGGTCCATTGCTCATAATGTTCCCTAGATTAGATTTGAAGAGGCATCTCCATCAACACTAAGAGCATAGTTATATTTGATGTTGTTTTAGCTCATCATGTGAAGGATGTTCCATGGAACAAGTCTAGACATATTGTCTAAGTGATGTGATAGGTGGTCACAAAGTGAAGATGCTGGGAAGGCAGGAATTTGCCTAAGTCCATGGGCATTGAGTGAGGTAAGCTCACTCAATGCCTGAACATAAGGAGCAATTGAAAATGCAGCCAAGTCCACAGGTATTGATTGGAGCAAGCTCACTCAATGCTAGAGATAAGGAAGAATGTTGGCAAGGTGGAAATGTGGCTATGTCCACAGGCGTTGAGTGGAGTTGACTCACTCAACGCCATACAACTATAGGCAGAAATATGGCTAAGTAGTTTGGCGTTGAGTCATTAAGACGCACTCAACTCCATACAACAAAAAGGCTGTGAGTTGAATTGGATTCTGAATTTGTCGAACTAAGTTCAGAGTTCGTCAAGCTAAGCTCACCGCTCATCAAACTCAGTTCAATATTCATCGAACTCAGTTCATAGTTGAGTGAGGCAGGTTGAGACATTCAAAGCCTAAGGTTTAAGAGGCAGAAATGTGGCTAAGTCCACAGGCGTTGAGTGAAGGTCATTCACTCAATGCCATAGCCACATAAGTGTTGAGTAACACTCAGTCAGCCAAAGGCTGTGTTTTTAAACACAGAAATTTGGCCAAGGAAAAAAGCATTGAGTGAGGCATGCTCACTCAACACCTATGATACAGAAAGCTTTTTCTAAGGCAAAAAGAGTTGAGTGATGAAGACACACTCAACGCTCTCAATGCCAGAGAAGCAAGAAGATTTTGGCTAAGGCAAATAACATTGAGTGAGTCTTGTTCACTCAACGCTCTCAATGCCTAAGATGCAGAAAGCTTTTTCTAAGGCAAAACGATTTGAGTGATGAAGACACACTCAACGCTCTCAATGCGAGGCAGGCAGAAAATTCTACAAAATTGGTTAAGGCTAAAAGCATTGAGTGGAGCTTGCTCACTCAACACTGTCAACGCCTAGATAGACAGAATTCTGTCTAAGTGTTTTTGCATTGAGTGAAGCTCATTCACTCAACGCTTATTCTATTGATGCTTGATTTTTGACTAAGTCCGCAAATGTTGACGTCAACAAGTCAAAAGGTCAACAGTATTCAAATTGTTAGCGGGAAAGCTACAGTACAAGCCAAAAGGTGTCGCTAAGCTACTGTATGATTGTTGGTGTTAATGCAAGGTTGCAACTGGCATTAAATGTGTGGGGCCCAATGCTCAAAGAGTCATTGGGTCATAATCGAAAAAAGGGAAAGGCTTTACAGAGAAAGATAGCTTTTGAGAGGAGCCATCAGGTCGTTCTTCTTCACTGCCATTGTTGATGTGCTGAAGAACAGGAAGCTCAAGTCAAAAAGACGAAGAGAAAGTTAGTTGTTTTCATCTTCATCGTCCTCAGCAGTTCAGAGTATTTCTCTTAGGAAAGAGGAAGTAGCCTAGGGCCGACCCTTGCTGAAAGTTCTTCACAATTCCAGCTGGACAAGCAACATCCTGAAGATCTTAATCTAGAAGCTATGAAGAGAAGAAGCTTGAAGAAGCAGAGATCTGATTGAAGGCTCAGGGGACTATTTCTAAGGAGTCAAAGTTAAGGCTAAATCACCTCAGCCCAAGAAAGGAAGAAAAGGCAGAGCTATCTAAGTCTGCATAGTTAGAGCTGAGATTTTCTCAACTCAGGTAGCAAAATTTTGCTGCAGTAACTTCACAGTTCCAACAGGAAAAATCCCTGGTGCTATGAAGTAGCAGTTAGGGCTGAGCTTCAGGCTCACTTTAGAAAGAGGTAGAATATTGTTCTGCAAGTCACTTCCATCTCAAGTAAATATATACTTATTGCTGTGGAAGTAGTTAGGACTAAGAAATTCTAAGTTCAGTAAAGGTAGAGTCCGAAAATAAATTCATGTAGTCATAGTTGGGCTGAGTTTATCTCAGTCAAGAAGCTTGACACAGAGAAGAATCTCTTGTGTAAAGAGTAACCACCAACCCACCTTCATCCTGTAGGATCCAAGTGTGGATCTGAGTTATAGGGCTTAACAGCTTGAGGTAGGAGAGTGCTTCTCTCAGAGTGTAGGATCTTTTGTGGTTCTGAGGTAGGGCTATCCTCCCAGCCTGAGTGTAGGGCTTAACAGCCTGAGGTAGGTGATCTTAAGATCACTGAGTTATAGGGCCTTGGGCATGAGAAATAAGAATTGGAGGAGACTTATAGATCCTGAGGGATCTGAGGTGTAAGCTCCTTGGACCAAGTTTTGGAGAAGTGCCTAGTCCAACAAGATAGTTGGGTAGGTTGGAGGGAAAATGGATGTACCGTTATTAGGGGAACAACTATAAATCTATATGTTCTTGTTGTGTTGTTTCTTTGTCTAGGTTGTGTACATCTTGAAAGCATAAAACAACTAACAGCCAAATCTCTTAAAGAAGAATTATATAAGAAACTCAAAAAGAGACCAATAACCTATTCACCCCCCCCTCTAGGTGATTTAGCTATCCTTAAAATAAAGACTTTCACATGGGATTGTATTCCATTCTGAAAGCATGACAAGGTTCTGTGAAGAGCAGGGTATTCATCACGAATTTTCTTCTCCAAGAACTCCATAGCAAAATAGGATTTTTGAGAGGAAAAATAGAACTCTCATAGAGGCTGGTAGGACCTTACTAAGTGACACATCTCACCCAGAATATTTCTGGGCTGAGGCAGTAAATACAACATGTCATGTCCTTAATCAAGCCTCTATAAAAAAGAGCTGCAAGAAGACTCCCTATGAGATTTTGAAGGGCAGAAGACCAAACCTGGCCTATCTCAGCATCTTTAGTTGCAAGTGCTATGTGCTGAAAATTGGAAGTTCTATGTGACTAAGTTTGTTGCCAAGTCATATGATGAGACTTTTGTTGGGTATAGCAATCATAATAAGGCCTATAGGATCTATAACTTGGAAAGTCAAGTTGTAGAAGAGTTTCTTAATGTAGTTTTTGATGAGTCAACTATGATTAACAGTGAGCTGCCAAGCTCCATTTCTAGTCCTGCAGGTACAGAGCTGAAAATGGATAAGCTAACAATTAAGGAAGCTACTCCAGTAGTGGAAGATGGATTGGATTTTCCAGAAGAAGGGAAAGACACACTTGAAGTGGATGAATATCAGCTAGTTGAAGCCATTGAAGCTGAAGCTTAAGGAATATTGCCTCTAGCTATCAGCATCTAACAGATCATCTAAGATACCAAATAATTGGTGTTGCCAACCAAGGAGTGATGACAAGGAGTAGAAGTCTCAATACAGCAATGTATTCAATTTTCCTGTCACAGGTTGAGCCAAAGATATTTGAAGAGGCGAACATAGATCACTTTTGGATTGTAGCAATGCAAGAAGAACTAAACCAGTTTAAGAGGTGTAAGGTCTGGAAGCTGGTTCCCAAACCACAAGGACATAATGTGATTGGAGTCAAGTGGATTCACAGGAATAAACTTGATGAAAATGGAATTATAATTAAGAACAAGGAAAGGTTGTTAGCTAAGGGGTACAGACAAGAAGAAGGTATTGACTTTGATCAAACCTTTACCCCTGTAGCAAGATTGGAAGCCATCAGACTTTTCCTTGCATATGCTACATACAAAGGATTTAAAGTCTACCAGATGGATGTGAAGTCAGACTTCCTGAATGGTGACTTAAAGGAAGAAGTTTATGTTGAACAGCCTTCAGGTTTTGTTGATTCTAACTCTCCTGATTTTGTTTATATATTTAATAAAGCTCTATATGGGTTGAAGCAAGCCCCTAGAGCAAGGTATGAGACATTGTCTAGCTTTCTTATTGAGAACAAGTTCTCAAGGGGGAAGATAGAGAAGACCATATATAACGCCCCTGATTTTTTTGAAATTTTTTAATCTTTGCTTGGTGTTACATTGATGCATTTCTGGCCTTTGCTGTTATTAGAGCGTGGTCTTAGATCTTTAGGCCCTTGAGTGGCTTGTTTTGTAGTCTGTTTGCAAGATTCCCTAGCAAGTCGGAGTCTGTTTTGGTGACACGGTGGAGCATCTTCGGGAATGCTTGTGTTTTGGTTTTCGGGAAGTGTTAGCCCGAGTTTTTTTTGGCGGATGACGATTACGACTTCGCCCATAGATTCGTAGCGTGGGTATTTAGCTACGGTGTGAATCTCCTGAGTTGGATAGTGTGGGTTTTATTTTGGTCTGGTGTTGTGTTTTTGGCTAGTTTTTGGATGCCGAATCGTGGATTATGGCAGGTGGTTTTTTCTGGTGGCTCGGTGAGGGGGTGATTTGTGTGTGCTGAACTATGGCCACTACCTTTTAGGCCCCGGTTTGGTCTAGTATCGTTAGGTGTGTGTGGACCCTGGAGCTGTCACTGGTTGTTTTCACCCTTGAGAGTTTTTTGGTCTGGTTGTTTGGAAGAGGGCTGCTTTTGGCTACCAACCCGGACCCAAGGTTTTACCACTGCTATTAATTCACAAGTTCGGACCGTTAGTTCCATTCCTTTTCTAAATGGCTATGTTTGGCATATGTTTCCCTTGTTGCTACTGCAAGTTTTCCTTTTTGCAGGGCATGTTGATAATTTATCGCACTTGGCGCGTGTTGATTATTTCTTGGACAATGCTTCTTTTTTTGTTGTCTTATTTCTTTCCTTCTGCAAAATTTGATAGCATTCTGTTGCAGGGTTTGGTAAACCCCTTCATTTTATTTCCTTATGACCTAATGCTTTATTTTAATTTGATTGTATTCTTGCTGAGGTGTTCTTTATTTGAATGTCTCAGGTTAAGAGCAGTAGCCGGTTGAGCGGCTAGTTTGCTTTTGGGGGCGTGCTGTGATCTCCTGGGCTGTTGAGATTCCCCTTCCTCAGTTTGTGAGGTAATTGTTTTCTTCCTTTCTGTATAGACATGCATGCTCACCAGTGGGTTCGTGTCAGGTTGTTGACGCCCACTGGTGGTTTTCCTTGTGATGCTAAGTATGTGAATTAAACTACTATTTTGTCCTATTTAGAGGTTGTTTACTTGCTCTCTGAGAATGATTTATTCTAGGATTCATGTAAGGTATTTTAACTCGTAAAAGCCTTACTATATGTACTTCATACATGTCATATTTCTAAACCTAAAGTACTATTTTACATTGTGTATACATATATTTTTATTGTGGACTAGTTGATCCACAGTGTCGAGGGATACGACCATCAAACTTAACTGGTTTTCTTTCATATTAAAGTTTGATTTTCTCCAAAGGTGTCGAGTCTGGGGTTTTGCCTGAGCGTGTGCAGTTATCCCCTACACGATGTGGCATCATGGCACGCATTTTTTCATACTCTGATATAATTTTATTGTGGAGGAAATGCGGGTTGTGACACCATATTCCTAATGGAATCTAATGGCAAGATCATCAGTGTCCAAATTTATGTAGATGACATAATTTTTAGGTCTACTGATGATAACCTTTGCAGGAAGTTTGCTAAACTTATGCAAGGGAAGTTTGAGATGAGCAGTATGGGTGAGCTTAAGTTCTTCTTGGGCCTCCAAGTAAGGTAGATTGAAGACAGATTGTCCATTTCACAGTCTAAGTTCACTAGGGAGTTGATTAAAAATGTTTGCAATGGAGAATGCCTCTAACATAAAAAAATTCCATGGGGTCAAGTATGCCTATAGTCAAAGATGAAGAAGGGAAACCTGTTGATGAAACTTTGTATAGAGGATAATTGGCTCACTTCTAAATCTTACTACAAGTAGGCCAGACATTTTGTATGCTACATATATTTGTCCTTGGTATCAGGCAAGCCCTAAAGAATCTCACTACTCTACTATTAAGAGGATTTTGAGGTATCTTAAGGGCACACCAGATCTTGTCCTGAAGTACCCTAGAAATAGTGATTTTGAAATAAGAGGCTATTTAGATGAAGATTTTGCAGGCTGTAAAGAGGACAGGAAGAGCACTTTAGGCACCTATCAGTTCTTGGGAGGAAGACTAGTATCTTGGAGCAGTAAGAAGTAGACCAGTGTTGCAATGTCAATAGCTGAGTCTGTGTATATCTCAGCAGGTAGTTGTTGTGCATAGTTTTTGTTGATCCAGCATCAGCTCCAGGACGACAACCTCAAGATAAGTAATACCCCCATGTTCTGTGATTCCATAAGTGCAATCTCAATTACTAGGAATCCTGTCTCTTATAGCAGGACTAAGCGTATTGAGATTAGGTATCATTTTATTAGGGAGCATGTGAAAAAGGAAGACATATATCTTGAGTTTGTCCCAACAGACAAGTAAGTGGCAGACATCTTTACTAATCCACTAGATGAAGTCATGTTCAAGACCTTCAAGTTTGAGTTGGGTATGTTGAACTTGGTATAGCTTCAGTAGCTCCTAATTTCCTTTTATTGCAGGACTCACTTTACTTGCAGGTAGATGAGTCTTTCAATTGGTATCAAGACTGTCAAGTCTTTCCAAAAGTATCAAGACTTAGATGTACTCAAGTGTCCAGTAAATAGAATGACAGCAGATTCACCTGTTGAGGGAGAGCAAGTTAAGATTCTCCTATTGAGGGGGAGCAAATCCAGTAATTCTAGGAACAAGTTCAACTTCCTGGATAATGCATAGACTGAGGTGGACATCAACCATAGTGGATGGATGTTGTTGTGAAGTCACTACTGCTACTGAAAAGACAGTGTTGCTGTAGGAGAAGAGGAAATGCCTGCACCTACCTTACTACAACTGCATTCTACAGAAGGCTTAAGTGGGATAAGGAGTGTCATTGGCTCAAGAAGAACAATGTTTGAGGCTAGCTCAAGTGGCTACACTGATGTGTTGTATCAGTGGTATGAACACAAGAGGTATGACATCTAGTGTAATGCCCTAAAACTTAAAAGTGAAACGGGCGGTGTTCAAACAAAGTTCGGGTCTTGGTAGGGTGAACATGGCCTGTGATACGAGTGTGTCACATGGTCGTGTCGTGCTCAAGTAGTCGAGTCAAGGTCGACGAGTGTTGAGTGCTCGAACACGGCCTGTGACACGGGCGTGTAACAGGGCATGTCAGGCACACGTCATGTGACACGGGCATGTCACATGGCCGTGTACTCCTCTAGAAGTTTGGTCCTGTGTCGACTGAGGGACACGGCCCGGAACATGGGGGTGTACTGTATGACACGGGCATGTCAGATTTGGCACGGGTGTGTGGACACCCGTGTCCACCAAGGGATGTGACAGTTGGCGTGGCTATTATTCGTGACACGCCCTAGTCACGGGCGTGTCGATGACCCGACACGGGCATGTCAGGTTGAGACACGGGCATGTACTAACCCGTGTTCTTTTCTGTACTCGGCAATCGTGTCTGGATCAAGGCACATGGACTAGGATACGGTTGTGTGCAAAGCCGTGTTCGGCCCAAGATTAAAAGATTTTAGTCGAATCTGAGCCGTTCGTTTTCTTTAAGCAAGATTTGATGGCTCGGATGAGTTCCTGCTTTCTTAAGTCCGGGAATAGAGGATTAATTCCTCATTTCCTCTTAAGTTTTCTCTTTCTAAGGATTTAGAGAGAGGCGAGAGCAAGGAAGAAGGAAGGGGAGGAATCCGGCCGCCCGCGGAGCGTCGGAGCATAAAATTAAGAACCGATACCGGATCCGCGGAGAGAAATCCCTTGTGAAGCCTTTCATCCAACTAGTTTTTCATGGCGCAAAAGCATACTTCAAGGGTAACGATTCTCAACTTGAGCATGTGAATCTCTTCTTCCTTTGTATAGGAAAACCCTCTCCTGTGAGTGTGCGGTGAGTTTGCGGTGTTCCTTGGGGTAGATATGTGAAGTCCCCCTTATTTAGAGTCCGGAATCGAAGTACGAGCATAGGCATTGTGTATAAAGCCTACCCAGACGTGTTTGTCTGGATCAGTGATGTTGTATTGCATGAATAGCCGGAGAAGACTCCGTGCATTGTTTTCGGGTTTCTATGCGGTAGATTCGAGCAGGGATCCTTGGGGATTAACTCCAAGGCGCACCTGGAAAACTGGGCAGAATTATAGTTCTGCTAACTTGGCGGCTGGGGAGCCAGCCTTGAACAAAACTGGGTTATGTGATGTTTTGAAATGAATTAGGATCCGAGTGAAGCTTGGCCCACGCGTACGTCTTAAAAGGACTAGGCGGCGTGAGCAACGGGTGGGTGGAAACGGACCTGGGCTTTGCGGTTCGGTACTAGAGGCCCTAAAGTGGAACTGGTCGTTTGCATAGTCTGGAGTCTTGGACTACGGTCGGAAAGACTCAAAAATGCTCATAATGTTTTCCATCCCTAGGATGGTAGTGAAGCCACGGAATTGACCGGATTCACTGAGAATGTGCCCTGAGTGCACGGGGTGCTTGGCCGAGCGAGCCTACACTTGTGGTGAAATATACTTATGCACTTAAATATTTAGCTGGGCTAATAAAATGCAGGGAAGGAGCACCGTCGTCCCAAGTAAGGGGCAGGGTCGTTATAATTTGGTCAGCTTTAGCTGACCGTTGCTTTGTTTGCAACCGTGCGGTGGAATGTTTCTTGCAGGTGCTGCGGAACCAAGCGCCAAGTAGCGGGTTGAAGCCCAAGTTGCTGAGCTGGCCCTCGAAGGCCAAAGTGAACTGATGTTTTACTTTTGTCATGTGTGGCCGTCCTGTGAGCCGATGTATGTAAAACATTATATTGTCAAGTGAATTTTTGTAAGGCCTTAAGGCCAAGTACTCTTTTATGTATTTGTTGTTTTTCATTCTTGTGGTGTATAGTGGACATTCATGCCATTCTTGTTCCAATTCTGGGTTCTCTTAAACTGTTTAAAAGCTTCCGCTAGAATGCTCTGTGTTAGGGCGAGTAGTTGAGTTTTTGGTATTATTTTGTAACCCTTCCGACTGTCCGTGGTATATGGCGTCGGGTTCCAGCTGGACCTTCTATTATATGCCATACGACGGATGGGGGTGTTACAATTTGGTATCACACTAGGGTGTCGGTCATCTGTATTTGAATTCGTGGTAGAATTCTTTGAAGGGGTGGTGAGCACATATATGTGCGTCATCGTTATTACATAAAAGAACCCATGAATGTTCACTTAGGAATGAAAAAAATACACTTGTTTTGAGGAACCTGAGTGTTCCAGTGATTGCTTTTAGCAATTTTTGTGTCACCTAATTAAGGGTTTATGCTATTATAGGTTCCTAGGAGCGGTGTTGGGCAATCAGAACGTCCGCAATCGGCGGAAAGTAGTGCACCGAGTGACGTGCCTACAACACCTCCTTCAGTAGAAACCATCAAATTGGAGGCTGAAGCAGTCTTTGTTATGATCAATGCCCAACAAGTGCAGCCCACACCACCTGCTAATGAGAAAGAACCGATTCGAGTGGCAAAGCTGGGAGTGGTAGAGCGTGGGGCAGTTGATCTGGTAATTCCAAGGAGATCCACGGAGAAACAGCTCAAGCATGTGATGAGCTTTAATCCTCCGGTATTCGACGGGATGGGAACGCCAACTCAAGCTGAAGATTTGCTCTCTACGATGAAGAGGTCATGACCACCACAGAAACTGTTGAGTGGCAGAAGACCACAATAGTGACCTTCCTATTGGTTGGTGAGGCAAGGATGTGGTGGGATGAGTTGGAGGTTCATCTCTTAGTGGGAAGGCAACTTGTCAAAGTATCGATGGAGGAATTCTCAAGGTTGTTCTTGGACAGATACCTACCTTCTGCCCAGAAGCTTGAGATGGAGAATAAGTACCTTTGTTTGACTTAGAGAGAGAGTAGCATGGATGAGTATCTCCACGACTTTACTCGGTTAGGTCGTTATGCTGGTACTATGTTTACTCAAGAGGAGCGGAAGACCAACTAATTTTATGAGGGCCTACGGGGCGACCTATAGCTACTCCTCACTGGGCCTAAGGTACGGGGCTTCCTAGCCTTGGTAAATGTGGCTCGGTCATTGGAAAGGATCACGAAGAAAGTTCAAGGGAAGAAGGACCCAGGGGAAAAGAGGTCAGAGTTCAAAGTGTCAAATTCAAAGTCTGGTTTCCGCAGATGGAACAAGAAGTAGAAGTCTTTGAGTTCATCCCCTTGGTCTGGTGTGACGGGGGCAAACAAAAGTCGAGTCCCAAGAGCATGTTATAACTTTGAAAAGGTGGGGCATTTTGCACGTGAGTGTTGGAGCGGACGTGCAAAGTCCGAGAAGAGGCCTGGATCAACTTATGAGGAAAAGGGGAAGGCGGCGGAGTCGATCACATCCCACCATGCTCCAGCCCAACCTAGAGTATACATTCTTGGTCTGAAAGAGGTCATTAAGCAAGCTGACGTGGTGATAGGAATGAGTTAAATTATTACTATTTAGCTTTGTAGTCGTTACCTTTTTACATGTTAGCTTATAAATCTTGGTGCTAGGCTTTGTGTTAGTTTTCGATAGTCCGGCGAGAGCCCTGTTTGATATGGGAGCTTCACATTCCTTCTTGTCTGAAAGATTTGTATCGTGCATCGAAGTTCCTTCTTCGATGGAAAAAGACAAGTTGGATGTGTTGTTGCCCAATGGATGCTCAATGCACGCGGATAGAGTCTGTGTGGTAAAGATTCAGATCGGGGATCAGGAGTTCGTTTTGCAAGCGTTGGTGTTACCGTTAGTGGAGTTCAATGTAATCTTTGGAATGGGCTGGCTCTCGGAGCAGCGAGCATGAATTGATTGCAACCGAAAGGAGGTGAAGTTGGGACTGAATACTGATCAGGAGACTACGTTTACGGGCATGAAAGGGTCAAGCAAGATTATGATGTCAACTCTTTAGGTGATTAAGGCAGTTCAGTCTGGGGCTGAGTTGTTTGTCATTTCAGTGCAGTCTTTAACGCCTAATCCTGGTCTGGACAATATTATAGTGGTGTTCGAGTATCCTGATGTATTCCCAGATGATCTCTCGGGAGCCCCTCCTCAACGGGAGATTGATTTTACAATTGAGTTGGTGCCGGGTGCCATACCGGTGTCACGCTCTCCATATCGGATAGCGCGTAAGGAGATGGCAGAGTTGAAAGTACAACTGCAAGAATTGTTAGAGCAAGGGTATGTTCGTCCAAGTTCATCGCCTTGGAGCGCACCGGTCCTCTTCGTTAAGAAGAAAGTTGGGAGCTTGCGACTCTGTATTGACTATCGGGAATTGAACAAGCTTACGGAAAAGAATAAGTATCCGATCCCAAGGATTGACGATCTATTTGATCAGTTGGTTGGTTCAACGGTATATTCGAAGCAAGATCTAAAATCCGAATACTATCAGTTAAGGATAAGAGAAAGTGACATCCCAAAGATAGCGTTCAGCACGCGGTTTGGACATTACGAGTTTACAGTAATGTCGTTTGGGCTGACCAATACGCCATCCGTGTTTATGGATCTAATGAACAAGACATTCAGAGAGTACCTGGACAATTTCGTGATTGTATTTATCGACGACATCTTGGTGTACTCGCAGTGTGAGGATGATCACTACAAGCATTTGCATATGGTATTGGAGACGTTGAGGAAGAATCGGTTGTATGCTAAGTTCTCCAAGTGTGAGTTCTGGTTATCCTCAATCGCGTTCCTTGGTCATATTGTTAGTGGTGAAGGCATAACGGTGGATCCGGTGAAGATAGCGGTGATCTAGGAGTGGCCGGTGTTGACTACGATGGCGGAAGTCCGGAGCTTTTTGGGGCTTACCAGCTACTATAGGCGCTTCGTAGAGAACTTGTCGTGGATAGCACTACCACTCATGACACTGACAAGTAAGGATCAAAAGTTTGTGTGGATGTTGGAGTGCGCGCAGGCTTTTGAAGAATTGAAGAGGCGGTTGGTCACGTCGCCTATTTTGCGATCGCCGAGTGGGTCTGAAGGGTTTGAAATTTATAGTGATGCTACAGCATGGGAGCGTGATAGCCTATGGATCACGACAGGTTAAGGTTCATGAGAGAAATTATCCGGTCCATGAATTGGAGTTAGCGGCCGTGATATTTTCTTTAAAGTTGTAGAGGCACTATCTGTACGGTGTGAAGGTCAATATCTACACCGATCATAAGAGCCTGAAGTATTTGCTAGATTAGAAGGACCTGAACATGAGGCAACGGAGGTGGATGGAGTTCCTGGGGTACTACACTTTCGAAATTCATTATGAGCCCGGAAAATGAAATGCAGTGGCGGATGCGTTGAGTGGTAGGGCACATGCGCAAGCCAACTGGTTGGCGGGGCATGATGAGAGTTTGGTCCGCGATTTGGAAGCATTGGAGATCTCCTGTGTTGACAAGCAGGCTAGTGCCGAGGCAATATTGTGTTGGACGGAGGTGCAGTATGACCTAGATAATAGGATTCGGCTGGCTCTGATTCAGGATAGCAGTATGAAGCAGATCTTGGATGAATTGTTGGATGGGTCAAATTCCCAATTTGCTGTTGAAGATGGACTGCTAGGGAAGGACGGTCGCCTATGCATCCCTAGTGCGGATAATCTTCGGGAGGAGTTGATGTACGAGGCTCATCATACCAAGTACTCAATCCACCCGGGGAGCACGAAGATGTATAGGGACATGAAGAAGTTGTTTTGGTTGCCAAGGCTGAAAAAGGATGTAGCACTTTATATGGCGAAGTGACAAACTTGTGCCTTGGTGAAGGAAGAATTCCAGAAGTCCGGAGGTTTCTTGAAGTCCTTGCCTATCCCGGAATGGAAGTTCGACAACATTTCCATGGATTTTGTACATGGTTTTCTAAGGTCGCAGAGGGGAAACGACGCCATCTTGGTGGTCGTAGATAGATTGATAAAGGTGTCGCACTTCATCCCGAATAGGAAGGAAGATCCGGTGGAAAAGTTAGCCAAGCTCTATGTGGATAATATTGTAAGATTGCATGGTGTGCCACGCAGTATTGTTAGTGACCGAGACGGACGCTTCACGTCAAATGACTGGAGGCTGGTGCATAAGTTGTTGGGAACTAAGCTGAGTTTCAGCACAGCCTTTCATCCACAGATGGATGGTTAGACTGAAAGAGTCAACAGGATCATGGAGGACATGCTTCGCATGTGCATCTTGGATTTCAGAAAACAGTGGGAAGATCATCTATACATGGTAGAGTTTGCATACAATAACAGTTTTCAAGCGAGTATTTGAATGACGCCTTTCGAGGCCCTGTATGGGAGAAGGTGTCGCACGCCGTTGTATTATTTTGAGACAGGCGTGTCGAAGCTATACAAACGTCGGGCAGTGGAAGACATCACTTCAATGGTACATACGATTCAGGAACGGTTAATGATCGCTCAGGACAGGAAGGCAAAATACTATAATGCCAAGCATAGGAATGTGGAGTTCAGTATTGGCGAATGGGTGTATTTAAAAATCAAGCCGTTCGGGGTTGTCTCGCGGATTCAACGCTTGAATAAGTTGAGTTCGAGGTACCTTGGACCGTTAGAGATCCTGGAGCGGTTTGGTGAAGCAGCGTATCGATTAAAGTTGACGGTGGAATTGAGTGGGCTACACGATGTATTCCACGTATCGTTATTGTGGAAAGATGTACAAGAGCCTTCACAGGTCGTTGCGGTAGATCAAGAGCCAATTTATAATGGGTTTACGAACAAGGTCAAGCCAGTTCGCATTGAAGACTTTGAAGTCAAACGGTTCCACAACAAGGAAATTCGAATGGTAAAAGTCCGATGGGATTACTGCGGACGTGAGGAGATTTTTTGGGAGCGAGAGCAGACTATGTTGGAATCATACCACAAATTATTCCACGCAGGTAATATTTAAATTATTTTGTGTACCTTTACATAATTTCATGGACAAAATTCTTTAGGGGGGGAGATTTGTAATGCCCCGAAACTTAAAAGTGAAACGGGCGGTGTTCGAACCAAGTTTGGGTCTTGGTAAGGTGAACACGGCCTGTGACACGGGCATGTCACATGGCCATGTCGTGCTGGGGTAGTCGAGTCGAGGTCGACAAGATTTGAGTGCTCGAACACGGCCTATGATACGTGCGTGTCACAGGGCGTGTCAGGCACACGGCATGTGACACGGGCGTGTCACATGGCCGTGTACTCCTCTGGTAGTTTGGTCTCTTGTCGACTGAGGGACACGGCTCGGAACACGGGCATGTACTGTATGACACGGGCATGTGAGATTCGGCACAGGCGTGTGGCCACCTATGTCCACCAAGCTACGTGACGGTTGTCATGGCGGTTATTCATGACACGCCCTGGATACGGGCGTGTCAGGTTGGGACTCGGGTGTGTCAGGTTGGGACACGGGCGTGTCCTAACCCGTGTGCTTTTCTGTACTCGACAATGTTTTCTGGATCAAGGCACATGGCCTAGGATACGGCCGTGTGAAAAGCCGTGTTCGACCCAGGATTAAGAGATTTTAGTCGAATCTGAGCCGTTCGTTTTCTTTAAGAAAGATCTGACGGCTCGGATGAGTTCCTGCTTTCTTAAGTCCGGGAATAGAGGATTAATTCCTCATTTCCTCTTAAGTTTTCTCTTTTTAAGGAGTTAGAGAGAGGAGAGAGCAAGGATGAAGGAAGGGGAGGAATCTGGCCGCCGACGGAGCGTCGTAGCACTAAATTGAGAACCGAGACCGGATCCGTGGAGAGATTTCCCTTGCGAAGCCTTTTATCCGGCTAGTTTTTCATGGCGCCAAAGCAGACTTCAAGGGTAACGATTCTCAACTTGAGCATATGAAGCTCTTCTTCCTTTGCATTGGAAAACCATCTCCCGCAAGTGTGCGGTGAGTTTTCGGTGTTCCTTGGGGTAGATATGTGAAGTCTCCCTTGTTTAGAGTCAGGAATCAAAGTACGGGCATAGGCATTGTGTGTGAAGCATACCCGGACGTGTTTGTCTGGATCGGTGATGTTGCATTGCATGAATAGTCGGAGAAGACTCCGTGCGTTGTTTTCGGGTTTTTACGGAGTAGATTGGAGCAGGGATCCTTGGGGAATAACTCCAAGGCGCACCCGGAAAACTGGGTGGAATCGTAGTTCTGCTAACTTGGCAGTCGGGGAGCCATCCTTGAACATAACTGGGTTATGTGATGTTTTGAAATGATTTATGATCCGAGTGAAGCTTGTCCTGCGCGTACGTCTTAAAGTGACTAGGCGGCGTGAGCAACGGGCGGGTGGAAACGGACCTGGGCTTTGCGGTTCGGTGCTAGAGGCACTAAAGTGGAACTAGCCGATGGCATAGTCGGGAGTCTTGGACTGCGGTCGGAAAGACTCAAAAATGCTCACAATATTTGTCATCCCGAGGATGGTATTGAAGCCACGAAATTGACCGGATTCAATAAGAATGTGCCCTGAGTGCACGGGGTGCTTGGCCGAGCGAGCCGACACATGTGGAAAAATATACTGATGCACTTAAATGTTTAGTTGGGCTAATGAAATGCAGGGAAGGAGCACCGCCATCCCGAGTAATGGGCGTGGTCGTTATAATTTGGTCAGCTTTAGCTGACCGTTGCTTTATTTGCCACCGTGCGGTGGAATGTTGCTTGTAGGTGCTGCGGAACCAAGCGCCAAGTAGCGGGCTGAAGCCCAAGTTGCTGAGCTGGCCCTCGAAGGCCAAAGTGAACTGATGTTTTACTTTTGTCATGTGTGGACGGCCTGTGAGCCATTGTATGTAAAACATTAAATTGACAAGTGAATATTTGTAAGGCCTTAAGACCAAGTACTCTTTTGTGTATTTGTTTTATTTCATTCTTATGGTGTACAATGGACATTCATGCCGTCATTGTGCAAATTCTCGGTTCTCTTAAACTGTTTAAAAGCTTCCGCTAGAATGCTCTATGTTAGGGCGAGTAGTTGAGTTTTTGGTATTATTCTGTAACCCTCTTGATTGTCCGTGGTATATGGCGTCGGGTTCCAGCTGGACCTTCTGTTATATTCCATATGATGGATGGGGGTGCTACATCTAGTCAAGTAGTTTGATCACTATAATAATTTCTCAAGTGGTATCAACACAAGATTTTGGCTAGGATAAAGAGATAATTTCTCCCATGATCCCTTCACCTCTCTCATTAGATAACTTTTTTTTTGAAGAAGCCAGAAAGGGGGAGGAGTAGAGAAGTAGAGGAATATTGTGTAGAATATTGAGTAGATACTTCCCAGAAAGGGGGAGATGGTATTACTTGTAAAAATTCAAGAAATATGAAGAGGGTAATGTTTAGCCATTGCAATGTTTCCACCCTCAAGTGGGTTGAGGAATGTGCTCCACTTAAGTATTAAGTAGTGAGGAGTGCTGTAAGCTGCTTTGAATTTTCAAGTGGTATAAGAAAGCATACAGTTGCTTGTGAATTTATATACTTTATGTGAAAATGCTTTTTGTATTGCTGTGTGTTCTGCCTTCTTCAAATAGGGGGAGATTGTTGGGAATATTACCATCAATGTTCCCTAGATTTGAAGAGGCGTCAACATCAACACTAAAAGCATATTTTTATTTGATGTTGTTCAAGTTCATCATGTGTAGGTTATTCCTTGGAATAATTTTAGATAGGTTGTCTAAGTGATTGTGACAGGTGGTCACAAGGTAGAAAGGTGGAGAGACAGAAATTTATCTAAGTCCATAGGCATCGAGTGAAGCAAGTTCACTCAACGCCAGATGTCAAGGAAGGATACTGGAAAGACTGAAAATTGTCTAAGTCCACGGGCGTCAAGTGAAGCCAATTCACTCGACACTAGATGCTAAAAAGCGCTGAGTAATGGATGGACATTCAAAGCCCAATAGTTTGCAAAGCAGATTTGCAGCTAAGTCCACAAGCACTCGGTGAAGGTAGTTCACTCAACGCTATATAACAATAGGCGTCGAGTAAAGCTTAGTCTGTCAACGCTTCTGCATTGGCAAGGGAGTAATTTTTGCTTGGTCTAGAAGCATTGAGTGAGGACAGATCACTCAACGCCCAAAGAAGAAAGTGTCGACAAACCAGTGTTCACTAGAAGCTTAAGAAGAGACAGACAGAAAAATCTATCAAAGTCAAGATGCGTTGAGTGAGATCAGCTCACCCAACGCAATCTTATCAAGAAAATTGACTAAATATAGAAGCATTAAGTGAGGGAAGTTCACTCAATGCCTCATTAAAGATGACAGGAAAAGGCAGAAGCGTTGAGTGATGAAGGCTCACTCAATGCATTCATAAAGAGAGATGCGGCTAAGTACAGAAGCATTGAGTGAAGCCAGTTCACTCAACGCCTCAGCATGAAGGAAGACAGTCAGTAAAGCGGTTAAGTACAGAAGCGATGAGTGATGAAGGTTCACTCAACGCAATGCCTGAAATAGCGGGAAGATTATCCAAGGACAAAAGCATTGAGTGAAGGCCATTTACTCAACACACTCAACTCCTAGTAGTGCAAGAGTATTGGCTAAGTCCTTATTCGTTGAGTGAAGTCAGTTCACTCAATGCACTCAACGCTTGGAAGTGCAATAAATCTGGCTAAGAGTTTTTGCGCTAACTTAATACACTCAACGCCTAGGGTTAAACTGTGAAAATGACAAAGTCCACAGATGATGACGTCAGAATGAGTCAGCAAAGTTTCAAATTGTTGCGGGAAAGCTACAGTACACGACAAATTGCACCCTAGGCCTGCTATATTACTTTTTCTATAAAATCAAAGTTGCAGCCAACAACTTCAGGTGGGCCTACGGGTAAAATAGCCATTGGTCGGTAGAAGAAAAAAGACTTACGATTGGCGGAAGAAAAGACAACTTTTAGGGTTTATCATTTTTCAAAGAGGCAGAAATTCATCATCTTCTTCCTCTCCATTGTTGTAGAGCTTGAATTTGAAGTTCAAACCCGCTGAACCAAAAAGTTTTCCCAATTAGTTGCACCTTTCTTCACCTGCTATAGCAGTTCAGAAGTGATTTCTGAGAAAGAAGAAGTAGTAGAGTTCTAATTTTTGCAGTCAAGGTTAGCTGATTGAAGAACAACAAGAACTGTTGTTGGGTATAATGAAAATTATGTTCCAGATTTGGAGAAGCCTCACATAACTCAGTGATATATTCAGTTTGTATTTGATGGCATTTTAAGTTTACTTGTGCAAGCTAATGATTGCAGAAATTATTCTAAGTACAAAAGTGTCGAGACACTTATTTAGTGTTGACACCTTTGAAGGAGTTGGGTCGAGATAAGAAGAAAGTCTGTGTCGACACAACAGACTTATGTCGACACCCATAGTTTAAGTTGACATCAACTATGTCGACACTCAGGACTTGTCTCGACACACTTAGACCTTGCTGTACTGTCATTTGTAAAGAAGCAACTATGTCGACATCCAGGACTTTGGTCGACATATGGAGAAGCTGTGTTGACACACAAGACTTATGTCGACACATTCTAAAAATTGTTGTGTCAAGAACTTGATAAAGAGTTGTTTCGACAGTTTTCTAAGATGTTGACAACATCAAAGAAGCTATGTCGACACCAATAAATTATGTCGGCACACATTACATTTGTGTCGACATATTCTATAATTATGTCTCGACACATTCAACTGAGTTAAATAACTCTAAGTGCAAGATCTCAAGACTGAAGACTTGACGTCTGTGAGAATCGTTAATGCTATCAGATATATAAGAACTGTCAGATGTCGGTTAACTACCGGATCACCCGGTTGCCTCTTACGAGATCTATAAATAGATCTGATCTATCACAAAATGAAAAAGAAAAATAAGAAGTAGGAGTAATCACTCCAAGAAGAATTCACAGAATTCTATACAACAAGAAGATTCTGATTTAAGATCAGAGAAGTTGACAGCATCTCATCAGATCTATAGGTGTTTGCAAATTTAACTCTGCAAGGAGGAAGAAGCTGAATCTACACCAACTTCTCAAGAAGATTCAACCGAGGTTCTCTCTTTCAAGAAGCTTTGTATAAGCTATGTTAGGTTGAATCAGATTCATTACAGCAAAGGTCGGGAGAAAGTAGATCCATCAAGATCTGATCAATATTCCCTCACCTCTCTCTCTCTCTATCTGGCTAAAGGAAGAAACATACTCTTTAATCAATTTTCTATAAGATCTATTTTTAGATCTGAGTGTAAGATATTTCTATCTCTGAGTTGTAAGCCTCTAATTATAAGGGCTGAGGTAAGGCTGTTTTCCTTAGGTAGGAGATTAAGTTCTCTAAGCTGTAGGCATAGTGATAAGGGCTCGGGTAGGGCTCGATTGCCTGAGTGGTAGGAGTGTGGATTCACTCTGAGGTAGGGTTCTTGGGAAGAGCCTGAGTTGTAGGACTTATTGAAGTCTGAGCTGTAGGAACCAATTTGGGTTCTGAGTTATAAGATCTGAGGATCTGAGAAGGTGGATGGAAGTTTGGCTGAATCTAGTGTACTGCTAGATAGGTGAAGGGGGAAAGTGGATATACTCATCATCTAGGGAACCACTATAAATTTGTGTGGATGCTGTGATTGGATTATTGTGTATTGTGGTAGTTGTAGAATTTATAACTGTGTTGTGATTAATTTATTAACTGCCTAAGTCAATAAGAAATTAATCTATTCACCCCTAGGTGTTTAGACATTCTTGAAACCAATTCTTTCAAGAAGTATCAGAGGGAGGTTACTCAAAATTAGACCTAACAGTCTGAGTATATCTCCAAGGCAGTAATAAGATAGCCAAGATGGGTTCAGGTGAAAATCACAAAGAACTTGGATCCATGAAGCTTCCTATATGTAGAAAGGAAACCTTTGGCATTTGGAAGAAGTGGGTCAGATTATTCATGGTGGCATCTGATCCAAGAATTTACATCACAGTTTAAGAAGGGCCTTTTATCCCTATGAAGACATCTGTTCTAGATGCAAATATGAAAACTCCAAAGAGTTATTCTGAGATGACAAAAGATGAGATCATCTTAGCAACTTTGGACAAGAGGGTACAGAACATAATTGTTAGTTTCATAGATGATGCCACCTTTCAGAATTTTGTCCACTGCAAAACCTCAAAGGAAATGTGGGACACATTGATTGTCTATATGGAGGGGACAGAAGAAGTAAGAGAGGATAGAAAGTCCATGCTCAATCAAGAGTATGAAAGCTTCAGACAAGCCAAGATAGATAACATAGCTATGTGCTATGAAAAATTCTTCAAAAATATCAATAAGCTGATGACCTATGGAAGATTCTTCAACACTTATGAACTGAATGACAAGTTTCTCAGATCATTAACTAAGGACTGGGACACCAAGGTCTGTACCATCAGAGAACTGGCCAGACTTGCAGATACTCCTCCAATAACCTTGTTTGAAAAATTATTATCTTATGAAATTCAGCTAACTGTCAGAAAGGAAGAGGAGAAAAGCAGCAGGTCTTTTGAAAAAGATAAGTCTGTGGCTTTCAAAGTTGAAGCTACAAGGGAGGGCAGGAGAAAGACTCCTTCTCCTCTAAGAAAAGTTGTTGATACTGATTCAGAAAGTTCAGACACAAGCACATAAGATTGTCATAACTCTGGTTAGAATTTTGCTGCCTTTTTTAGGCAATTACAGAGGTTCTTGAAGAAAAAGAACTGGAGGAGCAGACAATCCTCTTATTCTTACTCTAAGTATGACTACAACAAGGGAAAGAAGAAAACCTCTAAAGAGGAAAGGTATGGTTCTAAACTTGGTAAACAAACTTCTACTAAAATTGTTTGTTATTGTTGCAGCAAGCCAGGACATGTTATAGCATACTGTCCTTTCAAAAGAAAGGAGTCTGGTGAGAAAAAGAAACACTAACATAATGGCAAGAAGGAGAAATCCTTTGTTCCAAGAAGCAAAAAAGCTGGACTGACTCTTCTTCATCAGAATCAGAAAATGAAGAGGATACTTAGGCCTACATTGGACAATTCTCAACTGAGGAAGATTCTGTAGAAAAAGAATTCTTGCAGATACTGGATGATATCAATAAAGAAGAAGACTCAGCCAGGAGCATGCTGGTCCTAGTAAGGTACAATCTTCACCTTCCGTGTTAGATTATGTTATAATCCCAGAGTCAGAAGCATCTTCATCAAGAGGTGAAGATGGCTCTTAATCTGAAGGATACATCAATCAACTGATTGATGACTATAGATAGCTCCTGCAAGCCTTTAAGGAAAGTAGGCTCCTAGCCAAATAACTTGCAAAGGAAAATGCCACTCTGATGTTGGCTACTTCAGACTCAGCTAAAGTGATGGATCTGAAGTTTAAAGAGATTAGTAAATTGAAGAACATAACTTTCATTCAGATTGATACCATTACTTTCATGAATAACCACATTAGGAATCTGGAAAGTAGACTCCAAAAGGAGAGGGAGCTAGTGGCCAAGTTCTCAAAACCTAGTCCTGTGTTACCTTTGATAGAATCTTTCTTTTCCCAAAAGGGTAAGAAGGGATTACATTTAAAAGGAAGAACAAGAGCTGTCAATTCCAATAGGAAAGGCAAAGCTTAAGTTCAGCCACTTGCTTCTAAGCCTCCAATTTCTTTTAAAAAAGTGGTTCAACCTTCTAACAAGTATGATCATGATAGTATATATGGTCACTGTGAGCAAGGCAGTAGAAATGGCAAGGGTGCTAGTGCCTATTGGGCAGTCCATGAGAAAACCCAAATGGCCTATAATGGACCATTTGTGTTTGGTGTACCAGCCCCAACACTCAAGAACAAGGTAGTAGCTGACTCACAAAGTCTGTCAGCCCATTATCAAGCTAAAGGAAAGTTTGTTAGCAAAACAAACTTAGGAATATCTGAAGGAATCAGAAGTATGCATTCTAAAAAGAAGGCAGCTGTAGATATGGTTTAAGATATCCCAAGTACATATGCTGCCAGGCAAGTCCCTAAGCAAGCCTTGGCTGAAAGACTTAAGAAAAGAGCTGATGTGCCAGCTGGTTTAAGAGCTGCAAATAACATTGCTATTAAGCCAGTTCTTAAAAGAAGGTACAATGTGCATGAGTGTTGGTGCTGTGGAAAAGTGGGCAATTATGCCATTGATTGCTGGCACAATGAGAGTATCTAGAGTAGTAATGGTGTCTTACCTATCAGAAGGACTGCAGGTAAGCTTGTTCAGTTTAAGTCTAACTTACACCTAGGACCCAATAAAATTTGGGGTCCTAAGGTTAGATAATATATTTGTTGCAGGTAAGTCCAAGTGGCCATACCCCTACATAGTACATGGATAGTGAATGTTCTAGGCATATGACTGGAACAAGGATCTTGCTAAAAGAATACACTCCTATGGAGAATGGTCCCAAAGTTATCTTTGGGGGCTCAGAAAAAGGGGTAACTAAATGTTTGGGTAAAATAACTAATGACATAGTAACTATCACACAAGTAGCTTATGTAAAAGGTTTGAAACATAATCTTATAAGCATAAGTCAACTATGTGATCTGTGCTATGACATTTCCTTCCTCAAGGATGAGTGTCAAATTAGAAGGTCAGGTGACTAAGGGGTTATCTTGACAGGCACTAGGAAAGGAAATATTTATTGTCTAGACTTTGAGTGTGAGAGTAAGGACTCTCCTATTTGCCTTGTTGCAGATGAGAAAGTTTCTCATTGTGTCCAATGGCATAAGAGGCTAGCTCACTTGAACTACAAGACCATAGACAGACTCTTTAGTGAAAAGTTGGTGAGGAATGGTCCTGAAGTTAAGTGCATTAAGGAGGTAATCTGCTCAGCTTGTTAAAAGGGCAAGCAAACCAGGACTTCCTTCCAAAGTCTTGATACCAAAGACTCAGTGAGGTATTTATACCTCCTGCATATGGATCTATTTGGTCCTGTGCCAGTTTATAGTCTAGGTAGGAAAGTCTATACCCTTGTGGCGGTTGATGACTTTTCCATGTTTGCTTGGGTATTCTTCATAAGGAGAAAATCTGAAACCCTTGATATCTTCTAGACTTTTGTCAAGCAAATTCAGAATGAACTTAATAGTTTTGTGGTCATGATTAGAAGTGACCATAGGACTGAGTTTCAGTTTGAATGCATGACAAAGTTCTGTGAAGGGCTTGGGATTCATAAGGAATTCTCCTCGCCTAGAACTCCCTAGCAAAATAGAATTGCTTAAAGGAAGAACAGAACTCTAATTGAGGCAGGTAGGACCTTGTTAAATGACACTTCTCTCCCAGAATATTTCTGGGCTAAGGAAGTAAATACTGCTTGTCATGTTCTCAATAGAGCTTCCATCACCAAAAGCCACAAAAAGACTCCCTATGATATTCTGAAAGGCAGAAAACCTAATTTATCATATTTCAGTATTTTTGGTAGCAAGTGTTATGTACTTAACAATGGTAAGTCTCATTTGACTAAGTTTGCTGCCAAGTCCCAAGAAGGGATATTTGCTGGGTACAATAACAATAGTAGGGCATATAGGATCTATAACATGACTACATAAGTTGTATAAGAATCTGTCCATGTTATCTTTGATGAGTCTAAGTCAATTAACTGTGAGCTGACAAGCACTTCTTCTAGTCCTATAAGTTTAAAAGATAAGATGGAAAATATGACCATCGGGGAAGATAAACCAGCATGCCAAGAGATTAAAGAAGATTGATGTTGTCCAGGGGGAGCTCAAGACTTACAAGCTGAGAATGAAGAACAACTAGCTGAAGACATTGAGGACCAGCAAGCTGAAGGAAATGAAGAATAGCAAGCCGAAGAAAGATTGCCTCTAGCTATGAGACATTTAAGAGACCATCCTGCTCACCAAATCATTGGTGATGCAAGTCATATTGTAATGACCAGAAGCAAGAGCTTGAACTCGCACTATGTTCAAGTTTTCTATCTCAAATAGAACAAAAGAAGTTTTAAGAGGCTATCCAAGACTCATACTGGATTGGTGTTATGCAGGAAGACCTGAACCTATTCAAGATATGTAAAGTCTGGAAACTGGTTCTCAGACCTAAGGGACATAATGTTATAGGGACTAAGTGGATCTACAGGAATAAGCTAGATGAAAATTGAATTATTATCAAGAACAAGGCCAGATTGGTGGCAAAAGGCTATAGGCAGGAAGAAGGAATAGATTTTGACCAGACCTTTGCCCCAGTAGCAAGGCTGGAAGAAATAAGACTATTCCTTGCATATGCAGCCTATAAAGAATTCAAGGTCTTCTAGATGGATGTCAATTCAGCATTCCTGAATGGAGATCTACAAGAAGAAGTATATGTGAATCATTCATCAGGTTTTGTAGATCCTCACTTTCCTGATCATGTTTATAGTCTTAAGAAAGCTCTATATGGGTTGAAACAAGCCCATGGTATGAGGCATTTTCTACTTACCTCATTGAAAAAAAATTCTCAAGGGGGAAAATAGACAAGACCCTATTCCTGAGGGAATCAAAGGGCAATATCATCCTAGTCCAGATATATATTGATGACATAATCTTTATATCTACTGAGAACAACCTTTACAGAAAGTTTGCCAAACTTATGCAAGGGAAGTTTGAGATGAGCAACATGGGTGAGCTAAAGTTCTTCTTGGGACTCCAAGTAAGACAGAATGATGATGTCCTGTCCATATCCCAGTCTAAGTTCACCAGGGAGTTGATTAAAAAATATGGTATGGAGACTGCCTCCACCATGAAAATTCCAATGGGGTCAAGTATGGCTATAGGCAAAGATGAGGCAGGGAAACCTGTTGATGATTCTTTATATAGAGGGATAATTGGATCATTACTATACTTGACTACAAGCAGGCCGGACATCATGTATGCGACATGTGTCTATGCTAGATACCAGGCATGCCCTTAAGAGTCTCATTATTCTGCTGTAAAGAGAATTTTAAGATTTCTTAAGGGCACACCAGATCTTAGTCTATGGTACCCTAGGAATAGTGATTTCCTGCTAATAGGTTTTTCAGATGCAGATTTTACAGGCTACAAGAAGGACAGGAAAAGTACCACAGGTACATGCCAATTCCTAGGTGGAAGATTGGGGTCATGGAGTAGCAAAAAAGCAAACAAGTGTTGTTATATCCATAGTAGAGTCAGAATATATTGTAGTTGGGAGTTGTTGTGCTTAGTTATTGTGAATACAACATCAACTTGAAGATTATGACATCAAGATAAGTAGAACTCCATTATATTGTGTTTTTTCTAGTACTATATCTATGGCTAAAAACTATATTTCCCATAGCAGAACAAAGCACATTGAAATTAGGTACCATTTTATTAGAGAACATGTTGAGAAAGAGGTCATAAGTCTAGGTTTGTTACTACTGATAAACAAGTAGCAATACATATTCACTAAACCACTAGATGAAAGTAAATTCAATTATTTTAAAATTAAATTAGGCATGTTGAACCTGGAATAAAATGACAGGTTAAAGAAAAAAAATTCTACTAAACATATGACTAAGTCAAATATGTGTCAAGACCTTAGTGGTCTGTGTTGACACACAGATGTTGGTGTCGACACAAAGAGTTGTCGAGATTCTAAACTCTGTCAAGACCTTAGTAGTCTGTATCGACTGATGACTTGTTTTAGTCATCGTTTTTGGGGTAATTTAATAGCCTAAATCCCTAATTTTATTTATAGTTTCTTTTATTTTATGTTTGTTTTGTTTTATTTCTCGTTTAATTGTCTTTTATGTTAGGATATTATAATCTCTAACTTTATTATGTGTTTTTGTTATGTTATGTTTATGTTTTTGTATGTTTGTTATTTATTTTTATGTTTTGTTTAATGTGTTATTATTGTTATATTTATGTCTTATTATGTTGCATTATATTTTGTGATGTTTTGCCTATTATGTTCAATATTTAAACATATTATTATGTGTCTAATGTTTTGTTTTGTTTTGTAGGTTTAAGCATGGTGCAGCCCGGCCTCCTCCATTGCATGTGAAGTAGCCCTCTACCCGAGCCCTCCATATGGTGCAGCCCACAAGATTTGGAGCAGCACCTTGCCCTCTACCCGAGCCCTCCATATGGTGCATCCCGCAAGATTTGGAGCAGCACCGAGCCCTCTACCCGAGCCCAAGCAAGCAGCCCACAAAGCCCTCCTAGCCCTCTACCCGAGCCCAAGCAAGCAGCCCCTCTCTCTTCCCTCATGATTTATTGCATGCATGCATTCCCCCTTCCATGGTCGGCCACCCTCCTCTACATTCATCCAATTTTTATTTAAAATCTTTTATTTTCATTTCATTGAATGTTATTGCATGCATTGAATCTCCCATTCTCTTTCCTCCCATTTATTATCATTCATGCATCTCCTACATGCTATGGTCGGCCCCTCCCTTTTTCCCCTTCTACACACTTCTATTCATCCCCCTTTCTACTAAATAATTCCTATTTTCATTATTATCATACATTGAACCCCTCTTTCTCTCTCTCCTCATTTAAAACTCATGCATGAACCTTCCTTTCCATCAGGTGGCCACCCCCTTTATCTCCCCTCATTCTAGATCCTTCTCCCTCTTCTATATAAAGGACCCCTTGCCTCTTGTTTTAAGTAGGTAGTTTTTTTTAGTGAAGCATATGAAGAAGGAGTTCTTGTTAGAGAATTTTATTTCAAGTAGTTTAGTGTTTTATGTTTTATTTTGTTAGAGTAATGTTATAATGCCCATTTAGTTTTTCCATGTACCTCTCTTTACTTATGCAATGAAAACATTTCCTTTGTCTTTTATTATTGTTATTTCCTTTTCAATCATGCTTAGCTAATTTGTTTTTGTGCCCGATCGCGACGAACTTTGCGATGAAATAACGTATCTTTATTTTTATGTTTGCATTTGTATTTTTCTATTTCTGATTCTTCCTTGATTTATTTCGTGTCGACTCTGTATTCCGGTATACGGTAGTAGGCATTTGATCTCATTTCATAGAAGTCGAGAGGCTCGTGAATGTGAAAGATCACTCAAGGAAGGAAGGAGTTGCACGCAACCCTAGAAATAGGATGACGTAAATCCTCCGGATTGGAGTCAAATCCAATAGTGCGTGTCACTTCAATAATGCGACTTTAGGCCATTTTGACTTGTAAAGAGATTTCGGTCAGAACGTCTATAAGTTAGGGGATTTAATACTCTAGCGAGATTATTTCCTAATATCAGATCCGTCACGGTCTTAATAGAATTACAAATGCTAAACTAATTTATTTCGTTATTTCATTTCAAGTGAATCGTCGATCGAGCACTTTTCTCGTAATAGTTTACTTTCTCTTTTAATTAAGTTTATTTTATTTTCAAAACCCATCAATCGTTCGGTAGGATAATAGAGTCGTTGTGAGTAAGAGTACTTGCCTGCCCCGAGTTTTTATATGACCCTGATATATTTTTATCACTATACTATAAAACGATCGGTACACTTACCTATTCGGATTGGAGTCCATGAGACGATTTTTACGCATCAAGTTTTTGGTGCCGTTGCCGGGGACATTTTTGGCAATATTACGAAAGCATCGAATTTATTACTTCTACTAAAAAATATTATTATTATTATTATTATATATATTATAATTAACCCATATAATCTAATTTCTACCCAACCTAAAATCTCTCGAAAAGGGTAAGGGGCTTTAAGAACCACCATTTTACCTAGTACCTTGCGAACCCTTCACCGGGTAGCCCTTGGGAAGTTCGAGAGCCAATCCACTAAAAAATCTATTTTTCAAAAAAATATATATCTATTTAAAAAAACAAAAAAAACAAATCAAATAATTAATTTTTCTTTTTCTTTTTGGTAACAGTTTTTTTTATGGAATCATCTTATTTTTGCGCTTTTTGCGGGTCGCCCGACCACTTTTATTCGCAATGTCTTTCGGGAACCCCTCCCTCTTTTGATCTCAATCTTTTTGGAGCAAGTCAAAATGGCCAATTTGACCCTTACTCCAATTTTTATCCTACTTGGGAGGCGGGGAACCCGCATTATTTTTCTTATGATTTTGCCCCGCAAAGCACCGCGCCTCCCAATTTTTATTTTAATTCTATCGATAATGGGTATCTTGAATTGCAAACTTCTATTGATAATATTAATTCGCATTTCAAGACCATTATGGATTATTTTTATTATGAGGCCGCATCTTTTTCGTCTTCTTCTCCGTCTCCTCCAATTTCTTCATGTAATGAGTCACCGGATATCCCGGCTTGTCTTTTTTCTCTCGAGGAGGATAACTATTCGGATATCCCAGATTGTTTCATTCCTCCTTTGGAAGACACCTCTATGGATATTCCGGTGTGCTTCTTACCCGTTGAGGATGACGAGACGTCTCATATTTCTCCTTCTGAAGAAGTTGGTGATTCCTTTCACTTCAATTTTCAACTGTTCCAAATTTTTGTTGTTTTAGCGAGTCTTCTTCTTCTTCTTCTTTTATTTTTGATGACTCTCCTTTAGTTCTTTCTTCCCCTTCCTCTCCCGAAATTTCACAAGACTCTTCTTCTTCTTGTGAAATTTCCGATGATGAAATTTCTTCTTCTACTTCTTTTATTCCTCTTTCTATTTCTTCTTCTTTTTTTACTTCTTCTTTTGACGACCCCTTCTTTGTCGTTCTACATACGGCGGAGTTCTTTTATAACTCCGTCCGTTCATTTTTGGGTGTCATTCCCATGAAGATTCCACCACATGTCGGTGCGATTCTTCATTTCTTTTTTTTTACTTTACTCTCCTAAGCACATACTTAGGGATTTACCTCTTCATTTCAGTTTTTATTTTCCATTTAGCTAACAAATAACGTCGGGCTCAGACGACGTTAAACAAAGAGCGCTCTTGGGAGGCACCCCTTGCTTATCCCTTTTTCTTTTCTTTTTTGTTTGCTTATTTTGTTTTGCAGGAATAAAGCCTCTGGCAGTTCGTTTGGCTCCATCCTTTCCTCTCTTCCTTAGGCCCGAGTCGGTGTCCAGCTCAAGCATGGGGGAGCGATATCTGCATCGGCCTTATGAATTTGGGGAAGTCATTTTCTTTTTATTTCTTTTCTTTATTGCACCCCCCTCCCCTTTCTTCTTCTTTTTTCTTTCTTATTTTTATTTTTCATTGAGGACAATGCAAAATTTATACATGGGGGAGGGTTTAGTTTCTTTCTTTCTTCTTTCCTTTCAAAAAAAATGTTTTAAAAAAAATGTTTTAAAAAAAATGTTTTAAATTTCTTAAAATTAGTATAGATATATTATGTCTTTTAATGCTTTTATTTAGCCTTATTAAAAAACCAAAAAATTATAAAATCAAAAATTCCAAAAAAAGATCATATTTCAAAACCAAAAAAATGAAAAATGTCAAAAAATAATAAAAAATAATAAACCTCATGCTTAGCTTTTTGTTATTTTCAGAAATTTAGTTTGAGTTTGTTTATAAGCGTTCTTTGCTAATCTTTTATTTCATCATATTTAGTTAAAATTAATATTTAGTGATTTAGTTTTGAGGATAATCTTATGATTTTAATTTGCCTATAGTAGTTTATTTAGCACTTTTTCTCTTTTATTTTAAATAGTTTCAATTTTGTAGTAATTTTGCTTAATAATTTTGGATTCTAATGATTATTACCTCATGCTTTTAGATTCTTAGGAAATCTCAATCTACTAGTAGTTGTTCTCTAGTATTTTAGTTTATTTTCTAAAATCTTGTTTAATCCCTTATCCTTACCCAATTCTCTTTTTATTTTTATTGTTAGATCATGTGTCATGGGAATAAGGAGATGTTAGTTCCTTATTCTCTGGTACACATATGCAACCCAAAAATGAAGAGAGGTATTAAAAGTTCATATATGTCGGGGGAAGTGATAGGATGTTAGTCTATCATTTTCTGGTATTAAATATATATTATTTAAAAAATAAATTGGTGGGGTGTGAAGAAAAAAAAATGATGATCACCTCCAATCAAAGACCTCTTCATGTTAATTTCCTCCCCAAACCCCTTAGCCAATATTATTGTCTTAGATTTTAATTTAAAATATTTGGAGAGCATAAGTAGTAGGTTACACAATTTTTCCTTCAGTTTCTTTCAAGTTATGGTTTTTATAATTTCAATCTAACTTTGTTTGCACTACTCAAATTTGAATGCTAGTTAATTTATTAGAGAATTTTTGGCTAAATATTTCTCTCTTTTCACCTTAATTTCATAATTTAGGACTTGATTCTTAAATCCCTAAAATTATTATTTTTGGCTAGATTTTGTTGTAAATAAATTTCTAGTTTAATTGAATATTTTATAATGTCTTATAAATATTTCTCTTACTTTTGCTCTGGAATAGTAAAAGCCTAAGCATGGGGGAGTTTGATGACTTGTTTTAGTCATCGTTTTTGGGGTAATTTAATAGCCTAAATCCCTAAGTTTATTTATAATTTCTTTTATTTTATGTTTGTTTTGTTTTATTTCTCGTTTAATTGTTTTTTATGTTAGGATATTATAATCTCTAACTTTATTATGTGTTTTTGTTATGTTATGTTTTTGTTTTTGTATGTTTGTTATTTATTTTTATGTTTTGTTTAATGTGTTATTATTGTTATATTTATGTCTTATTATGTTGCATTATATTATGTGATGTTTTGCTTATTATGTTCAATATTTATGCATATTATTATGTGTCTAATGTTTTGTTTTGTTTTGTTTTTTTTTATTGGTTCAAGCATGGTGTAGCCCGGCCTCCTCCATTGCATGTGAAGTAGCCCTCTACCCGAGCCCTCCATATGGTGCAGCCCATAAGATTTGGAGCAGCACCTAGCCCTATACACGAGCCCTCCATATGGTGTAGCCCATAAGATTTGGAGTAGCACCTAGCCCTATACCTGAGCCTAAGCAAGCAACCCACAAAGCCCTCCTAGCCCTCTACCCGAGCCCAAGCAAGCAGCCCCTCTCTCTTCCCTCATCATTTATTGCATGCATGCATTCCCCCTTCCATGGTCGGCCACCCCCCTCTACATTCATCCAATTTTTATTTAAAATCTTTTATTTTCATTTCATTGAATGTCATTGCATGCATTGAATCTCCCATTCTCTTTCCTCCCATTTATTATCATTCATGCATCTCCTACATGCTATGGCCGGCCCCTCCCTTTTTCCCCTTCTACACACTTCTATTCATCCCCCTTTCTACTAAATAATTCCTATTTTCAATATTATCATACATTGAACCCCTCTTTCTCTCTCTCCTCATTTAAAACTCATGTATGAACCTTCCTTTCCATGAGGTCGGCCACCCCCTTTAACTCCCCAATGCTTAGGCTTTTGCTATTCCAGAGCAAAAGTAAGAGAAATATTTATAAGACATTATAAAATTTTCAATTAAACTAAAAACTTATTTACAACAAAATCTAGCCAAAAATAAAATTTTAGGGATTTAAGAATCAAGTCCTAAATTATGAAATTAAGGTGAAAAGAGAGAAATATTTAGCCAAAAATCCTCTAATAAATTAAGTAGCATTCAAATTTGAGTAAAGTGCAAACAAAGTTAGATTGAAATTATAAAACCATAACTTTAAAGAAACTTAAGGAAAAATTGTGCAACCTACTACGTATTCTCTCCTAAATATTTTAATTTAAAATCTAAGACAATAATATTGGTCTAAGGGGTTTGGGAAGGAAATTAAGAGGTCTTTGATTGGAGGTGATCATCATTTTTTTTTCTTCACACCCCACCAATTTATTTTTTAAATAATATATATGTAATACCAGAAAATTATAGACTAACATCCTATCACTTCCCCCGACATATATGAACTTTTAATTCTTCTCTTCATTTTTGGGTTGCATATGTGTACTAGAGAATAAGGAACTAACATCTCCTTATTCCCATGACATATGATCTAACAATAAAAAGAAAAAGAGAATTGGATAAGGATAAGGGATTAAACAAGATTTTAGAAAATAAACTAAAATACTAGAGAGCAACTACTAGTAGATTAAGATTTCCTAAGAATCTAAAAGCATGAGGTAATAATCATTAGATACAAAATTGTTAAGCAAAATTACTACAAAATTGAAACTATTTAAAATAAAAGAGAAAAAGTGCTAAATAAACTACTCTAAGCAAATTAAAATCATAAGATTATCCTCAAAACTAAATCACTAAATATTAAATTTAACTAAATATGATGAAATAAAAGATTAGCAAAGAATGCTTATAAACAAACTCAAACTAAATTTCTGAAAATAACAAAAAGCTAAGCATGAGATTTATTATTTTTTTGATTTTTTGACATTTTTCATTTTTTTTTGTTTTGAAATATGATCTTTTTTTGGAATATTTTATTTTATAATTTTTTGGGTTTTTTGATAAGGCTAAATAAAAGCATTAAAAGGCATAATATAACTATACTAATTTTAAGAAATTTAAAACATTTTTTTTAAAACATTTTTTTTAGAAAGGAAAGAAGAAAGAAAGAAACTAAACCCTCCCCCATTCTTAAATTTTGCTTTGTCCTCAATGAAAAATAAAAACAAGAAAGAAAAAAGAAGAAGAAAGGGGAGGGGGGTGCAATAAAGAAAAGAAATAAAAAGAAAACGACTTCCCCGGATTCGTAAGGCCGAATGCAGATATCGCTCCCCCATGCTTGAGCTGGACACCGGCTCGGGCCTAAGGAAGAGAGGAAAGGATGGAGCCAAACGAACTGCCGGTGGCTTTATTCCTGCAAAATAAAATAAGCAAATAAAAAAAAGAAAAAGGGATAAGCAAGCGGTGCCTCCCAAGAGCGCTCTTTGTTTAACGTCGTCTGAGCCCGACGTTATTTGTTAGCTAAATGGAAAATAAAAACTGAAATGAAGAGGTAACTCCCTAAGTATGTGCTTAGGAGAGTAAAGTAAAAAAAAAAGAAATGAAGAATCGCACCGACATGCGGTGGAATCTTCATGGGAATGACACCCAAAAATGAACGGACGGAGTTATAAAAGAACTCTGCCGTATGTAGAACGACAAAGAAGGGGTCGTCAAAAGAAGAAGAAAAAGAAGAAGAAGAAATAGAAAGAGGAATAAAAGAAGTAGAAGAAGAAATTTCATCATCGCAAATTTCACAAGAAGAAGAAGAGTCTTGTGAAATTTTGGGAGAGGAAGGGGAAGAAAGGACTAAAGGAGAGTCATCAAAAATAAAAGAAGAAGAAGACTCGCTAAAACTAAAAAAAATTGGAACAGTTGAAAATTGAAGTGAAAGGGAATCACCAACATCTTCAGAAGGAGAAATATGAGACGTCTCGTCATCCTCAACAGGTAAGAAGCACATCGGAATATCCATAGAGTCGTCTTCCAAAGGAGGAAGGAAAAAATCCGGGATATCCGAATAGTTATCCTCCTCGAGAGAAAAAAGATAAGCCGGGATATCCGGTGACTCATTACATGAAGAAATTGGAGGAGATGGAGAAGAAGACGAAAAAGATGCGGCCTCACGAGAAAAATAATCCATAATGGTCTTGAAATGCGAATTAATATTATCAATAGAAGTTTGCAATTCAAGATACCCATTATCGATAGAATTTAAATTAAAATTGGGAGGCGCGGTGCTTTGCGGGGCAAAATCATAAGAAAAATAATGCGGGTTCCCCGCCTCCCAAGTAGGATAAAAATTTGAGTAAGGGTCAAATTGGCCATTTTGACCTGCTCCAGAAAGATTGAGATCAAAAGAGGGAGGGGTTCCCGAAAGACATTCTGAATAAAAGTGGTCGGGCAACCCGCAAAAAGCGTAAAAATAAGATGATTCCATAAAAAAAACTGTTACCAAAAAGAAAAAGAAAAATTAATTTTTTGATTTGTTTTTTTGTTTTGTTTTTTTTTAAATAGATATATTTTTTTTGAAAAATAGATTTTTTTAGTGGATTGGCTCTCGAACTTTCCAAGGGCTACCCGGTGAAGGGTTCACAAGGTACTAGGTAAAATGGTGGCGCTTAAAGCCCCTTACCCTTTTCGAGAGATTTTAGGTTGGGTAGAAATTAGATGATGTGGGTTAATTATAATATAAATAATAATAATAATATTTTTTAGTAGAAGTAATAAATTCGATGCTTTCGTAATATTGCCAAAAATGTCCCCGGCAACGGCGCCAAAAACTTGATGCGTAAAAATCGTCTCACAGACTACAATCCGAATAGGTAAGGGTACCTATCGTTTTATAGTATAGTGATAAAAATATATCAAGGTCGTATAAAAACTCGGGGCAGGAAAGTACTCTTACTCACAACGACTCTATTATCCTACCGAATGATTGATGGGTTTTGAAAATAAAATAAAATTAATTAAAAGAGAAAATAAACTATTACGACAAAAGTGCTCGATCGACGATTCACTTTTCTCATAATAGTTTATTTTCTCTTTTAATTAAGTTTATTTTATTTTCAAAACCCATCAATCGTTCTGTAGGATAATAGAGTCGTTGTGAGTAAGAGTACTTGCCTGCCCCGAGTTTTTATACGACCTTGATATATTTTTATCACTATACTATAAAACGATAGGTACACTTACCTATTCGGATTGTAGTCCGTGAGACGATTTTTACGCATCATCGACACATTGAAGTTAGTGTCGACACATAGAGTTGTCGAGACTCTAAACTCTCTATCGATACTTTAGCAGTAAGTGTCGACACAAACAAACTTTTGTCGGCATACGAAACTCTAATTTTAGCGCACCTTTTGACCTACCCTGTTTAGAAAATTATAAATAGGAGGAAACGAGACCTTGTCGACTATGCTCTCAGAAATTTTGAGACTAAACCCTCAATATCGACAAGAAATTCTTCTTCTCTCTCTTCAACTTCCACTTCTTCTCTCTCCAATGGCCCCCAAGATGGACAACAATATTAATGAAGGTTTTGAGCTTGTCTGAGACACGTTCAACAATGCTGAACAGGAAATCAAGACGATTTTTGACCTAATCCAAGTCGATGGATTGGATTATCTGGCTTTTGAACCAACAAGGATTTGGAAGAAGGAAGTTCTTGCATTCTATTCCAAATCTTCATTGAATTCTAAGGGAAATAAGATCAAGTCTACTATTCACCGAGAAAAGGTTAAGATAACCTTCAAAAGACTGAGTAAATCCCTTCAACTTCCAAGGATTAAATAAGAGACTGAGGTTGATTTTTATTTAACTGCTGAAGCCCTTAAATGGTGTGGGCTGTCCTCAACCACCAACATTGGATCATCCATGACTAAGAAAGGGATGAACTCCAAAGGAAAGTTTCTATCTGAAATTATTGGAAAAGTAATTCTCTGCAAAACTGGGGGGCATGATAGGATCTCTTCCTAGATGTTTAGCCTCATGACTAGAGTCATCTTCCAGGTGAAGACTAACTGGAGTGCTGTAATCTTTAACAAGATTAAGGAAGGTATTAAGAAGCCAAATCTAGGCCGAATCTTAAGTCTATATCTGTCTGTCAGCATACCTGATATACTAAACCAGATTGATGGTTCCAAAATTAACCACATGAGGAGAATGGATACAAGAATCCTATCTAGGTGGTATAGAGTATTATCTAAGGAAGAACCTGCCCCAAATCACCAGTCCACAAAGGTCACTAAAACAAAGAAAGCTCCTTCTTAAGATGTAGAGTCCTCCAGTGACTCAGAAGAAAGGGTCTATTTTAGTTCTGATGATGATAACACTGAAATACAAAGGAAGTCTCCCAATCACACACCTGGAACTAAAGCTCAAATCAAGGGGGAGACTATCTATCTGACAGATAATCAAGAGATATCAGTCTAAGGGGGATATAATAATGAAGCTGGGCTAGACAGTTAGACTGCAAACCACACTATTATGGAAGTGGTTCAGGACATCAACATAGGTACTGAAACTTCTGAAAAAGAGGCACAAGATGTGCATATTTCTGTTCTACCAGCACAACCTCAGAATCTTGTACATAAGATAGTCCAAGAACTGGAAACTGACTTACAGGGGGAGCATGAGCAAGTAAACAAGGAAGACACTCCTGCTGATATTCAACCAGATGCAAGGGTTTAGGGGGAGGCACCTAACCTAGCCTTAGGACAAGGAGCAGGTGCTCCAGAACAACTATTGGAAGTTGAAAGTTCTTCTGATTCTGCCTATGAGCTAGAAATCTCTAGATAAAGAAAAGGAAGTTTATGGAGCTAAGGAAAAAGTGCTCTAGATATAAGAAAGCCTTAAAGGCTGGATCCTCATCTACTGCTCCAACAATGGACTTTAGTTTTAAGTTAATACAACTATAGGTCAAGCTTGATGAGAAAAGACTTGCACTAGAAAAGTATGTGGATGAGAGCCACAAGATGTTGCAGTTCAATCTGGCACAGGACATCAAATCTATAAGATTTGAAGTAAATTTGCTTAAGAAAGAAATGACAGATTGCTTCCATAAGGGAGGTAATGTTGTGGTATATATTGCCAAGCAACAGAAAGAGACAAAGTCTCATGTAGATGATCTTGTTTTCAAGCAAGGGTATATGCTAGAGAACTAGCTAAGAATGAATGAGAATTTGATTGACATGCATTCAATTACTTTGACAAAATTGGCTGACCAAACAACTGCAATACAAACACATATGAACACCAAAATTTCTGCTGTAGAGGCACAGATAAAATTGGATATGGCAACACTATCAAAACTTCTGAGTCTGCAATTTCAGTTGAAGTAAATAAGTTCAAAGAATACTATATAATTTGGGAACTATCATATTACAGATCAAATAAGGTTTCAGAAGAATGATCTCAGAGATCATATTCATAGAGAAGAAATAAAGGGGGAGAGGGTATTATTTCAGGCTAGCTCTAAACATGCAAAATGGGTATCTAATAGTATCAGAGCTACCTTGGGATATCCACCCTTATGTGATGACAACAATACTGCAGAATCTGGATGCCAATCTGCATTCTTGGAGGGGATGCAACATGAAGTAGCTAAATTCATATATCCCCCTCCTGAGTTTGAAGAAATTCAACAGGCAGTCAAGAATATGTACAGCCCTCCACTGGAAAAATTGCCATTAATTTTTGAAGAAGTGGAAATGGCTGATTCAGCTTTGCTTAAAGAGCAAGAGGCTCAGTTATCCAAGAAAAGATTCAAAGAACTGGCTGAGTCTAGGCTTGATTTTGAGAAATGGAGTCCAACCTCAAGAGGCATCATCTTAACTGCATGGAATGGAGTTACTAATAATCAATATGACAGGGGTAAGTGGTACTCCAAATAAGAGTGGGACAAATTTTTTGCATAATAAGAAGTAATCCACAAATTCAGGAAGGACTTGAAGGCTGGAGAAATCACTGTAAATTCCATAGAGCCTTGCAAGTACTTCCCTAAACCATTCCACTACTTTGAAAGGCAAAAGCTGAAAGCTACTCAACTTAAGTCCAAAAACATCAAAGGTAAGAAGCCTATTGCTAATGTTAAAGCTGAAGTCAAAGCTACTATTCAGACAGGCAAAGATATTGTCATCAAGGAACAAGACCAATCTTAACTTTAGACTGACTAGGTTTTAGATGAACTATGTAAACTCTTTGTTGTTCTTATAAAAACCTTATAATCTTACTCTGGTTAAATGATATAAAGAAATCCTTGGTTGACAACAATATATCTATTTCTTTGAGTTGTATGTTTTTCCTTTATGATGTTTTCTTTTGGATATTTGTGTGTAACATACTATTTCTTCTTATGGATAACCCTATTTGAAATGTCGGTATACATCATGTTTATTACTTTTTTTATATTGGTGTATATCATTGACTATGGGTTATGACTTCTCCAAATAGGAGGAGATAGTCGAGTACATTGAAAATTATGTACCAGATTTTGAGAAGCCTCACATAACTCAATGATCTATTTCAGTTTGTATTTGATGGCATTTTAAGTTTACTTGTACATGCTAATGATTGCAGAAATTATTTTAAATACAAAAGTGTCGAGACACTTATTTAGTGTCGATACCTTTGAAGGAGCTGTGTCGAGACAAGAAGCAAGTCTGTGTCGACACACAGGACTTGTGTCAACACCCAGAGTTTTAGTTGACATCAACTGTGTCGACACTCAGGACTTGTGTCGATACACTTATACCTTGTTGTACTGTATATTATAAAGAAGCAACTATATCGACATCTAGGACTTGGGTCGACATATGGAGAAGTTGTGTCGACACACAGGACTTGTGACGACACATTCTAAAAAATGCTGTGTCGAGAACTTGATGAAGAGCTGTGTCAATAGTTTTATGAAGATGTCAACAACATCAAAGAAGTTGTGTCGACAACAAGGAATTATGTCGGCACACATTACATTTGTGTCGACACATTCTATATTTATGTCTCGACACATTCAGCTGAGTTAAATAACTCTAAGTGCCAGATCTCAAGATTGAAGGCATGACATCTGTCAGAATCGTCAAGGCTTTCAGATATGTCAGAACTGTCAGATGTCGGTTAACTACCGGATCAGCCGGTTGCCTCTGACGTGATCTATAAATAGAGCTGATCTATCACAGAATGAAAAAGAAAAATAAGAAGTAGGAGAAATCACTCCAAGAAGAATTCACAAAATTCTATACAACATGAAGATTCTGATTTAAGATCAGAGAAGTTGACAGCATCTCATCAGATCTGTCAGTGTTTGCAGATTAAATTCTTCAAGGAGGAAGAAGCTAGATCTACACCAACTTCTCAAGAATATTCAACCTAGGTTCTCTCATTCAAGAAGCTTTTAATAAGCTAAGTCAGGTTGAATCAGATTCATTACAGCAAAGGTCAGGAGAATGCAGATCCATCAAGATCTGATTAAGATTCCCTCACCTCTCTCTCTCTCTATCTGGATGAAGGAAGAAACATACTCTCTAATCAATTTTCTGTAAGTTCTATTTTTAGATCTGAGTGTAAGAGATTTCTATCTGTGAATTATAAGCCTGTAATTATAAAGGCTGAGGTAGGGCTTTTTGCCTGAGGTAAAAGATTAAGTTCTCTGAGATGTAGGCCCAGTGATAAGGGCTGAGGTAGGGATTGATTGCCTTAGTGGTAGGAGTGTGGATTCACTCTGAGATAGGGTTCTTGGTAAGAGCCTGAGTTGTAGGACTTGTTGAAGTTTGAGGTGTATGAACCAATTTGGGTTCTGAGTTGTAAGATCTGAGGATCTGAGAAGGTGGAAGGAAGTTTGGCCAAATCTAGTGTACTGCTAGATAGGCGAAGGGGGAAAGTGGATGTACCCATCATCTGGGGAACCACTATAAATCTATGTGTATGTTGTGATTTGATTATTGTGTGTTGTGATAGCTATAGAATTTATAACAGTGCTGTGATTAATTTATTAACTGCCTAAGTTAATAACAATTGAACCTATTCACCCCCTAGGTGCTTAGACATTCTTGAAACCAATTCTTTCAACTGTTAACTCATCTTTCTTTATTAGCAAGATTAGAAACTTGTGTTTCTGAGTTTCTTCCAGCACAAGTAGCAGTTACTTGAAGATTATCTTTCTTATTGCTGATAAGATGTTAGGGCTGAGATTTTTTCAGCTCAAAAGTAGTTGACTCAGAGAAATTTCTCTGGAGTCAAATCAACTCAAACACCTTCTTTTTTGTAGGATCCTTTTGATCTGAGTTGTAGGCACATTTTATAAAGGCTGAGGTAGGATCACTTGTTTATCTGAGTGTAGGGCCTGTGTGCCTGAGGTAGGGTTGTTTACCTGAGGTAGGAGACTCATTCTCTATAAGCAGTAGGGCCTTTGTGAATGAGTTGTAGGATCCAGCTTTGAATCTGAGGTAGGTCTTTGTGCCTGAGCTATAGCATAGTGATTCTCTCTAAGTGGTAGGTGATCTTTGGATCACTGAGTTGTAGGAGCAAGCTTGCTCTGAGGTAGTCCTTGTGCCTGAGGTAGGACTTGAAGAAGACTGAGAGATCCTAAGGGAACTGTGTTGTAAGCTCTTAGGAGCAGAGTTTTGGAGATGTGCCTTATAAAACACATTATTAGAAAGGAGGGAGGGATAGTGGATGTACCCTTAATCTAGGTAACCAGTATAAATCTAGTATGTGCTTTGTGATTTCTTGAAAGCTAACATATAACTAACACACAACACACCAAAAGAGGATAAAGATTTCTAAAGAGACCAAAAACATATTCACCCCCCCCCCCCCACTCTAGGTGTTTAGCTATCCTTAAACTAAAGACTTTCAAATCTTGATCTCAATATTGAAGGGATGAATTATGTAGTCCACTGCTTAGAGTTTTGTTTCCCTATGGGTAGCAGTGCGGGACTAGTGTAGTATATAAGGTGGTTCGCCACTTCTGTTAAAAATCAACCTTGCATGCTTGGACCACGTGTAAGTTGTTATGAAGGGACTCAGTGTGGATCCCTTGAGTACGTTTGAGCATGGTATTGGTATGATGAGAAGGGACTCGGTTGGAGCCGTTCGATGTTTGAAGGCATGACCAAGTGTAATTGCATGTGGTTTGTATTGACACGAGGTGTCATAAACCTGGGTTAAGGATAGTATATCAGGTCTACGGGCTCGCCAGTCATCACAGCAACCGGAGATGACAGATAGACCTTGGGCGGTTGTGCTTGGTCCTCGGTGCTCATTCCAGAGTCTCCTTTTGTGCCAGTGGATGGTTGGGCTTGGTCCTTTGGTATTATACTCCCAAAGTGCCTTCTGTGCCAGTTATAGGTCGGTTGGGCTATGTTATTGGTGCACATCTACCCGAGAACCCTTCTGATCTGTAGTATGCAGAGGCTCCATTATTGTGCTCTTAGCATTGAGGCATACAGATGCGTAGGCATTGTAGTGTGGATGCCCGCCTAGTAGTGGAGACGCTCGCTCTAGTTCCACCATTTGTCCACGACGGATGACACCTGAGAGGTTAGCTACCTTCTAGAAAAAGTGGGAACATAAGTTTGTGTCTGCAAAACAGTGTGTGTGTGTGAGTGTGTGTGTGTGTGTGTGAGCATGGGTGAGTCATCAGTTTACATTCATATCATAACATTGCATTGCACCGTATGAGATCCTCATCATGTAAATTTGTATGGGCACTTTTATATGATGTGATACTTATTATAGCCATCCCTTAACTTATAAATTTGTATTGGCATTTTTTATGTTAATTTCTACCCTTATGATTAATATGTTGTTAGAGTAGACTGCCAATTATTCATTGCGGATTACTGTTCATACTTGCTTTGTTTAAATGTGCTAATATATACATATATGAACTGCTATACAATAACGCTCTTGCCACTTGAAAGTTGATATATAATACTGTTATATTGAGCTCCTCCTTTTTTTTCTCTTCCCGGTGCCTAAGAGACACTGGGGTGAGCGGATGTGATAGCCACATAGTCTTAATGACTAATGGTTGCTACGTTTACCATTTTAGGAGGATTCCTAACCGATGGAGCAGCAGCAGCGCCAAGTGTAGGAGGACGGCTAGGCTAGGGAGTCAGGGCCTGATATGACGTTACCCTCTTTTCCTTTGGTGACTGATGTGAGTTGAGCATTTTGATGTAGCCTTTGGGCAGTGTTATTGTGTACTTTGATATTAAAGAAGCAAAAAAGCTTCTTATTTATTGTTGTACTCTTTTGGACACTTATGTGATTTTATGGCTTCTATGCTCTTCTTTTGGGTTGGGTTGGTATTGTGATATCAGATTTGTTGGCAGTATAGGCAGCTTGCGATACATATTGGCCCGTGTGCTGATGCTACCGCAAGGAAGCTATTCTGGGAAAAAGACTCCCCTCGACCGTGTGTTTGTGTTGTAACATCCCATTTTCGGCTAGACCCCTAGGAGTCGGTCTGTCGTGACAGAACCCTAGGAAACCCAAAAATTAAAGTCCATCGACCAAGACTTTGAGTCACGGGTTGGTCACGCCCGTGACCGACCAGTCACGCCCATGACCTAGGGCGTGACCCTTCGACGATCGTCGATCTCAGGAAGACGATCATCGAGCGTAGAATTTGAAACCCGGGCCTGTCACGCCCGTGACCTACGTGTCACGCCCGTGACCTAGGGCGTGACCCCTTCGACGATCTTCGATCTCAGCAAGACGACGGCGAGTGCAGAATTCGCAACCCGGGCTTGTCATGCCCGTGACCTACGTGTCACGCCCGTGACCGAGGGCGTGACCCCCTTCGACGATCGTCGATCTCAGGAAGATGATCGGCGAGCGCAGATTTTTGCAGCCCGGGCCTGTCACACCCGTGACCCACGTGTCATGCCCGTGACCTAGGGCGTGACCCCCCTTCGATGACTGTCGATCTCCGAAAGACGATCGCTGAGCACAGAATTTGCATCATTGGCCTGTCACGCCCGTGCCCAATGTGTCACGCCCGTGACCTAGGGCGTGACCCCCCTTCGACGATCGTCGAACTCAAGAAGACGATCGTCGAACTCAGACTTTCCACAAGGACCTGTCATGCCCGTGACCTACGTGTCACGCCCGTGACAAAGGCCGAAATGTCAGCCAGGCTGGAAATTTCTGTGACCCTAAGTCATAATCAATTCTGATTATGGGAATTTACAGCAGGAGTATTTATGGGCCATTTCTTTCTCTAATTACTTAATAAAATGAGGAAGAGTTGACCCAATAGGAAATCGCCACCTGGATCAGCCATTTCATCTTCCACCTTTTCCTCTCCCTCCACCGTAACCGAAATATTATTAAGAGAGAGAGCATTCATGGCCATGAATGCTTCATCCTTTCCCCTCCCCACTTGGAGATCTATAAAAGCCCCCTTAGAGCAAGATGAGAAGGTTACACTATTGACCAAACGGATTCAGATTATTATTCTTGCTGTAGGAGAAGTTCGGGAATGCCACCACCGCGCCATGACAATCCGACGTTCATCTCGTCTCCAAACTACGAACAAGGTCCTCCTCTACTTCTTTTTTTATGGGTAGATCTTAGGATCTTAGAAAGGAGTTCGTTCTAACCGGAGCCGGACCTATCTCGCATTTTCATGGAAAAACCAATAAAAAAATATATTTTCGGGTACGCCAGAAACCGCCACCTCCGGGAGCCAAACCACCGCCGACCGATAGCCATCGCCTCGACGGAGGTGGTGGTGGTGGTGGCTGACCAGGGAAGTGACCAGACGGCCGGCGATGGATCGTGGATGAGCAATAGAAAATATATGTTTTTAGTTCACGGGTTCGGTAGAAGATGAACAGTAAAACATATTTATATTATAAGTTTTGAATATAGTATATAAGGTAAATTTACATTAAATGGGCCGTTTTGAATGCTGCAAAACGAGCTACCTAGAGGCCGATTTAGGAAAAATGTACAGTCACGAAAATTGTAGCTCTTCGAGTCTAGATTAATTAAAAATATATTTGAACTCGTTTGGGTAAGTGGTTTTACCGCAGCACCCGTTTTAGTGGGGGTTGTACCTAGGGTTGGGCAGGAACTAAAATGAATGCTCACTCTTCGTACCTTGTCCAAATGACCTGATATTTGGGTAGAGGGTTACACTTAGCCATACCTAGAGGCTATACAAAAATTGGAAGTTTTGGCGATACTTTGCCTAAGGTTTTTATTTTAATTTAATTAAGTTAGACGAATTTATTTAAGTGGTCAAATTATATCCAAACCCTCCCAAAGTTTGGTGAGTGGTCCCTGGCAATAAAACCTAGCTCTGTACAAAATTTCAACTCATTTGGATGAGTTTTGGATAGGAAGTCACCTATTCTTAACTAGGCCTTAATGAGGTGTTTTTGAGTAAAAAGTGCACTAAGAGGTTGGAGCAGTCAAATCACCTCAACAGAGGCTGATATTCTGGCCACTGACTTGGAAGGGTTATTATAACCCACTTGGAGAAAATGGTGTGGTTTAGGGTTTGTTTACCCTAGGATCCAAGCTCAAACCCTAAATGGAGGGTTTTGAGGGTTGTGAAGGACATGGTGGCAAATGCCCTCGTATTGCCTTGAAATCTAGTAGAATATATATTAGCATGATATGAATCATCTAGATTGAATCTTGGAGGATTTGGTGATAGGTAGATACCTCAAAACCCTAACCTTAGCTTTAGGGTAAAATACCAATTAAGAAAAACCTGTCAATAAACATTATCTAAAAGCTGTGAAACTCAGGTAGAGTAAGTTTTAGGGTAGGTAGAATCTATAATAATTTTATTGGAATTTTATGATGTCTATTTCCAGCACTTCTTTTGTAACGATTGTTATAACCCTAATTGATATTTTAATTATTTGGATCTTTCTGTTCATTGAAACTTCATGCAATCTTGTAATAAAATGTTGTAGGTCAGAATGATTACTCCTGAATTTTTGTGTAATTTTTAGTTGAGTAAATCTAGTACTTTCTTCACAAATGTTAAAAAGGGCTTTTATGGTTTAAAAATAATTTTGGATGATATTTCTATTGAAAAATTATGAGTCTTAGGATTTGAGACTATCAGGCCATTATATTCTTGTAGACATTTATTCATGATTTTTAGAATTGTAGTTACGGCACTTTCTTTACAAAATCACCTTAAGGAGATATTTGGTAATTAATTTATTCAGAGATTAATACTTACTAAACAATTATGAAACTGGGCCAATACTATTTTTAAAGTTGTATCTGCATAGTATAATTAATTTATAATTTTTGAATGGATATTCTCTGTACTTGATTCACAAATAATGAATTATAGAAAATATTGCTAAAATAGTTTTAGTGCCCTTTTGATGATAGAAAAATTGTGATACTTTTGATTTACCATATTGAGATTACATAATATTTATTTAATTTTTTTGGACATCTTGCATGAGAACTTAGGGTAGTTCATGTTCAAACCAGTAGCCCTTGGAATTTTTGAGGAAATTAATTAAATGCCAGATAAATTAGGAAAATTATCATTTTTTGGGTTTAGGCTACTGATATCATGATAAGTATCCAGTAAATAATTTAGGGCATTTGGATGAGTATTGGATCATTTTCTAACCGGTTCGACATATAGTCTAGGTTGGTCTGCATATAGCAAATTGTTAAATTACAATAGGACGTGATCTGGGATAGTTGTTGGAGTTAGTCATTTTGTCTGGGTGGATAGTTTTGGATGATATTGCAATAGAATGATATGAAGAGTAGTGAGAAGTGGTGTTGGCTAGAGTTAAGAGGTGCTCGGGTTCGACGAAAGATCGTCTTTCCCGAAGAGAGGAAGGTTAAAAATCACCCTAGGTTAGTCTATCGTAATATGCGAAGGGAATGGGTAAAGGGAATCAACCAATAACAATAAGTGCCTTGCGAAAGGGAATGATGGGCTTCAGCTACCATCATAGTTCCTAGTACCCTTTGAGAGCCCTTCACAGGGAATACCGGGGGCAGTCCTAGGTTAACGTAAACTGCAAAAATAAATTGAAAAGAGTAACTTAGTAATTAGGATCTCACATTTCACAAACACTGTTAGCACAGGAAGATTGTTGGGTGCTTCGGCTCGGTTGGTTAAGAGACGGACGGAATGGTCTGGGGAGCTTCGGCTCGATTGGTTAAGAGACGGACGTTTTGGTCCGGGGAGCTTCGGCTCGGTTGTTGTTTGATTACGATTAATTTGCATGTGCATAAAAGGAAAGAAAATTAAGGTGGTGGGTCTTCGGTATTGGAGGTTCGATGCACCGACGCCAATACGTATACTCGGCAAGTGTGGTTAGCACTTCGCCAACAGAAGTCCGGTGCGCCAGCCGGCAAGAGTACGCAGGAGTCCGCTTCGTGCACCAAGCATTGAGGCGTACGATAGGTATGACCGGTAGTGCTTTACTGGTTTAGAGGTGGGCAAGGCCCAACCCACCGCTTCCGTCTGCCACTACGGAGGTATCCTGGGAGGTAACGGCTCCGAAAGGGGGAACTATAGGTCTGTGTGCACAGAGTCGGGTGTGTGAGTTGCACTTGTATGTTATATCATACCCACTTGCATGTCATAGTATAATCGATTCATTTAACCCCTGACACCTAAAGTATAAGTGGAATGGGACTCTTATACATTAGGACTTGCAAAATGACCCCTTGGTCTATAAGCTTGTGTGGGCAAGTTTATAAATTATTGTTAAATTCAATATATATATGCTACTGTTTGATAACCGACACCCCAATGTATAAGTGGTATGTGACACTTTATACGATGGGAGCCTTGCAGAAGATCCCTTGGCTTAGGTGCTTCCGCACATAAGTTAAGGTTACTTTACCTACTTTCTGTTATTGCCATTATTATTATAGAATTGCTAGATTAGTTTCGCTACCACCTGTTTCTTTGATTTTAATCTCCACCTTCATTTCCTTCCCTTTCTTCCTCTCTGCTCGGTACCTAGGAGCCATGGAGGAAGGGGTAGGGGATGATAGGGCTTAGTCTTTATGACTAATAGTTTTTGAACTGCATCATTTTAGGGAATCGTGGAGCCCAGCACGGAGGAGCAGCCCCAGAGACCGGTGCGCTTGGAGATGGAGCAGTCTAGCTCCAGAGTTCATACAACCGGGACCGTGAGTCTCGACCTTGAGTAGATGTTCTATTTTTGCTTCCGCATGAGTGATTTGTGGTGAGGACATGATGTACCGGGCATAAGCCCGTATTTTAGTACTCTGATATATTATTATGTGGACACTCCCTTCGTGGAGGTTTTATTTCTATATATGATATTTACCAGTGGACTTGCTCTTACTTCAATTATTGTGCTACCTATCTGTGATCGAATTGGCCGGCAGAATCGGCGCCTTGTGGTGATGACCCTTATGGACGTGAAGGTGTCACCACAAAGCAACGATTCTGGGCCTAAGACCCCGGTGTTTTAAAAGAAAAAAATGGGGTCTTACAAGTGGTATCAGAGGCAAACATCGATCTGAAAAGGTAGCAGTCCCCTAACCCTGGGTCACCCCCGCTCGAGTTTAGTTTGGGAACAAACTAAGCAGTGGAAGCAGTGGTGTGCCCATAAGGGAAATCACATGTAAAAGTCCACTTCATCATTAATTGAAATTCTTCTTTGTAGCCTGCGGTAAACCCTGCCCCCCAGAAGGGAGCACATCTGACTGCGAAGATCTCATCTTATAATCCTCTAACCAACGAGTTAGACTCAACCAACTAGGACTCGTGACTAACCATAACAATTTATAGTATTCCCTAGTTCAAAATAAACCTTGGGTATGAACTTGGTTAAGGTAAGGAGATTCCCAAAGAGAAAAAGGAGGAGTTTAGCACGAGAATGACTACCGAAGACATAAACTCTGGTGTCCCTACTATCCCAATCAAGGATTACTCAAAATGGTAGGATGGCCTTAAGGAGAATTGAGGCCAATGATCTATTAGCAGAATGGCAGAAGACATTTTATCTCGACCCTTGTACCAATAACAAAATTACCTGGAGGCAACCACCGAGACAAACACTGAGGGTCGGATAGGAATTCAAGTTCGGAAGATACCCATTTGGGATTGGGAATATTTTGACCCGGATAAGGTTGTCGTAAATGTGACTCAGAGAGTTTAAAGTATGGGGTATATTGACAAGTTTCAGGTTGGAACCCCAAGTCGAAGATTGATGTCCTAGGGACTGTGCACCCAGCTGGGACGGACATAACATGGTAATATCAAGATGCTGAACCCCAGGTAGGTAGGTGCTTATCTTTTGTTTATTGGGGGCTAAACTTGTGTTTATTGGGCAAATTAGTATTGGCTTGGGTTCCCTTAGACCTAGTTTAGGGAAAGTTGGCATAACAAACATAGTGAGATTGAAGTCGATATAATTCGACGTTATTTGGGAGAAGATAAGATTTTGTAAAAGCATGTTTGGAATGATGACTCGTTGCATTACCAAGGCAATGACATGGTAATAAGACGGAGTAATTAAGAGAATTAACTATTATCACGTGAAATTAGATGACGGGTAACAAGATTCAGGATATCTAAGAAGGTAAAAATTTAATCGCTATGTTGTATCATCAGAAGGATGGTGTCTCTCAAAACATGTACCCCCGGAGTGGAAGTTTGAAGACATCATGATGGACTTTATTCATGGACTTCCCCGATCACGGATGGGAAACGACTCGATTTGGGTCATCGTCGATCGGTTGACGAAGGTGGCCAGATTCATTCCGATCAGGAAGGATGACTCTGTGGGAGTACTAGTGCGGAGATTTGTGCAGCAGTTTGTTCGATACCACGGGGTGCCCAAGACGATCGTGTCGGATCAGGATGGTCGGTTCACCTCCAGGGAGTGGAGATCCGTGCAGGCTTACTTAGGCACGCGATTGACCTTCAGCACCGCTTTCCATGGGCAGACGGAACGCACCAATCAGACGCTAGAAGATCTTTTGAGGCTATGCATTTTGGACCGCGGGGAACCATGGGAGAAGCTCTTACCCCTGGTAGAGTTCTCCTATAACAACAGCTACCAGTCCAGCATCAGGATGGCGCCTTATGGAGCCTTATATGGAAGGAAATGCAGGACCCCGTTTTCATGGGTTCAGGATGAGGATCCGAAGGCGTTGGGATCGTACTTTGTTGAATACACTGAGGCTCAGGTGAGACTGATCAGAGACAGGATGTTAGAGGCGCAAAGCAGACAAGCTAAGTATTATGACGCCCGACATCATCAGGTGGAGTTTCAGGTGGGGGATCGAGTGCTTTTGAAGATCCGTCCCATGCATGGAGTTTCACGGGTGCGTGGTCGGAGGAAGAAGCTCAGCCCTAGGTATATGGGCGCTTACAGGATCCTGGAGCGGATCGGGCCCTAGCTTACAGGCTGGAGTTGCAACCAGAGTTGGCAGCTCTGCATGACGTCTTCCATATTTCTTCGCTGAGAAGGGCTCTACTATGCCCGGAGCAGCAGATTTTGACCACCGAAGGGTCGGTAGCTTCAGACCGATCTGTTCACTTGGAGCCGGTTCGGATCGATGACAAAGGAGTACGGATCTTGCGCCACAAGAAGATCCCCTTAGTCAAGGTCTTGTGGAGAAACCACAGTCAGGAGGAGCACACCTGGGAACCGTAGGACCTGATGAGGCAAAAATACCCAGAGTTGTTCAACCAGGTATACATCACCACCTCTCAGTATACTATGAATTACCTTCTTGTATTGAACCGGTAGGACTAGATAAGGGAAATTGAGAACCTAGGCATGCGCAGGAAAATAGGGGCTAATCTTTTGTTTATTGGGGAGATTGCCTTTATTTATCAAACAAGTAGTCGCTTCGACCCAATAGGAAAAACCATATGGGATGTTACAAGCTTATTTTATTCCGGTAGAAATCCTTATAGGCTTAACCTCAATTTCGGGGGCAAAATTTTTGTTTTGTTTATTGGGATTTGTAACATCCCATTTCTGGCTCGACCCCTAGGAGTCGGTCTGTCGTGACAGAACCCTAGGAAACCCAAAAATTGAAGTCCATCGACCTAGGGCGTGACTCCTTCGACGATCGTCGATCTCAGGAATACGATCGCCAAGCGCAGAATTTGCAACCCGGGCCTGTCACGCCAGTGACCTACGTGTCACGCCCATGACCTAGGGCGTGACCCCTTCAACGATCGTCGATCTCAGTAAGATGATTGGCGAGTGCAGAATTCTCAACCCGGTCTTGTCACGCCCGTGACCTACGTGTCACGCCCATGACCTAGGGCGTGACCCCCTTCGACGATCGTCGATCTCAGGAAGACGATCGGCGAGCGCAGATTTTTGCAGCCCGTGCCTGTCACGCCCGTGACCCACGTGTCACGCCCGTGACCTAGGGCATTACCTAGGGCGTGACCCCCCTTATACGACCGTCGATCTCCGGAAGACGATCGCCGAGCGCAGAATTTGCATCATGGGTCTGTCACGCCCGTGACCGATGTGTCACGCCCGTGACCTAGGGCATGACCCCCCTTCGACGATCGTCGATCTTAGGAAGACGATCGTCAAACTCAGACTTTCCACAAGGACCTGTCATGCCCGTGACCTACCCGTCACGCCCGTGACAAAGGCCAAAATGTCAGCAAGGCTGGAAATTTCTATAACCCAAGTCATAATCAATTCTGATTATGGGAATTTACAGCAGGAGTATTTATGGGCCGTTTCTTTCTCTAATTACTTAATAAAATGAGGAAGAGTTAACCCAATAGGAAATCTCCACCTGGATAACCCTTTTCATCTTCCACCTTTTCCTCTCCCTCTAACGTACCGAAATATTATTAAGAGAGAGAGCATTCATGGCCATGAATGCTTCATCCTTTCCCCTCCCCACTTGGAGATCTATAAAAGCCCCCTTAGAGCAAGATGAGAAGGTTACACTCTTGACCAAATGGATTCAGATTATTGTTCTTGCTATAGGAGAAGTTCGGGAATGCCACCACCGCGCCATGACAATCCGATGTTCATCTTGTCTCCAAACTGCGAACAAGGTCCTCCTCTACTTCTTCTTTTGTGGGTAGATCTTAGGATCTTAGAAAGGAGTTCGTGCTCAACAAAGCCGGACCTATGTTGCGTTTTCATGAAAAATATATATTTTCGGGTACGCCGGAAACCGCCACCTCCGGCGGCCAAACCACCGCCGACCGTTAGCCATCGCCTCGACGGAGGTGGTGGTGGTGGTGGCTGGCTAGGGAAATGACCGGACGGCCTGCGATGGATCGCGGATGAGCTACAGGAAATATATGTTTCTTGTTTTCAGTTCACGGGTTCTGTAGAAGATGAACAGTAAAACATATTTATATTATAAGTTTTGAATATAGTATATAGGGTAAATTTACATTAAATTGGCCGTTTTGAATGCTGCAAAACGAGCTACCTAAAGGACGATTTAGGAAAAATGTCCAGTCATAAAAGTTGTATCCCTTCGAGTCTAGATTAATTTAAAATTGATTTCAACTAGTTTGGGTAAGTTGTTTGACCGCAGCACCCATTTTAGTGGGGGATGTACCTAGGGTTGGGCAGGAACTAAAATGAATGCCCACTCTTCGTCACTTGTCCAAATGACTTGAAATTTAAGCAAAGGGTTACCCTTAGCCATACCTAAATTTTGTCCAAAAATGGGAAGTTTTGAAGATACTTTTCTTAAAGTTTTTATTTTAATTAAATTAAGTTAGACAAATTTATTTAAGTGGACAAATGATATCCAAACCCTCCCAAATTTTGGTTAGTGGTCCCTGGCGATAAAACCTAGCTCTGTACAAAATTTCAACTCATTTGGATGAGTTTTCGATAGGAAGTGACCTATTCTTAACTAGGCCTTAATGAGGTGTTTTGAGTAAAAAGTGCACTAAGAGGTTGGAGCGGTCAAATCACCTCAACAGAGGCTGATATTCTGATCACTGACTTGGAAGGGTTATTATAACCCACTTGGAGAAAATGGTGTGGTTTAGGGTTGGTTTACCCTAGGATCCAAGCTCAAACCCTAAATGGAGGGTTTTGAGGGTTGTGAAAAACATGGGGGCAAATGCCCTCGTATTACCTTGAAATTCAGTAGAATTAATATTAGCATGATATGAATCATCTGGATGGAATCTTGGAGGATTTGGTGATAGGTAAATACCTCAAAAACCTAACCATAGCTTTAGGGTAAAACACCAATTAAGTAAAATCTGTCACTAAACATTATCTAAAAGCTGTGAAACTCGGGTATAGTAAGTTTTGGGACAGGTAGAATCTATAGTAATTTTACTGGAATTTTATGATGTCTATTTCCAGCACTTCATTTGTAACGATTGTTATAGCCCTAATTGATGTTTTAATTATTTGGATCTTTCTATTCAATAAAACTCCATGCAATCTTGAACGTTAATGTTTTAGGTCGGAATAATTGCTCTTGAATTTTTGTGTAATTTTTCGTTGAGTAAATCAAATACTTCCTTCACAAATGTTAAAAAAGGCTTTTATGGTTTAAAAATTAATTATGGATGATATTTCTGTTGAAAAATTATAAGTCTTAGGATTTGAGACTTCCGGGCCATTATATGTTTGTAGACATTTATTCATGATTTTTAGAATTATAGTTACGGCACTTTCTTTACAAGACCACCTTAAGGAGATATTTTGTAATTAATTTATTCAGAGATTAATACTTGCTGAAAATATATGAAACTAAGCCAATGCTATTTTTAAGGTTGTATCTGCATAGTATAATTAATTTATAATTTTTGGATGGATATTCTCTATAATTGATTCGCAAATAATGAATTATAGAAAATATTGCTAAAATAGTTTTAGTGCACTTTTGATGATAGAAAAATTGTGATACTTTGGATTTACCATATTGAGATTACATAATATTTAGTATAATTTTGTTGGACATTTTGCATGAAGACTTAGGGTAGTTCATGTTCAAATCGGTAGCCCTTAGAATTTTTGAGGAAATTAATTAAATGCCAGATAAATTAGTAAAATTATCATTTTCTCGATTTAGGCAAGTAATATCATGATAAGTCTCCAGTAAATAATTTAGGGCATTTGGATGAGTATTGGATCATTTCCTAACCGGTTCGACAAATACTCTAGGTTGGTCTGCATATAGCAAATTATTAAATTGCAATAGGACATGATCTGGGATAGTTGTTGGAGTTAGTCATTTTGTCTGGGTGGATAGTTGTGGATGATATCGCAATAGAATGATATGAAAAGTAGTGAGAAGTGGTGTTGGCTACAGTTAAGAGGTGCTCGGGTTCGACGAAAGATCGTCTTTCCCGAAGAGAGGAAGGTTAAAAATCACCCTAGGTTAGTCAATCGTAATATGAGAAGGGAATGGGTAAAGGGAATCAACCAATAACAATAAGTGCCTTGCGAAAGGGAACGATGGGCTTCAGCTACCATCATAGTTCCTAGTGCCCTTTAAGATCCCTTCACAGGGAATACCGGGGGCAGTCCAGGGTTAACGTAAACTGCAATAACAAACTGAAAAGAGTAACTTAGTTATTAGGATCTCAAATTTCACAAACACATTTAGCACATGAAGATTGTTGGTAGCTTCAGCTCGGTTGGTTAAGAGACGGACGGAATGGTCCGGGGAGCTTCGGCTCGATTGGTTAAAAGACGGACGTTTTGGTCCGGGATGCTTCAGCTCGGGTTTTGTTTGATTACGATTAAATTTGAATGTGCATAAAAGGAAAGAAAATAAAGGTGGTGGGTCTTCGGTATTGGAGGGTCGATGCACCGACGCTGTTGGGTATTGTATCCATAATGTACCTGATTTGAAGAAGCCCCTGAACAAGCTAAGGTAAATAGACAATGTATTTGATGAAATCTTTTAAGTTGTGCTTGCAGTTATTCCACGCTAAGTACACACCAATGTCAGGGTGCAGTGGGTCAATATACACAGGTCTGTGCGACGTAATCCCTCGTTGAGCAGATCAGTGTGTTGGCCTACATGTACTCTCTCTATTGGAGTGTACTTAATTTCAAGTACAGGGCTATGATAGAGCAAGAGCAGACAAGGAGCAAGGATGGGCCAAAGACCAGCTCTCGGAAAGAAAGAGGAAAAATTGTCTAAGTATGAATCGACAAGAATCACTAAGTGATTCTCGCCGTTTCGGCGAGAATCACTAATGATTCTCGCCGAGTCGTCGAGAATCACTGGTTGATTCTCGCCGGTTGGAGCCGGTTGTCTCGACGCGCCAGAAATTTCTCTAAGGCAGAATCGTCGAGAATCAAGTGTGACTCCCGCCGATTCTCCCCGCTTCTATATCAGTGCAGCCAGAATTCTGCTAAGTAGAATTCGGTGAGAATCGTAGGTAATTCTCGCCGATTCGTCGAGAATCACCTACGATTCTCGCCGAATTTGACTTAGGCAATTTTCCGATTCTATCTGGACCGGTCCATGTTACCTGCGCTATTTCGAACCGGTCTTAGGTCTTGTTGCTGGTGGGACCCACAACGGTCATGTGCTTGACCTAAGGTATATATACCTCCGTATGTATGAGCGGAACGATAACGAAATACGCGAATTCAAAAGAACAGCCGCCGAAGTGACCTAGATCGCGATCTTGCTCCGCCGACCGTCTCCGCCGTTCGTGCAGGTGTCGCCGCTGTTGATCTTAAGTTCTTCCAGATCTCCGGCGACAGAAGCTAAGGCTAGCATAGCGTCTCACGCGTCTAACCAGAGATCCCTTGTCTCTTGATTCGTTGATCGGGAAAAACCTTCCCCTTCCAAATCGATCGAGACAACCGATCCTAGTGTGACCGTTGGAAGACCTTGCTTCCTTTGCTACGAAGTTTGAATCCCCTAGCACTGCAGCATCTCTCCGTAGCCGCCGCTTATTCCGATAACCTTGCCGCCGCTCCAAGCCGCCGCTGTTTACGAGAAGATTCACTCCAAGAGAGATCTAGGGTTGTGGACTCTTCGTTGACTTTAAGAACACGTCGTCAAACGAAGAGGGACACCTTAGTCTCCATAAGTTGTTTGTATTTCTTATACAATCTATTTTCAATTTCTTTGCAAAGGACCGATTGGTCTCTAGTTGTAAGGGTTGGGTGAAACCCGTGTTGTGGGAGTGGTGACTCCTACGTGTGGAAGGGTTCCTTCCGTTAGTGCAAGGATTGGATTTCAATCCTATTGGTGAATTGACCGAGTCGTCCCTGGTTGGGAGATAGGTCGAAGGGGGAAAGTGGACATACCCAAATCGGGGAACCACTATAAATTATTTGAGTCTTTTCTGTGCTGTGTTGTTTGATTTACTTGTGCAGGTACAGTTTGTAATTCCGCAAAAACCCCACAAGACACCTATCCCCCCCCCATAAGTGAAGCTAGTTGGCACTAGGTGGTCTTTCAAGTGGTATCAGAGGGAGGTTACTCATCAAAAAGGTTCACACCTTAAGTAGAATCCTGCCACCAGAGTCAAGAAGAAGACCGATATCTTCCATGGACGGACTCAAGTACTCCGGCAAAATCCCAGTGTGCACCAGACTGAACTTTCCTATCTGGAAGGAAAGAATCAGATTCTACATGGAAGCAGTCGACCCCCGACTCTTCATGATAGTGGAGGAGGGACCTTACATTCCCACTAAGGCCTCCACCATTGATCCTACCAAGAAAGTGCCCAAGAAACTTTCGGAAATGGACAAGGATGAAATGGTGCTGTTCGGACTCGACAAGAAAGCTCAGAACATCCTGGTAAGCGCACTTGACGACTCTATGATGCAGAACTTCTGCAACTGCAGGACATCCAAGGATCTCTAAAGCTGCCTGATTATATTAATGGAGGGCACAGAAGAAGTAAGGGACGATCGGAGATCCCTCCTCAACCAGAAATATGAGGCCTTCAGGCAAGGTCCCAAGGAGGAGATCGGAGTTACCTTCGAAAACTTCCTCAAGATCGTCAATGCACTCAAGGGATATGGAAGAGTGTTCACTGACGGTGAGCTCAATGATAAGTTCCTTAGGTCCCTTACTAAGGAATGGGACACGAAGATCTGCGCCATCCGAGAGTTTGGCAGACTTGCGGAAACCGACCCTCAGATTCTGTTCGGGAAGCTCATGTCCTATGAGCTTCAATTGAACACAAGGAAGGCTGAAGAGGAAGCAGAGAAAGCCGCAGCCAAAGAAAAGACCGTGGCCCTAAAAGCCATTCACTCCAAAAAGGGTAAGGGTGCTGCTTCTTCCCGTGCGTGGAAGAAGGATGAAGAGGAAGACTCTGAGCCAAGCTCCTCCGGCTCAGAATTGTCTGAGGAAGACTTCTCTCTTATCACACGGGAATTCAAGAAGTTCCTCAAGCTGAGGAATCAGAGAAAGAGAGACGGCTCCTCCTCAAGGGATCAGAAGAAGAACTATTCTTCTGACAGGTATGTTTCCAAACCGAACAAACACCGCTCATCTGACATTATTTGCTTTGGGTGCAACAAGCCAGGACACATCGTGGTCGACTGCCATCAAGGCAAGAGGGAGAAGGGAAAGGGAGGGGAGCACAGGTCCTCAAAAGACAAGAAGAAGGAGAGGAGTTACATCGCGAAGAAGCCAAAGACGCTGAGTGAATCTGACACGTCAGACACCAGCGATGACGAGGAAGCCTACTTTGGGCTAATGGGTCGCTGTGACTCGGAAGGAGATTGCCCCCCATTTACTGGGAAGGTAAAAGCTCACACCCCTCTCTCCGACTCTGACTCTGATCCTAAGTCTCAGGATTATGACCCTGAGGATAGCCCTTCGGCCCGTGAAGCTGAGCTCCTCGTTTAGTATGAGATTCTGCTCAATACTTTCATGTAATGTCGAAAGAGACTGAAGGCTGAGAAAAAGGAAGTTAAATTCCTTAAAGGTGAGAGTGTATCCCTGAGGGAAGAGATCACCAGTTTGATCTCCCTCCGATAGGAGCACTTGGACCTGACTTCAAAGCATTCAGAGTCCCTTAAGCTCCTCGATCTTAAGCAAGAGGAAATCGACAAGTTGGAAGAACAACTTGCGGCAGAAAAGAAGATCGTTAAGAGCTTCTCTATGCCTAAGACAATTCTTCCACTAGTTGATACCTTCACTACTCAGACCAAAGGAGCTGGTTTGGGGCAAGTAGGGGCACCTCATTCCTCTTCCAGGAGAAACAGGAACCAGAGGAAGAATATGGCTGCTAAGAAGGCCTCTGCTGCTGAAAAGGGAAAGGCCCCACTCAGCCCTATTGAGTTCAGAAAGCCCATCTTTCCCTGTAACCAACATGACTTTGAGTCAACGTATGGCCATCACTTCAGGCCCTTAGTTGCAAAGCCAAAGAGCCGGTATGATGGTTGAACCTTTCACCGCAACTTCAGTGAGTGTGTCTTCAAGGCACCTTTTGAGGAAATCCGCGTGGAAAATTATGGTCACTTCTCTAGCGGCCATAATCGGAAGCAGGAACCTAAGGCCAAGCCTGTCACACTGAAAAGCCAAGAGGTGAAGAAATCATGTGACTATGGTCATCATGATGCCTCCACCTCAAGGTCCACGGCCCCGGTTGAACCCTACGTTCCAAGGGTGAAGCAGGCGCCTAAGAGAAAGTATAATAGGTTTGACTGCTGGTGCTGTGGAAAAGTTGGTCACTTTGCCATGGATTGCTGGTTTAATCCAATGAATAACGAGACTCCTTATGTTGGCAATGCGAGGCCGACCACTCGTAGGGTTAACCAATCGAGGGGGAGTATGCTAACGAGGAATCTAGGACCCAAGTTTGATTGGGTTCCTAAGGCAAATTAATTCTGTTTTGCAGGAATGTCCAAAGGCCAACAAAACTCCCATTTGGTATTTGGACAGTGGATGCTCCCGTCATATGACTGGGACAAGAAGCATGCTGCGGGAGTACTCTCCAGTCGAGAATGGACCCAAAGTTATATTTGGGGGATCTGATCGGGGAGTCAGCAGAGGTTACGGTACGATTTCCAACGGTATACTCTCTATCTCTAACATAGCTTATGTTGAGGGGTTAAATCATAACCTGATCAGTGTAAGCCAGTTATGTGATAAAGGGTATGACGTTAAGTTCTACAAGGATAAATGCCCTATAATATCATGTGCCTCTTCGGAGACAGTATTAACTGGCATTAGGAGCAGAAATATTTTCTGCTTAGATTTTCTCAGTCTAGATTCTTCTACCCCAGTATGCCTCGTTGCAAAAGGCAGTGCATCTCTTTGTGAATAATGGCATAAGAGATTGGCACATATTAATTATAAGACAATTAATATGCTGTTTTCCAAAGACTTGGTAAGGGATGCTCCCATTATTAAGTGCATTAAAGATAGTCCCTGTCCTGCATGCCAGATGGGCAAGCAGACTCGGGCTACCTTTAAGGGCATCCCAGACAAAGAATCCTCCAGATGTCTTTATCTTTTGCACATGGACTTATTTTGTCCAATGCAAGTTCATAGCTTAGGAGGGAAGTCTTATATGCTAGTGATTATAGATGATCACTCTCGGTTTACTTGGGTGTTCTTTTTAAAACGCAAGTCTGATACGTTTGACATCTTCACCAGATTTGTCAAGCAGATTCAGAATGAACTTAACTGCTCAGTGGTCAAAATCAGAAGTGACCATGGAACAGAGTTTGAGTCTGGTGCTATGACAGAGTTTTGTGAAGAACTTGGTATCTTTCATGAATTTTCCTCCCCGTGCACTCCTCAACAAAACAGAGTTGCGGAGAGGAGAAATAGAACACTCATTGAAGCCTGCACGACAATGTTGAATGACGCTTCACTCCCAGAATACTTCTGGGCTGAGGCTGTCAATACGGCGTGTCATGTTCAAAACCGGGCGTTGATCAACAAAAGTCATCGTAAGACGCCCTACGAGCTACTGAAAGGCAGGAAACCAACCATGTCCTATTTGAGGATCTTTGGTTGCAGATGTTATGTACTGAATAATGGGAAGTACCCGCATACTAAGTTTGGTGAAAAATGCTTCGAAGGCATATTCATGGGCTATAGTAGCCATAGCCGGGCTTATAGAGTTTTCAACAAGAAAACCCTAGTGGTAGAGGAATCAATAAATGTTATATTTGATGAAGGAAGTTTGCTTAATTGCAAGTCTTCTAGTGGTCTTCTTGAAGATGCAGGTGCCAGACTCAAAAAGCTACACCTGGATGAGCCCGAGAAAGATGCAACTCCAAAATACGTCAAGGTCTCCACCTCAATGCCAATCGGAGAGGATGACAATCAGGATGGAGCAGTCCTCCCTGAAGAGGAAGGAGCCCCAGAAATCGCTAGAGCTCCTGATGCAAGACTTCTAGAGCTCCGACACGTGATGGATCATCCTAGAGATCAGATCATCGGAGATCCTCGCGATGGTATCAGAACTCGAAGAGGTACTATTAATGAGATTTTGCATCTTAGTTTCCTATCACAGGTTGAGCCAAAGAAGTTCGACGAGGCGAACAAAGATGCAGCATGGATATTGGCCATGCAAGATGAACTACATCAATTTGAAAGATGCAACGTCTGGACACTGGTTCCCAGACCAAAGGGGCAGAACGTGATCGGCACCAAGTGGATCTTCAGAAACAAACTAGATGAACATGGTGTCATCATAAAGAATAAGGCCAGGCTGGTGGCTCAAGGATACTGACAGGAGGAGGGGATTGACTTCGACCAGACGTTTGCGCCAGTTGCACGGCTCGAGGCAATCCGTCTGTTCCTAGCCTATGCCTCTCATAAAGGATTCACTGTCTATCAGATGGATGTGAAATCGGCATTCTTGAATGGAGACTTGAAAGAGGAAGTATACGTCGCTCAACCTCCAGGTTTTGTCAATCCTACTTATCCTAATCATGTCTACTTTCTCAATAAAGCTCTATATGGGTTAAAACAAGCTCCTCGAGCTTGGTATGAGACCTTGTCTAGTTTTCTTCTTGAGAACAAGTTCTCTAGAGGAAAAATAGACAAGACATTGTTTCTCAGGGAAGTCAAAGGCAAGATCTTGCTGGTGCAAATCTATGTCGATGACATTATATTCGGGTCAACGGACAACAATCTTTGCAAAAAGTTTTCTAAACTTATGCAAGGAAAGTTTGAAATGAGCAGTATGAGAGAGCTAAAGTATTTCTTGGGACTTCAAGTGAAACCGTCTGAGGAAGGAATTTTTATTTCTCAGACAAAGTTCACCAATGAACTCCTCAAGAAATTCGGAATGGAGCATGCAACCTCTATGAGGACTCCAATGGGATCCACCATGTCTCTGGATAAGGATGAGAAAGGGAAACCTTTTGATGAAACCAAATACAGAAGCATCATTGGGTCCCTGCTCTATCTTACTGCAAGTAGACCGGATATCATGTTATCCACATGTGTTTGTGCCAGATATCAGGTGAACACTAAGGAATCTCATTATGTCGCTGCAAAACAAATTCTTAGATACCTTAAAGGTACCCCTAATCTTGGCTTGTGGTACCCGAGAAACAATGATGTCGAGCTAATAGGTTTTTCAGATGCTGATTTTGCAGGGAGTAGGGATGACAGGAAAAGCACTTCCGGGACGTGTCAATTCCTCGGAAGAAGGCTCATCTCATGGAATAGCAAGAAGCAGAATTGTGTAGCAACCTTCACAGCAGAGTCTGAGTACATCTCGGCTGGCAGCTGTTGCGCACAACTCCTATGGATCAGAAATCAGTTAGCAGACTATGACCTTCAGTTCAAGGAAGTACCAATGTACTGCGACTCCTCTAGTGCAATTGCTATTGCCAACAATTCGGTATCGCACAGTAGAACGAAGCATATTGAAGTGCGCTACCACTTCATTCGGGAGCACGTGGAGAACAAGGACATCTCTCTCTGCTATGTCCCCACGGACAAGCAGATTGCAGATATTTTCACAAAGCCCTTAGACAAGGCCAAGTTCAGTCTCTTCAAAACTGAATTGGGGATGCTAAACTATGAGGAATGAAGACTACAGAAGCTCCTGGCTCGTGCATCTAGGGGGAGCATCTGCCAGGAACTCAAGTGTAAGCACAGGTGCAAGAACTGAGGGGGAGCATGGTGTCAAATGCACCAGACCCAGATTTGCAGAAGCCGAAAAGGGGAAGATTACCCTCTCGGCTAAGGCTAAGGTGGCTCCAAGTTTTCTCTCAAGAAATTGGTAATGAATATCTCTCTTGACTCAATTTTAAGTTTATGATTTTCATTCCCATACGCTCTATTCACCTTAGCTTGTAGGGTTTAGGCTTCTTCAAATAGGGGGAGATTGTTGGGTATTGTATCCATAATGTACCTGATTTGAAGAAGCCCCTGAACAAGCTAAGGTAAATAGACAATGTATTTGATGAAATCTTTTAAGTTGTGCTTGCTGTTATTCCACGCTAAGTACACACCAATGTCAGGGTGCAGTGGGTCAATATACACGGGTCTGCGCGACGTAATCCCTCGTTGAGCAGATCAGTGTGTTGGCCTACATGTACTCTCTCTATTGGAGTGTACTTAATTTCAAGTACAGGGCTATGATAGAGCAAGAGCAGACAAGGAGCAAGGATGGGCCAAAGACCAACTCTCGGAAAGAAAGAGGAAAAATTGTCTAAGTAAGAATCGACGAGAATCACTAATGATTCTCGCCGAGTCGTCGAGAATCACTGGTTGATTCTCGCCGGTTGGAGCCGGCTGTCTCGACGCGCCAGAAATTTCTCTAAGGCAGAATCGTCGAGAATCAAGTGTGACTCCTGCCGATTCTCCCCGCTTCTATATCAGTGCAGCCAGAATTCTGCTAAGTAGAATTCGGCGAGAATCGTAGGTAATTCTCGCCGATTCGTCGAGAATCACCTATGATTCTCGCCGAATTTGACTTAGGCAATTTTCTGATTCTATCTGGACCGGTCCATGTTACCTGTGGTATTTCGAACCGGTCTTAGGTCTTGTTGCTGGTGGGACCCACAACGGTCATGTGCTTGACCTAAGGTATATATACCTCCGTATGTATGAGCGGAACGATAACGAAATACGCGAATTCAAAAGAACAGTCGCCGAAGTGATCTAGATCGCGATCTTGCTCCGCCGACCGTCTCCGCCGTTCGTGCAGGTGTCGCCGCTGTTGATCTCAAGTTCTTCCAAATCTCTGGGGACAGAAGCTTAGGCTAGCATAGCGTCTCACGCGTCTAACCAGAGATCCCTTGTCTCTTGATTCGTTGATCGGGAAAAACCTTCCCCTTCCGAATCGATCGAGACGACCGATCCTAGTGTGACCGTTGGAAGACCTTGCTTCCTTTGCTACGAAGTTTGAATCCCCTAGCACTGCAGCAGCTCTCCGTAGCCGCCGCTTATTCCGAGAACCTTGCCGCCGCTCCAAGCTACCGCCGGTTACGGGAAGATTCACTCCAAGAGAGATCTAGGGTTGTGGACTCTTCGTTGACTTCAAGAACACGTCGTCAAACGAAGAGGGACACCTTAGTCTCCATAAGTTGTTTGTATTTCTTATACAATCTATTTTCAATTTCTTTGTAAAGGACCGATTGGTCTCTAGTTGTAAGGGTTGGGTGCAACCCGTGTTGTGGGAGTGGTGACTCCTACGTGTGGAAGGGTTCCTTCCATTAGTGCAAGGATTGGATTTCAATCCTGTTAGTGAAGTGACCGAGTCGTCCCTAGTTGGGAGATAGGTCGAAGGGGGAAAGTGTACGTACCCAAATCGGGGAACCACTATAAATTGTTTGAGTCTTTTCTGTGCTGTGTTGTTTAATTTACTTGTGCAGGTACAGTTTGTAATTCATCAAAAACCCCACAAGACACCTATCCCCCCCATAGGTGAAGCTAGTTGGCACTAGGTGGTCTTTCAGACGCCAATACGCTGACTCGGCAAGTGTGGTTAGCACTTCGCCAACAGAAGTCCGGTGCGTCAGCCGGCAAGAGTACGCAGGAGTCCGCTTCATACACCAAGCATTGAGGAGTACGATAGGTCTGACCGGTAGTGCTTTATTGGGTTAGAGGTGGGCGAGGCCCAACCCACCGCTTCCGTCTGCCACTACGGAGGTATCCTGGGAGGTAACGGCTCCGAAAGGGGGAACTAAAGGTCTGTGTGCACATAGTCGGGTGTGTGAGTTGCAATTGCATGTTCAATCATACCCACTTGTATGTCATAGCATAATCGATTCATTTTACCCCTGACACCTAGAGTATAAGTGGAATGGGATGCTTATACATTAGGACTTGCAAAACGACCCCTTGGTCTATAAGCTTGTGTGGGCAAGTTTGTAAATTAAGGTTAAAATCAATATATATATGTTTTTGTTTGATAACCGACACCCCAACGTATAAGTGGTATGAGACACTTTATACGATGGGAGCCTTGTAGAAGATCCCTTGGCTTAGGTGCTTCCGCACATAAGTTAAGGTTACTTTACCTACTTTCTGTTATTGTCATTATTATTATAGAATTACTAGATTAGTTCCGCTGCCACCTATTTCTTTGATTTAAATCTCCACCTTCATGTCCTTCCCTTTCTTCCTCTCCGCTCGGTACCTAGGAGCCATGGGGGAAGGGGTTGGGGATGATAGGGCTTAGTCTTTATGACTAACGGTTTTCGAACCGCAACATTTTAGGGAATCGTGGAGCCCAGCACGGGGGAGCAGCCCCACAGACCGGTGCGCTTGGAGATGGGGCAGTCTAGCTCTGAAGTTAATACAGCCAGGACCGTGAGTCTCGACCTTAAGTAGATGTTCTGTTTTTGCTTCCGCATGAGTGATTTGTAGTGAGGACATGATGTACCGGGCATAAGCTCGTATTTTAGTACTCTGATATATTATTATGTGGACACTCCCTTCGTGGAGGTTTTATTTCTATATATGTGATTTACAAGTGGACTTGCTCTTACTTCAATTATTGTGCTACCTTTCTGTGATTGAATTGGCCGGCAGAATCGGCGCCTTGTGGTGATGACCCTTCAGGACGTGAAGGTGTCACCGCAAAGCGGCGATTCTGGGCCTAAGACCCCGGTGTTTTAAAAGAAAACAAATGGGGTCTTACATGTGTTCTGGGAGGGGGGTCTTATAAATGGTATCAGTTTGCATCGATCCTACGATAAAGAAGTCATTGAACGTTGTGTTACCCCTACTCAATTACTCAGTTTGCAAACAAACTGGATTAGTGGAAGTAGTGGTATGACCATTTATGATTCACATTAAGTATGTCCACCCATTACCCTACATTTAGCCAACCTGATCCAAAATACGTGTTTTGTACATAGATTCCGTTACATATAGGGCCGACGAAGAGCTTTCATGTTCCTCCAATCCCTACTTCATTCCAACAATCAGAGTTGGGGCAGACCCTAACTGTAATCTTGGATGCCTTCAGGTCTCAGTAGGCTCCGGTGCAGCAACAGGCGCCTGGCTATAATTGGCTGAGTACCTTCCAAGCTCTTTCTCCACCCGTCTGCCACGGGACTTAATCGAACATTCGCACAGAGGAATGGCTAGATGTTGTACAAAAAATGATGGCCGGAATCAGATGCCCAGCTAGTATGGATGTTACCTTGGCTATGTCCATCCTAGATTCACATGCAAAAAGGTGGTAGAAGTCCCTTATAGGCACCATATTTCAAGGATGTGTATACATCGACATCCGCTAGAATGAATTTTGTATGGCCTTCTTAGAACATTTTGTTCCCTCCACTGCTCGAGATGAGTTCGAGGATAGATTCCTGTAGTTGAAATAGTGATCGAAGTCAATTGTGGAGTATCAACGGGAGTTTCTGCACCTCGCCAGGTTTGCTGAATCCTACAATTTGGATGATCAGGGATATGCGAAGCAGTTCTACAGAGGTTTTCGAGATCCCCTAAGGCAAGCACTTTTGTTGATAGCGGACTTGAGACTGGAGGAGATAATAAACATGGCAAAAAGATTTGAAGCAGATCATCTTGGGGTTTAGGCTAGTGGTAAGAGACCCACTGAGGGCATGATGGAAGCAGGACCTAGCTTCAGAAGGAGACATAATATTATAGGTGGAAGAGGAAACTAAAGAGGTGGCGGTCGTTTCCATCAGAACTTTAGGATGGAATGACCGGCCCCGCAGTTAACATTACCTCCACCCCCGCAGTTGCAACCCAATCAACAACTCGAAGGGCCATTCAGACAAGTTTGTTTCTAGTGTCATCAACTAGGCCACATCCAGCATTTCTGCCCGCAATTAGGTGGGAATGTTCCCCCTATTTTTCCTCCGATAGCTCAGCGAGGACGAGGGCAAGTTTGTGGTCGGGGACGAGGACTACGAGGAAGGAATCCTAGACCTACTAGAGAGCAGATGTTTGCTCTGGATATGACTCAAGGGCTTAATCCGCAAGATGTGATTGCAAGTATTTTGTACTTAACTAATATATTATAAGCATTCATACTTAGCTTGCTTATGTTTGTGCTAAGAATCTAGCTTTGAGGTTATTATAACTTGATATTTAGGCATCGTGAGAGTTAGTGGGAGACCAGCCCACACCCTATTTGATACCAGTGCCACTCATTCATTTGTGTCGATGGACATTGTGAAAGATCTAAATGGTGTGCAATATTTCATCGGTATCACTCGGAGAGTATGCCTCCCAGACGGCTCCGAGATTACCTTATCCGCCAAGTGCGACTTCGAGGTGTACATTGGAGGAAAACTTTTTGAAACCCCTGCAATGGTGTTGAGGATGTCAGAATTTTACCTTATTCTGGGCATGGCGTGGCTGGATTGGAACCATGCCAGGATTGATTGTGCGGCAAAGCAAATCACTTTGAGGCACGAAGATTCTGAGATAATCTTTCATGGTGTTAAACTTGTGCCCTGAATTATGTTGTCTTCAATTCAGGCCCTTAAGGCCCATAAGAAAGGGGACGAGGTGTATATGATATGTTTTGAACTGCGAGAGATTACGATGAATATGGAAGATGTAGCAGTGGTGTGGGATTTTCTTGAGGTTTTTCCTGAAAAGTTACCTGGATTGCCCCAACCTAGGGAACTAAACTTCCAGATTAAGCTAGTGTCGGGTGCCAAGCCCATCTCCCAAACTTCTTACTAGATGGCTCCAAAGGAATTGGCAAGAGTTGGTAGAATCAGGGTTTGTTCGTCCCAACTCATCAGCCTGGGGAGCCCCCATTTTATTTATTAGGTAGAAGGATGGATTATTACGATTATGTATAGATTATCGGGAGCTCTACCGATTGACGATGCAGAACACCTATCCTTTACCCCGGATCGACGAGTTATTCGATCAACTTATGGGAGTGCATTGGTTTTACAATTGGATTTGATCTTGGGGTACTATCAGTTGAGAATACAAGAGGAAGATATTTCAAAAATAGCATTTAGCTCGAGATATGGCTTGTACGAATTCACTGTGATGTCGTTTGGGCTCACAAATGCCCCTTCTTCATTCATGAGTTTGATGAACAGGGTGTTTGATCCATATCTAGATGCTTTTGACATCATATTTATTAATGACATTTTGGTCTACTCAAAGACGAAAGAGGAATATGCTGAGCACCTGGCCTTAATTTTGAAGAAAGTAAAGGAGCACTCCTTATTTGCTAAGTTCAGCAAATGTGAGTTTTGGCTCCGAGAAGTTGCTTTCTTGGGACATGTTATAAGTGGAGCAGGATTAGCAGTTGATCTGGCTAAGGTGCGAGCCGTAAAGGAATGGTCGCCTTTGAGGTCAGTGGCCGATGTGGGAAGTTTTCTTGGACTTGTTGGATACTATCGCAATTTTGTTGAAGGATTTTCAAAAATCGCTCTTCCCTGCACGGCTCTGACGAAGAAGGGTGTGCCTTTTATGTGGTCTCCTTAATGTGAAGCGACCTTTCAAGAGCTAAAGGACCGTCTAACCTCCGCACCAATCCTTGCCCTACCATCTGGAAAGTAAGGATTTCAGATATATACTAATGTATCCTATAAGGGCATGGGGGCAGTGTTGATGCAACATGGGCATGTGATTGCATACGCTTCTCGGTAGCTTGAGAAGAATGAAGCGAAATATCCTGTGCATGATTTGGAGTTGGGAGCAGTGGTCTTCGCCTTGAAAATTTGGAGGCACTATTTATATGGCGTCCACTTTGTGATCTTTACGGATCATAAGAATTTGAAGTATATTCACACCCAGAGGGATTTGACCTTGAGGCAGCGGTGGTGGTTGGAGTTTTTATGTGATTATTAATTTACCTTGAACTATCACCCCGAGAAAGCGAACACGGTGGCATATGCTTTAAGCAGAAAGGCGCCAGGGATGAGCCTAGATTCTCAATTAATGGTTATGGAGTTGGTTAGGGTACTTGAGGAGATGGAGATTATGCTGGTGCGTAAGAATCATTTCGAGATGTATACGGAATACTTAGCTGCCTTGAGTATAGTATGTGACATCCGTGAGTAGATCCGGGCAGAGCAAGGGATGGATGCTACTTTGACCCCTATGTTTAAGGCAATTGAGTGTGGATTTGCTGAAGAGTATACCCTGAAGGAAATCCTCATTCATTTATGTGGCAGGCTCTATATTCCAAAGGGCAGCGGAATCCAAGAAGACATCTTGAGAGAGGCTCATTACACCAAATATTCAGTGCATCCCGGGATCGCTAAGATGTGTAATGACTTACGGAATACCATGTTCTGCCCAGGAATGAAGAGAGCTATTAAGTATTACATTACACACTGTGAGGCTTGTTAAAGGGTGAAGGTGGAGTGTAAGAACCGGGAGAATTATTGCCTTCATTGCCTATCCTCGAGTGGAAGTTCGAGGATATCTCCATATATTTCATCCATGTGTTACCTCGCTCGCGCTCTGGGAACGATTCTATTTGGGTGATTGTGGATCGCTTGATGTAGGTTTCCAGGTTCATTCCAATGAGGAAGGATTCACATGGTTATATTTTGGTGCATCTCTTTGTGGAGCAGTTTGTGCGGTACCATGGGGTGCCCAAGATAATTGTTTCTAATCGCAATAGTCGCTTCCCTTCCAAGGAATGGAGGGCAGTTCAAGCATATATGGGCTCTCGCCTTACTTTTTGTATGGCTTTTCATCCTCAGATGGACGGCCAGTCTGAGAGGACCATCAGAATCATGGAAGATTTGTTGAGATTATCTGTGTTAGATAAGGGAGAGCCATGGGAAAAGCTTTTGTCGTTAGTGGAGTTTCCATACAATAATAGTTATCAAGCTAGCATCGGAATGACACCCTAAGAATCACTTTATGGGAGGAGGTGTAGAACCCCCACTATCGTTTGTGCAAGATGAAGACCCAAAGTCTTTGGGAGTGGAGTATATTGACGACACGTATGTTATGGTTAGATTAATACAAGACTTCATGTTGGAGGCTCAGAGTCGACAGGCACAGTAAACTTATGTGAAGCACCGGGTGGTGGAATTTCAAGTGGGTGACAAGGTGTTTCTAAAGATCAGGTGAATGCATGGTGTGTCGCGTGTGCGTGGTAGGAAGAAGCTCAGCCCGAGATATATTGGGCCTTCTGTTATATTGGAAAGAATTGGCCCTTAGGCCTATCGGCTGGAGCTACCATCTGAGCTAGAAAATTTTCACAAAGTCTTCCATGTGTAATCACTTCAAAAAGCATTACTACAGCGCGATCAGTATGTCCCCGCCACAAATGGAATAGTGGCAACTTATAGGGCTGTTCTACTAGATTTGGTGCTGATAGTGGACACCAAGATAAGAAGCTTGCGGCAAAAGAGTGTTCCTTTGGTGAAGGTCCTGTGGTCTAATCATGGAAAAGAGGATTATACTTGGGAGCCGGTGGACTTGATGCGGAAGCGCTACCCAGAGTTGTTTCCCCAAGGTAAACTTAAACTCATACCTTACTTTATTTTCCCCCACAGTCTTAGCCAGATTTTGGGGATGAAATATTTTATTTTTTTATAGGATTTGTAACATCTCGATTCATGCTAGACCCCTCACACGCATTTTTGAGTCGAGAGAGTTCACTCGGGCTCGGTGTGCACTGGTGGGCAGGCTTGCACCTGAGCTGGGGGAAGTGCCAACTTGACACTGAGTGTCAGGATGCTACCACGCGGCGATCATTGATTGTACACGACGAATGTTAAGAGAATTTGAGAGCGCCGAGTGGACTCAATGATCGATGAGTGCTACGGCGGGGTGGTAGAAGGTACCGTTGGGCAGTAGCATTCATCGATTATACACAACGAATGTTAAGTGGAGCTGACGAGCGTCAAGTATAATAACGATCGTCGAGTACTACCGCAACACAGTAGCGGGATACCGCGCGGTGGTATCCCAATTGAGTATTGGCATATTGCTCGGATAACCACGCGGTGTTAGTTATACTGTAAGCGGTAGGCCTACTGATTTATTGTTATATTTCTCGATGAGATACTATGCTGCGGTAGAAGAATACCGTGTAGCGGTAGAAGAATACCATGCGATAGTAGAAGTATAGGTGGTAGTGCCTGAGTGGCAGGTTTGGACAGTGTCTTGTGGAAGAAGGCACTTTTGGAGGTACCTCATGGCGGTAGCTTGCTCATGTGCGGCGATAGCCCTCGGATTAGAAAAACTCTAGGTCTATTTGGCCTCTCCTTTATATACATTGTCCAAGTCTTGACTGCTAGTCTTCTTCTCTCAGTGATGAAATTCATCGCAGGAGACAAGGTTGACGTTGTCATGACGCCAAGCAGGAGGACGCGATCCATGGCCGAAAATGAGGTGAGATTCCTTCCCTCTCCCTTGGTGCTAGATATTTAGATATGAAATCTAGGAGAGACATCGTCTTAAGAGAGCTTGATTTGGGAGTTTAATAGAGATTTCCTTGGAAGGGACCATGCTAGAACTTCGTTCCAGGGAGTCGATCGCCGCATGACAAACTTCAATAATTTCCTCTCTTCATTACGAGGATGGTGGACTTGATCTAGTGAAGAACCGTGGTAAAATGAGCGATAAAAGGGTAGAGAGATGTTTGTTGTGTTTTATACGATGGTTGGAGGAAGAAGATGAACCGATGTCATTCATCCTTCTTTACGATGCGTGCAAAGTTCTATACAAAAATTAGTTTTTTGTGTGCAGTAGGATTCAAGGCCATGTTTGGGTATGGTCTGACCTGATGTAGATTTTGGGCTCAACACGAAAGTGGTAGGCCTCAAAAAGACCTTTCCAATGGATGAATACTTTTTTTCATAGGAGCTCTGTAGCTCCGGGAATGTTCAGTCAAATTTACTGTACTGTATAACATATGTGCATGATGCGTTCTATCTAAGTGTGTACGACTAGATTTAAATCCGATTTCAGGTGTGATGGATTTGGGTTTAGACCCCAGGCTCAAAGAGGAAGTTGTATCCCTCAAAGATACCTTTCTGATTTGGGGTTGCTCATAATTATTGGTGGACTTTAGCTTCTTGAAATATGGTTTTAGTAATTATGGCGTGTAGTCGTGATTGATACCGAAAATTCGCAAACTGCGGAGAGAGGGTTAGAAAAGAGAAGAGAAAGTGGATGTGGTTGTTGAGAATATTCTCCGATTCTATATCCGATAAAGGCAAGCGTACCTTATTGGTTGTAGTATAGGATACTAAAGATTAGTATCAAGGTCGTATTTCCCTGGGGCGTAATGACTACTTCTACTCAAAGGAGGTTACTATTATTTTATCAAATTATATTTCTATTAAATGTTAAACTAAAAACTGGAATTAAAGTACTAAAATAAAAAGAAAACTAAACTACTTGCAGGATAAAAAGAGTTATAATTAATAATAAAGAGGCGCACGCGATTCTAGAATTACCTAAGCAAGAGACGATTAAGAAAATGCGACAAAAATCTAAACTTAATAGGATAAAGGTCCTTGACCGTGGAGGTTCCTAAAGCTTGAACACGCTTCTCTCGAAGTCGTGCCCAACTGAGTTTAAGAAGGTCCGACCGACTCTCGTCTAAATCGGAGGCCAAAAGCTCGCTTTACGCGGTGAACCCCTCTATTGGATTTTACACCAATCCAGGAGATTTGGACGTCTGCCTCTCTCGAGGGGTGCGTACAACTCCCTTTACTCTTGAATGCCTACTTCATTCTATCGGCCTCTCGGCTAGCCCAGAATGAAAGCAAAGGTGGAGAGTATATATCGATAACATACCTCCAACCCATGAAAAATCAAGAGTAATCCAAGGCCTAGAACCTAAAAAGGAAAGGTTAATTAAAACATCATAACTTAATCGCTCGAACCTCGGATCATCAAGATCGAGTACAAGGAGGATTAGTTAATCATGGTGAAGTGCAAGAGTGGGATGAGTAATAAAGCATAAGAATACAGGAATAAGAAAGGAGCACTTTTATTAATGAAAAAGAGAGCTACAACTATGAAATGGAAATTACAGGTGCATCAAAGTAAAACCTATTCTAGCCCTACAACAAGCTACTAGAAGAAATGCGAGAGCTAAAAGCAAAACACTAAGCTAGGTTAAGAAAATAATTACAAAATAAGAGTGAGAGAGGGAGAGAGAGAGAGAAAAAAATGACAAGGAAAACATGGGGCAGCACCTCCCCCTCTCCACCAAAAGTTGCTGAAATGGAAGGGGGGGTCTGGTATTTATAGACTTTGCCCACGGGTTGGTCACGCCCGGCGACACGACCTAGGAGGGCGTGTCAGGGGGCGTGACAGGTACGGAGTTGACCTCGGGAGCTGAATTCTGTCAGGAATGATGATTATTTCGGTACAATGATGGTCACGCCCTAGGTCACGCCCGTGACAGGGGGTGTGACGGGTGTGTCAGGTCAAAATCAGTGGTCGCAGGTCCATCAGACGTCGGAATCGGGGCAGTCATGCCCCAGGTCACGCCCGTGATATGGGGCGTGACAGTACTGTTACGTGCAGTGGTGTATAATGCATTGAAGGAGGCGGCAGACTTCGGGCAGAGGGCGACATGCCCCGTGTCATGCCCGGCAACACGCCCGGGGAGGGCGTGTCGGTGGGGCGTGACAGGGGATTTTTTGGCAGGAACTTCATCTGGCGTCTTTCAACATCGGGAGCAGGTGACACGCCCTGGGTCACGCCCGGGGAGGGCGTGACAGGGGGGCGTGTCAGGGGATTTTTTTCTGGAAATTAGTTGAAACCTGCAAAAACAGAAAATAAATATTATTTATAATATTTACATAAAAAGAAGCATAAAATAACATAAAGAAAGAGATTTAAAACGAAAATAACATATTTTTACCCTAATAAATTAAGCTAAAATATGCATCATCAAATTTCCCCATACTTATTATTTTGTTTGTCCTCAAGCAAAGACTACGAGTTAGAGAAAATAAAGGGGATTAATTGAAAATTTTAAAAATGCTATAAACGAGTAATACGAGAATTTAGAGGTAGAGAAATTTTTGAAAAAGAACCGAAAAGTCCTACTTTAACTTAGCACAGAATTTTATAAATTTTACTAAATATAAAAAACAAATCATCCCAAATTTTTTTACAGAATTAAAATTTAATAAAGTAACGAGTAAAGAGCGCATTGAGTCACTACTAAAGTCTAAGAGACAAATTAAAACCATAGTCAATCAAAACAAAATTCAATATTTCTATCAAAAATACTTACTTAATCTAGTTTCTCACTACTATACTAAAAAGTAAATGTAGAAAGCATGAATCATTAGGGCTTTAATTAGGCGTATAGTTAGGCTTAGGTTTTTAAGGGTGCGATATTCAAAAAGATAAACACGAGGGATATTTGCACACTTAAAACAAAAAAAAATGAGCTTTGCCAAAATAAAACTAGCAAAAAAAATACTTTTCTTTTCTTTTCTTTTACTTTTTTTTCAATAATTTTCTTCATTTTTTTTCATTTCATTTTTTTTTATACTTAAAACTTTTCACTTTTGTAGCAAAAGATAACACAAAGATTTTCCACTAATTTTTTCAAAAAGATGCACATTAGCAATTAAAGCTCAAAAATAATTTTAAAGTGTGCATGTAGGTAGGCTATTTGGCCGTGGTGAAATAAAAAGTGGGGCTACAAAAAGGAAAGAAAAAGACACAAAAATGGCTAGCAATGGTTATTGTTAGGCGAGGTGCAAAGGCTCAAACGTTACAAAAGAAATGCCTAAATCATTTTCATGCTTCCTAAATCTACTCAAAGTAAAGCTTTGAAATTTCAAAAGAGGATAAGCACAAAAAAATAAAAAATTGAGAATTTTTTTCATAAAAATAATGATAATAAGCGCCTAGACCGGTTTGTGTCTACTACACTTAATACTAATTAACGTTTAAAAAGATTTTAATAATGAAAAATAAGGGATGATGGGTTTTATAAAAGTAAAAGAAATAAAAGAAAGGCTAAGGAAAAGTAAAGAAAAATTCAAAAAAAATTCAAAATTAGCATACTACCCTAAATAGGAACACTGCATGAGTCAACATACTACTCGCTAAACATATTTAAAAAGAAAATTAATCAAATTTATTCTAACTAAGCAAGTAGACATGAGCTTGAAAAAAATAATAAAAAGCAAAGTAGCGGGGTACTAATTGATTTGGCAAAAATTAACTCAATTTAATTTGGAATTTTTTTTCAAAAATTTTTATATTTTTTTTTTTTCAAAAATATTATATATAGAATTTTTTTTTTCTAAAATTTTTATAATTAATTTTTTTTTTTTCTTAAGTAAAATATTAAGGGAACACTCCCCCATACTTAAAGTTAAACATTGTCCCCAATGTTTAAAGTTAAGTATAAAGAGAGTGAGAAGAGAGAGAAAAGAGAAAAAAGAAATGCAAAAAGAGGGAGAAGATGCTTCCCTAGCGTTTGATGCCCAGACGTTGGAAATTGCGTCCCCCAAACTTGAGCTAAAGATCGGCTTCAGTCCAAGTTGCGAGGCGATAAGCTGCACAAACACGCGGGAGCTTATTCCTGCACAAAATAAAAAATAAAAAAACAGAAAAACAAAAAAGAAAAAGATAAGCAAGGGGTGCCTCCCAAGAGCGCACTTTGTTTAAACCGTCGTTGAGCTCGACGTTTTTTATTAGCTAAATGGAAAATAAAAAGAGAAATGTAATGCCAGCTCGCGCAATATGCGTTTCGGCGCGAGTGCCAAAACATTTTTTAAGTAAATAAAAATATTTTTTTGTAATTTTTTATTTTTTAAATAAAACAAAAAACAAGAAGATTTAGAAAAAGAAAAAAACTAGAAAAAGAAACTATACTATTAGAAGGGGGCGAAGAAGTAGAAACTAAACTAGAAGGAAAAATAAAACAAGAAAAGAAAACAGAATTTTTGCAAGGAGGGGGAAGAGAAGAAAAAGAAGAAGGCGACGGCGGTTGATCACAAGAAAATGCTTGGATAGAAAAATCCGGTTGCTCCACCTGAATATCAATCATTTCTTTAGATTGGGAGCAAACCGGGATATCCAAAAAATCAATCTCTTCAGAAGATCGAACACAAGAAAGTTCGTCTTCCTCGGAAATTTGAAAAAAAATCGGAATATCGAGGGAAATTTCCTCCTCGAGAGGTTGAAGGCACAATGAAATTTCTAAATAATCGTCTTCCGCAAGTGATTGAAGGCACTGCAGAATATCCAAAGATTCATCATTCGAAAGATAAATAGGAGGAGGAGGGGAAGAAAAAGATGCGGCCTCAGCAGCCAAAGCGTCAAAAATCACTTTGAAGTGAGCATTGATGCGTGCATCAAATGCTACACCATCAAAAACGACTTCATTTTTGCTTGAATAAAAAATTGGAGGCGCGCAAACTTATGGAGAAAAAGTGGAAAAATCTTGAGATGGAATGAATTGATGATCACCTTGGCCCCAATAATGATCAGGGTTTTGCCACCCTGAGTAGTTCAAAGTAGGGCTAGGATCAAAATGTCCATTCAAGAAATTTCCGTAAGAATTAAAATCAGAAAAATTCGGAGGAGAAGGGTAGGAAGGCGTTTGAAAACCATCGTAACCCCATGAAAAAAAATTCGCCGACGGATCAATTTAGCCAAATTGATTCGATCCGGAACGGATAAAATCATGGGAGGATGAAGGATACCTTACCCAACACTCCTCACGAGAGTGACCGAACTCTCCACAATTAAAACAAAGATTACACATTACAAAATAAAATTAATCAACCGCGAGAGTGGGGTGAGAGAGACGAGAGAAAAAAAAACAAAACAAAACGATAAAATTAATAGCTATCCTTTTTTCAAAATATCAAAACACTCCCGGCAACGGCGCCAAAAACTTGATAACGAAAATTCGCAAACTGTGGAGAGAGGGTTAGAAAAGAGAAGAGAAAGTGGATGTGGTGGTTGAGAATATTCTCCGATTCTATATCCGATAAAGGCAAGCGTACCTTATCGGTTATAGTATAGGATACTAAAGATTAGTATCAAGGTCGTATTTCCTGGAGCGTAATGACTACTTCTACTCAAAGGAGGTTACTATTATTTTATAAAATGATATTTCTATTAAATGTTAAACTAAAAATAGGAATTAAAGTACTAAAATAAAAAGGAAACTAAACTACTTGCATGATAAAAAGAGTTATAGCTAATAATAAAGAGGCGCACTCGATTCTAGAATTACCTAAGCAAGAGACGATTAAGAAAATGCGACAAAAATCTAAACTTAATAGGATAAAGGTCCTTGACCGTGGAGGTTCCTAAAGCTTGAACACGCTTCTCTCGAAGTCGTTCCCAACTGAGTTTAAGAAGGTCCGACCGACTCTCGTCTAAATCGGAGGCCTAAAGCTCGCTTTACGCGGTGAACCCCTCTATTGGATTTTACTCTAATCCGGGAGATTTGGACGTCTGCCTCTCTCGAGGGGTGCGTACAACTCCCTTTACTCTTGAATGCCCACTTCATTCTATCGGCCTCTCGGCTAGCCAAGAATGAAAGCAAAGGTAGAGAGTATATATCGATAATATACCTCCAACCCATGAAAAATCAAGAGTAATCCAAGGCCTAGAACCTAAAAAGGAAAGGTTAATTAAAACATCATAACTTAATCGCTCGAACCTCGGATCATCAAGATCGAGTACAAGGAGGATTAGTTAATCATGGTGAAGTGCAAGAGGGGGGATGAGTAATAAAGCATAAGAATACAGGAATAAGAAAGGAGCACTTTTATTAATGAAAAAGAGAGCTACAACTATGAAATGGAAATTACAGGTGCATCAAAGTAAAACCTATTCTAGCCCTACAACAAGCTACTAGAAGAAATGCGAGAGCTAAAAGCAAAGCACTAAGCTAGGTTAAGAAAATAATTACAAAATAAGAGAGAGAGAGGGAGAGAGAGAAAGAAAAAAAGACAAGGAAAACATGGGGCAGCACCTCCCCCTCTCCACCAAAAGTTGCTGAAATGGAAGGGGGGGTCTGGTATTTATAAACTTTGCCCACAGGTTGGTCATGCCCGGCGACACGCCCTAGGAGGGTGTGTCAGGGGGCGTGACAGGTACGGAGTTGACCTCGGGAGCTGAATTCTGGCGGGAATGATGATTATTTTGGTACGATAGTGGTCACGCCCTAGGTCACGCCCATGACAGGGGGGCGTGACGGGCGTGTCAGGTCAAAATCAGTGGTCACAGGTCCATCAGACATCGGAATCAGGGCAGTCACGCCCCAGGTCACGCCCGTGACTGGGGCTTGATAGTACTGTTGGTGCAGCAGTGTAGAATGCATTGAAGGAGGCGGCAGACTTCGGGCAGAGGGCGACACGCCCCGTGTCACGCCTAGCGACACGCCCAGGGAGGGCGTGTCGGTGGGGTGTGACAGGGGATTTTTTTGCGGGAACTTCATTTGGCGTCTTTCAACATCGAGAGCAGGTGACACGCCCTGGGTCACGCCCAGGGAGGGCGTTACAGGGGGGCGTGTCAGGGGATTTTTTTCGAGAAATTAGTTGAAACCTGCAAAAACAGAAAATAAATATTATTTATAATATTTACATAAAAAGAAGCATAAAATAACATAAAGAAAGAGATTTAAAACGAAAATAACATATTTTTACCCTAATAAATTAAGCTAAAATATGCATCATCAGTGATGTATTAATAATTGATGATTACCCTATTTTTATGAGTTGATTAATCGAGAGATCGAAGAGAAAATAACTGATGATATTGTGACCACATCTTTGCATGATTGATAAATTTGGGAGTAGTATATGTCATGATGAATTGCATGTTTATGAAATGGGCTCTGTTGGAGATGACTGAAATGGTATTATTAATGTGCACATGTTTAATTTTAGAGAAAGAGTTGGACGAGTTATACCCCATGGACATGAGATGAGTTGAATCTTGATCTCAATATTAAAGGGATGAATGATGTAGTCCATTGCTTAGAGTTGTGTCTCCCTACAGGTAGTAGTGTGGGACTAGTGTAGTATATTAGGTGGTTTTCCACCTATGTTAAATGTGAACCTTGCAAGCTTGGATCACAGGTAAGTTGTTATGAAGGGACTCAGTGTTAGCCCTTGAGTGTTTTTGAGCATGGAAATGGTATGATAAGAAGGGACTCGGTTGGAGCTCTTGGATGTTTGATGGCTTGGCCAAGAGTAATTGCATGCAGTGTGTGTTGACACACGGCATCATAATCCTGGGTTAAGGATAGTGTGGTAGGTCTACTGGCTCGCAAGTCGTCACACCGACGGGAGTTGATAGATAGACCATGGGAGGTTGGGCTTGGTCCTCGATGCTCATTCCTGAGGCTCCTTTTGTGCCTGTGGACGGTTGGGCTTGGTCCTTTAGTGATACGCTCCCAAAGGCTCCTTCTGTGCAAGATATATATAAGTTGGGTTGTGTTCTTGGTGCACATCTCCCCGAGACCCCTTCTGAGCCATAGCACCCAGAGGCTCTGCTGTTTTTTTCTTAGTATTGAGGCATACAGAGGCCTAGGCTTTGTAGTGTGTATGCCCTCCTTGTAGTGGATACACCCGCTCTACTATCACCGCTTGGCCACGACGGATGGCACCTGAAAGGTTAGCTACCTGCTCGAAAAGTAGGAACTACAAGTCTATGTCAACATAGTAGTGTGGATGTGTGTGAGCATGTGTGAGTCATCATATTATATTCATATCATAGCATTGCATTGCATCGCATGAGATCATCATCATATAAATTTGTATGGGCACTTTTATATAATGAGTTACTTGGTGTACCCGACCCTTAACTTATAAATTTGTATGGACATTTTTATAAGTTAATTTTTGTCCGTATGATTAATGTGTCATTAGAGTAGACTGTCAATTATTCATTGTGAATTACTGTTCATACTTGCTTAGTTTAAATTTGCTAATATATACATATATGAACTGCTATACAATAATGCTCTTGCCACTTGAAAGTTGATATATAATACTTCTATATTGACCCCCTCCTCTTTCTCATCCCTGTGCCTAAGAGTTGTTGAGTGAGCGAATGTGATAGCCACTTAGTATTTATGACTATCGGTTGCTACGTCTACCATTTTAGGAGGATACCCCATCGATGGAGCAGCAGCAGCGCCTGGTGCAGGAGGATAGCTAGGCAAGGAAGATAGGGCCTGAGATGACGCTACCCTCACTTCCTTTGGTGACCAATGTGAGTTGAGTGTTATGATGTAGACTTAGGGCAATGTTATTGTGTACTCTAATATTAAAGAAGCTCAATAGCTTCTTATTTATTGATGTACTCTTTTGTACACTTACTTATGTGATTTTATGTCTTTTAAGCTCTTCTTTTGTTGGGTTGGCATTGTGATATCGGATTGGCCGATAGGATAGATGGCTTATGGTACAGATTGACCCATGTGTTGATGCTACCGCAAGGCAGCTGTTATTGGCATAAGACTCCCCTTGATCGTGTGTTGTGTTCTGGGAAGGGGGTCTTATAATATCCTACTCCAAGCACTCCTTGAGCAATCTCATTACTGAAGAAGTTATAAATGGGGAGAGGTCAATTATAAGAGCTAGTGGAGGCCATGCAATCTGGACATCTAATATAGTCAGGGAAGCTCTGGGCCTAGATCCCAACCAGTATGATGAGCCTACTATTCCTGAAGAAGAAATTAGAGCTGATGTAGTTGGAGCTAATGTTAAAGCTAATATTGTAACTGCTGCTCCTTATGATGTAATTGCATTCAGTTAGACCTCTCAACAGATATCAAAGAACAAGGGCAAAAAAATTACAGACGTGGAAGAGGATGTGAGGCCAAGGAAAAAGAGACATGGAGAAGAACTGGAATCAAGGCCAGACTATGTGAATTGGAGCCCACCATCCAGGATAATCATTCTGACTTCCTGAAATTAGATCAAAGTGAATAAGATATATAGAGCCAAACTATACAATTCTATAGAATGGGAAAAGTATGAAAATCAATAAGAGGTAAGGAGGAATTAAGAAAGGACAAGCTAGCTGGAACTGTACCAGTAGATGCCGCAGAACCCTGCAAATACAATCCAAAGCCCTATAGCTACTTTGAAGGATAAAGGCAGAAAAAGAAAGAGGCTGAGGAAAAGACTTCAAAGAAATGAGGGGGGCATTGTAATTTGGGAACCTATTCCTTAGCAGTGTTATCATTTTTAGGTTTCTAAGGGCACTAGAATGTGGAATATTTATTGCAGACATTACTCATATTTTATTATTAATGATATCTAAAATATTTTGCATTACTTGTTTGAATGGCTGCTTATTATGAGTTGTTCCTTACTATCTATTTTGATGTGGTGTATATCATTGACTAGGATTCTGACTTCTTCAAATAGGGAAAGATTGTTAGGAACATTTATCATAATATCCTAGATTTGAAAAACACCATTAATCAATAATATACACAAATATATATTTGACATTTCCTCTAAGTTATCATGTACGAGAAATAAATATTTTATTGACTAACAGCTTGGGAGTAAGTCAGAACATTTCAAAAGTGAAGAAAATCTGTTAAGTACAAATGTGTCGAGTCATCTCATATCACTCAATGCTCGTGATCTATAATCATTGACTCAAAGTTATTCATTCAGTGCCTAAGAAGAGAAGTAGAGAATCTGCCTAAGTATAAATGTGTTTAGTTATCTCACATCAGTCGACGCTCAAGACTCATAGGTACTGACTAGATGATGCTCTCTTAACACTTCAATAAAAAGGGCAGAATTTTAGACTAAGTACAAATGCATCGTGTCAAGGTCTTTCTCTCAACGCTTCAGTAAAAGAGCTGAGTTTAATTCCAAGTTTTAATGCATCGAGTGAAGATCATTCACTCAACGCCTCAAGAGTGAAGTAGTAAATATGTCTAAGTACAAATGCATTGAGACATAAGAATTGACTCAACACCTAAGTAGAATGCGATGAGTTAACTACAATCACTCGACACCTCTTCAAAAAGGGTTCACTTAACGCTTCAGCAAAAAGGGAAAAGTTGTCTAAGTACAAATGCATCGAGATACAAGAGATCACTCAATGCCTGATTACTTTGCACTGAGGTTAGTATTGTCTCTCAATGTTTCTTCAGAGTTCATGAATTTGACTAAGTCAAGTTGCTTCTAACACTCAACGCCTGCACAGAAGTTCAGAAATTATTCTAAGTCAAATAGCATGTAAAACACCCCTCCCGGAACACAAGACACGACCGAGGGGAGTTTTATGGCAAGAAGAGATGCCTTGTGGTAGAATCAGCACACGGGAAAACCGGTAGCACAAGTCGCCTATTCTGCCGACTAATTTTTGATATCACAAATGCCAACCCAACAAATATAAGAGCATAAAATTCATGAACCACAAAAAGGTAAATGTCCAAAACAATACATCAATATAAGAAGCTGCATCAGCTCCTTTAATATCAGAGTACACTAAACATCCCGAAAGCTACATCATAATGCTAAAAACTCACATCAGTCACACAAGAAAGTGAGGGTATCATCGTATCAGGCTCTGTCCCCCTATCCTGTCTATCCTCCTTAACAAGGTGTTGTTGCTACTCCATCTATGAGTTAACCTCCAAAAATGGTAGACATATCAACCGTTAGTCATAAAGACTAAGTGGCTTCACATATGCTCACCCCGACGACTCTTAAGCACCGAGCGGAGGAAAAGAAAGAGGAGCACAATATAGCAGTAATATAATATGAAACAGGTGATAGGAGAACGTTATTAATCTAGCAGTTCATGTATATATCAGTATGATAATAGAAGGCAAGTAATAATAGTAGATATCAATATGTGTAACATCACATCTACTTTAACAACATATCAAATCATAGAACAAAATTTAACTTAACTTATATAGATGCTCATTCAAATTTATAAGTTAAGGATCGGAGATGGCAAAGTAAATTATCATATAAAAGTGCCCATACAAATATATATGATGAGGATCTTATGCGGTGCAATGCATTGCTATGAAATGAATGCAGTATGATGACTCACCTATGCTTACGCACACACACTTTGCTCTGTCGACATAGACCTTTAGTTCCTAATTTGTAAGCAGGTAGCTAAACTTTCAGGCATCACCCGTCGTGGCCAAATGGTGAAAGTGGAGCGAGCTTCTCCACTACTCAGCAGGCATGCACACAATCAGGCCTAGGCCTCCATATGCCTCAATGCTAAGAACACAACATCGGCGCCCCTATATATATTGGCTCAGAAGGGGTCTTGGGTAGATGTGCACTAAGATCCCAGCCCAACTGGCCTATAACTTGCACGGAAGGAGTCATCGGGAGTGATCACCAAATAACCAAGCCCAACCGTCCACTAGTATAGAAGGAGCCTTTGGGAGTGAGCACCAAAGGACCAAGCCTAACCGCTCGAGGTCTAACTATCAGCTCTCGTTGGTGTGACAACTGGCGAGCCTGTAGACCTGCCACCTCAATACTCAACACAATATCATATACCATGTGTCAACACATAACCACACCCATGCAATTCATACTTACCATGCCTTCATACATTCAAGGGCTCTAACCGAGTCCCTTCACATCATAACCAACATCATGCTCCAAAGCACGCAAGAGTCTATATTCAACATAGGGTGACAGTCCATCTTAATTACTACACTAATCCATCACTACTACCCGTAGGGAGTTAACATAACTCTAAGTAGTGTACTACACCTGTCATTCCTTCAATACTTGAGATTATGGCTCAGCTCATCATATGGCCATTAGTGTATACCTCATCCAACCCTTTCTAGAATTTATCATATACATATACATTATATTAATTCAATCATCTCTATCAAACTTCGTTTCACAAACCTCCAAGTAATCACATCAAGTACTCTTTCTAGAGCTTAATAATCATGCAAGGGGTGGTCACATTATCATCAACTATTTAACCATCCGATCTCCGGAGTGGTCAATTCGTAGAATATGGGAATCATCCAAATATTAATACATCACAGCTACACACCATAGTTTACTAAAACTGGATTTCAGGAAGCTATAATCCACCAACAATTACGGGAAACCCCAAATCAAAAAGGTATTTTCAAGGGATACAACATCTGTGTTGAACCTGGGGTTCAAATCTAAATTCATCACACCTGAAATTGGGTTTCGGTCTGGCTGTGTAAACTTAGATAGAACTCAACCTGCACATACATTATTACAGCGTAGCAACTTTGGCTAAAATTTTAGGAAGCTATAGAAATCCAATGAAAACATGTAACCATTTGTTGGAAAGGTCTTTCCAAGGGCTACAACTCTCATGTTGATCTCAAGACTTGAATACGAATGGATCATACCTAAAATCGGGCTTAAAGCCTACTGCGCACAGAAAATAGATTTCTGTTCAGCACTTTTGCACGCATCATAAAGATGGACGAATGGCATCGGTTCGTCTAGTAAAAAGATCTAAGTAAATGCAAACCACGAGCAAAAGAGAAGTCACGCAAATAGAAAAGAGCCGGAGATCGTTAGAAAAGCAAACCGCAAACAAAAAGGAGTTAAGGACCATTTAACTCTGATACCAAGTAAAAAGAGCTAAATAAATGCAAATCTTATTACTCCAAAAAGATAATTATTATATAGGTATGCCCCTTATTTATAGAAAATGGAGGAGATGAGAGAATATAACAAACAATGTGGAACTAAATACAAGTCGCACGGTCAGAGCGGTTTGACACAGTCAAACCGCCCAACTATACAAAGAATACAAAATGGCACAGCCTCTAAACTCCAGCGATGGCTAACACCCAGACCGCTTGGTTAACTCCTAGTCTTCTATGATGGCTAACTTCCGGACTACAGTTGTAGCTACCCACCTGACCGCTATTGCGGCTAACCTCAAGACCGTCATTGTGGATAACCTTTAGACTATTGATGCGGCTATCCTCCAGACTGTTGTTGTAGCTATCCTACAGACCAATGCGCGGCTAACCATCAGACTGTTGATGTGGCTATCCTCCAAACTGCTGCTGCGGTAAACCTCTAAATCGCATCTGCGGCAAACCTCTAGGCCGCTGCTGCAGATAGCCAACAGGTCTCTACTACAAACTCAAACCAAGCTACTGCTGCGAACTCTAACCAAGCCGCTGGGAAGGCTATCAGACAGGACACTGGTCCAAACTGCTAGAACACTGACCAGACAGACCGCTTATCCAAACCACCAGATCCCTGACCAGACAGGCCGCTACGAATAGAATGGCGAACCGCCTTGACTTGGGTTACAACACGTCTCCTTCCTCCAGCCATCATGCAAGGCTCATCCAACTTCTCTCTTACCTTTCTCCCTAATTAGCCAAAAATCTTCATGAAATCAATTTTTCCATCTTCATAATGAAGAGAGAAGATGATTGAAGATATTCACGAGGCTATCGACACCCTAGAACAAAGTTTTAGCGTGGTTCCTTTCAGAAGATATTCATGCGACGATCGACATCTAATCGTGCCCTCCTTCTTGGTGGCATATTGCTCGGCTTCTTTGTCCTTCCAGAAGATAAGTTTGCTTGGATGAAGAAGAACGATCCTTTGCGGCTAGGTTTTGGATGATCCTTTATAAAGGAAAGTGATGAGTTGTAAATATACGTATTTTAAAGTACTTAATTTAGGTCATTTTTGGTTATTTTGGTTGTTTTTAGCTTTTCTTCTTCAATAAAATGTTTCTTTTTGTATATTCCCTTCTAACTTGGCTCTATTCTCTTCTCCTAAAAATTCTGTAGAAAATGTTAAAATTTCACGGCACACGCCTGTGACCTTCAGTCACGCCCGTGACCGGGGCGTGTCACTTTGATGCTAGTGAAAAATTGCTGCCTGCTGTGAATCCATGAAACAGCGGTAGAACACGCCTGTGTCATCCCGATCGCCCTTGTCGGTCAATGAGGTTTCAATCTATCTCAGAATTAGATGTTGCTGCCATGAAGCTGCCAGGTGTCTAGTCATGCCCCTCCCCCCATACACTCGTGACCTTCGGTCACATCTATTGGGGTCCAACAATGCACCTGGTGTTGGGAGGTACAGCGCGAGACAGTATGGCCCACACTAGCTAAATAGAAGGGTGTGTTCCCTAGGCCTAACTGGCCGCCTCGTGGAACCTTCCTAGGGTAGCCAGCTCTATAAAGGAGTGGTAGCGCCGTCCTAAAATAGTCCGAGCTTTTAGGAGAGTTGGTAGCGTCATGTCCCAACAAATGATATTAAAGGAGGTCACAGGTTTGAAACCCTGGGGTCATTTCTAGGGGATTGTTGGGGTCCAGCACTGACCCAGGTGTTTGAAGGTACAACGCGTGGCACTACGGCCCACACTAGTCGAACAAAAGGGCGTGTCCCCTGGGACTAACTAGCCACCCCATGGATCCTGCCAAGGTTGCTAACTCCATAAAGGAGTGGTAGCGCCGTCCTCAAACAGTCTGGGCTTTTGGGAGAGTTAGTAGCGTCTTGTCCCTACAACGCCCATGAACGCCACGTGAAATTTCAAGAATATTCCATAATTCCACAAGTCACCAATTTTTCGGCTTCTCCAGCACACCATGTAACGCCCCCGACTTTTTGATAATTTTTTGATTTGGTAATGTTATATTTATGACATTCAGGCGTTACTTTTAACGTCATATTGACGGCGCTGCACTGTTAGTGCGTTTTCGCATCCGTTGGACCTGTTTGACCAGATTGGGGGGGGGGGTTGATGAGATTGAAGGTTTTCATGTTTGAATAATTAAGTTTGTGTTTTTGGATTTGCTTGTCCAGTTTTGTTGTGGTCCGAGTATTTTTGGAGTCTCGGCGCGCGTTTGTAGTTTTGCATGATTTGCGCTTGTAGTAAACTTTAGAAATTAATATATCGAGAATGGTGTGTCGGATTTTAGTTTTTTCTTCGTCGTTAGATTCGTAGCACCACCATTCGCCTACGGTGTGAATTTCGTTCGAAACGGGGTATATTTAGCCCCCCGTATCGTCTTTTTATTCCATAAATATAAGGCAAAACTGATTTCTCGAGAAAATCATGTTATTTTTCGAGAAAATCATGATATTTCTCGAGAAATCATGCTATTTCTCGAGAAACATCATTTTTTCTCAAGAAACGGCAATGTTTCCGTTTCTCGAGAAACGGCATTGTTTCCGTTTCTCGAGAAACGGCATTGTTTCTCGAGAAATGGCATTGTTTCTCGAGAAACGGCATTGTTTCTCGAGAAACGGCATTGTTTCTCGAGAAACGGAATTGTTTCTCGAGAAACGGCTTTATTTCTCGAGAAACGGCATTGTTTCTCGAGAAACAATGCTATATCTCGAGAAATTCAGGCCTACTCTGTTTGCAAATGTTCAAACGTAGTTTTGAGGGTCCAAACAATGTCAAATAAAAAAATTGTTAACATGAAGTTTGTTCGTCTCGACGAGATCTACAACTTTCTTATTGAGCACTTTTTGATTCAAAGCCATCTTAAGCCTCTAATTTTATTTCTTGCATGCCTTCCCATAAGTTTATAACTATTAATTATATTATTCTTATTAAATCTAATAAGTATATAAAGGCTTAATTTAAAGAAAAACCCTATTCATCTTCTCCAAAAGTCCAAACCAAAACCAGAGCGATGAGGGCGGCGACTTCTTCTCATTCGTGAAGTTTCGGCCACGATTCCTGGATCCTCGATGGACGAAATCTTCAACCTAATATAGATCTGAAAAGCTCTCATCGAGAGCTACGTCATCGTGGTAAAACTTTCCCCATTTCTTGAGTTTTTCTCGTTAGGGTTTTTGGCCCTATCTTCTATTTCGGCCATTTTTGTTTAGATTCCAGCATCTCTCGCCTTCTTTAGCCCTGATCTACGACGAAGAGTGATTTGGAGAGATTTTCCAGCTAAGCCAAGGCATGTGGTGGTTTCCTCCTTCTCCTCCCTTCTTATCCCGATTTTTAAAAATTTCTAACTCCTTATTATCATGATTTTTTTTATTTACTGAATATAGTGTTGTTTAGGTCCCTTGACTAATTCTAATCATAGATTTCATGCTCTTGATTTTTTCTACCTTGACTTGTTTAGTGTTATATGGTGGTGATGTGGTTAAATCTCACTCTTATAACCGTTCCTCTACTTTTGTGTTGGACGTGTTAGAGTTAATCTAGGATTGTAAATCCTTCCTAAAGGTCGATCAACCGTTTCTTAAATCTAGAAATGTCTAGTTGAATCCGACGAGCCAAGTCTTGAGATATATATATATTTGGGTTTTCTTTATTGCAGGAGTTAGTGGACGAAACCACCTCCGAAATATTTGTTTCCTTTATTAGTACCTCGTGGAACTCTACCGAGTGTTTGGGCATCTGTGGTGTATGAGACTCCCCCGCAGTTAGACAGATATTATATCTATGAGGGTGTGTCCAGATGAGTGACCACCTCGCCTGTGTTTTTGGGTATAGTTGATCACATGTGGCTAATAAAGTTTTGAGTATTCTTACTTATGATTTAATCGTGTTTTCAACCTTTTTAGCATTGTGCATCTTGTATGATTTGTTATACGTGATGATTCACGTAAGTTCTATATTTCCGATTTTTAGTAATTTACTTCTGTACTTTACTTCAGTACTTTTGGTCTTGGGTTGGTACTCCTTATGACCTTTGTTTACTTTTTGGCTTACTTTTCTTCTACCGCTTGTACCTTCTTGCTGAGGTGTTCTGTGTTTGGAATGCCTCAGGTTCGAAGCTTTAACAGGTAGTGGAGCTGATTTTGGAGTTCCTTTGCTGCAGTGTTGGCTGTGGTTTTCACCTCGTCATTGCAAGGTAGTTTGTTGTTTTAGTTTGCTTACTTAGTTCAGACATACTTCTGTTGTATGTGGGTTCGTGTCAGATGGTTGATGCCAACAAGATAGTTGATTTTGGGATACCTTGTTATCTTCTAGTTGATTTATTTGTGATGGATTGGATTACTTGCTCTCTGGGATGTTTTATGCTAGAACTGCATGTTAGATATTTTCAACTTATAAAACCCTATTACTAGTATATCATATATGTCATCTCTTTCAAAGATGAAGTCACTACTTTCTAGTTATCATAAAGACTTTTAGTTATATTTATTATAAATCTGGGGTCTTGCATAGCATGAGTTGTCCATTGGGGACATTTACACTCATGTAGGATGTTTAATCTCATAAAAAAATATTTTTTGCACCGTATAACTAATTTTTTCCATGGACTAGATGAGCCACTAAGACGAGGGATACGGCTAACCGTTTAACTTAAACTAGATTTTATTTAAATAACTTAAAGATCTTTTTGTATGTGTCAAGTAGGAGTCTTGCCTGAGTGTCCGTAGTTATCCCCTGTTGATGTGGCATCATGACGCGCATTTTCCATTACTCTGATATATCTTAAATGCGGATAAAATATGGGTTGTGACACGCCAACTATACATGCCCCCAGTCATGCCCGTGACTGGGCCGTGTAATCTAGATTTTTTCTATAAATAGAAATATTCTGTAAGACCCAAGGGTTCACTTTTTTTGGACCAATTTACTATTTGTGGGCTACTTGGGTGCTCTTTTTTGCTATGTAAGTATATTTCTACCCCTCTCTTTAATGTTTCTTTTAGCTTTTGTAACCCTATGTTTTTCTTAATAAAATAGTTCTTATTTTTCATCCTTATGTTGTGATGGATTGTATGTGAGTGTCACACTTTTCATCTCTTTTTATCTCTTGTTTTACCTTGTTTTCTATGGGTGTGTGGGTGTATGAGAGTAAGAGTTTTCTTTATGTTTTTAGGTTCTTTTTACTTTGTTTTGCTTTACGTTTTCTCTTATGATTATGTGTTTAAATGATAGCCTTTCTTATCATTTTTCCTTAGCCTTGTTTTGTTTTTTTGCTTTTTATTTGCTTTTTATTCATTCTTATGGGTTTATAAAGGTGGATTTAAAGTGTTTTTAATTTTTTCTTTAACATAGTTTTTCTTTTTATTTTGTAAAGTTCTTGTTCCTTTAATTTTTATTTTCACTTTTTAATGTCTTTTAGGAAGTTATAAGAATGAATATGTTATTGTTTTAATTTTTGGATAACTTTGATTTTTATTTAACTTTGTAAAACTTGTGTACTTTTAATTTTTATTTTTACTTTTCTTGATTTCTATGAGATTCTAAGAGTAGAAAAGTTGTTATTTTTATTTTTGGATCACTTTGTTTTTCTCTTTAATTTGTGTGTCTGAGTGTATGAGGTTAAGCTTTTTTTTGTTTTGTCTTTATTTTGTTCCTTCAAATTTATGTAGAGTGTGTGTGTGTATGAGGTAGTTTTTATTGTGTTCTTTTTTTCTTTATATAATTAATTATGTAGAGTATATGTGTGTATGTCATTACCCCTTTCTATTTCTTATAATTTAGCTTTTTTGTTAACTTAGTTTACTTTATGCAATTGCATTTATTTCCCGCCTACTCGTTCGAGTAGGACTTGCATTTATTTCTCGCCTACTCGTTCGAGTAGGACTTGCATTTCATTCCTGCCAACTTGTTCGAGTAGGACTTGCATTTATTTTCCGCCTACTCATTCGAGGACTTGCATTTCTTTCTTGCCTACTTGTTCGAGTAGGACTTGCATTTATTTCCCGCCTACCCATTCAAGTAGGACTTGCTTTATTTCAATTTATGAAATTTCAATTATGTAATTTTCCTTTTTTGTAACTTAGTTTACTTTTTGTAATTTTTCTTTCTTGTAATTTAGTTTCTTTTTTTAACTTAACTTTTAATTCTAATTTATGATTTCGTTGAGTGTGTGTGTTCTCTTTTTAGTGAGTTTTATACTTTTCTAATGTTTTGTTATTCTATGTTTTTATTAACAATCATTTAGCACTTTGTTTCGAACTCACGCCTCATCAAATTCATAAGCCGTCCCCATTTCAATGAGTGGCTAATCGCTCTTAGCCCTCGATATCGAAGAGCATTGGGACATAAAAAATCATTTTTAATAATTAAAGGTCTTTTTCTCACTCTAATTAAAGAACATAAGGTTTACCCCGGGTATACGACGTGTAAAACCACATGTCGATGTGTGGGATCTATTTCTGTTATCCATATGCTAGCCAGCCGAGAGGCCGTGCGTATGGACCGATCACTCTTAGGTAAAGAGAGTTGCGCACTAAACCTTGAGAGAGGAGGAGTGGAATTCTATCGGATTGGGTTCCCCACCCAATATCGGGGTTCTTAGCCTAAAGCGGGCATTACGAGGAATCTTTCGTTGAAAGAGAGCTCAATCGAATAATCTTAATGTTCAGGTGAGCAATATTCCTTGAGAAAGGTTAGCTCATATTTGTGGAACCTCCACAGCCCAGTTGCCCTTAAATAAAATGAAATTTTGGTTTTATAGTAATTAAAAGTTTTTTAGTCCTAATTTCATTCAGTACCGAGCATTTTTACTTCATCGAATTTTATAAGTCTCTTTACAGCTTTTATATAGCCGCTCTAGTTAATTAAAATCTGACACTTTATTTTCAATAAAATAATAGTTGCTCCTTGGGGAGTAGAAATAACCAACACGCCCCGAGAAATATATGATCTCGATATTCTCCACAAATATCATGTACTACTCGCGATAGGTGTGCTTGTCTCCTTTCTTTAAAAATTGTTTTTAACTTAAATCATCTGCGAAATTCGACCCCAGCATACTAATTAAATAAAAGTCGAACTTTGCGCCATCAAGTTTTTAGCATCGTTGTCGGGGAGACTTGTGTTGTTATTTTGAATTTAGGAAACTATTACTTTTATCTCTTTTTATATATATATATAAAACAACTTGAAAACAACCAAAAAAACATTTTTCCCCCTTGGTCTTAGCTTTTTTTATTTTAATTCCGAAAATCAAGAAAAAATTTAATTATATAGTAAATATATATTTTAAAAGGGTGTATAACCCGTGGACAGCCTTCGGAGTCCGAAAATTTTTATTTAGATCCTGAAATCGAACGCACCCTTGGGCATGTTCGATCATAAGACCGGAATCTTTCTTTAAACCTTGAAGAATCCTTCGGGGAACCCGCGCCCGCAACTATGGTCGACTCTAACCCAAATAAATCCGGGCAGCGTACTATATCTTACTACGATCGACCCAACTTGGATGATACTGAGTCAAGTATTGTTCGCCCGACGATAGTGAACAATAATTTTGATATAAAATCTAGCATCATTAGATGGTTCAAAACACCGTACAGTTTGATGGACTGTCGGATGAGGACTCAAATGTACACTTATCTAACCTTTTGGAAATTTTCTACACTTTCAAGATTAATGACTTCACTGATGATGCCATTCGCTTGCACCTGTTTTCTTTTTCCCTAAAATCCAAATCAATGGTTTGGTTGAACTCCCTCCCGCAGGGTTGTATCACCACTTCGGCCGAACAAGCGGAATGCTTCTTAATGAAGTACTTTCCGCCCATAAAAACTGCAAAGTTGCGGGCAGATATTTCTTTGTTCATTCAAAACGACCCGAGTCTCTCTATGAGACTTGGGAGAGGTTTAAAGAATTCCTCCACAGGTGCCCGCACCACGCGCTACAAGCGTGGCTGCAGGTCCAAAAGTTTTATAATCGGTTAAATTACAAAACACGTCAAATGATTGAAGCGGTGGTCGGGGCACTCTAAATAATAAAACCCTCAAAGCCGCCCAAGCTTTAATTGAAGAGTTTTCCATGAATGCATACCAGTGGAACGTCCCGCGGGGAAGTCCAAGGCAGGCAGCTGACCTTTTCAAAGTGAACGCCATAGGTCACTTAGCCCTTCAAGTTAAAAGGCTAATGAAGCAGGTGGCGGAGATGTCTGCTTCCTCCTCCACTTCACCTTATAATAATAATAATGTATGTGTAGCCGAAGAGTTCATCGACTACGTGGTAAATTTCGGTCGACCTTCCTTCAACCCCAATAATGGCCCGTTTAATAAACATTGTAATCTTGTTGGAGGAACCACTCCAATTTCACATGTAGTAATGCAAACAACGTGGAGCGCCCGCCTAACTCTAATGCGCCTGGATTCCCGCCTCCTCCTCCAAAACCTTCTCCGTTTTTTGGAAAAAATTTCAAGATATATCGTGTCCAACGAGTCTAATATCCGGAACTTACCGGATTGCTAAAAAATCTCGAATTACAGGTTGGACAACTGGTGTGGATGATGTCTGAACGTGGGCACAGGGCGCTACCGAGGAACACGGAGCCCAACCCACTGGAAAATATCAACGTTATAACCCTCCATAGCGGTAAGGAGGTGGTCGATTCGAAACGGATCAATCCACAGGGTTTCTAAATGGGCCTCCCAGAACACGTTCTAGGGAAGTTTCTACCCTCCAACTTTATCTTTGTACATAGTGCAATTTCATTTCTTTCTGTTCCTCATACTTACTTGCAACATTGGGGACAATGTTGGAATTAAGTATGGGGGTGTTTTCGTGTTTTTTTTCTTTCATGCACTTCTATTTTCTGCACTCATTAAAATTTTTAAAAAATAATACAAAAAAATTAAAACTCCAAAAATAATTTTTATTTTATCATCAGAAAATTTAATAAATAAAAAAAATTATAAAACAAAAATTCCAACAAATATTAACTTTGTAAAAATTTAAATAAAATAATTTTTTTAAATATTCTTTTCCCTTTCCCCTCTCTCATCTTTGTAAATAACTTCTCTTTCTATTTCCTGTCTTGTAAATAGTGTTATAAAAATTTTAAAACACAAAAAAATTTAGAGAACTCAAAAATTTCAAAAAAAATTTCTTTTTCGCTTTTTTTTCTTTCTTTATTATCTATATATTAAAAAATAAACACAAAAAAAAGATAATAACTCTAAAAAAATTCCAAATTTTTTTTATTATGAAACAAACAAAATTAAATATACCATTCTTAACTTTTTTGCTCTCCAAAAATCTTGTTTCGAGTTTATTTATAAGAGAATTTTATTAATTCTTTATATACTATTCGTTTATTAATTTGATATTGATAGATTTAAAAATCCATGGTTAAGTTTTAGAGAATTTCTTATGTTTTTTACTTAAGATAGGAGACTTTTTTTCAGCGCTACTTCTATTTTATCTAAAATAGAGGCACGTGTATTATGTTAGAAATAACAATCTTAGACTTCATTTATTTTTACTTCAAGCTTTTAGAAACACAGGAACGTTCAATTTATTAAAGTTTGCTCTCAAAATTTTTAATTAAAATCTAGTTTTCTTTTTGCAAAAAACCTATCTCCTCATATTTATCATGTCTTACTTGGCATGATTAAATTTTTATACTTAAAAGAACATATGTTTATGGGAATAAGATTTCGTTAAGAAAACATAGGCATCCAATATTTTTAAATGATTATATTGTATGGAGTAAGAGGATAAAATTCATTACTTCTATACATATACATTGGATTAATAAGAAGTTGTTCCAAAATATTACATGTCATGGAAAATAAGAAAATTCATTTTCCTAAACATCCACCTACAAGGAAAAATTCATTAGAGTTTTGAGAAAAAAAATAATACCTCACATCTAAGCCAAAGCCCTCTTCATAAACCAAAACAACCCCCTAAGCCATATTCAATGATTTTAGACTTAATAAAAAATCTTTTTGAGAGCATAATTTTTAAATTGCATTACTTCCTTAAAATTCTTATAAGCTAAAGTTTCTATAATTCCAATATATTTTTGTTAACTAACGATTAAAATTTTTGCTTATTATTTGGTTACATAAAGAAGTCTTTTTATCCAAAACTTTTCCTCTATTTAAATCATTTTCATATTTTAAGACTTAATTCTCTATACCCCTGATTTTTATTTGGATCTCTCTTTCAATTAATTTAAACGTTAGCTGAATTTAAAATTATTTCAATTCCTTATAAATTTATCTACAACTTTTGCTCTGGAATAGTAAAAGCTTAAGTATGGCGGTATTTGATGTGTTGTAAATACATGTATTTTCCTGTACTTAATTCAGGTCATTTTAGGTTATTTTTGTTGTTTTTAGCTTTTCTTCTTCAATAAAATGTTTCTTTTTGTATATTCTCTTATAACTTGGCTTTATTCTCTTCTCCTAAAAATTCTACAGAAAATGTTAAAATTTCATGGGGCACGCATGTGACCTTCAGTCACACCCGTGATAGCGGAGTGTCACTTTGATGCAGTGAAAAAATGTTGTCTACTGTGAATCCATGAAATAGCAGTGGAATACGCCCGTGTCATCCCGACATGCCCGTATCCGCCAACAAGGTTTCAATGTGGCTCAGAATTGGTTGTTAACGACATGAGCTGCCAGGTGTCTAGTCACGCCCCCTATACACCCATGACCTTCGGCCATGCTCGTGACCACCACGTGAAATTTCTAGGAGATTCTATAATTCCATCAGTCCCCAAGTTTTCGGCTTCTCCAGCACGCCAACCTTACACACTCCCAGGTCACGCCCGTGACCGGGTCGTGTAATCTAGATTTTTTTCTATAAATAGAAATTTTCTATAAGACCCAAGTGCTCACTTATTTTGGACCAATTTACTATTTGTGGGCTACTTGGGTGCTCTTTCTTGCGATATAAGGATATTTCTCCCCCTCTCTTTAATGTTTCTTTTAACTTTTGTAACCCTATGTTTTTTTTAATAAAATTGGTTTTAATTTTCATCCTTATGTTGTGATGGATTGTATGTGAGTGTCCCACTTCTCTTCTCTTTTTATATCTTGTTTTTCCTTATTTTCTATGGGTGTGTGGGTGCATGAGAGTAAGTTTGTTCTTTATGTTTTCAAAGTTCTATTTACTTTGTTTTGCTTTATGTTTTCTCTTATGATTATGTGTTTAAATTATAGTCTTTCTTATCATTTTCCCTCTGACTTGTTTTTCTTTTATGTTTTATTCATTCTTATGGGTTTATAAAGGTGGATTTAAAGTGTTTTTAATTTTTTCTTTAACTTAGTTTTTCTTTTTATTTTGTAAACTTTTTGTTCCTTTAATTTTTATATCCACTTTTTAATGACTTTTAGGAAATTATAAGAATGAATATGTTGTTGTTTTAATTTTTGGATAAGTTTGATTTTGCCTTAACTTTGTAAAACTTTTGTGTTTTTAATTTTTATTTTTACTTTTTCTTGATTTCTAGGAGATTCTAAGTGTAGAAAAGTTGTTATTTTAATTTTTGGGTCACTTTGTTTTTCTATTTAATTTGTGTGTGTGAGTGTATGAGGTTAAGATTTATTTTGTTTTGTCTTTATTTTATTCCTTCAAATTTATGTAGAGTGTTTGTGTGTGTGTATGAGGTAGCTTTTATTGCTTTCTTTATTACTTTATTTAATTTATGTGTAGTGTAAGTGTATGAGATTACCCCTTTTTATTTCTTATAATTTAGTTTTTTTTGTTAACTTCGTTTACTTTATGCAATTGCATCTATTTTCCGTCTACTCGTTCGAGTAGGACTTGCATTTATTTCCCGCCAACTCATTTGAGTAGGACTTTCTTTATTTCAATTTATGAAATTTCAATTATGTAATTTTTCTTATTTGTAACTTAGTTTACTTTTGGTAATTTTTCTTTCTTGTAATTAGTTTCTTTTTTGTAACTTAGCTTTTATTTCTTAATTATGATTTTGTTGAGTGTGTGAGTTCTCTTTTTAGTGAGTATAACATTTTTCTAATGTTTTGTTATTTTATGTTTTTATTTACAATCCTTTAGCGCTTTGTTTCGAACTCATGCCTCATCAAATTCATAAGGCGTCCCCATTTAGATGAGTGGCTAATCATTCTTAGCCCTCGGTGTCGAAGAGCATTGTGACATATAAAATCGTTTTTAATATTTAATTTCTTTTTCTCACTCTAATTAAAGAACATAAGGTTTACCCCGGGTATACGACACGTAGAACAACATGTCGATGTGTGGGCTCTATTTCCGTTATCCATACGCTAGCTAGCCGAGAGGCCGTGTGTAATCACCCTTGGGTAAAGAGAGTTGCGCACTAAACCTCGAGAGAGGAGGAGCGGAATTCTACCGAATTGGGTTCCCCACCCAATTGTACGGTTCTTAGCGTAAAGCGGGCATTAACAAGAATCCTTCATCGAACGAGAGCTCAGTCAAATAGTCATAATGTTCAGGTGAGCGATATTCCTTGAGAAAGGTGAGCTCATATTTGTGGCACCTCCACGGCCCAGTTGCCCTTAATTAAAATGAAATTTTTGTTCTATAGTTATTAAAAGTTATTTTAGTCCTTATTCAATTCAATACCGAGCGGTATTACTTCATCAAATTTTTTAAGTCTCTTTACAGCTTTTATATAGCCTCTCTAGTTAATTAAAATCCAAGACCTTTTTTTTGGTAAAATAATAGTTTCTCCTAGAGGAGTGGAAATAACCAACACGCCCTAAGAAATATACGACCTCGACATTCTCCTCTAATATCATGTACTACTCGCGATAGGTGCACTTGCCTCCTTTCATTAAAGCATGATTTAAACTTAAATAATCCGCAAAATTCGACCCCAGCGTACTAATTAAATAAAATTCGAACTCTGCGCCATCAAAAGGACCGGTTGATTTAGGGTTAAAATTCTTCATGCCATATGTCACTACCGTATTGGACCTAACATGGTTATAATATAAAAAATAGGACATAATAATATAAGGAGATTAATTTCGCCATAAGAGTACAAGTCCAAAAATACTAGTTCAACCCGTAACCTTCTCCCAGGTCGTGAGTAATCAAGACAACACGCACAAGAAATTGCTAAGTCTATTCGTCGTGTATACTAGACGAATCGTCGAGTGTGTTAAGTCCATTACATAAGTCAACTCGACGAATTCACGAGTCTACTTGAAGAATCTCTCGACAAATTTCGTCAAACCCTTTCAACAAATTCACGAGTCCTTTTGACGAACATCTCAACGGATTTCACAAGTCCACTCGAGCTCACTCGACGAATTCATAGATTCTTCTAGAGTTCACTCGACAAATTTTTCGGGTCTCTCGATGAATTTACAAGTCTTCTCGATGATTTCATGAGTCTTCTCAATGAATTCACTCCAAGCATGTTATAACTATCATCACCATAGTGACACCACAACACATATCATCACCATAGTTACACCACAACACATACGAGGGGTTTAGCTCGAAATGGGACATTACTTGGCGTCTTGTCTATTTATCTGATGTTATACAAAATTTGAATTGATACATAATGCGTGCTAAAAGATGGAAACCGACGTATTTCTCTAAAATACTATCTTGGGAAGATTCAACCATTAAAGCCAGTCATGCTCCTTACCTAAAACAGGATATAGTCGGTGCTGTTGCTATAATATAAAAGAAAAGTGCGTAAGTCTTTTTACGAGACTTTTTGCAAAACCTTTTAACAACTTTTTGGCAAGAAATTTTAAAGGATTTTCCTTGAAACCCTAAGTTGAAAAATGTCACCATCAATAGAGAGAGAAACAACTTTCACAGTCTTTAGGCTTAATCATCTAAAGATTAATCTTTCAAAAAGCTTGAGAAAGAAGAAGATCTCTACAAGTGTTCACAGAACACAGCCTGCTCATAATCTAAAGATCATCTCTTGGTGTTGTGGTGAAGAGAAGCTGTTTGGTGAAACAACTAAAGAAGATGACTCCAGAACTTTTGTTCCTTAGTCATTAAATCTCTATTGTAAGATCTCTCTAAGATGTGAGTGTAGGACTAATTTATAAAGGCTGAGTGTAGGACTTTTTCCCAAAGTCTGAGTTAGGATTCCAATAGAGAATCTGAGCTAGGCCTGTGTTATAAAGGCTGAGGTAGGGCTTGCCTTGGATCCTGAGGTAGGAGACATGATGTTATCTCTAAGATAGGACTGTGAGCATTCTAAGTTATAGAAGTGAAAGCACTCTGAGTTGTAGGATCCTGGGAATGATCTGAAGTGTAAGATCTGTTGATTTGAGATTTTAATGGAGTTGGACAAATTTAACACACTACTAGATTGGTGAAGGGGAAAAAGTGGATGTACCCTAGATAGGGGAATCACTATAAATTGATTATGTGTCTTGGGTTATCTTGAAAGCTAATAACCTAACAACAATACATCAAGTAAAATCTTTAAAGAGTTCAAGAGACTAAAAAGAAACCTATTCACCTCCCCCCTCCTTTAGGTGTTTAGCTACCCTAAAAAAACTTTCAGAAGGGATGTCGGCTCTTACTCGGATCTCTTTCACTGGTAACAAACATTGCTTGATCCTGACCAATATAAATTGTAAAAGGTTACTAACAAGAAATAAACTGTAAAAAGTTTGGAAGAGTCATATAAATGATTCAATTATTACTTCATCTATAAATGCGATAACAATTACAACTTTCTACTAATGATGATTGACTACAGTAAAGGGGGAATATGCAAAATTATATCTATTCATTCTAAAAGTACTGTCAAGTTCTTGCACATCAATAAAACAATTATAGTCTATTTTAACATGTAAATATATATGTAAAACATTTGTCAATCGATTTAAATCAGCCACTTGAACAACAACAAAAAACATGTTATTAGTAACTTGTCATTCCATTGATAGTTCTAAAAGAGTAGCGGTTGTTGGAACCGTCATTTCACATTCCATGTGTTTGAGTATATCAAATCCCAGTTGTATTTGATCACGTCTTGTGTTGATAGAGTGTGCAGGTTGACAGGTTCACGCAAATAAAAAGAAGTCTCCTATAGATGCTAATGTCGAGCGATAGAAGTTACAGCCGAGCGATAGGCGCGAATTGGAACTTACTGCTCTGCGCTAGTCTTACCGCCCGCGCTACCTCGATGAATTAATTTGACAAGCTCTCAGGAAACTACCGTGCAAGCGCAAGCTTGGTACTGTGATGCGGTAACTCACTCAATGCTCCAAGGCATTGAGTGTGTTGAGACAGTACTACCGTCGGGGTCTAGCTTAGTACTGCGACGCGGTAACCCGCTCAACACTCCAAGGCATTGAGTGCGTTTAGACAGCACTATCTTCGGGTGCTAGCTTGGTACCACGCCGTGATAATCCACTCAACGCTCCAAGGCATTGAGTGTGTTGAGACATCACTACCATCGGGCGTTATCTTGGTACCGTGCTGCGGTAACCCACTCAATGCTCAAAGTCGTTGAGTGCGTTGAGACAGGCCTATCATCGGGCACTATCTGCCTACTGTGTCGCAGTAGCATTGGAAAAAGGAAAATATTCATTTTGAATATTTTCCCTAATTTGGAGGATGGCAGGCACATCAAGCGCGTGAACCTACCGACGGGTGCTAGACTTACCGTCGGTGGTAGCATACTTTCACGAAGACGTATATAAAGTCACATCCGTTTCAGTGCTCATTATCTAAGACGAAAAGAGATAAAGTTAGTGCATTCTAGGGTTTCGCCACCTCTCAGCGCTCCGTTCCAAACATCTTCGTCGAAGGAAAAGAACTCCGCTCCCTCCTGTTCGTGAATGAAGAACTCTGGCGATCCAAGGACTATATCGAGTACGAAGAGACGACCGGTTGCAAGCACACAAAGATCACAAGCACCGACTGTAGATCTCGATACATAGAAATCATCAAGAGGAAGACTTGAATCTACATTTCTTTAAACCATGTCTTGCTGTAATCTTCTTTTTCTGTTCATTCTTATGGTGAGGAAAATCGGCCAGTGAAGGTCATCGGAATCCGGGAAGGATTCTGTGGGAAATCATCCCGGGGTTGGGATGACTAGATCTGGTGATCTAGCGGGGCTCTAAGACCCTTCCTTGCGTGGAGGTGAAGTGCCGGCTCAAAGAACTTTCATTGAGGGAAAGGGAGAAAGCCAACCGATCCATAGAGAGGGTCAGTATAGAAAACAAAAGAGTGTTTCTTTCTCCCCTCCTTCGATCTCCAGCGACACGGGGATCACAATTTTGTAACCATTAAGAACATATTATTGATTCAATTTTAATAAAGCTAGTTTCTGTTATTTTTATTACTTCTGTGATTTGCTATGATTGTTAGTTGGTATTCTTCTAAGGGGTGTACATGAGAATTTGCACAGGAAATGAGTTCATAGATATACCGCCGCACGTTAGCTACCTAACGTCACGCAGTATATTCCAGAACTGGTTTACCTTGACCAAAATTATGTGAATTTTTAAATAACGCTCAAAACCTTATTCACCCCCCCCCCTTTAAGGTTGGCCACTAGATCCAACAAGTGGTATCAGAGCCAGGTTATTCCAAAATGGTTTCATCACCGAGAATAATGGCAAACCCTGACCTTGAATTGACCAGTGGGGATGAAAAATTGTACACTGAAAATTCGTTTGCACCACCTCTATTTATAGGATTGAATTATAACAAATGAAGAACACTAATGAGGTAATTCCTTATATTACTAGATATAGAGGTTTGGAACATGACTTGTATCAAGCCCCTAAATAATTTAAATAAGCATGAATGTCATTTAAAAGCCAAAGCTATGAATAGTCTATTTTGTGGGCTTGGTCAAGATATTTTCAAACTAATCTATACGCTTCCTACTGCATATGATATATGGAATTTTCTTGAGCTAACTTATAGTTCTCTTTTTATAGATAACTAATCTGAGCAATTCCTTATGAATCCAAGTGAAGAATCAAATGAAGACTTACTTTTGGAGGACACATCAAATACATCAAGAAGAAGGGAAGATGAAAATATATCGTTTGATGAGGAAATCCAAGAGGAAGATGATAAAGGAACCTTGTGTTCAAATCATGTCTTGTCCATACTAAGAAAATCAAATTCCCTTTTTGTTTGTAATTCTATTGCTACATTGCATGTGCTAGATGCAACTAAATGTAGAATTAAGAAAATGGAAAATATTATTTCTGAATTGTGTTTAGAAAATAAAAATCTAAAAGCACAACTAATTGTAGAAACAAAGCTTGATGTATTTCATTCTTCCTTTAGTTCTGTAGTTGAAAATAATATACCTTGTTTTGGTTGTAACGAATTAAAAGATAAATTCAAGGTTTTTGAAAAAGAACTGATTTCCAAAGAACGAAATCAAAATTTGATTAATTAAAATGTTGCTTTGACTCGTAAACTAGAATCATTAAAATTATTTGTGGAAAAAATTTCAAATGTTAAAAAATCTTTTATGTCTAGTTTATCTTTGAAATTTTGTAAGGTATCTATTAGTATTTTAAACTTCATAAGACATACACCTAGTAGAATACTTAATTTGCTTTCAACTTCTCCCAATGTTAAAGTAAATGTCAACAAATTTCCTATTAATAATAATTTAAAAAATCATATCATTATAAGCTTCAAAATAATGATTATGGAAATTTATCACATAAAAATAATACTCAACCAAAGTATGAATGGAGGTCAACCGTTAAAAATGATGCACTTATTCCCCTCGAAAGGGCACATTCATCATTATCTCTACATGGTTTATCATGCTCTGTTTGGGTACCCAAAGGAACCGCAGCACTTAGCTCCTTTTGGATACCTAAATATTTTATCCATTAATGTCATCCTATTATGTGAAGTAGAAGCTAAGCCAAACGAAATTACTCACTAGTCTACTTCACAATGTGTCTAATGTTCTTTCTTTTTTTTACTGTTTTTTGTACTATGTTTTTGTTTTTGTATTTTGTATTTTTTTTTGTTAAGCCAACATATCGTGGACACTATAGATATTTCTTTTATGACTTTCTCATATTAGGATTAATGATAAATCAATCTAACTGAATAAATTGGAATGCAAGACATATTATATCTAAGTGGCCATAATTTACCTTTTATCATAAATCTATCATGTTGTCTTAGTATGCCTGCGATCATTCACCCAGTATGTATGTCTCACAATATCCCCCCGTAGGTGTGTAGGCTTTAGAAACATTAACCTGTAAACCACGTCTTGTCCTTAACTGGGGAGGGTTCCAGTAGGTCCTTGTGTGGCGCTGGAGGGGGGGGGGAAAGAGTGTTAGGTTGAGCGGGTTCTTCTGTATGAACATGAGATTAACACTCCGCCCTACGTAACTTGTGCAGCTCCTCATGCCCATGCATCACTTAGTACGGGGCTAGGGTGTTGATATATAGCTTAGGTATTAGATTATTGGACATACTTAGGATTCACATATCCACTGAATGAACATTATTTCACTTATCATGTTTGTTATATTCATGCATAATATTCTATCATGATATTTTGTGTTTACACCATATATCTCTTTGAGCCTTCAAGTTTTTAGGAAAACACAAGTATTTTTTAAAAATATATATATATAATTATAAAATAATTTAAAAGAATAAAAAATTTATATATCTCTTTATGTATTTATTGCTTGGTATTTTTATTAAAGAAAAAAACTAAAAACTTTGAAAACAACAAAAACATGTTTATATTGTTTTATTCGCTTTATTTGTGTTGTGTAATAGTTTTAAAAATATTTAAAACAAAAAAATTGTGGATCGTTCACTTCTACGGGTACACATGACGTTAACTTCAACCATAACGGCTACATATAATGTTTGAATTAAGAGTGCTATTCCGTGTGAACATTATCCCCGGTCATGGAGTGTCGAATCTATAGGTGCTTAGCTACTGAGTGCAATAATACATGTGAGTGTACGTTGACTATGACTCTAGGTATGTGTGAGGACTTAGATAGGGGAATGAATTCACACTATTCACGCATCCCTAGATGAAGCACTTATGTATAAATACTAGGCTTACATGCTATAACTCGTGACATTGTATCTTAACACGTTAGAAATACCTTGAATAATCAATGCAAGGATACACAAGTGCTTATATGAAGATTAAAACTTTGGGCCAAATCTCTAATGCTAAGGTCTTATGTATACAAGTTAAAGTGTATCAATCTAAGTGAACAGATTTCGATTGACTCGAGGCTACTTGAATGTCACAACTCGCATTTTCACCGCATATAATAGTTTATCAGAGTAAGGGGAAATGCGTGTCATGATGCCATGTAAGCAGTGGATAACTGCAGACGCTCAGGCAAAACTCCTACTAGACATAAAAAGAGAGATCTTTGAGTGATTTAGTGAAAATCCAATTTAAGTTAAGCAATTAACCGTATCCCTTGGCTTAGTGGCTCATCAGGTCCACGATAGAAAATAGTTTATATGTTGTAGAAAATACTTCATTCAAAAGATTAAATGTCCTACATGAGTGTAGACGTTCCCCAAGGGACAACTCATTGTATGCAAGACTCTAGGTTGATAATAGTACTAAACATAGCTTTTACGGTTGTTAAATATAATGAGTTAGAGTTTTAAAATATGATATGCATGATATAATAATATTAGTTTTTATACTTGAAAATACCTAACATGCATTCCTAGCATAAATCATCCCAGAGAGCAAGTAATCAGAATCCTCTAAAAGAGAACAACTAGCAGCTAGTAGATATCAAAAAATAAATTATCTTGTGGGCGTCAACAATCTGACATGAACCCACATCATGTAAAAGTATGTCTAACCATGTAAAGCAACAAAACGACAACTATCTTGCAATGGCGAGGTGACAACCACAGCCAACTCTGCTGCTCAGTAACTCCAAAACTAGCTCCATTACCTGCTAAAGCTCCGAACCTGAGGCATTCTAAACACAGAACACCTCAGCAAGAAGGCACAAGTGGTGGCAGAAAAGTAAGCCAAAAAGTAAACAATGGTCAAAAGGGGTACCAACCCAAGACCAAAAGTACTGAAGTAAAGTACATAAGTAAAGTACCAAAATCAGAAATATAGAACTTACGTGAATCGTCACGTACAACAAATCACACCAGATATGCAAGGCTAAAAAGGTGGAAAACAAGACTAAACCATAAGAAAGAATATTCAAAAACTTTATTACCACATGTGGTCAACTATACCGAAAACACAGGCGAGGTGGTCACTCATCTAGACACACTCTCACAGATATATAATATCCGTCTAACTATGGGGGAGACACATACACTCCACCATTCACCGCAGATGCCCAAACACCCGGTAGAGTTCCACAAGGTACTAATAAAGGAAACAAACCTTGCGGCGGTGGATTCTCCCACTAACACCCGCAATAAAGGAAACCATGATATAAATCTCAGACATCACGAAGGTGGTTACGTCCACTAACTCCCGCAACTAGAGAAATCATGATACATCTCAAGACTCGGCACATCGGATTCTTCTAGACATTTCTAGATCAAAAAGCAATTGATCAACCATTAGGAAGGATTTACAACCCTAGATAACTCTAATACGTTTTACAATAATAGTTAAGGGCGATTAAAGCCAACAATATAATATTTAATCAAATCACTACGACGCCACGAAGTTGAACAATCATGACAAGAACTTATAAATTCAAGTAAATTCCAAGGGTTATTAAACATATCTACAGTTGGAATGACAAAAGTGTAGAAGGATTCAAGAACATAAGTTAAACAATCAACATCAAGATCAGGAGAAAGGGGAAAAAGAGGGAAAACAACCACTTGCCTTAGTTTCACCGGAAAAACTCTCCAAATCACTCCTTGTCGTAGATCGGGGCTAAAGAAGATGAGGGGAGTCAAATTCTAATAAGAAATAGCAAAGATAGAAGTAAGGCCAAAAACCCTAATGAGAAAACTCAAGAAATGGGGAAGATTTTACCATGATGACGAAGCTCTCGCTAAGAGCTTTTCGGATCTATGATCGGTTGGAAATTTCGAGCACCGGAGCACCGTCGGCGGCCACCGAAAGAATCACGAAAAGTACTTTCTCTCTCTTGCTCACGCCGCTCTAGTTCGAGAAAGAGAACAGAAGTTCGGTCTAATTGAAGGAGGAAGAAAAAGTAGGGTATTTATATATATATATAATAGATATATTATAAAAACCTTTACACTTAGAAGAATGAACCAGGGTCGCTGAACCGATTTCCGGGATGAAGACTTGGAGTACTCGAGTACTATTAAGTTACTCGAGAACTGAAGGCAAAATCCTCTAAAGTAAAGAAAGAGAGTACTCGAGTACTAAAAAGTTACTCGACTACTGAAGGCAGAACTACTCGAGTGCTAGGGAAGGATTACTCGAGTAATGGAGATGGATTTCTCGAGCACTAGAAGACTACTCGAGAACTGAAGGCAGGAGTACTCGAGTACTAGGGAAGAATTACTCGAGTACTAGAAGGAAGAATTACTCGAGAGCTAAGACACTTCTCGAGTGCAGAAGGAGAGTACTCGAGTACTAGAAAGTTACTCGAGTACTAGAATGCAAGCACTTCTCGAGTACAACAACACTTCTCGAGAAAAACAGAAGGACCTTCTCGAGAACACTAAAGACATTCCTCGAGAGCTACAGAAAGACTTCGCGAGAACTGCAGGGCTTCTTGAGAACAAGAGGAGGGTTTCTCGAGTACTACTGGACCACTCGAGAACAAGGAGTGAACTTCTCGAGAGCTAAAACCAGACATCTCGAGATCAATAATGGCTTTTTCGAAAACTTCAGCTCTACTCGTGAACTGAGCAAGATAGAATTCGATAATTAAGATTGTCTTAAATTCTGGGATAAAATGCTGACTCTAAGAATTTAGCAGGGGAGACAACCCGAGAATCCGACGCACCATTCTTGAGACAATATCAATAAATGCTCACACAAGTAGAAATCATCACAATGATCCGAACACGCGACGAGACTCCAAAATGCTCAGGTCACAATAAAACTAGACAAGATCAGAACCTTAAAACTCATTCCTTTAGACCAAGGAAAGCATTCAATCTAATCAAAATCCAAAAATCCGGTCAAACCAACCTAACAGACGAACAACGCACAAACAGTGCAGTGCCGTCAACAAAACGCAAAAAGGGTAACGCCCTGACGTCATAAATATGACGACACCAATTCAAATAATATTTTCAGAAAATCAGGGGAGTTACATTGAACTCACAATATATATATATTCGCACGGGCTACGCCCGTGCTCGATGCACTCGTGCGGCCTTCGGCTGCATCTAGGCAGGCTTCGCAAGCCTCCGCATGGACTTCACCCATCTCCGCATGGGCTTCGCCCATTCTCAATGCATCGTTGCCGGCTGCGCCCGCAATATATACATATGAGTACTCAAAATGACCATAAAAAATATAAATCGATATTACAATTTTTATTTTATAAAAAAATTTACGTTTTCACTTAAAAACATTAATTTCTCACCCTCTTTCTCTTCCTTTTATCTCCCTTTCTCTCGCCCTCTCTCTCTCTCATCCCCCTCTCTCTCCTCCCCTTTCTCCTCTCATTTTGGCCTTCTCTCTCCTATTCTCTCTTTCTCTCTCTCTCTTCCCCTCTCTCCTCCTCATCTCTCTCCTCCCCCTTTCTCTCTCATGTAGGGATATGATTAGATCCAATGGTCAAAACTTAAAGTAAAGTGTGCCTCAAGATATGTATATTGCTTTATATATATAAGATATGAGTGATAGCTCAAAGCAAACTAAAAAGAAAACTATGCATGTTATCAAATGTCATCTCAAGGACCCCCCAAGCATTACTCATTCCTCTTGATAAGTCTTTATGAGCATTGTGAGGATGAGCAACTTGGTTCAAAGAGACATTTCGATCTTGTTCATAAGCTCTAACTTAAGCTTAGTGCCCCTAGTTCAAGTCTTGGTATGACATAGATAGACATGTCACGTGATTGTTCACTTTATTTCTCTTGTGTTAGCATTTTAAAGGATCGAGATAAAACAAGTAAAATAAGATATTTCTACTTTGTGGTTTCTCTCTTTTGATGCTACACGTACACATCATTGCCTTATTTAACGCTTCCATGCATAAGAATTGGGCTGTAACTACACTATATGTTTTTCGCACATAGGTACTAGCTCACGATTTATACTTTTGACATTTACAATGTTTAAATGTGATTAACTCTATAACTTTCATAGCATTGCATTGTTCCTCGTTGTGTGCTTTTTCTTCTCTGTGCTGTCCAATCCATATAAACTCTATGAAATGACTTATTTTATGTTCATGTACTTTGCTCTTTTGTATGCCCATGTTCTTCATATTCTCTAATTAGCATTTTTTTGGGTCACCCCTATATTTCTCACTTTTTTGCTTTACTGATTGTGTTCACAATCTGCTGTTTCTTTCACGCTCATCATATATATATTGTTTTTTAATCCTGCATGATTGTTTGGTCTGGCCCTCCTATTGAGTACATTTGTTACAATGTACTTGATTTGAAGAAGTCATTTCAGCTCAATGATATACACATAAGTTATATTTGATGGATGTTAAGTTCATGTGTGCAGGAAAATAAAGCTAAATAAAAAAGTGTCGAGACAAAGAGAAGCTGTGTCAACACTAAGGACAACTGTATCGACACAATCTATTCAAGCTATCTCGAGACTAAAGACAACTATTTTGACACTCAGGACTAGTGTCGATACACTTCACAAGCAGTGTTGTGATTGGAAGCAAGCTGTGTCGACACACAGGACTTCTGTCGACACATTCCACATAAGTTGTGTCGAGACAAGTTAAAGCTATGTCGACACATTCAGATGTATGTTGACACCACTATAAGAGTAGTGTTGACACCCAGGACTTGTGTCGACGCATTCAACTGTCAAGTTGTCAACTCTTCAAGAAGTTTTGTTTCCTAAGTATAGAAATCAAGTCGAAGGTACTAACAACTGTCAGAACTGTCAGATTTAAGTTATTGACCAAATCAGCCAGTTACTCCTATCATAGCCTATTTAAAGGGATCTAGTCTTCAGAGGGAAAAAAAGAACAACAAGCACAATTCTATGAAGACAGATATTTGAAGCATCAGCTATAATTTAGAAGGTGTAGAGTGGTCTGATCAAGAATCAACTTCAACATTCTCCAGCCTAGATCTACCCTAATTTCTACTTCAAGAAGCTTTAAAAAACTAAGAAGGGTTGGATCAAATCTATCTTGTCAAGATCAAAGGAAGAAAATTCATCAAGATCAGATCAAGAAGCTATTACTCATATCTATCTTGTTGGGTGACATTTTCTGAATCAATTTTCTTTTACCTACTTTCATTGTGTAAGATCTACTAGTAGATCTGAGTGGAGGAGAATTATTCTCTTTATGTTGTAAGCCTGTGTTATAAAGGCTGAGGTAGGGCTGGGATTGCCTGAGGTAGGAGAAGTTGGTAATTCTCTGAGGTGTAGGGCAGGATTTGCCTGAGAAGTAGGAGTGAGGATTCATTCTGAGGTAGAGTTCTTGGGAAGAACTTGAGGTGTAGGATCTTGGTGATCTGAGTGGTAAGACTTGTGATGTTTTAGTTGTCTACCTCAATCACCTAGAGGGGGGTTGAATAGGTTAGGTCTGTGTCTTTTTGTAGAATAAAAATTTGAGCGAGCGAAGAACAGACAACACAGAGTACACCAGATATATAGTGGTTCCTCAATCTTGGGTACGTCAACTCCCCACCTCACTGATCTAGCAACATGCTAGACTCGGCTACTTAACTATTTCCTCGGACTAAAAACTAATTCTATAACTCGGAGCAACACCCCTACAACTCGATCCACAAAAACAGATCTACACTCGGAAGAAAACTTCCTACAAACTCGGAGACGAAATCTCTTACAAGAAAAAAATGATTTATAAATAAATATACAAACTTGCCTTCACAGATCTGGCAGAAGCTCGGCTTTTTCCTTCTTGAAAAATTGAAAAGCCCTTTCAGAAAAGTCGAGGAAGAAATCTAAGAATGCTTGGATCTGAGAACTTAGACTCACCATGATCAAGAAAGAGATTTGCAGCGGTCGAAATTGCTTGATCTATTAATTCTTATTGTCTGAATCTTTTGGATCGAGAAGATCAGAGGCGATGAAATTGATGAGCAGTGGCGTGGTTCTTCTCAATTTAGAATGAATTAAAACTTTTCAGAATATTTATTTCTCTGTTAGGGTTAGTCGAATATGATTAGACCTTTTATAGGAATAGACTAACGGTCATAATCATAAATGACATTATACATGGACCAATTGTCATGGAGATTAATTTGAAATCATGTCCCGTCAGACTTAATGAAATTTCAGAAAAATCAAACTTCAGTTTTAGAGTGAAGATAGGACTACTCGAGAACAATATATGGTTCTCGAGAAAGCAACTACAAGTTTCTCGAGAAGAAGAACTTAAGGAAATTTAAGGTCTGGCTTATCGAGACATAAAGTACTTTACTCAAGAACTAGCTTATATTACTCAAGAACTAGTAGATAACTTCTCAAGAACAGATAGGACTACTCGAGTGAAGATTGTCAGAAGGCATTGAGTCAAGTCACTCTCTCGACGCTTTTTGACTTAGACTTTACTCGAGAACTAAATAGCCTCTTCTCGAGTAGAGCAAGTCTTTCTCGAGAACTTAACTTAGTTTTCTCGAGAGATATTTCTGCTACTCGAGATAAAGCGCTCTCAATGCTTTAAGCCTTAGACTTCTCGAGTGCTAGCCTTAGCTTCTCGAGTACTGAACTTAACTTCTCGAGAATTTTACTTAGCAGAATTTTGAGCTGCACTAAACTTATTACTCGAGAGCAAGCAGAGATGCACTCAAGTACTAAGCTGCTTCTCGAGAACTAACTTCAAAACTTCTCGAGAAATACTTCAGTTATTCGATTGCTTGACTCAACATACTCAAGAACTGATTATAACTCAACTCGATTACTAAGGTTATTACTCGAGTAAAACACTTAGAAAAATTCTACTTTCTGAAAATATTCTTTCTTCAATGAAATCAGCAACCAGTCTTTCTCCTACAAGTTTAGTGCTTTAAAATGAAGTGTATCCCAATAGAGAGGCTACACATGAGTAAATACCATGGATCACATAATGAGGGATTACATTGTATGGTCCTGTGTTTTGTGACTCATTGTAGACTGATATTGGTCTACACTTGGCAATTAAATCCTGCAAACACATAACTCAAACAAGACATCAAATACAACTTAATTTATCTTAGTTTAAGAGTGACTTCATACAAATCTAGGTTATTGTGGATACAATACCCAACAATCTCCTTCTATTTATAGAAGTCAGAACCCTCTACACTAAGGTGAATTACATTAAGATAAATAAATAAAATTACTAGATAGCATAGTGATAATGAGAATAAAATGCTAAGAATTAAGAGACAATTAGATCTTCAAAATTAATGATTTATATTTATATAAAATAGCCCATGAAATCCATTTCTACACAATCTTAAAACACTAAGGGTGACTTCATTAAAATCTAGATTATTGTGGATACAATACCCAATAATCTCCCTCTATTTGTAGAAGTCAGAACCCTCTGCACTAAGGTGAATTACATCAAGATAAACAAATAAAATGACTTGATAGCATAGTGATAATGAGAATAAAATGCTAAGAATTAGGAGACAATCAGTCATCAAAATTAAAGATTTATATTTATATAGAATAGTCCATGAAATCCATTTCTACATGATGCGTGGAAAATACGGCAAGCGCACCGGTCGCACAAGTAATAAAGTTTGGGAATAAATCCCCGAGTGTCGGTCTCTTGAGGAACACAGTAAGGGATGAGTTAATGTCGAGGAGGACTTGAGATTGAAGTCCTCGGGTCGGCTCAAAAATGGGGTTTTGATGGTTGCGAAAACAGAAAATAAATGCTACAAATTACTCATATGCAATGCCGCTATGCAAAGCTTCGCTAGGCGGGATGAAGACTAGTCGGGCCGCTATGCACCGAATAGCTAGGCGGATGGGCGCGTAGGCTAGCGGATGAGGTGGAGAGAACGGCGAAATGAGGGTCGTAAGCACCTCTTCGCAACGTGTGCCACTAGCAATTGCTAGTGCGGCAAGGGTGGATGGAGGTGGATGGAACAAGGCGTACCTCAAGCAATATATAACAAAAATACAAATCACATAGACATGATATCGTATAAACGTATTCTACAATTAAGCGTATATCATCTATAAATGAAGTTTACAACAACACATAAACAACAACAAAGGAAGAACAAGACAAGAGATCGACCGTTTCCGAAGTCTTGCTGAGGATTCACGGTTGGAGTCGTCGGGTTGTCAATCCGCGTCCAAGCTCGGTCCTCAACTACATCCGGAGTAGAGATGGGCTGTCACCACCTTCCAATGGCCCGTCTTCTTCGTCTCACGACAGCGGAAGAAAGTTGCAAGCTTCCCTTTGCTTGATGGCCATGGCGTTGAAGCTTGAAATAAGCCCAAGAGATGATGGAGGAGGCTGAGAGGAAGCTCCGGCTATGATTTGGCATTGAAAGCTTGCCCGGAGCCTCTCCCTAAGGTGGAGGATGAAGGGAAATGGCGAAACCCTTCGTCGGGGACGAAAAATGGCGGAAGAAATCGCGGATCTCCAATTTAGGGCGAGACCTACGCTATTTATAGAAAACAGAATTAAACACTGCGCACGATCACAGGTGCACGGTCAGTGGTCGTGCGCGATATGGTCCGTGATCGTGCGATATGGAGGCAGAAATGTGGAAAAAGATGTCATGACTGCGCACGACCGGCAGTGCACGAGCAGTGATCGTGCGCGGTATAGCTAGTGATCGTGCGATATGGCAGGGGCAGAACTTTCATAAAAGAGGGCAGACTGCGCACGACCGATGATCGTGCGCCAAAGAGGTCGATGGTCGTGCGTGGGTAAAAACGCACGACCACTGGCTCCTTTGTCAAAAATGGTGAAAGCCCTAATCCGGACGCCCACACGATCCCAGAACCTGTAGGAAAACTAGACGGGATGTCGACATGGCAGTCACAGACATAAATATAATGCACAGCAAAAGGGAAATACACACATGCACAGAAATAGGCTAAAAAGGGTGCACAAGACGTGGAAAATCGTAGCAAACCAAAAGGAGTGCAAATGACGCTAAACGGTGTGGAAAGACATGAAAATAAGCCTAGATGAGTCCGGAATTAGGTATAAAATATGGACTCATCACACCCCCAGACTTAACCATTTGCGCGTCCCGAGCAAACAAAACCTAAGCAGACGGGGAAAATGAACTAGCTAACAAAGAAATTGCAAAACGGAGTACCATGCGAAGTCGCATGCTCGCGTGCATAAAAATAAAGTAGAGGAAATTTTTAAGTATACAAAATATTTTATATTTTTCACAATGCGTATCAAAAATTTATTATTACTCAAAAGTGGAATCACGGTGAATCATCCGGTCCTACGCAGGGAGAAAGTAGACAGGCCACTAAGGTGAGCATTGCCGAAGACCGGGGTTAAGATTACCCCCAAAGGAATCCACCAATGTCGGAAATAAGCTTGCCCGTTCGCACTCTCTCCACGTCACTAGTCAACTCAAGCGCAAGTCCGTAGGACTTCGGGTAATAATGGGGCTTGGGTTACGGTGAGGAAAACAAGGATAAACATAAAGGGTATGCACCTAACCCAAATGAGCTAACGTACAAAACTAGTACCCGCTGCCCACAAAATAAACACGGGTGCACCACACCCCCAGACTTAACTTTTACTAAATGGGTGTGTGCACCGCCTACTCTAAATCCAAATCATCTCAAATAAAGATTTTCAATCAAACTTTTTCTTTCTCTTTTTCTTTTCTCTTTTTCTCTTTTTCAAATATTTTTCTTTTAAATATTTTCTTTTTCTTTTTACAAAATCAGCACATTTTTCTTTTGGGCACAACCACATATCACAAGTACGAATCACCACATCACAACCCAACATAAAATGTAAACTACTAAAGCTCGAATTGGGTGTGCGACTAGGATCGGCTATGAGGCTTTGGCGAATATAGTGGAGCTGAATCAAAAGGAAGGGTAGGCACAAAGGGGCTAGCAAGGGCGATGTTAGGAATGGGTACAAAGCTCAACCGGGCCAAAAGGTTGCCTACATCACTCTCACGCTAGACTAACCGTGTACCAATGCTTCAAGAATAGCTTGGGGCAAGTTCTTAGCAACCGAGAAAGATAATCCTTCCTCCCGACTCAAGCAATACGAGTCTAGTGGCAGCTACACACATTCCTACGCTACTGTTTGATTCACACCGGATTCACCAACTTTTGAGTAGAATAAGAAATATTTACGCAAATAGAAAAATATAAAACTATAAGCATACAGAAAAATTAAATCTACACAAATTTCTACACAAAACGAGAGCAATTGACTAGGAACACAGCAAGGCCAACATTTTACTCCGTCTCACAATCCTAAGCCAGCACCATAATTTTACCAAAATCTGACAAAGACACGAGTTTAACTCGCAACATGCAAAAAGTTAAGCACGCGCTCATGTGGGTGCAGTGGTGTGCAAGAAATGAACTAAACAAAATAATAACTATAAAAGCTTCTAGTATGCGCATGCAATGTGCACGTGCAAAAGGCAACAACTAGTAGCTCTCCCCCAGACTTAAACTAAGCAGCATAGCATACGATATAGAAATTTAAATCAAAAAGAGCTAAGGGAAGAGGTTACCTAATGCTCAGCTAGTGAGCATACCAGAAGACGCATGAAAAGTAGAAGCAGGCCCGCCAAACGAAGGATCACAACCCCGCTAGAATGAATTCACAATGGAAACCTGCAGGGGTGAGCTCCGCAAAAACAAAAGAAAAGAAAAACAAAATACATATAAATTCTAAACTAAGCTAGACATAAAAAGTAAAATGCATAAATTTAAGATAACTACTGGGGTTACTGTCATCCCAGCACGACTTATTCGAAGCAGAAAAGCCTTTGCTAATGGGCCTATGGAAGAGAAGATGAACAGGTAACTGTTCCAATATTCGTTGCGGTAACGGGTACCGATACGACGATAGAACAGTTACCCCTCTACCTAGATAATAATACCTGAAAAGCTCAGGTAGTGGAAGCAGGAAATAAGATGAGGAGGCGACCTGGTCCTCGCTCATCTCATCACAAAAAGAATCCTTGCCTAGCAAGGGTCATCCCACACAGGTGCGTAGGAGTCAACGGCTTGAGCACAAGGCTCATCGTCATCCCAGCACACCAGCGGAGAATCAACCCGCACAGGCTCAGATATGGAAGGGGGATCAAGGAATAAAAGAGAAGAAGGACAAAAATAATCAGAAATCGGGGGAGTGATCCCGATATCACCCCCGTAGGATCCAAACAATGATCATCGTCAGTGTCATATGAGTCGTATTGGGGAGAATCCGAGAACTCGAAGTCCGCGGTGGAAAGGGGGACCGCCTCGTCAGATAGGGAGGTGCAAACCTCCGCATCTGAAAGGTAATACTCCTCGTCCCACCGGGGTGCGTCATAGTGGTCCGAAGATCCACATTCTCAATCGGAGATAGCAGAATCTTCATCCCACTTCGGCACAACCTCAGGCACCGAATCATCCACAATAACGGCCTCGTCAGCCGACTCACAAGAAAAAGGAGTAGAAAACTCCGGCAAATACTGCGTAGGGGCAAAGCTACTCTCAAAATCAGGCATAGAATGCGCAGGACCCTTCGCAACATCATCCGCAGATGCCACCCCGTCGACGACCGGAACACTCTCATCGTCCCATACAGGATCGTCCATGAGTTCCCGATCCACTCCTTGCGGGCTAACATCCGAGTGAGAGTGATCACTCAAAGGAATCTCGTAAAAAGGGGTTGAGGAACCCATGAAGGAACTATATGCGGCGAGAGATTCTTCCGTAATCTCAACGGGCAAAGATCGAGCAAGGTGCGCTATGTCAGTGTATGGGCCAGGCAACACCCTGGTAGGCCCATCCACAGTAGTCTCCCGCGAACAGGGGACTGCTGCGGATGCGTCCACAGAGGTAGAAGGCTTGCACAAGCGAGGGCAATCCTTCAACATATGGCCCACACCTTGACATAGAATACACCGAAAACAGTGCTCGACATTAGAAACAGCCATGGCATCGATGCAACTCCGCAAAGCGTCAAAAATACGGCACTCGGCAGCAGAATCCATCGCGAACAGAAATATTTACCGGAAATTACTACACACAAGATTAAAACAACTCGGATCTGCAATATTAAAAAAAGAAAACAAGGAAGGGACAGAAAAAATAAAGTAAACAATTTGAAAAACTAAAATAAAGACAAAACAGGGTATGAACAAATGGACAAGGGCGACTATCTCGCATCTACCTCTTCAAAAACTCAAACGACTGTGTTCCCCGGCAACGGCGCCAAAAACTTGATGCGTGGAAAATACGGCAAGCGCGCCGGTCGCACAAGTAATAAAGTTTGGGAATAAATCCCCGAGTGTAGGTCTCTTGAGGAACACAGTAAGGGATGAGTTAATGTCGAGGAGGACTTGAGATTGAAGTCCTCGGGTCGGCTCAAAAAGGGGGTTTTGATGGTTGTGGAAACAGAAAATAAATGCTACAAATTACTCCTATGCAATGCTGCTATGCAAAGCTTCGCTAGACGGGATGAAGACTAGTCGGGCCGCTATGCACCGAATCGCTAGGTGGATGGGCGCGTAGGCTAGCGGATGAGGTGGAGAGAACGGCGAAATGAGGGTCGTAAGCACCTCTTCGCAACGCACGCCACTAGCAATTGCTAGTGCGGCAAGGGTGGATGGAGGTGGATGGAACAAGGCACACCTCAAGCAATATATAACGAAAATACAAATCACATAGACATGATATCGTATAAACGTATTCTACAATTAAGCGTATATCATCTATAAATGAAGTTTACAACAACACATAAATAACAACGAAGGAAGAACAAGACAAGAGATCGACCGTATCCGAAGTCTTGCTGAGGATTCACGGTTGGAGTCGTCGGGTTGTCAATCCGCGTCCAAGCTCGGTCCTCAACTACGTCCGGGGTAGAGAAGGGCTGTCACCACCTTCCAATGGCCCGTCTTCTTCATCTCACGACAACGGAAGAAAGTTGCAAGCTTCCCTTTGCTTGATGGACATGGCATTGAAGCTTGAAATAAGCCCAAGAGATGATGGAGGAGGCCGAGAGGAAGCTCTGGCTATGATTTGGCGTTGAAAGCTTGCCAGGAGCCTCTCCCTAAGGTGGAGGATGAAGGGAAATGGTGAAACCCTTCATCGGGGACGAAAAACGGCGGAAGAAATCGCGGATCTCCAATTTAGGGCGAGAACTGCGCTATTTATAGAAAACATAATTAAACACTGCACACGATCATAGACGCACGACCAGTGGTCGTGCGCGATATGGTCCGTGATCGTGCGATATGGAGGCAGAAAAGTGGAAAAAGATGTCATGACTGCGCACGACCGGCAGCGCACGAGCAGTGATCGTGCGCGGTATAGCTGGTGATCGTGCGATATGGCAGGGGCAGAACTTTCATAAAAGAGGGCAGACTGCGCACGACCGATGATCGTGCGCCAAAGAGGTCGATGGTCGTGCGTGGGTAAAAACGCACAACCACTGGCTCCTTTGTCAAAAATGGTGAAAGCCCTAACCCGGACGCCCACACGATCCCAGAACCTGCAGGAGAACTGGACGGGATGTCAACATGGCAGTCACAGACATAAATATAATGCACAGCAAAAGGGAAATACACACATGCACAGAAATTGGCTAAAAAGGGTGCACAAGATGTGGAAAACCGTAACGAACCAAAAGGAGTGCAAATGACGCTAAACGGTGTGCAAAGACAAGAAAATAAGCCTAGATGAGTCTGGAATTAGGTATAAAATATGGACTCATCACTACACAATGTCAAAACACAATCTAGATCATTTTTCATTCCTTGCTCTGTAATTATTGTTGTTGTCTTTCTTTCTTCTCTTGTTGTCTTCTTTGATAGCTGATGGGTTTAGGATAATACTTTGGTGGTCTAGGAGGAGCATTTGGATTGTTACTTCAATACTCTCTATCATAAATTCTTCTTTTTGTTAAGGATTTCTCATACAGTTCCCATTCAGAGGAGCTATAATGATTAGTCCTGCTTTCATTGTAGTCCATAACTAATTTGAGAGTATTAAGGATTAAAGACTTAGAAGTAGGGCTCCAAATTTCAGCAAATTATTGTGCTCTCCTCCTTTAAGATTATGGATTAGGGATGGACTTGCTTGTAGATGCTCTAACACCATACTTTCTTTTCTTAGGAATATGAATTTCAGGAGGTGCTTGAAGAAGTACATATGCTTGATCAGTTTCCCAAACCTGAGCATAAGTATCTAGAGGTGGTGCTTTTGAGCCTTCAGGTCTTGGAGAAAAGGTTGGTTGTTGAAGTAGAGGATGTTGAGCAAGAGAATTCAGATGATGGGGAATCACATTTGGATCAGCTTTGAAATCAGGGAAAATTTGATTATGCATCCACACAACTGTATCATGAGTATGAAACTTTACACCATCTATTTGATTTTGGACATCAGCATGAATTACCTTCAACTTTTCTTCCCAGAGAGTTTTAATGTTTGTATCTGATGTTTCTAAGTATTCTTTTACAAAGCTCTCCCCCTTTCTGACTACTACAGATAGGGTTTCTATAGCATCCTCTTTGAAAGTACCAACTTCTTCACAAGTTTTGAAGTTAAGTTCTTGGGGTTTCTTTTCTAACTGAATTTGATTATTTACAAGAGTTACTGACTGGTCCAACACCTGACCAATAAAGGTTATGGTGTGGTCCAGATCTTTCCCACCTATTTGGAAAAGGTGTTTCAGCTCATCAGTATTATGCTGGATTTCTGCAAATCCTCTGCTCGTCTCTTTTTCTAGAGCAGTAACTTTTTCAGTGACAGCCTTGAGAGAATCATCAAAGTACTTTCTCAATTTTGAGAGCATCAATTTTATCTTCCCCAATATATCAGTAGCAGTAGGAGAAGGAGAGGGAGTTTCAGCTTGAGGAACTGGAGGAGGAGGAGCAATCTATGGAACAATTTCTTCAATTATAACTGAGCTCTTGGCTCTTGTAGTATGAATCAAAATATCACCTTCCTCACCAAGAATGGTGGGAAGAGAAAAATCAAAGTTCTTGAGAGGAGCTTCAGCTGGTTCTGGGGAGACTGCTTTCTCATCAGATATCAAAACTAGTTCTTCTTCTTCTATATCAGCAGCAGGTGAATGGTGAATAGGGGATTCTGGTTCAGAGTGATGATGAGAGGGTGATGGTTCTGGAGATGGAGATTTCTCTGGAGATAGAGATTTCTCTGGAGATGGATACTTCTCTGTATGAAAAGGGGAAAGAGGCTCTTTTGAAGATAATTCCTCTATCATTTGGTTAATGTCTTCCTCTATGGATTGGATGTCCTCTTGGACTTGGGCATCTAATAGTGGCTCTTCTGGGGTAGCAGGATGGAATACAGCAGCTAGAGGAGGGGTTGAGACTTTTTCTACTGTAGTTGAAGGAGAAGGCTCCCCCTCAGCAGCTGTACTAGATGTGCCAGCTACTTGAGGTAGAGGAGGAGATGGAGTCATATCCTCATTTTCTGGATGGTCATGAGCCTTGGCAGCTTGGGCAAGATTCTTTAGTTTAAGTTCCCATCTTTGTATAGAAGAAATTGAGACTTTCTTCATGTGGTGAAGGTTTCTACCTTGGGATAGGTCAAAGATCTCTGGCTTGAACTCATGAAGGAGTAGAGAAATAATCCTTGCATAGTTACGTGTTTTGATGCTTTCTTTTATCTTATCAAAAATCATCATTCCAAACTGAAATTTATTCCTACATATAATTTTTGTCATCATATAAAATAAGTCAGCAGTGATGAAGCTTATAGAAGTTGTCTTGCACATAAGTACTTTGCCAAGAATATCAACTAGAAGTTTGCCCTATACATTTAGGTCAGGTCGACAAATGTTGTTTATAACAACAGAAATTCAACAGTAACTATAGGCTCTGTCACAGTCCTCAACAGTTAGGTCGTATTCTTCTTCAATCATTGGTAGTCGAAGAAGTTTAGAAACAACTATCTTAGGGAGTTTGATTTTGATTCGACGAACTCTTGTCTTAAGAGTCTTTCCATTTTTCCTCACCTTTGCATTCTGAAAGAATTCTTCGACCTCTGAAAAAAGGATTTTACAAGGTTGCTCTAAAACAAAGGACAAACCGGCGGTTTCCAGAAGAAGAAGAGGATTCTGAAAGTCTTTAGAAATCTCTGCAATCCAAGTCGACAAAAGTTCGCTTCCAATCCCTATCTTGGAAGTTGGAGCCATTGATCCAGAGAAGACGAAACTTGACTGCAGCAAGAGATTCGATGGCATGCTCTGCGACGGCGGTGGAAGACGAACGGTTTTCTTCTTTCTTTTCGAGAAAGGGTTTTGAGATCGAGTAATATGGAAATTCTGAACTTTTCTATTCATATAAGTCTTAATTTGTGATTATTAAGGAATTAAATAAAGTGACATACCTGAAAATATGGCGGAATAAACATCTGGGTGCGAATATAAAGATTTGATGTTAAAGATGAAAAATTTCTTCAGATTTCTCGAGTGGATAGTCATTACTCGAGTGAAGAGACTATAGTACTCGAGTACTAATTTGAAGGTCTCGAGAAGTGTCTTATTACTCGAGAAGTAGTTCTCGAGAGGCAGACTTGTCTCTTGAGTGGTTCAATTTAGTACTCGAGTAGTAATGGTCTTACTCAAGAAATGAAGCCTGGACTTAGGAAATTCTAAATTTTTTGAAGTGTTTCTTGATCCTTGAGCTATATTGCGATGTTCCCTTCTTCAATCTTATTTGTTGAGCATGTCAAGTTCTGTTTTGAAGAACGAGAACTTGGCCTCGTCTAGCGACTTCGTGAAAATGTCTGCAACCTGCCTTTCAGTTGGGACATACTGGAGGTTGTTGTCTCCATGCTCCACATGCTCCCGGATGAAGTGATACCTCAGCTCTATATGCTTTGTCCTTCTGCTAGAGACTGGGTTATTGGCGATTGCAATTGCACTTAAAGAGTCGGAAAATATTTGAATATTTTGGAACTTCATGTTATAATCTAAAAAATGGTTCTTTATCCATAGCAGTTGTGCACAACAACTTCCTGTAGAAATATACTCTGACTCGGATGTTGAAATTGAGACACAATTCTGCTTCTTGCTACTCAAGGAGATGAGCCTTCTTATTAGGAATTGACAAGTCCCGGAAGTGCTCTTCCTTTCATCTTTACTTCCTGCAAAATCTGCATATGAAAAACCAATTAGTTTGTTATCATTACTTCTTGGGTACCATAAGCAAAGATTTGGTGTACCTTTAAGGTATCTCAAAATCTGCTTTGCAGCAGCGCAGTGAGATTCCTTACAGTTCACTTGAAATCTAGCACATACATATGTTGAAAACATTATGTTTGGTCTACTTACTGTAAGATAGAGAGGGGATCCAATTATACTTCTGTACTTGGTTTCATCAAAAGGTTTCCCTTTCTCATCCTTGTCCAAAGACATAACTGAACTCATTGGAGTCCTCATAGAGGTTGCGCTGTCCATTATAAATTTCTTAATTAACTCCTTGGTGAACTTCGACTAAGAGATGAAAATTCCATATTCAGATTGTTTCACCTGAAGTCCTAAGAAATACTTTAGCTCTCCCATACTGCTCATTTTAAAACTTCCCTTGCATAAGTTTTGAAAACTTTTTGCAGAGGTTGTCGTCAGTAGAGCCAAAAATAATATCATCGACATAGATTTGCACTAGAAAAATTTTGCCTTTTATTTCTGTTGTTGTATGGAGACCGGGCGGTCTGGCGTTCTGGCTCTAGAGGGTTAGAGACCGCGCGGTCTGGCGGTTTATCTCCAGCGGCTTAGTAGCTGGACTGTTGCTGGTTGTTGTTCGGGAGATCTGACGGTTTGTCTCAGGCTACTTGGAGACCGGGCGGTCTAGCGGTCTCCTATGGCGGCTTGTTCTCTCCTTCTGGTGGTTGTCGGGCGGTTAGCCTATTCGTCTAACTACACGGCCTGTTCGGCTTATTTCTGTTAAAAATATAATTATTTAGTCCCACATTGCTTACATATAATCTCTCCCATCTCCTCCATTCTATAAAAGGGAGGTCATACCTTTGTAATACTCATCTTTTTGGATAATAAAAATTTCTGTTATTCATATTTTCTGTTTCTTCGTGTCAGTACGCACATGGTATCAGAGGATTCGATATTTTCCACTTGATTTAGTGCCTTCTTCTGACCGAACAGTTTTCCCTTCTTCGTGCAATCTGTTCGCGGACTTCTCTTCTATCCTTCTCTTTGTCGCTACCCTTTGTGTGCGTGACTTCTCTTTTCTTCTATCCGCGACCTATTTTCGCGGATTGCTCTGCTTCTTTTCTCCCCACGAATTCCTTCTAGTTCGAGCAGTCCTCTCTATCTCGTGTTCGCGCGGCCTTCTCTCTAGCCATGCGACTTCTTTCCCTCTGCTTTGCTCTACTTCTTGTTCATGGCCTTCCTTGCCGCTGGTGTGTTGTCACCGTGACCATTGCAGAATCTTTTCTTTGTCCACTGCGGCCTTCTTAGCCGCATGACCTGCTTGTTGTTCGCACGGCTTATCGTTTCTTCTCGCCCGGCTTCTTGTATGTTTTTTGTAAACTGCGTCCTTCCTAGCCGCTCTTCCTGCTCTCTGTTTGCGCGGCTTGTTGCTTCTTCTCGCGCAGTTTTTTGTTGCTTCCCTACATGGATCTTTCAACTACCTCAACAACCACCGCTACTCTCGTGGTCAATCCGCCTCCTCCTACTCCGTTCGGGAATCTTGGCACCGTCTCCAAACTCATCAGTCCAAACTACCCCGATTGGAGTGTCTCCTTCACCTTCCTTCTTCGCTCACAATGCAAATGCCACCATCTCACTGATGACCCTCCTCCACTCACTTCTGCTGAGTTTGACAATTGGGATGCTAGTAACGCTTTTGTGCGCACTTGACTAGCTAATAGCCTTTCAGATGAATATCTTCTCGTCATCTATCATGATGAGACATTCAATACGGCTTGGCTTCATCTTGCAGTTCTATACTCGAAGGGGGCTAAGACATCCTGCAACTATACATTAGATGCAGACCTCTTTGCCCGTCCTTCCAGGTCTCATGCTGCCGCTTATCAACAAGTTCAGGCTCTCGGGGCAGAGATTCTTCAAAATCGCCCCTTCTCCGCCAATTTGGCCGAGCAGCACAAGCACTTCCAGGAAATCCTTGTTGTATGTTATCTTCTACGACTTCCAGAGTCCTATGACATGATCTGCCAGCAAATTATGGGTGAGGCGGACTCTCCTACCTTGGATACCACTAATGCACGCATTGCTGATGTTACCTCTCTACTTCAGCATCCCCTTCTATCCTCTCCTTGACCCCCGGACAACTATGCTCACTAGACTCAACGAAGTGGCTCTGGTAGTCGTAATCACTAGTCTGGCGGGTATGGCCCTTCCCGCTTCCTCTACTCTCACTGTGGCCGCCCCGGGCATACTATAGAACAATCCTGGATGAAACATCTGCATCTTCGCCACTCTAGTGACTCTTCCACCTCCTCCCCGAAGCTGTCTGCCTCGGTGGTTACATCATCAGGTAGTGCCCACGTGGTTACTCAAGATAAATTGCTGATAGACTCTGGTGCAACTAACTATATGACGGGTAATCCTTAGTGCTTTTCTCTCCTAGAAACACGTGATCGGTTTCCGCCGGTTCTCATTGCTGACGGCTCTCCCTCCCCGGTCCATGGAAAGGGAGTGGTTCATGTCACTCCGTATCTTCGTTTGGCAGACACTCTATATGTGCCAAAGTTTCTGTACAATTTATTATCATTTACCTCTTTATGCAAACAACTCCAGTGTTCTATTACATTCACTCCAACTTCTTGTTCTTTTCAGGATCCGAGCTCCCAACGGACGATTGCTACTGGGACTGAGAGCGGCGGCCTCTACTTCCTCGAAAATATTTCTTCTATGTCCGCCTTCTCCTCCTCCTCTATAGATCTTCTACAGTGGCACATCAGCCTTGGTCATCCTCCTCCACGGCTTCTTCATCAGCTTCTGCCCCACCTCCATTCGCACAGTTCTCCTCTCAACTGTGATGCATGTCAGCTTGGCAAGCATCACTGTTCCTCCTTCCCGCCAAAGTAAGGTCGTGGCTCTACTCGTCCGTTCGATCTCATTCACTCTGGTATCTGGGGTCCTGCTCCTACCCTCACCGTTGGTCAGGGTAGTTCTTATTTTGTAACATTTATTGATGACTTTTATAGATGTACTTGGGTGTATCTCTTACGAGATCGCTCTGAATTATTCAATGTATGGACATCTTTTTATCAGTTAATTCAAAATTAGTTTTGTGTTTAAATTAAAGACTTTCTCTCTGATAATGCTAAAGAGTATATTTGTCAAGCTTTTTCATCTTTCTATATGCAACATGAGATTATCCATTAAACTAGTTCTATCTATACCTCACAACAAAATGGAGTGGCGGAACGCAAAAACGTCACCTCCTTGATGTAGCTCGCACTCTGATGACGCAGATGCATGTCCCTCGCTTCTATTGGGGCTATGCGGTTCTCATTTCATGCTATCTCATCAATCTCATTCCCTCCACGATTTTACACGGTCAAACCTCATTCTCCATTCTCTATCCATTCAAGGAACCTTTTCCTCTCCCTCTACGTATTATTGGGTGCAAAGCTTTTGTATAAGCTCCCTCCTCCATTCGTGATAAACTCTCCCCTCGCTCCACCAAATGTGTTTTTCTGGGATACTCTATCACCCAAAAGGGCTATTGTGGTTTTGACCCAGTTTTCCGCAAGCAGTTCGTCTCCGTTGATTTTACTTTCTTCGAGAATGATCCCTATTTCTCTGACAACTCCTCTCCTCTTCCTGAGGCTTCTGATTCTCCTATTGTTCCCTCCAATCAATCGACCCATACCGAGGTTTTTTCACCTCCACCATCTCCATCGTCTCCTCCTCCCTCCTCCCCTCTGCTATGTCCCTCTTCTCCACCACTGTCGCTCTCTACTCCCGGACAAGCTCTCTCCGCCACGGACGCTCCGGATAATGAGAAACCTACTGACCTGGATCTTCCCATTGCTCTTCGCAAAGGGGTTCGGGCATGTACCCAACACTCGCTTGCTGCTGTGGTTTCCTATGATTGTCTTACCCCTTCTCGCAAAACCTTTGCACTGGCTATCTCTACCACTGCTACCCCCCGTTCCTACAAGGAGGCCCTTACTGTTCCACATTGGAAGGTTGTAATGGATGAGGAAATTGCTACTCTCACTGAACGGGGTACGTGGACCCTTGTTCCTCCTCCCTTCGGCACAGATGTTGTTCTTTATTACTGGGTCTTTGTGGTTAAGTTTGGTAATGACGGCAGTGTGGATCGTTATAAGTCCCGCGTTGTTGCCAAAGGGTTTACCTAAACTTATGGTGTTGACTATTTTGACACCTTCTCTCTAGTTGCTCATCTCAGCACTATCAGGGTCCTCCTCTCTGTGGCTGTCAATAGGGATTGGCCCATTTCCCAATTGGATGTCAATAATTCCTTTCTATATGGAGATCTTCAGGAGGATGTCTACATGGAGCAACTTCCAGGGTATGTTGCTTAGGGGGAGACACAAGTATGCAGGCTAAAGAAGGCTATATATGGCCTAAAGCAAAGCCCGCGGGCTTGGTATGAGAAGTTTAGCGGGATTTTGGCAGTCGTGGGCTTTACAAGAAGTTTTGTGGATCACTCTTTGTTCGTTCGCAAAACCTCCCTTAGTTTGGTAGTTCATTCGGTTTTATGTGGATGATATTCTTCTCACTGGAGATGACTAGGCTGGGATAACCTTGACAAAGAAACATCTTCGCCAAACACCTGGTCACAAAGGATATGGGCTCTCCAAATTCCTATTGGGGATAGAGATCTCTCAGAAGCCCAGTTTCTTAGTCCTCTCCCAACGCAAGTATGCTCTTGATTTGCTAAAAGAGGCAGGGTTTACTGGGGCTAAACCTGCCCGATGCCCCATGGCGACTGGAGAAGATAAAACCTGGACGGATGACTCTCCTCCTCTTTTAGATGTTACGAGGTACATACGTCTGGTTGGTAAACTCATATATCTTACGGTGACGAGACCCGACATCTCCTAAGTTGTAGGAAAGGTTAGCTAATTCATGCAAGCTCCAAGGGAGTGCCATCTATAGTCTGCCCTTAGGATATTGGAGTATGTTAAATCAGCGCCTGGGAAAGGACTACTCTTTCGGAAGAATGGTCATTTGAGGGTTGAATCTTACTTAGATTCGAGTTATGCCGATGACAAAGGAGACCACAAGTCAACATCGGGCTTTCACACCTTTGTAGGGGGAGACCTTGTAAGCTGGAAGAGTAAGAAACAGTCTGTCATCTCCAAGTCCAGTGCAGAAGCAGAATATCGAAGTATGGCGTCGATCACATGTGAGTTGAAGTGGTTACGGGCTCTCATGCTTGACCTAGGAGAGGTCTACAACCATCCTCTACCTATGTTTTGTGATAACAAGACCGCTATATACATCTCCAAAAATCTGGTCTTCTATGAGAGAACTAAGCACATTGAAGTCGACTGCCACTTTATTCAGGAAGAGATTTTAAAGGAAAAAATCTTTACTCCATTCGTCACCTCTGATAAAGAGTTGGCTGCTATTTTCACCAAGCCAGTGTCCATCTCTTTTCTTCACATTTGCGACAAGCTGGGCATGATCGATATATGCTCCAGCTTGAGGGGGAGTATTGCTATATGGAAACCGGGTGGTGTTCCAGTCTGGCTTTGGTGGGTTAGAGACCGCGCGGTCTTGCAGTTTGTCTCCAGTGGCTTGGTAGCCAGACTGCTGCTGGTTATTGTCCGGGCGATCTGACGGTTTTTCTCAGGCGACTTGGAGATCGGGCTGTCTGGCGGTCTCCTATGGCGGCTTGTTGTCTCCTTCTGGTGGATGCTGGGCGGTTAGCCTATTCGTCTAACCGCGCGGCCTGTTCGGCTTGTTTCTGTTAAAAATGTAATTATTTAGCCCCACATTGCTTACATGTAATCTCTCCCATCTCCTCCATTCTATAAAAGGGAGGCCATACTTTTGTAATACTCATCTTTTTGGATAATAAAAATTTCTATTATTCCAATTCTCGGTTTCTTCTTGTCTGTTCGCACAATGTCCCTAAGAAATAATGTCTTATTTATCTTTCCCCCTATGAACTTATTCTCAAGAAGAAAGCTAGATAGCGTCTCATAACAAGTAAGAGGAGCTTGTTTCAAACCATATAAAGCTTTAGATAACAGATAAACATGATCAGGAAAGTTAGAATCAACGAAACCTGGGGGTTATTACACATACACTTCTTCCTTTATGTCAACATTAAGGAAGGCCGACTTCACGTCCATCTGATAGACAGTGAATCCCTTAAGTGTAGCATAGGCTAGGAACAACCTGATTACCTCCAGTCTTGCAACTAGAGCATATGTCTGGTCAAAGTCGATTCCTTCTTCTTGTTTATATCCTTTAGCGACGAGTCTGGCCTTGTTCTTTATGATTGTCACATCCTCATCCATCTTGCTCCTAAAGACCCACTTGGTTCCGATGACATTCTTACTTTTGGGTCTTGGAACAAGCTTCTAGACTTGGCAGGGCTTGAATTGGTTCAATTCTTCTTCCATTGCCTTTATCTAAGATGCGTCTCAGTTTGCTTCCTCAAACTTCTTTGGTTCAACCAGTGAGAGAAAGCTCAAACATAAATTTTAATTAGTTGTACCTCTACGAGTTCTAACACCATCCCGGGGATCTCTGATGATTTGATCAATTGGGTGATCTTTCAAGTGTCTGAGCTCTAGGTTCCTTGCAACTGGAGCTTCTTCTATCCCTTGGGTGACTTCAATAACATAGATGACGTCTTCATCATGGTGATCATCTTCTCTAATAGGGGTTGGAGTGGTGATCGTGATGAAATCTTTAAATTTTTCCTTAACTTGCACATCCAAGCTCAATTCCTTCAGTCGTGAACCTGCATCTTCAATCAACACACTCGAAGAACTGCTTTGCAACAAGCTCGTTTCATCAAATACAACATGAATAGATTCTTCTACAACCAGGGTTTTCTTATTGAAAACCCTATATGCCTTACTATGGCTACTATAACCTACGAAAATACCTTCAAAACTTTTTTCACTAAATTTAGTGGTTTGATACTTACCATTATTAAGAACGAAGCATTTAGTACCAAAGATTCTAAAGTATGAAATGGTCGGTTTCCTGCCCTTTAGTAGTTCATAAGGTGTCTTATTATGGTTTTTATTTATGAGTGCTCGATTTTGCACATGGCATGTAGTGTTGACAGCTTCAGCCCAGAAATATTCTAGTAGTGAGGCATCACTCAACTTGGTTCTGCAAGCCTCTATGAGTGTTCTATTCCTTCTCTCAGTTACTCTATTCTGTTGAGGAGTATAGGAGAGGAAAACTCATGAAAGATACCAAGACTTTCACAGAATTTTGTCTTGGCCCCAGACTTGAACTCTGTTCCAATGTCACTTCTGATTTTGATAATGGAGCAGCTGTATTCTTTCTGTACTTGCTTGACAAAGTTCGTATCAAAGGTATCTGACTTGTGTTTTAGAAAGAACAGCCACGCAAAGCGAGAGTAATCATCAACAATAACCAATGTATAATCCTTACCTCCCAAACCTTTAATTTGCAGTGTACCGAACAAGTCCAAATGAAGTAGGTGTAAATACCTTTTGGAATAGTTGCTAATAATTCTTTTAAAGGTAGCTCTTATTTGCTTGCCTTTTACACATGCATGACAAGATCTATCTTTAATGTACTTGACATTTGGGGCATCACGTACTAAATTAAGAGAAAATAATTTATTAATAGTTTTGAAATTTATATGTGCTAATCTCTTCTGTCATTGGTCACCAAGTGACGCACTATCTTTTGCCAAAAAGCACATTGGCATAGAAGAGTCTATGCAAATAAAATTTAAACAAAAGATATTCCTACTACGAGTACATGATAAAATCATTTCTAAATTATCAACCGATTTTATCAAACACTTGTCTGCATGAAATTCTACAATGTATCCTTTATCGCAGAGCTGGCTTATGCTTATAAGATTGTGTTCCAATCCTTCAACATAAGCCACATCGGAAAAGGATACACTACCAATAGTGATCATACTGTAGCCTTTAGTAATCCCTCTGTCAGAACCTCCAAAGATGACCTTTGGCTCGTTCATGACTGGAGAATAATTCTGAAGAAGTCTTCTAGTCTCGGTCATATGCCGAGAGCATCCACTGTCCAAATACCAGATGGGATTTTTGATGGCCTTTGAACATTCATGCAAAAATAAGATCAAGTTTCCTTAGGAACCCAAACTTATTTGGGTCCTTGGTCTCTAGTTAGCACTCTCCCCCTACGAGTGTTAACATTTTGAGTGTCTTTCTCACATTATTAACTCGAGGAGTTACATAATTTCTGGGATTAAACAAGTAATCTATGGTGAAGTGACCAACCTTGCCACAGCACCAACAGTCAAATCTGTTGTATCTTTGCCTAGTGATCTCCTACTTGACCTTTTGAGGTTGTGGTCTAGCAGGGGCAGTATATTTGGAAGTAAAAGCTTCAAGGTGATGACATTCACATGGCTTCTTCTCCTTAATAGGCTTTTCAACAATTTGTTTAACTCTTGGAGCTCTCTTGATGTTGTGACCATGATTATAAGGTCTATAGCTCTGAAGAGAAATCTCCTCATAAGGTGCCTTGAAGACACTCTCGCCAAAGTTCCAAGGACGAGGCCATCCTTAGTACCTAGACTTGGGCTCTACAAGAGTAGGCTTAGCACGGTGACCATAGGAAGAGTCAAGATCAAACTCGTTCGTTCGAAAGATAACCTTTTGAACGAAGTTTTGTTCTTGAGGAGCTTTCCCCTTCTCCTTGGCTTGAGCTTTCTTAGCGGCCTTATTTCTCCTTTGGGCCTTGTTTCCCCTAGAAGATTTACAAGGGATGCCACATGGCCTAAGCCAGCACCTTTGGCCTGAGCAGAGAATTCAGCAACAAGAGGAGAATTGTCCTGGGCTTGGAGAAACTTTTAACAAGTTTCTTTCAGCTTCAAGTTGTTCTTCCAATTACTTGATGATTTACTCCTTCAGATCTAGGTGCTCGAGAGCCTTATTATATTCTTCCATAGCATTATGGAAGTCTTTCCTGAGTGAGTCCATCATTACAATTTCCTCCCTCAGATTGCTCTCTTCAGCCTTAAGAGATTTGAACTCCTTAGCTGAGCTCTACAACTCTATGACATTTATCGTATGCTTTGATTCAACTCTCATATTGATACATGAAGTTCAGATTCCTCGTCAGAAGAACATTCCTCATGATCATGGTCATAATCATCAGATTCAGAAAGAGGTGTATGGGAGTTTACCTTCCAAGTGAACTGGGGTGCTTCTTCTTCATCTTTTTGTGCCATAAGCCCAAAGAAGTCTTCCTCCTCATCACTAGATGCAGATAAGTCTGTGTCACTGAGGGTCTTGCCTTTCTGAGCTATCAAGCTTCTTTCGGTCTTCTTCTTATTGTATGAAGTTTTCTTTTCCTCACTTCTTCCACCCTCCTTCTTCTTGTGAGAGCAGTCAGCTATGACGTGTCCTGTCTTGTTACAACAATAACAAACAATGTCAGAAGAAATATGTTTGTTCTGTTTGGAATAATACCTGTCTTGGCTACTTGAGCCCTTCTTGTGATGATCACCATCGTGACGTGAACTTCTGAATGAGGCATCCTTGCCTTTCTATTGCTTTTTCTTGTTCAAGAATTTCTTGAACGCCTTGAGAGAAGAGAACTCTCCTTCAGATAATTCTGAGCCTTTGGTGCTTGGCTCTGAAGATTCTTCTTCACTTTCTTTCTTGTGCTGGGGCAGGAGAAGCTGCCTTAGACTTACTTGAGGTGTCTGTCTTTAGAGTGACAGACTTCTCCTTGGATGTAGAGCTATTCTTCTCTTCTTCAGCTTTTCTTGAATTTATTTGTAGCTCATATGACATAAGCTTTCCGAAGAGATTTTGAGGGTCTGTCTCTACTAGCTTTCAAAACTCCCAGATAGCATAAACCTTGTTATTTCATTCCTTAGTACGGGATCTAAGGAACTTATCATTCAGTTCCCCATTTGTGAAGACTCGGCCAAAGACTCTTAGGCCGTTGACAATCTTGAAGAAATTATCAAAGGTATCTGCAATTGAGTCCTTAGGACCTTATCGGAATGCTTCATATTTCTTATTTTGAAAGGATCTTTTGTCATCCCTAACTTCTTCAGTGCCTTCCATCAAGATGATGAGAGACGACCACATTTCCTTCGGGTATTGGCAGTGAATCAAATTCTGCAATATAGAATCATCAACTGCACTTGCGATGATATTTTTTAGCTTTCATGTCTAAAGAGACATGCAATCTCATCCTTATTAAGAACCATCAGTTTCTTAGGCAATTGCTTTGTTGAGTCAATGGTGGAGGTGGTCATAGGAACATAAGGTCCTTCTTCTACTATCATCAAAATTCTAGGATCCACCGCTTCCATGAAGAACTTATTTTTTCTTACCATATAGCAAAATTGTTCTTTGTGCACAGAGGAAGCTTTGCAAAATCCTTAACTCTGTCCATGCTTGAATCCTATATAAACAACTAGGAGCAGATCTATTCAAGGTGTTAACCTTTTTGATAATAACCTCCCTCTGATACCAATTGATGTTTTTAGTTGTCTACCTAAATCACCTAGGGGTGAATAGGTGAGGTCTGCGTCTTTTTGCGGAATAAAAATTTGAGCGAGCGAAGCAAAGAAAACAAGCACAAACAACACAGAGTACACCAGATATATAGTGGTTCTCCAATCTTGGGTACGTACACTCTCCACCTCACCGATCTAGCAACACGTTAGACTCGGCTACTTCACTATTTCCTCGGATTGTAAACCAATCCTACAACTCGGAGCAATGCCCCTACAACTCGATCCACAAAAATGGATCTACACTCGAAAGAAAAACTTCCTAAAACTCGGAGACAAATCTCCTACAAGAATAAATTGATTTACAAATAATATAACAAACTTGTCTTCACATTCTGGCAGAATTCTCACTTCTTCTATCTTGAAAAATTGAAAAGGCCTTTCAGAAAAGTCAAAGAAGAAATCTATGAATGCTTGGATCTGAGAACTTAGAATCACCACGATCAAGAAAGAGATTTGCAGCTGTCGAAATTTCTTGATCTGTTGATTCTTCTTGTCTGAATCTTTGGATCGAGAAGATAAGAGGCGATGAAGACTATGAGCAGCGGCGCGATTCTTCCCGATTTAGAATGAATGAAAACGATTCAGAATACTTATTTCTGTGTTAGGGTTAGTCGAATATGATTAGACCTTTTATAGGAATAGAATAACGATCATAATCATAAATGACATTACATGTGGACCAATAGTCATGGAGATTAATTTTAAAACGTGTCCCGTCAGACTTAACGAAATTTCAAAAAAATCGAACTTCAGTTCTCGAGTGAAGATAAGACTACTCGAGAACAATGTCTTGTTCTCGAGAAAACAACTACAAGGTTCTTGAGAAGAAGTGCTTAAGGAAATTTAAGGTCTGGCTTATCGAGACATAAAGTACTTTACTCGAGAACTAGCTTATATTACTCGAGAACTAGTAGATAACTTCTCGAGAACAGATGGGACTACTCGAGTGAAGATTGCCAGAAGGCATTGAGTCAAGTCTCTCTCTCGACACTCTTTGACTTAGACTTTACTCGAGAACTAAATAACTTCTTCTCGAGTACAGCAAGTCTTTCTCGAGAACTTAACTTTGTTTTCCCGAGAGATATTTCTGTTACACGAGACAAAGTGCTCTCAACACTTTAGGCCTTAGACTTCTCGAGTGCTAGCCTTAGCTTCTCGAATACTGAACTTAACTTCTCGAGAATTTTACTTAGCATGAATTTTGAGTTGGACTAAACTGATTACTCGAGAGAAAGCAGAGATGTACTCGAGTACTAAGCAGCTTCTCAAGAACTAACTTCACAACTTCTCGAGAAATACTTCAGTTATTCGAGTGCTTGACTCAACTTACTCGAGAACTGATTATAACTTTACTCGAACACTAAGGTTATTACTCGAGTAAAACACTTAGAAAAATTCTGCTTTCTGAAAATATTCTTTCTTCAATGAAATCAGTAACCAATCTTTCTCCTACAAGTTTAGTGCTTGAAAATGAAGTGTATCCCAATAGAGAGGCTACACATGAGTAAACATCATTGATCACACAATGAGGGATTACATTCTATGGTCCTGTGTTTGGTAACTCATTGTAGACTTATATTGATCTACACTTGGCATTTAAATCCTGCAAACACATAACTCAAACAAGACATCAAATACAACTTAATTCATCTTAGTTTAAGGGTGACTTCATACAAATCTAGGTTATTATGGATACAATACCCAACAACATATAAAGTCTGAGTTATAGGAGCCAGCTGGGCTCTAAGCTATAAGATCTAAAGATCCGAGTAAAATAAAGAGGAGTTTGGCCGAATCTAGTTCATTTCTAGATAGGCAAAGGGGGAAAGTTGATGTACCCATAAGTTGGGGAACCACTATAAATTTGTTTTCATTGTGCTGTGCTGTGTTAATTTTTCTAATTACTGTTAAGTTAATCTTGATTATCTGACCGTGTTAATCAACTTAAAGAAAGTAGAACTCTGATTATTTTAAAGGGTACCCATAATTTAAATTAGACCAATTCACCCCCTCTAGGTCATTATCAATCCTAAAGTAAACATTTATAATTAGTGTCAGAGGGAGGTTCACTGAAAAAGGCATAACATCCTAGTGAGTATCCAAAGGATTGTAAAGAAAGATATATTATGTCTCAGAGGGAAAATAATTCCATTAAGCTCTCAGTCTGCTCTAAATAAAACTTTTGAATATGGAAAGAGAGAGTCAGATTATTCATGAAAGCAGCAGACCCAAGAATATACGACACAGTGATTTAAGTACCTTTCATTCCCATGAAAGTGTTAGTACTTGATGAAAACATAAAGACACCCAAGACTTATATGGAGATGGATAAGGATGAAATCATACTGGACTCTATGGACAAAAGGACACAAAATATTATAGTTAGTGCAATAGATGATTCCACTTTTTAGAATCTGATTCATTGCAAGACAGCCAAAGAAATATGGGAGTCTTTGATTGTCTACATGGAAGGAATAAATGAGGTCAGAGATGATAGGAAATCTCTGCTAAATCAATAGTATGAAGCCTTCAGACAAGATAAGAAAGATTCAGTGGCTAAATGTTCTGAAAAGTTCTTCTAAATTGTAAAAAACCTGAGGACTTACGGAAGAAGTTTTACTAATTATGAACTTAATGACAAGTTCTTGAGGTCTCTGAACAAGGAATGGGACATTAAGATTTGTGGCATAAGATAAATGGGGAACTTAGCCAACATAGACCCCCAGGCCCTATTTGGAAAGTTGTTTTCACATTAATTATAGCTCAATCTCAAGAAGTCTGACGAAGATTCAGCTAGAGTACACAGTAGAGAAAATACCTTAGCCCTAAAGGCTGAGTCATCCAGAAAAGTCAGAGAGAAGTCAGCACTCACAAAAAGACTGGACGCAACTTCTGAGTGTTCAGAATCTTCCTCATCAGGAGGAGACCTTACTGAGGAGTAACAGTCTATCTTCTCTAGACAGTTCAAGAAGATGTTGAGGAGGAGAAGGTAGGGAAGCTGGAAGGGTCTAGTTGGAGACACTTCTCTCAAGAAGACCAATCATCTAGAGAAACCCAGGAAGAAGAAATCTGGGGTCAGGTATGGGTCTTCACAGAATAAATATATTAAGACTAATATAGTGTGTTATTGTTGCAATAGAAAAGAGCATGTCATATCTGATTGCCCATCAAAAAGAAAGGTGAAAAAGTCAGAGAACTTGAAAGATGGACAGCTCAAGAAGGTTGACAAAAGCCTCTAGGCAAAAAGACAGTTGACACTGTATAACAGTGAGTCTTATTCATCAGAATCAAAAGTGGAGGAGGCTCTCATGGGCCTGATGGCTATTGAGGATACCAAACCAGGAGAATAAGATCAGGCTTGTTCAGATCCTGCTAAGGTAAATTCAATCTCTCATAGTTTAGCCTCAAATTCTTTTTCTGTTTTAAAAAATGAATCATGTTCATACCCTCTAATAATAAAGAACATGTTTCAGACACTGAAGTTGATTTTAACTCCTTTATCAATAGATATGGGAAGGTACTAAAGGCCTTGATTGCAAGTAAATAGCTTGCTAAGGATCCGTCCAAAGAATTAGAATCCTTGAGAGGAGTTCTTTTCAGTTGGAAAGAGCCAACATAAAGTTGTACCTACAAAATTGAAACTTATAGAACTAACTAATAAGATAGATAGCCAGGCATAGGTAAAATTGGAACAGGTCAAGACTGTCAAGGATCTGGAAGCAAAGCTTACCCAGGAAAGACAGATTCTGACTCAATTCTCAAAACCTAAGTCAGTGCTACCTATCATAGATACTTTTCTGCACCATTTAGAAGTGGTGTAGGATATGGTAAAAATAAAAAAGCTAAGAATAAGTTTGTACCCAAGGGTAAAGCTTCAAGTGGTCCAGTTATGCAACCAGTCAAGTATCTGCCTTCTAACAGATGCTTGAGATCATGTGTTCCTAGACACATGAGGTCCTAGTGCTCTAACAGAAAGGTCAATAAAGAACTTGCTGGAAGGATCAGACATCTAAAGGTAATATAGGCCAAAAACTACCACACAAGGTGATCAATCCAAGAAGCCAAGGAATTCTTGGAGCAGATCCCAGTGTATCTCACCTAAATCTGAAAGATAAGGGTGTAAATTTTGCACCACTACCTTGGAAGTTGGATGACAATTCTGTGTTGCACAAAAGAACAATCTCAAATGTATAACCAAAGAAAAGATGAAAGATTGGGGTTAGACCTGATTTACTCTATAGGGGGGTGAATAGAGTAATTAAAACTTTCGCTTCTTTAATTTTATCAGAGTAAAAAATAGGTGATACCAATAATAATATAAAAGGAAATAGAAATAGGTTAAGCTAATCTACCACAGCACAGCAAGAATAAGAAAAAAAATGATCACACACAGACAATACAAGAATTTTATAGTGGTTCCCAAACTGGGTACATCCACTCTTTTACCACCCTAGTAGGAATCCACTATCAGGTTTTTGATCAGATGATTGCCACCACAAGATCTATTTCTAGGGAGATCTCACAACCATTTAGGCTTTTGATCAGGTGCCAAAAACCAATAATAAAACTTTTGAAGGGAGTTAATAAACCTTTTACAGGAGGTGAGAGAGGTGATGATGTCTTCTATTTTCTCTATACAACAGAGAAGACTAGTGGATTTGCTATTTGTCAAGACTCCTTCTGAAATGTAGAAATGGTTCAGAAACTTAGAGCCTTGCTCAAGGTGTAGGTCTTCAGCCTTGTCTGAGAATCCTAGAACTTTCTGACTGATTCAAAGATGTTGTCCTTGAATTTTCCTGAAGGAGGAGTTGAAGAAGACTCTTGATATTGACTGGTTGTTCTTCTTCACACTTCAGAAAAGGCAAGGGAGAAAACAGAATGTTTTTTGTATGTAGAGAAGAAGTTATGTATATGGTTGTTCTGTGCAACTGTATTCTCTTCTCTGTATTGCTCTTGTGTTTTTTTTACAACAGGTCTGGTCTGTGTATTCGTACAATCAGTAATTTTTCCTTGAAATTTGAATTTCTGGCATTAATTGCTTATTGTCATGGAGAAAGAAACGGCTTGAATATCTGCTTTAAATGAGTTTCCAAAACTGTCCCATTAAAATAAGCACGTAATTAACCCTGATGAAGTCCATAATTAATGCTGCCAATAACGGCTATATTCAGGATAATATATGAGCATTAATTACTCAGGAAATTATTGCTAAGTAATATAATAAATGAGGGATAGAAGTAAGGAAAACTTCTCATTCTGACTTGGGACAGAAATCGTCGACCTCAGAACAGAATTCGTCGACTGGAGTTCTAAGATCGTCGACCTGAGAATTCCTATTTGTCGACCTGAGCTCTGTGAATTGCATACTGAGAATAACTTGCCAATTCTGTGCTCCAAGATCGTCGAGCTGAGAATCTGTCTGAAAGAATAGATCATCGACCTAAGCTCGAATATCGTTGAGCTCAACTCAGAGAAAGATTTCTAAGTTCATCGATATGAGATCGACGATCGTCGATCTGAGTTCGAAGAATTTCGAACTGATAATTTTGATCTCTGAATTCTTCTAAGTCTGAGTCTACTGAAGTCCTCTTCTGGTTGGTCCATGAAGGTTGAACCTAAAAACTAGCATAAACTCTAGGACTCATAGACTTGACCCTGGCTATACAATGGGGGTCAAACTCAACCTAATTTAGTGAACCTAGCTCAAATCCAACTAGGGATCCAATAATCTCCCTCTATTTGGGTGAGGTCACTAATACAAATAAGTAAAACAATCATAAAGCAGAGAAACATATATCTTGCAGAAATAAAAAACATTCAGCAGATATTTACAATAAGTGCTTCATGATAAACAAATAAAGTTTAGAAAATGAAAACTAAACACACAGAGTCACTTGTTCTTCTTAGGCTTTTCTTTGTCAGGCTTATCTGAATGTTGTCTGAAAATAATTTCTCTATTAGGATCAGCAGCTTGTCTCTTTTCGTGGTCATATCTGATGCACCAATTATATTGACATATGTGCCTCTTGGAACTACAGCTTTTGGATGCAAGCTATATAATCATCAACATTGAAAAAATTGTTAGCTTTGGCATACCTCTTTAGTTCTTCCTTCCTGTATGATGATATAGTTGAATATAGGGAGGGATCCTTTCCTTCAGCTCTTTCTTTGTTGATTTAAGAAAGTCCTATCAGCTCTTGGAACCTAACCATTTTTGTTGTTGTCTCCTGCTCTTGATCTACAAATGGTATTGGTGGAGATTCTGTCATTTTAGGACTTGGGTCCTTCTGTGAATCATCAATAGAAACTGAAGTACTTCTCTTATCTATACCGTGAGGAGGCTTCCTTTGAGAGGACTGCTGGCTGCTTCCTGGCTTGGAGTGTCTTTGATAGGTTTTAGTAACTTGTGCAGATCTTTGAGATACTCTTCTAGAAGCCCCAGAAGATGGAGGAGAGGAGGGTCTTTCCTAAATTTCTTAGGAGGAGACTTGTACCTTCTCCTCTTCTTCCTTTCTTTTTGTTCATTCTTTGATAACCACATCCATTATGGCATACCCTGATAAGGAGTAATATTTTGCAATATATAATAATGAGTATTATGGGTAGGGTTTGGTTTAGGAGCACCTTTTGGAACAACTTTCCTTTTTTTGCAACCTTTTTATAGCTTTTGTATCATCTGATTCATCAGAATCTTCTTCATTATCATCAGAGGATTCTGGAGGGTTGTCATATAAAGCATCTATTTCCTTCAAGACTTCCTTTGAGATTTGCTTCTCAACTTGAGGAAGCACTTGAGGTTCAGTATCTTCAGGAGCAACAATTTCAGTAGCCATCTAATAATCTTATACTTCTTTGTCAGCCAACAGAAATTCATTCAAATCAGGATCATTCTGAGCATTCTCTAAATCTTGAGCAATGTCTTGTGCAAATAGATCATATATATTAGTGATTGGGCTATCATCCATAATATAGGTTGGGCCTGATGGTTCTACAATAATTTTAATAACAAAACTTTCCTTTAGTTGATTAATAACTACAGGACTTATAGGTGAAGTGTAACATACTATGCCAAAGATGGCTCTGGGAAAACTGCTGGAAGGTAATTCAAATAAGTTATATCAAAAGTATTTAACAAACTGAAAATATCTACTGTGGGATTGACAAAACAATCACCAACAGTAAACACTTCTAGCAGAACAACTTGTTAATCTTTACGTAACATATCAAAATCAACTGTCTCAGCCTCTGTAATCATAAGTACATCTGCTTCTGCTAGCTCAGCTATCTGTACATCTGCTTGCTCATCTATCTGTATAACTGTTGTTGCTACTGCCAGGGAGGAGACTAGAGCTTCTTCACAGGATATCTCCCCCTGCCTGGGTTCAGAGGGTCCTGAAGCCAGGCCCCCAGAAGAAGGGACAGTAGGTGCAGCAGTGATGAGGGAAGATAGGGATGAGATAGATTCAGCAAGAGGTTTAATGGCCTCTGCTATTAGATTTCTGATAAGGGGAGTTAGGAGTTCCAGAAGAGTTGGAATGGAAGAGGAATCCATTTTCATAAACTTAGAGGGTGTCTGAGCTAATACAGATGGAGGATGGATGGTGGATGATGATGGAGGTATTGAAAGACTTTGATTTAAGAGCCTAAACACCTAGAGGGGGTGAATAGGTTCTAATCTTTTTGTGTCTTTTTTATTTTAAAGCAAATAGATATTTGTAACTACATTTAGCACAGAATAATTCTATCTACAGAAATTTAATGCCCACAGCAAACACCAGATCTATAGTGGTTCCCCAAGATATGGGTACATCCACTTTCCCCCTTCGCCTATCCAGTAGATAACAAGATTCAGCTTAACTTCCTTCCACTGGCTCGGATCCGGAGATCTTACAAACTCAGAACCCAAAATGGTTCCTACACCTTAGACTTTACACAAGTCCTACCTCAGATTCTTCCCTGAATCCTACCTCAGGCCTTAGCCCTACCTCAGCCTTTATAATTAGGCTTACAACTCAGACTTTCCACAAGTCCTACCTCAGGCACACTGCCCTATCTTAGCCTTTATAATTTTAGGCTTACAATCTCATATCTAACAATATATCCTACAAGAATTTGTGAGTAATAAGTTTCAGAAAACTTCACCAGCTAGATTTCTCTGTTGTTGTTGCCTTCTTGATCAGTTCTTGTATACACTGATCCTTATGATACAACTTAACTTAGCTTTTCAAAGCTTCTTTATTAGGACAAATAAGGTGGATCTACTCTTCAAGTTGAAGTTGATCTTCAGTCAGCTTCTTCCTTAGATTCTGATTGAACTCTGAATATTTCTTGCAGATAGGCCTTGATCTGTCAGAATTCTTCTTTATGATCCAGAGATCTTTCATGTTGATCATGAATCGTTTCGATCTGTCTCTTATATAGAGCTTGCTCCATGGTTACCGGCTGATCCGGTTCATAACGGACTTCTGACAGTTCTGACAGTGGTGTCAGACCGGTTAGTTATGACAGTTTTCAAGTCACCAGTCACATCACCAGGTTCTTCAATGTAGGTCCAACTTAGCATACAACACTCAGCAGACTATTTTACATGTGTCGACACATATAGGCTATGTGTCGGCACAAGTCTTCAAGGTGTCGACACAAATACTCCAAGTGTCTATACAGTTATACTTTCTACTTATCGACACGGCTTTTTGTTGTATGTGTCGACAACAAGTCCTGTGTGTTGACACAATAGCTTCTTGTCTCGACATTTCTGTTGCAGACAGATGGCGTTGAGTGTTTGTCAAATGGCATTGAGTGTGTGTCGACACAAGTCCTGTGTGTCGACACAATTACTTCTAAACTCAGCATAGCCTCTTGAGAGTTGGTGTGTCGACACAAGTCCTGTGTGTCGACACAATTTCTTCAGGTGTCGACATAGCCCATAGTTGGTGGTACATATTTTTCCAATGTACCCAACAATCTCCCCCTATTTGGAGAAGTCATAACCCATAGTCAAAGATATACATCTTTTTAGATAAAACAAAATTATAATAGAAGTAAAAACATTTCAGAGCAGATAATTACATAATCATTGTAAACAACACACACATAATACTGAACCAGATTTCATTGATCAGAAAAACTTTGGTTTACATAAATTTCTTATAGAACAAAAGGAAAAGTAATACATTGTTCTATTACAAGAACCTAGTAATCCTATTACTGACTAGGTTCCTTAATAACTATCCCTTTGCCAGACTTGATTTTAGCCTGCACAGAAGGTTCAGCATCTTCAGCTAGCTTTTTTCCTTTGAGAGCTATTTCTTCAATTTTTCAGCCTTGATCTTTTGTCTTTCAAAATAGTGAAAAGGTTTGGGAAAGTTCTTGCTTGGCTCTTGAGCATTAGCAGGTAGCTTCCCAGCCTTAGCACTTCTTCTATACTGTAGAATTACTTCTTGTCCAGCTTGATATTTATTCCATTCTTGCTCAGAATACCACTTACCCCTGTCATGGGTTTTATTCATAACAGCTTTCCAGGCAGTAAGTATGATATTTCTAGAAGTTGGGTCCATTGCTCAAAATCTTGCTTCAGCTCAGC